>OX637849.1:810200-3210200 GCA_951802695.1 Nomada ruficornis
GCTAAACGAAGAGATAACGGATTTCGGGAGGGGCTTCGGCTTTTATCACTTCGTGATAAAAAAAATGCCGAAGCCCCTTACGAACCTGGACCTAACCCGGATCTGCATCCAACCCATATCAGACATAACCAAAATGCCGGAAAAACCTAAACCTAACCTAACCTACAATCTAACCCTAACATAACCTAAACCTAACCGAAAATAAGGGTAGAATCCAACCCTAACCTAACCGAAACTTATATACGATTTATCGCACACCTAACCTAACTACGACCCAAACTTAAACCAAACATAACCACCTAATAGAATTCACACCTAACCCTAATCCGACCGAGATTCTAATAAAACTGAATTCAAATCTAATCTAGACGTAACCAAAATCCATGCAAAGCGTAACGCAGACCCAACCGATACAATCACGTAATATGGCCAAAACCTGACCCGACCAATAGCACTCCCCAAATAGTCGCATCATCCGAAACCCACGCAAATGTACGATTACCATGGGTACCCAAGCCAATAATTGTACCGAACGTAGCATTAAGCATGCGTACATAGGCTACTGCCGCGTCAGCACGTTCACAGATTACCGAAGCAAAGGGGGTAAACGTGAGCGTGCTGATTCGTGCGTAACAAGATAGATCGTAAGGAGACGTAGACTAAGCACCGTTAGGGATCGGAATGTGCTGACTGATCACTGCTCCCTTTCAATTAAAAACGAACTCGCGCAAGTGCTGACGAGAATAACAACGGTGTAGTGTTACCCTGCACGTGAGCATTCCTGCGTTAAGGCTTGGGAAAGGATCGAGTGACGACTTCTCGGCGACGGGCTTATCGGATATCCGTTGACGATACGATAAGACCCGTCTCGACGATATCAGTTGACAGAAGAAACGTGTCTTGCAGCATCAGCACCCGCTCCCAGGGCAATAACAACTATCGCACAGGAATGCACACGTTGCAGAGATACTAAGCGCGTGAACCGTCGCGGATCGACCGTTCCCAGGACGGCAGGTCCAGCTGCATCAGCATCTCCAACCGCGGCAGTGGGGTTTGCTGCATCAGCACCATCCAATAATAAAAGGAGCGGAGCGGGCGGTCAGTCAATTCATTCTACCGTACAACGCCTCATTGTAAACATCGACCAGTGTAGTGAATAAAGTCTAATAGTTTTCAAGAAGAACATACGGAATCTTCCTTCGACAACCCTCCAAAGAAAAAAGGTGAGCAACAATACATTTGCCACGAACCAAGATTTAAACGAACCTCCATGTTCTCATCTAAACACATTTCACACAATTTATCATCTACCGAACGCGATCGGTAGATGACCAATAGAATCGCTAGGAGAAATAGGAGAGGGCTCCGTTCGCGGCTCCGCCATAACCTTAGGCGCCGGGAGCTGATCGCTGCCCGTCGTGCACTATTGGCACCAGAAATTGGGCCGTCGATCGACCTGACGCTGGATTCTCCACCGGCGGCAATCGACTTGACGCTGGATTCTCCACCGGCCCCAATCGACTTGATAACCGCTGGCACCGGGGCTGTTCCATCCATCATCGACTTAACCGTCGAGGATTCGCCCGAACCCTCGACTTCGCAGGGTCGCTCCGTTGAATTACCCGCGTTGCCTTCCTCGCCTCATGCATCGCCTTTGTCCGTCTCATACTCCCCCATCTCCCACGTATCCCAACAAACTCCGCAGCCCTTTGCTAGACGACAACTAGTTTACTCGTCATCCCCGGCTTCATCAACTACATCCTCGGTAGATTCTAGGGCAACCACGCCCGAATTCTACCTGCCCTATATCGACTCCCCGGTCGGTCCCCCATCCCCGCAACAACAACTCGACTTTCCGGACAGCGACGAGGAGTGGCCACGACAACAGGTCCATCCGAATTACCCGGGATATTATCCGATTTTTATTAGCGACCAGTTCCCCGGTCAACCAAACGTCCCCGAAGGCGAGCCGGTCCCGGAAGAATATCATACGTTGTTCTTTCAAACTATATTTCTTCGCGAGGAGTAATGTAACAGGCTCCACTGTATTAAATCAGAGAAAAGAAAGTGGATGTAAATATAACCCATAAACAATCGATACCAATTGTTTTCCTGACCCTACCGCATCTTAACGTCCCGATCCCGGTTGACTGTTCTAAGAGACCAGTCACGATCGAAATTGCGAGCGTATCCTGTTGAACATTTGGCGCACGTTCCCGTTGGGCAACACGGATCCCGACGAGGACGTAACATATAAATTCTTGGTGACAGCGGTGGGATACGAACGCATGCGTTAAGAGGTGAATCGCGAAATGGCGGAAGAAACGACTGCAACCCCTCTAGACCTCGTGCTGCAACAGCTCTCCCTGTGGGAGGATAAGTTCGACAATTTAAACTCAATGAATAGGAGACTAGAAAGATTAGAACAGGAGATACATGCTAGCAGAACAAACGATATGGCGGGTACATCCGGCGGGACAAACGCCGAAATGCCCGACGTGAAGCCCGTGACGGATCTCCCTTCGATTCGCATCAAAGATGCAATAGAAACGGTTCCCGTGTTCGACGGCCATAGGCCTCCCGTGTTTCAATTCCTGAGAGCCTGCGAGCGGGCAAAATCGATGCTCCCCGCTCATATGGAACCTCATTTGGTTAAACTGTTGATGAACAAATTAAGGGGCCATGCGTTCCTCGCGGTGGAAGACGTGGTCGTTACCAATCTGGACTCGTTCTCCACGAAATTAAAGGATATGTTTGGTCCCGGTAAAACCATTAACGAATACAGGGGCGAACTCGGAACCATCTATCAGAGATCGGGCGAAGACGTACTCGACTACATTGACCGCGTGAGAAACCTGCGTCTAGCCATCATGGATGGAGAAAGGCAAGCTCGCGGTTCCGTACCGTTGACATTGCAATTTGGTCTCGACGCCGACTCCCAGGAGGCGTTCGTCAACGGTTTACCGGCCGAGGTATTCACCAGAGTAAAGTTGGAGGGCTGCAGAGACCTCGACGAATCCTACCGTGCGGCGATAAAAGCCACTCGAGAGGTAAAGAGAGTCGCGGAAAGGCAGCGAAGCTACCAGCCGCCGTCGCAACGCTTCAATAGGGAACGAAACAACTACCCTCCGAGGAATCAAGCGCAACCTCAACAAAGGGATCAAAGAAAACCCCAGAGCTACAACAATTACGGAAACAATAAGACCTTTCCACCCCGGCCACCGCCTACTTTCCCACCCAAGAATCCCGGGATCACGTGCAATTATTGTAAGAAACCAGGTCACGTGTTGAAGGATTGCTATCGCTTCAAAGCCAAAGTCGATTCCGGAGAAATCGTGCCGTACTCTCAACAGAACCAGGGAAACGGACGCGGTCACCCGGGAAGACCGGACGCAGCCCGGAGTGGAAAGCCCCAGGAGCGCCCGAGAGTAGCAAAAATAGAAGCTTCCACATCGAAGCAAAGCCAAGAGCAACTATCGGCAAGAAACGCGCCGAAGCAAGAACGAAAAGCATGGGAAACCCCAAAAGACTCGAAACAAAAGAAACGAGAGGAGGAAGAAGACGAGGAGGACGAGATAGAGTCGTTAGAAGAACTGTTTCAATAAGAATCAACGCCGTACAAAAGGTACCGACGGTGCGAATAGTGTCCCCCAAATTACAAGGAATAACGAACCTAATGCTGGACTCCGGATCAGAAATAAATCTCATCAAGAAGTCGGTCTTGACCAGCACAGCGAGTATAGACGACCAAGAAGTAATAGACATACGTGGCATTACGGCTTCGAACCTGACCACCCTAGGGAAAGTGTCGATAGAGGTTGCGAGCCATCCGGTTAATTTTCACGTCGTCGACGACTCGCTGCTGATCAAAGAGGACGGGATCTTAGGATCCGAGTTCCTGATCGATCACGGGGCCACCATAGATTACGCGCAGAGGCGCGTCGAATGGGGAACCTTTTGTATACCGTTCGCCACCTCGAAAGTGTCGGTACCCAAGCGAAGCTCCACGTCGCTACAAGTGAATATAGCGAATCCAGAGATACGAGAGGGATACATTCCCAGAATCGACGTAGGCAAGGGAATCTACTTAGGCGAAGCCCTTGCAACCAACCGCAAAGGCCGCGCCTACATCAGGGTCGTTAATACGACGAGCAAGGAGGTAAAAATCACCGCACCCACGGTAACGCTGGAAGAATTCGAAGAAACGAATCATCCAGAATCAAGGGCGTGCAACGCCATCAAGACGGACCCTCGAAATCGATTCGAGGCCATCGTGGAATTATTGAGACTGGAGCATCTCAATACGGAGGAAAGGGCGAGCGTCGAGAAGCTGATAAGAAAAAATCAAGACAGGTTCCATTTACCTGGTGAAACGTTGGAAGGAACAGGAATCCTGGAGCACAGGATACATACCACGGATGACATTCCGGTAAACACGCGCCAGTACAGATACCCCCCGGTACACAGAGCAGAAATCAACAGACAAATTCAAGAATTGTTGGACACGGATGTCGTGAAAGAATCCGTGTCCCCGTATAACTCGCCACTGTGGATCGTACCCAAGAAACCGGACTCTCAGGGAAACAAGCGCTGGCGACTGGTTATCGACTATAGGAAATTGAACGACAAAACCATAGGGGATGCTTTCCCCTTGCCCAATATCACGGAAATACTGGACCAATTGGGCAGTGCCAAGTATTTTTCAACCTTCGACCTTGCGTCGGGGTTCCATCAAATAAAAATGTCGGAAGGAGACGCGCACAAAACGGCGTTCTCGACCCCGTACGGACACTATCAATTCACGAGAATGCCGTTCGGACTCAAGAACGCTCCGGCCACCTTCCAGAGATTGATGAACAGCGTCTTGTCCGGCCTACAAGGAACGGAACTGTTCGTCTATCTGGACGATATCGTCATATACTCGAGCTCGTTGACCGAGCACCAAATTAAATTTCAGAAACTGGCGGAAAGACTGCGAAACGCTAAATTACAGTTACAACCTGACAAGTGCGAGTTTTTGAGACACGAAGTCAATTATCTGGGTCACATCATCAGCGAGGAAGGTGTCAGACCGGACCCTCAAAAGATCGAAGCTGTGCAACGATTCCCTAGACCCCGAACCCCGAAGGGAATAAAACAATTCCTAGGATTGGCGGGATACTATCGGAGATTCATCCCCGAATTCTCCAACACCGCCAAACCCTTGACTCGATTGTTGAAGAAAGATGTAAAATTCGTGTGGGACACTGACCAAGAAAAAGCGTTCGACACGTTGAGAAACGCGCTGATAACGGAACCCATATTGCAGTACCCGGATTTCAGTAAAACGTTCAACCTAACGACCGACGCGTCGGGATACGCGATCGGAGGAGTCTTGAGTCAGGGACCGATAGGGAAGGATTTGCCCGTCGCTTACGCCTCTCGATTACTAAACGCTGCTGAACAAAAATACTCGACCATCGAGAAGGAGTGTTTGGCCATACTTTATTGCGTCACTCACTTCAGACCGTACCTATACGGACGGAAGTTCAACATAATCACCGACCACAAACCATTGGTGTGGCTAAACTCCATCAAAGATCCGACATCGCGGATCTGGAAGTGGAAGCTAAAATTATCGGATTACGAGTTCGAGATACAGCACAAGTGCGGACGAGCGAACGCCAACGCCGACGCCTTGTCGCGAAACCCCCCGGAAGTTTGCCTCCCGATAAGAAAGCGTCAAGAGGAGGCGGACGAAGAAGCGGAAGAGCCGCGACCTAAGAAGAGATTCTTTCCCTCTTCGTCGTCGGATGACTCACTGATTTACGATCCGCGTCCCAAGGAGAAGAAGCGACCGGGATCGCCGTTGCAACCACCGGCACGGAAAAGAGTATCTTTGTTTCGAGACCCCGACACATCGGCGGATTCGCCTCTTCGCTTGAATGCACCTCCGGGGGACCGAGTCGTCGACACGCACGAACCCCAACAGTCGACGCGACTCGAAGAACCAGCGGAGGAAGACGTCGAGGTTCGACCCGGGAACTGGCTGGAAGAAATTCCCGAATCTGAGGGGGAAGGGGACGACTTAATCGTCGACGCTTCACCCACGATCGACACGACGGAAGACACCAACGTGTTTCCGTACACGCGTAGTCCGGCGTACGTTATCAGGGAAGTCCGAGACTCGTTGCCAAAACTGAAGGACCACAAAGTCATATTCATCGATATGCAAGGGAGTCCGATCGACGAGGGAGCAAAGGAGATCGCACGATCGGGCCTCTTAACGTCCTACATCGATTTGACGCTCGAACGCGCCCGTTTGAAGACCGAGCAGGGCAAATACCTCATAGCCCTGCCGGTGAAGGAAAACCCGAGAACGCGTATAGAACCCCAAAACGTGCAGGGCTGTTTGTCCTCATTGCTGGACGTGATCAGAGAAAAGGACCTAGGATCGTTCTCCATCGCTCGAACTGAGAGTCTGGACGAAGTACCATGGCGATACGTAATGAACGAACTTAAAAAAGTATTCCACGACGAGAACGTTCGGATCACCATTTGCACGGGAGAAGTGACCGTTCCGCCACCAGAGGCCAGACAATACATAATCGAGGAGAAACACGCGTCGGCATCGGGAGGACACAAAGGGGTGACAAAGACCTACCACAGGATAAGGCAACTGTACAATTGAGACAACATGAAGAAGGAAATCCAACAATTCGTGAGGGAGTGCAAAGAGTGCCAGCTGAAAAAACTCACGAGAATCAAGACCAAACAACCTATGATACTGACCGATACGCCCGGCAAAGCGTTCGACAAAGTCAGTATGGACATCGTCGGACCCTTGCCTAGCACCAAAAAGGGCAACAAATACATACTAACCATGCAGGATCTACTAACCAAATATTCCCTAGCCATACCTCTCGAACGAACCACCTCTGCGGACATCGCGGACGCGTTCGTTAAAAATCTTATCTGCCGTTTCGGATCGCCCCGAGCGATCCTGACCGACCAGGGAACGAATTTTACATCCTCGTTGATGAAGAACGTGGCAAAGAAATTTCATATAAAACATTACGTCACGACGGCGTATCATCCGCAGAGCAACGGCTCCATCGAGAGGTCTCATCACGTATTAGTGGAGTATCTTAAGCAGTACATAGACAGCGGTCGTAACAGCTGGGACGACTGGTTGGAACTGGCAATGTTTTCGTACAACACGTCGGTACACGAAGGGACCAGATTCTCGCCGCACGAATTAGTGTTTGGGCGAATAGCCAGGGAACCCGCGAGCGAAAAACCGATTAGCGAGAATCTGGAGCCAACGTACGCGGACTACCTGCGGGATCTCTACTATAAGATCGACGACGTTCAAGCGAAAGCTCGCGACAACCTTCAGCTCGCGAAGATCAGATCGAAAGAATACTACGATCGGGCTATAAACCCGCAGAACTTTAAAACCGGAGACCTGGTGTACATGATCCGGGAACCCCGAAAGGGAAAATTCGCCGATCAATACACCGGTCCACACAAAGTCATCGAGATCCTATCGAATCAGAACGTCAAAATCTCAATCGACGGTAGTCCGCGGACAGTCCATATAAATAAATTGAAACTAGCGTATCTGAAAAATAGAATGTAAGCGATCGATCGGCCAACGGCGCGAGGAAATTCCTTCGAGACGCGCGTACTCAACGCGTGACAATGCAAAGTTGCAGAATGAAAATCCCATACGATTCCTTGGAAGCGGAGGACGGGGACCAAGAGTTCCAAGGCCCCTGGGACGGGGTCCTTCCTGCGAACCATCCCCAGGCCTACGGCGAGCTGTCGGAATTATATTGCACGACGATAAAGAGAGACACGGCTTGCATATACGTACAGACCGGGAGACGAGTGTGCGTGTCCTGTTACGCCAAACTGCCACCCGAGGTCCAACGGACGTACCAGCCAGGAGGCTGGCACAACCTGAGCAACTACGACTCGACGCTGCCCATCACCAACTGCATCCTATGCAACGAGAACTTCGTCGTCGTAAGACCGGCACAGCAATGCACCGAATGTATCGAGACGTACTTCGAAATGTCCACTTCAGAGGAATGGGCGGTGCAAATGGGACGCGTCGTTGACGTGATCACGCGATGGTGAATTAACGCGCCCCGACGAGTTTGGATCGAGGCTACGGGTTCGTAGGAAGGCGGCAACATCGAGACGAATTGGGACGCCGCTGAGAGAGCTCCCGCCCCCGCCCCCAACGACAACCAAACCCAAACCTAAACCAATTACCGGAAGCGGCCAACAGTGGCCTCGTCGCTGACGTCGATCGATCGAAACGTTTCACGCCGTGTAACTAGAGAGTAATACGTACTCGCGTATAGTACCCACAAACACGAATTCTAGTAATAAAGCGAGTGCGATAATGTTAAGAATCGTTTCTTTGTTTTGTTTCTTTGTACAGGAATTCACCATGTTCCTATGTATGTTAATATTGATTTACGCTCGAGTTGCCTGGGCTCTCGTCGGTTACGATTGCAACGGACAACACCTGAACGTAACTACGGTGTCGCTCAATTCGATCGGGGATTGCGACATCACACCTATCAAGACGCAGTCTCAAGAAGTCTACATTCAACTGCTTCAACTCTCGGAATTCAACTACGCACCGGTCATTTCGTGTAAAATCGAAATTTCAAGAATAGTGTACCACTGCGGCATGCACTCGCACATCTCCGCTGTCCACAACGGTCTGAACGAATACCTCGAGGACATATCCGACCAACAATGCAAGCGAATGCACGAGGACGGCTCGTTCTCCTTGGGAAACAATGGTTACATAACCGGACTGACGGTTAACAAAACTACAACTCGAACGTTTACCATGGCGGGGACTTTGACGAACGACGGCCGTTGCACCGGCGCCCAATTCTCCGACCCCTACGGAACTTGGGAAGGCGTCGTGGTCCAAGCGGTGGCGAAGATTTCGATGAAATCCGCCAACGTACCCGTGCGAATAGACGCCGACAAAATCATTCTAAAATCTGGAACCATCTGCAGTTTCCAAAGCGGATTCTGCCTAGACAGCGAGTACGGACACACGTTCTGGAGTCCTTTCCCGCCGTCGTCTTGCAAATTTGACCGATACGACGTACTGTACGAGGGTATCGCGTCCAAAATCACCGAAGAAGATAAGCAGCAAACCGACTCACCGGTCTACGCTCTTACCACGCAAGACATAACGTTCGCTCTCTCCAAGGTTGGCGAACAACACTTGTGTGGCTACACTCTCTCGCAAACGGAACACCCGAAACTGTTCATACTGGAAACCACCAGAGAAAGAACATTCACGCAACCGAAGAAACTCCCGGTTGAAAATCTGGACATCTTTACGTACATAAATTCTAAATTCGTATACGTCGAGAGACACGTCAAAACGCAAATGACGACGTTGTATCAAAATTTATTGAAACAACGATGTCTCCTGGAGCAACAAGTGCTGAGCAACGCTCTCGCAGTGGCCACTTTGAAACCGGACGAATTCGCCTACACCGTCATGAGGTCCCCGGGACACATGGCGTTAACAGCCGGTGAAGTCATCCACATCATCAAATGCGTACCGGTACAAGTCAGGGTGAGACATTCGAACGAATGTTACACAGAATTGCCAGTTTGGCACGGAAACCGTTCGGCGTTTATCACACCGAAATCCCACATACTTACCGCACACGGAACACAGAGAGAATGCAGTCACGTACTCCCTGTGATGTACGTGATCAATCAAGCCTGGCATCGAATTTCCCCTCGGCCGGTCGAGGTAGCCCAACCACACGTACTACACCCCATGACGCGAACAAATTGGCGTTACACCGCCCCCGCAACACTCGCAACCAGCGGTATATACACGCAAGGGGACTTGGAAAACTTGCGAGACCACATCATGTTCCCGGCCGAAAAGGCGGCGGTTTTGAACACGATTGTCAGGGGAGCGACGGGAAAAGACGTGGCGCAAGGATCGATATCCCTAACGAGCATGTTCGACGAGGAAACCATGGCAAAATTAGCCGAAGACGCAGTTTCACGCTTTTGGAACGGATTCATTACGTTTGGATCAGCCAGCGCAGGAATATTGGCAATATTCGTCCTACTGAAATTCGTAAAAGCAGTTGCCGATACATTCATTCATGGATACCAACTACACGCGATCTACGGATGCGGTTTCCAACTCATCGGTGCTGTGTGGAGTTCTCTGTCGCACCTCTTGATCCGGAGAGGCGAGAGAAGCAGACAATACGCAGCGTCCCGCGACGTGGACACTATGGAGCAAGGAACTTCAACCGCCGCTTCACCGCCGAAACCGACGCTCAGAGAGTTCAGGCAGACCGTTCGAGAGCTGGAGCAAATTTCCTTCAGAAATTTGCTTCCCAAGGGGGAAGGTGTCACGTCCCGGGACTGACCGGAGCGTAAGCATATCTAATTGTAAAACACAAACGAATCGGCACGTTCCGTACAAGCTCCAAACAGTACTTCGCCCAGAGGCGCTTCGATAAAAGAACACGATAGAATAACAAAAACGCGGAACGAGGAAAACATTCGAATTAAACTACAAGCATGCCGATTCGTTCGTAGGGTAACACTTAGGTTTAAGCAAAAGTACTCGTATCTCGGAATATCAGCATCCGCAAGCATGCAAAACATGAATCACTCGTGCTGCTCATAGGTTAAGAACCGACGCGACCGATAAAATACGTCGGAACAGCGCGCATCCGAATCAACCCGTAATACGGATACGAGGTTGGTTTGGGTTATAGTGGTCGTGGGGGCGCAAAACAACGCTTCCGAATCTGCCAATCATATGGGGGCAGGTTTGGTTTGGGTTATAGTAGTCGTGGGGGCGCGAATCTTTCAAAGCATGGGACTCGCGACAAAATCGGGAGGCCATCGCACAACTCGATATACAGAAAAATTGAATTTTTGAAAAAAAATCTAAAAATCAAAAATTCGCCAGATCGACGTCCGCCCCATTAGAACGCTACCCAGCAAACCGGAAATCGACTACGGACGTTCCTAGTGGTACCTACCGTGCGTTCGACGAAAAATCGGACATTTGTCGTCGTGGCATTCTTAAACGATGAACTTTAAGAGGAAACGCGAAGAGGGCAAAGTTGTACCGTTCCATGCTGGCTACAAGATAGCGACTCCACTTTTTCGGAAATTACCAATAAAAATTTTGAGGAATCAAATCGAAAATCGCTAAACGAAGAGATAACGGATTTCGGGAGGGGCTTCGGCTTTTATCACTTCGTGATAAAAAAAATGCCGAAGCCCCTTACGAACCTGGACCTAACCCGGATCTGCATCCAACCCATATCAGACATAACCAAAATGCCGGAAAAACCTAAACCTAACCTAACCTACAATCTAACCCTAACATAACCTAAACCTAACCGAAAATAAGGGTAGAATCCAACCCTAACCTAACCGAAACTTATATACGATTTATCGCACACCTAACCTAACTACGACCCAAACTTAAACCAAACATAACCACCTAATAGAATTCACACCTAACCCTAATCCGACCGAGATTCTAATAAAACTGAATTCAAATCTAATCTAGACGTAACCAAAATCCATGCAAAGCGTAACGCAGACCCAACCGATACAATCACGTAATATGGCCAAAACCTGACCCGACCAATAGCACTCCCCAAATAGTCGCATCATCCGAAACCCACGCAAATGTACGATTACCATGGGTACCCAAGCCAATAATTGTACCGAACGTAGCATTAAGCATGCGTACATAGGCTACTGCCGCGTCAGCACGTTCACAGATTACCGAAGCAAAGGGGGTAAACGTGAGCGTGCTGATTCGTGCGTAACAAGATAGATCGTAAGGAGACGTAGACTAAGCACCGTTAGGGATCGGAATGTGCTGACTGATCACTGCTCCCTTTCAATTAAAAACGAACTCGCGCAAGTGCTGACGAGAATAACAACGGTGTAGTGTTACCCTGCACGTGAGCATTCCTGCGTTAAGGCTTGGGAAAGGATCGAGTGACGACTTCTCGGCGACGGGCTTATCGGATATCCGTTGACGATACGATAAGACCCGTCTCGACGATATCAGTTGACAGAAGAAACGTGTCTTGCAGCATCAGCACCCGCTCCCAGGGCAATAACAACTATCGCACAGGAATGCACACGTTGCAGAGATACTAAGCGCGTGAACCGTCGCGGATCGACCGTTCCCAGGACGGCAGGTCCAGCTGCATCAGCATCTCCAACCGCGGCAGTGGGGTTTGCTGCATCAGCACCATCCAATAATAAAAGGAGCGGAGCGGGCGGTCAGTCAATTCATTCTACCGTACAACGCCTCATTGTAAACATCGACCAGTGTAGTGAATAAAGTCTAATAGTTTTCAAGAAGAACATACGGAATCTTCCTTCGACAACCCTCCAAAGAAAAAAGGTGAGCAACAATACATTTGCCACGAACCAAGATTTAAACGAACCTCCATGTTCTCATCTAAACACATTTCACACAATTTATCATCTACCGAACGCGATCGGTAGATGACCAATAGAATCGCTAGGAGAAATAGGAGAGGGCTCCGTTCGCGGCTCCGCCATAACCTTAGGCGCCGGGAGCTGATCGCTGCCCGTCGTGCACTATTGGCACCAGAAATTGGGCCGTCGATCGACCTGACGCTGGATTCTCCACCGGCGGCAATCGACTTGACGCTGGATTCTCCACCGGCCCCAATCGACTTGATAACCGCTGGCACCGGGGCTGTTCCATCCATCATCGACTTAACCGTCGAGGATTCGCCCGAACCCTCGACTTCGCAGGGTCGCTCCGTTGAATTACCCGCGTTGCCTTCCTCGCCTCATGCATCGCCTTTGTCCGTCTCATACTCCCCCATCTCCCACGTATCCCAACAAACTCCGCAGCCCTTTGCTAGACGACAACTAGTTTACTCGTCATCCCCGGCTTCATCAACTACATCCTCGGTAGATTCTAGGGCAACCACGCCCGAATTCTACCTGCCCTATATCGACTCCCCGGTCGGTCCCCCATCCCCGCAACAACAACTCGACTTTCCGGACAGCGACGAGGAGTGGCCACGACAACAGGTCCATCCGAATTACCCGGGATATTATCCGATTTTTATTAGCGACCAGTTCCCCGGTCAACCAAACGTCCCCGAAGGCGAGCCGGTCCCGGAAGAATATCATACGTTGTTCTTTCAAACTATATTTCTTCGCGAGGAGTAATGTAACAGGCTCCACTGTATTAAATCAGAGAAAAGAAAGTGGATGTAAATATAACCCATAAACAATCGATACCAATTGTTTTCCTGACCCTACCGCATCTTAACGTCCCGATCCCGGTTGACTGTTCTAAGAGACCAAACACGATCGAAATTGCGAGCGTATCCTGTTGAACATTTGGCGCACGTTCCCGTTGGGCAACACGGATCCCGACGAGGACGTAACACCATATTTCCAATCGTTTTGCATCGACGGGAGGTAAGGATTCACTTCCCAGCTCGCGCAATCGTTCTTTCTATCGATAATTGGCACGAATACGTGCCATTCGATGTTTCCAATCGTTTTGCATCGACGGGAGGTATGGATTCACTTCCCAGCTCGCGCAATCGTTCTTTCTATCGATAATTGGCACGAATACGTGCCATTCGATGTTTCCAATCGTTTTGCATCGACGGGAGGTAAGGATTCACTGCCCAGCTCGCGCAATCGTTCGTTGTATCGATAATTGGCACGAATACGTGCCATTCGATGTTTCCAATCGCTTTGCATCGACGGGAGGTAAGGATTCACTTCCCAGCTCGCGCAATCGTTCTTTCTATCGATAATTGGCACGAATACGTGCCATTCGATGTTTCCAATCGTTTTGCATCGACGGGAGGTAAGGATTCACTTCCCAGCTCGCGCAATCGTTCGTTGTATCGATAATTGGCACGAATACGTGCCATTCGATGTTTCCAATCGTTTTGCATCGACGGGAAGTAAGGATTCACTTCCCAGCTCGCGCAATCGTTCGTTGTATCGATAATTGGCACGAATACGTGCCATTCGATGTTTCCAATCGTTTTGCATCGACGGGAGGTAAGGATTCACTTCCCAGCTCGCGCAATCGTTCGTCGTAACGATAATTGGCACGAATACGTGCCATTCGATGTTTCCAATCGTTTTGCATCGACGGGAGGTAAGGATTCACTTTCCAGCTCGCGCAATCGTTCGTTGTATCGATAATTGGCACGAATACGTGCCATTCGATGTTTCCAATCGTTTTGCATCGACGGGAGGTAAGGATTCACTTCCCAGCTCGCGAAATCGTTCGTTGTATCGATAATTGGCACGGATACGTGCCATTCGATGTTTCCAATCGTTTTGCATCGACGGGAGGTATGGATTCACTTCCCAGCTCGCGCAATCGTTCTTTCTATCGATAATTGGCACGAATACGTGCCATTCGATGTTTCCAATCGTTTTGCATCGACGGGAGGTAAGGATTCACTGCCCAGCTCGCGCAATCGTTCGTTGTATCGATATTTGGCACGAATACGTGCCATTCGATGTTTCCAATCGCTTTGCATCGACGGGAGGTAAGGATTCACTTCCCAGCTCGCGCAATCGTTCTTTCTATCGATAATTGGCACGAATACGTGCCATTCGATGTTTCCAATCGTTCTGCATCGACGAGAGGTAAGGATTCACTTCCCAGCTCGCGCAATCGTTCGTTGTATCGATAATTGGCACGAATACGTGCCATTCGATGTTTCCAATCGTTTTGCATCGACGGCAGGTAAGGATTCACTTCCCAGCTCGCGCAATCGTTCTTTCTATCGATAATTGGCACGAATACGTGCCATTCGATGTTTCCAATCGTTCTGCATCGACGAGAGGTAAGGATTCACTTCCCAGCTCGCGCAATCGTTCGTTGTATCGATAATTGGCACGAATACGTGCCATTCGATGTTTCCAATCGTTTTGCATCGACGGCAGGTAAGGATTCACTTTCCAGCTCGCGCAATCGTTCGTTGTATCGATAATTGGCACGAATACGTGCCATTCGATGTTTCCAATCGTTTTGCATCGACGGGAGGTAAGGATTCACTTCCCAGCTCGCGAAATCGTTCGTTGTATCGATAATTGGCACGAATACGTGCCATTCGATGTTTCCAATCGTTTTGCATCGACGGCAGGTAAGGATTCACTTCCCAGCTCGCGCAATCGTTCTTTCTATCGATAATTGGCAAGAATTCGTGCCATTCGATGTTTCCAATCGTTTTGCATCGACGGGAGGTAAGGATTCACTTCCCAGCTCGCGCAACCGTTCGTTGTGTCGATAATTGGCACGAATACGTGCCATTCGATGTTTCCAATCGTTTTGCATCGACGGGAGGTAAGGATTCACTTCCCAGCTCGCGCAATCGTTCGTTGTATCGATAATTGGCACGAATACGTGCCATTCGATGTTTCCAATCGTTTTGCATCGACGGGAGGTAAGGATTCACTTCCCAGCTCGCGCAATCGTTCGTCGTAACGATAATTGGCACGAATACGTGCCATTCGATGTTTCCAATCGTTTTGCATCGACGGGAGGTAAGGATTCACTTCCCAGCTCGCGCAATCGTTCGTTGTATCGATAATTGGCACGAATACGTGCCATTCGATGTTTAAAAATCGTTTTGCATCGACGGGAGGTAAGGATTCACTTCCCAGCTCGCGCAATCGTTCGTTGTAACGATAATTGGCACGAATACGTGCCATTCGATTTTCCAATCGTTTTGCATCGACGGGAGGTAAGGATTCACTTCCCAGCTCGCGCAATCGTTCGTTGTAACGATAATTGGCACGAATACGTGCCATTCGATGTTTCCAATCGTTTTGCATCGACGGGAGGTAAGGATTCACTTTCCAGCTCGCGCAATCGTTCGTTGTATCGATAATTGGCACGAATACGTGCCATTCGATGTTTCCAATCGTTTTGCATCGACGGGAGGTAAGGATTCACTTCCCAGCTCGCGAAATCGTTCGTTGTATCGATAATTGGCACGAATACGTGCCATCCGATGTTTCCAATCGTTTTGCATCGACGGGAGGTATGGATTCACTTCCCAGCTCGCGCAATCGTTCTTTCTATCGATAATTGGCACGAATACGTGCCATTCGATGTTTCCAATCGTTTTGCATCGACGGGAGGTAAGGATTCACTGCCCAGCTCGCGCAATCGTTCGTTGTATCGATAATTGGCACGAATACGTGCCATTCGATGTTTCCAATCGCTTTGCATCGACGGGAGGTAAGGATTCACTTCCCAGCTCGCGCAATCGTTCTTTCTATCGATAATTGGCACGAATACGTGCCATTCGATGTTTCCAATCGTTTTGCATCGACGGGAGGTAAGGATTCACTTCCCAGCTCGCGCAATCGTTCGTTGTATCGATAATTGGCACGAATACGTGCCATTCGATGTTTCCAATCGTTTTGCATCGACGGGAAGTAAGGATTCACTTCCCAGCTCGCGCAATCGTTCGTTGTAACGATAATTGGCACGAATACGTGCCATTCGATGTTTCCAATCGTTTTGCATCGACGGGAGGTAAGGATTCACTTTCCAGCTCGCGCAATCGTTCGTTGTATCGATAATTGGCACGAATACGTGCTATTCGATGTTTCCAATCGTTTTGCATCGACGGGAGGTAAGGATTCACTTCCCAGCTCGCGCAATCGTTCTTTCTATCGATAATTGGCACGAATACGTGCCATTCGATGTTTCCAATCGTTCTGCATCGACGAGAGGTAAGGATTCACTTCCCAGCTCGCGCAATCGTTCGTTGTATCGATAATTGGCACGAATACGTGCCATTCGATGTTTCCAATCGTTCTGCATCGACGGCAGGTAAGGATTCACTTCCCAGCTCGCGCAATCGTTCTTTCTATCGATAATTGGCAAGAATTCGTGCCATTCGATGTTTCCAATCGTTTTGCATCGACGGGAGGTCAGGATTCACTTCCCAGCTCGCGCAATCGTTCGTTGTGTCGATAATTGGCACGAATACGTGCCATTCGATGTTTCCAATCGTTTTGCATCGACGGGAGGTAAGGATTCACTTCCCAGCTCGCGCAATCGTTCGTTGTATCGATAATTGGCACGAATACGTGCCATTCGATGTTTCCAATCGTTTTGCATCGACGGGAGGTAAGGATTCACTTCCCAGCTCGCGCAATCGTTCGTCGTAACGATAATTGGCACGAATACGTGCCATTCGATGTTTCCAATCGTTTTGCATCGACGGGAGGTAAGGATTCACTTCCCAGCTCGCGCAATCGTTCGTTGTAACGATAATTGGCACGAATACGTGGCATTCGATGTTTCCAATCGTTTTGCATCGACGGGAGGTAAGGATTCACTTCCCAGCTCTCGCAATCGTTCTTTCTATCGATAATTGGCACGAATACGTGCCATTCCATATTTCCAATCGTTTTGCATCGACGGGAGGTAAGGATTCACTTCCCAGCTCGCGCAATCGTTCTTTCTATCGATAATTGGCACGAATACGTGCCATTCGATGTTTCCAATCGTTTTGCATCGACGGGAGGTAAGGATTCACTTCCCAGCTCGCGCAATCGTTCGTTGTATCGATAATTGGCACGAATACGTGCCATTCGATGTTTCCAATCGTTTTGCATCGACGGGAGGTAAGGATTCACTTCCCAGCTCGCGCAATCTTTCGTTGTAACGATAATTGGCACGAATACGTGCCATTCGATGTTTCCAATCGTTTTGCATCGACGGGAGGTAAGGATTCACTTTCCAGCTCGCGCAATCGTTCGTTGTATCGATAATTGGCACGAATACGTGCCATTCGATGTTTCCAATCGTTTTGCATCGACGGGAGGTAAGGATTCACTTCCCAGCTCGCGCAATCGTTCTTTCTATCGATAATTGGCACGAATACGTGCCATTCGATGTTTCCAATCGTTTTGCATCGACGGGAGGTAAGGATTCACTTCCCAGCTCGCGCAATCGTTCGTTGTAACGATAATTGGCACGAATACGTGCCATTCGATGTTTCCAATCGTTTTGCATCGACGGGAGGTAAGGATTCACTTCCCAGCTGGCGAAATCGTTCTTTCTATCGATAATTGGCACGAGTACGTGCCATTCGATGTTTCCAATCGTTCTGCATCGACGGGAGGTAAGGATTCACTTCCCAGCTCGCGCAATCGTTCGTTGTATCGATAATTGGCACGAATACGTGCCATTCGATGTTTCCAATTGTTCTGCATCGACGGGAGGTAAGGATTCACTTCCCAGCTCGCGCAATCGTTCGTTGTATCGATAATTGGCAAGAATACGTGCCAATCGATGTTTCCAATCGTTTTGCATCGACGGGAGGTAAGGATTCACTTCCCAGCTCGCGCAATCGTTCGTTGTATCGATAATTGGCACGAATACGTGCCATTCGATGTTTCCAATCGTTTTGCATCGACGGGAGGTAAGGATTCACTTCCCACCTCGCGCAATCGTTCTTTCTATCGATAATTGGCACGAATACGTGCCATTCGATGTTTCCAATCGTTCTGCATCGACGAGAGGTAAGGATTCACTTCCCAGCTCGCGCAATCGTTCGTTGTATCGATAATTGGCACGAATACGTGCCATTCGATGTTTCCAATCGTTTTGCATCGACGGCAGGTAAGGATTCACTTCCCAGCTCGCGCAATCGTTCGTTGTATCGATAATTGGCACGAATACGTGCCATTCGATGTTTCCAATCGTTCTGCATCGACGAGAGGTAAGGATTCACTTCCCAGCTCGCGCAATCGTTCGTTGTGTCGATAATTGGCACGAATACGTGCCATTCGATGTTTCCAATCGTTTTGCATCGACGGGAGGTAAGGATTCACTTCCCAGCTCGCGCAACCGTTCGTTGTGTCGATAATTGGCACGAATACGTGCCATTCGATGTTTCCAATCGTTTTGCATCGACGGGAGGTAAGGATTCACTTCCCAGCTCGCGCAATCGTTCGTTGTATCGATAATTGGCACGAATACGTGCCATTCGATGTTTCCAATCGTTTTGCATCGACGGGAGGTAAGGATTCACTTCCCAGCTCGCGCAATCGTTCGTCGTAACGATAATTGGCACGAATACGTGCCATTCGATGTTTCCAATCGTTTTGCATCGACGGGAGGTAAGGATTCACTTCCCAGCTCGCGCAATCGTTCGTTGTATCGATAATTGGCACGAATACGTGCCATTCGATGTTTCCAATCGTTTTGCATCGACGGGAGGTAAGGATTCACTTCCCAGCTCGCGCAATCGTTCGTCGTAACGATAATTGGCACGAATACGTGCCATTCGATGTTTCCAATCGTTTTGCATCGACGGGAGGTAAGGATTCACTTCCCAGCTCGCGCAATCGTTCGTTGTATCGATAATTGGCACGAATACGTGCCATTCGATGTTTAAAAATCGTTTTGCATCGACGGGAGGTAAGGATTCACTTCCCAGCTCGCGCAATCGTTCGTTGTAACGATAATTGGCACGAATACGTGCCATTCGATGTTTCCAATCGTTTTGCATCGACGGGAGGTAAGGATTCACTTCCCAGCTCGCGCAATCGTTCGTTGTAACGATAATTGGGACGAATACGTGCCATTCGATGTTTCCAATCGTTTTGCATCGACGGGAGGTAAGGATTCACTTCCCAGCTCGCGCAATCGTTCTTTCTATCGATAATTGGCACGAATACGTGCCATTCGATGTTTCCAATCGTTTTGCATCGACGGGAGGTAAGGATTCACTTCCCAGCTCGCGCAATCGTTCGTTGTAACGATAATTGGCACGAATACGTGCCATTCGATGTTTCCAATCGTTTTGCATCGACGGGAGGTAAGGATTCACTTCCCAGCTGGCGAAATCGTTCTTTCTATCGATAATTGGCACGAGTACGTGCCATTCGATGTTTCCAATCGTTCTGCATCGACGGGAGGTCAGGATTCACTTCCCAGCTCGCGCAATCGTTCGTTGTGTCGATAATTGGCACGAATACGTGCCATTCGATGTTTCCAATCGTTTTGCATCGACGGGAGGTAAGGATTCACTTCCCAGCTCGCGCAATCGTTCGTTGTATCGATAATTGGCACGAATACGTGCCATTCGATGTTTCCAATCGTTTTGCATCGACGGCAGGTAAGGATTCACTTCCCAGCTCGCGCAATCGTTCTTTCTATCGATAATTGGCAAGAATTCGTGCCATTCGATGTTTCCAATCGTTTTGCATCGACGGGAGGTCAGGATTCACTTCCCAGCTCGCGCAATCGTTCGTTGTGTCGATAATTGGCACGAATACGTGCCATTCGATGTTTCCAATCGTTTTGCATCGACGGGAGGTAAGGATTCACTTCCCAGCTCGCGCAATCGTTCGTTGTATCGATAATTGGCACGAATACGTGCCATTCGATGTTTCCAATCGTTTTGCATCGACGGGAGGTAAGGATTCACTTCCCAGCTCGCGCAATCGTTCGTCGTAACGATAATTGGCACGAATACGTGCCATTCGATGTTTCCAATCGTTTTGCATCGACGGGAGGTAAGGATTCACTTCCCAGCTCGCGCAATCGTTCGTTGTAACGATAATTGGCACGAATACGTGGCATTCGATGTTTCCAATCGTTTTGCATCGACGGGAGGTAAGGATTCACTTCCCAGCTCTCGCAATCGTTCTTTCTATCGATAATTGGCACGAATACGTGCCATTCCATATTTCCAATCGTTTTGCATCGACGGGAGGTAAGGATTCACTTCCCAGCTCGCGCAATCGTTCTTTCTATCGATAATTGGCACGAATACGTGCCATTCGATGTTTCCAATCGTTTTGCATCGACGGGAGGTAAGGATTCACTTCCCAGCTCGCGCAATCGTTCGTTGTATCGATAATTGGCACGAATACGTGCCATTCGATGTTTCTAATCGTTTTGCATCGACGGGAGGTAAGGATTCACTTCCCAGCTCGCGCAATCTTTCGTTGTAACGATAATTGGCACGAATACGTGCCATTCGATGTTTCCAATCGTTTTGCATCGACGGGAGGTAAGGATTCACTTTCCAGCTCGCGCAATCGTTCGTTGTATCGATAATTGGCACGAATACGTGCCATTCGATGTTTCCAATCGTTTTGCATCGACGGGAGGTAAGGATTCACTTCCCAGCTCGCGCAATCGTTCTTTCTATCGATAATTGGCACGAATACGTGCCATTCGATGTTTCCAATCGTTTTGCATCGACGGGAGGTAAGGATTCACTTCCCAGCTCGCGCAATCGTTCGTTGTAACGATAATTGGCACGAATACGTGGCATTCGATGTTTCCAATCGTTTTGCATCGACGGGAGGTAAGGATTCACTTCCCAGCTCTCGCAATCGTTCTTTCTATCGATAATTGGCACGAATACGTGCCATTCCATATTTCCAATCGTTTTGCATCGACGGGAGGTAAGGATTCACTTCCCAGCTCGCGCAATCGTTCTTTCTATCGATAATTGGCACGAATACGTGCCATTCGATGTTTCCAATCGTTTTGCATCGACGGGAGGTAAGGATTCACTTCCCAGCTCGCGCAATCGTTCGTTGTATCGATAATTGGCACGAATACGTGCCATTCGATGTTTCCAATCGTTTTGCATCGACGGGAGGTAAGGATTCACTTCCCAGCTCGCGCAATCGTTCGTCGTAACGATAATTGGCACGAATACGTGCCATTCGATGTTTCCAATCGTTTTGCATCGACGGGAGGTAAGGATTCACTTCCCAGCTCGCGCAATCGTTCGTTGTATCGATAATTGGCACGAATACGTGCCATTCGAGGTTTCCAATCGTTTTGCATCGACGGGAGGTAAGGATTCACTTCCCAGCTCGCGCAATCGTTCGTCGTAACGATAATTGGCACGAATATGTGCCATTCGATGTTTCCAATCGTTTTGCATCGACGGGAGGTAAGGATTCACTTCCCAGCTCGCGCAATCTTTCGTTGTAACGATAATTGGCACGAATACGTGCCATTCGATGTTTAAAAATCGTTTTGCATCGACGGGAGGTAAGGATTCACTTCCCAGCTCGCGCAATCGTTCGTTGTAACGATAATTGGCACGAATACGTGCCATTCGATGTTTCCAATCGTTTTGCATCGACGGGAGGTAAGGATTCACTTCCCAGCTGGCGAAATCGTTCTTTCTATCGATAATTGGCACGAGTACGTGCCATTCGATGTTTCCAATCGTTCTGCATCGACGGGAGGTCAGGATTCACTTCCCAGCTCGCGCAATCGTTCGTTGTGTCGATAATTGGCACGAATACGTGCCATTCGATGTTTCCAATCGTTTTGCATCGACGGGAGGTAAGGATTCACTTCCCAGCTCGCGCAATCGTTCGTTGTATCGATAATTGGCACGAATACGTGCCATTCGATGTTTCCAATCGTTTTGCATCGACGGGAGGTAAGGATTCACTTCCCAGCTCGCGCAACCGTTCGTTGTGTCGATAATTGGCACGAATACGTGCCATTCGATGTTTCCAATCGTTTTGCATCGACGGGAGGTAAGGATTCACTTCCCAGCTCGCGCAATCGTTCGTTGTATCGATAATTGGCACGAATACGTGCCATTCGATGTTTCCAATCGTTTTGCATCGACGGGAGGTAAGGATTCACTTCCCAGCTCGCGCAATCGTTCGTCGTAACGATAATTGGCACGAATACGTGCCATTCGATGTTTCCAATCGTTTTGCATCGACGGGAGGTAAGGATTCACTTCCCAGCTCGCGCAATCGTTCGTTGTATCGATAATTGGCACGAATACGTGCCATTCGATGTTTCCAATCGTTTTGCATCGACGGGAGGTAAGGATTCACTTCCCAGCTCGCGCAATCGTTCGTCGTAACGATAATTGGCACGAATACGTGCCATTCGATGTTTCCAATCGTTTTGCATCGACGGGAGGTAAGGATTCACTTCCCAGCTCGCGCAATCGTTCGTTGTATCGATAATTGGCACGAATACGTGCCATTCGATGGTTAAAAATCGTTTTGCATCGACGGGAGGTAAGGATTCACTTCCCAGCTCGCGCAATCGTTCGTTGTAACGATAATTGGCACGAATACGTGCCATTCGATGTTTCCAATCGTTTTGCATCGACGGGAGGTAAGGATTCACTTCCCAGCTCGCGCAATCGTTCGTTGTAACGATAATTGGGACGAATACGTGCCATTCGATGTTTCCAATCGTTTTGCATCGACGGGAGGTAAGGATTCACTTCCCAGCTCGCGCAATCGTTCTTTCTATCGATAATTGGCACGAATACGTGCCATTCGATGTTTCTAATCGTTTTGCATCGACGGGAGGTAAGGATTCACTTCCCAGCTCGCGCAATCGTTCGTTGTAACGATAATTGGCACGAATACGTGCCATTCGATGTTTCCAATCGTTTTGCATCGACGGGAGGTAAGGATTCACTTCCCAGCTGGCGAAATCGTTCTTTCTATCGATAATTGGCACGAGTACGTGCCATTCGATGTTTCCAATCGTTCTGCATCGACGGGAGGTCAGGATTCACTTCCCAGCTCGCGCAATCGTTCGTTGTGTCGATAATTGGCACGAATACGTGCCATTCGATGTTTCCAATCGTTTTGCATCGACGGGAGGTAAGGATTCACTTCCCAGCTCGCGCAATCGTTCGTTGTATCGATAATTGGCACGAATACGTGCCATTCGATGTTTCCAATCGTTTTGCATCGACGGCAGGTAAGGATTCACTTCCCAGCTCGCGCAATCGTTCTTTCTATCGATAATTGGCAAGAATTCGTGCCATTCGATGTTTCCAATCGTTTTGCATCGACGGGAGGTCAGGATTCACTTCCCAGCTCGCGCAATCGTTCGTTGTGTCGATAATTGGCACGAATACGTGCCATTCGATGTTTCCAATCGTTTTGCATCGACGGGAGGTAAGGATTCACTTCCCAGCTCGCGCAATCGTTCGTTGTATCGATAATTGGCACGAATACGTGCCATTCGATGTTTCCAATCGTTTTGCATCGACGGGAGGTAAGGATTCACTTCCCAGCTCGCGCAATCGTTCGTCGTAACGATAATTGGCACGAATACGTGCCATTCGATGTTTCCAATCGTTTTGCATCGACGGGAGGTAAGGATTCACTTCCCAGCTCGCGCAATCGTTCGTTGTAACGATAATTGGCACGAATACGTGGCATTCGATGTTTCCAATCGTTTTGCATCGACGGGAGGTAAGGATTCACTTCCCAGCTCTCGCAATCGTTCTTTCTATCGATAATTGGCACGAATACGTGCCATTCCATATTTCCAATCGTTTTGCATCGACGGGAGGTAAGGATTCACTTCCCAGCTCGCGCAATCGTTCTTTCTATCGATAATTGGCACGAATACGTGCCATTCGATGTTTCCAATCGTTTTGCATCGACGGGAGGTAAGGATTCACTTCCCAGCTCGCGCAATCGTTCGTTGTATCGATAATTGGCACGAATACGTGCCATTCGATGTTTCCAATCGTTTTGCATCGACGGGAGGTAAGGATTCACTTCCCAGCTCGCGCAATCTTTCGTTGTAACGATAATTGGCACGAATACGTGCCATTCGATGTTTCCAATCGTTTTGCATCGACGGGAGGTAAGGATTCACTTTCCAGCTCGCGCAATCGTTCGTTGTATCGATAATTGGCACGAATACGTGCCATTCGATGTTTCCAATCGTTTTGCATCGACGGGAGGTAAGGATTCACTTCCCAGCTCGCGCAATCGTTCTTTCTATCGATAATTGGCACGAATACGTGCCATTCGATGTTTCCAATCGTTTTGCATCGACGGGAGGTAAGGATTCACTTCCCAGCTCGCGCAATCGTTCGTTGTAACGATAATTGGCACGAATACGTGCCATTCGATGTTTCCAATCGTTTTGCATCGACGGGAGGTAAGGATTCACTTCCCAGCTGGCGAAATCGTTCTTTCTATCGATAATTGGCACGAGTACGTGCCATTCGATGTTTCCAATCGTTCTGCATCGACGGGAGGTAAGGATTCACTTCCCAGCTCGCGCAATCGTTCGTTGTATCGATAATTGGCACGAATACGTGCCATTCGATGTTTCCAATCGTTTTGCATCGACGGGAGGTAAGGATTCACTTCCCAGCTCGCGCAATCTTTCGTTGTAACGATAATTGGCACGAATACGTGCCATTCGATGTTTCCAATCGTTTTGCATCGACGGGAGGTAAGGATTCACTTCCCAGCTCGCGCAATCGTTCGTTGTATCGATAATTGGCACGAATACGTGCCATTCGATGTTTCCAATCGTTCTGCATCGACGAGAGGTAAGGATTCACTTCCCAGCTCGCGCAATCGTTCGTTGTGTCGATAATTGGCACGAATACGTGCCATTCGATGTTTCCAATCGTTTTGCATCGACGGGAGGTAAGGATTCACTTCCCAGCTCGCGCAACCGTTCGTTGTGTCGATAATTGGCACGAATACGTGCCATTCGATGTTTCCAATCGTTTTGCATCGACGGGAGGTAAGGATTCACTTCCCAGCTCGCGCAATCGTTCGTTGTATCGATAATTGGCACGAATACGTGCCATTCGATGTTTCCAATCGTTTTGCATCGACGGGAGGTAAGGATTCACTTCCCAGCTCGCGCAATCGTTCGTCGTAACGATAATTGGCACGAATACGTGCCATTCGATGTTTCCAATCGTTTTGCATCGACGGGAGGTAAGGATTCACTTCCCAGCTCGCGCAATCGTTCGTTGTATCGATAATTGGCACGAATACGTGCCATTCGATGTTTAAAAATCGTTTTGCATCGACGGGAGGTAAGGATTCACTTCCCAGCTCGCGCAATCGTTCGTTGTAACGATAATTGGCACGAATACGTGCCATTCGATGTTTCCAATCGTTTTGCATCGACGGGAGGTAAGGATTCACTTCCCAGCTCGCGCAATCGTTCGTTGTATCGATAATTGGCACGAATACGTGCCATTCGATGTTTCCAATTGTTCTGCATCGACGGGAGGTAAGGATTCACTTCCCAGCTCGCGCAATCGTTCGTTGTATCGATAATTGGCAAGAATACGTGCCAATCGATGTTTCCAATCGTTTTGCATCGACGGGAGGTAAGGATTCACTTCCCAGCTCGCGCAATCGTTCGTTGTATCGATAATTGGCACGAATACGTGCCATTCGATGTTTCCAATCGTTTTGCATCGACGGGAGGTAAGGATTCACTTCCCACCTCGCGCAATCGTTCTTTCTATCGATAATTGGCACGAATACGTGCCATTCGATGTTTCCAATCGTTCTGCATCGACGAGAGGTAAGGATTCACTTCCCAGCTCGCGCAATCGTTCGTTGTATCGATAATTGGCACGAATACGTGCCATTCGATGTTTCCAATCGTTTTGCATCGACGGCAGGTAAGGATTCACTTCCCAGCTCGCGCAATCGTTCGTTGTATCGATAATTGGCACGAATACGTGCCATTCGATGTTTCCAATCGTTCTGCATCGACGAGAGGTAAGGATTCACTTCCCAGCTCGCGCAATCGTTCGTTGTGTCGATAATTGGCACGAATACGTGCCATTCGATGTTTCCAATCGTTTTGCATCGACGGGAGGTAAGGATTCACTTCCCAGCTCGCGCAACCGTTCGTTGTGTCGATAATTGGCACGAATACGTGCCATTCGATGTTTCCAATCGTTTTGCATCGACGGGAGGTAAGGATTCACTTCCCAGCTCGCGCAATCGTTCGTTGTATCGATAATTGGCACGAATACGTGCCATTCGATGTTTCCAATCGTTTTGCATCGACGGGAGGTAAGGATTCACTTCCCAGCTCGCGCAATCGTTCGTCGTAACGATAATTGGCACGAATACGTGCCATTCGATGTTTCCAATCGTTTTGCATCGACGGGAGGTAAGGATTCACTTCCCAGCTCGCGCAATCGTTCGTTGTATCGATAATTGGCACGAATACGTGCCATTCGATGTTTAAAAATCGTTTTGCATCGACGGGAGGTAAGGATTCACTTCCCAGCTCGCGCAATCGTTCGTTGTAACGATAATTGGCACGAATACGTGCCATTCGATGTTTCCAATCGTTTTGCATCGACGGGAGGTAAGGATTCACTTCCCAGCTCGCGCAATCGTTCGTTGTAACGATAATTGGGACGAATACGTGCCATTCGATGTTTCCAATCGTTTTGCATCGACGGGAGGTAAGGATTCACTTCCCAGCTCGCGCAATCGTTCTTTCTATCGATAATTGGCACGAATACGTGCCATTCGATGTTTCCAATCGTTTTGCATCGACGGGAGGTAAGGATTCACTTCCCAGCTCGCGCAATCGTTCGTTGTAACGATAATTGGCACGAATACGTGCCATTCGATGTTTCCAATCGTTTTGCATCGACGGGAGGTAAGGATTCACTTCCCAGCTGGCGAAATCGTTCTTTCTATCGATAATTGGCACGAGTACGTGCCATTCGATGTTTCCAATCGTTCTGCATCGACGGGAGGTAAGGATTCACTTCCCAGCTCGCGCAATCGTTCGTTGTATCGATAATTGGCACGAATACGTGCCATTCGATGTTTCCAATTGTTCTGCATCGACGGGAGGTAAGGATTCACTTCCCAGCTCGCGCAATCGTTCGTTGTATCGATAATTGGCAAGAATACGTGCCAATCGATGTTTCCAATCGTTTTGCATCGACGGGAGGTAAGGATTCACTTCCCAGCTCGCGCAATCGTTCGTTGTATCGATAATTGGCACGAATACGTGCCATTCGATGTTTCCAATCGTTTTGCATCGACGGGAGGTAAGGATTCACTTCCCACCTCGCGCAATCGTTCTTTCTATCGACAATTGGCACGAATACGTGCCATTCGATGTTTCCAATCGTTCTGCATCGACGAGAGGTAAGGATTCACTTCCCAGCTCGCGCAATCGTTCGTTGTATCGATAATTGGCACGAATACGTGCCATTCGATGTTTCCAATCGTTTTGCATCGACGGCAGGTAAGGATTCACTTCCCAGCTCGCGCAATCGTTCGTTGTATCGATAATTGGCACGAATACGTGCCATTCGATGTTTCCAATCGTTCTGCATCGACGAGAGGTAAGGATTCACTTCCCAGCTCGCGCAATCGTTCGTTGTGTCGATAATTGGCACGAATACGTGCCATTCGATGTTTCCAATCGTTTTGCATCGACGGGAGGTAAGGATTCACTTCCCAGCTCGCGCAATCGTTCGTTGTATCGATAATTGGCACGAATACGTGCCATTCGATGTTTAAAAATCGTTTTGCATCGACGGGAGGTAAGGATTCACTTCCCAGCTCGCGCAATCGTTCGTTGTAACGATAATTGGCACGAATACGTGCCATTCGATGTTTCCAATCGTTTTGCATCGACGGGAGGTAAGGATTCACTTCCCAGCTCGCGCAATCGTTCGTTGTAACGATAATTGGCACGAATACGTGCCATTCGATGTTTCCAATCGTTTTGCATCGACGGGAGGTAAGAATTCACTTTCCAGCTCGCGCAATCGTTCGTTGTATCGATAATTGGCACGAATACGTGCCATTCGATGTTTCCAATCGTTTTGCATCGACGGGAGGTAAGGATTCACTTCCCAGCTCGCGAAATCGTTCGTTGTATCGATAATTGGCACGAATACGTGCCATTCGATGTTTCCAATCGTTTTGCATCGACGGGAGGTATGGATTCACTTCCCAGCTCGCGCAATCGTTCTTTCTATCGATAATTGGCACGAATACGTGCCATTCGATGTTTCCAATCGTTTTGCATCGACGGGAGGTAAGGATTCACTGCCCAGCTCGCGAAATCGTTCGTTGTATCGATAATTGGCACGAATACGTGCCATTCGATGTTTCCAATCGTTTTGCATCGACGGCAGGTAAGGATTCACTTCCCAGCTCGCGCAATCGTTCGTTGTATCGATAATTGGCACGAATACGTGCCATTCGATGTTTAAAAATCGTTTTGCATCGACGGGAGGTAAGGATTCACTTCCCAGCTCGCGCAATCGTTCGTTGTAACGATAATTGGCACGAATACGTGCCATTCGATGTTTCCAATCGTTTTGCATCGACGGGAGGTAAGGATTCACTTCCCAGCTCGCGCAATCGTTCGTTGTAACGATAATTGGCACGAATACGTGCCATTCGATGTTTCCAATCGTTTTGCATCGACGGGAGGTAAGGATTCACTTTCCAGCTCGCGCAATCGTTCGTTGTATCGATAATTGGCACGAATACGTGCCATTCGATGTTTCCAATCGTTTTGCATCGACGGGAGGTAAGGATTCACTTCCCAGCTCGCGAAATCGTTCGTTGTATCGATAATTGGCACGAATACGTGCCATTCGATGTTTCCAATCGTTTTGCATCGACGGGAGGTATGGATTCACTTCCCAGCTCGCGCAATCGTTCTTTCTATCGATAATTGGCACGAATACGTGCCATTCGATGTTTCCAATCGTTTTGCATCGACGGGAGGTAAGGATTCACTGCCCAGCTCGCGAAATCGTTCGTTGTATCGATAATTGGCACGAATACGTGCCATTCGATGTTTCCAATCGTTTTGCATCGACGGCAGGTAAGGATTCACTTCCCAGCTCGCGCAATCGTTCTTTCTATCGATAATTGGCAAGAATTCGTGCCATTCGATGTTTCCAATCGTTTTGCATCGACGGGAGGTAAGGATTCACTTCCCAGCTCGCGCAACCGTTCGTTGTGTCGATAATTGGCACGAATACGTGCCATTCGATGTTTCCAATCGTTTTGCATCGACGGGAGGTAAGGATTCACTTCCCAGCTCGCGCAATCGTTCGTTGTATCGATAATTGGCACGAATACGTGCCATTCGATGTTTCCAATCGTTTTGCATCGACGGGAGGTAAGGATTCACTTCCCAGCTCGCGCAATCGTTCGTCGTAACGATAATTGGCACGAATACGTGCCATTCGATGTTTCCAATCGTTTTGCATCGACGGGAGGTAAGGATTCACTTCCCAGCTCGCGCAATCGTTTGTTGTATCGATAATTGGCACGAATACGTGCCATTCGATGTTTCCAATCGTTTTGCATCGACGGGAGGTAAGGATTCACTTCCCAGCTCGCGCAATCGTTCGTCGTAACGATAATTGGCACGAATACGTGCCATTCGATGTTTCCAATCGTTTTGCATCGACGGGAGGTAAGGATTCACTTCCCAGCTCGCGCAATCGTTCGTTGTATCGATAATTGGCACGAATACGTGCCATTCGATGTTTAAAAATCGTTTTGCATCGACGGGAGGTAAGGATTCACTTCCCAGCTCGCGCAATCGTTCGTTGTAACGATAATTGGCACGAATACGTGCCATTCGATGTTTCCAATCGTTTTGCATCGACGGGAGGTAAGGATTCACTTCCCAGCTCGCGCAATCGTTCGTTGTAACGATAATTGGGACGAATACGTGCCATTCGATGTTTCCAATCGTTTTGCATCGACGGGAGGTAAGGATTCACTTCCCAGCTCGCGCAATCGTTCTTTCTATCGATAATTGGCACGAATACGTGCCATTCGATGTTTCCAATCGTTTTGCATCGACGGGAGGTAAGGATTCACTTCCCAGCTCGCGCAATCGTTCGTTGTAACGATAATTGGCACGAATACGTGCCATTCGATGTTTCCAATCGTTTTGCATCGACGGGAGGTAAGGATTCACTTCCCAGCTGGCGAAATCGTTCTTTCTATCGATAATTGGCACGAGTACGTGCCATTCGATGTTTCCAATCGTTCTGCATCGACGGGAGGTAAGGATTCACTTCCCAGCTCGCGCAATCGTTCGTTGTATCGATAATTGGCACGAATACGTGCCATTCGATGTTTCCAATTGTTCTGCATCGACGGGAGGTAAGGATTCACTTCCCAGCTCGCGCAATCGTTCGTTGTATCGATAATTGGCAAGAATACGTGCCAATCGATGTTTCCAATCGTTTTGCATCGACGGGAGGTAAGGATTCACTTCCCAGCTCGCGCAATCGTTCGTTGTATCGATAATTGGCACGAATACGTGCCATTCGATGTTTCCAATCGTTTTGCATCGACGGGAGGTAAGGATTCACTTCCCACCTCGCGCAATCGTTCTTTCTATCGATAATTGGCACGAATACGTGCCATTCGATGTTTCCAATCGTTCTGCATCGACGAGAGGTAAGGATTCACTTCCCAGCTCGCGCAATCGTTCGTTGTATCGATAATTGGCACGAATACGTGCCATTCGATGTTTCCAATCGTTTTGCATCGACGGCAGGTAAGGATTCACTTCCCAGCTCGCGCAATCGTTCGTTGTATCGATAATTGGCACGAATACGTGCCATTCGATGTTTCCAATCGTTCTGCATCGACGAGAGGTAAGGATTCACTTCCCAGCTCGCGCAATCGTTCGTTGTGTCGATAATTGGCACGAATACGTGCCATTCGATGTTTCCAATCGTTTTGCATCGACGGGAGGTAAGGATTCACTTCCCAGCTCGCGCAATCGTTCGTTGTATCGATAATTGGCACGAATACGTGCCATTCGATGTTTAAAAATCGTTTTGCATCGACGGGAGGTAAGGATTCACTTCCCAGCTCGCGCAATCGTTCGTTGTAACGATAATTGGCACGAATACGTGCCATTCGATGTTTCCAATCGTTTTGCATCGACGGGAGGTAAGGATTCACTTCCCAGCTCGCGCAATCGTTCGTTGTAACGATAATTGGCACGAATACGTGCCATTCGATGTTTCCAATCGTTTTGCATCGACGGGAGGTAAGGATTCACTTTCCAGCTCGCGCAATCGTTCGTTGTATCGATAATTGGCACGAATACGTGCCATTCGATGTTTCCAATCGTTTTGCATCGACGGGAGGTAAGGATTCACTTCCCAGCTCGCGAAATCGTTCGTTGTATCGATAATTGGCACGAATACGTGCCATTCGATGTTTCCAATCGTTTTGCATCGACGGGAGGTATGGATTCACTTCCCAGCTCGCGCAATCGTTCTTTCTATCGATAATTGGCACGAATACGTGCCATTCGATGTTTCCAATCGTTTTGCATCGACGGGAGGTAAGGATTCACTGCCCACCTCGCGAAATCGTTCGTTGTATCGATAATTGGCACGAATACGTGCCATTCGATGTTTCCAATCGTTTTGCATCGACGGCAGGTAAGGATTCACTTCCCAGCTCGCGCAATCGTTCTTTCTATGGATAATTGGCAAGAATTCGTGCCATTCGATGTTTCCAATCGTTTTGCATCGACGGGAGGTAAGGATTCACTTCCCAGCTCGCGCAACCGTTCGTTGTGTCGATAATTGGCACGAATACGTGCCATTCGATGTTTCCAATCGTTTTGCATCGACGGGAGGTAAGGATTCACTTCCCAGCTCGCGCAATCGTTCGTTGTATCGATAATTGGCACGAATACGTGCCATTCGATGTTTCCAATCGTTTTGCATCGACGGGAGGTAAGGATTCACTTCCCAGCTCGCGCAATCGTTCGTCGTAACGATAATTGGCACGAATACGTGCCATTCGATGTTTCCAACCGTTTTGCATCGACGGGAGGTAAGGATTCACTTCCCAGCTCGCGCAATCGTTCGTTGTATCGATAATTGGCACGAATACGTGCCATTCGATGTTTCCAATCGTTTTGCATCGACGGGAGGTAAGGATTCACTTCCCAGCTCGCGCAATCGTTCGTTGTAACGATAATTGGCACGAATACGTGCCATTCGATGTTTCCAATCGTTTTGCATCGACGGGAGGTAAGGATTCACTTTCCAGCTCGCGCAATCGTTCGTTGTATCGATAATTGGCACGAATACGTGCCATTCGATGTTTCCAATCGTTTTGCATCGACGGGAGGTAAGGATTCACTTCCCAGCTCGCGAAATCGTTCGTTGTATCGATAATTGGCACGAATACGTGCCATTCGATGTTTCCAATCGTTTTGCATCGACGGGAGGTATGGATTCACTTCCCAGCTCGCGCAATCGTTCTTTCTATCGATAATTGGCACGAATACGTGCCATTCGATGTTTCCAATCGTTTTGCATCGACGGGAGGTAAGGATTCACTGCCCAGCTCGCGCAATCGTTCGTTGTATCGATAATTGGCACGAATACGTGCCATTCGATGTTTCCAATCGCTTTGCATCGACGGGAGGTAAGGATTCACTTCCCAGCTCGCGCAATCGTTCTTTCTATCGATAATTGGCACGAATACGTGCCATTCGATGTTTCCAATCGTTTTGCATCGACGGGAGGTAAGGATTCACTTCCCAGCTCGCGCAATCGTTCGTTGTATCGATAATTGGCACGAATACGTGCCATTCGATGTTTCCAATCGTTTTGCATCGACGGGAAGTAAGGATTCACTTCCCAGCTCGCGCAATCGTTCGTTGTAACGATAATTGGCACGAATACGTGCCATTCGATGTTTCCAATCGTTTTGCATCGACGGGAGGTAAGGATTCACTTTCCAGCTCGCGCAATCGTTCGTTGTATCGATAATTGGCACGAATACGTGCTATTCGATGTTTCCAATCGTTTTGCATCGACGGGAGGTAAGGATTCACTTCCCAGCTCGCGCAATCGTTCTTTCTATCGATAATTGGCACGAATACGTGCCATTCGATGTTTCCAATCGTTCTGCATCGACGAGAGGTAAGGATTCACTTCCCAGCTCGCGCAATCGTTCGTTGTATCGATAATTGGCACGAATACGTGCCATTCGATGTTTCCAATCGTTTTGCATCGACGGCAGGTAAGGATTCACTTCCCAGCTCGCGCAATCGTTCTTTCTATCGATAATTGGCACGAATACGTGCCATTCGATGTTTCCAATCGTTCTGCATCGACGAGAGGTAAGGATTCACTTCCCAGCTCGCGCAATCGTTCGTTGTATCGATAATTGGCACGAATACGTGCCATTCGATGTTTCCAATCGTTTTGCATCGACGGCAGGTAAGGATTCACTTTCCAGCTCGCGCAATCGTTCGTTGTATCGATAATTGGCACGAATACGTGCCATTCGATGTTTCCAATCGTTTTGCATCGACGGGAGGTAAGGATTCACTTCCCAGCTCGCGAAATCGTTCGTTGTATCGATAATTGGCACGAATACGTGCCATTCGATGTTTCCAATCGTTTTGCATCGACGGGAGGTAAGGATTCACTTCCCAGCTCGCGCAATCGTTCTTTCTATCGATAATTGGCAAGAATTCGTGCCATTCGATGTTTCCAATCGTTTTGCATCGACGGGAGGTAAGGATTCACTTCCCAGCTCGCGCAACCGTTCGTTGTGTCGATAATTGGCACGAATACGTGCCATTCGATGTTTCCAATCGTTTTGCATCGACGGGAGGTAAGGATTCACTTCCCAGCTCGCGCAATCGTTCGTTGTATCGATAATTGGCACGAATACGTGCCATTCGATGTTTCCAATCGTTTTGCATCGACGGGAGGTAAGGATTCACTTCCCAGCTCGCGCAATCGTTCGTCGTAACGATAATTGGCACGAATACGTGCCATTCGATGTTTCCAATCGTTTTGCATCGACGGGAGGTAAGGATTCACTTCCCAGCTCGCGCAATCGTTCGTTGTATCGATAATTGGCACGAATACGTGCCATTCGATGTTTCCAATCGTTTTGCATCGACGGGAGGTAAGGATTCACTTCCCAGCTCGCGCAATCGTTCGTCGTAACGATAATTGGCACGAATACGTGCCATTCGATGTTTCCAATCGTTTTGCATCGACGGGAGGTAAGGATTCACTTCCCAGCTCGCGCAATCATTCGTTGTATCGATAATTGGCACGAATACGTGCCATTCGATGTTTAAAAATCGTTTTGCATCGACGGGAGGTAAGGATTCACTTCCCAGCTCGCGCAATCGTTCGTTGTAACGATAATTGGCACGAATACGTGCCATTCGATGTTTCCAATCGTTTTGCATCGACGGGAGGTAAGGATTCACTTCCCAGCTCGCGCAATCGTTCGTTGTAACGATAATTGGCACGAATACGTGCCATTCGATGTTTCCAATCGTTTTGCATCGACGGGAGGTAAGGATTCACTTTCCAGCTCGCGCAATCGTTCGTTGTATCGATAATTGGCACGAATACGTGCCATTCGATGTTTCCAATCGTTTTGCATCGACGGGAGGTAAGGATTCACTTCCCAGCTCGCGAAATCGTTCGTTGTATCGATAATTGGCACGAATACGTGCCATTCGATGTTTCCAATCGTTTTGCATCGACGGGAGGTATGGATTCACTTCCCAGCTCGCGCAATCGTTCTTTCTATCGATAATTGGCACGAATACGTGCCATTCGATGTTTCCAATCGTTTTGCATCGACGGGAGGTAAGGATTCACTGCCCAGCTCGCGCAATCGTTCGTTGTAACGATAATTGGCACGAATACGTGCCATTCGATGTTTCCAATCGTTTTGCATCGACGGGAGGTATGGATTCACTTCCCAGCTCGCGCAATCGTTCTTTCTATCGATAATTGGCACGAATACGTGCCATTCGATGTTTCCAATCGTTTTGCATCGACGGGAGGTAAGGATTCACTTCCCAGCTCGCGCAATCGTTCGTTGTAACGATAATTGGCACGAATACGTGCCATTCGATGTTTCCAATCGTTTTGCATCGACGGGAGGTAAGGATTCACTTTCCAGCTCGCGCAATCGTTCGTTGTATCGATAATTGGCACGAATACGTGCCATTCGATGTTTCCAATCGTTTTGCATCGACGGGAGGTATGGATTCACTTCCCAGCTCGCGCAATCGTTCTTTCTATCTCATAATTGGCACGAATACGTGCCATTCGATGTTTCCAATCGTTTTGCATCGACGGGAGGTAAGGATTCACTTCCCAGCTCGCGCAATCGTTCGTCGTAACGATAATTGGCACGAATACGTGCCATTCGATGTTTCCAATCGTTTTGCATCGACGGGAGGTAAGGATTCACTTCCCAGCTCGCGCAATCGTTCGTTGTATCGATAATTGGCACGAATACGTGCCATTCGATGTTTAAAAATCGTTTTGCATCGACGGGAGGTAAGGATTCACTTCCCAGCTCGCGCAATCGTTCGTTGTAACGATAATTGGCACGAATACGTGCCATTCGATGTTTCCAATCGTTTTGCATCGACGGGAGGTAAGGATTCACTTCCCAGCTCGCGCAATCGTTCGTTGTAACGATAATTGGCACGAATACGTGCCATTCGATGTTTCCAATCGTTTTGCATCGACGGGAGGTAAGGATTCACTTTCCAGCTCGCGCAATCGTTCGTTGTATCGATAATTGGCACGAATACGTGCCATTCGATGTTTCCAATCGTTTTGCATCGACGGGAGGTAAGGATTCACTTCCCAGCTCGCGAAATCGTTCGTTGTATCGATAATTGGCACGAATACGTGCCATTCGATGTTTCCAATCGTTTTGCATCGACGGGAGGTATGGATTCACTTCCCAGCTCGCGCAATCGTTCTTTCTATCGATAATTGGCACGAATACGTGCCATTCGATGTTTCCAATCGTTTTGCATCGACGGGAGGTAAGGATTCACTTTCCAGCTCGCGCAATCGTTCGTTGTATCGATAATTGGCACGAATACGTGACATTCGATGTTTCCAATCGTTTTGCATCGACGGGAGGTAAGGATTCACTTCCCAGCTCGCGAAATCGTTCGTTGTATCGATAACTGGCACGAATTCGTGCCATTCGATGTTTCCAATCGTTTTTCATCGACGGGAGGTAAGGATTCACTTCCCAGCTCGCGCAATCGTTCTTTCTATCGATAATTGGCACGAATACGTGCCATTCGATGTTTCCAATCGTTTTGCATCGACGGGAGGTAAGGATTCACTTCCCAGCTCTCGCAATCGTTCTTTCTATCGATAATTGGCACGAATACGTGCCATTCCATATTTCCAATCGTTTTGCATCGACGGGAGGTAAGGATTCACTTCCCAGCTCGCGCAATCGTTCTTTCTATCGATAATTGGCACGAATACGTGCCATTCGATGTTTCCAATCGTTTTGCATCGACGGGAGGTAAGGATTCACTTCCCAGCTCGCGCAATCGTTCGTTGTATCGATAATTGGCACGAATACGTGCCATTCGATGTTTCCAATCGTTTTGCATCGACGGGAGGTAAGGATTCACTTCCCAGCTCGCGCAATCTTTCGTTGTAACGATAATTGGCACGAATACGTGCCATTCGATGTTTCCAATCGTTTTGCATCGACGGGAGGTAAGGATTCACTTTCCAGCTCGCGCAATCGTTCGTTGTATCGATAATTGGCACGAATACGTGCCATTCGATGTTTCCAATCGTTTTGCATCGACGGGAGGTAAGGATTCACTTCCCAGCTCGCGCAATCGTTCTTTCTATCGATAATTGGCACGAATACGTGCCATTCGATGTTTCCAATCGTTTTGCATCGACGGGAGGTAAGGATTCACTTCCCAGCTCGCGCAATCGTTCGTTGTAACGATAATTGGCACGAATACGTGCCATTCGATGTTTCCAATCGTTTTGCATCGACGGGAGGTAAGGATTCACTTCCCAGCTGGCGAAATCGTTCTTTCTATCGATAATTGGCACGAGTACGTGCCATTCGATGTTTCCAATCGTTCTGCATCGACGGGAGGTAAGGATTCACTTCCCAGCTCGCGCAATCGTTCGTTGTATCGATAATTGGCACGAATACGTGCCATTCGATGTTTCCAATTGTTCTGCATCGACGGGAGGTAAGGATTCACTTCCCAGCTCGCGCAATCGTTCGTTGTATCGATAATTGGCAAGAATACGTGCCAATCGATGTTTCCAATCGTTTTGCATCGACGGGAGGTAAGGATTCACTTCCCAGCTCGCGCAATCGTTCGTTGTATCGATAATTGGCACGAATACGTGCCATTCGATGTTTCCAATCGTTTTGCATCGACGGGAGGTAAGGATTCACTTCCCACCTCGCGCAATCGTTCTTTCTATCGATAATTGGCACGAATACGTGCCATTCGATGTTTCCAATCGTTCTGCATCGACGAGAGGTAAGGATTCACTTCCCAGCTCGCGCAATCGTTCGTTGTATCGATAATTGGCACGAATACGTGCCATTCGATGTTTCCAATCGTTTTGCATCGACGGCAGGTAAGGATTCACTTCCCAGCTCGCGCAATCGTTCGTTGTATCGATAATTGGCACGAATACGTGCCATTCGATGTTTCCAATCGTTCTGCATCGACGAGAGGTAAGGATTCACTTCCCAGCTCGCGCAATCGTTCGTTGTGTCGATAATTGGCACGAATACGTGCCATTCGATGTTTCCAATCGTTTTGCATCGACGGGAGGTAAGGATTCACTTCCCAGCTCGCGCAATCGTTCGTTGTATCGATAATTGGCACGAATACGTGCCATTCGATGTTTAAAAATCGTTTTGCATCGACGGGAGGTAAGGATTCACTTCCCAGCTCGCGCAATAGTTCGTTGTAACGATAATTGGCACGAATACGTGCCATTCGATGTTTCCAATCGTTTTGCATCGACGGGAGGTAAGGATTCACTTCCCATCTCGCGCAATCGTTCGTTGTAACGATAATTGGCACGAATACGTGCCATTCGATGTTTCCAATCGTTTTGCATCGACGGGAGGTAAGGATTCACTTTCCAGCTCGCGCAATCGTTCGTTGTATCGATAATTGGCACGAATACGTGCCATTCGATGTTTCCAATCGTTTTGCATCGACGGGAGGTAAGGATTCACTTCCCAGCTCGCGAAATCGTTCGTTGTATCGATAATTGGCACGAATACGTGCCATTCGATGTTTCCAATCGTTTTGCATCGACGGGAGGTATGGATTCACTTCCCAGCTCGCGCAATCGTTCTTTCTATCGATAATTGGCACGAATACGTGCCATTCGATGTTTCCAATCGTTTTGCATCGACGGGAGGTAAGGATTCACTGCCCAGCTCGCGAAATCGTTCGTTGTATCGATAATTGGCACGAATACGTGCCATTCGATGTTTCCAATCGTTTTGCATCGACGGCAGGTAAGGATTCACTTCCCAGCTCGCGCAATCGTTCTTTCTATCGATAATTGGCAAGAATTCGTGCCATTCGATGTTTCCAATCGTTTTGCATCGACGGGAGGTAAGGATTCACTTCCCAGCTCGCGCAACCGTTCGTTGTGTCGATAATTGGCACGAATACGTGCCATTCGATGTTTCCAATCGTTTTGCATCGACGGGAGGTAAGGATTCACTTCCCAGCTCGCGCAATCGTTCGTTGTATCGATAATTGGCACGAATACGTGCCATTCGATGTTTCCAATCGTTTTGCATCGACGGGAGGTAAGGATTCACTTCCCAGCTCGCGCAATCGTTCGTCGTAACGATAATTGGCACGAATACGTGCCATTCGATGTTTCCAATCGTTTTGCATCGACGGGAGGTAAGGATTCACTTCCCAGCTCGCGCAATCGTTCGTTGTATCGATAATTGGCACGAATACGTGCCATTCGATGTTTCCAATCGTTTTGCATCGACGGGAGGTAAGGATTCACTTCCCAGCTCGCGCAATCGTTCGTCGTAACGATAATTGGCACGAATACGTGCCATTCGATGTTTCCAATCGTTTTGCATCGACGGGAGGTAAGGATTCACTTCCCAGCTCGCGCAATCGTTCGTTGTATCGATAATTGGCACGAATACGTGCCATTCGATGTTTAAAAATCGTTTTGCATCGACGGGAGGTAAGGATTCACTTCCCAGCTCGCGCAATCGTTCGTTGTAACGATAATTGGCACGAATACGTGCCATTCGATGTTTCCAATCGTTTTGCATCGACGGGAGGTAAGGATTCACTTCCCAGCTCGCGCAATCGTTCGTTGTAACGATAATTGGCACGAATACGTGCCATTCGATGTTTCCAATCGTTTTGCATCGACGGGAGGTAAGGATTCACTTCCCAGCTCGCGCAATCGTTCTTTCTATCGATAATTGGCACGAATACGTGCCATTCGATGTTTCCAATCGTTTTGCATCGACGGGAGGTAAGGATTCACTTCCCAGCTCGCGCAATCGTTCGTTGTAACGATAATTGGCACGAATACGTGCCATTCGATGTTTCCAATCGTTTTGCATCGACGGGAGGTAAGGATTCACTTCCCAGCTGGCGAAATCGTTCTTTCTATCGATAATTGGCACGAGTACGTGCCATTCGATGTTTCCAATCGTTCTGCATCGACGGGAGGTAAGGATTCACTTCCCAGCTCGCGCAATCGTTCGTTGTATCGATAATTGGCACGAATACGTGCCATTCGATGTTTCCAATTGTTCTGCATCGACGGGAGGTAAGGATTCACTTCCCAGCTCGCGCAATCGTTCGTTGTATCGATAATTGGCAAGAATACGTGCCAATCGATGTTTCCAATCGTTTTGCATCGACGGGAGGTAAGGATTCACTTCCCAGCTCGCGCAATCGTTCGTTGTATCGATAATTGGCACGAATACGTGCCATTCGATGTTTCCAATCGTTTTGCATCGACGGGAGGTAAGGATTCACTTCCCACCTCGCGCAATCGTTCTTTCTATCGATAATTGGCACGAATACGTGCCATTCGATGTTTCCAATCGTTCTGCATCGACGAGAGGTAAGGATTCACTTCCCAGCTCGCGCAATCGTTCGTTGTATCGATAATTGGCACGAATACGTGCCATTCGATGTTTCCAATTGTTCTGCATCGACGGGAGGTAAGGATTCACTTCCCAGCTCGCGCAATCGTTCGTTGTATCGATAATTGGCAAGAATACGTGCCAATCGATGTTTCCAATCGTTTTGCATCGACGAGAGGTAAGGATTCACTTCCCAGCTCGCGCAATCGTTCGTTGTATCGATAATTGGCAAGAATACGTGCCAATCGATGTTTCCAATCGTTTTGCATCGACGGGAGGTAAGGATTCACTTCCCACCTCGCGCAATCGTTCTTTCTATCGATAATTGGCACGAATACGTGCCATTCGATGTTTCCAATCGTTCTGCATCGACGAGAGGTAAGGATTCACTTCCCAGCTCGCGCAATCGTTCGTTGTATCGATAATTGGCACGAATACGTGCCATTCGATGTTTCCAATTGTTCTGCATCGACGGGAGGTAAGGATTCACTTCCCAGCTCGCGCAATCGTTCGTTGTATCGATAATTGGCAAGAATACGTGCCAATCGATGTTTCCAATCGTTTTGCATCGACGGGAGGTAAGGATTCACTTCCCAGCTCGCGCAATCGTTCGTTGTATCGATAATTGGCACGAATACGTGCCATTCGATGTTTCCAATCGTTTTGCATCGACGGGAGGTAAGGATTCACTTCCCACCTCGCGCAATCGTTCTTTCTATCGATAATTGGCACGAATACGTGCCATTCGATGTTTCCAATCGTTCTGCATCGACGAGAGGTAAGGATTCACTTCCCAGCTCGCGCAATCGTTCGTTGTATCGATAATTGGCACGAATACGTGCCATTCGATGTTTCCAATCGTTTTGCATCGACGGCAGGTAAGGATTCACTTCCCAGCTCGCGCAATCGTTCGTTGTATCGATAATTGGCACGAATACGTGCCATTCGATGTTTCCAATCGTTCTGCATCGACGAGAGGTAAGGATTCACTTCCCAGCTCGCGCAATCGTTCGTTGTGTCGATAATTGGCACGAATACGTGCCATTCGATGTTTCCAATCGTTTTGCATCGACGGGAGGTAAGGATTCACTTCCCAGCTCGCGCAATCGTTCGTTGTATCGATAATTGGCACGAATACGTGCCATTCGATGTTTAAAAATCGTTTTGCATCGACGGGAGGTAAGGATTCACTTCCCAGCTCGCGCAATCGTTCGTTGTAACGATAATTGGCACGAATACGTGCCATTCGATGTTTCCAATCGTTTTGCATCGACGGGAGGTAAGGATTCACTTCCCAGCTCGCGCAATCGTTCGTTGTAACGATAATTGGCACGAATACGTGCCATTCGATGTTTCCAATCGTTTTGCATCGACGGGAGGTAAGGATTCACTTTCCAGCTCGCGCAATCGTTCGTTGTATCGATAATTGGCACGAATACGTGCCATTCGATGTTTCCAATCGTTTTGCATCGACGGGTGGTAAGGATTCACTTCCCAGCTCGCGAAATCGTTCGTTGTATCGATAATTGGCACGAATACGTGCCATTCGATGTTTCCAATCGTTTTGCATCGACGGGAGGTATGGATTCACTTCCCAGCTCGCGCAATCGTTCTTTCTATCGATAATTGGCACGAATACGTGCCATTCGATGTTTCCAATCGTTTTGCATCGACGGGAGGTAAGGATTCACTGCCCAGCTCGCGAAATCGTTCGTTGTATCGATAATTGGCACGAATACGTGCCATTCGATGTTTCCAATCGTTTTGCATCGACGGCAGGTAAGGATTCACTTCCCAGCTCGCGCAATCGTTCTTTCTATCGATAATTGGCAAGAATTCGTGCCATTCGATGTTTCCAATCGTTTTGCATCGACGGGAGGTAAGGATTCACTTCCCAGCTCGCGCAACCGTTCGTTGTGTCGATAATTGGCACGAATACGTGCCATTCGATGTTTCCAATCGTTTTGCATCGACGGGAGGTAAGGATTCACTTCCCAGCTCGCGCAATCGTTCGTTGTATCGATAATTGGCACGAATACGTGCCATTCGATGTTTCCAATCGTTTTGCATCGACGGGAGGTAAGGATTCACTTCCCAGCTCGCGCAATCGTTCGTCGTAACGATAATTGGCACGAATACGTGCCATTCGATGTTTCCAATCGTTTTGCATCGACGGGAGGTAAGGATTCACTTCCCAGCTCGCGCAATCGTTCGTTGTATCGATAATTGGCACGAATACGTGCCATTCGATGTTTCCAATTGTTCTGCATCGACGGGAGGTAAGGATTCACTTCCCAGCTCGCGCAATCGTTCGTTGTATCGATAATTGGCAAGAATACGTGCCAATCGATGTTTCCAATCGTTTTGCATCGACGAGAGGTAAGGATTCACTTCCCAGCTCGCGCAATCGTTCGTTGTATCGATAATTGGCAAGAATACGTGCCAATCGATGTTTCCAATCGTTTTGCATCGACGGGAGGTAAGGATTCACTTCCCACCTCGCGCAATCGTTCTTTCTATCGATAATTGGCACGAATACGTGCCATTCGATGTTTCCAATCGTTCTGCATCGACGAGAGGTAAGGATTCACTTCCCAGCTCGCGCAATCGTTCGTTGTGTCGATAATTGGCACGAATACGTGCCATTCGATGTTTCCAATCGTTTTGCATCGACGGGAGGTAAGGATTCACTTCCCAGCTCGCGCAATCGTTCGTTGTATCGATAATTGGCACGAATACGTGCCATTCGATGTTTAAAAATCGTTTTGCATCGACGGGAGGTAAGGATTCACTTCCCAGCTCGCGCAATCGTTCGTTGTAACGATAATTGGCACGAATACGTGCCATTCGATGTTTCCAATCGTTTTGCATCGACGGGAGGTAAGGATTCACTTCCCAGCTCGCGCAATCGTTCGTTGTAACGATAATTGGCACGAATACGTGCCATTCGATGTTTCCAATCGTTTTGCATCGACGGGAGGTAAGGATTCACTTTCCAGCTCGCGCAATCGTTCGTTGTATCGATAATTGGCACGAATACGTGCCATTCGATGTTTCCAATCGTTTTGCATCGACGGGTGGTAAGGATTCACTTCCCAGCTCGCGAAATCGTTCGTTGTATCGATAATTGGCACGAATACGTGCCATTCGATGTTTCCAATCGTTTTGCATCGACGGGAGGTATGGATTCACTTCCCAGCTCGCGCAATCGTTCTTTCTATCGATAATTGGCACGAATACGTGCCATTCGATGTTTCCAATCGTTTTGCATCGACGGGAGGTAAGGATTCACTGCCCAGCTCGCGAAATCGTTCGTTGTATCGATAATTGGCACGAATACGTGCCATTCGATGTTTCCAATCGTTTTGCATCGACGGCAGGTAAGGATTCACTTCCCAGCTCGCGCAATCGTTCTTTCTATCGATAATTGGCAAGAATTCGTGCCATTCGATGTTTCCAATCGTTTTGCATCGACGGGAGGTAAGGATTCACTTCCCAGCTCGCGCAACCGTTCGTTGTGTCGATAATTGGCACGAATACGTGCCATTCGATGTTTCCAATCGTTTTGCATCGACGGGAGGTAAGGATTCACTTCCCAGCTCGCGCAATCGTTCGTTGTATCGATAATTGGCACGAATACGTGCCATTCGATGTTTCCAATCGTTTTGCATCGACGGGAGGTAAGGATTCACTTCCCAGCTCGCGCAATCGTTCGTCGTAACGATAATTGGCACGAATACGTGCCATTCGATGTTTCCAATCGTTTTGCATCGACGGGAGGTAAGGATTCACTTCCCAGCTCGCGCAATCGTTCGTTGTATCGATAATTGGCACGAATACGTGCCATTCGATGTTTCCAATCGTTTTGCATCGACGGGAGGTAAGGATTCACTTCCCAGCTCGCGCAATCGTTCGTCGTAACGATAATTGGCACGAATACGTGCCATTCGATGTTTCCAATCGTTTTGCATCGACGGGAGGTAAGGATTCACTTCCCAGCTCGCGCAATCGTTCGTTGTATCGATAATTGGCACGAATACGTGCCATTCGATGTTTAAAAATCGTTTTGCATCGACGGGAGGTAAGGATTCACTTCCCAGCTCGCGCAATCGTTCGTTGTAACGATAATTGGCACGAATACGTGCCATTCGATGTTTCCAATCGTTTTGCATCGACGGGAGGTAAGGATTCACTTCCCAGCTCGCGCAATCGTTCGTTGTAACGATAATTGGCACGAATACGTGCCATTCGATGTTTCCAATCGTTTTGCATCGACGGGAGGTAAGGATTCACTTTCCAGCTCGCGCAATCGTTCGTTGTATCGATAATTGGCACGAATACGTGCCATTCGATGTTTCCAATCGTTTTGCATCGACGGGAGGTAAGGATTCACTTCCCAGCTCGCGAAATCGTTCGTTGTATCGATAATTGGCACGAATACGTGCCATTCGATGTTTCCAATCGTTTTGCATCGACGGGAGGTATGGATTCACTTCCCAGCTCGCGCAATCGTTCTTTCTATCGATAATTGGCACGAATACGTGCCATTCGATGTTTCCAATCGTTTTGCATCGACGGGAGGTAAGGATTCACTGCCCAGCTCGCGCAATCGTTCGTTGTATCGATAATTGGCACGAATACGTGCCATTCGATGTTTCCAATCGCTTTGCATCGACGGGAGGTAAGGATTCACTTCCCAGCTCGCGCAATCGTTCTTTCTATCGATAATTGGCACGAATACGTGCCATTCGATGTTTCCAATCGTTTTGCATCGACGGGAGGTAAGGATTCACTTCCCAGCTCGCGAAATCGTTCGTTGTATCGATAATTGGCACGAATACGTGCCATTCGATGTTTCCAATCGTTTTGCATCGACGGGAGGTATGGATTCACTTCCCAGCTCGCGCAATCGTTCTTTCTATCGATAATTGGCACGAATACGTGCCATTCGATGTTTAAAAATCGTTTTGCATCGACGGGAGGTAAGGATTCACTTCCCAGCTCGCGCAATCGTTCGTTGTAACGATAATTGGCACGAATACGTGCCATTCGATGTTTCCAATCGTTTTGCATCGACGGGAGGTAAGGATTCACTTCCCAGCTCGCGCAATCGTTCGTTGTAACGATAATTGGCACGAATACGTGCCATTCGATGTTTCCAATCGTTTTGCATCGACGGGAGGTAAGGATTCACTTTCCAGCTCGCGCAATCGTTCGTTGTATCGATAATTGGCACGAATACGTGCCATTCGATGTTTCCAATCGTTTTGCATCGACGGGAGGTAAGGATTCACTTCCCAGCTCGCGAAATCGTTCGTTGTATCGATAATTGGCACGAATACGTGCCATTCGATGTTTCCAATCGTTTTGCATCGACGGGAGGTATGGATTCACTTCCCAGCTCGCGCAATCGTTCTTTCTATCGATAATTGGCACGAATACGTGCCATTCGATGTTTCCAATCGTTTTGCATCGACGGGAGGTAAGGATTCACTGCCCAGCTCGCGCAATCGTTCGTTGTATCGATAATTGGCACGAATACGTGCCATTCGATGTTTCCAATCGCTTTGCATCGACGGGAGGTAAGGATTCACTTCCCAGCTCGCGCAATCGTTCTTTCTATCGATAATTGGCACGAATACGTGCCATTCGATGTTTCCAATCGTTTTGCATCGACGGGAGGTAAGGATTCACTTCCCAGCTCGCGCAATCGTTCGTTGTATCGATAATTGGCACGAATACGTGCCATTCGATGTTTCCAATCGTTTTGCATCGACGGGAAGTAAGGATTCACTTCCCAGCTCGCGCAATCGTTCGTTGTAACGATAATTGGCACGAATACGTGCCATTCGATGTTTCCAATCGTTTTGCATCGACGGGAGGTAAGGATTCACTTTCCAGCTCGCGCAATCGTTCGTTGTATCGATAATTGGCACGAATACGTGCTATTCGATGTTTCCAATCGTTTTGCATCGACGGGAGGTAAGGATTCACTTCCCAGCTCGCGCAATCGTTCTTTCTATCGATAATTGGCACGAATACGTGCCATTCGATGTTTCCAATCGTTCTGCATCGACGAGAGGTAAGGATTCACTTCCCAGCTCGCGCAATCGTTCGTTGTATCGATAATTGGCACGAATACGTGCCATTCGATGTTTCCAATCGTTTTGCATCGACGGCAGGTAAGGATTCACTTCCCAGCTCGCGCAATCGTTCTTTCTATCGATAATTGGCACGAATACGTGCCATTCGATGTTTCCAATCGTTCTGCATCGACGAGAGGTAAGGATTCACTTCCCAGCTCGCGCAATCGTTCGTTGTATCGATAATTGGCACGAATACGTGCCATTCGATGTTTCCAATCGTTTTGCATCGACGGCAGGTAAGGATTCACTTTCCAGCTCGCGCAATCGTTCGTTGTATCGATAATTGGCACGAATACGTGCCATTCGATGTTTCCAATCGTTTTGCATCGACGGGAGGTAAGGATTCACTTCCCAGCTCGCGAAATCGTTCGTTGTATCGATAATTGGCACGAATACGTGCCATTCGATGTTTCCAATCGTTTTGCATCGACGGCAGGTAAGGATTCACTTCCCAGCTCGCGCAATCGTTCTTTCTATCGATAATTGGCAAGAATTCGTGCCATTCGATGTTTCCAATCGTTTTGCATCGACGGGAGGTAAGGATTCACTTCCCAGCTCGCGCAACCGTTCGTTGTGTCGATAATTGGCACGAATACGTGCCATTCGATGTTTCCAATCGTTTTGCATCGACGGGAGGTAAGGATTCACTTCCCAGCTCGAGCAATCGTTCGTTGTATCGATAATTGGCACGAATACGTGCCATTCGATGTTTCCAATCGTTTTGCATCGACGGGAGGTAAGGATTCACTTCCCAGCTCGCGCAATCGTTCGTCGTAACGATAATTGGCACGAATACGTGCCATTCGATGTTTCCAATCGTTTTGCATCGACGGGAGGTAAGGATTCACTTCCCAGCTCGCGCAATCGTTCGTTGTATCGATAATTGGCACGAATACGTGCCATTCGATGTTTCCAATCGTTTTGCATCGACGGGAGGTAAGGATTCACTTCCCAGCTCGCGCAATCGTTCGTCGTAACGATAATTGGCACGAATACGTGCCATTCGATGTTTCCAATCGTTTTGCATCGACGGGAGGTAAGGATTCACTTCCCAGCTCGCGCAATCGTTCGTTGTATCGATAATTGGCACGAATACGTGCCATTCGATGTTTAAAAATCGTTTTGCATCGACGGGAGGTAAGGATTCACTTCCCAGCTCGCGCAATCGTTCGTTGTAACGATAATTGGCACGAATACGTGCCATTCGATGTTTCCAATCGTTTTGCATCGACGGGAGGTAAGGATTCACTTCCCAGCTCGCGCAATCGTTCGTTGTAACGATAATTGGCACGAATACGTGCCATTCGATGTTTCCAATCGTTTTGCATCGACGGGAGGTAAGGATTCACTTTCCAGCTCGCGCAATCGTTCGTTGTATCGATAATTGGCACGAATACGTGCCATTCGATGTTTCCAATCGTTTTGCATCGACGGGAGGTAAGGATTCACTTCCCAGCTCGCGAAATCGTTCGTTGTATCGATAATTGGCACGAATACGTGCCATTCGATGTTTCCAATCGTTTTGCATCGACGGGAGGTATGGATTCACTTCCCAGCTCGCGCAATCGTTCTTTCTATCGATAATTGGCACGAATACGTGCCATTCGATGTTTCCAATCGTTTTGCATCGACGGGAGGTAAGGATTCACTGCCCAGCTCGCGCAATCGTTCGTTGTATCGATAATTGGCACGAATACGTGCCATTCGATGTTTCCAATCGCTTTGCATCGACGGGAGGTAAGGATTCACTTCCCAGCTCGCGCAATCGTTCTTTCTATCGATAATTGGCACGAATACGTGCCATTCGATGTTTCCAATCGTTTTGCATCGACGGGAGGTAAGGATTCACTTCCCAGCTCGCGCAATCGTTCGTTGTATCGATAATTGGCACGAATACGTGCCATTCGATGTTTCCAATCGTTTTGCATCGACGGGAAGTAAGGATTCACTTCCCAGCTCGCGCAATCGTTCGTTGTAACGATAATTGGCACGAATACGTGCCATTCGATGTTTCCAATCGTTTTGCATCGACGGGAGGTAAGGATTCACTTTCCAGCTCGCGCAATCGTTCGTTGTATCGATAATGGGCACGAATACGTGCTATTCGATGTTTCCAATCGTTTTGCATCGACGGGAGGTAAGGATTCACTTCCCAGCTCGCGCAATCGTTCTTTCTATCGATAATTGGCACGAATACGTGCCATTCGATGTTTCCAATCGTTCTGCATCGACGAGAGGTAAGGATTCACTTCCCAGCTCGCGCAATCGTTCGTTGTATCGATAATTGGCACGAATACGTGCCATTCGATGTTTCCAATCGTTTTGCATCGACGGCAGGTAAGGATTCACTTCCCAGCTCGCGCAATCGTTCTTTCTATCGATAATTGGCAAGAATTCGTGCCATTCGATGTTTCCAATCGTTTTGCATCGACGGGAGGTAAGGATTCACTTCCCAGCTCGCGCAATCGTTCGTTGTGTCGATAATTGGCACGAATACGTGCCATTCGATGTTTCCAATCGTTTTGCATCTCCGGGAGGTAAGGATTCACTTCCCAGCTCGCGCAATCGTTCGTTGTATCGATAATTGGCACGAATACGTGCCATTCGATGTTTCCAATCGTTTTGCATCGACGGGAGGTAAGGATTCACTTCCCAGCTCGCGCAATCGTTCGTCGTAACGATAATTGGCACGAATACGTGCCATTCGATGTTTCCAATCGTTTTGCATCGACGGGAGGTAAGGATTCACTTTCCAGCTCGCGCAATCGTTCGTTGTATCGATAATTGGCACGAATACGTGACATTCGATGTTTCCAATCGTTTTGCATCGACGGGAGGTAAGGATTCACTTCCCAGCTCGCGAAATCGTTCGTTGTATCGATAACTGGCACGAATTCGTGCCATTCGATGTTTCCAATCGTTTTTCATCGACGGGAGGTAAGGATTCACTTCCCAGCTCGCGCAATCGTTCTTTCTATCGATAATTGGCACGAATACGTGCCATTCGATGTTTCCAATCGTTTTGCATCGACGGGAGGTAAGGATTCACTTCCCAGCTCTCGCAATCGTTCTTTCTATCGATAATTGGCACGAATACGTGCCATTCCATATTTCCAATCGTTTTGCATCGACGGGAGGTAAGGATTCACTTCCCAGCTCGCGCAATCGTTCTTTCTATCGATAATTGGCACGAATACGTGCCATTCGATGTTTCCAATCGTTTTGCATCGACGGGAGGTAAGGATTCACTTCCCAGCTCGCGCAATCGTTCGTTGTATCGATAATTGGCACGAATACGTGCCATTCGATGTTTCCAATCGTTTTGCATCGACGGGAGGTAAGGATTCACTTCCCAGCTCGCGCAATCTTTCGTTGTAACGATAATTGGCACGAATACGTGCCATTCGATGTTTCCAATCGTTTTGCATCGACGGGAGGTAAGGATTCACTTTCCAGCTCGCGCAATCGTTCGTTGTATCGATAATTGGCACGAATACGTGCCATTCGATGTTTCCAATCGTTTTGCATCGACGGGAGGTAAGGATTCACTTCCCAGCTCGCGCAATCGTTCTTTCTATCGATAATTGGCACGAATACGTGCCATTCGATGTTTCCAATCGTTTTGCATCGACGGGAGGTAAGGATTCACTTCCCAGCTCGCGCAATCGTTCGTTGTAACGATAATTGGCACGAATACGTGCCATTCGATGTTTCCAATCGTTTTGCATCGACGGGAGGTAAGGATTCACTTCCCAGCTGGCGAAATCGTTCTTTCTATCGATAATTGGCACGAGTACGTGCCATTCGATGTTTCCTATCGTTCTGCATCGACGGGAGGTAAGGATTCACTTCCCAGCTCGCGCAATCGTTCGTTGTATCGATAATTGGCACGAATACGTGCCATTCGATGTTTCCAATTGTTCTGCATCGACGGGAGGTAAGGATTCACTTCCCAGCTCGCGCAATCGTTCGTTGTATCGATAATTGGCAAGAATACGTGCCAATCGATGTTTCCAATCGTTTTGCATCGACGGGAGGTAAGGATTCACTTCCCAGCTCGCGCAATCGTTCGTTGTATCGATAATTGGCACGAATACGTGCCATTCGATGTTTCCAATCGTTTTGCATCGACGGGAGGTAAGGATTCACTTCCCACCTCGCGCAATCGTTCTTTCTATCGATAATTGGCACGAATACGTGCCATTCGATGTTTCCAATCGTTCTGCATCGACGAGAGGTAAGGATTCACTTCCCAGCTCGCGCAATCGTTCGTTGTATCGATAATTGGCACGAATACGTGCCATTCGATGTTTCCAATCGTTTTGCATCGACGGCAGGTAAGGATTCACTTCCCAGCTCGCGCAATCGTTCGTTGTATCGATAATTGGCACGAATACGTGCCATTCGATGTTTCCAATCGTTCTGCATCGACGAGAGGTAAGGATTCACTTCCCAGCTCGCGCAATCGTTCGTTGTATCGATAATTGGCACGAATACGTGCCATTCGATGTTTCCAATCGTTTTGCATCGACGGCAGGTAAGGATTCACTTCCCAGCTCGCGCAATCGTTCGTTGTATCGATAATTGGCACGAATACGTGCCATTCGATGTTTCCAATCGTTTTGCATCGACGGGAGGTATGGATTCACTTCCCAGCTCGCGCAATCGTTCTTTCTATCGATAATTGGCACGAATACGTGCCATTCGATGTTTCCAATCGTTTTGCATCGACGGGAGGTAAGGATTCACTGCCCAGCTCGCGCAATCGTTCGTTGTATCGATAATTGGCACGAATACGTGCCATTCGATGTTTCCAATCGCTTTGCATCGACGGGAGGTAAGGATTCACTTCCCAGCTCGCGCAATCGTTCTTTCTATCGATAATTGGCACGAATACGTGCCATTCGATGTTTCCAATCGTTTTGCATCGACGGGAGGTAAGGATTCACTTCCCAGCTCGCGCAATCGTTCGTTGTATCGATAATTGGCACGAATACGTGCCATTCGATGTTTCCAATCGTTTTGCATCGACGGGAAGTAAGGATTCACTTCCCAGCTCGCGCAATCGTTCGTTGTAACGATAATTGGCACGAATACGTGCCATTCGATGTTTCCAATCGTTTTGCATCGACGGGAGGTAAGGATTCACTTTCCAGCTCGCGCAATCGTTCGTTGTATCGATAATTGGCACGAATACGTGCTATTCGATGTTTCCAATCGTTTTGCATCGACGGGAGGTAAGGATTCACTTCCCAGCTCGCGCAATCGTTCTTTCTATCGATAATTGGCACGAATACGTGCCATTCGATGTTTCCAATCGTTCTGCATCGACGAGAGGTAAGGATTCACTTCCCAGCTCGCGCAATCGTTCGTTGTATCGATAATTGGCACGAATACGTGCCATTCGATGTTTCCAATCGTTTTGCATCGACGGCAGGTAAGGATTCACTTCCCAGCTCGCGCAATCGTTCTTTCTATCGATAATTGGCACGAATACGTGCCATTCGATGTTTCCAATCGTTCTGCATCGACGAGAGGTAAGGATTCACTTCCCAGCTCGCGCAATCGTTCGTTGTATCGATAATTGGCACGAATACGTGCCATTCGATGTTTCCAATCGTTTTGCATCGACGGCAGGTAAGGATTCACTTCCCAGCTCGCGCAATCGTTCGTTGTATCGATAATTGGCACGAATACGTGCCATTCGATGTTTAAAAATCGTTTTGCATCGACGGGAGGTAAGGATTCACTTCCCAGCTCGCGCAATCGTTCGTTGTAACGATAATTGGCACGAATACGTGCCATTCGATGTTTCCAATCGTTTTGCATCGACGGGAGGTAAGGATTCACTTCCCAGCTCGCGCAATCGTTCGTTGTAACGATAATTGGCACGAATACGTGCCATTCGATGTTTCCAATCGTTTTGCATCGACGGGAGGTAAGGATTCACTTTCCAGCTCGCGCAATCGTTCGTTGTATCGATAATTGGCACGAATACGTGCCATTCGATGTTTCCAATCGTTTTGGATCGACGGGAGGTAAGGATTCACTTCCCAGCTCGCGAAATCGTTCGTTGTATCGATAATTGGCACGAATACGTGCCATTCGATGTTTCCAATCGTTTTGCATCGACGGGAGGTATGGATTCACTTCCCAGCTCGCGCAATCGTTCTTTCTATCGATAATTGGCACGAATACGTGCCATTCGATGTTTCCAATCGTTTTGCATCGACGGGAGGTAAGGATTCACTGCCCAGCTCGCGCAATCGTTCGTTGTATCGATAATTGGCACGAATACGTGCCATTCGATGTTTCCAATCGCTTTGCATCGACGGGAGGTAAGGATTCACTTCCCAGCTCGCGCAATCGTTCTTTCTATCGATAATTGGCACGAATACGTGCCATTCGATGTTTCCAATCGTTTTGCATCGACGGGAGGTAAGGATTCACTTCCCAGCTCGCGCAATCGTTCGTTGTATCGATAATTGGCACGAATACGTGCCATTCGATGTTTCCAATCGTTTTGCATCGACGGGAAGTAAGGATTCACTTCCCAGCTCGCGCAATCGTTCGTTGTAACGATAATTGGCACGAATACGTGCCATTCGATGTTTCCAATCGTTTTGCATCGACGGGAGGTAAGGATTCACTTTCCAGCTCGCGCAATCGTTCGTTGTATCGATAATTGGCACGAATACGTGCTATTCGATGTTTCCAATCGTTTTGCATCGACGGGAGGTAAGGATTCACTTCCCAGCTCGCGCAATCGTTCTTTCTATCGATAATTGGCACGAATACGTGCCATTCGATGTTTCCAATCGTTCTGCATCGACGAGAGGTAAGGATTCACTTCCCAGCTCGCGCAATCGTTCGTTGTATCGATAATTGGCACGAATACGTGCCATTCGATGTTTCCAATCGTTTTGCATCGACGGCAGGTAAGGATTCACTTCCCAGCTCGCGCAATCGTTCTTTCTATCGATAATTGGCACGAATACGTGCCATTCGATGTTTCCAATCGTTCTGCATCGACGAGAGGTAAGGATTCACTTCCCAGCTCGCGCAATCGTTCGTTGTATCGATAATTGGCACGAATACGTGCCATTCGATGTTTCCAATCGTTTTGCATCGACGGCAGGTAAGGATTCACTTTCCAGCTCGCGCAATCGTTCGTTGTATCGATAATTGGCACGAATACGTGCCATTCGATGTTTCCAATCGTTTTGCATCGACGGGAGGTAAGGATTCACTTCCCAGCTCGCGAAATCGTTCGTTGTATCGATAATTGGCACGAATACGTGCCATTCGATGTTTCCAATCGTTTTGCATCGACGGGAGGTAAGGATTCACTTCCCAGCTCTCGCAATCGTTCTTTCTATCGATAATTGGCACGAATACGTGACATTCCATATTTCCAATCGTTTTGCATCGACGGGAGGTAAGGATTCACTTCCCAGCTCGCGCAATCGTTCTTTCTATCGATAATTGGCACGAATACGTGCCATTCGATGTTTCCAATCGTTTTGCATCGACGGGAGGTAAGGATTCACTTCCCAGCTCGCGCAATCGTTCGTTGTATCGATAATTGGCACGAATACGTGCCATTCGATGTTTCCAATCGTTTTGCATCGACGGGAGGTAAGGATTCACTTCCCAGCTCGCGCAATCTTTCGTTGTAACGATAATTGGCACGAATACGTGCCATTCGATGTTTCCAATCGTTTTGCATCGACGGGAGGTAAGGATTCACTTTCCAGCTCGCGCAATCGTTCGTTGTATCGATAATTGGCACGAATACGTGCCATTCGATGTTTCCAATCGTTTTGCATCGACGGGAGGTAAGGATTCACTTCCCAGCTCGCGCAATCGTTCTTTCTATCGATAATTGGCACGAATACGTGCCATTCGATGTTTCCAATCGTTTTGCATCGACGGGAGGTAAGGATTCACTTCCCAGCTCGCGCAATCGTTCGTTGTAACGATAATTGGCACGAATACGTGCCATTCGATGTTTCCAATCTTTTTGCATCGACGGGAGGTAAGGATTCACTTCCCAGCTGGCGAAATCGTTCTTTCTATCGATAATTGGCACGAGTACGTGCCATTCGATGTTTCCAATCGTTCTGCATCGACGGGAGGTAAGGATTCACTTCCCAGCTCGCGCAATCGTTCGTTGTATCGATAATTGGCACGAATACGTGCCATTCGATGTTTCCAATTGTTCTGCATCGACGGGAGGTAAGGATTCACTTCCCAGCTCACGCAATCGTTCGTTGTATCGATAATTGGCAAGAATACGTGCCAATCGATGTTTCCAATCGTTTTGCATCGACGGGAGGTAAGGATTCACTTCCCAGCTCGCGCAATCGTTCGTTGTATCGATAATTGGCACGAATACGTGCCATTCGATGTTTCCAATCGTTTTGCATCGACGGGAGGTAAGGATTCACTTCCCACCTCGCGCAATCGTTCTTTCTATCGATAATTGGCACGAATACGTGCCATTCGATGTTTCCAATCGTTCTGCATCGACGAGAGGTAAGGATTCACTTCCCAGCTCGCGCAATCGTTCGTTGTATCGATAATTGGCACGAATACGTGCCATTCGATGTTTCCAATCGTTTTGCATCGACGGCAGGTAAGGATTCACTTCCCAGCTCGCGCAATCGTTCGTTGTATCGATAATTGGCACGAATACGTGCCATTCGATGTTTCCAATCGTTCTGCATCGACGAGAGGTAAGGATTCACTTCCCAGCTCGCGCAATCGTTCGTTGTGTCGATAATTGGCACGAATACGTGCCATTCGATGTTTCCAATCGTTTTGCATCGACGGGAGGTAAGGATTCACTTCCCAGCTCGCGCAATCGTTCGTTGTATCGATAATTGGCACGAATACGTGCCATTCGATGTTTAAAAATCGTTTTGCATCGACGGGAGGTAAGGATTCACTTCCCAGCTCGCGCAATCGTTCGTTGTAAGGATAATTGGCACGAATACGTGCCATTCGATGTTTCCAATCGTTTTGCATCGACGGGAGGTAAGGATTCACTTCCCAGCTCGCGCAATCGTTCGTTGTAACGATAATTGGCACGAATACGTGTGTTACGTCCTCGTCGGGATCCGTGTTGCCCAACGGGAACGTGCGCCAAATGTTCAACAGGATACGCTCGCAATTTCGATCGTGACTGGTCTCTTAGAACAGTCAACCGGGATCGGGACGTTAAGATGCGGTAGGGTCAGGAAAACAATTGGTATCGATTGTTTATGGGTTATATTTACATCCACTTTCTTTTCTCTGATTTAATACAGTGGAGCCTGTTACATTACTCCTCGCGAAGAAATATAGTTTGAAAGAACAACGTATGATATTCTTCCGGGACCGGCTCGCCTTCGGGGACGTTTGGTTGACCGGGGAACTGGTCGCTAATAAAAATCGGATAATATCCCGGGTAATTCGGATGGATCTGTTGTCGTGGCCACTCCTCGTCGCTGTCCGGAAAGTCGAGTTGTTGTTGCGGGGATGGGGGACCGACCGGGGAGTCGATATAGGGCAGGTAGAATTCGGGCGTGGTTGCCCTAGAATCTACCGAGGATGTAGTTGATGAAGCCGGGGATGACGAGTAAACTAGTTGTCGTCTAGCAAAGGGCTGCGGAGTTTGTTGGGATACGTGGGAGATGGGGGAGTATGAGACGGACAAAGGCGATGCATGAGGCGAGGAAGGCAACGCGGGTAATTCAACGGAGCGACCTTGCGAAGTCGAGGGTTCGGGCGAATCCTCGACGGTTAAGTCGATGATGGATGGAACAGCCCCGGTGCCAGCGGTTATCAAGTCGATTGGGGCCGGTGGAGAATCCAGCGTCAAGTCGATTGCCGCCGGTGGAGAATCCAGCGTCAGGTCGATCGACGGCCCAATTTCTGGTGCCAATAGTGCACGACGGGCAGCGATCAGCTCCCGGCGCCTAAGGTTATGGCGGAGCCGCGAACGGAGCCCTCTCCTATTTCTCCTAGCGATTCTATTGGTCATCTACCGATCGCGTTCGGTAGATGATAAATTGTGTGAAATGTGTTTAGATGAGAACATGGAGGTTCGTTTAAATCTTGGTTCGTGGCAAATGTATTGTTGCTCACCTTTTTTCTTTGGAGGGTTGTCGAAGGAAGATTCCGTATGTTCTTCTTGAAAACTATTAGACTTTATTCACTACACTGGTCGATGTTTACAATGAGGCGTTGTACGGTAGAATGAATTGACTGACCGCCCGCTCCGCTCCTTTTATTATTGAATGGTGCTGATGCAGCAAACCCCACTGCCGCGGTTGGAGATGCTGATGCAGCTGGACCTGCCGTCCTGGGAACGGTCGATCCGCGACGGTTCACGCGCTTAGTATCTCTGCAACGTGTGCATTCCTGTGCGATAGTTGTTATTGCCCTGGGAGCGGGTGCTGATGCTGCAAGACACGTTTCTTCTGTCAACTGATATCGTCGAGACGGGTCTTATCGTATCGTCAACGGATATCCGATAAGCCCGTCGCCGAGAAGTCGTCACTCGATCCTTTCCCAAGCCTTAACGCAGGAATGCTCACGTGCAGGGTAACACTACACCGTTGTTATTCTCGTCAGCACTTGCGCGAGTTCGTTTTTAATTGAAAGGGAGCAGTGATCAGTCAGCACATTCCGATCCCTAACGGTGCTTAGTCTACGTCTCCTTACGATCTATCTTGTTACGGACGAATCAGCACGCTCACGTTTACCCCCTTTGTTTCGGTAATCTGTGAACGTGCTGACGCGGCAGTAGCCTATGTACGCATGCTTAATGCTACGTTCGGTACAATTATTGGCTTGGGTACCCATGGTAATCGTACATTTGCATGGGTTTCGGATGATGCGACTATTTGGGGAGTGCTATTGGTCGGGTCAGGTTTTGGCCATATTACGTGATTGTATCGGTTGGGTCTGCGTTACGCTTTGCATGGATTTTGGTTACGTCTAGATTAGATTTGAATTCAGTTTTATTAGAATCTCGGTCGGATTAGGGTTAGGTGTGAGTTCTATTAGGTGGTTATGTTGGTTAAGTGTGCCTCGAGTCGCGTATAAATTCTGGTTATGTTTGGTTTAAGTTTGGGTCGTAGTTAGGTTAGGTGTGCGATAAATCGTATATAAATTTCGGTTAGGTTAGGGTTGGATTCTACCCTTATTTTCGGTTAGGTTTAGGTTATGTTAGGGTTAGATTGTAGGTTAGGTTAGGTTTAGGTTTTTCCGGCATTTTGGTTATGTCTGATATGGGTTGGATGCAGATCCGGGTTAGGTCCAGGTTCGTAAGGGGCTTCGGCACTTTTTTTATCACGAAGTGATAAAAGCCGAAGCCCCTCCCGAAATCCGTTATCTCTTCGTTTAGCGATTTTCGATTTGATTCCTCAAAATTTTTATTGGTAATTTCCGAAAAAGTGGAGTCGCTATCTTGTAGCCAGCATGGAACGGTACAACTTTGCCCTCTTCGCGTTTCCTCCTAAAGTTCATCGTTTAAGAATGCCACGACGACAAATGTCCGATTTTTCGTCGAACGCACGGTAGGTACCACTAGGAACGTCCGTAGTCGATTTCCGGTTTGCTGGGTAGCGTTCTAATGGGGCGGACGTCGATCTGGCGAATTTTTGATTTTTAGATTTTTTTTCAAAAATTCAATTTTTCTGTATATCGAGTTGTGCGATGGCCTCCCGATTTTGTCGCGAGTCCCATGCTTTGAAAGATTCGCGCCCCCACGACTACTATAACCCAAACCAAACCTGCCCCCATATGATTGGCAGATTCGGAAGCGTTGTTTTGCGCCCCCACGACCACTATAACCCAAACCAACCTCGTATCCGTATTACGGGTTGATTCGGATGCGCGCTGTTCCGACGTATTTTATCGGTCGCGTCGGTTCTTAACCTATGAGCAGCACGAGTGATTCATGTTTTGCATGCTTGCGGATGCTGATATTCCGAGATACGAGTACTTTTGCTTAAACCTAAGTGTTACCCTACGAACGAATCGGCATGCTTGTAGTTTAATTCGAATGTTTTCCTCGTTCCGCGTTTTTGTTATTCTATCGTGTTCTTTTATCGAAGCGCCTCTGGGCGAAGTACTGTTTGGAGCTTGTACGGAACGTGCCGATTCGTTTGTGTTTTACAATTAGATATGCTTACGCTCCGGTCAGTCCCGGGACGTGACACCTTCCCCCTTGGGAAGCAAATTTCTGGAGGAAATTTGCTCCAGCTCTCGAACGGTCTGCCTGAACTCTCTGAGCGTCGGTTTCGGCGGTGAAGCGGCGGTTGAAGTTCCTTGCTCCATAGTGTCCACGTCGCGGGACGCTGCGTATTGTCTGCTTCTCTCGCCTCTCCGGATCAAGAGGTGCGACAGAGAACTCCACACAGCACCGATGAGTTGGAAACCGCATCCGTAGATCGCGTGTAGTTGGTATCCATGAATGAATGTATCGGCAACTGCTTTTACAGATTTCAGTAGGACGAATATTGCCAATATTCCTGCGCTGGCTGATCCAAACGTAATGAATCCGTTCCAAAAGCGTGAAACTGCGTCTTGATAGGTGTGATGTCGCAATCCCCGATCGAATTGAGCGACACCGTAGTTACGTTCAGGTGTTGTCCGTTGCAATCGTAACCGACGAGAGCCCAGGCAACTCGAGCGTAAATCAATATTAACATACATAGGAACATGGTGAATTCCTGTACAAAGAAACAAAACAAAGAAACGATTCTTAACATTATCGCACTCGCTTTATTACTAGAATTCGTGTTTGTGGGTACTATACGCGAGTACGTATTACTCTCTAGTTACACGGCGTGAAACGTTTCGATCGATCGACGTCAGCGACGAGGCCACTGTTGGCCGCTTCCGGTAATTGGTTTAGGTTTGGGTTTGGTTGTCGTTGGGGGCGGGGGCGGGAGCTCTCTCAGCGGCGTCCCAATTCGTCTCGATGTTGCCGCCTTCCTACGAACCCGTAGCCTCGATCCAAACTCGTCGGGGCGCGTTAATTCACCATCGCGTGATCACGTCAACGACGCGTCCCATTTGCACCGCCCATTCCTCTGAAGTGGACATTTCGAAGTACGTCTCGATACATTCGGTGCATTGCTGTGCCGGTCTTACGACGACGAAGTTCTCGTTGCATAGGATGCAGTTGGTGATGGGCAGCGTCGAGTCGTAGTTGCTCAGGTTGTGCCAGCCTCCTGGCTGGTACGTCCGTTGGACCTCGGGTGGCAGTTTGGCGTAACAGGACACGCACACTCGTCTCCCGGTCTGTACGTATATGCAAGCCGTGTCTCTCTTTATCGTCGTGCAATATAATTCCGACAGCTCGCCGTAGGCCTGGGGATGGTTCGCAGGAAGGACCCCGTCCCAGGGGCCTTGGAACTCTTGGTCCCCGTCCTCCGCTTCCAAGGAATCGTATGGGATTTTCATTCTGCAACTTTGCATTGTCACGCGTTGAGTACGCGCGTCTCGAAGGAATTTCCTCGCGCCGTTGGCCGATCGATCGCTTACATTCTATTTTTCAGATACGCTAGTTTCAATTTATTTATATGGACTGTCCGCGGACTACCGTCGATTGAGATTTTGACGTTCTGATTCGATAGGATCTCGATGACTTTGTGTGGACCGGTGTATTGATCGGCGAATTTTCCCTTTCGGGGTTCCCGGATCATGTACACCAGGTCTCCGGTTTTAAAGTTCTGCGGGTTTATAGCCCGATCGTAGTATTCTTTCGATCTGATCTTCGCGAGCTGAAGGTTGTCGCGAGCTTTCGCTTGAACGTCGTCGATCTTATAGTAGAGATCCCGCAGGTAGTCCGCGTACGTTGGCTCCAGATTCTCGCTAATCGGTTTTTCGCTCGCGGGTTCCCTGGCTATTCGCCCAAACACTAATTCGTGCGGCGAGAATCTGGTCCCTTCGTGTACCGACGTGTTGTATGAAAACATTGCCAGTTCCAACCAGTCGTCCCAGCTGTTACGACCGCTGTCTATGTACTGCTTAAGATACTCCACTAATACGTGATGAGACCTCTCGATGGAGCCGTTGCTCTGCGGATGATACGCCGTCGTGACGTAATGTTTTATATGAAATTTCTTTGCCACGTTCTTCATCAACGAGGATGTAAAATTCGTTCCCTGGTCGGTCAGGATCGCTCGGGGCGATCCGAAACGGCAGATAAGATTTTTAACGAACGCGTCCGCGATGTCCGCAGAGGTGGTTCGTTCGAGAGGGATGGCTAGGGAATATTTGGTTAGTAGATCCTGCATGGTTAGTATGTATTTGTTGCCCTTTTTGGTGCTAGGCAAGGGTCCGACGATGTCCATACTGACTTTGTCGAACGCTTTGCCGGGCGTATCGGTCAGTATCATAGGTTGTTTGGTCTTGATTCTCGTGAGTTTTTTCAGCTGGCACTCTTTGCACTCCCTCACGAATTGTTGGATTTCCTTCTTCATGTTGTCCCAATTGTACAGTTGCCTTATCCTGTGGTAGGTCTTTGTCACCCCTTTGTGTCCTCCCGATGCCGACGCGTGTTTCTCCTCGATTATGTATTGTCTGGCCTCTGGTGGCGGAACGGTCACTTCTCCCGTGCAAATGGTGATCCGAACGTTCTCGTCGTGGAATACTTTTTTAAGTTCGTTCATTACGTATCGCCATGGTACTTCGTCCAGACTCTCAGTTCGAGCGATGGAGAACGATCCTAGGTCCTTTTCTCTGATCACGTCCAGCAACGAGGACAAACAGCCCTGCACGTTTTGGGGTTCTATACGCGTTCTCGGGTTTTCCTTCACCGGCAGGGCTATGAGGTATTTGCCCTGCTCGGTCTTCAAACGGGCGCGTTCGAGCGTCAAATCGATGTAGGACGTTAAGAGGCCCGATCGTGCGATCTCCTTTGCTCCCTCGTCGATCGGACTCCCTTGCATATCGATGAATATGACTTTGTGGTCCTTCAGTTTTGGCAACGAGTCTCGGACTTCCCTGATAACGTACGCCGGACTACGCGTGTACGGAAACACGTTGGTGTCTTCCGTCGTGTCGATCGTGGGTGAAGCGTCGACGATTAAGTCGTCCCCTTCCCCCTCAGATTCGGGAATTTCTTCCAGCCAGTTCCCGGGTCGAACCTCGACGTCTTCCTCCGCTGGTTCTTCGAGTCGCGTCGACTGTTGGGGTTCGTGCGTGTCGACGACTCGGTCCCCCGGAGGTGCATTCAAGCGAAGAGGCGAATCCGCCGATGTGTCGGGGTCTCGAAACAAAGATACTCTTTTCCGTGCCGGTGGTTGCAACGGCGATCCCGGTCGCTTCTTCTCCTTGGGACGCGGATCGTAAATCAGTGAGTCATCCGACGACGAAGAGGGAAAGAATCTCTTCTTAGGTCGCGGCTCTTCCGCTTCTTCGTCCGCCTCCTCTTGACGCTTTCTTATCGGGAGGCAAACTTCCGGGGGGTTTCGCGACAAGGCGTCGGCGTTGGCGTTCGCTCGTCCGCACTTGTGCTGTATCTCGAACTCGTAATCCGATAATTTTAGCTTCCACTTCCAGATCCGCGATGTCGGATCTTTGATGGAGTTTAGCCACACCAATGGTTTGTGGTCGGTGATTATGTTGAACTTCCGTCCGTATAGGTACGGTCTGAAGTGAGTGACGCAATAAAGTATGGCCAAACACTCCTTCTCGATGGTCGAGTATTTTTGTTCAGCAGCGTTTAGTAATCGAGAGGCGTAAGCGACGGGCAAATCCTTCCCTATCGGTCCCTGACTCAAGACTCCTCCGATCGCGTATCCCGACGCGTCGGTCGTTAGGTTGAACGTTTTACTGAAATCCGGGTACTGCAATATAGGTTCCGTTATCAGCGCGTTTCTCAACGTGTCGAACGCTTTTTCTTGGTCAGTGTCCCACACGAATTTTACATCTTTCTTCAACAATCGAGTCAAGGGTTTGGCGGTGTTGGAGAATTCGGGGATGAATCTCCGATAGTATCCCGCCAATCCTAGGAATTGTTTTATTCCCTTCGGGGTTCGGGGTCTAGGGAATCGTTGCACAGCTTCGATCTTTTGAGGGTCCGGTCTGACACCTTCCTCGCTGATGATGTGACCCAGATAATTGACTTCGTGTCTCAAAAACTCGCACTTGTCAGGTTGTAACTGTAATTTAGCGTTTCGCAGTCTTTCCGCCAGTTTCTGAAATTTAATTTGGTGCTCGGTCAACGAGCTCGAGTATATGACGATATCGTCCAGATAGACGAACAGTTCCGTTCCTTGTAGGCCGGACAAGACGCTGTTCATCAATCTCTGGAAGGTGGCCGGAGCGTTCTTGAGTCCGAACGGCATTCTCGTGAATTGATAGTGTCCGTACGGGGTCGAGAACGCCGTTTTGTGCGCGTCTCCTTCCGACATTTTTATTTGATGGAACCCCGACGCAAGGTCGAAGGTTGAAAAATACTTGGCACTGCCCAATTGGTCCAGTATTTCCGTGATATTGGGCAAGGGGAAAGCATCCCCTATGGTTTTGTCGTTCAATTTCCTATAGTCGATAACCAGTCGCCAGCGCTTGTTTCCCTGAGAGTCCGGTTTCTTGGGTACGATCCACAGTGGCGAGTTATACGGGGACACGGATTCTTTCACGACATCCGTGTCCAACAATTCTTGAATTTGTCTGTTGATTTCTGCTCTGTGTACCGGGGGGTATCTGTACTGGCGCGTGTTTACCGGAATGTCATCCGTGGTATGTATCCTGTGCTCCAGGATTCCTGTTCCTTCCAACGTTTCACCAGGTAAATGGAACCTGTCTTGATTTTTTCTTATCAGCTTCTCGACGCTCGCCCTTTCCTCCGTATTGAGATGCTCCAGTCTCAATAATTCCACGATGGCCTCGAATCGATTTCGAGGGTCCGTCTTGATGGCGTTGCACGCCCTTGATTCTGGATGATTCGTTTCTTCGAATTCTTCCAGCGTTACCGTGGGTGCGGTGATTTTTACCTCCTTGCTCGTCGTATTAACGACCCTGATGTAGGCGCGGCCTTTGCGGTTGGTTGCAAGGGCTTCGCCTAAGTAGATTCCCTTGCCTACGTCGATTCTGGGAATGTATCCCTCTCGTATCTCTGGATTCGCTATATTCACTTGTAGCGACGTGGAGCTTCGCTTGGGTACCGACACTTTCGAGGTGGCGAACGGTATACAAAAGGTTCCCCATTCGACGCGCCTCTGCGCGTAATCTATGGTGGCCCCGTGATCGATCAGGAACTCGGATCCTAAGATCCCGTCCTCTTTGATCAGCAGCGAGTCGTCGACGACGTGAAAATTAACCGGATGGCTCGCAACCTCTATCGACACTTTCCCTAGGGTGGTCAGGTTCGAAGCCGTAATGCCACGTATGTCTATTACTTCTTGGTCGTCTATACTCGCTGTGCTGGTCAAGACCGACTTCTTGATGAGATTTATTTCTGATCCGGAGTCCAGCATTAGGTTCGTTATTCCTTGTAATTTGGGGGACACTATTCGCACCGTCGGTACCTTTTGTACGGCGTTGATTCTTATTGAAACAGTTCTTCTAACGACTCTATCTCGTCCTCCTCGTCTTCTTCCTCCTCTCGTTTCTTTTGTTTCGAGTCTTTTGGGGTTTCCCATGCTTTTCGTTCTTGCTTCGGCGCGTTTCTTGCCGATAGTTGCTCTTGGCTTTGCTTCGATGTGGAAGCTTCTATTTTTGCTACTCTCGGGCGCTCCTGGGGCTTTCCACTCCGGGCTGCGTCCGGTCTTCCCGGGTGACCGCGTCCGTTTCCCTGGTTCTGTTGAGAGTACGGCACGATTTCTCCGGAATCGACTTTGGCTTTGAAGCGATAGCAATCCTTCAACACGTGACCTGGTTTCTTACAATAATTGCACGTGATCCCGGGATTCTTGGGTGGGAAAGTAGGCGGTGGCCGGGGTGGAAAGGTCTTATTGTTTCCGTAATTGTTGTAGCTCTGGGGTTTTCTTTGATCCCTTTGTTGAGGTTGCGCTTGATTCCTCGGAGGGTAGTTGTTTCGTTCCCTATTGAAGCGTTGCGACGGCGGCTGGTAGCTTCGCTGCCTTTCCGCGACTCTCTTTACCTCTCGAGTGGCTTTTATCGCCGCACGGTAGGATTCGTCGAGGTCTCTGCAGCCCTCCAACTTTACTCTGGTGAATACCTCGGCCGGTAAACCGTTGACGAACGCCTCCTGGGAGTCGGCGTCGAGACCAAATTGCAATGTCAACGGTACGGAACCGCGAGCTTGCCTTTCTCCATCCATGATGGCTAGACGCAGGTTTCTCACGCGGTCAATGTAGTCGAGTACGTCTTCGCCCGATCTCTGATAGATGGTTCCGAGTTCGCCCCTGTATTCGTTAATGGTTTTACCGGGACCAAACATATCCTTTAATTTCGTGGAAAACGAGTCCAGATTGGTAACGACCACGTCTTCCACCGCGAGGAACGCATGGCCCCTTAATTTGTTCATCAACAGTTTAACCAAATGAGGTTCCATATGAGCAGGGAGCATCGATTTTGCCCGCTCGCAGGCTCTCAAGAATTGAAACACGGGAGGCCTATGGCCGTCGAACACGGGAACCGTTTCTATTGCATCCTTGATGCGAATCGAAGGGAGATCCGTCACGGGCTTCACGTCGGGCATTTCGGCGTTTGTCCCGCCGGATGTACCCGCCATATCGTTTGTTCTGCTAGCATGTATCTCCTGTTCTAATCTTTCTAGTCTCCTATTCATTGAGTTTAAATTGTCGAACTTATCCTCCCACAGGGAGAGCTGTTGCAGCACGAGGTCTAGAGGGGTTGCAGTCGTTTCTTCCGCCATTTCGCGATTCACCTCTTAACGCATGCGACCGTATCCCACCGCTGTCACCAAAAATTTATATGTTACGTCCTCGTCGGGATCCGTGTTGCCCAACGGGAACGTGCGCCAAATGTTCAACAGGATACGCTCGCAATTTCGATCGTGACTGGTCTCTTAGAACAGTCAACCGGGATCGGGACGTTAAGATGCGGTAGGGTCAGGAAAACAATTGGTATCGATTGTTTATGGGTTATATTTACATCCACTTTCTTTTCTCTGATTTAATACAGTGGAGCCTGTTACATTACTCCTCGCGAAGAAATATAGTTTGAAAGAACAACGTATGATATTCTTCCGGGACCGGCTCGCCTTCGGGGACGTTTGGTTGACCGGGGAACTGGTCGCTAATAAAAATCGGATAATATCCCGGGTAATTCGGATGGATCTGTTGTCGTGGCCACTCCTCGTCGCTGTCCGGAAAGTCGAGTTGTTGTTGCGGGGATGGGGGACCGACCGGGGAGTCGATATAGGGCAGGTAGAATTCGGGCGTGGTTGCCCTAGAATCTACCGAGGATGTAGTTGATGAAGCCGGGGATGACGAGTAAACTAGTTGTCGTCTAGCAAAGGGCTGCGGAGTTTGTTGGGATACGTGGGAGATGGGGGAGTATGAGACGGACAAAGGCGATGCATGAGGCGAGGAAGGCAACGCGGGTAATTCAACGGAGCGACCCTGCGAAGTCGAGGGTTCGGGCGAATCCTCGACGGTTAAGTCGATGATGGATGGAACAGCCCCGGTGCCAGCGGTTATCAAGTCGATTGGGGCCGGTGGAGAATCCAGCGTCAAGTCGATTGCCGCCGGTGGAGAATCCAGCGTCAGGTCGATCGACGGCCCAATTTCTGGTGCCAATAGTGCACGACGGGCAGCGATCAGCTCCCGGCGCCTAAGGTTATGGCGGAGCCGCGAACGGAGCCCTCTCCTATTTCTCCTAGCGATTCTATTGGTCATCTACCGATCGCGTTCGGTAGATGATAAATTGTGTGAAATGTGTTTAGATGAGAACATGGAGGTTCGTTTAAATCTTGGTTCGTGGCAAATGTGTTGTTGCTCACCTTTTTTCTTTGGAGGGTTGTCGAAGGAAGATTCCGTATGTTCTTCTTGAAAACTATTAGACTTTATTCACTACACTGGTCGATGTTTACAATGAGGCGTTGTACGGTAGAATGAATTGACTGACCGCCCGCTCCGCTCCTTTTATTATTGAATGGTGCTGATGCAGCAAACCCCACTGCCGCGGTTGGAGATGCTGATGCAGCTGGACCTGCCGTCCTGGGAACGGTCGATCCGCGACGGTTCACGCGCTTAGTATCTCTGCAACGTGTGCATTCCTGTGCGATAGTTGTTATTGCCCTGGGAGCGGGTGCTGATGCTGCAAGACACGTTTCTTCTGTCAACTGATATCGTCGAGACGGGTATTATCGTATCGTCAACGGATATCCGATAAGCCCGTCGCCGAGAAGTCGTCACTCGATCCTTTCCCAAGCCTTAACGCAGGAATGCTCACGTGCAGGGTAACACTACACCGTTGTTATTCTCGTCAGCACTTGCGCGAGTTCGTTTTTAATTGAAAGGGAGCAGTGATCAGTCAGCACATTCCGATCCCTAACGGTGCTTAGTCTACGTCTCCTTACGATCTATCTTGTTACGGACGAATCAGCACGCTCACGTTTACCCCCTTTGTTTCGGTAATCTGTGAACGTGCTGACGCGGCAGTAGCCTATGTACGCATGCTTAATGCTAGGTTCGGTACAATTATTGGCTTGGGTACCCATGGTAATCGTACATTTGCATGGGTTTCGGATGATGCGACTATTTGGGGAGTGCTATTGGTCGGGTCAGGTTTTGGCCATATTACGTGATTGTATCGGTTGGGTCTGCGTTACGCTTTGCATGGATTTTGGTTACGTCTAGATTAGATTTGAATTCAGTTTTATTAGAATCTCGGTCGGATTAGGGTTAGGTGTGAGTTCTATTAGGTGGTTATGTTGGTTAAGTGTGCCTCGAGTCGCGTATAAATTCTGGTCATGTTTGGTTTAAGTTTGGGTCGTAGTTAGGTTAGGTGTGCGATAAATCGTATATAAATTTCGGTTAGGTTAGGGTTAGATTCTACCCTTATTTTCGGTTAGGTTTAGGTTATGTTAGGGTTAGATTGTAGGTTAGGTTAGGTTTAGGTTTTTCCGGCATTTTGGTTATGTCTGATATGGGTTGGATGCAGATCCGGGTTAGGTCCAGGTTCGTAAGGGGCTTCGGCACTTTTTTTATCACGAAGTGATAAAAGCCGAAGCCCCTCCCGAAATCCGTTATCTCTTCGTTTAGCGATTTTCGATTTGATTCCTCAAAATTTTTATTGGTAATTTCCGAAAAAGTGGAGTCGCTATCTTGTAGCCAGCATGGAACGGTACAACTTTGCCCTCTTCGCGTTTCCTCCTAAAGTTCATCGTTTAAGAATGCCACGACGACAAATGTCCGATTTTTCGTCGAACGCACGGTAGGTACCACTAGGAACGTCCGTAGTCGATTTCCGGTTTGCTGGGTAGCGTTCTAATGGGGCGGACGTCGATCTGGCGAATTTTTGATTTTTAGATTTTTTTTCAAAAATTCAATTTTTCTGTATATCGAGTTGTGCGATGGCCTCCCGATTTTGTCGCGAGTCCCATGCTTTGAAAGATTCGCGCCCCCACGACTACTATAACCCAAACCAAACCTGCCCCCATATGATTGGCAGATTCGGAAGCGTTGTTTTGCGCCCCCACGACCACTATAACCCAAACCAACCTCGTATCCGTATTACGGGTTGATTCGGATGCGCGCTGTTCCGACGTATTTTATCGGTCGCGTCGGTTCTTAACCTATGAGCAGCACGAGTGATACATGTTTTGCATGCTTGCGGATGCTGATATTCCGAGATACGAGTACTTTTGCTTAAACCTAAGTGTTACCCTACGAACGAATCGGCATGCTTGTAGTTTAATTCGAATGTTTTCCTCGTTCCGCGTTTTTGTTATTCTATCGTGTTCTTTTATCGAAGCGCCTCTGGGCGAAGTACTGTTTGGAGCTTGTACGGAACGTGCCGATTCGTTTGTGTTTTACAATTAGATATGCTTACGCTCCGGTCAGTCCCGGGACGTGACACGTGCCATTCGATGTTTCCAATCGTTTTGCATCGACGGGAGGTAAGGATTCACTTTCCAGCTCGCGCAATCGTTCGTTGTATCGATAATTGGCACGAATACGTGCCATTCGATGTTTCCAATCGTTTTGCATCGACGGGAGGTAAGGATTCACTTCCCAGCTCGCGAAATCGTTCGTTGTATCGATAATTGGCACGAATACGTGCCATTCGATGTTTCCAATCGTTTTGCATCGACGGGAGGTATGGATTCACTTCCCAGCTCGCGCAATCGTTCTTTCTATCGATAATTGGCACGAATACGTGCCATTCGATGTTTCCAATCGTTTTGCATCGACGGGAGGTAAGGATTCACTGCCCAGCTCGCGCAATCGTTCGTTGTATCGATAATTGGCACGAATACGTGCCATTCGATGTTTCCAATCGCTTTGCATCGACGGGAGGTAAGGATTCACTTCCCAGCTCGCGCAATCGTTCTTTCTATCGATAATTGGCACGAATACGTGCCATTCGATGTTTCCAATCGTTTTGCATCGACGGGAGGTAAGGATTCACTTCCCAGCTCGCGCAATCGTTCGTTGTATCGTTAATTGGCACGAATTCGTGCCATTCGATGTTTCCAATCGTTTTGCATCGACGGGAAGTAAGGATTCACTTCCCAGCTCGCGCAATCGTTCGTTGTAACGATAATTGGCACGAATACGTGCCATTCGATGTTTCCAATCGTTTTGCATCGACGGGAGGTAAGGATTCACTTTCCAGCTCGCGCAATCGTTCGTTGTATCGATAATTGGCACGAATACGTGCTATTCGATGTTTCCAATCGTTTTGCATCGACGGGAGGTAAGGATTCACTTCCCAGCTCGCGCAATCGTTCTTTCTATCGATAATTGGCACGAATACGTGCCATTCGATGTTTCCAATCGTTCTGCATCGACGAGAGGTAAGGATTCACTTCCCAGCTCGCGCAATCGTTCGTTGTATCGATAATTGGCACGAATACGTGCCATTCGATGTTTCCAATCGTTTTGCATCGACGGCAGGTAAGGATTCACTTCCCAGCTCGCGCAATCGTTCTTTCTATCGATAATTGGCACGAATACGTGCCATTCGATGTTTCCAATCGTTCTGCATCGACGAGAGGTAAGGATTCACTTCCCAGCTCGCGCAATCGTTCGTTGTATCGATAATTGGCACGAATACGTGCCATTCGATGTTTCCAATCGTTTTGCATCGACGGCAGGTAAGGATTCACTTTCCAGCTCGCGCAATCGTTCGTTGTATCGATAATTGGCACGAATACGTGCCATTCGATGTTTCCAATCGTTTTGCATCGACGGGAGGTAAGGATTCACTTCCCAGCTCGCGAAATCGTTCGTTGTATCGATAATTGGCACGAATACGTGCCATTCGATGTTTCCAATCGTTTTGCATCGACGGCAGGTAAGGATTCACTTCCCAGCTCGCGCAATCGTTCTTTCTATCGATAATTGGCAAGAATTCGTGCCATTCGATGTTTCCAATCGTTTTGCATCGACGGGAGGTAAGGATTCACTTCCCAGCTCGCGCAATCGTTCGTTGTGTCGATAATTGGCACGAATACGTGCCATTCGATGTTTCCAATCGTTTTGCATCGACGGGAGGTAAGGATTCACTTCCCAGCTCGCGCAATCGTTCGTTGTATCGATAATTGGCACGAATACGTGCCATTCGATGTTTCCAATCGTTTTGCATCGACGGGAGGTAAGGATTCACTTCCCAGCTCGCGCAATCGTTCGTTGTGTCGATAATTGGCACGAATACGTGCCATTCGATGTTTCCAATCGCTTTGCATCGACGGGAGGTAAGGATTCACTTCCCAGCTCGCGCAATCGTTCTTTCTATCGATAATTGGCACGAATACGTGCCATTCGATGTTTCCAATCGTTTTGCATCGACGGGAGGTAAGGATTCACTTCCCAGCTCGCGCAATCGTTCGTTGTATCGATAATTGGCACGAATACGTGCCATTCGATGTTTCCAATCGTTTTGCATCGACGGGAAGTAAGGATTCACTTCCCAGCTCGCGCAATCGTTCGTTGTAACGATAATTGGCACGAATACGTGCCATTCGATGTTTCCAATCGTTTTGCATCGACGGGAGGTAAGGATTCACTTTCCAGCTCGCGCAATCGTTCGTTGTATCGATAATTGGCACGAATACGTGCTATTCGATGTTTCCAATCGTTTTGCATCGACGGGAGGTAAGGATTCACTTCCCAGCTCGCGCAATCGTTCGTTGTATCGATAATTGGCACGAATACGTGCCATTCGATGTTTCCAATCGTTTTGCATCGACGGCAGGTAAGGATTCACTTCCCAGCTCGCGCAATCGTTCTTTCTATCGATAATTGGCAAGAATTCGTGCCATTCGATGTTTCCAATCGTTTTGCATCGACGGGAGGTAAGGATTCACTTCCCAGCTCGCGCAATCGTTCGTTGTGTCGATAATTGCCACGAATACGTGCCATTCGATGTTTCCAATCGTTTTGCATCGACGGGAGGTAAGGATTCACTTCCCAGCTCGCGCAATCGTTCGTTGTATCGATAATTGGCACGAATACGTGCCATTCGATGTTTCCAATCGTTTTGCATCGACGGGAGGTAAGGATTCACTTCCCAGCTCGCGCAATCGTTCGTCGTAACGATAATTGGCACGAATACGTGCCATTCGATGTTTCCAATCGTTTTGCATCGACGGGAGGTAAGGATTCACTTCCCAGCTCGCGCAATCGTTCGTTGTATCGATAATTGGCACGAATACGTGCCATTCGATGTTTCCAATCGTTTTGCATCGACGGGAGGTAAGGATTCACTTCCCAGCTCGCGCAATCGTTCGTCGTAACGATAATTGGCACGAATACGTGCCATTCGATGTTTCCAATCGTTTTGCATCGACGGGAGGTAAGGATTCACTTCCCAGCTCGCGCAATCGTTCGTTGTATCGATAATTGGCACGAATACGTGCCATTCGATGTTTAAAAATCGTTTTGCATCGACGGGAGGTAAGGATTCACTTCCCAGCTCGCGCAATCGTTCGTTGTAACGATAATTGGCACGAATACGTGCCATTCGATGTTTCCAATCGTTTTGCATCGACGGGAGGTAAGGATTCACTTCCCAGCTCGCGCAATCGTTCGTTGTAACGATAATTGGCACGAATACGTGCCATTCGATGTTTCCAATCGTTTTGCATCGACGGGAGGTAAGGATTCACTTTCCAGCTCGCGCAATCGTTCGTTGTATCGATAATTGGCACGAATACGTGCCATTCGATGTTTCCAATCGTTTTGCATCGACGGGAGGTAAGGATTCACTTCCCAGCTCGCGAAATCGTTCGTTGTATCGATAATTGGCACGAATACGTGCCATTCGATGTTTCCAATCGTTTTGCATCGACGGGAGGTATGGATTCACTTCCCAGCTCGCGCAATCGTTCTTTCTATCGATAATTGGCACGAATACGTGCCATTCGATGTTTCCAATCGTTTTGCATCGACGGGAGGTAAGGATTCACTGCCCAGCTCGCGCAATCGTTCGTTGTATCGATAATTGGCACGAATACGTGCCATTCGATGTTTCCAATCGCTTTGCATCGACGGGAGGTAAGGATTCACTTCCCAGCTCGCGCAATCGTTCTTTCTATCGATAATTGGCACGAATACGTGCCATTCGATGTTTCCAATCGTTTTGCATCGACGGGAGGTAAGGATTCACTTCCCAGCTCGCGCAATCGTTCGTTGTATCGATAATTGGCACGAATACGTGCCATTCGATGTTTCCAATCGTTTTGCATCGACGGGAAGTAAGGATTCACTTCCCAGCTCGCGCAATCGTTCGTTGTAACGATAATTGGCACGAATACGTGCCATTCGATGTTTCCAATCGTTTTGCATCGACGGGAGGTAAGGATTCACTTTCCAGCTCGCGCAATCGTTCGTTGTATCGATAATTGGCACGAATACGTGCTATTCGATGTTTCCAATCGTTTTGCATCGACGGGAGGTAAGGATTCACTTCCCAGCTCGCGCAATCGTTCTTTCTATCGATAATTGGCACGAATACGTGCCATTCGATGTTTCCAATCGTTCTGCATCGACGAGAGGTAAGGATTCACTTCCCAGCTCGCGCAATCGTTCGTTGTATCGATAATTGGCACGAATACGTGCCATTCGATGTTTCCAATCGTTTTGCATCGACGGCAGGTAAGGATTCACTTCCCAGCTCGCGCAATCGTTCTTTCTATCGATAATTGGCAAGAATTCGTGCCATTCGATGTTTCCAATCGTTTTGCATCGACGGGAGGTAAGGATTCACTTCCCAGCTCGCGCAATCGTTCGTTGTGTCGATAATTGGCACGAATACGTGCCATTCGATGTTTCCAATCGTTTTGCATCGACGGGAGGTAAGGATTCACTTCCCAGCTCGCGCAATCGTTCGTTGTATCGATAATTGGCACGAATACGTGCCATTCGATGTTTCCAATCGTTTTGCATCGACGGGAGGTAAGGATTCACTTCCCAGCTCGCGCAATCGTTCGTCGTAACGATAATTGGCACGAATACGTGCCATTCGATGTTTCCAATCGTTTTGCATCGACGGGAGGTAAGGATTCACTTCCCAGCTCGCGCAATCGTTCGTTGTAACGATAATTGGCACGAATACGTGGCATTCGATGTTTCCAATCGTTTTGCATCGACGGGAGGTAAGGATTCACTTTCCAGCTCGCGCAATCGTTCGTTGTATCGATAATTGGCACGAATACGTGACATTCGATGTTTCCAATCGTTTTGCATCGACGGGAGGTAAGGATTCACTTCCCAGCTCGCGAAATCGTTCGTTGTATCGATAACTGGCACGAATTCGTGCCATTCGATGTTTCCAATCGTTTTTCATCGACGGGAGGTAAGGATTCACTTCCCAGCTCGCGCAATCGTTCTTTCTATCGATAATTGGCACGAATACGTGCCATTCGATGTTTCCAATCGTTTTGCATCGACGGGAGGTAAGGATTCACTTCCCAGCTCTCGCAATCGTTCTTTCTATCGATAATTGGCACGAATACGTGCCATTCCATATTTCCAATCGTTTTGCATCGACGGGAGGTATGGATTCACTTCCCAGCTCGCGCAATCGTTCTTTCTATCGATAATTGGCACGAATACGTGCCATTCGATGTTTCCAATCGTTTTGCATCGACGGGAGGTAAGGATTCACTGCCCAGCTCGCGCAATCGTTCGTTGTATCGATAATTGGCACGAATACGTGCCATTCGATGTTTCCAATCGCTTTGCATCGACGGGAGGTAAGGATTCACTTCCCAGCTCGCGCAATCGTTCGTTGTATCGATAATTGGCACGAATACGTGCCATTCGATGTTTCCAATCGTTTTGCATCGACGGGAGGTAAGGATTCACTTCCCAGCTCGCGCAATCGTTCGTTGTATCGATAATTGGCACGAATACGTGCCATTCGATGTTTCCAATCGTTTTGCATCGACGGGAAGTAAGGATTCACTTCCCAGCTCGCGCAATCGTTCGTTGTAACGATAATTGGCACGAATACGTGCCATTCGATGTTTCCAATCGTTTTGCATCGACGGGAGGTAAGGATTCACTTTCCAGCTCGCGCAATCGTTCGTTGTATCGATAATTGGCACGAATACGTGCTATTCGATGTTTCCAATCGTTTTGCATCGACGGGAGGTAAGGATTCACTTCCCAGCTCGCGCAATCGTTCTTTCTATCGATAATTGGCACGAATACGTGCCATTCGATGTTTCCAATCGTTCTGCATCGACGAGAGGTAAGGATTCACTTCCCAGCTCGCGCAATCGTTCGTTGTATCGATAATTGGCACGAATACGTGCCATTCGATGTTTCCAATCGTTTTGCATCGACGGCAGGTAAGGATTCACTTCCCAGCTCGCGCAATCGTTCTTTCTATCGATAATTGGCAAGAATTCGTGCCATTCGATGTTTCCAATCGTTTTGCATCGACGGGAGGTAAGGATTCACTTCCCAGCTCGCGCAATCGTTCGTTGTGTCGATAATTGGCACGAATACGTGCCATTCGATGTTTCCAATCGTTTTGCATCGACGGGAGGTAAGGATTCACTTCCCAGCTCGCGCAATCGTTCGTTGTATCGATAATTGGCACGAATACGTGCCATTCGATGTTTCCAATCGTTTTGCATCGACGGGAGGTAAGGATTCACTTCCCAGCTCGCGCAATCGTTCGTCGTAACGATAATTGGCACGAATACGTGCCATTCGATGTTTCCAATCGTTTTGCATCGACGGGAGGTAAGGATTCACTTCCCAGCTCGCGCAATCGTTCGTGGTAACGATAATTGGCACGAATACGTGGCATTCGATGTTTCCAATCGTTTTGCATCGACGGGAGGTAAGGATTCACTTTCCAGCTCGCGCAATCGTTCGTTGTATCGATAATTGGCACGAATACGTGACATTCGATGTTTCCAATCGTTTTGCATCGACGGGAGGTAAGGATTCACTTCCCAGCTCGCGAAATCGTTCGTTGTATCGATAACTGGCACGAATTCGTGCCATTCGATGTTTCCAATCGTTTTTCATCGACGGGAGGTAAGGATTCACTTCCCAGCTCGCGCAATCGTTCTTTCTATCGATAATTGGCACGAATACGTGCCATTCGATGTTTCCAATCGTTTTGCATCGACGGGAGGTAAGGATTCACTTCCCAGCTCGCGCAATCGTTCGTTGTATCGATAATTGGCACGAATACGTGCCATTCGATGTTTCCAATCGTTTTGCATCGACGGGAGGTAAGGATTCACTTCCCAGCTCGCGCAATCTTTCGTTGTAACGATAATTGGCACGAATACGTGCCATTCGATGTTTCCAATCGTTTTGCATCGACGGGAGGTAAGGATTCACTTTCCAGCTCGCGCAATCGTTCGTTGTATCGATAATTGGCACGAATACGTGCCATTCGATGTTTCCAATCGTTTTGCATCGACGGGAGGTAAGGATTCACTTCCCAGCTCGCGCAATCGTTCTTTCTATCGATAATTGGCACGAATACGTGCCATTCGATGTTTCCAATCGTTTTGCATCGACGGGAGGTAAGGATTCACTTCCCAGCTCGCGCAATCGTTCGTTGTAACGATAATTGGCACGAATACGTGCCATTCGATGTTTCCAATCGTTTTGCATCGACGGGAGGTAAGGATTCACTTCCCAGCTGGCGAAATCGTTCTTTCTATCGATAATTGGCACGAGTACGTGCCATTCGATGTTTCCAATCGTTCTGCATCGACGGGAGGTAAGGATTCACTTCCCAGCTCGCGCAATCGTTCGTTGTATCGATAATTGGCACGAATACGTGCCATTCGATGTTTCCAATTGTTCTGCATCGACGGGAGGTAAGGATTCACTTCCCAGCTCGCGCAATCGTTCGTTGTATCGATAATTGGCAAGAATACGTGCCAATCGATGTTTCCAATCGTTTTGCATCGACGGGAGGTAAGGATTCACTTCCCAGCTCGCGCAATCGTTCGTTGTATCGATAATTGGCACGAATACGTGCCATTCGATGTTTCCAATCGTTTTGCATCGACGGGAGGTAAGGATTCACTTCCCACCTCGCGCAATCGTTCTTTCTATCGATAATTGGCACGAATACGTGCCATTCGATGTTTCCAATCGTTCTGCATCGACGAGAGGTAAGGATTCACTTCCCAGCTCGCGCAATCGTTCGTTGTATCGATAATTGGCACGAATACGTGCCATTCGATGTTTCCAATCGTTTTGCATCGACGGCAGGTAAGGATTCACTTCCCAGCTCGCGCAATCGTTCGTTGTATCGATAATTGGCACGAATACGTGCCATTCGATGTTTCCAATCGTTCTGCATCGACGAGAGGTAAGGATTCACTTCCCAGCTCGCGCAATCGTTCGTTGTATCGATAATTGGCACGAATACGTGCCATTCGATGTTTCCAATCGTTTTGCATCGACGGCAGGTAAGGATTCACTTCCCAGCTCGCGCAATCGTTCTTTTTATCGATAATTGGCAAGAATTCGTGCCATTCGATGTTTCCAATCGTTTTGCATCGACGGGAGGTAAGGATTCACTTCCCAGCTCGCGCAATCGTTCGTTGTGTCGATAATTGGCACGAATACGTGCCATTCGATGTTTCCAATCGTTTTCCATCGACGGGAGGTAAGGATTCACTTCCCAGCTCGCGCAATCGTTCTTTCTATCGATAATTGGCACGAATACGTGCCATTCGATGTTTCCAACCGTTTTGCATCGACGGGAGGTAAGGATTCACTTCCCAGCTCGCGCAATCGTTCTTTCTATCGATAATTGGCACGAATACGTGCCATTCGATGTTTCCAATCGTTTTGCATCGACGGGAGGTAAGGATTCACTTCCCAGCTCGCGCAATCGTTCGTTGTAACGATAATTGGCACGAATACGTGCCATTCGATGTTTCCAATCGTTTTGCATCGACGGGAGGTAAGGATTCACTTCCCAGCTGGCGAAATCGTTCTTTCTATCGATAATTGGCACGAATACGTGCCATTCGATGTTTCCAATCGTTCTGCATCGACGGGGGGTAAGGATTCACTTCCCAGCTCGCGCAATCGTTCGTTGTATCGATAATTGGCACGAATACGTGCCATTCGATGTTTCCAATTGTTCTGCATCGACGGGAGGTAAGGATTCACTTCCCAGCTCGCGCAATCGTCCGTTGTATCGATAATTGGCACGAATACGTGCCATTCGATGTTTCCAATCGTTTTGCATCGACGGGAGGTAAGGATTCACTTCCCAGCTCGCGCAATCGTTCTTTCTATCGATAATTGGCACGAATTCGTGCCATTCGATGTTTCCAATCGTTTTGCATCGACGGGAGGTAAGGATTCACTTCCCACCTCGCGCAATCGTTCGTTGTATCGATAATTGGCACGAATACGTGCCATTCGATGTTTCCAATCGTTTTGCATCGACGGGAGGTAAAGATTCACTTCCCAGCTCGCGCAATCGTTCTTTCTATCGATAATTGGTACGAATTCGTGCCATTCGATGTTTCCAATCGTTTTGCATCGACGGGAGGTAAGGATTCACTTCCCAGCTCGCGCAATCGTTCGTTGTATCGATAATTGGCAAGAATACGTGCCAATCGATGTTTCCAATCGTTTTGCATCGACGGGAGGTAAGGATTCACTTCCCAGCTCGCGCAATCGTTCTTTCTATCGATAATTGGCACGAATACGTGCCATTCGATGTTTCCAATCGTTCTGCATCGACGAGAGGTAAGGATTCACTTCCCAGCTCGCGCAATCGTTCTTTCTATCGATAATTGGCAAGAATTCGTGCCATTCGATGTTTCCAATCGTTTTGCATCGACGGGAGGTAAGGATTCACTTCCCAGCTCGCGCAATCGTTCGTTGTGTCGATAATTGGCACGAATACGTGCCATTCGATGTTTCCAATCGTTTTGCATCGACGGGAGGTAAGGATTCACTTCCCAGCTCGCGCAATCGTTCGTTGTATCGATAATTGGCACGAATACGTGCCATTCGATGTTTCCAATCGTTTTGCATCGACGGGAGGTAAGGATTCACTTCCCAGCTCGCGCAATCGTTCGTCGTAACGATAATTGGCACGAATACGTGCCATTCGATGTTTCCAATCGTTTTGCATCGACGGGAGGTAAGGATTCACTTCCCAGCTCGCGCAATCGTTCGTTGTAACGATAATTGGCACGAATACGTGGCATTCGATGTTTCCAATCGTTTTGCATCGACGGGAGGTAAGGATTCACTTTCCAGCTCGCGCAATCGTTCGTTGTATCGATAATTGGCACGAATACGTGACATTCGATGTTTCCAATCGTTTTGCATCGACGGGAGGTAAGGATTCACTTCCCAGCTCGCGAAATCGTTCGTTGTATCGATAACTGGCACGAATTCGTGCCATTCGATGTTTCCAATCGTTTTTCATCGACGGGAGGTAAGGATTCACTTCCCAGCTCGCGCAATCGTTCTTTCTATCGATAATTGGCACGAATACGTGCCATTCGATGTTTCCAATCGTTTTGCATCGACGGGAGGTAAGGATTCACTTCCCAGCTCTCGCAATCGTTCTTTCTATCGATAATTGGCACGAATACGTGCCATTCCATATTTCCAATCGTTTTGCATCGACGGGAGGTATGGATTCACTTCCCAGCTCGCGCAATCGTTCTTTCTATCGATAATTGGCACGAATACGTGCCATTCGATGTTTCCAATCGTTTTGCATCGACGGGAGGTAAGGATTCACTTCCCAGCTCGCGCAATCGTTCGTTGTATCGATAATTGGCACGAATACGTGCCATTCGATGTTTCCAATCGTTTTGCATCGACGGGAAGTAAGGATTCACTTCCCAGCTCGCGCAATCGTTCGTTGTAACGATAATTGGCACGAATACGTGCCATTCGATGTTTCCAATCGTTTTGCATCGACGGGAGGTAAGGATTCACTTTCCAGCTCGCGCAATCGTTCGTTGTATCGATAATTGGCACGAATACGTGCTATTCGATGTTTCCAATCGTTTTGCATCGACGGGAGGTAAGGATTCACTTCCCAGCTCGCGCAATCGTTCTTTCTATCGATAATTGGCACGAATACGTGCCATTCGATGTTTCCAATCGTTCTGCATCGACGAGAGGTAAGGATTCACTTCCCAGCTCGCGCAATCGTTCGTTGTATCGATAATTGGCACGAATACGTGCCATTCGATGTTTCCAATCGTTTTGCATCGACGGCAGGTAAGGATTCACTTCCCAGCTCGCGCAATCGTTCTTTCTATCGATAATTGGCAAGAATTCGTGCCATTCGATGTTTCCAATCGTTTTGCATCGACGGGAGGTAAGGATTCACTTCCCAGCTCGCGCAATCGTTCGTTGTGTCGATAATTGGCACGAATACGTGCCATTCGATGTTTCCAATCGTTTTGCATCGACGGGAGGTAAGGATTCACTTCCCAGCTCGCGCAATCGTTCGTTGTATCGATAATTGGCACGAATACGTGACATTCGATGTTTCCAATCGTTTTGCATCGACGGGAGGTAAGGATTCACTTCCCAGCTCGCGAAATCGTTCGTTGTATCGATAACTGGCACGAATTCGTGCCATTCGATGTTTCCAATCGTTTTTCATCGACGGGAGGTAAGGATTCACTTCCCAGCTCGCGCAATCGTTCTTTCTATCGATAATTGGCACGAATACGTGCCATTCGATGTTTCCAATCGTTTTGCATCGACGGGAGGTAAGGATTCACTTCCCAGCTCTCGCAATCGTTCTTTCTATCGATAATTGGCACGAATACGTGCCATTCCATATTTCCAATCGTTTTGCATCGACGGGAGGTAAGGATTCACTTCCCAGCTCGCGCAATCGTTCTTTCTATCGATAATTGGCACGAATACGTGCCATTCGATGTTTCCAATCGTTTTGCATCGACGGGAGGTAAGGATTCACTTCCCAGCTCGCGCAATCGTTCGTTGTATCGATAATTGGCACGAATACGTGCCATTCGATGTTTCCAATCGTTTTGCATCGACGGGAGGTAAGGATTCACTTCCCAGCTCGCGCAATCTTTCGTTGTATCGATAACTGGCACGAATTCGTGCCATTCGATGTTTCCAATCGTTTTTCATCGACGGGAGGTAAGGATTCACTTCCCAGCTCGCGCAATCGTTCTTTCTATCGATAATTGGCACGAATACGTGCCATTCGATGTTTCCAATCGTTTTGCATCGACGGGAGGTAAGGATTCACTTCCCAGCTCTCGCAATCGTTCTTTCTATCGATAATTGGCACGAATACGTGCCATTCCATATTTCCAATCGTTTTGCATCGACGGGAGGTAAGGATTCACTTCCCAGCTCGCGCAATCGTTCGTTGTGTCGATAATTGGCACGAATACGTGCCATTCGATGTTTCCAATCGTTTTGCATCGACGGGAGGTAAGGATTCACTTCCCAGCTCGCGCAATCGTTCGTTGTATCGATAATTGGCACGAATACGTGACATTCGATGTTTCCAATCGTTTTGCATCGACGGGAGGTAAGGATTCACTTCCCAGCTCGCGAAATCGTTCGTTGTATCGATAACTGGCACGAATTCGTGCCATTCGATGTTTCCAATCGTTTTTCATCGACGGGAGGTAAGGATTCACTTCCCAGCTCGCGCAATCGTTCTTTCTATCGATAATTGGCACGAATACGTGCCATTCGATGTTTCCAATCGTTTTGCATCGACGGGAGGTAAGGATTCACTTCCCAGCTCTCGCAATCGTTCTTTCTATCGATAATTGGCACGAATACGTGCCATTCCATATTTCCAATCGTTTTGCATCGACGGGAGGTAAGGATTCACTTCCCAGCTCGCGCAATCGTTCTTTCTATCGATAATTGGCACGAATACGTGCCATTCGATGTTTCCAATCGTTCTGCATCGACGAGAGGTAAGGATTCACTTCCCAGCTCGCGCAATCGTTCTTTCTATCGATAATTGGCAAGAATTCGTGCCATTCGATGTTTCCAATCGTTTTGCATCGACGGGAGGTAAGGATTCACTTCCCAGCTCGCGCAATCGTTCGTTGTGTCGATAATTGGCACGAATACGTGCCATTCGATGTTTCCAATCGTTTTGCATCGACGGGAGGTAAGGATTCACTTCCCAGCTCGCGCAATCGTTCGTTGTATCGATAATTGGCACGAATACGTGCCATTCGATGTTTCCAATCGTTTTGCATCGACGGGAGGTAAGGATTCACTTCCCAGCTCGCGCAATCGTTCGTCGTAACGATAATTGGCACGAATACGTGCCATTCGATGTTTCCAATCGTTTTGCATCGACGGGAGGTAAGGATTCACTTCCCAGCTCGCGCAATCGTTCGTTGTAACGATAATTGGCACGAATACGTGGCATTCGATGTTTCCAATCGTTTTGCATCGACGGGAGGTAAGGATTCACTTTCCAGCTCGCGCAATCGTTCGTTGTATCGATAATTGGCACGAATACGTGACATTCGATGTTTCCAATCGTTTTGCATCGACGGGAGGTAAGGATTCACTTCCCAGCTCGCGAAATCGTTCGTTGTATCGATAACTGGCACGAATTCGTGCCATTCGATGTTTCCAATCGTTTTTCATCGACGGGAGGTAAGGATTCACTTCCCAGCTCGCGCAATCGTTCTTTCTATCGATAATTGGCACGAATACGTGCCATTCGATGTTTCCAATCGTTTTGCATCGACGGGAGGTAAGGATTCACTTCCCAGCTCTCGCAATCGTTCTTTCTATCGATAATTGGCACGAATACGTGCCATTCCATATTTCCAATCGTTTTGCATCGACGGGAGGTATGGATTCACTTCCCAGCTCGCGCAATCGTTCTTTCTATCGATAATTGGCACGAATACGTGCCATTCGATGTTTCCAATCGTTTTGCATCGACGGGAGGTAAGGATTCACTTCCCAGCTCGCGCAATCGTTCGTTGTATCGATAATTGGCACGAATACGTGCCATTCGATGTTTCCAATCGTTTTGCATCGACGGGAAGTAAGGATTCACTTCCCAGCTCGCGCAATCGTTCGTTGTAACGATAATTGGCACGAATACGTGCCATTCGATGTTTCCAATCGTTTTGCATCGACGGGAGGTAAGGATTCACTTTCCAGCTCGCGCAATCGTTCGTTGTATCGATAATTGGCACGAATACGTGCTATTCGATGTTTCCAATCGTTTTGCATCGACGGGAGGTAAGGATTCACTTCCCAGCTCGCGCAATCGTTCTTTCTATCGATAATTGGCACGAATACGTGCCATTCGATGTTTCCAATCGTTCTGCATCGACGAGAGGTAAGGATTCACTTCCCAGCTCGCGCAATCGTTCGTTGTATCGATAATTGGCACGAATACGTGCCATTCGATGTTTCCAATCGTTTTGCATCGACGGCAGGTAAGGATTCACTTCCCAGCTCGCGCAATCGTTCTTTCTATCGATAATTGGCAAGAATTCGTGCCATTCGATGTTTCCAATCGTTTTGCATCGACGGGAGGTAAGGATTCACTTCCCAGCTCGCGCAATCGTTCGTTGTGTCGATAATTGGCACGAATACGTGCCATTCGATGTTTCCCATCGTTTTGCATCGACGGGAGGTAAGGATTCACTTCCCAGCTCGCGCAATCGTTCGTTGTATCGATAATTGGCACGAATACGTGACATTCGATGTTTCCAATCGTTTTGCATCGACGGGAGGTAAGGATTCACTTCCCAGCTCGCGAAATCGTTCGTTGTATCGATAACTGGCACGAATTCGTGCCATTCGATGTTTCCAATCGTTTTTCATCGACGGGAGGTAAGGATTCACTTCCCAGCTCGCGCAATCGTTCTTTCTATCGATAATTGGCACGAATACGTGCCATTCGATGTTTCCAATCGTTTTGCATCGACGGGAGGTAAGGATTCACTTCCCAGCTCTCGCAATCGTTCTTTCTATCGATAATTGGCACGAATACGTGCCATTCCATATTTCCAATCGTTTTGCATCGACGGGAGGTAAGGATTCACTTCCCAGCTCGCGCAATCGTTCTTTCTATCGATAATTGGCACGAATACGTGCCATTCGATGTTTCCAATCGTTTTGCATCGACGGGAGGTAAGGATTCACTTCCCAGCTCGCGCAATCGTTCGTTGTATCGATAATTGGCACGAATACGTGCCATTCGATGTTTCCAATCGTTTTGCATCGACGGGAGGTAAGGATTCACTTCCCAGCTCGCGCAATCTTTCGTTGTATCGATAACTGGCACGAATTCGTGCCATTCGATGTTTCCAATCGTTTTTCATCGACGGGAGGTAAGGATTCACTTCCCAGCTCGCGCAATCGTTCTTTCTATCGATAATTGGCACGAATACGTGCCATTCGATGTTTCCAATCGTTTTGCATCGACGGGAGGTAAGGATTCACTTCCCAGCTCTCGCAATCGTTCTTTCTATCGATAATTGGCACGAATACGTGCCATTCCATATTTCCAATCGTTTTGCATCGACGGGAGGTAAGGATTCACTTCCCAGCTCGCGCAATCGTTCGTTGTGTCGATAATTGGCACGAATACGTGCCATTCGATGTTTCCAATCGTTTTGCATCGACGGGAGGTAAGGATTCACTTCCCAGCTCGCGCAATCGTTCGTTGTATCGATAATTGGCACGAATACGTGACATTCGATGTTTCCAATCGTTTTGCATCGACGGGAGGTAAGGATTCACTTCCCAGCTCGCGAAATCGTTCGTTGTATCGATAACTGGCACGAATTCGTGCCATTCGATGTTTCCAATCGTTTTTCATCGACGGGAGGTAAGGATTCACTTCCCAGCTCGCGCAATCGTTCTTTCTATCGATAATTGGCACGAATACGTGCCATTCGATGTTTCCAATCGTTTTGCATCGACGGGAGGTAAGGATTCACTTCCCAGCTCTCGCAATCGTTCTTTCTATCGATAATTGGCACGAATACGTGCCATTCCATATTTCCAATCGTTTTGCATCGACGGGAGGTAAGGATTCACTTCCCAGCTCGCGCAATCGTTCTTTCTATCGATAATTGGCACGAATACGTGCCATTCGATGTTTCCAATCGTTTTGCATCGACGGGAGGTAAGGATTCACTTCCCAGCTCGCGCAATCGTTCGTTGTATCGATAATTGGCACGAATACGTGCCATTCGATGTTTCCAATTGTTCTGCATCGACGGGAGGTAAGGATTCACTTCCCAGCTCGCGCAATCGTTCTTTCTATCGATAATTGGCACGAATACGTGCCATTCGATGTTTCCAATCGTTTTGCATCGACGGGAGGTAAGGATTCACTTCCCAGCTCGCGCAATCGTTCGTTGTAACGATAATTGGCACGAATACGTGCCATTCGATGTTTCCAATCGTTTTGCATCGACGGGAGGTAAGGATTCACTTCCCAGCTGGCGAAATCGTTCTTTCTATCGATAATTGGCACGAGTACGTGCCATTCGATGTTTCCAATCGTTCTGCATCGACGGGAGGTAAGGATTCACTTCCCAGCTCGCGCAATCGTTCGTTGTATCGATAATTGGCACGAATACGTGCCATTCGATGTTTCCAATTGTTCTGCATCGACGGGAGGTAAGGATTCACTTCCCAGCTCGCGCAATCGTTCGTTGTATCGATAATTGGCAAGAATACGTGCCAATCGATGTTTCCAATCGTTTTGCATCGACGGGAGGTAAGGATTCACTTCCCAGCTCGCGCAATCGTTCGTTGTATCGATAATTGGCACGAATACGTGCCATTCGATGTTTCCAATCGTTTTGCATCGACGGGAGGTAAGGATTCACTTCCCACCTCGCGCAATCGTTCTTTCTATCGATAATTGGCACGAATACGTGCCATTCGATGTTTCCAATCGTTCTGCATCGACGAGAGGTAAGGATTCACTTCCCAGCTCGCGCAATCGTTCGTTGTATCGATAATTGGAACGAATACGTGCCATTCGATGTTTCCAATCGTTTTGCATCGACGGCAGGTAAGGATTCACTTCCCAGCTCGCGCAATCGTTCGTTGTATCGATAATTGGCACGAATACGTGCCATTCGATGTTTCCAATCGTTCTGCATCGACGAGAGGTAAGGATTCACTTCCCAGCTCGCGCAATCGTTCGTTGTATCGATAATTGGCACGAATACGTGCCATTCGATGTTTCCAATCGTTTTGCATCGACGGCAGGTAAGGATTCACTTCCCAGCTCGCGCAATCGTTCTTTTTATCGATAATTGGCAAGAATTCGTGCCATTCGATGTTTCCAATCGTTTTGCATCGACGGGAGGTAAGGATTCACTTCCCAGCTCGCGCAATCGTTCGTTGTGTCGATAATTGGCACGAATACGTGCCATTCGATGTTTCCAATCGTTTTCCATCGACGGGAGGTAAGGATTCACTTCCCAGCTCGCGCAATCGTTCTTTCTATCGATAATTGGCACGAATACGTGCCATTCGATGTTTCCAACCGTTTTGCATCGACGGGAGGTAAGGATTCACTTCCCAGCTCGCGCAATCGTTCTTTCTATCGATAATTGGCACGAATACGTGCCATTCGATGTTTCCAATCGTTTTGCATCGACGGGAGGTAAGGATTCACTTCCCAGCTCGCGCAATCGTTCGTTGTAACGATAATTGGCACGAATACGTGCCATTCGATGTTTCCAATCGTTTTGCATCGACGGGAGGTAAGGATTCACTTCCCAGCTGGCGAAATCGTTCTTTCTATCGATAATTGGCACGAATACGTGCCATTCGATGTTTCCAATCGTTCTGCATCGACGGGGGGTAAGGATTCACTTCCCAGCTCGCGCAATCGTTCGTTGTATCGATAATTGGCACGAATACGTGCCATTCGATGTTTCCAATTGTTCTGCATCGACGGGAGGTAAGGATTCACTTCCCAGCTCGCGCAATCGTCCGTTGTATCGATAATTGGCACGAATACGTGCCATTCGATGTTTCCAATCGTTTTGCATCGACGGGAGGTAAGGATTCACTTCCCAGCTCGCGCAATCGTTCTTTCTATCGATAATTGGCACGAATTCGTGCCATTCGATGTTTCCAATCGTTTTGCATCGACGGGAGGTAAGGATTCACTTCCCACCTCGCGCAATCGTTCGTTGTATCGATAATTGGCACGAATACGTGCCATTCGATGTTTCCAATCGTTTTGCATCGACGGGAGGTAAAGATTCACTTCCCAGCTCGCGCAATCGTTCTTTCTATCGATAATTGGTACGAATTCGTGCCATTCGATGTTTCCAATCGTTTTGCATCGACGGGAGGTAAGGATTCACTTCCCAGCTCGCGCAATCGTTCGTTGTATCGATAATTGGCAAGAATACGTGCCAATCGATGTTTCCAATCGTTTTGCATCGACGGGAGGTAAGGATTCACTTCCCAGCTCGCGCAATCGTTCTTTCTATCGATAATTGGCACGAATACGTGCCATTCGATGTTTCCAATCGTTCTGCATCGACGAGAGGTAAGGATTCACTTCCCAGCTCGCGCAATCGTTCGTTGTATCGATAATTGGCACGAATACGTGCCATTCGATGTTTCCAATCGTTTTGCATCGACGGCAGGTAAGGATTCACTTCCCAGCTCGCGCAATCGTTCGTTGTATCGATAATTGGCACGAATACGTGCCATTCGATGTTTCCAATCGTTTTGCATCGACGGCAGGTAAGGATTCACTTCCCAGCTCGCGCAATCGTTCTTTCTATCGATAATTGGCAAGAATTCGTGCCATTCGATGTTTCCAATCGTTCTGCATCGACGAGAGGTAAGGATTCACTTCCCAGCTCGCGCAATCGTTCGTTGTATCGATAATTGGCACGAATACGTGCCATTCGATGTTTCCAATCGTTTTGCATCGACGGCAGGTAAGGATTCACTTCCCAGCTCGCGCAATCGTTCTTTCTATCGATAATTGGCAAGAATTCGTGCCATTCGATGTTTCCAATCGTTTTGCATCGACGGGAGGTAAGGATTCACTTCCCAGCTCGCGCAATCGTTCGTTGTGTCGATAATTGGCACGAATACGTGCCATTCGATGTTTCCAATCGTTTTGCATCGACGGGAGGTAAGGATTCACTTCCCAGCTCGCGCAATCGTTCGTTGTATCGATAATTGGCACGAATACGTGCCATTCGATGTTTCCAATCGTTTTGCATCGACGGGAGGTAAGGATTCACTTCCCAGCTCGCGCAATCGTTCGTCGTAACGATAATTGGCACGAATACGTGCCATTCGATGTTTCCAATCGTTTTGCATCGACGGGAGGTAAGGATTCACTTCCCAGCTCGCGCAATCGTTCGTTGTAACGATAATTGGCACGAATACGTGGCATTCGATGTTTCCAATCGTTTTGCATCGACGGGAGGTAAGGATTCACTTTCCAGCTCGCGCAATCGTTCGTTGTATCGATAATTGGCACGAATACGTGACATTCGATGTTTCCAATCGTTTTGCATCGACGGGAGGTAAGGATTCACTTCCCAGCTCGCGAAATCGTTCGTTGTATCGATAACTGGCACGAATTCGTGCCATTCGATGTTTCCAATCGTTTTTCATCGACGGGAGGTAAGGATTCACTTCCCAGCTCGCGCAATCGTTCTTTCTATCGATAATTGGCACGAATACGTGCCATTCGATGTTTCCAATCGTTTTGCATCGACGGGAGGTAAGGATTCACTTCCCAGCTCTCGCAATCGTTCTTTCTATCGATAATTGGCACGAATACGTGCCATTCCATATTTCCAATCGTTTTGCATCGACGGGAGGTATGGATTCACTTCCCAGCTCGCGCAATCGTTCTTTCTATCGATAATTGGCACGAATACGTGCCATTCGATGTTTCCAATCGTTTTGCATCGACGGGAGGTAAGGATTCACTGCCCAGCTCGCGCAATCGTTCGTTGTATCGATAATTGGCACGAATACGTGCCATTCGATGTTTCCAATCGCTTTGCATCGACGGGAGGTAAGGATTCACTTCCCAGCTCGCGCAATCGTTCTTTCTATCGATAATTGGCACGAATACGTGCCATTCGATGTTTCCAATCGTTTTGCATCGACGGGAGGTAAGGATTCACTTCCCAGCTCGCGCAATCGTTCGTTGTATCGATAATTGGCACGAATACGTGCCATTCGATGTTTCCAATCGTTTTGCATCGACGGGAAGTAAGGATTCACTTCCCAGCTCGCGCAATCGTTCGTTGTAACGATAATTGGCACGAATACGTGCCATTCGATGTTTCCAATCGTTTTGCATCGACGGGAGGTAAGGATTCACTTTCCAGCTCGCGCAATCGTTCGTTGTATCGATAATTGGCACGAATACGTGCTATTCGATGTTTCCAATCGTTTTGCATCGACGGGAGGTAAGGATTCACTTCCCAGCTCGCGCAATCGTTCTTTCTATCGATAATTGGCACGAATACGTGCCATTCGATGTTTCCAATCGTTCTGCATCGACGAGAGGTAAGGATTCACTTCCCAGCTCGCGCAATCGTTCGTTGTATCGATAATTGGCACGAATACGTGCCATTCGATGTTTCCAATCGTTTTGCATCGACGGCAGGTAAGGATTCACTTCCCAGCTCGCGCAATCGTTCTTTCTATCGATAATTGGCAAGAATTCGTGCCATTCGATGTTTCCAATCGTTTTGCATCGACGGGAGGTAAGGATTCACTTCCCAGCTCGCGCAATCGTTCGTTGTGTCGATAATTGGCACGAATACGTGCCATTCGATGTTTCCAATCGTTTTGCATCGACGGGAGGTAAGGCTTCACTTCCCAGCTCGCGCAATCGTTCGTTGTATCGATAATTGGCACGAATACGTGACATTCGATGTTTCCAATCGTTTTGCATCGACGGGAGGTAAGGATTCACTTCCCAGCTCGCGAAATCGTTCGTTGTATCGATAACTGGCACGAATTCGTGCCATTCGATGTTTCCAATCGTTTTTCATCGACGGGAGGTAAGGATTCACTTCCCAGCTCGCGCAATCGTTCTTTCTATCGATAATTGGCACGAATACGTGCCATTCGATGTTTCCAATCGTTTTGCATCGACGGGAGGTAAGGATTCACTTCCCAGCTCTCGCAATCGTTCTTTCTATCGATAATTGGCACGAATACGTGCCATTCCATATTTCCAATCGTTTTGCATCGACGGGAGGTAAGGATTCACTTCCCAGCTCGCGCAATCGTTCTTTCTATCGATAATTGGCACGAATACGTGCCATTCGATGTTTCCAATCGTTTTGCATCGACGGGAGGTAAGGATTCACTTCCCAGCTCGCGCAATCGTTCGTTGTATCGATAATTGGCACGAATACGTGCCATTCGATGTTTCCAATCGTTTTGCATCGACGGGAGGTAAGGATTCACTTCCCAGCTCGCGCAATCTTTCGTTGTAACGATAATTGGCACGAATACGTGCCATTCGATGTTTCCAATCGTTTTGCATCGACGGGAGGTAAGGATTCACTTCCCAGCTCGCGCAATCGTTCGTTGTATCGATAATTGGCACGAATACGTGCCATTCGATGTTTCCAATCGTTTTGCATCGACGGGAGGTAAGGATTCACTTCCCACCTCGCGCAATCGTTCTTTCTATCGATAATTGGCACGAATACGTGCCATTCGATGTTTCCAATCGTTCTGCATCGACGAGAGGTAAGGATTCACTTCCCAGCTCGCGCAATCGTTCGTTGTATCGATAATTGGAACGAATACGTGCCATTCGATGTTTCCAATCGTTTTGCATCGACGGCAGGTAAGGATTCACTTCCCAGCTCGCGCAATCGTTCGTTGTATCGATAATTGGCACGAATACGTGCCATTCGATGTTTCCAATCGTTCTGCATCGACGAGAGGTAAGGATTCACTTCCCAGCTCGCGCAATCGTTCGTTGTATCGATAATTGGCACGAATACGTGCCATTCGATGTTTCCAATCGTTTTGCATCGACGGCAGGTAAGGATTCACTTCCCAGCTCGCGCAATCGTTCTTTTTATCGATAATTGGCAAGAATTCGTGCCATTCGATGTTTCCAATCGTTTTGCATCGACGGGAGGTAAGGATTCACTTCCCAGCTCGCGCAATCGTTCGTTGTGTCGATAATTGGCACGAATACGTGCCATTCGATGTTTCCAATCGTTTTCCATCGACGGGAGGTAAGGATTCACTTCCCAGCTCGCGCAATCGTTCTTTCTATCGATAATTGGCACGAATACGTGCCATTCGATGTTTCCAACCGTTTTGCATCGACGGGAGGTAAGGATTCACTTCCCAGCTCGCGCAATCGTTCTTTCTATCGATAATTGGCACGAATACGTGCCATTCGATGTTTCCAATCGTTTTGCATCGACGGGAGGTAAGGATTCACTTCCCAGCTCGCGCAATCGTTCGTTGTAACGATAATTGGCACGAATACGTGCCATTCGATGTTTCCAATCGTTTTGCATCGACGGGAGGTAAGGATTCACTTCCCAGCTGGCGAAATCGTTCTTTCTATCGATAATTGGCACGAATACGTGCCATTCGATGTTTCCAATCGTTCTGCATCGACGGGGGGTAAGGATTCACTTCCCAGCTCGCGCAATCGTTCGTTGTATCGATAATTGGCACGAATACGTGCCATTCGATGTTTCCAATTGTTCTGCATCGACGGGAGGTAAGGATTCACTTCCCAGCTCGCGCAATCGTCCGTTGTATCGATAATTGGCACGAATACGTGCCATTCGATGTTTCCAATCGTTTTGCATCGACGGGAGGTAAGGATTCACTTCCCAGCTCGCGCAATCGTTCTTTCTATCGATAATTGGCACGAATTCGTGCCATTCGATGTTTCCAATCGTTTTGCATCGACGGGAGGTAAGGATTCACTTCCCACCTCGCGCAATCGTTCGTTGTATCGATAATTGGCACGAATACGTGCCATTCGATGTTTCCAATCGTTTTGCATCGACGGGAGGTAAAGATTCACTTCCCAGCTCGCGCAATCGTTCTTTCTATCGATAATTGGTACGAATTCGTGCCATTCGATGTTTCCAATCGTTTTGCATCGACGGGAGGTAAGGATTCACTTCCCAGCTCGCGCAATCGTTCGTTGTATCGATAATTGGCAAGAATACGTGCCAATCGATGTTTCCAATCGTTTTGCATCGACGGGAGGTAAGGATTCACTTCCCAGCTCGCGCAATCGTTCTTTCTATCGATAATTGGCACGAATACGTGCCATTCGATGTTTCCAATCGTTCTGCATCGACGAGAGGTAAGGATTCACTTCCCAGCTCGCGCAATCGTTCGTTGTATCGATAATTGGCACGAATACGTGCCATTCGATGTTTCCAATCGTTTTGCATCGACGGCAGGTAAGGATTCACTTCCCAGCTCGCGCAATCGTTCGTTGTATCGATAATTGGCACGAATACGTGCCATTCGATGTTTCCAATCGTTTTGCATCGACGGCAGGTAAGGATTCACTTCCCAGCTCGCGCAATCGTTCTTTCTATCGATAATTGGCAAGAATTCGTGCCATTCGATGTTTCCAATCGTTCTGCATCGACGAGAGGTAAGGATTCACTTCCCAGCTCGCGCAATCGTTCGTTGTATCGATAATTGGCACGAATACGTGCCATTCGATGTTTCCAATCGTTTTGCATCGACGGCAGGTAAGGATTCACTTCCCAGCTCGCGCAATCGTTCTTTCTATCGATAATTGGCAAGAATTCGTGCCATTCGATGTTTCCAATCGTTTTGCATCGACGGGAGGTAAGGATTCACTTCCCAGCTCGCGCAATCGTTCGTTGTGTCGATAATTGGCACGAATACGTGCCATTCGATGTTTCCAATCGTTTTGCATCGACGGGAGGTAAGGATTCACTTCCCAGCTCGCGCAATCGTTCGTTGTATCGATAATTGGCACGAATACGTGCCATTCGATGTTTCCAATCGTTTTGCATCGACGGGAGGTAAGGATTCACTTCCCAGCTCGCGCAATCGTTCGTCGTAACGATAATTGGCACGAATACGTGCCATTCGATGTTTCCAATCGTTTTGCATCGACGGGAGGTAAGGATTCACTTCCCAGCTCGCGCAATCGTTCGTTGTAACGATAATTGGCACGAATACGTGGCATTCGATGTTTCCAATCGTTTTGCATCGACGGGAGGTAAGGATTCACTTTCCAGCTCGCGCAATCGTTCGTTGTATCGATAATTGGCACGAATACGTGACATTCGATGTTTCCAATCGTTTTGCATCGACGGGAGGTAAGGATTCACTTCCCAGCTCGCGAAATCGTTCGTTGTATCGATAACTGGCACGAATTCGTGCCATTCGATGTTTCCAATCGTTTTTCATCGACGGGAGGTAAGGATTCACTTCCCAGCTCGCGCAATCGTTCTTTCTATCGATAATTGGCACGAATACGTGCCATTCGATGTTTCCAATCGTTTTGCATCGACGGGAGGTAAGGATTCACTTCCCAGCTCTCGCAATCGTTCTTTCTATCGATAATTGGCACGAATACGTGCCATTCCATATTTCCAATCGTTTTGCATCGACGGGAGGTATGGATTCACTTCCCAGCTCGCGCAATCGTTCTTTCTATCGATAATTGGCACGAATACGTGCCATTCGATGTTTCCAATCGTTTTGCATCGACGGGAGGTAAGGATTCACTGCCCAGCTCGCGCAATCGTTCGTTGTATCGATAATTGGCACGAATACGTGCCATTCGATGTTTCCAATCGCTTTGCATCGACGGGAGGTAAGGATTCACTTCCCAGCTCGCGCAATCGTTCTTTCTATCGATAATTGGCACGAATACGTGCCATTCGATGTTTCCAATCGTTTTGCATCGACGGGAGGTAAGGATTCACTTCCCAGCTCGCGCAATCGTTCGTTGTATCGATAATTGGCACGAATACGTGCCATTCGATGTTTCCAATCGTTTTGCATCGACGGGAAGTAAGGATTCACTTCCCAGCTCGCGCAATCGTTCGTTGTAACGATAATTGGCACGAATACGTGCCATTCGATGTTTCCAATCGTTTTGCATCGACGGGAGGTAAGGATTCACTTTCCAGCTCGCGCAATCGTTCGTTGTATCGATAATTGGCACGAATACGTGCTATTCGATGTTTCCAATCGTTTTGCATCGACGGGAGGTAAGGATTCACTTCCCAGCTCGCGCAATCGTTCTTTCTATCGATAATTGGCACGAATACGTGCCATTCGATGTTTCCAATCGTTCTGCATCGACGAGAGGTAAGGATTCACTTCCCAGCTCGCGCAATCGTTCGTTGTATCGATAATTGGCACGAATACGTGCCATTCGATGTTTCCAATCGTTTTGCATCGACGGCAGGTAAGGATTCACTTCCCAGCTCGCGCAATCGTTCTTTCTATCGATAATTGGCAAGAATTCGTGCCATTCGATGTTTCCAATCGTTTTGCATCGACGGGAGGTAAGGATTCACTTCCCAGCTCGCGCAATCGTTCGTTGTGTCGATAATTGGCACGAATACGTGCCATTCGATGTTTCCAATCGTTTTGCATCGACGGGAGGTAAGGCTTCACTTCCCAGCTCGCGCAATCGTTCGTTGTATCGATAATTGGCACGAATACGTGACATTCGATGTTTCCAATCGTTTTGCATCGACGGGAGGTAAGGATTCACTTCCCAGCTCGCGAAATCGTTCGTTGTATCGATAACTGGCACGAATTCGTGCCATTCGATGTTTCCAATCGTTTTTCATCGACGGGAGGTAAGGATTCACTTCCCAGCTCGCGCAATCGTTCTTTCTATCGATAATTGGCACGAATACGTGCCATTCGATGTTTCCAATCGTTTTGCATCGACGGGAGGTAAGGATTCACTTCCCAGCTCTCGCAATCGTTCTTTCTATCGATAATTGGCACGAATACGTGCCATTCCATATTTCCAATCGTTTTGCATCGACGGGAGGTAAGGATTCACTTCCCAGCTCGCGCAATCGTTCTTTCTATCGATAATTGGCACGAATACGTGCCATTCGATGTTTCCAATCGTTTTGCATCGACGGGAGGTAAGGATTCACTTCCCAGCTCGCGCAATCGTTCGTTGTATCGATAATTGGCACGAATACGTGCCATTCGATGTTTCCAATCGTTTTGCATCGACGGGAGGTAAGGATTCACTTCCCAGCTCGCGCAATCTTTCGTTGTAACGATAATTGGCACGAATACGTGCCATTCGATGTTTCCAATCGTTTTGCATCGACGGGAGGTAAGGATTCACTTTCCAGCTCGCGCAATCGTTCGTTGTATCGATAATTGGCACGAATACGTGCCATTCGATGTTTCCAATCGTTTTGCATCGACGGGAGGTAAGGATTCACTTCCCAGCTCGCGCAATCGTTCTTTCTATCGATAATTGGCACGAATACGTGCCATTCGATGTTTCCAATCGTTTTGCATCGACGGGAGGTAAGGATTCACTTCCCAGCTCGCGCAATCGTTCGTTGTAACGATAATTGGCACGAATACGTGCCATTCGATGTTTCCAATCGTTTTGCATCGACGGGAGGTAAGGATTCACTTCCCAGCTGGCGAAATCGTTCTTTCTATCGATAATTGGCACGAGTACGTGCCATTCGATGTTTCCAATCGTTCTGCATCGACGGGAGGTAAGGATTCACTTCCCAGCTCGCGCAATCGTTCGTTGTATCGATAATTGGCACGAATACGTGCCATTCGATGTTTCCAATTGTTCTGCATCGACGGGAGGTAAGGATTCACTTCCCAGCTCGCGCAATCGTTCGTTGTATCGATAATTGGCAAGAATACGTGCCAATCGATGTTTCCAATCGTTTTGCATCGACGGGAGGTAAGGATTCACTTCCCAGCTCGCGCAATCGTTCGTTGTATCGATAATTGGCACGAATACGTGCCATTCGATGTTTCCAATCGTTTTGCATCGACGGGAGGTAAGGATTCACTTCCCACCTCGCGCAATCGTTCTTTCTATCGATAATTGGCACGAATACGTGCCATTCGATGTTTCCAATCGTTCTGCATCGACGAGAGGTAAGGATTCACTTCCCAGCTCGCGCAATCGTTCGTTGTATCGATAATTGGCACGAATACGTGCCATTCGATGTTTCCAATCGTTTTGCATCGACGGCAGGTAAGGATTCACTTCCCAGCTCGCGCAATCGTTCGTTGTATCGATAATTGGCACGAATACGTGCCATTCGATGTTTCCAATCGTTCTGCATCGACGAGAGGTAAGGATTCACTTCCCAGCTCGCGCAATCGTTCGTTGTATCGATAATTGGCACGAATACGTGCCATTCGATGTTTCCAATCGTTTTGCATCGACGGCAGGTAAGGATTCACTTCCCAGCTCGCGCAATCGTTCTTTTTATCGATAATTGGCAAGAATTCGTGCCATTCGATGTTTCCAATCGTTTTGCATCGACGGGAGGTAAGGATTCACTTCCCAGCTCGCGCAATCGATCGTTGTGTCGATAATTGGCACGAATACGTGCCATTCGATGTTTCCAATCGTTTTCCATCGACGGGAGGTAAGGATTCACTTCCCAGCTCGCGCAATCGTTCTTTCTATCGATAATTGGCACGAATACGTGCCATTCGATGTTTCCAATCGTTTTGCATCGACGGGAGGTAAGGATTCACTTCCCAGCTCGCGCAATCGTTCTTTCTATCGATAATTGGCACGAATACGTGCCATTCGATGTTTCCAATCGTTTTGCATCGACGGGAGGTAAGGATTCACTTCCCAGCTCGCGCAATCGTTCGTTGTAACGATAATTGGCACGAATACGTGCCATTCGATGTTTCCAATCGTTTTGCATCGACGGGAGGTAAGGATTCACTTCCCAGCTGGCGAAATCGTTCTTTCTATCGATAATTGGCACGAATACGTGCCATTCGATGTTTCCAATCGTTCTGCATCGACGGGGGGTAAGGATTCACTTCCCAGCTCGCGCAATCGTTCGTTGTATCGATAATTGGCACGAATACGTGCCATTCGATGTTTCCAATTGTTCTGCATCGACGGGAGGTAAGGATTCACTTCCCAGCTCGCGCAATCGTCCGTTGTATCGATAATTGGCACGAATACGTGCCATTCGATGTTTCCAATCGTTTTGCATCGACGGGAGGTAAGGATTCACTTCCCAGCTCGCGCAATCGTTCTTTCTATCGATAATTGGCACGAATTCGTGCCATTCGATGTTTCCAATCGTTTTGCATCGACGGGAGGTAAGGATTCACTTCCCACCTCGCGCAATCGTTCGTTGTATCGATAATTGGCACGAATACGTGCCATTCGATGTTTCCAATCGTTTTGCATCGACGGGAGGTAAAGATTCACTTCCCAGCTCGCGCAATCGTTCTTTCTATCGATAATTGGTACGAATTCGTGCCATTCGATGTTTCCAATCGTTTTGCATCGACGGGAGGTAAGGATTCACTTCCCAGCTCGCGCAATCGTTCGTTGTATCGATAATTGGCAAGAATACGTGCCAATCGATGTTTCCAATCGTTTTGCATCGACGGGAGGTAAGGATTCACTTCCCAGCTCGCGCAATCGTTCGTTGTATCGATAATTGGCACGAATACGTGCCATTCGATGTTTCCAATCGTTTTGCATCGACGGGAGGTAAGGATTCACTTCCCAGCTCGCGCAATCGTTCTTTCTATCGATAATTGGCACGAATACGTGCCATTCGATGTTTCCAATCGTTTTGCATCGACGGGAGGTAAGGATTCACTTCCCAGCTCGCGCAATCGTTCGTTGTATCGATAATTGGCACGAATACGTGCCATTCGATGTTTCCAATCGTTTTGCATCGACGGGAGGTAAGGATTCACTTCCCAGCTCGCGCAATCGTTCGTTGTAACGATAATTGGCACGAATACGTGCCATTCGATGTTTCCAATCGTTTTGCATCGACGGGAGGTAAGGATTCACTTTCCAGCTCGCGCAATCGTTCGTTGTATCGATAATTGGCACGAATACGTGCTATTCGATGTTTCCAATCGTTTTGCATCGACGGGAGGTAAGGATTCACTTCCCAGCTCGCGCAATCGTTCTTTCTATCGATAATTGGCACGAATACGTGCCATTCGATGTTTCCAATCGTTCTGCATCGACGGGAGGTAAGGATTCACTTCCCAGCTCGCGCAATCGTTCGTTGTATCGATAATTGGCACGAATACGTGCCATTCGATGTTTCCAATCGTTTTGCATCGACGGGAGGTAAGGATTCACTTCCCAGCTCGCGCAATCGTTCTTTCTATCGATAATTGGCACGAATACGTGCCATTCGATGTTTCCAATCGTTTTGCATCGACGGGAGGTAAGGATTCACTTCCCAGCTCGCGCAATCGTTCGTTGTATCGATAATTGGCACGAATACGTGCCATTCGATGTTTCCAATCGTTTTGCATCGACGGGAGGTAAGGATTCACTTCCCAGCTCGCGCAATCGTTCGTTGTGTCGATAATTGGCACGAATACGTGCCATTCGATGTTTCCAATCGTTTTCCATCGACGGGAGGTAAGGATTCACTTCCCAGCTCGCGCAATCGTTCTTTCTATCGATAATTGGCACGAATACGTGCCATTCGATGTTTCCAATCGTTTTGCATCGACGGGAGGTAAGGATTCACTTCCCAGCTCGCGCAATCGTTCTTTCTATCGATAATTGGCACGAATACGTGCCATTCGATGATTCCAATCGTTTTGCATCGACGGGAGGTAAGGATTCACTTCCCAGCTCGCGCAATCGTTCGTTGTAACGATAATTGGCACGAATACGTGCCATTCGATGTTTCCAATCGTTTTGCATCGACGGGAGGTAAGGATTCACTTCCCAGCTGGCGAAATCGTTCTTTCTATCGATAATTGGCACGAATACGTGCCATTCGATGTTTCCAATCGTTCTGCATCGACGGGGGGTAAGGATTCACTTCCCAGCTCGCGCAATCGTTCGTTGTATCGATAATTGGCACGAATACGTGCCATTCGATGTTTCCAATTGTTCTGCATCGACGGGAGGTAAGGATTCACTTCCCAGCTCGCGCAATCGTCCGTTGTATCGATAATTGGCACGAATACGTGCCATTCGATGTTTCCAATTGTTCTGCATCGACGGGAGGTAAGGATTCACTTCCCAGCTCGCGCAATCGTCCGTTGTATCGATAATTGGCACGAATACGTGCCATTCGATGTTTCCAATCGTTTTGCATCGACGGGAGGTAAGGATTCACTTCCCACCTCGCGCAATCGTTCGTTGTATCGATAATTGGCACGAATACGTGCCATTCGATGTTTCCAATCGTTTTGCATCGACGGGAGGTAAAGATTCACTTCCCAGCTCGCGCAATCGTTCTTTCTATCGATAATTGGTACGAATTCGTGCCATTCGATGTTTCCAATCGTTTTGCATCGACGGGAGGTAAGGATTCACTTCCCAGCTCGCGCAATCGTTCGTTGTATCGATAATTGGCAAGAATACGTGCCAATCGATGTTTCCAATCGTTTTGCATCGACGGGAGGTAAGGATTCACTTCCCAGCTCGCGCAATCGTTCGTTGTATCGATAATTGGCACGAATACGTGCCATTCGATGTTTCCAATCGTTTTGCATCGACGGGAGGTAAGGATTCACTTCCCAGCTCGCGCAATCGTTCTTTCTATCGATAATTGTCACGAATACGTGCCATTCGATGTTTCCAATCGTTTTCCATCGACGGGAGGTAAGGATTCACTTCCCAGCTCGCGCAATCGTTCTTTCTATCGATAATTGGCACGAATACGTGCCATTCGATGTTTCCAATCGTTTTGCATCGACGGGAGGTAAGGATTCACTTCCCAGCTCGCGCAATCGTTCTTTCTATCGATAATTGGCACGAATACGTGCCATTCGATGTTTCCAATCGTTTTGCATCGACGGGAGGTAAGGATTCACTTCCCAGCTCGCGCAATCGTTCGTTGTAACGATAATTGGCACGAATACGTGCCATTCGATGTTTCCAATCGTTTTGCATCGACGGGAGGTAAGGATTCACTTCCCAGCTGGCGAAATCGTTCTTTCTATCGATAATTGGCACGAATACGTGCCATTCGATGTTTCCAATCGTTCTGCATCGACGGGGGGTAAGGATTCACTTCCCAGCTCGCGCAATCGTTCGTTGTATCGATAATTGGCACGAATACGTGCCATTCGATGTTTCCAATTGTTCTGCATCGACGGGAGGTAAGGATTCACTTCCCAGCTCGCGCAATCGTCCGTTGTATCGATAATTGGCACGAATACGTGCCATTCGATGTTTCCAATCGTTTTGCATCGACGGGAGGTAAGGATTCACTTCCCAGCTCGCGCAATCGTTCTTTCTATCGATAATTGGCACGAATTCGTGCCATTCGATGTTTCCAATCGTTTTGCATCGACGGGAGGTAAGGATTCACTTCCCACCTCGCGCAATCGTTCGTTGTATCGATAATTGGCACGAATACGTGCCATTCGATGTTTCCAATCGTTTTGCATCGACGGGAGGTAAAGATTCACTTCCCAGCTCGCGCAATCGTTCTTTCTATCGATAATTGGTACGAATTCGTGCCATTCGATGTTTCCAATCGTTTTGCATCGACGGGAGGTAAGGATTCACTTCCCAGCTCGCGCAATCGTTCGTTGTATCGATAATTGGCAAGAATACGTGCCAATCGATGTTTCCAATCGTTTTGCATCGACGGGAGGTAAGGATTCACTTCCCAGCTCGCGCAATCGTTCGTTGTATCGATAATTGGCACGAATACGTGCCATTCGATGTTTCCAATCGTTTTGCATCGACGGGAGGTAAGGATTCACTTCCCAGCTCGCGCAATCGTTCTTTCTATCGATAATTGGCACGAATACGTGCCATTCGATGTTTCCAATCGTTTTGCATCGACGGGAGGTAAGGATTCACTTCCCAGCTCGCGCAATCGTTCGTTGTATCGATAATTGGCACGAATACGTGCCATTCGATGTTTCCAATCGTTTTGCATCGACGGGAGGTAAGGATTCACTTCCCAGCTCGCGCAATCGTTCGTTGTAACGATAATTGGCACGAATACGTGCCATTCGATGTTTCCAATCGTTTTGCATCGACGGGAGGTAAGGATTCACTTTCCAGCTCGCGCAATCGTTCGTTGTATCGATAATTGGCACGAATACGTGCTATTCGATGTTTCCAATCGTTTTGCATCGACGGGAGGTAAGGATTCACTTCCCAGCTCGCGCAATCGTTCTTTCTATCGATAATTGGCACGAATACGTGCCATTCGATGTTTCCAATCGTTCTGCATCGACGGGAGGTAAGGATTCACTTCCCAGCTCGCGCAATCGTTCGTTGTATCGATAATTGGCACGAATACGTGCCATTCGATGTTTCCAATCGTTTTGCATCGACGGGAGGTAAGGATTCACTTCCCAGCTCGCGCAATCGTTCTTTCTATCGATAATTGGCACGAATACGTGCCATTCGATGTTTCCAATCGTTTTGCATCGACGGGAGGTAAGGATTCACTTCCCAGCTCGCGCAATCGTTCGTTGTATCGATAATTGGCACGAATACGTGCCATTCGATGTTTCCAATCGTTTTGCATCGACGGGAGGTAAGGATTCACTTCCCAGCTCGCGCAATCGTTCGTTGTGTCGATAATTGGCACGAATACGTGCCATTCGATGTTTCCAATCGTTTTCCATCGACGGGAGGTAAGGATTCACTTCCCAGCTCGCGCAATCGTTCTTTCTATCGATAATTGGCACGAATACGTGCCATTCGATGTTTCCAATCGTTTTGCATCGACGGGAGGTAAGGATTCACTTCCCAGCTCGCGCAATCGTTCTTTCTATCGATAATTGGCACGAATACGTGCCATTCGATGATTCCAATCGTTTTGCATCGACGGGAGGTAAGGATTCACTTCCCAGCTCGCGCAATCGTTCGTTGTAACGATAATTGGCACGAATACGTGCCATTCGATGTTTCCAATCGTTTTGCATCGACGGGAGGTAAGGATTCACTTCCCAGCTGGCGAAATCGTTCTTTCTATCGATAATTGGCACGAATACGTGCCATTCGATGTTTCCAATCGTTCTGCATCGACGGGGGGTAAGGATTCACTTCCCAGCTCGCGCAATCGTTCGTTGTATCGATAATTGGCACGAATACGTGCCATTCGATGTTTCCAATTGTTCTGCATCGACGGGAGGTAAGGATTCACTTCCCAGCTCGCGCAATCGTCCGTTGTATCGATAATTGGCACGAATACGTGCCATTCGATGTTTCCAATTGTTCTGCATCGACGGGAGGTAAGGATTCACTTCCCAGCTCGCGCAATCGTCCGTTGTATCGATAATTGGCACGAATACGTGCCATTCGATGTTTCCAATCGTTTTGCATCGACGGGAGGTAAGGATTCACTTCCCACCTCGCGCAATCGTTCGTTGTATCGATAATTGGCACGAATACGTGCCATTCGATGTTTCCAATCGTTTTGCATCGACGGGAGGTAAAGATTCACTTCCCAGCTCGCGCAATCGTTCTTTCTATCGATAATTGGTACGAATTCGTGCCATTCGATGTTTCCAATCGTTTTGCATCGACGGGAGGTAAGGATTCACTTCCCAGCTCGCGCAATCGTTCGTTGTATCGATAATTGGCAAGAATACGTGCCAATCGATGTTTCCAATCGTTTTGCATCGACGGGAGGTAAGGATTCACTTCCCAGCTCGCGCGATCGTTCGTTGTATCGATAATTGGCACGAATACGTGCCATTCGATGTTTCCAATCGTTTTGCATCGACGGGAGGTAAGGATTCACTTCCCAGCTCGCGCAATCGTTCTTTCTATCGATAATTGTCACGAATACGTGCCATTCGATGTTTCCAATCGTTTTGCATCGACGGGAGGTAAGGATTCACTTCCCAGCTCGCGCAATCGTTCGTTGTATCGATAATTGGCACGAATACGTGCCATTCGATGTTTCCAATCGTTTTGCATCGACGGGAGGTAAGGATTCACTTCCCAGCTCGCGCAATCGTTCGTTGTAACGATAATTGGCACGAATACGTGCCATTCGATGTTTCCAATCGTTTTGCATCGACGGGAGGTAAGGATTCACTTTCCAGCTCGCGCAATCGTTCGTTGTATCGATAATTGGCACGAATACGTGCTATTCGATGTTTCCAATCGTTTTGCATCGACGGGAGGTAAGGATTCACTTCCCAGCTCGCGCAATCGTTCTTTCTATCGATAATTGGCACGAATACGTGCCATTCGATGTTTCCAATCGTTCTGCATCGACGGGAGGTAAGGATTCACTTCCCAGCTCGCGCAATCGTTCGTTGTATCGATAATTGGCACGAATACGTGCCATTCGATGTTTCCAATCGTTTTGCATCGACGGCAGGTACGGATTCACTTCCCAGCTCGCGCAATCGTTCTTTCTATCGATAATTGGCAAGAATTCGTGCCATTCAATGTTTCCAATCGTTTTGCATCGACGGGAGGTAAGGATTCACTTCCCAGCTCGCGCAATCGTTCGTTGTAACGATAATTGGCACGAATACGTGCCATTCGATGTTTCCAATCGTTTTGCATCGACGGGAGGTAAGGATTCACTTTCCAGCTCGCGCAATCGTTCGTTGTATCGATAATTGGCACGAATACGTGACATTCGATGTTTCCAATCGTTTTGCATCGACGGGAGGTAAGGATTCACTTCCCAGCTCGCGAAATCGTTCGTTGTATCGATAACTGGCACGAATACGTGCCATTCCATATTTCCAATCGTTTTGCATCGACGGGAGGTAAGGATTCACTTCCCAGCTCGCGCAATCGTTCTTTCTATCGATAATTGGCACGAATACGTGCCATTCGATGTTTCCAATCGTTTTGCATCGACGGGAGGTAAGGATTCACTTCCCAGCTCGCGCAATCGTTCGTTGTATCGATAATTGGCACGAATACGTGCCATTCGATGTTTCCAATCGTTTTGCATCGACGGGAGGTAAGGATTCACTTCCCAGCTCGCGCAATCGTTCGTTGTAACGATAATTGGCACGAATACGTGCCATTCGATGTTTCCAATCGTTTTGCATCGACGGGAGGTAAGGATTCACTTTCCAGCTCGCGCAATCGTTCGTTGTATCGATAATTGGCACGAATACGTGCCATTCGATGTTTCCAATCGTTTTGCATCGACGGGAGGTAAGGATTCACTTCCCAGCTCGCGCAATCGTTCTTTCTATCGATAATTGGCACGAATACGTGCCATTCGATGTTTCCAATCGTTTTGCATCGACGGGAGGTAAGGATTCACTTCCCAGCTCGCGCAATCGTTCGTTGTAACGATAATTGGCACGAATACGTGCCATTCGATGTTTCCAATCGTTTTGCATCGACGGGAGGTAAGGATTCACTTCCCAGCTCGCGCAATCGTTCGTTGTATCGATAATTGGCACGAATACGTGCCATTCGATGTTTCCAATCGTTTTGCATCGACGGGAGGTAAGGATTCACTTCCCAGCTCGCGCAATCGTTCGTTGTAACGATAATTGGCACGAATACGTGCCATTCGATGTTTCCAATCGTTTTGCATCGACGGGAGGTAAGGATTCACTTTCCAGCTCGCGCAATCGTTCGTTGTATCGATAATTTGCACGAATACGTGCCATTCGATGTTTCCAATCGTTTTGCATCGACGGGAGGTAAGGATTCACTTCCCAGCTCGCGCAATCGTTCTTTCTATCGATAATTGGCACGAATTCGTGCCATTCGATGTTTCCAATCGTTTTGCATCGACGGGAGGTAAGGATTCACTTCCCAGCCCGCGCAATCGTTCGTTGTATCGATAATTGGCAAGAATACGTGCCAATCGATGTTTCCAATCGTTTTGCATCGACGGGAGGTAAGGATTCACTTCCCAGCTCGCGCAATCGTTCATTGTATCGATAATTGGCACGAATACGTGCCAATCGATGTTTCCAATCGTTTTGCATCGACGGGAGGTAAGGATTCACTTCCCAGCTCGCGCAATCGTTCATTGTATCGATAATTGGCACGAATACGTGCCATTCGATGTTTCCAATCGTTTTGCATCGACGGGAGGTAAGGATTCACTTCCCAGCTCGCGCAATCGTTCGTTGTATCGATAATTGGCACGAAAACGTGCCATTCGATGTTTCCAATCGTTTTGCATCGACAGGAGGTAAGGATTCACTTCCCAGCTCGCGCAATCGTTCTTTCTATCGATAATTGGCACGAATACGTGCCATTCGATGTTTCCAATCGTTTTGCATCGACGGGAGGTAAGGATTCACTTCCCAGCTCGCGCAATCGTTCTTTCTATCGATAATTGGCACGAATACGTGCCATTCGATGTTTCCAATCGTTTTGCATCGACGGGAGGTAAGGATTCACTTCCCAGCTCGCGCAATCGTTCGTTGTAACGATAATTGGCACGAATACGTGCCATTCGATGTTTCCAATCGTTTTGCATCGACGGGAGGTAAGGATTCACTTCCCAGCTGGCGAAATCGTTCTTTCTATCGATAATTGGCACGAATACGTGCCATTCGATGTTTCCAATCGTTCTGCATCAACGGGAGGTAAGGATTCACTTCCCAGCTCGCGCAATCGTTCGTTGTATCGATAATTGGCACGAATACGTGCCATTCGATGTTTCCAATTGTTCTGCATCGACGGGAGGTAAGGATTCACTTCCCAGCTCGCGCAATCGTCCGTTGTATCGATAATTGGCACGAATACGTGCCATTCGATGTTTCCAATCGTTTTGCATCGACGGGAGGTAAGGATTCACTTCCCAGCTCGCGCAATCGTTCTTTCTATCGATAATTGGCACGAATTCGTGCCATTCGATGTTTCCAATCGTTTTGCATCGACGGGAGGTAAGGATTCACTTCCCAGCCCGCGCAATCGTTCGTTGTATCGATAATTGGCAAGAATACGTGCCAATCGATGTTTCCAATCGTTTTGCATCGACGGGAGGTAAGGATTCACTTCCCAGCTCGCGCAATCGTTCATTGTATCGATAATTGGCACGAATACGTGCCAATCGATGTTTCCAATCGTTTTGCATCGACGGGAGGTAAGGATTCACTTCCCAGCTCGCGCAATCGTTCATTGTATCGATAATTGGCACGAATACGTGCCATTCGATGTTTCCAATCGTTTTGCATCGACGGGAGGTAAGGATTCACTTCCCAGCTCGCGCAATCGTTCGTTGTAACGATAATTGGCACGAATACGTGCCATTCGATGTTTCCAATCGTTTTGCATCGACGGGAGGTAAGGATTCACTTCCCAGCTGGCGAAATCGTTCTTTCTATCGATAATTGGCACGAATACGTTCCATTCGATGTTTCCAATCGTTCTGCATCGACGGGAGGTAAGGATTCACTTCCCAGCTCGCGCAATCGTTCGTTGTATCGATAATTGGCACGAATACGTGCCATTCGATGTTTCCAATCGTTTTGCATCGACGGGAGGTAAGGATTCACTTCCCAGCTGGCGAAATCGTTCTTTCTATCGATAATTGGCACGAATTCGTGCCATTCGATGTTTCCAATCGTTTTGCATCGACGGGAGGTAAGGATTCACTTCCCAGCCCGCGCAATCGTTCGTTGTATCGATAATTGGCAAGAATACGTGCCAATCGATGTTTCCAATCGTTTTGCATCGACGGGAGGTAAGGATTCACTTCCCAGCTCGCGCAATCGTTCGTTGTAACGATAATTGGCACGAATACGTGCCATTCGATGTTTCCAATCGTTTTGCATCGACGGGAGGTAAGGATTCACTTCCCAGCTCGCGCAATCGTTCGTTGTATCGATAATTGGCACGAATACGTGCCATTCGAAGTTTCCAATCGTTTTGCATCGACGGGAGGTAAGGATTCACTTCCCAGCTGGCGAAATCGTTCTTTCTATCGATAATTGGCACGAATACGTGCCATTCGATGTTTCCAATCGTTCTGCATCGACGGGAGGTAAGGATTCACTTCCCAGCTCGCGCAATCATTCGTTGTATCGATAATTGTCACGAATACGTGCCATTCGATGTTTCCAATTGTTCTGCATCGACGGGAGGTAAGGATTCACTTCCCAGCTCGCGCAATCGTTCGTTGTATCGATAATTGGCACGAATACGTGCCACTCGATGTTTCCAATCGTTTTGCATCGACGGGAGGTAAGGATTCACTTCCCAGCTCGCGCAATCGTTCGTTGTATCGATAATTGGCACGAATACGTGCCATTCGATGTTTCCAATCGTTTTGCATCGACGGGAGGTAAGCATTCACTTCCCAGCTCGCGCAATCGTTCGTTGTAACGATAATTGGCACGAATACGTGCCATTCGATGTTTCCAATCGTTTTGCATCGACGGGAGGTAAGGATTCACTTCCCAGCTCGCGCAATCGTTCTTTCTATCGATAATTGGCACGAATACGTGCCATTCGATGTTTCCAATCGTTTTGCATCGACGGGAGGTAAGGATTCACTTCCCAGCTCGCGCAATCGTTCGTTGTATCGATAATTGGCACGAATACGTGCCATTCGATGTTTCCAATCGTTTTGCATCGACGGGAGGTAAGGATTCACTTCCCAGCTCGCGCAATCGTTCGTTGTAACGATAATTGGCACGAATACGTGCCATTCGATGTTTCCAATCGTTTTGCATCGACGGGAGGTAAGGATTCACTTTCCAGCTCGCGCAATCGTTCGTTGTATCGATAATTGGCACGAATACGTGCTATTCGATGTTTCCAATCGTTTTGCATCGACGGGAGGTAAGGATTCACTTCCCAGCTCGCGCAATCGTTCTTTCTATCGATAATTGGCACGAATACGTGCCATTCGATGTTTCCAATCGTTCTGCATCGACGGGAGGTAAGGATTCACTTCCCAGCTCGCGCAATCGTTCGTTGTATCGATAATTGGCACGAATACGTGCCATTCGATGTTTCCAATCGTTTTGCATCGACGGCAGGTACGGATTCACTTCCCAGCTCGCGCAATCGTTCTTTCTATCGATAATTGGCAAGAATTCGTGCCATTCAATGTTTCCAATCGTTTTGCATCGACGGGAGGTAAGGATTCACTTCCCAGCTCGCGCAATCGTTCGTTGTAACGATAATTGGCACGAATACGTGCCATTCGATGTTTCCAATCGTTTTGCATCGACGGGAGGTAAGGATTCACTTTCCAGCTCGCGCAATCGTTCGTTGTATCGATAATTGGCACGAATACGTGACATTCGATGTTTCCAATCGTTTTGCATCGACGGGAGGTAAGGATTCACTTCCCAGCTCGCGAAATCGTTCGTTGTATCGATAACTGGCACGAATACGTGCCATTCCATATTTCCAATCGTTTTGCATCGACGGGAGGTAAGGATTCACTTCCCAGCTCGCGCAATCGTTCTTTCTATCGATAATTGGCACGAATACGTGCCATTCGATGTTTCCAATCGTTTTGCATCGACGGGAGGTAAGGATTCACTTCCCAGCTCGCGCAATCGTTCGTTGTATCGATAATTGGCACGAATACGTGCCATTCGATGTTTCCAATCGTTTTGCATCGACGGGAGGTAAGGATTCACTTCCCAGCTCGCGCAATCGTTCGTTGTAACGATAATTGGCACGAATACGTGCCATTCGATGTTTCCAATCGTTTTGCATCGACGGGAGGTAAGGATTCACTTTCCAGCTCGCGCAATCGTTCGTTGTATCGATAATTGGCACGAATACGTGCCATTCGATGTTTCCAATCGTTTTGCATCGACGGGAGGTAAGGATTCACTTCCCAGCTCGCGCAATCGTTCTTTCTATCGATAATTGGCACGAATACGTGCCATTCGATGTTTCCAATCGTTTTGCATCGACGGGAGGTAAGGATTCACTTCCCAGCTCGCGCAATCGTTCGTTGTAACGATAATTGGCACGAATACGTGCCATTCGATGTTTCCAATCGTTTTGCATCGACGGGAGGTAAGGATTCACTTCCCAGCTCGCGCAATCGTTCGTTGTATCGATAATTGGCACGAATACGTGCCATTCGATGTTTCCAATCGTTTTGCATCGACGGGAGGTAAGGATTCACTTCCCAGCTCGCGCAATCGTTCGTTGTAACGATAATTGGCACGAATACGTGCCATTCGATGTTTCCAATCGTTTTGCATCGACGGGAGGTAAGGATTCACTTTCCAGCTCGCGCAATCGTTCGTTGTATCGATAATTTGCACGAATACGTGCCATTCGATGTTTCCAATCGTTTTGCATCGACGGGAGGTAAGGATTCACTTCCCAGCTCGCGCAATCGTTCTTTCTATCGATAATTGGCACGAATTCGTGCCATTCGATGTTTCCAATCGTTTTGCATCGACGGGAGGTAAGGATTCACTTCCCAGCCCGCGCAATCGTTCGTTGTATCGATAATTGGCAAGAATACGTGCCAATCGATGTTTCCAATCGTTTTGCATCGACGGGAGGTAAGGATTCACTTCCCAGCTCGCGCAATCGTTCATTGTATCGATAATTGGCACGAATACGTGCCAATCGATGTTTCCAATCGTTTTGCATCGACGGGAGGTAAGGATTCACTTCCCAGCTCGCGCAATCGTTCATTGTATCGATAATTGGCACGAATACGTGCCATTCGATGTTTCCAATCGTTTTGCATCGACGGGAGGTAAGGATTCACTTCCCAGCTCGCGCAATCGTTCGTTGTATCGATAATTGGCACGAAAACGTGCCATTCGATGTTTCCAATCGTTTTGCATCGACAGGAGGTAAGGATTCACTTCCCAGCTCGCGCAATCGTTCTTTCTATCGATAATTGGCACGAATACGTGCCATTCGATGTTTCCAATCGTTTTGCATCGACGGGAGGTAAGGATTCACTTCCCAGCTCGCGCAATCGTTCTTTCTATCGATAATTGGCACGAATACGTGCCATTCGATGTTTCCAATCGTTTTGCATCGACGGGAGGTAAGGATTCACTTCCCAGCTCGCGCAATCGTTCGTTGTAACGATAATTGGCACGAATACGTGCCATTCGATGTTTCCAATCGTTTTGCATCGACGGGAGGTAAGGATTCACTTCCCAGCTGGCGAAATCGTTCTTTCTATCGATAATTGGCACGAATACGTGCCATTCGATGTTTCCAATCGTTCTGCATCAACGGGAGGTAAGGATTCACTTCCCAGCTCGCGCAATCGTTCGTTGTATCGATAATTGGCACGAATACGTGCCATTCGATGTTTCCAATTGTTCTGCATCGACGGGAGGTAAGGATTCACTTCCCAGCTCGCGCAATCGTTCTTTCTATCGATAATTGGCACGAATTCGTGCCATTCGATGTTTCCAATCGTTTTGCATCGACGGGAGGTAAGGATTCACTTCCCAGCCCGCGCAATCGTTCGTTGTATCGATAATTGGCAAGAATACGTGCCAATCGATGTTTCCAATCGTTTTGCATCGACGGGAGGTAAGGATTCACTTCCCAGCTCGCGCAATCGTTCATTGTATCGATAATTGGCACGAATACGTGCCAATCGATGTTTCCAATCGTTTTGCATCGACGGGAGGTAAGGATTCACTTCCCAGCTCGCGCAATCGTTCATTGTATCGATAATTGGCACGAATACGTGCCATTCGATGTTTCCAATCGTTTTGCATCGACGGGAGGTAAGGATTCACTTCCCAGCTCGCGCAATCGTTCGTTGTAACGATAATTGGCACGAATACGTGCCATTCGATGTTTCCAATCGTTTTGCATCGACGGGAGGTAAGGATTCACTTCCCAGCTGGCGAAATCGTTCTTTCTATCGATAATTGGCACGAATACGTTCCATTCGATGTTTCCAATCGTTCTGCATCGACGGGAGGTAAGGATTCACTTCCCAGCTCGCGCAATCGTTCGTTGTATCGATAATTGGCACGAATACGTGCCATTCGATGTTTCCAATCGTTTTGCATCGACGGGAGGTAAGGATTCACTTCCCAGCTGGCGAAATCGTTCTTTCTATCGATAATTGGCACGAATTCGTGCCATTCGATGTTTCCAATCGTTTTGCATCGACGGGAGGTAAGGATTCACTTCCCAGCCCGCGCAATCGTTCGTTGTATCGATAATTGGCAAGAATACGTGCCAATCGATGTTTCCAATCGTTTTGCATCGACGGGAGGTAAGGATTCACTTCCCAGCTCGCGCAATCGTTCGTTGTAACGATAATTGGCACGAATACGTGCCATTCGATGTTTCCAATCGTTTTGCATCGACGGGAGGTAAGGATTCACTTCCCAGCTCGCGCAATCGTTCGTTGTATCGATAATTGGCACGAATACGTGCCATTCGAAGTTTCCAATCGTTTTGCATCGACGGGAGGTAAGGATTCACTTCCCAGCTGGCGAAATCGTTCTTTCTATCGATAATTGGCACGAATACGTGCCATTCGATGTTTCCAATCGTTCTGCATCGACGGGAGGTAAGGATTCACTTCCCAGCTCGCGCAATCATTCGTTGTATCGATAATTGTCACGAATACGTGCCATTCGATGTTTCCAATTGTTCTGCATCGACGGGAGGTAAGGATTCACTTCCCAGCTCGCGCAATCGTTCGTTGTATCGATAATTGGCACGAATACGTGCCACTCGATGTTTCCAATCGTTTTGCATCGACGGGAGGTAAGGATTCACTTCCCAGCTCGCGCAATCGTTCGTTGTATCGATAATTGGCACGAATACGTGCCATTCGATGTTTCCAATCGTTTTGCATCGACGGGAGGTAAGCATTCACTTCCCAGCTCGCGCAATCGTTCGTTGTAACGATAATTGGCACGAATACGTGCCATTCGATGTTTCCAATCGTTTTGCATCGACGGGAGGTAAGGATTCACTTCCCAGCTCGCGCAATCGTTCTTTCTATCGATAATTGGCACGAATACGTGCCATTCGATGTTTCCAATCGTTTTGCATCGACGGGAGGTAAGGATTCACTTCCCAGCTCGCGCAATCGTTCTTTCTATCGATAATTGGCACGAATACGTGCCATTCGATGTTTCCAATCGTTTTGCATCGACGGGAGGTAAGGATTCACTTCCCAGCTCGCGCAATCGTTCGTTGTATCGATAATTGGCACGAATACGTGCCATTCGATGTTTCCAATCGTTTTGCATCGACGGGAGGTAAGGATTCACTTCCCAGCTCGCGCAATCGTTCGTTGTAACGATAATTGGCACGAATACGTGCCATTCGATGTTTCCAATCGTTTTGCATCGACGGGAGGTAAGGATTCACTTTCCAGCTCGCGCAATCGTTCGTTGTATCGATAATTGGCACGAATACGTGCTATTCGATGTTTCCAATCGTTTTGCATCGACGGGAGGTAAGGATTCACTTCCCAGCTCGCGCAATCGTTCTTTCTATCGATAATTGGCACGAATACGTGCCATTCGATGTTTCCAATCGTTCTGCATCGACGGGAGGTAAGGATTCACTTCCCAGCTCGCGCAATCGTTCGTTGTATCGATAATTGGCACGAATACGTGCCATTCGATGTTTCCAATCGTTTTGCATCGACGGCAGGTACGGATTCACTTCCCAGCTCGCGCAATCGTTCTTTCTATCGATAATTGGCAAGAATTCGTGCCATTCGATGTTTCCAATCGTTTTGCATCGACGGGAGGTAAGGATTCACTTCCCAGCTCGCGCAATCGTTCGTTGTAACGATAATTGGCACGAATACGTGCCATTCGATGTTTCCAATCGTTTTGCATCGACGGGAGGTAAGGATTCACTTTCCAGCTCGCGCAATCGTTCGTTGTATCGATAATTGGCACGAATACGTGCCATTCGATGTTTCCAATCGTTTTGCATCGACGGGAGGTAAGGATTCACTTCCCAGCTCGCGCAATCGTTCGTTGTATCGATAATTGGCACGAATACGTGCCATTCGATGTTTCCAATCGTTTTGCATCGACGGGAGGTAAGGATTCACTTCCCAGCTCGCGCAATCGTTCGTTGTAACGATAATTGGCACGAATACGTGCCATTCGATGTTTCCAATCGTTTTGCATCGACGGGAGGTAAGGATTCACTTTCCAGCTCGCGCAATCGTTCGTTGTATCGATAATTGGCACGAATACGTGCCATTCGATGTTTCCAATCGTTTTGCATCGACGGGAGGTAAGGATTCACTTCCCAGCTCGCGCAATCGTTCTTTCTATCGATAATTGGCACGAATACGTGCCATTCGATGTTTCCAATCGTTTTGCATCGACGGGAGGTAAGGATTCACTTCCCAGCTCGCGCAATCGTTCGTTGTAACGATAATTGGCACGAATACGTGCCATTCGATGTTTCCAATCGTTTTGCATCGACGGGAGGTAAGGATTCACTTCCCAGCTGGCGAAATCGTTCTTTCTATCGATAATTGGCACGAATACGTGCCATTCGATGTTTCCAATCGTTCTGCATCGACGGGAGGTAAGGATTCACTTCCCAGCTCGCGCAATCGTTCGTTGTATCGATAATTGGCACGAATACGTGCCATTCGATGTTTCCAATTGTTCTGCATCGACGGGAGGTAAGGATTCACTTCCCAGCTCGCGCAATCGTCCGTTGTATCGATAATTGGCACGAATACGTGCCATTCGATGTTTCCAATCGTTTTGCATCGACGGGAGGTAAGGATTCACTTCCCAGCTCGCGCAATCGTTCTTTCTATCGATAATTGGCACGAATTCGTGCCATTCGATGTTTCCAATCGTTTTGCATCGACGGGAGGTAAGGATTCACTTCCCAGCTCGCGCAATCGTTCGTTGTATCGATAATTGGCACGAATACGTGCCATTCGATGTTTCCAATCGTTTTGCATCGACGGGAGGTAAAGATTCACTTCCCAGCTCGCGCAATCGTTCTTCCTATCGATAATTGGCACGAATTCGTGCCATTCGATGTTTCCAATCGTTTTGCATCGACGGGAGGTAAGGATTCACTTCCCAGCTCGCGCAATCGTTCGTTGTATCGATAATTGGCACGAATACATGCCATTCGATGTTTCCAATCGTTTTGCATCGACGGGAGGTAAGGATTCACTTCCCAGCTCGCGCAATCGTTCGTTGTAACGATAATTGGCACGAATACGTGCCATTCGATGTTTCCAATCGTTTTGCATCGACGGGAGGTAAGGATTCACTTTCCAGCTCGCGCAATCGTTCGTTGTATCGATAATTGGCACGAATACGTGCTATTCGATGTTTCCAATCGTTTTGCATCGACGGGAGGTAAGGATTCACTTCCCAGCTCGCGCAATCGTTCTTTCTATCGATAATTGGCACGAATACGTGCCATTCGATGTTTCCAATCGTTCTGCATCGACGGGAGGTAAGGATTCACTTCCCAGCTCGCGCAATCGTTCGTTGTATCGATAATTGGCACGAATACGTGCCATTCGATGTTTCCAATCGTTTTGCATCGACGGGAGGTAAGGATTCACTTCCCAGCTCGCGCAATCGTTCGTTGTAACGATAATTGGCACGAATACGTGCCATTCGATGTTTCCAATCGTTTTGCATCGACGGGAGGTAAGGATTCACTTTCCAGCTCGCGCAATCGTTCGTTGTATCGATAATTGGCACGAATACGTGCTATTCGATGTTTCCAATCGTTTTGCATCGACGGGAGGTAAGGATTCACTTCCCAGCTCGCGCAATCGTTCTTTCTATCGATAATTGGCACGAATACGTGCCATTCGATGTTTCCAATCGTTCTGCATCGACGGGAGGTAAGGATTCACTTCCCAGCTCGCGCAATCGTTCGTTGTATCGATAATTGGCACGAATACGTGCCATTCGATGTTTCCAATCGTTTTGCATCGACGGCAGGTACGGATTCACTTCCCAGCTCGCGCAATCGTTCTTTCTATCGATAATTGGCAAGAATTCGTGCCATTCGATGTTTCCAATCGTTTTGCATCGACGGGAGGTAAGGATTCACTTCCCAGCTCGCGCAATCGTTCGTTGTAACGATAATTGGCACGAATACGTGCCATTCGATGTTTCCAATCGTTTTGCATCGACGGGAGGTAAGGATTCACTTTCCAGCTCGCGCAATCGTTCGTTGTATCGATAATTGGCACGAATACGTGCCATTCGATGTTTCCAATCGTTTTGCATCGACGGGAGGTAAGGATTCACTTCCCAGCTCGCGCAATCGTTCGTTGTATCGATAATTGGCACGAATACGTGCCATTCGATGTTTCCAATCGTTTTGCATCGACGGGAGGTAAGGATTCACTTCCCAGCTCGCGCAATCGTTCGTTGTAACGATAATTGGCACGAATACGTGCCATTCGATGTTTCCAATCGTTTTGCATCGACGGGAGGTAAGGATTCACTTTCCAGCTCGCGCAATCGTTCGTTGTATCGATAATTGGCACGAATACGTGCCATTCGATGTTTCCAATCGTTTTGCATCGACGGGAGGTAAGGATTCACTTCCCAGCTCGCGCAATCGTTCTTTCTATCGATAATTGGCACGAATACGTGCCATTCGATGTTTCCAATCGTTTTGCATCGACGGGAGGTAAGGATTCACTTCCCAGCTCGCGCAATCGTTCGTTGTAACGATAATTGGCACGAATACGTGCCATTCGATGTTTCCAATCGTTTTGCATCGACGGGAGGTAAGGATTCACTTCCCAGCTGGCGAAATCGTTCTTTCTATCGATAATTGGCACGAATACGTGCCATTCGATGTTTCCAATCGTTCTGCATCGACGGGAGGTAAGGATTCACTTCCCAGCTCGCGCAATCGTTCGTTGTATCGATAATTGGCACGAATACGTGCCATTCGATGTTTCCAATTGTTCTGCATCGACGGGAGGTAAGGATTCACTTCCCAGCTCGCGCAATCGTCCGTTGTATCGATAATTGGCACGAATACGTGCCATTCGATGTTTCCAATCGTTTTGCATCGACGGGAGGTAAGGATTCACTTCCCAGCTCGCGCAATCGTTCTTTCTATCGATAATTGGCACGAATTCGTGCCATTCGATGTTTCCAATCGTTTTGCATCGACGGGAGGTAAGGATTCACTTCCCAGCTCGCGCAATCGTTCGTTGTATCGATAATTGGCACGAATACGTGCCATTCGATGTTTCCAATCGTTTTGCATCGACGGGAGGTAAAGATTCACTTCCCAGCTCGCGCAATCGTTCTTCCTATCGATAATTGGCACGAATTCGTGCCATTCGATGTTTCCAATCGTTTTGCATCGACGGGAGGTAAGGATTCACTTCCCAGCTCGCGCAATCGTTCGTTGTATCGATAATTGGCACGAATACGTGCCATTCGATGTTTCCAATCGTTTTGCATCGACGGGAGGTAAGGATTCACTTCCCAGCTCGCGCAATCGTTCGTTGTAACGATAATTGGCACGAATACGTGCCATTCGATGTTTCCAATCGTTTTGCATCGACGGGAGGTAAGGATTCACTTTCCAGCTCGCGCAATCGTTCGTTGTATCGATAATTGGCACGAATACGTGCTATTCGATGTTTCCAATCGTTTTGCATCGACGGGAGGTAAGGATTCACTTCCCAGCTCGCGCAATCGTTCTTTCTATCGATAATTGGCACGAATACGTGCCATTCGATGTTTCCAATCGTTCTGCATCGACGGGAGGTAAGGATTCACTTCCCAGCTCGCGCAATCGTTCGTTGTATCGATAATTGGCACGAATACGTGCCATTCGATGTTTCCAATCGTTTTGCATCGACGGCAGGTACGGATTCACTTCCCAGCTCGCGCAATCGTTCTTTCTATCGATAATTGGCAAGAATTCGTGCCATTCGATGTTTCCAATCGTTTTGCATCGACGGGAGGTAAGGATTCACTTCCCAGCTCGCGCAATCGTTCGTTGTAACGATAATTGGCACGAATACGTGCCATTCGATGTTTCCAATCGTTTTGCATCGACGGGAGGTAAGGATTCACTTTCCAGCTCGCGCAATCGTTCGTTGTATCGATAATTGGCACGAATACGTGACATTCGATGTTTCCAATCGTTTTGCATCGACGGGAGGTAAGGATTCACTTCCCAGCTCGCGAAATCGTTCGTTGTATCGATAACTGGCACGAATACGTGCTATTCGATGTTTCCAATCGTTTTGCATCGACGGGAGGTAAGGATTCACTTCCCAGCTCGCGCAATCGTTCTTTCTATCGATAATTGGCACGAATACGTGCCATTCGATGTTTCCAATCGTTCTGCATCGACGGGAGGTAAGGATTCACTTCCCAGCTCGCGCAATCGTTCGTTGTATCGATAATTGGCACGAATTCGTGCCATTCGATGTTTCCAATCGTTTTGCATCGACGGGAGGTAAGGATTCACTTCCCAGCTCGCGCAATCGTTCTTTCTATCGATAATTGGCACGAATACGTGCCATTCGATGTTTCCAATCGTTTTGCATCGACGGGAGGTAAGGATTCACTTCCCAGCTCGCGCAATCGTTCGTTGTATCGATAATTGGCACGAATACGTGCCATTCGATGTTTCCAATCGTTTTGCATCGACGGGAGGTAAGGATTCACTTCCCAGCTCGCGCAATCGTTCGTTGTGTCGATAATTGGCACGAATACGTGCCATTCGATGTTTCCAATCGTTTTCCATCGACGGGAGGTAAGGATTCACTTCCCAGCTCGCGCAATCGTTCTTTCTATCGATAATTGGCACGAATACGTGCCATTCGATGTTTCCAATCGTTTTGCATCGACGGGAGGTAAGGATTCACTTCCCAGCTCGCGCAATCGTTCTTTCTATCGATAATTGGCACGAATACGTGCCATTCGATGATTCCAATCGTTTTGCATCGACGGGAGGTAAGGATTCACTTCCCAGCTCGCGCAATCGTTCGTTGTAACGATAATTGGCACGAATACGTGCCATTCGATGTTTCCAATCGTTTTGCATCGACGGGAGGTAAGGATTCACTTCCCAGCTGGCGAAATCGTTCTTTCTATCGATAATTGGCACGAATACGTGCCATTCGATGTTTCCAATCGTTCTGCATCGACGGGGGGTAAGGATTCACTTCCCAGCTCGCGCAATCGTTCGTTGTATCGATAATTGGCACGAATACGTGCCATTCGATGTTTCCAATTGTTCTGCATCGACGGGAGGTAAGGATTCACTTCCCAGCTCGCGCAATCGTCCGTTGTATCGATAATTGGCACGAATACGTGCCATTCGATGTTTCCAATTGTTCTGCATCGACGGGAGGTAAGGATTCACTTCCCAGCTCGCGCAATCGTCCGTTGTATCGATAATTGGCACGAATACGTGCCATTCGATGTTTCCAATCGTTTTGCATCGACGGGAGGTAAGGATTCACTTCCCACCTCGCGCAATCGTTCGTTGTATCGATAATTGGCACGAATACGTGCCATTCGATGTTTCCAATCGTTTTGCATCGACGGGAGGTAAAGATTCACTTCCCAGCTCGCGCAATCGTTCTTTCTATCGATAATTGGTACGAATTCGTGCCATTCGATGTTTCCAATCGTTTTGCATCGACGGGAGGTAAGGATTCACTTCCCAGCTCGCGCAATCGTTCGTTGTATCGATAATTGGCAAGAATACGTGCCAATCGATGTTTCCAATCGTTTTGCATCGACGGGAGGTAAGGATTCACTTCCCAGCTCGCGCAATCGTTCGTTGTATCGATAATTGGCACGAATACGTGCCATTCGATGTTTCCAATCGTTTTGCATCGACGGGAGGTAAGGATTCACTTCCCAGCTCGCGCAATCGTTCTTTCTATCGATAATTGTCACGAATACGTGCCATTCGATGTTTCCAATCGTTTTGCATCGACGGGAGGTAAGGATTCACTTCCCAGCTCGCGCAATCGTTCGTTGTATCGATAATTGGCACGAATACGTGCCATTCGATGTTTCCAATCGTTTTGCATCGACGGGAGGTAAGGATTCACTTCCCAGCTCGCGCAATCGTTCGTTGTAACGATAATTGGCACGAATACGTGCCATTCGATGTTTCCAATCGTTTTGCATCGACGGGAGGTAAGGATTCACTTTCCAGCTCGCGCAATCGTTCGTTGTATCGATAATTGGCACGAATACGTGCTATTCGATGTTTCCAATCGTTTTGCATCGACGGGAGGTAAGGATTCACTTCCCAGCTCGCGCAATCGTTCTTTCTATCGATAATTGGCACGAATACGTGCCATTCGATGTTTCCAATCGTTCTGCATCGACGGGAGGTAAGGATTCACTTCCCAGCTCGCGCAATCGTTCGTTGTATCGATAATTGGCACGAATACGTGCCATTCGATGTTTCCAATCGTTTTGCATCGACGGCAGGTACGGATTCACTTCCCAGCTCGCGCAATCGTTCTTTCTATCGATAATTGGCAAGAATTCGTGCCATTCGATGTTTCCAATCGTTTTGCATCGACGGGAGGTAAGGATTCACTTCCCAGCTCGCGCAATCGTTCGTTGTAACGATAATTGGCACGAATACGTGCCATTCGATGTTTCCAATCGTTTTGCATCGACGGGAGGTAAGGATTCACTTTCCAGCTCGCGCAATCGTTCGTTGTATCGATAATTGGCACGAATACGTGACATTCGATGTTTCCAATCGTTTTGCATCGACGGGAGGTAAGGATTCACTTCCCAGCTCGCGAAATCGTTCGTTGTATCGATAACTGGCACGAATACGTGCCATTCCATATTTCCAATCGTTTTGCATCGACGGGAGGTAAGGATTCACTTCCCAGCTCGCGCAATCGTTCTTTCTATCGATAATTGGCACGAATACGTGCCATTCGATGTTTCCAATCGTTTTGCATCGACGGGAGGTAAGGATTCACTTCCCAGCTCGCGCAATCGTTCGTTGTATCGATAATTGGCACGAATACGTGCCATTCGATGTTTCCAATCGTTTTGCATCGACGGGAGGTAAGGATTCACTTCCCAGCTCGCGCAATCGTTCGTTGTAACGATAATTGGCACGAATACGTGCCATTCGATGTTTCCAATCGTTTTGCATCGACGGGAGGTAAGGATTCACTTTCCAGCTCGCGCAATCGTTCGTTGTATCGATAATTGGCACGAATACGTGCCATTCGATGTTTCCAATCGTTTTGCATCGACGGGAGGTAAGGATTCACTTCCCAGCTCGCGCAATCGTTCTTTCTATCGATAATTGGCACGAATACGTGCCATTCGATGTTTCCAATCGTTTTGCATCGACGGGAGGTAAGGATTCACTTCCCAGCTCGCGCAATCGTTCGTTGTAACGATAATTGGCACGAATACGTGCCATTCGATGCTTCCAATCGTTTTGCATCGACGGGAGGTAAGGATTCACTTCCCAGCTCGCGCAATCGTTCGTTGTATCGATAATTGGCACGAATACGTGCCATTCGATGTTTCCAATCGTTTTGCATCGACGGGAGGTAAGGATTCACTTCCCAGCTCGCGCAATCGTTCGTTGTAACGATAATTGGCACGAATACGTGCCATTCGATGTTTCCAATCGTTTTGCATCGACGGGAGGTAAGGATTCACTTTCCAGCTCGCGCAATCGTTCGTTGTATCGATAATTTGCACGAATACGTGCCATTCGATGTTTCCAATCGTTTTGCATCGACGGGAGGTAAGGATTCACTTCCCAGCTCGCGCAATCGTTCTTTCTATCGATAATTGGCACGAATTCGTGCCATTCGATGTTTCCAATCGTTTTGCATCGACGGGAGGTAAGGATTCACTTCCCAGCCCGCGCAATCGTTCGTTGTATCGATAATTGGCAAGAATACGTGCCAATCGATGTTTCCAATCGTTTTGCATCGACGGGAGGTAAGGATTCACTTCCCAGCTCGCGCAATCGTTCATTGTATCGATAATTGGCACGAATACGTGCCAATCGATGTTTCCAATCGTTTTGCATCGACGGGAGGTAAGGATTCACTTCCCAGCTCGCGCAATCGTTCATTGTATCGATAATTGGCACGAATACGTGCCATTCGATGTTTCCAATCGTTTTGCATCGACGGGAGGTAAGGATTCACTTCCCAGCTCGCGCAATCGTTCGTTGTATCGATAATTGGCACGAAAACGTGCCATTCGATGTTTCCAATCGTTTTGCATCGACAGGAGGTAAGGATTCACTTCCCAGCTCGCGCAATCGTTCTTTCTATCGATAATTGGCACGAATACGTGCCATTCGATGTTTCCAATCGTTTTGCATCGACGGGAGGTAAGGATTCACTTCCCAGCTCGCGCAATCGTTCTTTCTATCGATAATTGGCACGAATACGTGCCATTCGATGTTTCCAATCGTTTTGCATCGACGGGAGGTAAGGATTCACTTCCCAGCTCGCGCAATCGTTCGTTGTAACGATAATTGGCACGAATACGTGTCATTCGATGTTTCCAATCGTTTTGCATCGACGGGAGGTAAGGATTCACTTCCCAGCTGGCGAAATCGTTCTTTCTATCGATAATTGGCACGAATACGTGCCATTCGATGTTTCCAATCGTTCTGCATCAACGGGAGGTAAGGATTCACTTCCCAGCTCGCGCAATCGTTCGTTGTATCGATAATTGGCACGAATACGTGCCATTCGATGTTTCCAATTGTTCTGCATCGACGGGAGGTAAGGATTCACTTCCCAGCTCGCGCAATCGTCCGTTGTATCGATAATTGGCACGAATACGTGCCATTCGATGTTTCCAATCGTTTTGCATCGACGGGAGGTAAGGATTCACTTCCCAGCTCGCGCAATCGTTCTTTCTATCGATAATTGGCACGAATTCGTGCCATTCGATGTTTCCAATCGTTTTGCATCGACGGGAGGTAAGGATTCACTTCCCAGCCCGCGCAATCGTTCGTTGTATCGATAATTGGCAAGAATACGTGCCAATCGATGTTTCCAATCGTTTTGCATCGACGGGAGGTAAGGATTCACTTCCCAGCTCGCGCAATCGTTCATTGTATCGATAATTGGCACGAATACGTGCCAATCGATGTTTCCAATCGTTTTGCATCGACGGGAGGTAAGGATTCACTTCCCAGCTCGCGCAATCGTTCATTGTATCGATAATTGGCACGAATACGTGCCATTCGATGTTTCCAATCGTTTTGCATCGACGGGAGGTAAGGATTCACTTCCCAGCTCGCGCAATCGTTCGTTGTAACGATAATTGGCACGAATACGTGCCATTCGATGTTTCCAATCGTTTTGCATCGACGGGAGGTAAGGATTCACTTCCCAGCTGGCGAAATCGTTCTTTCTATCGATAATTGGCACGAATACGTTCCATTCGATGTTTCCAATCGTTCTGCATCGACGGGAGGTAAGGATTCACTTCCCAGCTCGCGCAATCGTTCGTTGTATCGATAATTGGCACGAATACGTGCCATTCGATGTTTCCAATCGTTTTGCATCGACGGGAGGTAAGGATTCACTTCCCAGCTGGCGAAATCGTTCTTTCTATCGATAATTGGCACGAATTCGTGCCATTCGATGTTTCCAATCGTTTTGCATCGACGGGAGGTAAGGATTCACTTCCCAGCCCGCGCAATCGTTCGTTGTATCGATAATTGGCAAGAATACGTGCCAATCGATGTTTCCAATCGTTTTGCATCGACGGGAGGTAAGGATTCACTTCCCAGCTCGCGCAATCGTTCGTTGTAACGATAATTGGCACGAATACGTGCCATTCGATGTTTCCAATCGTTTTGCATCGACGGGAGGTAAGGATTCACTTCCCAGCTCGCGCAATCGTTCGTTGTATCGATAATTGGCACGAATACGTGCCATTCGAAGTTTCCAATCGTTTTGCATCGACGGGAGGTAAGGATTCACTTCCCAGCTGGCGAAATCGTTCTTTCTATCGATAATTGGCACGAATACGTGCCATTCGATGTTTCCAATCGTTCTGCATCGACGGGAGGTAAGGATTCACTTCCCAGCTCGCGCAATCATTCGTTGTATCGATAATTGTCACGAATACGTGCCATTCGATGTTTCCAATTGTTCTGCATCGACGGGAGGTAAGGATTCACTTCCCAGCTCGCGCAATCGTTCGTTGTATCGATAATTGGCACGAATACGTGCCACTCGATGTTTCCAATCGTTTTGCATCGACGGGAGGTAAGGATTCACTTCCCAGCTCGCGCAATCGTTCGTTGTATCGATAATTGGCACGAATACGTGCCATTCGATGTTTCCAATCGTTTTGCATCGACGGGAGGTAAGCATTCACTTCCCAGCTCGCGCAATCGTTCGTTGTAACGATAATTGGCACGAATACGTGCCATTCGATGTTTCCAATCGTTTTGCATCGACGGGAGGTAAGGATTCACTTTCCAGCTCGCGCAATCGTTCGTTGTATCGATAATTGGCACGAATACGTGCTATTCGATGTTTCCAATCGTTTTGCATCGACGGGAGGTAAGGATTCACTTCTCAGCTCGCGCAATCGTTCTTTCTATCGATAATTGGCACGAATACGTGCCATTCGATGTTTCCAATCGTTTTGCATCGACGGGAGGTAAGGATTCACTTTCCAGCTCGCGCAATCGTTCGTTGTATCGATAATTGGCACGAATACGTGCTATTCGATGTTTCCAATCGTTTTGCATCGACGGGAGGTAAGGATTCACTTCCCAGCTCGCGCAATCGTTCGTTGTAACGATAATTGGCACGAATACGTGTCATTCGATGTTTCCAATCGTTTTGCATCGACGGGAGGTAAGGATTCACTTCCCAGCTGGCGAAATCGTTCTTTCTATCGATAATTGGCACGAATACGTGCCATTCGATGTTTCCAATCGTTCTGCATCAACGGGAGGTAAGGATTCACTTCCCAGCTCGCGCAATCGTTCGTTGTATCGATAATTGGCACGAATACGTGCCATTCGATGTTTCCAATTGTTCTGCATCGACGGGAGGTAAGGATTCACTTCCCAGCTCGCGCAATCGTCCGTTGTATCGATAATTGGCACGAATACGTGCCATTCGATGTTTCCAATCGTTTTGCATCGACGGGAGGTAAGGATTCACTTCCCAGCTCGCGCAATCGTTCTTTCTATCGATAATTGGCACGAATTCGTGCCATTCGATGTTTCCAATCGTTTTGCATCGACGGGAGGTAAGGATTCACTTCCCAGCCCGCGCAATCGTTCGTTGTATCGATAATTGGCAAGAATACGTGCCAATCGATGTTTCCAATCGTTTTGCATCGACGGGAGGTAAGGATTCACTTCCCAGCTCGCGCAATCGTTCATTGTATCGATAATTGGCACGAATACGTGCCAATCGATGTTTCCAATCGTTTTGCATCGACGGGAGGTAAGGATTCACTTCCCAGCTCGCGCAATCGTTCATTGTATCGATAATTGGCACGAATACGTGCCATTCGATGTTTCCAATCGTTTTGCATCGACGGGAGGTAAGGATTCACTTCCCAGCTCGCGCAATCGTTCGTTGTAACGATAATTGGCACGAATACGTGCCATTCGATGTTTCCAATCGTTTTGCATCGACGGGAGGTAAGGATTCACTTCCCAGCTGGCGAAATCGTTCTTTCTATCGATAATTGGCACGAATACGTTCCATTCGATGTTTCCAATCGTTCTGCATCGACGGGAGGTAAGGATTCACTTCCCAGCTCGCGCAATCGTTCGTTGTATCGATAATTGGCACGAATACGTGCCATTCGATGTTTCCAATCGTTTTGCATCGACGGGAGGTAAGGATTCACTTCCCAGCTGGCGAAATCGTTCTTTCTATCGATAATTGGCACGAATTCGTGCCATTCGATGTTTCCAATCGTTTTGCATCGACGGGAGGTAAGGATTCACTTCCCAGCCCGCGCAATCGTTCGTTGTATCGATAATTGGCAAGAATACGTGCCAATCGATGTTTCCAATCGTTTTGCATCGACGGGAGGTAAGGATTCACTTCCCAGCTCGCGCAATCGTTCGTTGTAACGATAATTGGCACGAATACGTGCCATTCGATGTTTCCAATCGTTTTGCATCGACGGGAGGTAAGGATTCACTTCCCAGCTCGCGCAATCGTTCGTTGTATCGATAATTGGCACGAATACGTGCCATTCGAAGTTTCCAATCGTTTTGCATCGACGGGAGGTAAGGATTCACTTCCCAGCTGGCGAAATCGTTCTTTCTATCGATAATTGGCACGAATACGTGCCATTCGATGTTTCCAATCGTTCTGCATCGACGGGAGGTAAGGATTCACTTCCCAGCTCGCGCAATCATTCGTTGTATCGATAATTGTCACGAATACGTGCCATTCGATGTTTCCAATTGTTCTGCATCGACGGGAGGTAAGGATTCACTTCCCAGCTCGCGCAATCGTTCGTTGTATCGATAATTGGCACGAATACGTGCCACTCGATGTTTCCAATCGTTTTGCATCGACGGGAGGTAAGGATTCACTTCCCAGCTCGCGCAATCGTTCGTTGTATCGATAATTGGCACGAATACGTGCCATTCGATGTTTCCAATCGTTTTGCATCGACGGGAGGTAAGCATTCACTTCCCAGCTCGCGCAATCGTTCGTTGTAACGATAATTGGCACGAATACGTGCCATTCGATGTTTCCAATCGTTTTGCATCGACGGGAGGTAAGGATTCACTTTCCAGCTCGCGCAATCGTTCGTTGTATCGATAATTGGCACGAATACGTGCTATTCGATGTTTCCAATCGTTTTGCATCGACGGGAGGTAAGGATTCACTTCTCAGCTCGCGCAATCGTTCTTTCTATCGATACTTGGCACGAATACGTGCCATTCGATGTTTCCAATCGTTCTGCATCGACGAGAGGTAAGGATTCATTTCCCAGCTCGCGCAATCGTTCGTTGTATCGATAATTGGCACGAATACGTGCCATTCGATGTTTCCAATCGTTTTGCATCGACGGCAGGTAAGGATTCACTTCCCAGCTCGCGCAATCGTTCTTTCTATCGATAATTGGCAAGAATACGTGCCATTCGATGTTTCCAATCGTTTTGCATCGACGGGAGGTAAGGATTCACTTCCCAGCTCGCGCAATCGTTCTTTCTATCGATAATTGGCACGAATACGTGCCATTCGATGTTTCCAATCGTTTTGCATCGACGGGAGGTAAGGATTCACTTCCCAGCTCGCGCAATCGTTCGTTGTATCGATAATTGGCACGAATACGTGCCATTCGATGTTTCCAATCGTTTTGCATCGACGGGAGGTAAGGATTCACTTCCCAGCTCGCGCAATCGTTCGTTGTAACGATAATTGGCACGAATACGTGCCATTCGATGTTTCCAATCGTTTTGCATCGACGGGAGGTAAGGATTCACTTTCCAGCTCGCGCAATCGTTCGTTGTATCGATAATTGGCACGAATACGTGCTATTCGATGTTTCCAATCGTTTTGCATCGACGGGAGGTAAGGATTCACTTCCCAGCTCGCGCAATCGTTCTTTCTATCGATAATTGGCACGAATACGTGCCATTCGATGTTTCCAATCGTTCTGCATCGACGGGAGGTAAGGATTCACTTCCCAGCTCGCGCAATCGTTCGTTGTATCGATAATTGGCACGAATACGTGCCATTCGATGTTTCCAATCGTTTTGCATCGACGGCAGGTACGGATTCACTTCCCAGCTCGCGCAATCGTTCTTTCTATCGATAATTGGCAAGAATTCGTGCCATTCGATGTTTCCAATCGTTTTGCATCGACGGGAGGTAAGGATTCACTTCCCAGCTCGCGCAATCGTTCGTTGTAACGATAATTGGCACGAATACGTGCCATTCGATGTTTCCAATCGTTTTGCATCGACGGGAGGTAAGGATTCACTTTCCAGCTCGCGCAATCGTTCGTTGTATCGATAATTGGCACGAATACGTGCCATTCGATGTTTCCAATCGTTTTGCATCGACGGGAGGTAAGGATTCACTTCCCAGCTCGCGCAATCGTTCGTTGTATCGATAATTGGCACGAATACGTGCCATTCGATGTTTCCAATCGTTTTGCATCGACGGGAGGTAAGGATTCACTTCCCAGCTCGCGCAATCGTTCGTTGTAACGATAATTGGCACGAATACGTGCCATTCGATGTTTCCAATCGTTTTGCATCGACGGGAGGTAAGGATTCACTTTCCAGCTCGCGCAATCGTTCGTTGTATCGATAATTGGCACGAATACGTGCTATTCGATGTTTCCAATCGTTTTGCATCGACGGGAGGTAAGGATTCACTTCCCAGCTCGCGCAATCGTTCTTTCTATCGATAATTGGCACGAATACGTGCCATTCGATGTTTCCAATCGTTCTGCATCGACGGGAGGTAAGGATTCACTTCCCAGCTCGCGCAATCGTTCGTTGTATCGATAATTGGCACGAATACGTGCCATTCGATGTTTCCAATCGTTTTGCATCGACGGCAGGTACGGATTCACTTCCCAGCTCGCGCAATCGTTCTTTCTATCGATAATTGGCAAGAATTCGTGCCATTCGATGTTTCCAATCGTTTTGCATCGACGGGAGGTAAGGATTCACTTCCCAGCTCGCGCAATCGTTCGTTGTAACGATAATTGGCACGAATACGTGCCATTCGATGTTTCCAATCGTTTTGCATCGACGGGAGGTAAGGATTCACTTTCCAGCTCGCGCAATCGTTCGTTGTATCGATAATTGGCACGAATACGTGCCATTCGATGTTTCCAATCGTTTTACATCGACGGGAGGTAAGGATTCACTTCCCAGCTCGCGCAATCGTTCGTTGTATCGATAATTGGCACGAATACGTGCCATTCGATGTTTCCAATCGTTTTGCATCGACGGGAGGTAAGGATTCACTTCCCAGCTCGCGCAATCGTTCGTTGTAACGATAATTGGCACGAATACGTGCCATTCGATGTTTCCAATCGTTTTGCATCGACGGGAGGTAAGGATTCACTTTCCAGCTCGCGCAATCGTTCGTTGTATCGATAATTGGCACGAATACGTGCCATTCGATGTTTCCAATCGTTTTGCATCGACGGGAGGTAAGGATTCACTTCCCAGCTCGCGCAATCGTTCTTTCTATCGATAATTGGCACGAATACGTGCCATTCGATGTTTCCAATCGTTTTGCATCGACGGGAGGTAAGGATTCACTTCCCAGCTCGCGCAATCGTTCGTTGTAACGATAATTGGCACGAATACGTGCCATTCGATGTTTCCAATCGTTTTGCATCGACGGGAGGTAAGGATTCACTTCCCAGCTGGCGAAATCGTTCTTTCTATCGATAATTGGCACGAATACGTGCCATTCGATGTTTCCAATCGTTCTGCATCGACGGGAGGTAAGGATTCACTTCCCAGCTCGCGCAATCGTTCGTTGTATCGATAATTGGCACGAATACGTGCCATTCGATGTTTCCAATTGTTCTGCATCGACGGGAGGTAAGGATTCACTTCCCAGCTCGCGCAATCGTCCGTTGTATCGATAATTGGCACGAATACGTGCCATTCGATGTTTCCAATCGTTTTGCATCGACGGGAGGTAAGGATTCACTTCCCAGCTCGCGCAATCGTTCTTTCTATCGATAATTGGCACGAATTCGTGCCATTCGATGTTTCCAATCGTTTTGCATCGACGGGAGGTAAGGATTCACTTCCCAGCTCGCGCAATCGTTCGTTGTATCGATAATTGGCACGAATACGTGCCATTCGATGTTTCCAATCGTTTTGCATCGACGGGAGGTAAAGATTCACTTCCCAGCTCGCGCAATCGTTCTTCCTATCGATAATTGGCACGAATTCGTGCCATTCGATGTTTCCAATCGTTTTGCATCGACGGGAGGTAAGGATTCACTTCCCAGCTCGCGCAATCGTTCGTTGTATCGATAATTGGCACGAATACGTGCCATTCGATGTTTCCAATCGTTTTGCATCGACGGGAGGTAAGGATTCACTTCCCAGCTCGCGCAATCGTTCGTTGTAACGATAATTGGCACGAATACGTGCCATTCGATGTTTCCAATCGTTTTGCATCGACGGGAGGTAAGGATTCACTTTCCAGCTCGCGCAATCGTTCGTTGTATCGATAATTGGCACGAATACGTGCTATTCGATGTTTCCAATCGTTTTGCATCGACGGGAGGTAAGGATTCACTTCCCAGCTCGCGCAATCGTTCTTTCTATCGATAATTGGCACGAATACGTGCCATTCGATGTTTCCAATCGTTCTGCATCGACGGGAGGTAAGGATTCACTTCCCAGCTCGCGCAATCGTTCGTTGTATCGATAATTGGCACGAATACGTGCCATTCGATGTTTCCAATCGTTTTGCATCGACGGCAGGTACGGATTCACTTCCCAGCTCGCGCAATCGTTCTTTCTATCGATAATTGGCAAGAATTCGTGCCATTCGATGTTTCCAATCGTTTTGCATCGACGGGAGGTAAGGATTCACTTCCCAGCTCGCGCAATCGTTCGTTGTAACGATAATTGGCACGAATACGTGCCATTCGATGTTTCCAATCGTTTTGCATCGACGGGAGGTAAGGATTCACTTTCCAGCTCGCGCAATCGTTCGTTGTATCGATAATTGGCACGAATACGTGACATTCGATGTTTCCAATCGTTTTGCATCGACGGGAGGTAAGGATTCACTTCCCAGCTCGCGAAATCGTTCGTTGTATCGATAACTGGCACGAATACGTGCCATTCCATATTTCCAATCGTTTTGCATCGACGGGAGGTAAGGATTCACTTCCCAGCTCGCGCAATCGTTCTTTCTATCGATAATTGGCACGAATACGTGCCATTCGATGTTTCCAATCGTTTTGCATCGACGGGAGGTAAGGATTCACTTCCCAGCTCGCGCAATCGTTCGTTGTATCGATAATTGGCACGAATACGTGCCATTCGATGTTTCCAATCGTTTTGCATCGACGGGAGGTAAGGATTCACTTCCCAGCTCGCGCAATCGTTCGTTGTATCGATAATTGGCACGAATACGTGCCATTCGATGTTTCCAATCGTTTTGCATCGACGGGAGGTAAGGATTCACTTCCCAGCTCGCGCAATCGTTCGTTGTAACGATAATTGGCACGAATACGTGCCATTCGATGTTTCCAATCGTTTTGCATCGACGGGAGGTAAGGATTCACTTTCCAGCTCGCGCAATCGTTCGTTGTATCGATAATTGGCACGAATACGTGCCATTCGATGTTTCCAATCGTTTTGCATCGACGGGAGGTAAGGATTCACTTCCCAGCTCGCGCAATCGTTCTTTCTATCGATAATTGGCACGAATACGTGCCATTCGATGTTTCCAATCGTTTTGCATCGACGGGAGGTAAGGATTCACTTCCCAGCTCGCGCAATCGTTCGTTGTAACGATAATTGGCACGAATACGTGCCATTCGATGTTTCCAATCGTTTTGCATCGACGGGAGGTAAGGATTCACTTCCCAGCTGGCGAAATCGTTCTTTCTATCGATAATTGGCACGAATACGTGCCATTCGATGTTTCCAATCGTTCTGCATCGACGGGAGGTAAGGATTCACTTCCCAGCTCGCGCAATCGTTCGTTGTATCGATAATTGGCACGAATACGTGCCATTCGATGTTTCCAATTGTTCTGCATCGACGGGAGGTAAGGATTCACTTCCCAGCTCGCGCAATCGTCCGTTGTATCGATAATTGGCACGAATACGTGCCATTCGATGTTTCCAATTGTTCTGCATCGACGGGAGGTAAGGATTCACTTCCCAGCTCGCGCAATCGTTCGTTGTATCGATAATTGGCACGAATACGTGCCATTCGATGTTTCCAATCGTTTTGCATCGACGGCAGGTACGGATTCACTTCCCAGCTCGCGCAATCGTTCTTTCTATCGATAATTGGCAAGAATTCGTGCCATTCGATGTTTCCAATCGTTTTGCATCGACGGGAGGTAAGGATTCACTTCCCAGCTCGCGCAATCGTTCGTTGTAACGATAATTGGCACGAATACGTGCCATTCGATGTTTCCAATCGTTTTGCATCGACGGGAGGTAAGGATTCACTTTCCAGCTCGCGCAATCGTTCGTTGTATCGATAATTGGCACGAATACGTGACATTCGATGTTTCCAATCGTTTTGCATCGACGGGAGGTAAGGATTCACTTCCCAGCTCGCGAAATCGTTCGTTGTATCGATAACTGGCACGAATACGTGCCATTCCATATTTCCAATCGTTTTGCATCGACGGGAGGTAAGGATTCACTTCCCAGCTCGCGCAATCGTTCTTTCTATCGATAATTGGCACGAATACGTGCCATTCGATGTTTCCAATCGTTTTGCATCGACGGGAGGTAAGGATTCACTTCCCAGCTCGCGCAATCGTTCGTTGTATCGATAATTGGCACGAATACGTGCCATTCGATGTTTCCAATCGTTTTGCATCGACGGGAGGTAAGGATTCACTTCCCAGCTCGCGCAATCGTTCGTTGTATCGATAATTGGCACGAATACGTGCCATTCGATGTTTCCAATCGTTTTGCATCGACGGGAGGTAAGGATTCACTTCCCAGCTCGCGCAATCGTTCGTTGTAACGATAATTGGCACGAATACGTGCCATTCGATGTTTCCAATCGTTTTGCATCGACGGGAGGTAAGGATTCACTTTCCAGCTCGCGCAATCGTTCGTTGTATCGATAATTGGCACGAATACGTGCCATTCGATGTTTCCAATCGTTTTGCATCGACGGGAGGTAAGGATTCACTTCCCAGCTCGCGCAATCGTTCTTTCTATCGATAATTGGCACGAATACGTGCCATTCGATGTTTCCAATCGTTTTGCATCGACGGGAGGTAAGGATTCACTTCCCAGCTCGCGCAATCGTTCGTTGTAACGATAATTGGCACGAATACGTGCCATTCGATGTTTCCAATCGTTTTGCATCGACGGGAGGTAAGGATTCACTTCCCAGCTGGCGAAATCGTTCTTTCTATCGATAATTGGCACGAATACGTGCCATTCGATGTTTCCAATCGTTCTGCATCGACGGGAGGTAAGGATTCACTTCCCAGCTCGCGCAATCGTTCGTTGTATCGATAATTGGCACGAATACGTGCCATTCGATGTTTCCAATCGTTTTGCATCGACGGGAGGTAAGGATTCACTTCCCAGCTCGCGCAATCGTTCTTTCTATCGATAATTGGCACGAATTCGTGCCATTCGATGTTTCCAATCGTTTTGCATCGACGGGAGGTAAGGATTCACTTCCCAGCTCGCGCAATCGTTCGTTGTATCGATAATTGGCACGAATACGTGCCATTCGATGTTTCCAATCGTTTTGCATCGACGGGAGGTAAAGATTCACTTCCCAGCTCGCGCAATCGTTCTTTCTATCGATAATTGGCACGAATTCGTGCCATTCGATGTTTCCAATCGTTTTGCATCGACGGGAGGTAAGGATTCACTTCCCAGCTCGCGCAATCGTTCGTTGTATCGATAATTGGCACGAATACGTGCCATTCGATGTTTCCAATCGTTTTGCATCGACGGGAGGTAAGGATTCACTTCCCAGCTCGCGCAATCGTTCGTTGTAACGATAATTGGCACGAATACGTGCCATTCGATGGTTCCAATCGTTTTGCATCGACGGGAGGTAAGGATTCACTTTCCAGCTCGCGCAATCGTTCGTTGTATCGATAATTGGCACGAATACGTGCTATTCGATGTTTCCAATCGTTTTGCATCGACGGGAGGTAAGGATTCACTTCCCAGCTCGCGCAATCGTTCTTTCTATCGATAATTGGCACGAATACGTGCCATTCGATGTTTCCAATCGTTCTGCATCGACGGGAGGTAAGGATTCACTTCCCAGCTCGCGCAATCGTTCGTTGTATCGATAATTGGCACGAATACGTGCCATTCGATGTTTCCAATCGTTTTGCATCGACGGCAGGTACGGATTCACTTCCCAGCTCGCGCAATCGTTCTTTCTATCGATAATTGGCAAGAATTCGTGCCATTCGATGTTTCCAATCGTTTTGCATCGACGGGAGGTAAGGATTCACTTCCCAGCTCGCGCAATCGTTCGTTGTAACGATAATTGGCACGAATACGTGCCATTCGATGTTTCCAATCGTTTTGCATCGACGGGAGGTAAGGATTCACTTTCCAGCTCGCGCAATCGTTCGTTGTATCGATAATTGGCACGAATACGTGACATTCGATGTTTCCAATCGTTTTGCATCGACGGGAGGTAAGGATTCACTTCCCAGCTCGCGAAATCGTTCGTTGTATCGATAACTGGCACGAATACGTGCCATTCCATATTTCCAATCGTTTTGCATCGACGGGAGGTAAGGATTCACTTCCCAGCTCGCGCAATCGTTCTTTCTATCGATAATTGGCACGAATACGTGCCATTCGATGTTTCCAATCGTTTTGCATCGACGGGAGGTAAGGATTCACTTCCCAGCTCGCGCAATCGTTCGTTGTATCGATAATTGGCACGAATACGTGCCATTCGATGTTTCCAATCGTTTTGCATCGACGGGAGGTAAGGATTCACTTCCCAGCTCGCGCAATCGTTCGTTGTAACGATAATTGGCACGAATACGTGCCATTCGATGTTTCCAAACGTTTTGCATCGACGGGAGGTAAGGATTCACTTTCCAGCTCGCGCAATCGTTCGTTGTATCGATAATTGGCACGAATACGTGCCATTCGATGTTTCCAATCGTTTTGCATCGACGGGAGGTAAGGATTCACTTCCCAGCTCGCGCAATCGTTCTTTCTATCGATAATTGGCACGAATACGTGCCATTCGATGTTTCCAATCGTTTTGCATCGACGGGAGGTAAGGATTCACTTCCCAGCTCGCGCAATCGTTCGTTGTAACGATAATTGGCACGAATACGTGCAATTCGATGTTTCCAATCGTTTTGCATCGACGGGAGGTAAGGATTCACTTCCCAGCTGGCGAAATCGTTCTTTCTATCGATAATTGGCACGAATACGTGCCATTCGATGTTTCCAATCGTTCTGCATCGACGGGAGGTAAGGATTCACTTCCCAGCTCGCGCAATCGTTCGTTGTATCGATAATTGGCACGAATACGTGCCATTCGATGTTTCCAATTGTTCTGCATCGACGGGAGGTAAGGATTCACTTCCCAGCTCGCGCAATCGTCCGTTGTATCGATAATTGGCACGAATACGTGCCATTCGATGTTTCCAATCGTTTTGCATCGACGGGAGGTAAGGATTCACTTCCCAGCTCGCGCAATCGTTCTTTCTATCGATAATTGGCACGAATTCGTGCCATTCGATGTTTCCAATCGTTTTGCATCGACGGGAGGTAAGGATTCACTTCCCAGCTCGCGCAATCGTTCGTTGTATCGATAATTGGCACGAATACGTGCCATTCGATGTTTCCAATCGTTTTGCATCGACGGGAGGTAAAGATTCACTTCCCAGCTCGCGCAATCGTTCTTTCTATCGATAATTGGCACGAATTCGTGCCATTCGATGTTTCCAATCGTTTTGCATCGACGGGAGGTAAGGATTCACTTCCCAGCCCGCGCAATCGTTCGTTGTATCGATAATTGGCAAGAATACGTGCCAATCGATGTTTCCAATCGTTTTGCATCGACGGGAGGTAAGGATTCACTTCCCAGCTCGCGCAATCGTTCATTGTATCGATAATTGGCACGAATACGTGCCATTCGATGTTTCCAATCGTTTTGCATCGACGGGAGGTAAGGATTCACTTCCCAGCTCGCGCAATCGTTCGTTGTATCGATAATTGGCACGAATACGTGCCATTCGATGTTTCCAATCGTTTTGCATCGACGGGAGGTAAGGATTCACTTCCCAGCTCGCGCAATCGTTCTTTCTATCGATAATTGGCACGAATTCGTGCCATTCGATGTTTCCAATCGTTTTGCATCGACGGGAGGTAAGGATTCACTTCCCAGCCCGCGCAATCGTTCGTTGTATCGATAATTGGCAAGAATACGTGCCAATCGATGTTTCCAATCGTTTTGCATCGACGGGAGGTAAGGATTCACTTCCCAGCTCGCGCAATCGTTCATTGTATCGATAATTGGCACGAATACGTGCCATTCGATGTTTCCAATCGTTTTGCATCGACGGGAGGTAAGGATTCACTTCCCAGCTCGCGCAATCGTTCGTTGTATCGATAATTGGCACGAAAACGTGCCATTCGATGTTTCCAATCGTTTTGCATCGACGGGAGGTAAGGATTCACTTCCCAGCTCGCGCAATCGTTCTTTCTATCGATAATTGGCACGAATACGTGCCATTCGATGTTTCCAATCGTTTTGCATCGACGGGAGGTAAGGATTCACTTCCCAGCTCGCGCAATCGTTCTTTCTATCGATAATTGGCACGAATACGTGCCATTCGATGTTTCCAATCGTTTTGCATCGACGGGAGGTAAGGATTCACTTCCCAGCTCGCGCAATCGTTCGTTGTAACGATAATTGGCACGAATACGTGCCATTCGATGTTTCCAATCGTTTTGCATCGACGGGAGGTAAGGATTCACTTCCCAGCTGGCGAAATCGTTCTTTCTATCGATAATTGGCACGAATACGTGCCATTCGATGTTTCCAATCGTTCTGCATCAACGGGAGGTAAGGATTCACTTCCCAGCTCGCGCAATCGTTCGTTGTATCGATAATTGGCACGAATACGTGCCATTCGATGTTTCCAATTGTTCTGCATCGACGGGAGGTAAGGATTCACTTCCCAGCTCGCGCAATCGTCCGTTGTATCGATAATTGGCACGAATACGTGCCATTCGATGTTTCCAATCGTTTTGCATCGACGGGAGGTAAGGATTCACTTCCCAGCTCGCGCAATCGTTCTTTCTATAGATAATTGGCACGAATTCGTGCCATTCGATGTTTCCAATCGTTTTGCATCGACGGGAGGTAAGGATTCACTTCCCAGCTCGCGCAATTGTTCGTTGTATCGATAATTGGCACGAATACGTGCCATTCGATGTTTCCAATCGTTTTGCATCGACGGGAGGTAAAGATTCACTTCCCAGCTCGCGCAATCGTTCTTTCTATCGATAATTGGCACGAATTCGTGCCATTCGATGTTTCCAATCGTTTTGCATCGACGGGAGGTAAGGATTCACTTCCCAGCTCGCGCAATCGTTCGTTGTATCGATAATTGGCACGAATACGTGCCATTCGATGTTTCCAATCGTTTTGCATCGACGGGAGGTAAGGATTCACTTCCCAGCTCGCGCAATCGTTCGTTGTATCGATAATTGGCACGAATACGTGCCATTCGATGTTTCCAATCGTTTTGCATCGACGGGAGGTAAGGATTCACTTCCCAGCTCGCGCAATCGTTCGTTGTATCGATAATTGGCACGAAAACGTGCCATTCGATGTTTCCAATCGTTTTGCATCGACGGGAGGTAAGGATTCACTTCCCAGCTCGCGCAATCGTTCTTTCTATCGATAATTGGCACGAATACGTGCCATTCGATGTTTCCAATCGTTTTGCATCGACGGGAGGTAAGGATTCACTTCCCAGCTCGCGCAATCGTTCTTTCTATCGATAATTGGCACGAATACGTGCCATTCGATGTTTCCAATCGTTTTGCATCGACGGGAGGTAAGGATTCACTTCCCAGCTCGCGCAATCGTTCGTTGTAACGATAATTGGCACGAATACGTGCCATTCGATGTTTCCAATCGTTTTGCATCGACGGGAGGTAAGGATTCACTTCCCAGCTGGCGAAATCGTTCTTTCTATCGATAATTGGCACGAATACGTGCCATTCGATGTTTCCAATCGTTCTGCATCAACGGGAGGTAAGGATTCACTTCCCAGCTCGCGCAATCGTTCGTTGTATCGATAATTGGCACGAATACGTGCCATTCGATGTTTCCAATTGTTCTGCATCGACGGGAGGTAAGGATTCACTTCCCAGCTCGCGCAATCGTCCGTTGTATCGATAATTGGCACGAATACGTGCCATTCGATGTTTCCAATCGTTTTGCATCGACGGGAGGTAAGGATTCACTTCCCAGCTCGCGCAATCGTTCTTTCTATAGATAATTGGCACGAATTCGTGCCATTCGATGTTTCCAATCGTTTTGCATCGACGGGAGGTAAGGATTCACTTCCCAGCTCGCGCAATTGTTCGTTGTATCGATAATTGGCACGAATACGTGCCATTCGATGTTTCCAATCGTTTTGCATCGACGGGAGGTAAAGATTCACTTCCCAGCTCGCGCAATCGTTCTTTCTATCGATAATTGGCACGAATTCGTGCCATTCGATGTTTCCAATCGTTTTGCATCGACGGGAGGTAAGGATTCACTTCCCAGCTCGCGCAATCGTTCGTTGTATCGATAATTGGCACGAATACGTGCCATTCGATGTTTCCAATCGTTTTGCATCGACGGGAGGTAAGGATTCACTTCCCAGCTCGCGCAATCGTTCGTTGTATCGATAATTGGCACGAATACGTGCCATTCGATGTTTCCAATCGTTTTGCATCGACGGGAGGTAAGGATTCACTTCCCAGCTCGCGCAATCGTTCGTTGTATCGATAATTGGCACGAAAACGTGCCATTCGATGTTTCCAATCGTTTTGCATCGACGGGAGGTAAGGATTCACTTCCCAGCTCGCGCAATCGTTCTTTCTATCGATAATTGGCACGAATACGTGCCATTCGATGTTTCCAATCGTTTTGCATCGACGGGAGGTAAGGATTCACTTCCCAGCTCGCGCAATCGTTCTTTCTATCGATAATTGGCACGAATACGTGCCATTCGATGTTTCCAATCGTTTTGCATCGACGGGAGGTAAGGATTCACTTCCCAGCTCGCGCAATCGTTCGTTGTAACGATAATTGGCACGAATACGTGCCATTCGATGTTTCCAATCGTTTTGCATCGACGGGAGGTAAGGATTCACTTCCCAGCTGGCGAAATCGTTCTTTCTATCGATAATTGGCACGAATACGTGCCATTCGATGTTTCCAATCGTTCTGCATCAACGGGAGGTAAGGATTCACTTCCCAGCTCGCGCAATCGTTCGTTGTATCGATAATTGGCACGAATACGTGCCATTCGATGTTTCCAATTGTTCTGCATCGACGGGAGGTAAGGATTCACTTCCCAGCTCGCGCAATTGTTCGTTGTATCGATAATTGGCACGAATACGTGCCATTCGATGTTTCCAATCGTTTTGCATCGACGGGAGGTAAGGATTCACTTCCCAGCTCGCGCAATCGTTCATTGTATCGAAAATTGGCACGAATACGTGCCAATCGATGTTTCCAATCGTTTTGCATCGACGGGAGGTAAGGATTCACTTCCCAGCTCGCGCAATCGTTCATTGTATCGATAATTGGCACGAATACGTGCCATGCGATGTTTCCAATCGTTTTGCATCGACGGGAGGTAAGGATTCACTTCCCAGCTCGCGCAATCGTTCGTTGTAACGATAATTGGCACGAATACGTGCCATTCGATGTTTCCAATCGTTTTGCATCGACGGGAGGTAAGGATTCACTTCCCAGCTGGCGAAATCGTTCTTTCTATCGATAATTGGCACGAATACGTTCCATTCGATGTTTCCAATCGTTCTGCATCGACGGGAGGTAAGGATTCACTTCCCAGCTCGCGCAATCGTTCGTTGTATCGATAATTGGCACGAATACGTGCCATTCGATGTTTCCAATTGTTCTGCATCGACGGGAGGTAAGGATTCACTTCCCAGCTCGCGCAATCGTCCGTTGTATCGATAATTGGCACGAATACGTGCCATTCGATGTTTCCAATCGTTTTGCATCGACGGGAGGTAAGGATTCACTTCCCAGCTCGCGCAATCGTTCTTTCTATCGATAATTGGCACGAATTCGTGCCATTCGATGTTTCCAATCGTTTTGCATCGACGGGAGGTAAGGATTCACTTCCCAGCTCGCGCAATCGTTCGTTGTATCGATAATTGGCACGAATACGTGCCATTCGATGTTTCCAATCGTTTTGCATCGACGGGAGGTAAGGATTCACTTCCCAGCTCGCGCAATCGTTCGTCGTAACGATAATTGGCACGAATACGTGCCATTCGATGTTTCCAATCGTTTTGCATCGACGGGAGGTAAGGATTCACTTCCCAGCTCGCGCAATCGTTCGTTGTATCGATAATTGGCACGAATACGTGCCATTCGATGTTTAAAAATCGTTTTGCATCGACGGGAGGTAAGGATTCACTTCCCAGCTCGCGCAATCGTTCGTTGTAACGATAATTGGCACGAATACGTGCCATTCGATGTTTCCAATCGTTTTGCATCGACGGGAGGTAAGGATTCACTTCCCAGCTCGCGCAATCGTTCGTTGTAACGATAATTGGCACGAATACGTGCCATTCGATGTTTCCAATCGTTTTGCATCGACGGGAGGTAAGGATTCACTTTCCAGCTCGCGCAATCGTTCGTTGTATCGATAATTGGCACGAATACGTGCCATTCGATGTTTCCAATCGTTTTGCATCGACGGGAGGTAAGGATTCACTTTCCAGCTCGCGCAATCGTTCGTCGTAACGATAATTGGCACGAATACGTGCCATTCGATGTTTCCAATCGTTTTGCATCGACGGGAGGTAAGGATTCACTTCCCAGCTCGCGCAATCGTTCGTTGTAACGATATTTGGCACGAATACGTGGCATTCGATGTTTCCAATCGTTTTGCATCGACGGGAGGTAAGGATTCACTTTCCAGCTCGCGCAATCGTTCGTTGTATCGATAATTGGCACGAATACGTGACATTCGATGTTTCCAATCGTTTTGCATCGACGGGAGGTAAGGATTCACTTCCCAGCTCGCGAAATCGTTCGTTGTATCGATAACTGGCACGAATTCGTGCCATTCGATGTTTCCAATCGTTTTTCATCGACGGGAGGTAAGGATTCACTTCCCAGCTCGCGCAATCGTTCTTTCTATCGATAATTGGCACGAATACGTGCCATTCGATGTTTCCAATCGTTTTGCATCGACGGGAGGTAAGGATTCACTTCCCAGCTCTCGCAATCGTTCTTTCTATCGATAATTGGCACGAATACGTGCCATTCCATATTTCCAATCGTTTTGCATCGACGGGAGGTATGGATTCACTTCCCAGCTCGCGAAATCGTTCGTTGTATCGATAATTGGCACGAATACGTGCCATTCGATGTTTCCAATCGTTTTGCATCGACGGGAGGTATGGATTCACTTCCCAGCTCGCGCAATCGTTCTTTCTATCGATAATTGGCACGAATACGTGCCATTCCATATTTCCAATCGTTTTGCATCGACGGGAGGTATGGATTCACTTCCCAGCTCGCGCAATCGTTCGTTGTATCGATAATTGGCACGAATACGTGACATTCGATGTTTCCAATCGTTTTGCATCGACGGGAGGTAAGGATTCACTTCCCAGCTCGCGAAATCGTTCGTTGTATCGATAACTGGCACGAATTCGTGCCATTCGATGTTTCCAATCGTTTTTCATCGACGGGAGGTAAGGATTCACTTCCCAGCTCGCGCAATCGTTCTTTCTATCGATAATTGGCACGAATACGTGCCATTCGATGTTTCCAATCGTTTTTCATCGACGGGAGGTAAGGATTCACTTCCCAGCTCGCGCAATCGTTCTTTCTATCGATAATTGGCACGAATACGTGCCATTCGATGTTTCCAATCGCTTTGCATCGACGGGAGGTAAGGATTCACTTCCCAGCTCGCGCAATCGTTCTTTCTATCGATAATTGGCACGAATACGTGCCATTCGATGTTTCCAATCGTTTTGCATCGACGGGAGGTAAGGATTCACTTCCCAGCTCGCGCAATCGTTCGTTGTATCGATAATTGGCACGAATACGTGCCATTCGATGTTTCCAATCGTTTTGCATCGACGGGAAGTAAGGATTCACTTCCCAGCTCGCGCAATCGTTCGTTGTAACGATAATTGGCACGAATACGTGCCATTCGATGTTTCCAATCGTTTTGCATCGACGGGAGGTAAGGATTCACTTTCCAGCTCGCGCAATCGTTCGTTGTATCGATAATTGGCACGAATACGTGCTATTCGATGTTTCCAATCGTTTTGCATCGACGGGAGGTAAGGATTCACTTCCCAGCTCGCGCAATCGTTCTTTCTATCGATAATTGGCACGAATACGTGCCATTCGATGTTTCCAATCGTTCTGCATCGACGAGAGGTAAGGATTCACTTCCCAGCTCGCGCAATCGTTCGTTGTATCGATAATTGGCACGAATACGTGCCATTCGATGTTTCCAATCGTTTTGCATCGACGGCAGGTAAGGATTCACTTCCCAGCTCGCGCAATCGTTCTTTCTATCGATAATTGGCAAGAATTCGTGCCATTCGATGTTTCCAATCGTTTTGCATCGACGGGAGGTAAGGATTCACTTCCCAGCTCGCGCAATCGTTCGTTGTGTCGATAATTGGCACGAATACGTGCCATTCGATGTTTCCAATCGTTTTGCATCGACGGGAGGTAAGGATTCACTTCCCAGCTCGCGCAATCGTTCGTTGTATCGATAATTGGCACGAATACGTGCCATTCGATGTTTCCATTCGTTTTGCATCGACGGGAGGTAAGGATTCACTTCCCAGCTCGCGCAATCGTTCGTCGTAACGATAATTGGCACGAATACGTGCCATTCGATGTTTCCAATCGTTTTGCATCGACGGGAGGTAAGGATTCACTTCCCAGCTCGCGCAATCGTTCGTTGTAACGATATTTGGCACGAATACGTGGCATTCGATGTTTCCAATCGTTTTGCATCGACGGGAGGTAAGGATTCACTTTCCAGCTCGCGCAATCGTTCGTTGTATCGATAATTGGCACGAATACGTGACATTCGATGTTTCCAATCGTTTTGCATCGACGGGAGGTAAGGATTCACTTCCCAGCTCGCGAAATCGTTCGTTGTATCGATAACTGGCACGAATTCGTGCCATTCGATGTTTCCAATCGTTTTTCATCGACGGGAGGTAAGGATTCACTTCCCAGCTCGCGCAATCGTTCTTTCTATCGATAATTGGCACGAATACGTGCCATTCGATGTTTCCAATCGTTTTGCATCGACGGGAGGTAAGGATTCACTTCCCAGCTCTCGCAATCGTTCTTTCTATCGATAATTGGCACGAATACGTGCCATTCCATATTTCCAATCGTTTTGCATCGACGGGAGGTATGGATTCACTTCCCAGCTCGCGCAATCGTTCTTTCTATCGATAATTGGCACGAATACGTGCCATTCGATGTTTCCAATCGTTTTGCATCGACGGGAGGTAAGGATTCACTGCCCAGCTCGCGCAATCGTTCGTTGTATCGATAATTGGCACGAATACGTGCCATTCGATGTTTCCAATCGCTTTGCATCGACGGGAGGTAAGGATTCACTTCCCAGCTCGCGCAATCGTTCTTTCTATCGATAATTGGCACGAATACGTGCCATTCGATGTTTCCAATCGTTTTGCATCGACGGGAGGTAAGGATTCACTTCCCAGCTCGCGCAATCGTTCGTTGTATCGATAATTGGCACGAATACGTGCCATTCGATGTTTCCAATCGTTTTGCATCGACGGGAAGTAAGGATTCACTTCCCAGCTCGCGCAATCGTTCGTTGTAACGATAATTGGCACGAATACGTGCCATTCGATGTTTCCAATCGTTTTGCATCGACGGGAGGTAAGGATTCACTTTCCAGCTCGCGCAATCGTTCGTTGTATCGATAATTGGCACGAATACGTGCTATTCGATGTTTCCAATCGTTTTGCATCGACGGGAGGTAAGGATTCACTTCCCAGCTCGCGCAATCGTTCTTTCTATCGATAATTGGCACGAATACGTGCCATTCGATGTTTCCAATCGTTCTGCATCGACGAGAGGTAAGGATTCACTTCCCAGCTCGCGCAATCGTTCGTTGTATCGATAATTGGCACGAATACGTGCCATTCGATGTTTCCAATCGTTTTGCATCGACGGCAGGTAAGGATTCACTTCCCAGCTCGCGCAATCGTTCTTTCTATCGATAATTGGCAAGAATTCGTGCCATTCGATGTTTCCAATCGTTTTGCATCGACGGGAGGTAAGGATTCACTTCCCAGCTCGCGCAATCGTTCGTTGTGTCGATAATTGGCACGAATACGTGCCATTCGATGTTTCCAATCGTTTTGCATCGACGGGAGGTAAGGATTCACTTCCCAGCTCGCGCAATCGTTCGTTGTATCGATAATTGGCACGAATACGTGCCATTCGATGTTTCCAATCGTTTTGCATCGACGGGAGGTAAGGATTCACTTCCCAGCTCGCGCAATCGTTCAGCGTAACGATAATTGGCACGAATACGTGCCATTCGATGTTTCCAATCGTTTTGCATCGACGGGAGGTAAGGATTCACTTCCCAGCTCGCGCAATCGTTCGTTGTAACGATAATTGGCACGAATACGTGGCATTCGATGTTTCCAATCGTTTTGCATCGACGGGAGGTAAGGATTCACTTTCCAGCTCGCGCAATCGTTCGTTGTATCGATAATTGGCACGAATACGTGACATTCGATGTTTCCAATCGTTTTGCATCGACGGGAGGTAAGGATTCACTTCCCAGCTCGCGAAATCGTTCGTTGTATCGATAACTGGCACGAATTCGTGCCATTCGATGTTTCCAATCGTTTTTCATCGACGGGAGGTAAGGATTCACTTCCCAGCTCGCGCAATCGTTCTTTCTATCGATAATTGGCACGAATACGTGCCATTCGATGTTTCCAATCGTTTTGCATCGACGGGAGGTAAGGATTCACTTCCCAGCTCTCGCAATCGTTCTTTCTATCGATAATTGGCACGAATACGTGCCATTCCATATTTCCAATCGTTTTGCATCGACGGGAGGTAAGGATTCACTTTCCAGCTCGCGCAATCGTTCGTTGTATCGATAATTGGCACGAATACGTGACATTCGATGTTTCCAATCGTTTTGCATCGACGGGAGGTAAGGATTCACTTCCCAGCTCGCGAAATCGTTCGTTGTATCGATAACTGGCACGAATTCGTGCCATTCGATGTTTCCAATCGTTTTTCATCGACGGGAGGTAAGGATTCACTTCCCAGCTCGCGCAATCGTTCTTTCTATCGATAATTGGCACGAATACGTGCCATTCGATGTTTCCAATCGTTTTGCATCGACGGGAGGTAAGGATTCACTTCCCAGCTCTCGCAATCGTTCTTTCTATCGATAATTGGCACGAATACGTGCCATTCCATATTTCCAATCGTTTTGCATCGACGGGAGGTAAGGATTCACTTCCCAGCTCGCGCAATCGTTCGTTGTAACGATAATTGGCACGAATACGTGCCATTCGATGTTTCCAATCGTTTTGCATCGACGGGAGGTAAGGATTCACTTTCCAGCTCGCGCAATCGTTCGTTGTATCGATAATTGGCACGAATACGTGCCATTCGATGTTTCCAATCGTTTTGCATCGACGGGAGGTAAGGATTCACTTCCCAGCTCGCGCAATCGTTCTTTCTATCGATAATTGGCACGAATACGTGCCATTCGATGTTTCCAATCGTTTTGCATCGACGGGAGGTAAGGATTCACTTCCCAGCTCGCGCAATCGTTCGTTGTAACGATAATTGGCACGAATACGTGCCATTCGATGTTTCCAATCGTTTTGCATCGACGGGAGGTAAGGATTCACTTCCCAGCTGGCGAAATCGTTCTTTCTATCGATAATTGGCACGAATACGTGCCATTCGATGTTTCCAATCGTTCTGCATCGACGGGAGGTAAGGATTCACTTCCCAGCTCGCGCAATCGTTCGTTGTATCGATAATTGGCACGAATACGTGACATTCGATGTTTCCAATCGTTTTGCATCGACGGGAGGTAAGGATTCACTTCCCAGCTCGCGAAATCGTTCGTTGTATCGATAACTGGCACGAATACGTGCCATTCCATATTTCCAATCGTTTTGCATCGACGGGAGGTAAGGATTCACTTCCCAGCTCGCGCAATCGTTCTTTCTATCGATAATTGGCACGAATACGTGCCATTCGATGTTTCCAATCGTTTTGCATCGACGGGAGGTAAGGATTCACTTCCCAGCTCGCGCAATCGTTCGTTGTATCGATAATTGGCACGAATACGTGCCATTCGATGTTTCCAATCGTTTTGCATCGACGGGAGGTAAGGATTCACTTCCCAGCTCGCGCAATCGTTCGTTGTAACGATAATTGGCACGAATACGTGCCATTCGATGTTTCCAATCGTTTTGCATCGACGGGAGGTAAGGATTCACTTTCCAGCTCGCGCAATCGTTCGTTGTATCGATAATTGGCACGAATACGTGCCATTCGATGTTTCCAATCGTTTTGCATCGACGGGAGGTAAGGATTCACTTCCCAGCTCGCGCAATCGTTCTTTCTATCGATAATTGGCACGAATACGTGCCATTCGATGTTTCCAATCGTTTTGCATCGACGGGAGGTAAGGATTCACTTCCCAGCTCGCGCAATCGTTCGTTGTAACGATAATTGGCACGAATACGTGCCATTCGATGTTTCCAATCGTTTTGCATCGACGGGAGGTAAGGATTCACTTCCCAGCTGGCGAAATCGTTCTTTCTATCGATAATTGGCACGAATACGTGCCATTCGATGTTTCCAATCGTTCTGCATCGACGGGAGGTAAGGATTCACTTCCCAGCTCGCGCAATCGTTCGTTGTATCGATAATTGGCACGAATACGTGCCATTCGATGTTTCCAATTGTTCTGCATCGACGGGAGGTAAGGATTCACTTCCCAGCTCGCGCAATCGTCCGTTGTATCGATAATTGGCACGAATACGTGCCATTCGATGTTTCCAATCGTTTTGCATCGACGGGAGGTAAGGATTCACTTCCCAGCTCGCGCAATCGTTCTTTCTATCGATAATTGGCACGAATTCGTGCCATTCGATGTTTCCAATCGTTTTGCATCGACGGGAGGTAAGGATTCACTTCCCAGCTCGCGCAATCGTTCGTTGTATCGATAATTGGCACGAATACGTGCCATTCGATGTTTCCAATCGTTTTGCATCGACGGGAGGTAAAGATTCACTTCCCAGCTCGCGCAATCGTTCTTTCTATCGATAATTGGCACGAATTCGTGCCATTCGATGTTTCCAATCGTTTTGCATCGACGGGAGGTAAGGATTCACTTCCCAGCCCGCGCAATCGTTCGTTGTATCGATAATTGGCAAGAATACGTGCCAATCGATGTTTCCAATCGTTTTGCATCGACGGGAGGTAAGGATTCACTTCCCAGCTCGCGCAATCGTTCATTGTATCGATAATTGGCACGAATACGTGCCATTCGATGTTTCCAATCGTTTTGCATCGACGGGAGGTAAGGATTCACTTCCCAGCTCGCGCAATCGTTCGTTGTATCGATAATTGGCACGAATACGTGCCATTCGATGTTTCCAATCGTTTTGCATCGACGGGAGGTAAGGATTCACTTCCCAGCTCGCGCAATCGTTCTTTCTATCGATAATTGGCACGAATTCGTGCCATTCGATGTTTCCAATCGTTTTGCATCGACGGGAGGTAAGGATTCACTTCCCAGCTCGCGCAATCGTTCGTTGTAACGATAATTGGCACGAATACGTGCCATTCGATGTTTCCAATCGTTTTGCATCGACGGGAGGTAAGGATTCACTTTCCAGCTCGCGCAATCGTTCGTTGTATCGATAATTGGCACGAATACGTGACATTCGATGTTTCCAATCGTTTTGCATCGACGGGAGGTAAGGATTCACTTCCCAGCTCGCGAAATCGTTCGTTGTATCGATAACTGGCACGAATACGTGCCATTCCATATTTCCAATCGTTTTGCATCGACGGGAGGTAAGGATTCACTTCCCAGCTCGCGCAATCGTTCTTTCTATCGATAATTGGCACGAATACGTGCCATTCGATGTTTCCAATCGTTTTGCATCGACGGGAGGTAAGGATTCACTTCCCAGCTCGCGCAATCGTCCGTTGTATCGATAATTGGCACGAATACGTGCCATTCGATGTTTCCAATCGTTTTGCATCGACGGGAGGTAAGGATTCACTTCCCACCTCGCGCAATCGTTCGTTGTATCGATAATTGGCACGAATACGTGCCATTCGATGTTTCCAATCGTTTTGCATCGACGGGAGGTAAAGATTCACTTCCCAGCTCGCGCAATCGTTCTTTCTATCGATAATTGGTACGAATTCGTGCCATTCGATGTTTCCAATCGTTTTGCATCGACGGGAGGTAAGGATTCACTTCCCAGCTCGCGCAATCGTTCGTTGTATCGATAATTGGCAAGAATACGTGCCAATCGATGTTTCCAATCGTTTTGCATCGACGGGAGGTAAGGATTCACTTCCCAGCTCGCGCAATCGTTCGTTGTATCGATAATTGGCACGAATACGTGCCATTCGATGTTTCCAATCGTTTTGCATCGACGGGAGGTAAGGATTCACTTCCCAGCTCGCGCAATCGTTCTTTCTATCGATAATTGTCACGAATACGTGCCATTCGATGTTTCCAATCGTTTTGCATCGACGGGAGGTAAGGATTCACTTCCCAGCTCGCGCAATCGTTCGTTGTATCGATAATTGGCACGAATACGTGCCATTCGATGTTTCCAATCGTTTTGCATCGACGGGAGGTAAGGATTCACTTCCCAGCTCGCGCAATCGTTCGTTGTAACGATAATTGGCACGAATACGTGCCATTCGATGTTTCCAATCGTTTTGCATCGACGGGAGGTAAGGATTCACTTTCCAGCTCGCGCAATCGTTCGTTGTATCGATAATTGGCACGAATACGTGCTATTCGATGTTTCCAATCGTTTTGCATCGACGGGAGGTAAGGATTCACTTCCCAGCTCGCGCAATCGTTCTTTCTATCGATAATTGGCACGAATACGTGCCATTCGATGTTTCCAATCGTTCTGCATCGACGGGAGGTAAGGATTCACTTCCCAGCTCGCGCAATCGTTCGTTGTATCGATAATTGGCACGAATACGTGCCATTCGATGTTTCCAATCGTTTTGCATCGACGGCAGGTACGGATTCACTTCCCAGCTCGCGCAATCGTTCTTTCTATCGATAATTGGCAAGAATTCGTGCCATTCGATGTTTCCAATCGTTTTGCATCGACGGGAGGTAAGGATTCACTTCCCAGCTCGCGCAATCGTTCGTTGTAACGATAATTGGCACGAATACGTGCCATTCGATGTTTCCAATCGTTTTGCATCGACGGGAGGTAAGGATTCACTTTCCAGCTCGCGCAATCGTTCGTTGTATCGATAATTGGCACGAATACGTGACATTCGATGTTTCCAATCGTTTTGCATCGACGGGAGGTAAGGATTCACTTCCCAGCTCGCGAAATCGTTCGTTGTATCGATAACTGGCACGAATACGTGCCATTCCATATTTCCAATCGTTTTGCATCGACGGGAGGTAAGGATTCACTTCCCAGCTCGCGCAATCGTTCTTTCTATCGATAATTGGCACGAATACGTGCCATTCGATGTTTCCAATCGTTTTGCATCGACGGGAGGTAAGGATTCACTTCCCAGCTCGCGCAATCGTTCGTTGTATCGATAATTGGCACGAATACGTGCCATTCGATGTTTCCAATCGTTTTGCATCGACGGGAGGTAAGGATTCACTTCCCAGCTCGCGCAATCGTTCGTTGTAACGATAATTGGCACGAATACGTGCCATTCGATGTTTCCAATCGTTTTGCATCGACGGGAGGTAAGGATTCACTTTCCAGCTCGCGCAATCGTTCGTTGTATCGATAATTGGCACGAATACGTGCCATTCGATGTTTCCAATCGTTTTGCATCGACGGGAGGTAAGGATTCACTTCCCAGCTCGCGCAATCGTTCTTTCTATCGATAATTGGCACGAATACGTGCCATTCGATGTTTCCAATCGTTTTGCATCGACGGGAGGTAAGGATTCACTTCCCAGCTCGCGCAATCGTTCGTTGTAACGATAATTGGCACGAATACGTGCCATTCGATGTTTCCAATCGTTTTGCATCGACGGGAGGTAAGGATTCACTTCCCAGCTGGCGAAATCGTTCTTTCTATCGATAATTGGCACGAATACGAGCCATTCGATGTTTCCAATCGTTCTGCATCGACGGGAGGTAAGGATTCACTTCCCAGCTCGCGCAATCGTTCGTTGTATCGATAATTGGCACGAATACGTGCCATTCGATGTTTCCAATTGTTCTGCATCGACGGGAGGTAAGGATTCACTTCCCAGCTCGCGCAATCGTCCGTTGTATCGATAATTGGCACGAATACGTGCCATTCGATGTTTCCAATCGTTTTGCATCGACAAGAGGTAAGGATTCACTTCCCAGCTCGCGCAATCGTTCTTTCTATCGATAATTGGCACGAATTCGTGCCATTCGATGTTTCCAATCGTTTTGCATCGACGGGAGGTAAGGATTCACTTCCCAGCTCGCGCAATCGTTCGTTGTATCGATAATTGGCACGAATACGTGCCATTCGATGTTTCCAATCGTTTTGCATCGACGGGAGGTAAAGATTCACTTCCCAGCTCGCGCAATCGTTCTTTCTATCGATAATTGGCACGAATACGTGCCATTCGATGTTTCCAATCGTTTTGCATCGACGGGAGGTAAGGATTCACTTCCCAGCCCGCGCAATCGTTCGTTGTATCGATAATTGGCAAGAATACGTGCCAATCGATGTTTCCAATCGTTTTGCATCGACGGGAGGTAAGGATTCACTTCCCAGCTCGCGCAATCGTTCATTGTATCGATAATTGGCACGAATACGTGCCAATCGATGTTTCCAATCGTTTTGCATCGACGGGAGGTAAGGATTCACTTCCCAGCTCGCGCAATCGTTCATTGTATCGATAATTGGCACGAATACGTGCCATTCGATGTTTCCAATCGTTTTGCATCGACGGGAGGTAAGGATTCACTTCCCAGCTCGCGCAATCGTTCGTTGTATCGATAATTGGCACGAAAACGTGCCATTCGATGTTTCCAATCGTTTTGCATCGACAGGAGGTAAGGATTCACTTCCCAGCTCGCGCAATCGTTCTTTCTATCGATAATTGGCACGAATACGTGCCATTCGATGTTTCCAATCGTTTTGCATCGACGGGAGGTAAGGATTCACTTCCCAGCTCGCGCAATCGTTCTTTCTATCGATAATTGGCACGAATACGTGCCATTCGATGTTTCCAATCGTTTTGCATCGACGGGAGGTAAGGATTCACTTCCCAGCTCGCGCAATCGTTCGTTGTAACGATAATTGGCACGAATACGTGCCATTCGATGTTTCCAATCGTTTTGCATCGACGGGAGGTAAGGATTCACTTCCCAGCTGGCGAAATCGTTCTTTCTATCGATAATTGGCACGAATACGTGCCATTCGATGTTTCCAATCGTTCTGCATCAACGGGAGGTAAGGATTCACTTCCCAGCTCGCGCAATCGTTCGTTGTATCGATAATTGGCACGAATACGTGTGTGACGTGCCGTCATTTTTGTTCCATGTCGGGTCACATTTTTTTCTTCCTTTATTAGTAAAATCCGCTATGATGTGAACGCTGGGCTGCCCCTGCGGCTATGTAACGTCCAGCACGAACTGAGCACTCCTTACACTCCTTACACTCCCCTCACACTCCTTAAACTCTCTTATTACTCCGACCCATCACTACTCAAACGAGGTACTTACCTTATATTACACTTGACACCATCGACTGCCTGTGAACAAATGAACTCTCTTATATTACACTTCTCACCATCGACTGCCTGCGAACAAACAAATTTCTCTTATAAGATACTCACCTTATATTTCTCTTCTCACCACCGATTACCTACAAACAAATAAAATCTCTTATTATTCCAACTCGTCACTATACAAAACACCATTACCTTAAACGAAGAACAACGACACTCGAGAGAAGCCCTCACTCCACGAGGAAGAAACCCCCTTCGCGTCCCAAGAGAAGCCCTCACTCCACGAGGAAGGAACCCCCTTCGCGTCCCAAGAGAAGCCCTCACTCCACGAGGAAGAAACCCCCTTCGCGTCCCAAGAGAAGCCCTCACTCCACGAGGAAGAAACCCCCTTCGCGTCCCAAGAGTAGCCCTCACTCCACGAGGAAGAAATCCCCTTTCGCGTCCCAAGAGAAGCCCTCACTCCACGAGGAAGAAATCCCCTTTCGCGTCCCAAGAGTATCCCGACATTGCTCGTTCTTGCGTCCTCTCGAGTACCACTCTACACGACGATAATGTTCAATAAAACACTAATATTAACGCTCAAACTTACTTAAAACTGCAATAGCACTGACCTGTAATATAATAACGAAGGGTATTGTGATTCTTAATTAATTGAATGTTCATTAAAGAAACGATAGAGAACCACTGGCAGTTGAGAACCCACGCATACCAGGCATTCCACAGCAGTCAACACCAACAGCAGACATCACACACGCATACCAGGCATTCCGCGCATACCACGCATACCAGAAATTCCTGAGACAAGTATAAATAGACCGGCACCACCTGATTCGAGAGTCACTCTTCAAGCAGCAGCAAACGACGACACATCGATCAGCTCAGTAGCTATCATCACCTCCGCGTTCACTCTTGATTTATTTCAATTTATTCCATAAGGAACTTAGAATATTTCTCGATTTATCTCAATTAATATCATAACGGACTTAGAATTATCCCGCGATTTATGACAATTTATTCTATAAGGAACATAGAATATTTCTCGATTTATTTCAATTTATTCTATAAGGAACATAGAATATTTCCGATTTATTACATTTTATTCCATAAGGAACTTAGAATATTTCTCGATTTATCTCAATTAATATCATAACGGACTTAGAATTATCCCGCGATTTATCTCAATTTATTCTATAAGGAACATAGAATATTTCTCGATTTATTTCAATTTATTCTATAAGGAACATAGAATATTTCCGATTTATTACAATTTACTCCATAAGGAACATAGAATATTTCTCGATTTATTTCAATTTATTCTATAAGGAACATAGAATATTTCTCGATTTATTTCAATTTACTCCATAAGGAACTTAGAATATTTCTCGATTTATTGCAATTTAGCCCATAAGGAACTTAGAATACTTTCTCACTTATTTCGATTTATTCAATAAGAAACATAGAATATTTTCCGATTTATTTCAACTTATTTCAATAAGGAACTTAGAATAATTCCGTGATTCATTTCAATAATTAATCTAATAACATAGAATATTTTCGTATACCATATGCGCTATCGAGTCATAATAATTATATTCACGCAACATGTTCGCAATGATGACTCGGAGAGCTTGACCACTGAAGCTACAGTCCTGAGAGAACATAGTGAATATAATAAACATTTACGGATATCCTCATTATTGCAAATTAGTTTAACCGAGAACATAGTGAATATAATAAACATTTACGAATATCCTCATTATTGCGAATTAGTTTAACCGAGAACATAGTGAATATAATAAACATTTACGAATATCCTCATTATTGCAAATTAGTTTAACCGAGAACATAGTGAATATAATAAACATTTACGAATATCCTCATTATTGCAAATTAGTTTAACCGAGAACATAGTGAATGCATTAAGAGATCACGGACACGACTATCTTACAGAATTAGTTTATACCGCGAACATAGTGAATATAATAATATTACGAACATTTTATAGAGGAGTACTTCAATTTGTCCACCGAAGAGTTGCGGAACGTTCAGGCAGGATCTATCAAGGAAGTCATTACTCGTTGGTGAACCACTGGCTGACCACTACGAAACACAACGGGACGAGGCACCGTCATTTTTCCCCAATTATCCTTTCCTCGTTTCCTACTTTATTCTTATCCCCCTGGGAGCGGGAGCGGACTGGATCCGAATCCGCCTGGGTTATCCTTTCCTCAATTTCCTAATTTATTCTCATCCCCCTGGGAGCGGGAGCGGACTGGATCCGAATCCGCCTGGGTTATCCTTTCCTCGTTTCCTACTTTATTCTCATCCCCCTGGGAGCGGGAGCGGACTGGATCCGAATCCGCCTGGGTTATCCTTTCCTCAACTTGCTACTTTATTCTCATCCCCCTGGGAGTGGGAGCGGACTAGATCCGAATCCGCCTAGGTTTTCTTTCCCTCGCTTCCCCAAATAAATTCTCGTCCCCCTCGAGAGTGCAAGCTGGACGCGCCCTCGATGTGATCGCGAGGTGGCAGACCGGAGTGCACCTCAGCGAGCCCTGGTGCTACCATCCACCTAAGAACGCATGCATAATTAATTATTTCATATCGGCCCTAACATAAAGGAGTAAGTTACTCGTGCGAGACGAAACATCGTTACCTTTTGCGATTTGCTTTACATGTAAGGGCATCTATCCCGAACCCCACAGTATTCTCTCCGTTAGATCCCTTTCCATAATAATAATTATTTTTTCCTTCCTCCTCGGCGTGCGCAAATCTAGCATTCGACCCCGAGGCTCCCTTCTCCCTTCGTAATAATTATTCCATTCCTCCTCGGCGCGAGCGAATCGAGCATTCGACCCCGAGGCTCCCTTTTCCCTTCGTAGTTATTTTTCCTTCCCCCTCGGCGTGCGCGAATCTAGCATTCGACCCCGAGACCCCCTTTTTCCTTCGTAGTTGTTTTTCCTCCCTCCTCGGCGTGCGCGAATCTAGCATTCGACCCCGAGGGTCCCTTTTCCCCTTGTAGTAATTCATTCCTTCCCCCTCGGCGTGCGCGAATCCTGCATTCGACCCCGAGGCTCCCGGTTCCTTTCGTAATTCTTCTCCCCTGCACAATAAGTAGACCTTTAGGTTACCTACAAATTATCTCGACTGAAGAAGCCGTAAGAAGAATATTTAACGCGTAACTCGCACGAGGAACCTCTTAATAATCATGCAACACTTAATTGAACTACTGCTAACCATTATCGATCTCGCGTAAATCGTATTAGTTCTTGGCGCGACCGCTCCGCGTCTTTGAACTGCGTGTCCCTTCCGGCCACAACCTGGAACGTGACATGTTAATTGGTGACAGCGGTGGGATACCGAAATTTTAATAATCCCACAATTGCCTTTTCTTCCTGCGCATTCAGTAAGTTAATTACTTGCAAGTAGATCATTCGTCCTATTTTTTAGGCCCCTATATATACACATATATTATTTTTCGCCTTGCTCACTCATATTTGAATGAAACCATGTCGCTGTACGGTGACGCCGACGAATCCAACCCCCTCACTACCTCCGTGGAGGAAGCTAATAGAGCTATTGACGCGTCAACCGCCGCGTTGCACGATAAATTGAATCTCTTGCGCGAAAAACAAGCTCAAATCGAAGCACACTGTGATTTATTCGCGACCAAACAAATGCGACCTGTTAGTCCACACGGCGATTCTTTCCACGAAGAACAAATACCTCAATCCGCCTCCGGATTGGAAAACCTCGCTAAACAGATAGCCTCCCTGCAAGAAGCAGTAGACATGTTGACGAAGAAACAACGCATTAAAACACATCTGGGGACTCCCGCTTCCTGCTGCCGCGATGGGAACCCACGTAACGACGCGTTCAGCGAACCGATAACGAATGGAAAACTTCAGGTCACTCTGAAGGATGCCGTTGAGACGGTACCACGTTTCGATGGACACAATATGTCGATCCTGCAATTTGCGAGAGCGTGTAGAAGAGCTCGGGAAATGATCCCTCCTGCATCCGAACCTCAGTTAGCGTGCTTATTAAGGAACCGCTTACAGAAACACGCGTACTTGGTCGTGGAGGACTATTGTTTTGATACCGTAAACGCATTCATCGGCAGACTGAAAACAGTGTTCGCCCCCGCCAAAACTTCCGATCATTACCGCGGCGAACTTGCCAATATTATAATTGGAAAGAACGAACACATATTGGATTACATTTCGAGAGTAAAGGACCTGAAGTTCGCCATTATAGACGAAGATACTAACTACTACCGAAATTCAAAGGTCGCACTATACGACGTTGACCAGTTAGCGTTAAGATCCTTTTTGGACGGACTTCCCCTTTCGATGCGCAGTCAAATGGACCCCACGACATTAACGTCATTAGACGAGGCATTCGACAGGGCCGTCCGGGTCGCTAAACTGATTGAGCGCGATCGTCACCGGTTTATGGGAGAACGGGCTCCCCAAACCCAATGCCAATTATGCCATCGGGAAGGACACGACGCACGATCCTGCAGAACCTACCCGACCAATAATCATCCGCCCCTAACGCGGGTCCCGGAACGATTTAACGGAAGAGGTTTCGACCGTTCGCCCCCAACGAAGGATCATAATACGCCACGTCAAGCAGAGACACGAACCTGCAATTATTGCGGCAGAATAGGACACTTGGCCGCAGACTGCCGGAAGAAAATGCGCGACCAAAACATGTCGGGAAACGACCAGCCCCCACGAGAATACCGGGAGGCGCCTCGTGGAACGGGCAGGACAAATGCGCACCCGATAAGTACACTCCGACTTTCGCACCACCTCCAAGCAGAATCGCCAAGGTGCATCTCCCCCTCTACAACAACGTCCCTTCCATCAACATCCGCAGTCCGCAATTAATTCTCCCCACGGACTTAATGATCGACACAGGAGCGGAGGTAAATCTGATAAAGCGGTCATGCATCAAAACGCCCGGCGACATCGACAGGGACAATGTAATCGAGCTGATCGGAATCACCGAAACCTGCGTACCTACTCTAGGGACCCTCACGGCAACGCTATTCAATTACCCCGTACAATTTCACGTCGTCGAAGATAATATACCCCTACCCAACCACGGCTTATTAGGATCAGGATTCCTGACCGAAAGTGGAGTTACAGTAGACTTCAAAAACAGGTGGCTAGCATTTAACGGCAACTTCGTTCCTTTCAACAAGGTAGATGAAATGACAATACCCCCAAGGACAAGCGTCGTTGCCCACGCATACGTCGCCAATCCTGAAATTGAAGAAGGATATATTCCACGACTCGACCTAGGAGAAGGTTTATACGCTGGAAAAGCCCTTGTGCGAAACGATGGAGGAAAAGCAAGCTTACGCGTGACGAACGCAAACGAGCAGCCAGCAACCATATCTGTACCCCTGGTTCACCTGGAAGAATTTGAAGAAGCTCCCGCGACGTACCCCCAGTTACAGTATACCGAGGAAGCCGTGTCTTTGAAGTTATCCAAAGACGCGATGAACCCCCGTTCACAAAAGGGCAACCGGCCCACTTCCCCTAGCGAATCCCTCACAGAAGGAAGAAATCCACATATCGAAAAAAACCCCACACCCCTCGTATACTCAGCTGCGGAACAGAAGGTTGCACACCAAATTTTACCTAAACCGGGTTTACAAAAGCTCACCTCCACTGAAACCCCCAATAAGGACGAGCCCAGGAAACAAACACGAGTCGCAGCGATACTCGACCTCATATCCCCGAGAGACCTCAATCGGGAAGAAGAAGCTCACGTCCACCAACTCGTCGGCAAGTACGAAGACATATTTCACTTGCCTGGCGAACCCCTAGGCCACACGAATGCCATCAGCCATGCTATCGAAACCACAGATCCAGCCCCAGTATCCACCAAACAATACCGTTTTCCTCCCATCCATAAGGAGGAAATCCGCGCACAAATGAAGGAACTCCTCGAACAAAAAATAGTCAGACCATCCATATCCCCGTACAACTCACCCCTCTGGATAGTCCCGAAGAAACCAGGGCCAGACGGGAAGAAAAAATGGAGAATGGTGATCGACTACCGCCAGCTAAATCAAAAAACCGTTCCCGACGCTTACCCCCTGCCGAACATTATCGATATACTCGACCAGCTCGGCGGAGCTAAATACTTCTCAATCTTCGACCTCGTGTCCGGATTTCATCAGATCCCGATGAAACCAGAAGATGCACAAAAAACTGCGTTCTCGGCCCCCCATGGCCACTATGAATTTTCGAGGATGCCCTTTGGCCTGCGTAACGCCCCCGCGACCTTCCAACGCTTAATGGACCACATCCTTTCGGGACTACAAGGCTCCGAGATGTTTGTATATCTGGACGACATAGTCCTCTACTCGAGTTCGCTGAACGAACACGGAATTAAGTTTCGCAAGCTTGCCGATCGATTACGTCAAGCCAACCTAAAACTTCAACCAAGCAAGTGCCAATTTCTCCGGAAAGAAGTGGCGTACCTAGGCCACGTCATTACGGAAAACGGCGTAAAACCGGACCCTCACAAAATTACCGCGGTTTTAAATTACCCTCCACCCCGCAACACAAAAGGCATAAAGCAGTTCTTAGGACTGACCGGGTACTATAGGCGATTCATCCCCAACTTCTCCAAAGAAGCAAGGGCCCTGACGTCATTACTTAAAAAGGGTACGCCATTTATATGGGGCGACGCCCAACAAAAATCGTTCACGTACCTCAAGGACAAATTGGTTCAGGAACCCATACTCCAATTCCCAAACTTCGAAAAGGAATTCCACCTCACTACTGACGCATCGGATTATGCCGTTGGTGGAATAATCACACAAACTTACGGAAATAAAGAACTACCCCTTGCCTATGCGTCCCGACTTCTGTGCCAAGCAGAGGTAAATTACTCCACAATTGAGAAAGAACTGCTGGCCATAATATATTGTACCAGCCATTTTCGTCCCTACTTATATGGTAGAAGATTTATTCTCTATACTGACCACCAACCACTGGTCTGGCTTCACAGGGTCAAGGATCCGACTTCACGACTCGTTCGTTGGCGACTAAAACTTGCTGAATTCGACTATGAAATCCAGTACCAACCAGGGAAATCCAATCAAGTGGCCGACGCGCTCTCTCGCAATCCACCGGACACTACGACAGCGCTCGTCTGTCCGATCCGCCCACGGTCCGATTCTGATTCCAATTCTGGAGGGCACCCAGAGCCCGAAAATCAAAAACGGCCCAGAATTCATGGACCTGAGCGACTACGTTGGGAAACTGGATTCTCCATCTCGAGCGATTCGGATGAATCTCTCTTCAGCGCCCCCAAAATTACCCGGAAGAGCGAAAAAGGCCTAAGCCCCGATAGAATCGCAGACATGACACTGACCCCTGTAATACAACCAACACTCCGCGCACCCTCCACCAGTAGAAATGCACCTGATTCACCGCCTGATTACGCAGCGCTACCTCACGAAGTCGACACCGAAGATGGCCCATATACGCCTCCCAATCACCTTTCCAGCGAAGACGACACCTCACAAACAGAGTCAGAGAACGACGAAACGGATAACGAAACCATGGAAGGCGCCCCACGTGAAGCGATCCGCGCCAACAGCAATCTTCACTTCAGTCGCGACCCCTTAGCCATCCGGCCCGGACCCTTAGTAATCTTCCTGGCAGGTGACGGCAACGTCTGTGATGACGGGGGACAAAATTTGAGAACACACGCGGGTCTTCCCATTCGAAGAGATGTCACACTCGGACGTGCACGCGTATTAAAACACAAAGGCAAAACAATCATTGGTTTAGTTGTTAAGGAAAGGGCTAATTACCCGATGGAACCCGAAATTTTCCGCGAAGCCGTGAACTCACTCAAGGATGTAGTAAGAGAATTGCAACTACCCGGATTTAGCATAGCTAAAACACCTCAAATTGGCGCTTTGGTCTGGGAAGAAATAATATCGGAAATTCATACCAGACTGTCCGAAGAAAATGTACAAATTACCATTTGCACACAAATCGTCCAAATTCCTGACGAAAGAATAAGACCCGTGATAATAGAGGAAAACCACTCCTCGGCTATTGGAGGGCATAGAGGCGTAAGCAAAACTCTTAAAAGGATCCGTCACGCCTACTATTGGCAGGGAATGAAACAACAAGTTCGCATCTATAATCGAAACTGCCTGCTTTGTCAACGGAAAAAGTTGGTCCGAATAAAAACGCGGCAACCAATGGTTTTAACTGATACCCCCGGCGCAGCATTCGATAAGGTCGGATTAGACATAGTGGGCCCCCTTCCTCCATCCCCCGCTGGAAACGTATATATACTTACCATGCAGGACCTACTTACAAAATACTTTGTATGTGCACCACTGAAGGGCACCACCTCTCTGGAAGTTGCAGACGCATTCATAAAAAATCTAATATGCCGATTTGGCGCGCCAAAATCTGTTCTCACCGACCAAGGTTCGAACTTCACCAGCGCGTTTATGAGAACCATTGCTCGCAAATTCCGGATCACGCAATGTAAGACAACCGCGTTCCATCCCCAATCGAATGGTTCGTTAGAGAGATCACACATAGTCTTGATAGAATATTTGAAAATGTACGTAAATCAAAATGACGATTGGGACTGTTGGACCGATCTCGCGGCATTCTCCTATAACACGAGTGTCCATGAAGGTACCGGTTACACTCCACACGAACTAGTATTCGGGAAATAGCACGGGTCCCTGCCCAGCAGCGGCAGCTTGGATCCCCGGACGACGAAACTTACGGGGGTTACCTCACGCGATTAACGGAGTGCATTAACGAATTACAAAATCTCGCCGCGGATAGGCTGGAACGTGCCAAAGAGAGATACAAAATGTACTACGACCGTCACATAAACGAGGAAACCTTCCAAGCCGGAGACGAGGTTTTCGTAGTGAAGAATAGCCGAAAAGGAAAATTCGCAGATCACTACACTGGCCCGCACAAGGTCATCGAAGTTCTGCCTTTACAAAACCTAAAGATATCTTGGAATAATGGTCACAAAATCATTCACGCCAATAAGGCACGTAAATTAAGGTCATGCGCGCTGTAGCCGTATCGGCCGTCCTCCACAACCGGGTATTGTTCTAAACATGCCCATGACTCGCCACATCCTTTTTATATCCCCCTTTTGTCCCCTTTGCCATCCTAATAAACCCACGTAATTTTGAGCAGGGCATACGTCCCTCTATTATCCCCTATTCCCCTATCAACATTTCTTCCCAAATTACAATTCTGCAGTTAGTATTTGGTACTCACGTATATACACCTTAACAATTATAAATTCTCCCTTCCCACTCATGCTTCTCATATACAACACACCCACGAGAACATTACAGTGAGAAGCACTGTCGCTAAGCACCCCTGTAGACGGAGAATCCCTGCTAGGCTGCGCGAGTGAGGTGCGCGAAGCCTATATGGCTAAGCACGCTACGACCCGGGTTAGTCATTCATCGAACCTGCTACGAGCAACACGAACCTGCTACCCGTGACTAAAGACCGCCGCAATATGACGCGCAAAGCACACCGCTGCAAGGCCGCCGGTACATATTGCCGTGTTGCTAAGGGCAAAACTACCTTGCGGAGACGCCGCAAGGCATTGCCAAGCATCATTTCGGATATAATCCTTTCACCAACAATAATAATTAAGTTGGTTCCGCCACCCCCTCCAGTAATAGAGATACTGGACACTGCCACTGCTCTCCGCGTGGACCATGGCACCCTGGGAGAATTATCCCTTTTTGATATGTGCGACGCACTAACCCCCCCTCTGCAGGCCACTGATAGCGCCAGCATCGAGCAAGACTGGACGGAGCCAGAGTGGCTCGACGCCCTGCTCGAATTCACTAAACACTTCTAAAAATTTATTCATACTTACCCTAGTCTTAATTATATTTACCTTACCTCATTATTAACTTTACTCCTTAGCCCTAAATTTAACCCTACTTAGCCTAGTTAACATACTAATACAAAAAAACACAAAAAACACATAGCTTAGTTGTACTTACCTTAATTAATATAGTTTAATTACAATAATACCTATTACTAGTTTACTTACAAATTATAGATTATAACACAAAATAAGTTATATATATATCCTAGCTTAGTATACCCGCTTTAATCAAATCTAGTGATAAAAGTGATAAATGAGTTCTACTAGTTAAACAAACCAAAAGAAGAAAATATATATTTTATTTTACTTACACTAACTTACCTTACAAATTATTCTGTTACTTAAGACTACGTTTAAAGTGATATAAAATGAAACCCAAAAGGTATTTTCATTTTTCGTTTATTCACACACCTGGTACATAATTAAGGGAAACAAATATATTTTCGTTCGACGCATCTCTCACTAAAGAAATGCAGGCATTTCTTAAAATAAGGGGGGAGGTGTGACGTGCCGTCATTTTTGTTCCATGTCGGGTCACATTTTTTTCTTCCTTTATTAGTAAAATCCGCTATGATGTGAACGCTGGGCTGCCCCTGCGGCTATGTAACGTCCAGCACGAACTGAGCACTCCTTACACTCCTTACACTCCCCTCACACTCCTTAAACTCTCTTATTACTCCGACCCATCACTACTCAAACGAGGTACTTACCTTATATTACACTTGACACCATCGACTGCCTGTGAACAAATGAACTCTCTTATATTACACTTCTCACCATCGACTGCCTGCGAACAAACAAATTTCTCTTATAAGATACTCACCTTATATTTCTCTTCTCACCACCGATTACCTACAAACAAATAAAATCTCTTATTATTCCAACTCGTCACTATACAAAACACCATTACCTTAAACGAAGAACAACGACACTCGAGAGAAGCCCTCACTCCACGAGGAAGAAACCCCCTTCGCGTCCCAAGAGAAGCCCTCACTCCACGAGGAAGGAACCCCCTTCGCGTCCCAAGAGAAGCCCTCACTCCACGAGGAAGAAACCCCCTTCGCGTCCCAAGAGAAGCCCTCACTCCACGAGGAAGAAACCCCCTTCGCGTCCCAAGAGTAGCCCTCACTCCACGAGGAAGAAATCCCCTTTCGCGTCCCAAGAGAAGCCCTCACTCCACGAGGAAGAAATCCCCTTTCGCGTCCCAAGAGTATCCCGACATTGCTCGTTCTTGCGTCCTCTCGAGTACCACTCTACACGACGATAATGTTCAATAAAACACTAATATTAACGCTCAAACTTACTTAAAACTGCAATAGCACTGACCTGTAATATAATAACGAAGGGTATTGTGATTCTTAATTAATTGAATGTTCATTAAAGAAACGATAGAGAACCACTGGCAGTTGAGAACCCACGCATACCAGGCATTCCACAGCAGTCAACACCAACAGCAGACATCACACACGCATACCAGGCATTCCGCGCATACCACGCATACCAGAAATTCCTGAGACAAGTATAAATAGACCGGCACCACCTGATTCGAGAGTCACTCTTCAAGCAGCAGCAAACGACGACACATCGATCAGCTCAGTAGCTATCATCACCTCCGCGTTCACTCTTGATTTATTTCAATTTATTCCATAAGGAACTTAGAATATTTCTCGATTTATCTCAATTAATATCATAACGGACTTAGAATTATCCCGCGATTTATGACAATTTATTCTATAAGGAACATAGAATATTTCTCGATTTATTTCAATTTATTCTATAAGGAACATAGAATATTTCCGATTTATTACATTTTATTCCATAAGGAACTTAGAATATTTCTCGATTTATCTCAATTAATATCATAACGGACTTAGAATTATCCCGCGATTTATCTCAATTTATTCTATAAGGAACATAGAATATTTCTCGATTTATTTCAATTTATTCTATAAGGAACATAGAATATTTCCGATTTATTACAATTTACTCCATAAGGAACATAGAATATTTCTCGATTTATTTCAATTTATTCTATAAGGAACATAGAATATTTCTCGATTTATTTCAATTTACTCCATAAGGAACTTAGAATATTTCTCGATTTATTGCAATTTAGCCCATAAGGAACTTAGAATACTTTCTCACTTATTTCGATTTATTCAATAAGAAACATAGAATATTTTCCGATTTATTTCAACTTATTTCAATAAGGAACTTAGAATAATTCCGTGATTCATTTCAATAATTAATCTAATAACATAGAATATTTTCGTATACCATATGCGCTATCGAGTCATAATAATTATATTCACGCAACATGTTCGCAATGATGACTCGGAGAGCTTGACCACTGAAGCTACAGTCCTGAGAGAACATAGTGAATATAATAAACATTTACGGATATCCTCATTATTGCAAATTAGTTTAACCGAGAACATAGTGAATATAATAAACATTTACGAATATCCTCATTATTGCGAATTAGTTTAACCGAGAACATAGTGAATATAATAAACATTTACGAATATCCTCATTATTGCAAATTAGTTTAACCGAGAACATAGTGAATATAATAAACATTTACGAATATCCTCATTATTGCAAATTAGTTTAACCGAGAACATAGTGAATGCATTAAGAGATCACGGACACGACTATCTTACAGAATTAGTTTATACCGCGAACATAGTGAATATAATAATATTACGAACATTTTATAGAGGAGTACTTCAATTTGTCCACCGAAGAGTTGCGGAACGTTCAGGCAGGATCTATCAAGGAAGTCATTACTCGTTGGTGAACCACTGGCTGACCACTACGAAACACAACGGGACGAGGCACCGTCATTTTTCCCCAATTATCCTTTCCTCGTTTCCTACTTTATTCTTATCCCCCTGGGAGCGGGAGCGGACTGGATCCGAATCCGCCTGGGTTATCCTTTCCTCAATTTCCTAATTTATTCTCATCCCCCTGGGAGCGGGAGCGGACTGGATCCGAATCCGCCTGGGTTATCCTTTCCTCGTTTCCTACTTTATTCTCATCCCCCTGGGAGCGGGAGCGGACTGGATCCGAATCCGCCTGGGTTATCCTTTCCTCAACTTGCTACTTTATTCTCATCCCCCTGGGAGTGGGAGCGGACTAGATCCGAATCCGCCTAGGTTTTCTTTCCCTCGCTTCCCCAAATAAATTCTCGTCCCCCTCGAGAGTGCAAGCTGGACGCGCCCTCGATGTGATCGCGAGGTGGCAGACCGGAGTGCACCTCAGCGAGCCCTGGTGCTACCATCCACCTAAGAACGCATGCATAATTAATTATTTCATATCGGCCCTAACATAAAGGAGTAAGTTACTCGTGCGAGACGAAACATCGTTACCTTTTGCGATTTGCTTTACATGTAAGGGCATCTATCCCGAACCCCACAGTATTCTCTCCGTTAGATCCCTTTCCATAATAATAATTATTTTTTCCTTCCTCCTCGGCGTGCGCAAATCTAGCATTCGACCCCGAGGCTCCCTTCTCCCTTCGTAATAATTATTCCATTCCTCCTCGGCGCGAGCGAATCGAGCATTCGACCCCGAGGCTCCCTTTTCCCTTCGTAGTTATTTTTCCTTCCCCCTCGGCGTGCGCGAATCTAGCATTCGACCCCGAGACCCCCTTTTTCCTTCGTAGTTGTTTTTCCTCCCTCCTCGGCGTGCGCGAATCTAGCATTCGACCCCGAGGGTCCCTTTTCCCCTTGTAGTAATTCATTCCTTCCCCCTCGGCGTGCGCGAATCCTGCATTCGACCCCGAGGCTCCCGGTTCCTTTCGTAATTCTTCTCCCCTGCACAATAAGTAGACCTTTAGGTTACCTACAAATTATCTCGACTGAAGAAGCCGTAAGAAGAATATTTAACGCGTAACTCGCACGAGGAACCTCTTAATAATCATGCAACACTTAATTGAACTACTGCTAACCATTATCGATCTCGCGTAAATCGTATTAGTTCTTGGCGCGACCGCTCCGCGTCTTTGAACTGCGTGTCCCTTCCGGCCACAACCTGGAACGTGACACGTGCCATTCGATGTTTCCAATTGTTCTGCATCGACGGGAGGTAAGGATTCACTTCCCAGCTCGCGCAATCGTCCGTTGTATCGATAATTGGCACGAATACGTGCCATTCGATGTTTCCAATCGTTTTGCATCGACGGGAGGTAAGGATTCACTTCCCAGCTCGCGCAATCGTTCTTTCTATCGATAATTGGCACGAATTCGTGCCATTCGATGTTTCCAATCGTTTTGCATCGACGGGAGGTAAGGATTCACTTCCCAGCCCGCGCAATCGTTCGTTGTATCGATAATTGGCAAGAATACGTGCCAATCGATGTTTCCAATCGTTTTGCATCGACGGGAGGTAAGGATTCACTTCCCAGCTCGCGCAATCGTTCATTGTATCGATAATTGGCACGAATACGTGCCAATCGATGTTTCCAATCGTTTTGCATCGACGGGAGGTAAGGATTCACTTCCCAGCTCGCGCAATCGTTCCTTGTATCGATAATTGGCACGAATACGTGCCATTCGATGTTTCCAATCGTTTTGCATCGACGGGAGGTAAGGATTCACTTCCCAGCTCGCGCAATCGTTCGTTGTAACGATAATTGGCACGAATACGTGCCATTCGATGTTTCCAATCGTTTTGCATCGACGGGAGGTAAGGATTCACTTCCCAGCTGGCGAAATCGTTCTTTCTATCGATAATTGGCACGAATACGTTCCATTCGATGTTTCCAATCGTTCTGCATCGACGGGAGGTAAGGATTCACTTCCCAGCTCGCGCAATCGTTCGTTGTATCGATAATTGGCACGAATACGTGCCATTCGATGTTTCCAATCGTTTTGCATCGACGGGAGGTAAGGATTCACTTCCCAGCTGGCGAAATCGTTCTTTCTATCGATAATTGGCACGAATTCGTGCCATTCGATGTTTCCAATCGTTTTGCATCGACGGGAGGTAAGGATTCACTTCCCAGCCCGCGCAATCGTTCGTTGTATCGATAATTGGCAAGAATACGTGCCAATCGATGTTTCCAATCGTTTTGCATCGACGGGAGGTAAGGATTCACTTCCCAGCTCGCGCAATCGTTCGTTGTAACGATAATTGGCACGAATACGTGCCATTCGATGTTTCCAATCGTTTTGCATCGACGGGAGGTAAGGATTCACTTCCCAGCTCGCGCAATCGTTCGTTGTATCGATAATTGGCACGAATACGTGCCATTCGAAGTTTCCAATCGTTTTGCATCGACGGGAGGTAAGGATTCACTTCCCAGCTGGCGAAATCGTTCTTTCTATCGATAATTGGCACGAATACGTGCCATTCGATGTTTCCAATCGTTCTGCATCGACGGGAGGTAAGGATTCACTTCCCAGCTCGCGCAATCATTCGTTGTATCGATAATTGTCACGAATACGTGCCATTCGATGTTTCCAATTGTTCTGCATCGACGGGAGGTAAGGATTCACTTCCCAGCTCGCGCAATCGTTCGTTGTATCGATAATTGGCACGAATACGTGCCACTCGATGTTTCCAATCGTTTTGCATCGACGGGAGGTAAGGATTCACTTCCCAGCTCGCGCAATCGTTCGTTGTATCGATAATTGGCACGAATACGTGCCATTCGATGTTTCCAATCGTTTTGCATCGACGGGAGGTAAGCATTCACTTCCCAGCTCGCGCAATCGTTCGTTGTAACGATAATTGGCACGAATACGTGCCATTCGATGTTTCCAATCGTTTTGCATCGACGGGAGGTAAGGATTCACTTTCCAGCTCGCGCAATCGTTCGTTGTATCGATAATTGGCACGAATACGTGCTATTCGATGTTTCCAATCGTTTTGCATCGACGGGAGGTAAGGATTCACTTCTCAGCTCGCGCAATCGTTCTTTCTATCGATACTTGGCACGAATACGTGCCATTCGATGTTTCCAATCGTTCTGCATCGACGAGAGGTAAGGATTCATTTCCCAGCTCGCGCAATCGTTCGTTGTATCGATAATTGGCACGAATACGTGCCATTCGATGTTTCCAATCGTTTTGCATCGACGGGAGGTAAGGATTCACTTCCCAGCTCGCGCAATCGTTCTTTCTATCGATAATTGGCACGAATACGTGCCATTCGATGTTTCCAATCGTTTTGCATCGACGGGAGGTAAGGATTCACTTCCCAGCTCGCGCAATCGTTCGTTGTATCGATAATTGGCACGAATACGTGCCATTCGATGTTTCCAATCGTTTTGCATCGACGGGAGGTAAGGATTCACTTCCCAGCTCGCGCAATCGTTCGTTGTAACGATAATTGGCACGAATACGTGCCATTCGATGTTTCCAATCGTTTTGCATCGACGGGAGGTAAGGATTCACTTTCCAGCTCGCGCAATCGTTCGTTGTATCGATAATTGGCACGAATACGTGCCATTCGATGTTTCCAATCGTTTTGCATCGACGGGAGGTAAGGATTCACTTCCCAGCTCGCGCAATCGTTCTTTCTATCGATAATTGGCACGAATACGTGCCATTCGATGTTTCCAATCGTTCTGCATCGACGGGAGGTAAGGATTCACTTCCCAGCTCGCGCAATCGTTCGTTGTATCGATAATTGGCACGAATACGTGCCATTCGATGTTTCCAATCGTTTTGCATCGACGGCAGGTACGGATTCACTTCCCAGCTCGCGCAATCGTTCTTTCTATCGATAATTGGCAAGAATTCGTGCCATTCGATGTTTCCAATCGTTTTGCATCGACGGGAGGTAAGGATTCACTTCCCAGCTCGCGCAATCGTTCGTTGTAACGATAATTGGCACGAATACGTGCCATTCGATGTTTCCAATCGTTTTGCATCGACGGGAGGTAAGGATTCACTTTCCAGCTCGCGCAATCGTTCGTTGTATCGATAATTGGCACGAATACGTGACATTCGATGTTTCCAATCGTTTTGCATCGACGGGAGGTAAGGATTCACTTCCCAGCTCTCGCAATCGTTCTTTCTATCGATAATTGGCACGAATACGTGCCATTCCATATTTCCAATCGTTTTGCATCGACGGGAGGTAAGGATTCACTTTCCAGCTCGCGCAATCGTTCGTTGTATCGATAATTGGCACGAATACGTGACATTCGATGTTTCCAATCGTTTTGCATCGACGGGAGGTAAGGATTCACTTCCCAGCTCGCGAAATCGTTCGTTGTATCGATAACTGGCACGAATTCGTGCCATTCGATGTTTCCAATCGTTTTTCATCGACGGGAGGTAAGGATTCACTTCCCAGCTCGCGCAATCGTTCTTTCTATCGATAATTGGCACGAATACGTGCCATTCGATGTTTCCAATCGTTTTGCATCGACGGGAGGTAAGGATTCACTTCCCAGCTCTCGCAATCGTTCTTTCTATCGATAATTGGCACGAATACGTGCCATTCCATATTTCCAATCGTTTTGCATCGACGGGAGGTAAGGATTCACTTCCCAGCTCGCGCAATCGTTCTTTCTATCGATAATTGGCACGAATACGTGCCATTCGATGTTTCCAATCGTTTTGCATCGACGGGAGGTAAGGATTCACTTCCCAGCTCGCGCAATCGTTCGTTGTATCGATAATTGGCACGAATACGTGCCATTCGATGTTTCCAATCGTTTTGCATCGACGGGAGGTAAGGATTCACTTCCCAGCTCGCGCAATCTTTCGTTGTAACGATAATTGGCACGAATACGTGCCATTCGATGTTTCCAATCGTTTTGCATCGACGGGAGGTAAGGATTCACTTTCCAGCTCGCGCAATCGTTCGTTGTATCGATAATTGGCACGAATACGTGCCATTCGATGTTTCCAATCGTTTTGCATCGACGGGAGGTAAGGATTCACTTCCCAGCTCGCGCAATCGTTCTTTCTATCGATAATTGGCACGAATACGTGCCATTCGATGTTTCCAATCGTTTTGCATCGACGGGAGGTAAGGATTCACTTCCCAGCTCGCGCAATCGTTCGTTGTAACGATAATTGGCACGAATACGTGCCATTCGATGTTTCCAATCGTTTTGCATCGACGGGAGGTAAGGATTCACTTCCCAGCTGGCGAAATCGTTCTTTCTATCGATAATTGGCACGAGTACGTGCCATTCGATGTTTCCAATCGTTCTGCATCGACGGGAGGTAAGGATTCACTTCCCAGCTCGCGCAATCGTTCGTTGTATCGATAATTGGCACGAATACGTGCCATTCGATGTTTCCAATTGTTCTGCATCGACGGGAGGTAAGGATTCACTTCCCAGCTCGCGCAATCGTTCGTTGTATCGATAATTGGCAAGAATACGTGCCAATCGATGTTTCCAATCGTTTTGCATCGACGGGAGGTAAGGATTCACTTCCCAGCTCGCGCAATCGTTCGTTGTATCGATAATTGGCACGAATACGTGCCATTCGATGTTTCCAATCGTTTTGCATCGACGGGAGGTAAGGATTCACTTCCCACCTCGCGCAATCGTTCTTTCTATCGATAATTGGCACGAATACGTGCCATTCGATGTTTCCAATCGTTCTGCATCGACGAGAGGTAAGGATTCACTTCCCAGCTCGCGCAATCGTTCGTTGTATCGATAATTGGCACGAATACGTGCCATTCGATGTTTCCAATCGTTTTGCATCGACGGCAGGTAAGGATTCACTTCCCAGCTCGCGCAATCGTTCGTTGTATCGATAATTGGCACGAATACGTGCCATTCGATGTTTCCAATCGTTCTGCATCGACGAGAGGTAAGGATTCACTTCCCAGCTCGCGCAATCGTTCGTTGTATCGATAATTGGCACGAATACGTGCCATTCGATGTTTCCAATCGTTTTGCATCGACGGCAGGTAAGGATTCACTTCCCAGCTCGCGCAATCGTTCTTTTTATCGATAATTGGCAAGAATTCGTGCCATTCGATGTTTCCAATCGTTTTGCATCGACGGCAGGTAAGGATTCACTTCCCAGCTCGCGCAATCGTTCGTTGTGTCGATAATTGGCACGAATACGTGCCATTCGATGTTTCCAATCGTTTTCCATCGACGGGAGGTAAGGATTCACTTCCCAGCTCGCGCAATCGTTCTTTCTATCGATAATTGGCACGAATACGTGCCATTCGATGTTTCCAATCGTTTTGCATCGACGGGAGGTAAGGATTCACTTCCCAGCTCGCGCAATCGTTCTTTCTATCGATAATTGGCACGAATACGTGCCATTCGATGTTTCCAATCGTTTTGCATCGACGGGAGGTAAGGATTCACTTCCCAGCTCGCGCAATCGTTCGTTGTAACGATAATTGGCACGAATACGTGCCATTCGATGTTTCCAATCGTTTTGCATCGACGGGAGGTAAGGATTCACTTCCCAGCTGGCGAAATCGTTCTTTCTATCGATAATTGGCACGAATACGTGCCATTCGATGTTTCCAATCGTTCTGCATCGACGGGGGGTAAGGATTCACTTCCCAGCTCGCGCAATCGTTCGTTGTATCGATAATTGGCACGAATACGTGCCATTCGATGTTTCCAATTGTTCTGCATCGACGGGAGGTAAGGATTCACTTCCCAGCTCGCGCAATCGTCCGTTGTATCGATAATTGGCACGAATACGTGCCATTCGATGTTTCCAATCGTTTTGCATCGACGGGAGGTAAGGATTCACTTCCCAGCTCGCGCAATCGTTCTTTCTATCGATAATTGGCACGAATTCGTGCCATTCGATGTTTCCAATCGTTTTGCATCGACGGGAGGTAAGGATTCACTTCCCACCTCGCGCAATCGTTCGTTGTATCGATAATTGGCACGAATACGTGCCATTCGATGTTTCCAATCGTTTTGCATCGACGGGAGGTAAAGATTCACTTCCCAGCTCGCGCAATCGTTCTTTCTATCGATAATTGGTACGAATTCGTGCCATTCGATGTTTCCAATCGTTTTGCATCGACGGGAGGTAAGGATTCACTTCCCAGCTCGCGCAATCGTTCGTTGTATCGATAATTGGCAAGAATACGTGCCAATCGATGTTTCCAATCGTTTTGCATCGACGGGAGGTAAGGATTCACTTCCCAGCTCGCGCAATCGTTCGTTGTATCGATAATTGGCACGAATACGTGCCATTCGATGTTTCCAATCGTTTTGCATCGACGGGAGGTAAGGATTCACTTCCCAGCTCGCGCAATCGTTCTTTCTATCGATAATTGGCACGAATACGTGCCATTCGATGTTTCCAATCGTTTTGCATCGACGGGAGGTAAGGATTCACTTCCCAGCTCGCGCAATCGTTCGTTGTATCGATAATTGGCACGAATACGTGCCATTCGATGTTTCCAATCGTTTTGCATCGACGGGAGGTAAGGATTCACTTCCCAGCTCGCGCAATCGTTCGTTGTAACGATAATTGGCACGAATACGTGCCATTCGATGTTTCCAATCGTTTTGCATCGACGGGAGGTAAGGATTCACTTTCCAGCTCGCGCAATCGTTCGTTGTATCGATAATTGGCACGAATACGTGCTATTCGATGTTTCCAATCGTTTTGCATCGACGGGAGGTAAGGATTCACTTCCCAGCTCGCGCAATCGTTCTTTCTATCGATAATTGGCACGAATACGTGCCATTCGATGTTTCCAATCGTTCTGCATCGACGGGAGGTAAGGATTCACTTCCCAGCTCGCGCAATCGTTCGTTGTATCGATAATTGGCACGAATACGTGCCATTCGATGTTTCCAATCGTTTTGCATCGACGGGAGGTAAGGATTCACTTCCCAGCTCGCGCAATCGTTCTTTCTATCGATAATTGGCACGAATACGTGCCATTCGATGTTTCCAATCGTTTTGCATCGACGGGAGGTAAGGATTCACTTCCCAGCTCGCGCAATCGTTCGTTGTATCGATAATTGGCACGAATACGTGCCATTCGATGTTTCCAATCGTTTTGCATCGACGGGAGGTAAGGATTCACTTCCCAGCTCGCGCAATCGTTCGTTGTGTCGATAATTGGCACGAATACGTGCCATTCGATATTTCCAATCGTTTTCCATCGACGGGAGGTAAGGATTCACTTCCCAGCTCGCGCAATCGTTCTTTCTATCGATAATTGGCACGAATACGTGCCATTCGATGTTTCCAATCGTTTTGCATCGACGGGAGGTAAGGATTCACTTCCCAGCTCGCGCAATCGTTCTTTCTATCGATAATTGGCACGAATACGTGCCATTCGATGATTCCAATCGTTTTGCATCGACGGGAGGTAAGGATTCACTTCCCAGCTCGCGCAATCGTTCGTTGTAACGATAATTGGCACGAATACGTGCCATTCGATGTTTCCAATCGTTTTGCATCGACGGGAGGTAAGGATTCACTTCCCAGCTGGCGAAATCGTTCTTTCTATCGATAATTGGCACGAATACGTGCCATTCGATGTTTCCAATCGTTCTGCATCGACGGGGGGTAAGGATTCACTTCCCAGCTCGCGCAATCGTTCGTTGTATCGATAATTGGCACGAATACGTGCCATTCGATGTTTCCAATTGTTCTGCATCGACGGGAGGTAAGGATTCACTTCCCAGCTCGCGCAATCGTCCGTTGTATCGATAATTGGCACGAATACGTGCCATTCGATGTTTCCAATTGTTCTGCATCGACGGGAGGTAAGGATTCACTTCCCAGCTCGCGCAATCGTCCGTTGTATCGATAATTGGCACGAATACGTGCCATTCGATGTTTCCAATCGTTTTGCATCGACGGGAGGTAAGGATTCACTTCCCACCTCGCGCAATCGTTCGTTGTATCGATAATTGGCACGAATACGTGCCATTCGATGTTTCCAATTGTTCTGCATCGACGGGAGGTAAGGATTCACTTCCCAGCTCGCGCAATCGTTCGTTGTATCGATAATTGGCAAGAATACGTGCCAATCGATGTTTCCAATCGTTTTGCATCGACGGGAGGTAAGGATTCACTTCCCAGCTCGCGCAATCGTTCGTTGTATCGATAATTGGCACGAATACGTGCCATTCGATGTTTCCAATCGTTTTGCATCGACGGGAGGTAAGGATTCACTTCCCACCTCGCGCAATCGTTCTTTCTATCGATAATTGGCACGAATACGTGCCATTCGATGTTTCCAATCGTTCTGCATCGACGAGAGGTAAGGATTCACTTCCCAGCTCGCGCAATCGTTCGTTGTATCGATAATTGGCACGAATACGTGCCATTCGATGTTTCCAATCGTTTTGCATCGACGGCAGGTAAGGATTCACTTCCCAGCTCGCGCAATCGTTCGTTGTATCGATAATTGGCACGAATACGTGCCATTCGATGTTTCCAATCGTTCTGCATCGACGAGAGGTAAGGATTCACTTCCCAGCTCGCGCAATCGTTCGTTGTATCGATAATTGGCACGAATACGTGCCATTCGATGTTTCCAATCGTTTTGCATCGACGGCAGGTAAGGATTCACTTCCCAGCTCGCGCAATCGTTCTTTTTATCGATAATTGGCAAGAATTCGTGCCATTCGATGTTTCCAATCGTTTTGCATCGACGGGAGGTAAGGATTCACTTCCCAGCTCGCGCAATCGTTCGTTGTGTCGATAATTGGCACGAATACGTGCCATTCGATGTTTCCAATCGTTTTCCATCGACGGGAGGTAAGGATTCACTTCCCAGCTCGCGCAATCGTTCTTTCTATCGATAATTGGCACGAATTCGTGCCATTCGATGTTTCCAATCGTTTTGCATCGACGGGAGGTAAGGATTCACTTCCCAGCCCGCGCAATCGTTCGTTGTATCGATAATTGGCAAGAATACGTGCCAATCGATGTTTCCAATCGTTTTGCATCGACGGGAGGTAAGGATTCACTTCCCAGCTCGCGCAATCGTTCATTGTATCGATAATTGGCACGAATACGTGCCATTCGATGTTTCCAATCGTTTTGCATCGACGGGAGGTAAGGATTCACTTCCCAGCTCGCGCAATCGTTCGTTGTATCGATAATTGGCACGAAAACGTGCCATTCGATGTTTCCAATCGTTTTGCATCGACGGGAGGTAAGGATTCACTTCCCAGCTCGCGCAATCGTTCTTTCTATCGATAATTGGCACGAATACGTGCCATTCGATGTTTCCAATCGTTTTGCATCGACGGGAGGTAAGGATTCACTTCCCAGCTCGCGCAATCGTTCTTTCTATCGATAATTGGCACGAATACGTGCCATTCGATGTTTCCAATCGTTTTGCATCGACGGGAGGTAAGGATTCACTTCCCAGCTCGCGCAATCGTTCGTTGTAACGATAATTGGCACGAATAAGTGCCATTCGATGTTTCCAATCGTTTTGCATCGACGGGAGGTAAGGATTCACTTCCCAGCTGGCGAAATCGTTCTTTCTATCGATAATTGGCACGAATACGTGCCATTCGATGTTTCCAATCGTTCTGCATCAACGGGAGGTAAGGATTCACTTCCCAGCTCGCGCAATCGTTCGTTGTATCGATAATTGGCACGAATACGTGCCATTCGATGTTTCCAATTGTTCTGCATCGACGGGAGGTAAGGATTCACTTCCCAGCTCGCGCAATCGTCCGTTGTATCGATAATTGGCACGAATACGTGCCATTCGATGTTTCCAATCGTTTTGCATCGACGGGAGGTAAGGATTCACTTCCCAGCTCGCGCAATCGTTCTTTCTATAGATAATTGGCACGAATTCGTGCCATTCGATGTTTCCAATCGTTTTGCATCGACGGGAGGTAAGGATTCACTTCCCAGCTCGCGCAATTGTTCGTTGTATCGATAATTGGCACGAATACGTGCCATTCGATGTTTCCAATCGTTTTGCATCGACGGGAGGTAAAGATTCACTTCCCAGCTCGCGCAATCGTTCTTTCTATCGATAATTGGCACGAATTCGTGCCATTCGATGTTTCCAATCGTTTTGCATCGACGGGAGGTAAGGATTCACTTCCCAGCCCGCGCAATCGTTCGTTGTATCGATAATTGGCAAGAATACGTGCCAATCGATGTTTCCAATCGTTTTGCATCGACGGGAGGTAAGGATTCACTTCCCAGCTCGCGCAATCGTTCATTGTATCGATAATTGGCACGAATACGTGCCAATCGATGTTTCCAATCGTTTTGCATCGACGGGAGGTAAGGATTCACTTCCCAGCTCGCGCAATCGTTCATTGTATCGATAATTGGCACGAATACGTGCCATGCGATGTTTCCAATCGTTTTGCATCGACGGGAGGTAAGGATTCACTTCCCAGCTAGCGCAATCGTTCGTTGTAACGATAATTGGCACGAATACGTGCCATTCGATGTTTCCAATCGTTTTGCATCGACGGGAGGTAAGGATTCACTTCCCAGCTGGCGAAATCGTTCTTTCTATCGATAATTGGCACGAATACGTTCCATTCGATGTTTCCAATCGTTCTGCATCGACGGGAGGTAAGGATTCACTTCCCAGCTCGCGCAATCGTTCGTTGTATCGATAATTGGCACGAATACGTGCCATTCGATGTTTCCAATTGTTCTGCATCGACGGGAGGTAAGGATTCACTTCCCAGCTCGCGCAATCGTCCGTTGTATCGATAATTGGCACGAATACGTGCCATTCGATGTTTCCAATCGTTTTGCATCGACGGGAGGTAAGGATTCACTTCCCAGCTCGCGCAATCGTTCTTTCTATCGATAATTGGCACGAATTCGTGCCATTCGATGTTTCCAATTGTTCTGCATCGACGGGAGGTAAGGATTCACTTCCCAGCTGGCGAAATCGTTCTTTCTATCGATAATTGGCACGAATACGTGCCATTCGATGTTTCCAATCGTTCTGCATCGACGGGAGGTAAGGATTCACTTCCCAGCTCGCGCAATCGTTCGTTGTATCGATAATTGGCACGAATACGTGCCATTCGATGTTTCCAATTGTTCTGCATCGACGGGAGGTAAGGATTCACTTCCCAGCTCGCGCAATCGTCCGTTGTATCGATAATTGGCACGAATACGTGCCATTCGATGTTTCCAATCGTTTTGCATCGACGGGAGGTAAGGATTCACTTCCCAGCTCGCGCAATCGTTCTTTCTATCGATAATTGGCACGAATTCGTGCCATTCGATGTTTCCAATCGTTTTGCATCGACGGGAGGTAAGGATTCACTTCCCAGCTCGCGCAATCGTTCGTTGTATCGATAATTGGCACGAATACGTGCCATTCGATGTTTCCAATCGTTTTGCATCGACGGGAGGTAAAGATTCACTTCCCAGCTCGCGCAATCGTTCTTTCTATCGATAATTGGCACGAATTCGTGCCATTCGATGTTTCCAATCGTTTTGCATCGACGGGAGGTAAGGATTCACTTCCCAGCTCGCGCAATCGTTCGTTGTATCGATAATTGGCACGAATACGTGCCATTCGATGTTTCCAATCGTTTTGCATCGACGGGAGGTAAGGATTCACTTCCCAGCTCGCGCAATCGTTCGTTGTAACGATAATTGGCACGAATACGTGCCATTCGATGTTTCCAATCGTTTTGCATCGACGGGAGGTAAGGATTCACTTTCCAGCTCGCGCAATCGTTCGTTGTATCGATAATTGGCACGAATACGTGCTATTCGATGTTTCCAATCGTTTTGCATCGACGGGAGGTAAGGATTCACTTCCCAGCTCGCGCAATCGTTCTTTCTATCGATAATTGGCACGAATACGTGCCATTCGATGTTTCCAATCGTTCTGCATCGACGGGAGGTAAGGATTCACTTCCCAGCTCGCGCAATCGTTCGTTGTATCGATAATTGGCACGAATACGTGCCATTCGATGTTTCCAATCGTTTTGCATCGACGGCAGGTACGGATTCACTTCCCAGCTCGCGCAATCGTTCTTTCTATCGATAATTGGCAAGAATTCGTGCCATTCGATGTTTCCAATCGTTTTGCATCGACGGGAGGTAAGGATTCACTTCCCAGCTCGCGCAATCGTTCGTTGTAACGATAATTGGCACGAATACGTGCCATTCGATGTTTCCAATCGTTTTGCATCGACGGGAGGTAAGGATTCACTTTCCAGCTCGCGCAATCGTTCGTTGTATCGATAATTGGCACGAATACGTGACATTCGATGTTTCCAATCGTTTTGCATCGACGGGAGGTAAGGATTCACTTCCCAGCTCGCGAAATCGTTCGTTGTATCGATAACTGGCACGAATACGTGCCATTCCATATTTCCAATCGTTTTGCATCGACGGGAGGTAAGGATTCACTTCCCAGCTCGCGCAATCGTTCTTTCTATCGATAATTGGCACGAATACGTGCCATTCGATGTTTCCAATCGTTTTGCATCGACGGGAGGTAAGGATTCACTTCCCAGCTCGCGCAATCGTTCGTTGTATCGATAATTGGCACGAATACGTGCCATTCGATGTTTCCAATCGTTTTGCATCGACGGGAGGTAAGGATTCACTTCCCAGCTCGCGCAATCGTTCGTTGTAACGATAATTGGCACGAATACGTGCCATTCGATGTTTCCAATCGTTTTGCATCGACGGGAGGTAAGGATTCACTTTCCAGCTCGCGCAATCGTTCGTTGTATCGATAATTGGCACGAATACGTGCCATTCGATGTTTCCAATCGTTTTGCATCGACGGGAGGTAAGGATTCACTTCCCAGCTCGCGCAATCGTTCTTTCTATCGATAATTGGCACGAATACGTGCCATTCGATGTTTCCAATCGTTTTGCATCGACGGGAGGTAAGGATTCACTTCCCAGCTCGCGCAATCGTTCGTTGTAACGATAATTGGCACGAATACGTGCCATTCGATGTTTCCAATCGTTTTGCATCGACGGGAGGTAAGGATTCACTTCCCAGCTGGCGAAATCGTTCTTTCTATCGATAATTGGCACGAATACGTGCCATTCGATGTTTCCAATCGTTCTGCATCGACGGGAGGTAAGGATTCACTTCCCAGCTCGCGCAATCGTTCGTTGTATCGATAATTGGCACGAATACGTGACATTCGATGTTTCCAATCGTTTTGCATCGACGGGAGGTAAGGATTCACTTCCCAGCTCGCGAAATCGTTCGTTGTATCGATAACTGGCACGAATACGTGCCATTCCATATTTCCAATCGTTTTGCATCGACGGGAGGTAAGGATTCACTTCCCAGCTCGCGCAATCGTTCTTTCTATCGATAATTGGCACGAATACGTGCCATTCGATGTTTCCAATCGTTTTGCATCGACGGGAGGTAAGGATTCACTTCCCAGCTCGCGCAATCGTTCGTTGTATCGATAATTGGCACGAATACGTGCCATTCGATGTTTCCAATCGTTTTGCATCGACGGGAGGTAAGGATTCACTTCCCAGCTCGCGCAATCGTTCGTTGTAACGATAATTGGCACGAATACGTGCCATTCGATGTTTCCAATCGTTTTGCATCGACGGGAGGTAAGGATTCACTTTCCAGCTCGCGCAATCGTTCGTTGTATCGATAATTGGCACGAATACGTGCCATTCGATGTTTCCAATCGTTTTGCATCGACGGGAGGTAAGGATTCACTTCCCAGCTCGCGCAATCGTTCTTTCTATCGATAATTGGTACGAATACGTGCCATTCGATGTTTCCAATCGTTTTGCATCGACGGGAGGTAAGGATTCACTTCCCAGCTCGCGCAATCGTTCGTTGTAACGATAATTGGCACGAATACGTGCCATTCGATGTTTCCAATCGTTTTGCATCGACGGGAGGTAAGGATTCACTTCCCAGCTGGCGAAATCGTTCTTTCTATCGATAATTGGCACGAATACGTGCCATTCGATGTTTCCAATCGTTCTGCATCGACGGGAGGTAAGGATTCACTTCCCAGCTCGCGCAATCGTTCGTTGTATCGATAATTGGCACGAATACGTGCCATTCGATGTTTCCAATTGTTCTGCATCGACGGGAGGTAAGGATTCACTTCCCAGCTCGCGCAATCGTCCGTTGTATCGATAATTGGCACGAATACGTGCCATTCGATGTTTCCAATCGTTTTGCATCGACGGGAGGTAAGGATTCACTTCCCAGCTCGCGCAATCGTTCTTTCTATCGATAATTGGCACGAATTCGTGCCATTCGATGTTTCCAATCGTTTTGCATCGACGGGAGGTAAGGATTCACTTCCCAGCTCGCGCAATCGTTCGTTGTATCGATAATTGGCACGAATACGTGCCATTCGATGTTTCCAATCGTTTTGCATCGACGGGAGGTAAAGATTCACTTCCCAGCTCGCGCAATCGTTCTTTCTATCGATAATTGGCACGAATTCGTGCCATTCGATGTTTCCAATCGTTTTGCATCGACGGGAGGTAAGGATTCACTTCCCAGCCCGCGCAATCGTTCGTTGTATCGATAATTGGCAAGAATACGTGCCAATCGATGTTTCCAATCGTTTTGCATCGACGGGAGGTAAGGATTCACTTCCCAGCTCGCGCAATCGTTCATTGTATCGATAATTGGCACGAATACGTGCCATTCGATGTTTCCAATCGTTTTGCATCGACGGGAGGTAAGGATTCACTTCCCAGCTCGCGCAATCGTTCGTTGTATCGATAATTGGCACGAATACGTGCCATTCGATGTTTCCAATCGTTTTGCATCGACGGGAGGTAAGGATTCACTTCCCAGCTCGCGCAATCGTTCTTTCTATCGATAATTGGCACGAATTCGTGCCATTCGATGTTTCCAATCGTTTTGCATCGACGGGAGGTAAGGATTCACTTCCCAGCTCGCGCAATCGTTCGTTGTAACGATAATTGGCACGAATACGTGCCATTCGATGTTTCCAATCGTTTTGCATCGACGGGAGGTAAGGATTCACTTTCCAGCTCGCGCAATCGTTCGTTGTATCGATAATTGGCACGAATACGTGACATTCGATGTTTCCAATCGTTTTGCATCGACGGGAGGTAAGGATTCACTTCCCAGCTCGCGAAATCGTTCGTTGTATCGATAACTGGCACGAATACGTGCCATTCCATATTTCCAATCGTTTTGCATCGACGGGAGGTAAGGATTCACTTCCCAGCTCGCGCAATCGTTCTTTCTATCGATAATTGGCACGAATACGTGCCATTCGATGTTTCCAATCGTTTTGCATCGACGGGAGGTAAGGATTCACTTCCCAGCTCGCGCAATCGTCCGTTGTATCGATAATTGGCACGAATACGTGCCATTCGATGTTTCCAATCGTTTTGCATCGACGGGAGGTAAGGATTCACTTCCCACCTCGCGCAATCGTTCGTTGTATCGATAATTGGCACGAATACGTGCCATTCGATGTTTCCAATCGTTTTGCATCGACGGGAGGTAAAGATTCACTTCCCAGCTCGCGCAATCGTTCTTTCTATCGATAATTGGTACGAATTCGTGCCATTCGATGTTTCCAATCGTTTTGCATCGACGGGAGGTAAGGATTCACTTCCCAGCTCGCGCAATCGTTCGTTGTATCGATAATTGGCAAGAATACGTGCCAATCGATGTTTCCAATCGTTTTGCATCGACGGGAGGTAAGGATTCACTTCCCAGCTCGCGCAATCGTTCGTTGTATCGATAATTGGCACGAATACGTGCCATTCGATGTTTCCAATCGTTTTGCATCGACGGGAGGTAAGGATTCACTTCCCAGCTCGCGCAATCGTTCTTTCTATCGATAATTGTCACGAATACGTGCCATTCGATGTTTCCAATCGTTTTGCATCGACGGGAGGTAAGGATTCACTTCCCAGCTCGCGCAATCGTTCGTTGTATCGATAATTGGCACGAATACGTGCCATTCGATGTTTCCAATCGTTTTGCATCGACGGGAGGTAAGGATTCACTTCCCAGCTCGCGCAATCGTTCGTTGTAACGATAATTGGCACGAATACGTGCCATTCGATGTTTCCAATCGTTTTGCATCGACGGGAGGTAAGGATTCACTTTCCAGCTCGCGCAATCGTTCGTTGTATCGATAATTGGCACGAATACGTGCTATTCGATGTTTCCAATCGTTTTGCATCGACGGGAGGTAAGGATTCACTTCCCAGCTCGCGCAATCGTTCTTTCTATCGATAATTGGCACGAATACGTGCCATTCGATGTTTCCAATCGTTCTGCATCGACGGGAGGTAAGGATTCACTTCCCAGCTCGCGCAATCGTTCGTTGTATCGATAATTGGCACGAATACGTGCCATTCGATGTTTCCAATCGTTTTGCATCGACGGCAGGTACGGATTCACTTCCCAGCTCGCGCAATCGTTCTTTCTATCGATAATTGGCAAGAATTCGTGCCATTCGATGTTTCCAATCGTTTTGCATCGACGGGAGGTAAGGATTCACTTCCCAGCTCGCGCAATCGTTCGTTGTAACGATAATTGGCACGAATACGTGCCATTCGATGTTTCCAATCGTTTTGCATGGACGGGAGGTAAGGATTCACTTTCCAGCTCGCGCAATCGTTCGTTGTATCGATAATTGGCACGAATACGTGACATTCGATGTTTCCAATCGTTTTGCATCGACGGGAGGTAAGGATTCACTTCCCAGCTCGCGAAATCGTTCGTTGTATCGATAACTGGCACGAATACGTGCCATTCCATATTTCCAATCGTTTTGCATCGACGGGAGGTAAGGATTCACTTCCCAGCTCGCGCAATCGTTCTTTCTATCGATAATTGGCACGAATACGTGCCATTCGATGTTTCCAATCGTTTTGCATCGACGGGAGGTAAGGATTCACTTCCCAGCTCGCGCAATCGTTCGTTGTATCGATAATTGGCACGAATACGTGCCATTCGATGTTTCCAATCGTTTTGCATCGACGGGAGGTAAGGATTCACTTCCCAGCTCGCGCAATCGTTCGTTGTAACGATAATTGGCACGAATACGTGCCATTCGATGTTTCCAATCGTTTTGCATCGACGGGAGGTAAGGATTCACTTTCCAGCTCGCGCAATCGTTCGTTGTATCGATAATTGGCACGAATACGTGCCATTCGATGTTTCCAATCGTTTTGCATCGACGGGAGGTAAGGATTCACTTCCCAGCTCGCGCAATCGTTCTTTCTATCGATAATTGGCACGAATACGTGCCATTCGATGTTTCCAATCGTTTTGCATCGACGGGAGGTAAGGATTCACTTCCCAGCTCGCGCAATCGTTCGTTGTAACGATAATTGGCACGAATACGTGCCATTCGATGTTTCCAATCGTTTTGCATCGACGGGAGGTAAGGATTCACTTCCCAGCTGGCGAAATCGTTCTTTCTATCGATAATTGGCACGAATACGAGCCATTCGATGTTTCCAATCGTTCTGCATCGACGGGAGGTAAGGATTCACTTCCCAGCTCGCGCAATCGTTCGTTGTATCGATAATTGGCACGAATACGTGCCATTCGATGTTTCCAATTGTTCTGCATCGACGGGAGGTAAGGATTCACTTCCCAGCTCGCGCAATCGTCCGTTGTATCGATAATTGGCACGAATACGTGCCATTCGATGTTTCCAATCGTTTTGCATCGACAAGAGGTAAGGATTCACTTCCCAGCTCGCGCAATCGTTCTTTCTATCGATAATTGGCACGAATTCGTGCCATTCGATGTTTCCAATCGTTTTGCATCGACGGGAGGTAAGGATTCACTTCCCAGCTCGCGCAATCGTTCGTTGTATCGATAATTGGCACGAATACGTGCCATTCGATGTTTCCAATCGTTTTGCATCGACGGGAGGTAAAGATTCACTTCCCAGCTCGCGCAATCGTTCTTTCTATCGATAATTGGCACGAATACGTGCCATTCGATGTTTCCAATCGTTTTGCATCGACGGGAGGTAAGGATTCACTTCCCAGCCCGCGCAATCGTTCGTTGTATCGATAATTGGCAAGAATACGTGCCAATCGATGTTTCCAATCGTTTTGCATCGACGGGAGGTAAGGATTCACTTCCCAGCTCGCGCAATCGTTCATTGTATCGATAATTGGCACGAATACGTGCCAATCGATGTTTCCAATCGTTTTGCATCGACGGGAGGTAAGGATTCACTTCCCAGCTCGCGCAATCGTTCATTGTATCGATAATTGGCACGAATACGTGCCATTCGATGTTTCCAATCGTTTTGCATCGACGGGAGGTAAGGATTCACTTCCCAGCTCGCGCAATCGTTCGTTGTATCGATAATTGGCACGAAAACGTGCCATTCGATGTTTCCAATCGTTTTGCATCGACAGGAGGTAAGGATTCACTTCCCAGCTCGCGCAATCGTTCTTTCTATCGATAATTGGCACGAATACGTGCCATTCGATGTTTCCAATCGTTTTGCATCGACGGGAGGTAAGGATTCACTTCCCAGCTCGCGCAATCGTTCTTTCTATCGATAATTGGCACGAATACGTGCCATTCGATGTTTCCAATCGTTTTGCATCGACGGGAGGTAAGGATTCACTTCCCAGCTCGCGCAATCGTTCGTTGTAACGATAATTGGCACGAATACGTGCCATTCGATGTTTCCAATCGTTTTGCATCGACGGGAGGTAAGGATTCACTTCCCAGCTGGCGAAATCGTTCTTTCTATCGATAATTGGCACGAATACGTGCCATTCGATGTTTCCAATCGTTCTGCATCAACGGGAGGTAAGGATTCACTTCCCAGCTCGCGCAATCGTTCGTTGTATCGATAATTGGCACGAATACGTGCCATTCGATGTTTCCAATTGTTCTGCATCGACGGGAGGTAAGGATTCACTTCCCAGCTCGCGCAATCGTCCGTTGTATCGATAATTGGCACGAATACGTGCCATTCGATGTTTCCAATCGTTTTGCATCGACGGGAGGTAAGGATTCACTTCCCAGCTCGCGCAATCGTTCTTTCTATCGATAATTGGCACGAATTCGTGCCATTCGATGTTTCCAATCGTTTTGCATCGACGGGAGGTAAGGATTCACTTCCCAGCCCGCGCAATCGTTCGTTGTATCGATAATTGGCAAGAATACGTGCCAATCGATGTTTCCAATCGTTTTGCATCGACGGGAGGTAAGGATTCACTTCCCAGCTCGCGCAATCGTTCATTGTATCGATAATTGGCACGAATACGTGCCAATCGATGTTTCCAATCGTTTTGCATCGACGGGAGGTAAGGATTCACTTCCCAGCTCGCGCAATCGTTCCTTGTATCGATAATTGGCACGAATACGTGCCATTCGATGTTTCCAATCGTTTTGCATCGACGGGAGGTAAGGATTCACTTCCCAGCTCGCGCAATCGTTCGTTGTAACGATAATTGGCACGAATACGTGCCATTCGATGTTTCCAATCGTTTTGCATCGACGGGAGGTAAGGATTCACTTCCCAGCTGGCGAAATCGTTCTTTCTATCGATAATTGGCACGAATACGTTCCATTCGATGTTTCCAATCGTTCTGCATCGACGGGAGGTAAGGATTCACTTCCCAGCTCGCGCAATCGTTCGTTGTATCGATAATTGGCACGAATACGTGCCATTCGATGTTTCCAATCGTTTTGCATCGACGGGAGGTAAGGATTCACTTCCCAGCTGGCGAAATCGTTCTTTCTATCGATAATTGGCACGAATTCGTGCCATTCGATGTTTCCAATCGTTTTGCATCGACGGGAGGTAAGGATTCACTTCCCAGCCCGCGCAATCGTTCGTTGTATCGATAATTGGCAAGAATACGTGCCAATCGATGTTTCCAATCGTTTTGCATCGACGGGAGGTAAGGATTCACTTCCCAGCTCGCGCAATCGTTCGTTGTAACGATAATTGGCACGAATACGTGCCATTCGATGTTTCCAATCGTTTTGCATCGACGGGAGGTAAGGATTCACTTCCCAGCTCGCGCAATCGTTCGTTGTATCGATAATTGGCACGAATACGTGCCATTCGAAGTTTCCAATCGTTTTGCATCGACGGGAGGTAAGGATTCACTTCCCAGCTGGCGAAATCGTTCTTTCTATCGATAATTGGCACGAATACGTGCCATTCGATGTTTCCAATCGTTCTGCATCGACGGGAGGTAAGGATTCACTTCCCAGCTCGCGCAATCATTCGTTGTATCGATAATTGTCACGAATACGTGCCATTCGATGTTTCCAATTGTTCTGCATCGACGGGAGGTAAGGATTCACTTCCCAGCTCGCGCAATCGTTCGTTGTATCGATAATTGGCACGAATACGTGCCACTCGATGTTTCCAATCGTTTTGCATCGACGGGAGGTAAGGATTCACTTCCCAGCTCGCGCAATCGTTCGTTGTATCGATAATTGGCACGAATACGTGCCATTCGATGTTTCCAATCGTTTTGCATCGACGGGAGGTAAGCATTCACTTCCCAGCTCGCGCAATCGTTCGTTGTAACGATAATTGGCACGAATACGTGCCATTCGATGTTTCCAATCGTTTTGCATCGACGGGAGGTAAGGATTCACTTTCCAGCTCGCGCAATCGTTCGTTGTATCGATAATTGGCACGAATACGTGCTATTCGATGTTTCCAATCGTTTTGCATCGACGGGAGGTAAGGATTCACTTCTCAGCTCGCGCAATCGTTCTTTCTATCGATACTTGGCACGAATACGTGCCATTCGATGTTTCCAATCGTTCTGCATCGACGAGAGGTAAGGATTCATTTCCCAGCTCGCGCAATCGTTCGTTGTATCGATAATTGGCACGAATACGTGCCATTCGATGTTTCCAATCGTTTTGCATCGACGGGAGGTAAGGATTCACTTCCCAGCTCGCGCAATCGTTCTTTCTATCGATAATTGGCACGAATACGTGCCATTCGATGTTTCCAATCGTTTTGCATCGACGGGAGGTAAGGATTCACTTCCCAGCTCGCGCAATCGTTCGTTGTATCGATAATTGGCACGAATACGTGCCATTCGATGTTTCCAATCGTTTTGCATCGACGGGAGGTAAGGATTCACTTCCCAGCTCGCGCAATCGTTCGTTGTAACGATAATTGGCACGAATACGTGCCATTCGATGTTTCCAATCGTTTTGCATCGACGGGAGGTAAGGATTCACTTTCCAGCTCGCGCAATCGTTCGTTGTATCGATAATTGGCACGAATACGTGCCATTCGATGTTTCCAATCGTTTTGCATCGACGGGAGGTAAGGATTCACTTCCCAGCTCGCGCAATCGTTCTTTCTATCGATAATTGGCACGAATACGTGCCATTCGATGTTTCCAATCGTTCTGCATCGACGGGAGGTAAGGATTCACTTCCCAGCTCGCGCAATCGTTCGTTGTATCGATAATTGGCACGAATACGTGCCATTCGATGTTTCCAATCGTTTTGCATCGACGGCAGGTACGGATTCACTTCCCAGCTCGCGCAATCGTTCTTTCTATCGATAATTGGCAAGAATTCGTGCCATTCGATGTTTCCAATCGTTTTGCATCGACGGGAGGTAAGGATTCACTTCCCAGCTCGCGCAATCGTTCGTTGTAACGATAATTGGCACGAATACGTGCCATTCGATGTTTCCAATCGTTTTGCATCGACGGGAGGTAAGGATTCACTTTCCAGCTCGCGCAATCGTTCGTTGTATCGATAATTGGCACGAATACGTGACATTCGATGTTTCCAATCGTTTTGCATCGACGGGAGGTAAGGATTCACTTCCCAGCTCTCGCAATCGTTCTTTCTATCGATAATTGGCACGAATACGTGCCATTCCATATTTCCAATCGTTTTGCATCGACGGGAGGTAAGGATTCACTTTCCAGCTCGCGCAATCGTTCGTTGTATCGATAATTGGCACGAATACGTGACATTCGATGTTTCCAATCGTTTTGCATCGACGGGAGGTAAGGATTCACTTCCCAGCTCGCGAAATCGTTCGTTGTATCGATAACTGGCACGAATTCGTGCCATTCGATGTTTCCAATCGTTTTTCATCGACGGGAGGTAAGGATTCACTTCCCAGCTCGCGCAATCGTTCTTTCTATCGATAATTGGCACGAATACGTGCCATTCGATGTTTCCAATCGTTTTGCATCGACGGGAGGTAAGGATTCACTTCCCAGCTCTCGCAATCGTTCTTTCTATCGATAATTGGCACGAATACGTGCCATTCCATATTTCCAATCGTTTTGCATCGACGGGAGGTAAGGATTCACTTCCCAGCTCGCGCAATCGTTCTTTCTATCGATAATTGGCACGAATACGTGCCATTCGATGTTTCCAATCGTTTTGCATCGACGGGAGGTAAGGATTCACTTCCCAGCTCGCGCAATCGTTCGTTGTATCGATAATTGGCACGAATACGTGCCATTCGATGTTTCCAATCGTTTTGCATCGACGGGAGGTAAGGATTCACTTCCCAGCTCGCGCAATCTTTCGTTGTAACGATAATTGGCACGAATACGTGCCATTCGATGTTTCCAATCGTTTTGCATCGACGGGAGGTAAGGATTCACTTTCCAGCTCGCGCAATCGTTCGTTGTATCGATAATTGGCACGAATACGTGCCATTCGATGTTTCCAATCGTTTTGCATCGACGGGAGGTAAGGATTCACTTCCCAGCTCGCGCAATCGTTCTTTCTATCGATAATTGGCACGAATACGTGCCATTCGATGTTTCCAATCGTTTTGCATCGACGGGAGGTAAGGATTCACTTCCCAGCTCGCGCAATCGTTCGTTGTAACGATAATTGGCACGAATACGTGCCATTCGATGTTTCCAATCGTTTTGCATCGACGGGAGGTAAGGATTCACTTCCCAGCTGGCGAAATCGTTCTTTCTATCGATAATTGGCACGAGTACGTGCCATTCGATGTTTCCAATCGTTCTGCATCGACGGGAGGTAAGGATTCACTTCCCAGCTCGCGCAATCGTTCGTTGTATCGATAATTGGCACGAATACGTGCCATTCGATGTTTCCAATTGTTCTGCATCGACGGGAGGTAAGGATTCACTTCCCAGCTCGCGCAATCGTTCGTTGTATCGATAATTGGCAAGAATACGTGCCAATCGATGTTTCCAATCGTTTTGCATCGACGGGAGGTAAGGATTCACTTCCCAGCTCGCGCAATCGTTCGTTGTATCGATAATTGGCACGAATACGTGCCATTCGATGTTTCCAATCGTTTTGCATCGACGGGAGGTAAGGATTCACTTCCCACCTCGCGCAATCGTTCTTTCTATCGATAATTGGCACGAATACGTGCCATTCGATGTTTCCAATCGTTCTGCATCGACGAGAGGTAAGGATTCACTTCCCAGCTCGCGCAATCGTTCGTTGTATCGATAATTGGCACGAATACGTGCCATTCGATGTTTCCAATCGTTTTGCATCGACGGCAGGTAAGGATTCACTTCCCAGCTCGCGCAATCGTTCGTTGTATCGATAATTGGCACGAATACGTGCCATTCGATGTTTCCAATCGTTCTGCATCGACGAGAGGTAAGGATTCACTTCCCAGCTCGCGCAATCGTTCGTTGTATCGATAATTGGCACGAATACGTGCCATTCGATGTTTCCAATCGTTTTGCATCGACGGCAGGTAAGGATTCACTTCCCAGCTCGCGCAATCGTTCTTTTTATCGATAATTGGCAAGAATTCGTGCCATTCGATGTTTCCAATCGTTTTGCATCGACGGGAGGTAAGGATTCACTTCCCAGCTCGCGCAATCGTTCGTTGTGTCGATAATTGGCACGAATACGTGCCATTCGATGTTTCCAATCGTTTTCCATCGACGGGAGGTAAGGATTCACTTCCCAGCTCGCGCAATCGTTCTTTCTATCGATAATTGGCACGAATACGTGCCATTCGATGTTTCCAATCGTTTTGCATCGACGGGAGGTAAGGATTCACTTCCCAGCTCGCGCAATCGTTCTTTCTATCGATAATTGGCACGAATACGTGCCATTCGATGTTTCCAATCGTTTTGCATCGACGGGAGGTAAGGATTCACTTCCCAGCTCGCGCAATCGTTCGTTGTAACGATAATTGGCACGAATACGTGCCATTCGATGTTTCCAATCGTTTTGCATCGACGGGAGGTAAGGATTCACTTCCCAGCTGGCGAAATCGTTCTTTCTATCGATAATTGGCACGAATACGTGCCATTCGATGTTTCCAATCGTTCTGCATCGACGGGGGGTAAGGATTCACTTCCCAGCTCGCGCAATCGTTCGTTGTATCGATAATTGGCACGAATACGTGCCATTCGATGTTTCCAATTGTTCTGCATCGACGGGAGGTAAGGATTCACTTCCCAGCTCGCGCAATCGTCCGTTGTATCGATAATTGGCACGAATACGTGCCATTCGATGTTTCCAATCGTTTTGCATCGACGGGAGGTAAGGATTCACTTCCCAGCTCGCGCAATCGTTCTTTCTATCGATAATTGGCACGAATTCGTGCCATTCGATGTTTCCAATCGTTTTGCATCGACGGGAGGTAAGGATTCACTTCCCACCTCGCGCAATCGTTCGTTGTATCGATAATTGGCACGAATACGTGCCATTCGATGTTTCCAATCGTTTTGCATCGACGGGAGGTAAAGATTCACTTCCCAGCTCGCGCAATCGTTCTTTCTATCGATAATTGGTACGAATTCGTGCCATTCGATGTTTCCAATCGTTTTGCATCGACGGGAGGTAAGGATTCACTTCCCAGCTCGCGCAATCGTTCGTTGTATCGATAATTGGCAAGAATACGTGCCAATCGATGTTTCCAATCGTTTTGCATCGACGGGAGGTAAGGATTCACTTCCCAGCTCGCGCAATCGTTCGTTGTATCGATAATTGGCACGAATACGTGCCATTCGATGTTTCCAATCGTTTTGCATCGACGGGAGGTAAGGATTCACTTCCCAGCTCGCGCAATCGTTCTTTCTATCGATAATTGGCACGAATACGTGCCATTCGATGTTTCCAATCGTTTTGCATCGACGGGAGGTAAGGATTCACTTCCCAGCTCGCGCAATCGTTCGTTGTATCGATAATTGGCACGAATACGTGCCATTCGATGTTTCCAATCGTTTTGCATCGACGGGAGGTAAGGATTCACTTCCCAGCTCGCGCAATCGTTCGTTGTAACGATAATTGGCACGAATACGTGCCATTCGATGTTTCCAATCGTTTTGCATCGACGGGAGGTAAGGATTCACTTTCCAGCTCGCGCAATCGTTCGTTGTATCGATAATTGGCACGAATACGTGCTATTCGATGTTTCCAATCGTTTTGCATCGACGGGAGGTAAGGATTCACTTCCCAGCTCGCGCAATCGTTCTTTCTATCGATAATTGGCACGAATACGTGCCATTCGATGTTTCCAATCGTTCTGCATCGACGGGAGGTAAGGATTCACTTCCCAGCTCGCGCAATCGTTCGTTGTATCGATAATTGGCACGAATACGTGCCATTCGATGTTTCCAATCGTTTTGCATCGACGGGAGGTAAGGATTCACTTCCCAGCTCGCGCAATCGTTCTTTCTATCGATAATTGGCACGAATACGTGCCATTCGATGTTTCCAATCGTTTTGCATCGACGGGAGGTAAGGATTCACTTCCCAGCTCGCGCAATCGTTCGTTGTATCGATAATTGGCACGAATACGTGCCATTCGATGTTTCCAATCGTTTTGCATCGACGGGAGGTAAGGATTCACTTCCCAGCTCGCGCAATCGTTCGTTGTGTCGATAATTGGCACGAATACGTGCCATTCGATATTTCCAATCGTTTTCCATCGACGGGAGGTAAGGATTCACTTCCCAGCTCGCGCAATCGTTCTTTCTATCGATAATTGGCACGAATACGTGCCATTCGATGTTTCCAATCGTTTTGCATCGACGGGAGGTAAGGATTCACTTCCCAGCTCGCGCAATCGTTCTTTCTATCGATAATTGGCACGAATACGTGCCATTCGATGATTCCAATCGTTTTGCATCGACGGGAGGTAAGGATTCACTTCCCAGCTCGCGCAATCGTTCGTTGTAACGATAATTGGCACGAATACGTGCCATTCGATGTTTCCAATCGTTTTGCATCGACGGGAGGTAAGGATTCACTTCCCAGCTGGCGAAATCGTTCTTTCTATCGATAATTGGCACGAATACGTGCCATTCGATGTTTCCAATCGTTCTGCATCGACGGGGGGTAAGGATTCACTTCCCAGCTCGCGCAATCGTTCGTTGTATCGATAATTGGCACGAATACGTGCCATTCGATGTTTCCAATTGTTCTGCATCGACGGGAGGTAAGGATTCACTTCCCAGCTCGCGCAATCGTCCGTTGTATCGATAATTGGCACGAATACGTGCCATTCGATGTTTCCAATTGTTCTGCATCGACGGGAGGTAAGGATTCACTTCCCAGCTCGCGCAATCGTCCGTTGTATCGATAATTGGCACGAATACGTGCCATTCGATGTTTCCAATCGTTTTGCATCGACGGGAGGTAAGGATTCACTTCCCACCTCGCGCAATCGTTCGTTGTATCGATAATTGGCACGAATACGTGCCATTCGATGTTTCCAATTGTTCTGCATCGACGGGAGGTAAGGATTCACTTCCCAGCTCGCGCAATCGTTCGTTGTATCGATAATTGGCAAGAATACGTGCCAATCGATGTTTCCAATCGTTTTGCATCGACGGGAGGTAAGGATTCACTTCCCAGCTCGCGCAATCGTTCGTTGTATCGATAATTGGCACGAATACGTGCCATTCGATGTTTCCAATCGTTTTGCATCGACGGGAGGTAAGGATTCACTTCCCACCTCGCGCAATCGTTCTTTCTATCGATAATTGGCACGAATACGTGCCATTCGATGTTTCCAATCGTTCTGCATCGACGAGAGGTAAGGATTCACTTCCCAGCTCGCGCAATCGTTCGTTGTATCGATAATTGGCACGAATACGTGCCATTCGATGTTTCCAATCGTTTTGCATCGACGGCAGGTAAGGATTCACTTCCCAGCTCGCGCAATCGTTCGTTGTATCGATAATTGGCACGAATACGTGCCATTCGATGTTTCCAATCGTTCTGCATCGACGAGAGGTAAGGATTCACTTCCCAGCTCGCGCAATCGTTCGTTGTATCGATAATTGGCACGAATACGTGCCATTCGATGTTTCCAATCGTTTTGCATCGACGGCAGGTAAGGATTCACTTCCCAGCTCGCGCAATCGTTCTTTTTATCGATAATTGGCAAGAATTCGTGCCATTCGATGTTTCCAATCGTTTTGCATCGACGGGAGGTAAGGATTCACTTCCCAGCTCGCGCAATCGTTCGTTGTGTCGATAATTGGCACGAATACGTGCCATTCGATGTTTCCAATCGTTTTCCATCGACGGGAGGTAAGGATTCACTTCCCAGCTCGCGCAATCGTTCTTTCTATCGATAATTGGCACGAATACGTGCCATTCGATGTTTCCAATCGTTTTGCATCGACGGGAGGTAAGGATTCACTTCCCAGCTCGCGCAATCGTTCTTTCTATCGATAATTGGCACGAATACGTGCCATTCGATGTTTCCAATCGTTTTGCATCGACGGGAGGTAAGGATTCACTTCCCATCTCGCGCAATCGTTCGTTGTAACGATAATTGGCACGAATACGTGCCATTCGATGTTTCCAATCGTTTTGCATCGACGGGAGGTAAGGATTCACTTCCCAGCTGGCGAAATCGTTCTTTCTATCGATAATTGGCACGAATACGTGCCATTCGATGTTTCCAATCGTTCTGCATCGACGGGGGGTAAGGATTCACTTCCCAGCTCGCGCAATCGTTCGTTGTATCGATAATTGGCACGAATACGTGCCATTCGATGTTTCCAATTGTTCTGCATCGACGGGAGGTAAGGATTCACTTCCCAGCTCGCGCAATCGTCCGTTGTATCGATAATTGGCACGAATACGTGCCATTCGATGTTTCCAATCGTTTTGCATCGACGGGAGGTAAGGATTCACTTCCCAGCTCGCGCAATCGTTCTTTCTATCGATAATTGGCACGAATTCGTGCCATTCGATGTTTCCAATCGTTTTGCATCGACGGGAGGTAAGGATTCACTTCCCACCTCGCGCAATCGTTCGTTGTATCGATAATTGGCACGAATACGTGCCATTCGATGTTTCCAATCGTTTTGCATCGACGGGAGGTAAAGATTCACTTCCCAGCTCGCGCAATCGTTCTTTCTATCGATAATTGGTACGAATTCGTGCCATTCGATGTTTCCAATCGTTTTGCATCGACGGGAGGTAAGGATTCACTTCCCAGCTCGCGCAATCGTTCGTTGTATCGATAATTGGCAAGAATACGTGCCAATCGATGTTTCCAATCGTTTTGCATCGACGGGAGGTAAGGATTCACTTCCCAGCTCGCGCAATCGTTCGTTGTATCGATAATTGGCACGAATACGTGCCATTCGATGTTTCCAATCGTTTTGCATCGACGGGAGGTAAGGATTCACTTCCCAGCTCGCGCAATCGTTCTTTCTATCGATAATTGGCACGAATACGTGCCATTCGATGTTTCCAATCGTTTTGCATCGACGGGAGGTAAGGATTCACTTCCCAGCTCGCGCAATCGTTCGTTGTATCGATAATTGGCACGAATACGTGCCATTCGATGTTTCCAATCGTTTTGCATCGACGGGAGGTAAGGATTCACTTCCCAGCTCGCGCAATCGTTCGTTGTAACGATAATTGGCACGAATACGTGCCATTCGATGTTTCCAATCGTTTTGCATCGACGGGAGGTAAGGATTCACTTTCCAGCTCGCGCAATCGTTCGTTGTATCGATAATTGGCACGAATACGTGCTATTCGATGTTTCCAATCGTTTTGCATCGACGGGAGGTAAGGATTCACTTCCCAGCTCGCGCAATCGTTCTTTCTATCGATAATTGGCACGAATACGTGCCATTCGATGTTTCCAATCGTTCTGCATCGACGGGAGGTAAGGATTCACTTCCCAGCTCGCGCAATCGTTCGTTGTATCGATAATTGGCACGAATACGTGCCATTCGATGTTTCCAATCGTTTTGCATCGACGGGAGGTAAGGATTCACTTCCCAGCTCGCGCAATCGTTCTTTCTATCGATAATTGGCACGAATACGTGCCATTCGATGTTTCCAATCGTTTTGCATCGACGGGAGGTAAGGATTCACTTCCCAGCTCGCGCAATCGTTCGTTGTATCGATAATTGGCACGAATACGTGCCATTCGATGTTTCCAATCGTTTTGCATCGACGGGAGGTAAGGATTCACTTCCCAGCTCGCGCAATCGTTCGTTGTGTCGATAATTGGCACGAATACGTGCCATTCGATATTTCCAATCGTTTTCCATCGACGGGAGGTAAGGATTCACTTCCCAGCTCGCGCAATCGTTCTTTCTATCGATAATTGGCACGAATACGTGCCATTCGATGTTTCCAATCGTTTTGCATCGACGGGAGGTAAGGATTCACTTCCCAGCTCGCGCAATCGTTCTTTCTATCGATAATTGGCACGAATACGTGCCATTCGATGATTCCAATCGTTTTGCATCGACGGAAGGTAAGGATTCACTTCCCAGCTCGCGCAATCGTTCGTTGTAACGATAATTGGCACGAATACGTGCCATTCGATGTTTCCAATCGTTTTGCATCGACGGGAGGTAAGGATTCACTTCCCAGCTGGCGAAATCGTTCTTTCTATCGATAATTGGCACGAATACGTGCCATTCGATGTTTCCAATCGTTCTGCATCGACGGGGGGTAAGGATTCACTTCCCAGCTCGCGCAATCGTTCGTTGTATCGATAATTGGCACGAATACGTGCCATTCGATGTTTCCAATTGTTCTGCATCGACGGGAGGTAAGGATTCACTTCCCAGCTCGCGCAATCGTCCGTTGTATCGATAATTGGCACGAATACGTGCCATTCGATGTTTCCAATTGTTCTGCATCGACGGGAGGTAAGGATTCACTTCCCAGCTCGCGCAATCGTCCGTTGTATCGATAATTGGCACGAATACGTGCCATTCGATGTTTCCAATCGTTTTGCATCGACGGGAGGTAAGGATTCACTTCCCACCTCGCGCAATCGTTCGTTGTATCGATAATTGGCACGAATACGTGCCATTCGATGTTTCCAATCGTTTTGCATCGACGGGAGGTAAAGATTCACTTCCCAGCTCGCGCAATCGTTCTTTCTATCGATAATTGGTACGAATTCGTGCCATTCGATGTTTCCAATCGTTTTGCATCGACGGGAGGTAAGGATTCACTTCCCAGCTCGCGCAATCGTTCGTTGTATCGATAATTGGCAAGAATACGTGCCAATCGATGTTTCCAATCGTTTTGCATCGACGGGAGGTAAGGATTCACTTCCCAGCTCGCGCAATCGTTCGTTGTATCGATAATTGGCACGAATACGTGCCATTCGATGTTTCCAATCGTTTTGCATCGACGGGAGGTAAGGATTCACTTCCCAGCTCGCGCAATCGTTCTTTCTATCGATAATTGTCACGAATACGTGCCATTCGATGTTTCCAATCGTTTTGCATCGACGGGAGGTAAGGATTCACTTCCCAGCTCGCGCAATCGTTCGTTGTATCGATAATTGGCACGAATACGTGCCATTCGATGTTTCCAATCGTTTTGCATCGACGGGAGGTAAGGATTCACTTCCCAGCTCGCGCAATCGTTCGTTGTAACGATAATTGGCACGAATACGTGCCATTCGATGTTTCCAATCGTTTTGCATCGACGGGAGGTAAGGATTCACTTTCCAGCTCGCGCAATCGTTCGTTGTATCGATAATTGGCACGAATACGTGCTATTCGATGTTTCCAATCGTTTTGCATCGACGGGAGGTAAGGATTCACTTCCCAGCTCGCGCAATCGTTCTTTCTATCGATAATTGGCACGAATACGTGCCATTCGATGTTTCCAATCGTTCTGCATCGACGGGAGGTAAGGATTCACTTCCCAGCTCGCGCAATCGTTCGTTGTATCGATAATTGGCACGAATACGTGCCATTCGATGTTTCCAATCGTTTTGCATCGACGGCAGGTACGGATTCACTTCCCAGCTCGCGCAATCGTTCTTTCTATCGATAATTGGCAAGAATTCGTGCCATTCGATGTTTCCAATCGTTTTGCATCGACGGGAGGTAAGGATTCACTTCCCAGCTCGCGCAATCGTTCGTTGTAACGATAATTGGCACGAATACGTGCCATTCGATGTTTCCAATCGTTTTGCATCGACGGGAGGTAAGGATTCACTTTCCAGCTCGCGCAATCGTTCGTTGTATCGATAATTGGCACGAATACGTGACATTCGATGTTTCCAATCGTTTTGCATCGACGGGAGGTAAGGATTCACTTCCCAGCTCGCGAAATCGTTCGTTGTATCGATAACTGGCACGAATACGTGCCATTCCATATTTCCAATCGTTTTGCATCGACGGGAGGTAAGGATTCACTTCCCAGCTCGCGCAATCGTTCTTTCTATCGATAATTGGCACGAATACGTGCCATTCGATGTTTCCAATCGTTTTGCATCGACGGGAGGTAAGGATTCACTTCCCAGCTCGCGCAATCGTTCGTTGTATCGATAATTGGCACGAATACGTGCCATTCGATGTTTCCAATCGTTTTGCATCGACGGGAGGTAAGGATTCACTTCCCAGCTCGCGCAATCGTTCGTTGTAACGATAATTGGCACGAATACGTGCCATTCGATGTTTCCAATCGTTTTGCATCGACGGGAGGTAAGGATTCACTTTCCAGCTCGCGCAATCGTTCGTTGTATCGATAATTGGCACGAATACGTGCCATTCGATGTTTCCAATCGTTTTGCATCGACGGGAGGTAAGGATTCACTTCCCAGCTCGCGCAATCGTTCTTTCTATCGATAATTGGCACGAATACGTGCCATTCGATGTTTCCAATCGTTTTGCATCGACGGGAGGTAAGGATTCACTTCCCAGCTCGCGCAATCGTTCGTTGTAACGATAATTGGCACGAATACGTGCCATTCGATGTTTCCAATCGTTTTGCATCGACGGGAGGTAAGGATTCACTTCCCAGCTGGCGAAATCGTTCTTTCTATCGATAATTGGCACGAATACGAGCCATTCGATGTTTCCAATCGTTCTGCATCGACGGGAGGTAAGGATTCACTTCCCAGCTCGCGCAATCGTTCGTTGTATCGATAATTGGCACGAATACGTGCCATTCGATGTTTCCAATTGTTCTGCATCGACGGGAGGTAAGGATTCACTTCCCAGCTCGCGCAATCGTCCGTTGTATCGATAATTGGCACGAATACGTGCCATTCGATGTTTCCAATCGTTTTGCATCGACAAGAGGTAAGGATTCACTTCCCAGCTCGCGCAATCGTTCTTTCTATCGATAATTGGCACGAATTCGTGCCATTCGATGTTTCCAATCGTTTTGCATCGACGGGAGGTAAGGATTCACTTCCCAGCTCGCGCAATCGTTCGTTGTATCGATAATTGGCACGAATACGTGCCATTCGATGTTTCCAATCGTTTTGCATCGACGGGAGGTAAAGATTCACTTCCCAGCTCGCGCAATCGTTCTTTCTATCGATAATTGGCACGAATACGTGCCATTCGATGTTTCCAATCGTTTTGCATCGACGGGAGGTAAGGATTCACTTCCCAGCCCGCGCAATCGTTCGTTGTATCGATAATTGGCAAGAATACGTGCCAATCGATGTTTCCAATCGTTTTGCATCGACGGGAGGTAAGGATTCACTTCCCAGCTCGCGCAATCGTTCATTGTATCGATAATTGGCACGAATACGTGCCAATCGATGTTTCCAATCGTTTTGCATCGACGGGAGGTAAGGATTCACTTCCCAGCTCGCGCAATCGTTCATTGTATCGATAATTGGCACGAATACGTGCCATTCGATGTTTCCAATCGTTTTGCATCGACGGGAGGTAAGGATTCACTTCCCAGCTCGCGCAATCGTTCGTTGTATCGATAATTGGCACGAAAACGTGCCATTCGATGTTTCCAATCGTTTTGCATCGACAGGAGGTAAGGATTCACTTCCCAGCTCGCGCAATCGTTCTTTCTATCGATAATTGGCACGAATACGTGCCATTCGATGTTTCCAATCGTTTTGCATCGACGGGAGGTAAGGATTCACTTCCCAGCTCGCGCAATCGTTCTTTCTATCGATAATTGGCACGAATACGTGCCATTCGATGTTTCCAATCGTTTTGCATCGACGGGAGGTAAGGATTCACTTCCCAGCTCGCGCAATCGTTCGTTGTAACGATAATTGGCACGAATACGTGCCATTCGATGTTTCCAATCGTTTTGCATCGACGGGAGGTAAGGATTCACTTCCCAGCTGGCGAAATCGTTCTTTCTATCGATAATTGGCACGAATACGTGCCATTCGATGTTTCCAATCGTTCTGCATCAACGGGAGGTAAGGATTCACTTCCCAGCTCGCGCAATCGTTCGTTGTATCGATAATTGGCACGAATACGTGCCATTCGATGTTTCCAATTGTTCTGCATCGACGGGAGGTAAGGATTCACTTCCCAGCTCGCGCAATCGTCCGTTGTATCGATAATTGGCACGAATACGTGCCATTCGATGTTTCCAATCGTTTTGCATCGACGGGAGGTAAGGATTCACTTCCCAGCTCGCGCAATCGTTCTTTCTATCGATAATTGGCACGAATTCGTGCCATTCGATGTTTCCAATCGTTTTGCATCGACGGGAGGTAAGGATTCACTTCCCAGCCCGCGCAATCGTTCGTTGTATCGATAATTGGCAAGAATACGTGCCAATCGATGTTTCCAATCGTTTTGCATCGACGGGAGGTAAGGATTCACTTCCCAGCTCGCGCAATCGTTCATTGTATCGATAATTGGCACGAATACGTGCCAATCGATGTTTCCAAACGTTTTGCATCGACGGGAGGTAAGGATTCACTTCCCAGCTCGCGCAATCGTTCCTTGTATCGATAATTGGCACGAATACGTGCCATTCGATGTTTCCAATCGTTTTGCATCGACGGGAGGTAAGGATTCACTTCCCAGCTCGCGCAATCGTTCGTTGTAACGATAATTGGCACGAATACGTGCCATTCGATGTTTCCAATCGTTTTGCATCGACGGGAGGTAAGGATTCACTTCCCAGCTGGCGAAATCGTTCTTTCTATCGATAATTGGCACGAATACGTTCCATTCGATGTTTCCAATCGTTCTGCATCGACGGGAGGTAAGGATTCACTTCCCAGCTCGCGCAATCGTTCGTTGTATCGATAATTGGCACGAATACGTGCCATTCGATGTTTCCAATCGTTTTGCATCGACGGGAGGTAAGGATTCACTTCCCAGCTGGCGAAATCGTTCTTTCTATCGATAATTGGCACGAATTCGTGCCATTCGATGTTTCCAATCGTTTTGCATCGACGGGAGGTAAGGATTCACTTCCCAGCCCGCGCAATCGTTCGTTGTATCGATAATTGGCAAGAATACGTGCCAATCGATGTTTCCAATCGTTTTGCATCGACGGGAGGTAAGGATTCACTTCCCAGCTCGCGCAATCGTTCGTTGTAACGATAATTGGCACGAATACGTGCCATTCGATGTTTCCAATCGTTTTGCATCGACGGGAGGTAAGGATTCACTTCCCAGCTCGCGCAATCGTTCGTTGTATCGATAATTGGCACGAATACGTGCCATTCGAAGTTTCCAATCGTTTTGCATCGACGGGAGGTAAGGATTCACTTCCCAGCTGGCGAAATCGTTCTTTCTATCGATAATTGGCACGAATACGTGCCATTCGATGTTTCCAATCGTTCTGCATCGACGGGAGGTAAGGATTCACTTCCCAGCTCGCGCAATCATTCGTTGTATCGATAATTGTCACGAATACGTGCCATTCGATGTTTCCAATTGTTCTGCATCGACGGGAGGTAAGGATTCACTTCCCAGCTCGCGCAATCGTTCGTTGTATCGATAATTGGCACGAATACGTGCCACTCGATGTTTCCAATCGTTTTGCATCGACGGGAGGTAAGGATTCACTTCCCAGCTCGCGCAATCGTTCGTTGTATCGATAATTGGCACGAATACGTGCCATTCGATGTTTCCAATCGTTTTGCATCGACGGGAGGTAAGCATTCACTTCCCAGCTCGCGCAATCGTTCGTTGTAACGATAATTGGCACGAATACGTGCCATTCGATGTTTCCAATCGTTTTGCATCGACGGGAGGTAAGGATTCACTTTCCAGCTCGCGCAATCGTTCGTTGTATCGATAATTGGCACGAATACGTGCTATTCGATGTTTCCAATCGTTTTGCATCGACGGGAGGTAAGGATTCACTTCTCAGCTCGCGCAATCGTTCTTTCTATCGATACTTGGCACGAATACGTGCCATTCGATGTTTCCAATCGTTCTGCATCGACGAGAGGTAAGGATTCATTTCCCAGCTCGCGCAATCGTTCGTTGTATCGATAATTGGCACGAATACGTGCCATTCGATGTTTCCAATCGTTTTGCATCGACGGGAGGTAAGGATTCACTTCCCAGCTCGCGCAATCGTTCTTTCTATCGATAATTGGCACGAATACGTGCCATTCGATGTTTCCAATCGTTTTGCATCGACGGGAGGTAAGGATTCACTTCCCAGCTCGCGCAATCGTTCGTTGTATCGATAATTGGCACGAATACGTGCCATTCGATGTTTCCAATCGTTTTGCATCGACGGGAGGTAAGGATTCACTTCCCAGCTCGCGCAATCGTTCGTTGTAACGATAATTGGCACGAATACGTGCCATTCGATGTTTCCAATCGTTTTGCATCGACGGGAGGTAAGGATTCACTTTCCAGCTCGCGCAATCGTTCGTTGTATCGATAATTGGCACGAATACGTGCCATTCGATGTTTCCAATCGTTTTGCATCGACGGGAGGTAAGGATTCACTTCCCAGCTCGCGCAATCGTTCTTTCTATCGATAATTGGCACGAATACGTGCCATTCGATGTTTCCAATCGTTCTGCATCGACGGGAGGTAAGGATTCACTTCCCAGCTCGCGCAATCGTTCGTTGTATCGATAATTGGCACGAATACGTGCCATTCGATGTTTCCAATCGTTTTGCATCGACGGCAGGTACGGATTCACTTCCCAGCTCGCGCAATCGTTCTTTCTATCGATAATTGGCAAGAATTCGTGCCATTCGATGTTTCCAATCGTTTTGCATCGACGGGAGGTAAGGATTCACTTCCCAGCTCGCGCAATCGTTCGTTGTAACGATAATTGGCACGAATACGTGCCATTCGATGTTTCCAATCGTTTTGCATCGACGGGAGGTAAGGATTCACTTTCCAGCTCGCGCAATCGTTCGTTGTATCGATAATTGGCACGAATACGTGACATTCGATGTTTCCAATCGTTTTGCATGGACGGGAGGTAAGGATTCACTTCCCAGCTCGCGAAATCGTTCGTTGTATCGATAACTGGCACGAATACGTGCCATTCCATATTTCCAATCGTTTTGCATCGACGGGAGGTAAGGATTCACTTCCCAGCTCGCGCAATCGTTCTTTCTATCGATAATTGGCACGAATACGTGCCATTCGATGTTTCCAATCGTTTTGCATCGACGGGAGGTAAGGATTCACTTCCCAGCTCGCGCAATCGTTCGTTGTATCGATAATTGGCACGAATACGTGCCATTCGATGTTTCCAATCGTTTTGCATCGACGGGAGGTAAGGATTCACTTCCCAGCTCGCGCAATCGTTCGTTGTAACGATAATTGGCACGAATACGTGCCATTCGATGTTTCCAATCGTTTTGCATCGACGGGAGGTAAGGATTCACTTTCCAGCTCGCGCAATCGTTCGTTGTATCGATAATTGGCACGAATACGTGCTATTCGATGTTTCCAATCGTTTTGCATCGACGGGAGGTAAGGATTCACTTCCCAGCTCGCGCAATCGTTCTTTCTATCGATAATTGGCACGAATACGTGCCATTCGATGTTTCCAATCGTTCTGCATCGACGGGAGGTAAGGATTCACTTCCCAGCTCGCGCAATCGTTCGTTGTATCGATAATTGGCACGAATACGTGCCATTCGATGTTTCCAATCGTTTTGCATCGACGGCAGGTACGGATTCACTTCCCAGCTCGCGCAATCGTTCTTTCTATCGATAATTGGCAAGAATTCGTGCCATTCGATGTTTCCAATCGTTTTGCATCGACGGGAGGTAAGGATTCACTTCCCAGCTCGCGCAATTGTTCGTTGTAACGATAATTGGCACGAATACGTGCCATTCGATGTTTGCAATCGTTTTGCATCGACGGGAGGTAAGGATTCACTTTCCAGCTCGCGCAATCGTTCGTTGTATCGATAATTGGCACGAATACGTGCCATTCGATGTTTCCAATCGTTTTGCATCGACGGGAGGTAAGGATTCACTTCCCAGCTCGCGCAATCGTTCGTTGTATCGATAATTGGCACGAATACGTGCCATTCGATGTTTCCAATCGTTTTGCATCGACGGGAGGTAAGGATTCACTTCCCAGCTCGCGCAATCGTTCGTTGTAACGATAATTGGCACGAATACGTGCCATTCGATGTTTCCAATCGTTTTGCATCGACGGGAGGTAAGGATTCACTTTCCAGCTCGCGCAATCGTTCGTTGTATCGATAATTGGCACGAATACGTGCCATTCGATGTTTCCAATCGTTTTGCATCGACGGGAGGTAAGGATTCACTTCCCAGCTCGCGCAATCGTTCGTTGTATCGATAATTGGCACGAATACGTGCCATTCGATGTTTCCAATCGTTTTGCATCGACGGGAGGTAAGGATTCACTTCCCAGCTCGCGCAATCGTTCGTTGTATCGATAATTGGCACGAATACGTGCCATTCGATGTTTCCAATCGTTTTGCATCGACGGGAGGTAAGGATTCACTTCCCAGCTCGCGCAATCGTTCGTTGTAACGATAATTGGCACGAATACGTGCCATTCGATGTTTCCAATCGTTTTGCATCGACGGGAGGTAAGGATTCACTTTCCAGCTCGCGCAATCGTTCGTTGTATCGATAATTGGCACGAATACGTGCCATTCGATGTTTCCAATCGTTTTGCATCGACGGGAGGTAAGGATTCACTTCCCAGCTCGCGCAATCGTTCTTTCTATCGATAATTGGCACGAATACGTGCCATTCGATGTTTCCAATCGTTTTGCATCGACGGGAGGTAAGGATTCACTTCCCAGCTCGCGCAATCGTTCGTTGTAACGATAATTGGCACGAATACGTGCCATTCGATGTTTCCAATCGTTTTGCATCGACGGGAGGTAAGGATTCACTTCCCAGCTGGCGAAATCGTTCTTTCTATCGATAATTGGCACGAATACGTGCCATTCGATGTTTCCAATCGTTCTGCATCGACGGGAGGTAAGGATTCACTTCCCAGCTCGCGCAATCGTTCGTTGTATCGATAATTGGCACGAATACGTGCCATTCGATGTTTCCAATCGTTTTGCATCGACGGGAGGTAAGGATTCACTTCCCAGCTCGCGCAATCGTTCGTTGTATCGATAATTGGCACGAATACGTGCCATTCGATGTTTCCAATCGTTTTGCATCGACGGGAGGTAAGGATTCACTTCCCAGCTCGCGCAATCGTTCGTTGTAACGATAATTGGCACGAATACGTGCCATTCGATGTTTCCAATCGTTTTGCATCGACGGGAGGTAAGGATTCACTTTCCAGCTCGCGCAATCGTTCGTTGTATCGATAATTGGCACGAATACGTGCTATTCGATGTTTCCAATCGTTTTGCATCGACGGGAGGTAAGGATTCACTTCCCAGCTCGCGCAATCGTTCTTTCTATCGATAATTGGCACGAATACGTGCCATTCGATGTTTCCAATCGTTCTGCATCGACGGGAGGTAAGGATTCACTTCCCAGCTCGCGCAATCGTTCGTTGTATCGATAATTGGCACGAATACGTGCCATTCGATGTTTCCAATCGTTTTGCATCGACGGCAGGTACGGATTCACTTCCCAGCTCGCGCAATCGTTCTTTCTATCGATAATTGGCAAGAATTCGTGCCATTCGATGTTTCCAATCGTTTTGCATCGACGGGAGGTAAGGATTCACTTCCCAGCTCGCGCAATCGTTCGTTGTAACGATAATTGGCACGAATACGTGCCATTCGATGTTTCCAATCGTTTTGCATCGACGGGAGGTAAGGATTCACTTTCCAGCTCGCGCAATCGTTCGTTGTATCGATAATTGGCACGAATACGTGACATTCGATGTTTCCAATCGTTTTGCATCGACGGGAGGTAAGGATTCACTTCCCAGCTCGCGAAATCGTTCGTTGTATCGATAACTGGCACGAATACGTGCCATTCCATATTTCCAATCGTTTTGCATCGACGGGAGGTAAGGATTCACTTCCCAGCTCGCGCAATCGTTCTTTCTATCGATAATTGGCACGAATACGTGCCATTCGATGTTTCCAATCGTTTTGCATCGGCGGGAGGTAAGGATTCACTTCCCAGCTCGCGCAATCGTTCGTTGTATCGATAATTGGCACGAATACGTGCCATTCGATGTTTCCAATCGTTTTGCATCGACGGGAGGTAAGGATTCACTTCCCAGCTCGCGCAATCGTTCGTTGTAACGATAATTGGCACGAATACGTGCCATTCGATGTTTCCAATCGTTTTGCATCGACGGGAGGTAAGGATTCACTTTCCAGCTCGCGCAATCGTTCGTTGTATCGATAATTGGCACGAATACGTGCCATTCGATGTTTCCAATCGTTTTGCATCGACGGGAGGTAAGGATTCACTTCCCAGCTCGCGCAATCGTTCTTTCTATCGATAATTGGCACGAATACGTGCCATTCGATGTTTCCAATCGTTTTGCATCGACGGGAGGTAAGGATTCACTTCCCAGCTCGCGCAATCGTTCGTTGTAACGATAATTGGCACGAATACGTGCCATTCGATGTTTCCAATCGTTTTGCATCGACGGGAGGTAAGGATTCACTTCCCAGCTGGCGAAATCGTTCTTTCTATCGATAATTGGCACGAATACGTGCCATTCGATGTTTCCAATCGTTCTGCATCGACGGGAGGTAAGGATTCACTTCCCAGCTCGCGCAATCGTTCGTTGTATCGATAATTGGCACGAATACGTGCCATTCGATGTTTCCAATTGTTCTGCATCGACGGGAGGTAAGGATTCACTTCCCAGCTCGCGCAATCGTTCATTGTATCGATAATTGGCACGAATACGTGCCATTCGATGTTTCCAATCGTTTTGCATCGACGGGAGGTAAAGATTCACTTCCCAGCTCGCGCAATCGTTCTTTCTATCGATAATTGGCACGAATTCGTGCCATTCGATGTTTCCAATCGTTTTGCATCGACGGGAGGTAAGGATTCACTTCCCAGCCCGCGCAATCGTTCGTTGTATCGATAATTGGCAAGAATACGTGCCAATCGATGTTTCCAATCGTTTTGCATCGACGGGAGGTAAGGATTCACTTCCCAGCTCGCGCAATCGTTCATTGTATCGATAATTGGCACGAATACGTGCCATTCGATGTTTCCAATCGTTTTGCATCGACGGGAGGTAAGGATTCACTTCCCAGCTCGCGCAATCGTTCGTTGTATCGATAATTGGCACGAATACGTGCCATTCGATGTTTCCAATCGTTTTGCATCGACGGGAGGTAAGGATTCACTTCCCAGCTCGCGCAATCGTTCTTTCTATCGATAATTGACACGAATTCGTGCCATTCGATGTTTCCAATCGTTTTGCATCGACGGGAGGTAAGGATTCACTTCCCAGCCCGCGCAATCGTTCGTTGTATCGATAATTGGCAAGAATACGTGCCAATCGATGTTTCCAATCGTTTTGCATCGACGGGAGGTAAGGATTCACTTCCCAGCTCGCGCAATCGTTCATTGTATCGATAATTGGCACGAATACGTGCCATTCGATGTTTCCAATCGTTTTGCATCGACGGGAGGTAAGGATTCACTTCCCAGCTCGCGCAATCGTTCGTTGTATCGATAATTGGCACGAAAACGTGCCATTCGATGTTTCCAATCGTTTTGCATCGACGGGAGGTAAGGATTCACTTCCCAGCTCGCGCAATCGTTCTTTCTATCGATAATTGGCACGAATACGTGCCATTCGATGTTTCCAATCGTTTTGCATCGACGGGAGGTAAGGATTCACTTCCCAGCTCGCGCAATCGTTCTTTCTATCGATAATTGGCACGAATACGTGCCATTCGATGTTTCCAATCGTTTTGCATCGACGGGAGGTAAGGATTCACTTCCCAGCTCGCGCAATCGTTCGTTGTAACGATAATTGGCACGAATACGTGCCATTCGATGTTTCCAATCGTTTTGCATCGACGGGAGGTAAGGATTCACTTCCCAGCTCGCGCAATCGTTCGTTGTAACGATAATTGGCACGAATACGTGCCATTCGATGTTTCCAATCGTTTTGCATCGACGGGAGGTAAGGATTCACTTTCCAGCTCGCGCAATCGTTCGTTGTATCGATAATTGGCACGAATACGTGCTATTCGATGTTTCCAATCGTTTTGCATCGACGGGAGGTAAGGATTCACTTCCCAGCTCGCGCAATCGTTCTTTCTATCGATAATTGGCACGAATACGTGCCATTCGATGTTTCCAATCGTTCTGCATCGACGGGAGGTAAGGATTCACTTCCCAGCTCGCGCAATCGTTCGTTGTATCGATAATTGGCACGAATACGTGCCATTCGATGTTTCCAATCGTTTTGCATCGACGGCAGGTACGGATTCACTTCCCAGCTCGCGCAATCGTTCTTTCTATCGATAATTGGCAAGAATTCGTGCCATTCGATGTTTCCAATCGTTTTGCATCGACGGGAGGTAAGGATTCACTTCCCAGCTCGCGCAATCGTTCGTTGTAACGATAATTGGCACGAATACGTGCCATTCGATGTTTCCAATCGTTTTGCATCGACGGGAGGTAAGGATTCACTTTCCAGCTCGCGCAATCGTTCGTTGTATCGATAATTGGCACGAATACGTGCCATTCGATGTTTCCAATCGTTTTGCATCGACGGGAGGTAAGGATTCACTTCCCAGCTCGCGCAATCGTTCGTTGTATCGATAATTGGCACGAATACGTGCCATTCGATGTTTCCAATCGTTTTGCATCGACGGGAGGTAAGGATTCACTTCCCAGCTCGCGCAATCGTTCGTTGTAACGATAATTGGCACGAATACGTGCCATTCGATGTTTCCAATCGTTTTGCATCGACGGGAGGTAAGGATTCACTTTCCAGCTCGCGCAATCGTTCGTTGTATCGATAATTGGCACGAATACGTGCCATTCGATGTTTCCAATCGTTTTGCATCGACGGGAGGTAAGGATTCACTTCCCAGCTCGCGCAATCGTTCTTTCTATCGATAATTGGCACGAATACGTGCCATTCGATGTTTCCAATCGTTTTGCATCGACGGGAGGTAAGGATTCACTTCCCAGCTCGCGCAATCGTTCGTTGTAACGATAATTGGCACGAATACGTGCCATTCGATGTTTCCAATCGTTTTGCATCGACGGGAGGTAAGGATTCACTTCCCAGCTGGCGAAATCGTTCTTTCTATCGATAATTGGCACGAATACGTGCCATTCGATGTTTCCAATCGTTCTGCATCGACGGGAGGTAAGGATTCACTTCCCAGCTCGCGCAATCGTTCGTTGTATCGATAATTGGCACGAATACGTGCCATTCGATGTTTCCAATTGTTCTGCATCGACGGGAGGTAAGGATTCACTTCCCAGCTCGCGCAATCGTCCGTTGTATCGATAATTGGCACGAATACGTGCCATTCGATGTTTCCAATCGTTTTGCATCGACGGGAGGTAAGGATTCACTTCCCAGCTCGCGCAATCGTTCTTTCTATCGATAATTGGCACGAATTCGTGCCATTCGATGTTTCCAATCGTTTTGCATCGACGGGAGGTAAGGATTCACTTCCCAGCTCGCGCAATCGTTCGTTGTATCGATAATTGGCACGAATACGTGCCATTCGATGTTTCCAATCGTTTTGCATCGACGGGAGGTAAAGATTCACTTCCCAGCTCGCGCAATCGTTCTTCCTATCGATAATTGGCACGAATTCGTGCCATTCGATGTTTCCAATCGTTTTGCATCGACGGGAGGTAAGGATTCACTTCCCAGCTCGCGCAATCGTTCGTTGTATCGATAATTGGCACGAATACGTGCCATTCGATGTTTCCAATCGTTTTGCATCGACGGGAGGTAAGGATTCACTTCCCAGCTCGCGCAATCGTTCGTTGTAACGATAATTGGCACGAATACGTGCCATTCGATGTTTCCAATCGTTTTGCATCGACGGGAGGTAAGGATTCACTTTCCAGCTCGCGCAATCGTTCGTTGTATCTATAATTGGCACGAATACGTGCTATTCGATGTTTCCAATCGTTTTGCATCGACGGGAGGTAAGGATTCACTTCCCAGCTCGCGCAATCGTTCTTTCTATCGATAATTGGCACGAATACGTGCCATTCGATGTTTCCAATCGTTCTGCATCGACGGGAGGTAAGGATTCACTTCCCAGCTCGCGCAATCGTTCGTTGTATCGATAATTGGCACGAATACGTGCCATTCGATGTTTCCAATCGTTTTGCATCGACGGCAGGTACGGATTCACTTCCCAGCTCGCGCAATCGTTCTTTCTATCGATAATTGGCAAGAATTCGTGCCATTCGATGTTTCCAATCGTTTTGCATCGACGGGAGGTAAGGATTCACTTCCCAGCTCGCGCAATCGTTCGTTGTAACGATAATTGGCACGAATACGTGCCATTCGATGTTTCCAATCGTTTTGCATCGACGGGAGGTAAGGATTCACTTTCCAGCTCGCGCAATCGTTCGTTGTATCGATAATTGGCACGAATACGTGACATTCGATGTTTCCAATCGTTTTGCATCGACGGGAGGTAAGGATTCACTTCCCAGCTCGCGAAATCGTTCGTTGTATCGATAACTGGCACGAATACGTGCCATTCCATATTTCCAATCGTTTTGCATCGACGGGAGGTAAGGATTCACTTCCCAGCTCGCGCAATCGTTCTTTCTATCGATAATTGGCACGAATACGTGCCATTCGATGTTTCCAATCGTTTTGCATCGACGGGAGGTAAGGATTCACATCCCAGCTCGCGCAATCGTTCGTTGTATCGATAATTGGCACGAATACGTGCCATTCGAGGTTTCCAATCGTTTTGCATCGACGGGAGGTAAGGATTCACTTCCCAGCTCGCGCAATCGTTCGTTGTATCGATAATTGGCACGAATACGTGCCATTCGATGTTTCCAATCGTTTTGCATCGACGGGAGGTAAGGATTCACTTCCCAGCTCGCGCAATCGTTCGTTGTAACGATAATTGGCACGAATACGTGCCATTCGATGTTTCCAATCGTTTTGCATCGACGGGAGGTAAGGATTCACTTTCCAGCTCGCGCAATCGTTCGTTGTATCGATAATTGGCACGAATACGTGCCATTCGATGTTTCCAATCGTTTTGCATCGACGGGAGGTAAGGATTCACTTCCCAGCTCGCGCAATCGTTCTTTCTATCGATAATTGGCACGAATACGTGCCATTCGATGTTTCCAATCGTTTTGCATCGACGGGAGGTAAGGATTCACTTCCCAGCTCGCGCAATCGTTCGTTGTAACGATAATTGGCACGAATACGTGCCATTCGATGTTTCCAATCGTTTTGCATCGACGGGAGGTAAGGATTCACTTCCCAGCTGGCGAAATCGTTCTTTCTATCGATAATTGGCACGAATACGTGCCATTCGATGTTTCCAATCGTTCTGCATCGACGGGAGGTAAGGATTCACTTCCCAGCTCGCGCAATCGTTCGTTGTATCGATAATTGGCACGAATACGTGCCATTCGATGTTTCCAATTGTTCTGCATCGACGGGAGGTAAGGATTCACTTCCCAGCTCGCGCAATCGTCCGTTGTATCGATAATTGGCACGAATACGTGCCATTCGATGTTTCCAATCGTTTTGCATCGACGGGAGGTAAGGATTCACTTCCCAGCTCGCGCAATCGTTCTTTCTATCGATAATTGGCACGAATTCGTGCCATTCGATGTTTCCAATCGTTTTGCATCGACGGGAGGTAAGGATTCACTTCCCAGCTCGCGCAATCGTTCGTTGTATCGATAATTGGCACGAATACGTGCCATTCGATGTTTCCAATCGTTTTGCATCGACGGGAGGTAAAGATTCACTTCCCAGCTCGCGCAATCGTTCTTTCTATCGATAATTGGCACGAATTCGTGCCATTCGATGTTTCCAATCGTTTTGCATCGACGGGAGGTAAGGATTCACTTCCCAGCTCGCGCAATCGTTCGTTGTATCGATAATTGGCACGAATACGTGCCATTCGATGTTTCCAATCGTTTTGCATCGACGGGAGGTAAGGATTCACTTCCCAGCTCGCGCAATCGTTCGTTGTAACGATAATTGGCACGAATACGTGCCATTCGATGTTTCCAATCGTTTTGCATCGACGGGAGGTAAGGATTCACTTTCCAGCTCGCGCAATCGTTCGTTGTATCGATAATTGGCACGAATACGTGCTATTCGATGTTTCCAATCGTTTTGCATCGACGGGAGGTAAGGATTCACTTCCCAGCTCGCGCAATCGTTCTTTCTATCGATAATTGGCACGAATACGTGCCATTCGATGTTTCCAATCGTTCTGCATCGACGGGAGGTAAGGATTCACTTCCCAGCTCGCGCAATCGTTCGTTGTATCGATAATTGGCACGAATACGTGCCATTCGATGTTTCCAATCGTTTTGCATCGACGGCAGGTACGGATTCACTTCCCAGCTCGCGCAATCGTTCTTTCTATCGATAATTGGCAAGAATTCGTGCCATTCGATGTTTCCAATCGTTTTGCATCGACGGGAGGTAAGGATTCACTTCCCAGCTCGCGCAATCGTTCGTTGTAACGATAATTGGCACGAATACGTGCCATTCGATGTTTCCAATCGTTTTGCATCGACGGGAGGTAAGGATTCACTTTCCAGCTCGCGCAATCGTTCGTTGTATCGATAATTGGCACGAATACGTGACATTCGATGTTTCCAATCGTTTCGCATCGACGGGAGGTAAGGATTCACTTCCCAGCTCGCGAAATCGTTCGTTGTATCGATAACTGGCACGAATACGTGCCATTCCATATTTCCAATCGTTTTGCATCGACGGGAGGTAAGGATTCACTTCCCAGCTCGCGCAATCGTTCTTTCTATCGATAATTGGCACGAATACGTGCCATTCGATGTTTCCAATCGTTTTGCATCGACGGGAGGTAAGGATTCACTTCCCAGCTCGCGCAATCGTTCGTTGTATCGATAATTGGCACGAATACGTGCCATTCGATGTTTCCAATCGTTTTGCATCGACGGGAGGTAAGGATTCACTTCCCAGCTCGCGCAATCGTTCGTTGTAACGATAATTGGCACGAATACGTGCCATTCGATGTTTCCAATCGTTTTGCATCGACGGGAGGTAAGGATTCACTTCCCAGCTGGCGAAATCGTTCTTTCTATCGATAATTGGCACGAATACGTGCCATTCGATGTTTCCAATCGTTCTGCATCGACGGGAGGTAAGGATTCACTTCCCAGCTCGCGCAATCGTTCGTTGTATCGATAATTGGCACGAATACGTGCCATTCGATGTTTCCAATTGTTCTGCATCGACGGGAGGTAAGGATTCACTTCCCAGCTCGCGCAATCGTCCGTTGTATCGATAATTGGCACGAATACGTGCCATTCGATGTTTCCAATCGTTTTGCATCGACGGGAGGTAAGGATTCACTTCCCAGCTCGCGCAATCGTTCTTTCTATCGATAATTGGCACGAATTCGTGCCATTCGATGTTTCCAATCGTTTTGCATCGACGGGAGGTAAGGATTCACTTCCCAGCTCGCGCAATCGTTCATTGTATCGATAATTGGCACGAATACGTGCCATTCGATGTTTCCAATCGTTTTGCATCGACGGGAGGTAAGGATTCACTTCCCAGCTCGCGCAATCGTTCGTTGTATCGATAATTGGCACGAATACGTGCCATTCGATGTTTCCAATCGTTTTGCATCGACGGGAGGTAAGGATTCACTTCCCAGCTCGCGCAATCGTTCTTTCTATCGATAATTGGCACGAATTCGTGCCATTCGATGTTTCCAATCGTTTTGCATCGACGGGAGGTAAGGATTCACTTCCCAGCCCGCGCAATCGTTCGTTGTATCGATAATTGGCAAGAATACGTGCCAATCGATGTTTCCAATCGTTTTGCATCGACGGGAGGTAAGGATTCACTTCCCAGCTCGCGCAATCGTTCATTGTATCGATAATTGGCACGAATACGTGCCATTCGATGTTTCCAATCGTTTTGCATCGACGGGAGGTAAGGATTCACTTCCCAGCTCGCGCAATCGTTCGTTGTATCGATAATTGGCACGAAAACGTGCCATTCGATGTTTCCAATCGTTTTGCATCGACGGGAGGTAAGGATTCACTTCCCAGCTCGCGCAATCGTTCTTTCTATCGATAATTGGCACGAATACGTGCCATTCGATGTTTCCAATCGTTTTGCATCGACGGGAGGTAAGGATTCACTTCCCAGCTCGCGCAATCGTTCTTTCTATCGATAATTGGCACGAATACGTGCCATTCGATGTTTCCAATCGTTTTGCATCGACGGGAGGTAAGGATTCACTTCCCAGCTCGCGCAATCGTTCGTTGTAACGATAATTGGCACGAATACGTGCCATTCGATGTTTCCAATCGTTTTGCATCGACGGGAGGTAAAGATTCACTTCCCAGCTCGCGCAATCGTTCTTTCTATCGATAATTGGCACGAATTCGTGCCATTCGATGTTTCCAATCGTTTTGCATCGACGGGAGGTAAGGATTCACTTCCCAGCCCGCGCAATCGTTCGTTGTATCGATAATTGGCAAGAATACGTGCCAATCGATGTTTCCAATCGTTTTGCATCGACGGGAGGTAAGGATTCACTTCCCAGCTCGCGCAATCGTTCATTGTATCGATAATTGGCACGAATACGTGCCAATCGATGTTTCCAATCGTTTTGCATCGACGGGAGGTAAGGATTCACTTCCCAGCTCGCGCAATCGTTCATTGTATCGATAATTGGCACGAATACGTGCCATGCGATGTTTCCAATCGTTTTGCATCGACGGGAGGTAAGGATTCACTTCCCAGCTAGCGCAATCGTTCGTTGTAACGATAATTGGCACGAATACGTGCCATTCGATGTTTCCAATCGTTTTGCATCGACGGGAGGTAAGGATTCACTTCCCAGCTGGCGAAATCGTTCTTTCTATCGATAATTGGCACGAATACGTTCCATTCGATGTTTCCAATCGTTCTGCATCGACGGGAGGTAAGGATTCACTTCCCAGCTCGCGCAATCGTTCGTTGTATCGATAATTGGCACGAATACGTGCCATTCGATGTTTCCAATTGTTCTGCATCGACGGGAGGTAAGGATTCACTTCCCAGCTCGCGCAATCGTCCGTTGTATCGATAATTGGCACGAATACGTGCCATTCGATGTTTCCAATCGTTTTGCATCGACGGGAGGTAAGGATTCACTTCCCAGCTCGCGCAATCGTTCTTTCTATCGATAATTGGCACGAATTCGTGCCATTCGATGTTTCCAATTGTTCTGCATCGACGGGAGGTAAGGATTCACTTCCCAGCTGGCGAAATCGTTCTTTCTATCGATAATTGGCACGAATACGTGCCATTCGATGTTTCCAATCGTTCTGCATCGACGGGAGGTAAGGATTCACTTCCCAGCTCGCGCAATCGTTCGTTGTATCGATAATTGGCACGAATACGTGCCATTCGATGTTTCCAATTGTTCTGCATCGACGGGAGGTAAGGATTCACTTCCCAGCTCGCGCAATCGTCCGTTGTATCGATAATTGGCACGAATACGTGCCATTCGATGTTTCCAATCGTTTTGCATCGACGGGAGGTAAGGATTCACTTCCCAGCTCGCGCAATCGTTCTTTCTATCGATAATTGGCACGAATTCGTGCCATTCGATGTTTCCAATCGTTTTGCATCGACGGGAGGTAAGGATTCACTTCCCAGCTCGCGCAATCGTTCGTTGTATCGATAATTGGCACGAATACGTGCCATTCGATGTTTCCAATCGTTTTGCATCGACGGGAGGTAAAGATTCACTTCCCAGCTCGCGCAATCGTTCTTTCTATCGATAATTGGCACGAATTCGTGCCATTCGATGTTTCCAATCGTTTTGCATCGACGGGAGGTAAGGATTCACTTCCCAGCTCGCGCAATCGTTCGTTGTATCGATAATTGGCACGAATACGTGCCATTCGATGTTTCCAATCGTTTTGCATCGACGGGAGGTAAGGATTCACTTCCCAGCTCGCGCAATCGTTCGTTGTAACGATAATTGGCACGAATACGTGCCATTCGATGTTTCCAATCGTTTTGCATCGACGGGAGGTAAGGATTCACTTTCCAGCTCGCGCAATCGTTCGTTGTATCGATAATTGGCACGAATACGTGCTATTCGATGTTTCCAATCGTTTTGCATCGACGGGAGGTAAGGATTCACTTCCCAGCTCGCGCAATCGTTCTTTCTATCGATAATTGGCACGAATACGTGCCATTCGATGTTTCCAATCGTTCTGCATCGACGGGAGGTAAGGATTCACTTCCCAGCTCGCGCAATCGTTCGTTGTATCGATAATTGGCACGAATACGTGCCATTCGATGTTTCCAATCGTTTTGCATCGACGGCAGGTACGGATTCACTTCCCAGCTCGCGCAATCGTTCTTTCTATCGATAATTGGCAAGAATTCGTGCCATTCGATGTTTCCAATCGTTTTGCATCGACGGGAGGTAAGGATTCACTTCCCAGCTCGCGCAATCGTTCGTTGTAACGATAATTGGCACGAATACGTGCCATTCGATGTTTCCAATCGTTTTGCATCGACGGGAGGTAAGGATTCACTTTCCAGCTCGCGCAATCGTTCGTTGTATCGATAATTGGCACGAATACGTGACATTCGATGTTTCCAATCGTTTTGCATCGACGGGAGGTAAGGATTCACTTCCCAGCTCGCGAAATCGTTCGTTGTATCGATAACTGGCACGAATACGTGCCATTCCATATTTCCAATCGTTTTGCATCGACGGGAGGTAAGGATTCACTTCCCAGCTCGCGCAATCGTTCTTTCTATCGATAATTGGCACGAATACGTGCCATTCGATGTTTCCAATCGTTTTGCATCGACGGGAGGTAAGGATTCACTTCCCAGCTCGCGCAATCGTTCGTTGTATCGATAATTGGCACGAATACGTGCCATTCGATGTTTCCAATCGTTTTGCATCGACGGGAGGTAAGGATTCACTTCCCAGCTCGCGCAATCGTTCGTTGTAACGATAATTGGCACGAATACGTGCCATTCGATGTTTCCAATCGTTTTGCATCGACGGGAGGTAAGGATTCACTTTCCAGCTCGCGCAATCGTTCGTTGTATCGATAATTGGCACGAATACGTGCCATTCGATGTTTCCAATCGTTTTGCATCGACGGGAGGTAAGGATTCACTTCCCAGCTCGCGCAATCGTTCTTTCTATCGATAATTGGCACGAATACGTGCCATTCGATGTTTCCAATCGTTTTGCATCGACGGGAGGTAAGGATTCACTTCCCAGCTCGCGCAATCGTTCGTTGTAACGATAATTGGCACGAATACGTGCCATTCGATGTTTCCAATCGTTTTGCATCGACGGGAGGTAAGGATTCACTTCCCAGCTGGCGAAATCGTTCTTTCTATCGATAATTGGCACGAATACGTGCCATTCGATGTTTCCAATCGTTCTGCATCGACGGGAGGTAAGGATTCACTTCCCAGCTCGCGCAATCGTTCGTTGTATCGATAATTGGCACGAATACGTGACATTCGATGTTTCCAATCGTTTTGCATCGACGGGAGGTAAGGATTCACTTCCCAGCTCGCGAAATCGTTCGTTGTATCGATAACTGGCACGAATACGTGCCATTCCATATTTCCAATCGTTTTGCATCGACGGGAGGTAAGGATTCACTTCCCAGCTCGCGCAATCGTTCTTTCTATCGATAATTGGCACGAATACGTGCCATTCGATGTTTCCAATCGTTTTGCATCGACGGGAGGTAAGGATTCACTTCCCAGCTCGCGCAATCGTTCGTTGTATCGATAATTGGCACGAATACGTGCCATTCGATGTTTCCAATCGTTTTGCATCGACGGGAGGTAAGGATTCACTTCCCAGCTCGCGCAATCGTTCGTTGTAACGATAATTGGCACGAATACGTGCCATTCGATGTTTCCAATCGTTTTGCATCGACGGGAGGTAAGGATTCACTTTCCAGCTCGCGCAATCGTTCGTTGTATCGATAATTGGCACGAATACGTGCCATTCGATGTTTCCAATCGTTTTGCATCGACGGGAGGTAAGGATTCACTTCCCAGCTCGCGCAATCGTTCTTTCTATCGATAATTGGCACGAATACGTGCCATTCGATGTTTCCAATCGTTTTGCATCGACGGGAGGTAAGGATTCACTTCCCAGCTCGCGCAATCGTTCGTTGTAACGATAATTGGCACGAATACGTGCCATTCGATGTTTCCAATCGTTTTGCATCGACGGGAGGTAAGGATTCACTTCCCAGCTGGCGAAATCGTTCTTTCTATCGATAATTGGCACGAATACGTGCCATTCGATGTTTCCAATCGTTCTGCATCGACGGGAGGTAAGGATTCACTTCCCAGCTCGCGCAATCGTTCGTTGTATCGATAATTGGCACGAATACGTGCCATTCGATGTTTCCAATTGTTCTGCATCGACGGGAGGTAAGGATTCACTTCCCAGCTCGCGCAATCGTCCGTTGTATCGATAATTGGCACGAATACGTGCCATTCGATGTTTCCAATCGTTTTGCATCGACGGGAGGTAAGGATTCACTTCCCAGCTCGCGCAATCGTTCTTTCTATCGATAATTGGCACGAATTCGTGCCATTCGATGTTTCCAATCGTTTTGCATCGACGGGAGGTAAGGATTCACTTCCCAGCTCGCGCAATCGTTCGTTGTATCGATAATTGGCACGAATACGTGCCATTCGATGTTTCCAATCGTTTTGCATCGACGGGAGGTAAAGATTCACTTCCCAGCTCGCGCAATCGTTCTTTCTATCGATAATTGGCACGAATTCGTGCCATTCGATGTTTCCAATCGTTTTGCATCGACGGGAGGTAAGGATTCACTTCCCAGCCCGCGCAATCGTTCGTTGTATCGATAATTGGCAAGAATACGTGCCAATCGATGTTTCCAATCGTTTTGCATCGACGGGAGGTAAGGATTCACTTCCCAGCTCGCGCAATCGTTCATTGTATCGATAATTGGCACGAATACGTGCCATTCGATGTTTCCAATCGTTTTGCATCGACGGGAGGTAAGGATTCACTTCCCAGCTCGCGCAATCGTTCGTTGTATCGATAATTGGCACGAATACGTGCCATTCGATGTTTCCAATCGTTTTGCATCGACGGGAGGTAAGGATTCACTTCCCAGCTCGCGCAATCGTTCTTTCTATCGATAATTGGCACGAATTCGTGCCATTCGATGTTTCCAATCGTTTTGCATCGACGGGAGGTAAGGATTCACTTCCCAGCTCGCGCAATCGTTCGTTGTAACGATAATTGGCACGAATACGTGCCATTCGATGTTTCCAATCGTTTTGCATCGACGGGAGGTAAGGATTCACTTTCCAGCTCGCGCAATCGTTCGTTGTATCGATAATTGGCACGAATACGTGACATTCGATGTTTCCAATCGTTTTGCATCGACGGGAGGTAAGGATTCACTTCCCAGCTCGCGAAATCGTTCGTTGTATCGATAACTGGCACGAATACGTGCCATTCCATATTTCCAATCGTTTTGCATCGACGGGAGGTAAGGATTCACTTCCCAGCTCGCGCAATCGTTCTTTCTATCGATAATTGGCACGAATACGTGCCATTCGATGTTTCCAATCGTTTTGCATCGACGGGAGGTAAGGATTCACTTCCCAGCTCGCGCAATCGTTCGTTGTATCGATAATTGGCACGAATACGTGCCATTCGATGTTTCCAATCGTTTTGCATCGACGGGAGGTAAGGATTCACTTCCCAGCTCGCGCAATCGTTCGTTGTAACGATAATTGGCACGAATACGTGCCATTCGATGTTTCCAATCGTTTTGCATCGACGGGAGGTAAGGATTCACTTTCCAGCTCGCGCAATCGTTCGTTGTATCGATAATTGGCACGAATACGTGCCATTCGATGTTTCCAATCGTTTTGCATCGACGGGAGGTAAGGATTCACTTCCCAGCTCGCGCAATCGTTCTTTCTATCGATAATTGGCACGAATACGTGCCATTCGATGTTTCCAATCGTTTTGCATCGACGGGAGGTAAGGATTCACTTCCCAGCTCGCGCAATCGTTCGTTGTAACGATAATTGGCACGAATACGTGCCATTCGATGTTTCCAATCGTTTTGCATCGACGGGAGGTAAGGATTCACTTCCCAGCTGGCGAAATCGTTCTTTCTATCGATAATTGGCACGAATACGTGCCATTCGATGTTTCCAATCGTTCTGCATCGACGGGAGGTAAGGATTCACTTCCCAGCTCGCGCAATCGTTCGTTGTATCGATAATTGGCACGAATACGTGCCATTCGATGTTTCCAATTGTTCTGCATCGACGGGAGGTAAGGATTCACTTCCCAGCTCGCGCAATCGTCCGTTGTATCGATAATTGGCACGAATACGTGCCATTCGATGTTTCCAATCGTTTTGCATCGACGGGAGGTAAGGATTCACTTCCCAGCTCGCGCAATCGTTCTTTCTATCGATAATTGGCACGAATTCGTGCCATTCGATGTTTCCAATCGTTTTGCATCGACGGGAGGTAAGGATTCACTTCCCAGCTCGCGCAATCGTTCGTTGTATCGATAATTGGCACGAATACGTGCCATTCGATGTTTCCAATCGTTTTGCATCGACGGGAGGTAAAGATTCACTTCCCAGCTCGCGCAATCGTTCTTTCTATCGATAATTGGCACGAATTCGTGCCATTCGATGTTTCCAATCGTTTTGCATCGACGGGAGGTAAGGATTCACTTCCCAGCCCGCGCAATCGTTCGTTGTATCGATAATTGGCAAGAATACGTGCCAATCGATGTTTCCAATCGTTTTGCATCGACGGGAGGTAAGGATTCACTTCCCAGCTCGCGCAATCGTTCATTGTATCGATAATTGGCACGAATACGTGCCATTCGATGTTTCCAATCGTTTTGCATCGACGGGAGGTAAGGATTCACTTCCCAGCTCGCGCAATCGTTCGTTGTATCGATAATTGGCACGAATACGTGCCATTCGATGTTTCCAATCGTTTTGCATCGACGGGAGGTAAGGATTCACTTCCCAGCTCGCGCAATCGTTCTTTCTATCGATAATTGGCACGAATTCGTGCCATTCGATGTTTCCAATCGTTTTGCATCGACGGGAGGTAAGGATTCACTTCCCAGCCCGCGCAATCGTTCGTTGTATCGATAATTGGCAAGAATACGTGCCAATCGATGTTTCCAATCGTTTTGCATCGACGGGAGGTAAGGATTCACTTCCCAGCTCGCGCAATCGTTCATGGTATCGATAATTGGCACGAATACGTGCCATTCGATGTTTCCAATCGTTCTGCATCGACGGGAGGTAAGGATTCACTTCCCAGCTCGCGCAATCGTTCGTTGTATCGATAATTGGCACGAATACGTGCCATTCGATGTTTCCAATTGTTCTGCATCGACGGGAGGTAAGGATTCACTTCCCAGCTCGCGCAATCGTCCGTTGTATCGATAATTGGCACGAATACGTGCCATTCGATGTTTCCAATCGTTTTGCATCGACGGGAGGTAAGGATTCACTTCCCAGCTCGCGCAATCGTTCTTTCTATAGATAATTGGCACGAATTCGTGCCATTCGATGTTTCCAATCGTTTTGCATCGACGGGAGGTAAGGATTCACTTCCCAGCTCGCGCAATTGTTCGTTGTATCGATAATTGGCACGAATACGTGCCATTCGATGTTTCCAATCGTTTTGCATCGACGGGAGGTAAAGATTCACTTCCCAGCTCGCGCAATCGTTCTTTCTATCGATAATTGGCACGAATTCGTGCCATTCGATGTTTCCAATCGTTTTGCATCGACGGGAGGTAAGGATTCACTTCCCAGCCCGCGCAATCGTTCGTTGTATCGATAATTGGCAAGAATACGTGCCAATCGATGTTTCCAATCGTTTTGCATCGACGGGAGGTAAGGATTCACTTCCCAGCTCGCGCAATCGTTCATTGTATCGATAATTGGCACGAATACGTGCCAATCGATGTTTCCAATCGTTTTGCATCGACGGGAGGTAAGGATTCACTTCCCAGCTCGCGCAATCGTTCATTGTATCGATAATTGGCACGAATACGTGCCATGCGATGTTTCCAATCGTTTTGCATCGACGGGAGGTAAGGATTCACTTCCCAGCTCGCGCAATCGTTCGTTGTAACGATAATTGGCACGAATACGTGCCATTCGATGTTTCCAATCGTTTTGCATCGACGGGAGGTAAGGATTCACTTCCCAGCTGGCGAAATCGTTCTTTCTATCGATAATTGGCACGAATACGTTCCATTCGATGTTTCCAATCGTTCTGCATCGACGGGAGGTAAGGATTCACTTCCCAGCTCGCGCAATCGTTCGTTGTATCGATAATTGGCACGAATACGTGCCATTCGATGTTTCCAATTGTTCTGCATCGACGGGAGGTAAGGATTCACTTCCCAGCTCGCGCAATCGTCCGTTGTATCGATAATTGGCACGAATACGTGCCATTCGATGTTTCCAATCGTTTTGCATCGACGGGAGGTAAGGATTCACTTCCCAGCTCGCGCAATCGTTCTTTCTATCGATAATTGGCACGAATTCGTGCCATTCGATGTTTCCAATTGTTCTGCATCGACGGGAGGTAAGGATTCACTTCCCAGCTGGCGAAATCGTTCTTTCTATCGATAATTGGCACGAATACGTGCCATTCGATGTTTCCAATCGTTCTGCATCGACGGGAGGTAAGGATTCACTTCCCAGCTCGCGCAATCGTTCGTTGTATCGATAATTGGCACGAATACGTGCCATTCGATGTTTCCAATTGTTCTGCATCGACGGGAGGTAAGGATTCACTTCCCAGCTCGCGCAATCGTCCGTTGTATCGATAATTGGCACGAATACGTGCCATTCGATGTTTCCAATCGTTTTGCATCGACGGGAGGTAAGGATTCACTTCCCAGCTCGCGCAATCGTTCGTTGTAACGATAATTGGCACGAATACGTGCCATTCGATGTTTCCAATCGTTTTGCATCGACGGGAGGTAAGGATTCACTTTCCAGCTCGCGCAATCGTTCGTTGTATCGATAATTGGCACGAATACGTGCTATTCGATGTTTCCAATCGTTTTGCATCGACGGGAGGTAAGGATTCACTTCCCAGCTCGCGCAATCGTTCTTTCTATCGATAATTGGCACGAATACGTGCCATTCGATGTTTCCAATCGTTCTGCATCGACGGGAGGTAAGGATTCACTTCCCAGCTCGCGCAATCGTTCGTTGTATCGATAATTGGCACGAATACGTGCCATTCGATGTTTCCAATCGTTTTGCATCGACGGGAGGTAAGGATTCACTTCCCAGCTCGCGCAATCGTTCGTTGTAACGATAATTGGCACGAATACGTGCCATTCGATGTTTCCAATCGTTTTGCATCGACGGGAGGTAAGGATTCACTTTCCAGCTCGCGCAATCGTTCGTTGTATCGATAATTGGCACGAATACGTGCTATTCGATGTTTCCAATCGTTTTGCATCGACGGGAGGTAAGGATTCACTTCCCAGCTCGCGCAATCGTTCTTTCTATCGATAATTGGCACGAATACGTGCCATTCGATGTTTCCAATCGTTCTGCATCGACGGGAGGTAAGGATTCACTTCCCAGCTCGCGCAATCGTTCGTTGTATCGATTATTGGCACGAATACGTGCCATTCGATGTTTCCAATCGTTTTGCATCGACGGCAGGTACGGATTCACTTCCCAGCTCGCGCAATCGTTCTTTCTATCGATAATTGGCAAGAATTCGTGCCATTCGATGTTTCCAATCGTTTTGCATCGACGGGAGGTAAGGATTCACTTCCCAGCTCGCGCAATCGTTCGTTGTAACGATAATTGGCACGAATACGTGCCATTCGATGTTTCCAATCGTTTTGCATCGACGGGAGGTAAGGATTCACTTTCCAGCTCGCGCAATCGTTCGTTGTATCGATAATTGGCACGAATACGTGACATTCGATGTTTCCAATCGTTTTGCATCGACGGGAGGTAAGGATTCACTTCCCAGCTCGCGAAATCGTTCGTTGTATCGATAACTGGCACGAATACGTGCCATTCCATATTTCCAATCGTTTTGCATCGACGGGAGGTAAGGATTCACTTCCCAGCTCGCGCAATCGTTCTTTCTATCGATAATTGGCACGAATACGTGCCATTCGATGTTTCCAATCGTTTTGCATCGACGGGAGGTAAGGATTCACTTCCCAGCTCGCGCAATCGTTCGTTGTATCGATAATTGGCACGAATACGTGCCATTCGATGTTTCCAATCGTTTTGCATCGACGGGAGGTAAGGATTCACTTCCCAGCTCGCGCAATCGTTCGTTGTAACGATAATTGGCACGAATACGTGCCATTCGATGTTTCCAATCGTTTTGCATCGACGGGAGGTAAGGATTCACTTTCCAGCTCGCGCAATCGTTCGTTGTATCGATAATTGGCACGAATACGTGCCATTCGATGTTTCCAATCGTTTTGCATCGACGGGAGGTAAGGATTCACTTCCCAGCTCGCGCAATCGTTCTTTCTATCGATAATTGGCACGAATACGTGCCATTCGATGTTTCCAATCGTTTTGCATCGACGGGAGGTAAGGATTCACTTCCCAGCTCGCGCAATCGTTCGTTGTAACGATAATTGGCACGAATACGTGCCATTCGATGTTTCCAATCGTTTTGCATCGACGGGAGGTAAGGATTCACTTCCCAGCTGGCGAAATCGTTCTTTCTATCGATAATTGGCACGAATACGTGCCATTCGATGTTTCCAATCGTTCTGCATCGACGGGAGGTAAGGATTCACTTCCCAGCTCGCGCAATCGTTCGTTGTATCGATAATTGGCACGAATACGTGCCATTCGATGTTTCCAATTGTTCTGCATCGACGGGAGGTAAGGATTCACTTCCCAGCTCGCGCAATCGTCCGTTGTATCGATAATTGGCACGAATACGTGCCATTCGATGTTTCCAATCGTTTTGCATCGACGGGAGGTAAGGATTCACTTCCCAGCTCGCGCAATCGTTCTTTCTATCGATAATTGGCACGAATTCGTGCCATTCGATGTTTCCAATCGTTTTGCATCGACGGGAGGTAAGGATTCACTTCCCAGCTCGCGCAATCGTTCGTTGTAACGATAATTGGCACGAATACGTGCCATTCGATGTTTCCAATCGTTTTGCATCGACGGGAGGTAAGGATTCACTTTCCAGCTCGCGCAATCGTTCGTTGTATCGATAATTGGCACGAATACGTGACATTCGATGTTTCCAATCGTTTTGCATCGACGGGAGGTAAGGATTCACTTCCCAGCTCGCGAAATCGTTCGTTGTATCGATAACTGGCACGAATACGTGCCATTCCATATTTCCAATCGTTTTGCATCGACGGGAGGTAAGGATTCACTTCCCAGCTCGCGCAATCGTTCTTTCTATCGATAATTGGCACGAATTCGTGCCATTCGATGTTTCCAATCGTTTTGCATCGACGGGAGGTAAGGATTCACTTCCCAGCTCGCGCAATCGTTCGTTGTATCGATAATTGGCACGAATACGTGCCATTCGATGTTTCCAATCGTTTTGCATCGACGGGAGGTAAGGATTCACTTCCCAGCTCGCGCAATCGTTCATTGTATCGATAATTGGCACGAATACGTGCCATTCGATGTTTCCAATCGTTTTGCATCGACGGGAGGTAAGGATTCACTTCCCAGCTCGCGCAATCGTTCGTTGTATCGATAATTGGCACGAATACGTGCCATTCGATGTTTCCAATCGTTTTGCATCGACGGGAGGTAAGGATTCACTTCCCAGCTCGCGCAATCGTTCTTTCTATCGATAATTGGCACGAATTCGTGCCATTCGATGTTTCCAATCGTTTTGCATCGACGGGAGGTAAGGATTCACTTCCCAGCCCGCGCAATCGTTCGTTGTATCGATAATTGGCAAGAATACGTGCCAATCGATGTTTCCAATCGTTTTGCTTCGACGGGAGGTAAGGATTCACTTCCCAGCTCGCGCAATCGTTCGTTGTATCGATAATTGGCACGAAAACGTGCCATTCGATGTTTCCAATCGTTTTGCATCGACGGGAGGTAAGGATTCACTTCCCAGCTCGCGCAATCGTTCGTTGTATCGATAATTGGCACGAAAACGTGCCATTCGATGTTTCCAATCGTTTTGCATCGACGGGAGGTAAGGATTCACTTCCCAGCTCGCGCAATCGTTCTTTCTATCGATAATTGGCACGAATACGTGCCATTCGATGTTTCCAATCGTTTTGCATCGACGGGAGGTAAGGATTCACTTCCCAGCTCGCGCAATCGTTCTTTCTATCGATAATTGGCACGAATACGTGCCATTCGATGTTTCCAATCGTTTTGCATCGACGGGAGGTAAGGATTCACTTCCCAGCTCGCGCAATCGTTCGTTGTAACGATAATTGGCACGAATACGTGCCATTCGATGTTTCCAATCGTTTTGCATCGACGGGAGGTAAGGATTCACTTCCCAGCTGGCGAAATCGTTCTTTCTATCGATAATTGGCACGAATACGTGCCATTCGATGTTTCCAATCGTTCTGCATCAACGGGAGGTAAGGATTCACTTCCCAGCTCGCGCAATCGTTCGTTGTATCGATAATTGGCACGAATACGTGCCATTCGATGTTTCCAATTGTTCTGCATCGACGGGAGGTAAGGATTCAATTCCCAGCTCGCGCAATCGTCCGTTGTATCGATAATTGGCACGAATACGTGCCATTCGATGTTTCCAATCGTTTTGCATCGACGGGAGGTAAGGATTCACTTCCCAGCTCGCGCAATCGTTCTTTCTATAGATAATTGGCACGAATTCGTGCCATTCGATGTTTCCAATCGTTTTGCATCGACGGGAGGTAAGGATTCACTTCCCAGCTCGCGCAATTGTTCGTTGTATCGATAATTGGCACGAATACGTGCCATTCGATGTTTCCAATCGTTTTGCATCGACGGGAGGTAAAGATTCACTTCCCAGCTCGCGCAATCGTTCTTTCTATCGATAATTGGCACGAATACGTGCCAATCGATGTTTCCAATCGTTTTGCATCGACGGGAGGTAAGGATTCACTTCCCAGCTCGCGCAATCGTTCATTGTATCGATAATTGGCACGAATACGTGCCATGCGATGTTTCCAATCGTTTTGCATCGACGGGAGGTAAGGATTCACTTCCCAGCTCGCGCAATCGTTCGTTGTAACGATAATTGGCACGAATACGTGCCATTCGATGTTTCCAATCGTTTTGCATCGACGGGAGGTAAGGATTCACTTCCCAGCTGGCGAAATCGTTCTTTCTATCGATAATTGGCACGAATACGTGCCATTCGATGTTTCCAATCGTTCTGCATCAACGGGAGGTAAGGATTCACTTCCCAGCTCGCGCAATCGTTCGTTGTATCGATAATTGGCACGAATACGTGCCATTCGATGTTTCCAATTGTTCTGCATCGACGGGAGGTAAGGATTCAATTCCCAGCTCGCGCAATCGTCCGTTGTATCGATAATTGGCACGAATACGTGCCATTCGATGTTTCCAATCGTTTTGCATCGACGGGAGGTAAGGATTCACTTCCCAGCTCGCGCAATCGTTCTTTCTATAGATAATTGGCACGAATTCGTGCCATTCGATGTTTCCAATCGTTTTGCATCGACGGGAGGTAAGGATTCACTTCCCAGCTCGCGCAATTGTTCGTTGTATCGATAATTGGCACGAATACGTGCCATTCGATGTTTCCAATCGTTTTGCATCGACGGGAGGTAAAGATTCACTTCCCAGCTCGCGCAATCGTTCTTTCTATCGATAATTGGCACGAATTCGTGCCATTCGATGTTTCCAATCGTTTTGCATCGACGGGAGGTAAGGATTCACTTCCCAGCCCGCGCAATCGTTCGTTGTATCGATAATTGGCAAGAATACGTGCCAATCGATGTTTCCAATCGTTTTGCATCGACGGGAGGTAAGGATTCACTTCCCAGCTCGCGCAATCGTTCATTGTATCGATAATTGGCACGAATACGTGCCAATCGATGTTTCCAATCGTTTTGCATCGACGGGAGGTAAGGATTCACTTCCCAGCTCGCGCAATCGTTCATTGTATCGATAATTGGCACGAATACGTGCCATGCGATGTTTCCAATCGTTTTGCATCGACGGGAGGTAAGGATTCACTTCCCAGCTCGCGCAATCGTTCGTTGTAACGATAATTGGCACGAATACGTGCCATTCGATGTTTCCAATCGTTTTGCATCGACGGGAGGTAAGGATTCACTTCCCAGCTGGCGAAATCGTTCTTTCTATCGATAATTGGCACGAATACGTTCCATTCGATGTTTCCAATCGTTCTGCATCGACGGGAGATAAGGATTCACTTCCCAGCTCGCGCAATCGTTCGTTGTATCGATAATTGGCACGAATACGTGCCATTCGATGTTTCCAATTGTTCTGCATCGACGGGAGGTAAGGATTCACTTCCCAGCTCGCGCAATCGTCCGTTGTATCGATAATTGGCACGAATACGTGCCATTCGATGTTTCCAATCGTTTTGCATCGACGGGAGGTAAGGATTCACTTCCCAGCTCGCGCAATCGTTCTTTCTATCGATAATTGGCACGAATTCGTGCCATTCGATGTTTCCAATCGTTTTGCATCGACGGGAGGTAAGGATTCACTTCCCAGCTCGCGCAATCGTTCGTTGTATCGATAATTGGCACGAATACGTGCCATTCGATGTTTCCAATCGTTTTGCATCGACGGGAGGTAAAGATTCACTTCCCAGCTCGCGCAATCGTTCTTTCTATCGATAATTGGCACGAATTCGTGCCATTCGATGTTTCCAATCGTTTTGCATCGACGGGAGGTAAGGATTCACTTCCCAGCCCGCGCAATCGTTCGTTGTATCGATAATTGGCAAGAATACGTGCCAATCGATGTTTCCAATCGTTTTGCATCGACGGGAGGTAAGGATTCACTTCCCAGCTCGCGCAATCGTTCGTTGTAACGATAATTGGCACGAATACGTGCCATTCGATGTTTCCAATCGTTTTGCATCGACGGGAGGTAAGGATTCACTTCCCAGCTCGCGCAATCGTTCGTTGTATCGATAATTGGCACGAATACGTGCCATTCGATGTTTCCAATCGTTTTGCATCGACGGGAGGTAAGGATTCACTTCCCAGCTGGCGAAATCGTTCTTTCTATCGATAATTGGCACGAATACGTGCCATTCGATGTTTCCAATCGTTCTGCATCGACGGGAGGTAAGGATTCACTTCCCAGCTCGCGCAATCATTCGTTGTATCGATAATTGGCACGAATACGTGCCATTCGATGTTTCCAATTGTTCTGCATCGACGGGAGGTAAGGATTCACTTCCCAGCTCGCGCAATCGTTCGTTGTATCGATAATTGGCACGAATACGTGCCACTCGATGTTTCCAAACGTTTTGCATCGACGGGAGGTAAGGATTCACTTCCCAGCTCGCGCAATCGTTCGTTGTATCGATAATTGGCACGAATACGTGCCATTCGATGTTTCCAATCGTTTTGCATCGACGGGAGGTAAGGATTCACTTCCCAGCTCGCGCAATCGTTCGTTGTAACGATAATTGGCACGAATACGTGCCATTCGATGTTTCCAATCGTTTTGCATCGACGGGAGGTAAGGATTCACTTTCCAGCTCGCGCAATCGTTCGTTGTATCGATAATTGGCACGAATACGTGCTATTCGACGTTTCCAATCGTTTTGCATCGACGGGAGGTAAGGATTCACTTCTCAGCTCGCGCAATCGTTCTTTCTATCGATACTTGGCACGAATACGTGCCATTCGATGTTTCCAATCGTTCTGCATCGACGAGAGGTAAGGATTCATTTCCCAGCTCGCGCAATCGTTCGTTGTATCGATAATTGGCACGAATACGTGCCATTCGATGTTTCCAATCGTTTTGCATCGACGGCAGGTAAGGATTCACTTCCCAGCTCGCGCAATCGTTCTTTCTATCGATAATTGGCAAGAATTCGTGCCATTCGATGTTTCCAATCGTTTTGCATCGACGGGAGGTAACGATTCACTTTCCAGCTCGCGCAATCGTTCGTTGTATCGATAATTGGCACGAATACGTGCCATTCGATGTTTCCAATCGTTTTGCATCGACGGGAGGTAAGGATTCACTTCCCAGCTCGCGAAATCGTTCGTTGTATCGATAACTGGCACGAATTCGTGCTATTCGATGTTTCCAATCGTTCTGCATCGACGAGAGGTAAGGATTCATTTCCCAGCTCGCGCAATCGTTCGTTGTATCGATAATTGGCACGAATACGTGCCATTCGATGTTTCCAATCGTTTTGCATCGACGGCAGGTAAGGATTCATTTCCCAGCTCGCGCAATCGTTCGTTGTATCGATAATTGGCACGAATACGTGCCATTCGATGTTTCCAATCGTTTTGCATCGACGGCAGGTAAGGATTCACTTCCCAGCTCGCGCAATCGTTCTTTCTATCGATAATTGGCACGAATACGTGCCATTCGATGTTTCCAATCGTTTTGCATCGACGGGAGGTAAGGATTCACTTCCCAGCTCGCGCAATCGTTCTTTCTATCGATAATTGGCACGAATACGTGCCATTCGATGTTTCCAATCGTTTTGCATCGACGGGAGGTAAGGATTCACTTCCCAGCTCGCGCAATCGTTCGTTGTAACGATAATTGGCACGAATACGTGCCATTCGATGTTTCCAATCGTTTTGCATCGACGGGAGGTAAGGATTCACTTCCCAGCTGGCGAAATCGTTCTTTCTATCGATAATTGGCACGAATACGTGCCATTCGATGTTTCCAATCGTTCTGCATCGACGGGAGGTAAGGATTCACTTCCCAGCTCGCGCAATCGTTCGTTGTCTCGATAATTGGCACGAATACGTGCCATTCGATGTTTCCAATTGTTCTGCATCGACGGGAGGTAAGGATTCACTTCCCAGCTCGCGCAATCGTTCGTTGTATCGATAATTGGCACGAATACGTGCCATTCGATGTTTCCAATCGTTTTGCATCGACGGGAGGTAAGGATTCACTTCCCAGCTCGCGCAATCGTTCGTTGTATCGATAATTGGCACGAATACGTGCCATTCGATGTTTCCAATCGTTTTGCATCGACGGGAGGTAAAGATTCACTTCCCAGCTCGCGCAATCGTTCTTTCTATCGATAATTGGCACGAATTCGTGCCATTCGATATTTCCAATCGTTTTGCATCGACGGGAGGTAAGGATTCACTTCCCAGCTCGCGCAATCGTTCGTTGTATCGATAATTACAAGAATACGTGCCAATCGATGTTTCCAATCGTTTTGCATCGACGGGAGGTAAGGATTCACTTCCCAGCTCGCGCAATCGTTCGTTGTATCGATAATTGGCACGAATACGTGCCATTCGATGTTTCCAATCGTTTTGCATCGACGGGAGGTAAGGATTCACTTCCCAGCTCGCGCAATCGTTCGTTGTATCGATAATTGGCACGAATACGTGCCATTCGATGTTTCCAATCGTTTTGCATCGACGGGAGGTAAAGATTCACTTCCCAGCTCGCGCAATCGTTCTTTCTATCGATAATTGGCACGAATTCGTGCCATTCGATGTTTCCAATCGTTTTGCATCGACGGGAGGTAAGGATTCACTTCCCAGCTCGCGCAATCGTTCGTTGTATCGATAATTGGCAAGAATACGTGGCAATCGATGTTTCCAATCGTTTTGCATCGACGGGAGGTAAGGATTCACTTCCCAGCTCGCGCAATCGTTCGTTGTATCGATAATTGGAACGAATACGTGCCATTCGATGTTTCCAATCGTTTTGCATCGACGGGAGGTAAGGATTCACTTCCCAGCTCGCGCAATCGTTCGTTGTATCGATAATTGGCACGAATACGTGCCATTCGATGTTTCCAATCGTTCTGCATCGACGAGAGGTAAGGATTCATTTCCCAGCTCGCGCAATCGTTCGTTGTATCGATAATTGGCACGAATACGTGCCATTCGATGTTTCCAATCGTTTTGCATCGACGGCAGGTAAGGATTCACTTTCCAGCTCGCGCAATCGTTCTTTCTATCGATAATTGGCAAGAATTCGTGCCATTCGATGTTTCCAATCGTTTTGCATCGACGGGAGGTAAGGATTCACTTTCCAGCTCGCGCAATCGTTCGTTGTATCGATAATTGGCACGAATACGTGCCATTCGATGTTTCCAATCGTTTTGCATCGACGGGAGGTAAGGATTCACTTCCCAGCTCGCGAAATCGTTCGTTGTATCGATAACTGGCACGAATTCGTGCTATTCGATGTTTCCAATCGTTCTGCATCGACGAGAGGTAAGGATTCATTTCCCAGCTCGCGCAATCGTTCGTTGTATCGATAATTGGCACGAATACGTGCCATTCGAGGTTTCCAATCGTTTTGCATCGACGGCAGGTACGGATTCACTTCCCAGCTCGCGCAATCGTTCTTTCTATCGATAATTGGCACGAATACGTGCCATTCGATGTTTCCAATCGTTTTGCATCGACGGGAGGTAAGGATTCACTTCCCAGCTCGCGCAATCGTTCTTTCTATCGATAATTGGCACGAATACGTGCCATTCGATGTTTCCAATCGTTTTGCATCGACGGGAGGTAAGGATTCACTTCCCAGCTCGCGCAATCGTTCGTTGTAACGATAATTGGCACGAATACGTGCCATTCGATGTTTCCAATCGTTTTGCATCGACGGGAGGTAAGGATTCACTTCCCAGCTGGCGAAATCGTTCTTTCTATCGATAATTGGCACGAATACGTGCCATTCGATGTTTCCAATCGTTCTGCATCGACGGGAGGTAAGGATTCACTTCCCAGCTCGCGCAATCGTTCGTTGTCTCGATAATTGGCACGAATACGTGCCATTCGATGTTTCCAATTGTTCTGCATCGACGGGAGGTAAGGATTCACTTCCCAGCTCGCGCAATCGTTCGTTGTATCGATAATTGGCACGAATACGTGCCATTCGATGTTTCCAATCGTTTTGCATCGACGGGAGGTAAGGATTCACTTCCCAGCTCGCGCAATCGTTCGTTGTATCGATAATTGGCACGAATACGTGCCATTCGATGTTTCCAATCGTTTTGCATCGACGGGAGGTAAGGATTCACTTCCCAGCTCGCGCAATCGTTCGTCGTAACGATAATTGGCACGAATACGTGCCATTCGATGTTTCCAATCGTTTTGCATCGACGGGAGGTAAGGATTCACTTCCCAGCTCGCGCAATCGTTCGTTGTATCGATAATTGGCACGAATACGTGCCATTCGATGTTTAAAAATCGTTTTGCATCGACGGGAGGTAAGGATTCACTTCCCAGCTCGCGCAATCGTTCGTTGTAACGATAATTGGCACGAATACGTGCCATTCGATGTTTCCAATCGTTTTGCATCGACGGGAGGTAAGGATTCACTTCCCAGCTCGCGCAATCGTTCGTTGTAACGATAATTGGCACGAATACGTGCCATTCGATGTTTCCAATCGTTTTGCATCGACGGGAGGTAAGGATTCACTTTCCAGCTCGCGCAATCGTTCGTTGTATCGATAATTGGCACGAATACGTGCCATTCGATGTTTCCAATCGTTTTGCATCGACGGGAGGTAAGGATTCACTTCCCAGCTCGCGAAATCGTTCGTTGTATCGATAATTGGCACGAATACGTGCCATTCGATGTTTCCAATCGTTTTGCATCGACGGGAGGTATGGATTCACTTCCCAGCTCGCGCAATCGTTCTTTCTATCGATAATTGGCACGAATACGTGCCATTCGATGTTTCCAATCGTTTTGCATCGACGGGAGGTAAGGATTCACTGCCCAGCTCGCGCAATCGTTCGTTGTATCGATAATTGGCACGAATACGTGCCATTCGATGTTTCCAATCGCTTTGCATCGACGGGAGGTAAGGATTCACTTCCCAGCTCGCGCAATCGTTCTTTCTATCGATAATTGGCACGAATACGTGCCATTCGATGTTTCCAATCGTTTTGCATCGACGGGAGGTAAGGATTCACTTCCCAGCTCGCGCAATCGTTCGTTGTATCGATAATTGGCACGAATACGTGCCATTCGATGTTTCCAATCGTTTTGCATCGACGGGAAGTAAGGATTCACTTCCCAGCTCGCGCAATCGTTCGTTGTAACGATAATTGGCACGAATACGTGCCATTCGATGTTTCCAATCGTTTTGCATCGACGGGAGGTAAGGATTCACTTTCCAGCTCGCGCAATCGTTCGTTGTATCGATAATTGGCACGAATACGTGCTATTCGATGTTTCCAATCGTTTTGCATCGACGGGAGGTAAGGATTCACTTCCCAGCTCGCGCAATCGTTTTTTCTATCGATAATTGGCACGAATACGTGCCATTCGATGTTTCCAATCGTTCTGCATCGACGAGAGGTAAGGATTCACTTCCCAGCTCGCGCAATCGTTCGTTGTATCGATAATTGGCACGAATACGTGCCATTCGATGTTTCCAATCGTTTTGCATCGACGGCAGGTAAGGATTCACTTCCCAGCTCGCGCAATCGTTCTTTCTATCGATAATTGGCAAGAATTCGTGCCATTCGATGTTTCCAATCGTTTTGCATCGACGGGAGGTAAGGATTCACTTCCCAGCTCGCGCAATCGTTCGTTGTAACGATAATTGGCACGAATACGTGGCATTCGATGTTTCCAATCGTTTTGCATCGACGGGAGGTAAGGATTCACTTTCCAGCTCGCGCAATCGTTCGTTGTATCGATAATTGGCACGAATACGTGACATTCGATGTTTCCAATCGTTTTGCATCGACGGGAGGTAAGGATTGACTTCCCAGCTCGCGCAATCGTTCGTTGTAACGATAATTGGCACGAATACGTGGCATTCGATGTTTCCAATCGTTTTGCATCGACGGGAGGTAAGGATTCACTTTCCAGCTCGCGCAATCGTTCGTTGTATCGATAATTGGCACGAATACGTGACATTCGATGTTTCCAATCGTTTTGCATCGACGGGAGGTAAGGATTCACTTCCCAGCTCGCGAAATCGTTCGTTGTATCGATAACTGGCACGAATTCGTGCCATTCGATGTTTCCAATCGTTTTTCATCGACGGGAGGTAAGGATTCACTTCCCAGCTCGCGCAATCGTTCTTTCTATCGATAATTGGCACGAATACGTGCCATTCGATGTTTCCAATCGTTTTGCATCGACGGGAGGTAAGGATTCACTTCCCAGCTCTCGCAATCGTTCTTTCTATCGATAATTGGCACGAATACGTGCCATTCCATATTTCCAATCGTTTTGCATCGACGGGAGGTAAGGATTCACTTCCCAGCTCGCGCAATCGTTCTTTCTATCGATAATTGGCACGAATACGTGCCATTCGATGTTTCCAATCGTTTTGCATCGACGGGAGGTAAGGATTCACTTCCCAGCTCGCGCAATCGTTCGTTGTATCGATAATTGGCACGAATACGTGCCATTCGATGTTTCCAATCGTTTTGCATCGACGGGAGGTAAGGATTCACTTCCCAGCTCGCGCAATCTTTCGTTGTAACGATAATTGGCACGAATACGTGCCATTCGATGTTTCCAATCGTTTTGCATCGACGGGAGGTAAGGATTCACTTTCCAGCTCGCGCAATCGTTCGTTGTATCGATAATTGGCACGAATACGTGCCATTCGATGTTTCCAATCGTTTTGCATCGACGGGAGGTAAGGATTCACTTCCCAGCTCGCGCAATCGTTCTTTCTATCGATAATTGGCACGAATACGTGCCATTCGATGTTTCCAATCGTTTTGCATCGACGGGAGGTAAGGATTCACTTCCCAGCTCGCGCAATCGTTCGTTGTAACGATAATTGGCACGAATACGTGCCATTCGATGTTTCCAATCGTTTTGCATCGACGGGAGGTAAGGATTCACTTCCCAGCTGGCGAAATCGTTCTTTCTATCGATAATTGGCACGAGTACGTGCCATTCGATGTTTCCAATCGTTCTGCATCGACGGGAGGTAAGGATTCACTTCCCAGCTCGCGCAATCGTTCGTTGTATCGATAATTGGCACGAATACGTGCCATTCGATGTTTCCAATTGTTCTGCATCGACGGGAGGTAAGGATTCACTTCCCAGCTCGCGCAATCGTTCGTTGTATCGATAATTGGCAAGAATACGTGCCAATCGATGTTTCCAATCGTTTTGCATCGACGGGAGGTAAGGATTCACTTCCCAGCTCGCGCAATCGTTCGTTGTATCGATAATTGGCACGAATACGTGCCATTCGATGTTTCCAATCGTTTTGCATCGACGGGAGGTAAGGATTCACTTCCCACCTCGCGCAATCGTTCTTTCTATCGATAATTGGCACGAATACGTGCCATTCGATGTTTCCAATCGTTCTGCATCGACGAGAGGTAAGGATTCACTTCCCAGCTCGCGCAATCGTTCGTTGTATCGATAATTGGCACGAATACGTGCCATTCGATGTTTCCAATCGTTTTGCATCGACGGCAGGTAAGGATTCACTTCCCAGCTCGCGCAATCGTTCGTTGTATCGATAATTGGCACGAATACGTGCCATTCGATGTTTCCAATCGTTCTGCATCGACGAGAGGTAAGGATTCACTTCCCAGCTCGCGCAATCGTTCGTTGTGTCGATAATTGGCACGAATACGTGCCATTCGATGTTTCCAATCGTTTTGCATCGACGGGAGGTAAGGATTCACTTCCCAGCTCGCGCAATCGTTCGTTGTATCGATAATTGGCACGAATACGTGCCATTCGATGTTTAAAAATCGTTTTGCATCGACGGGAGGTAAGGATTCACTTCCCAGCTCGCGCAATCGTTCGTTGTAACGATAATTGGCACGAATACGTGCCATTCGATGTTTCCAATCGTTTTGCATCGACGGGAGGTAAGGATTCACTTCCCAGCTCGCGCAATCGTTCGTTGTAACGATAATTGGCACGAATACGTGCCATTCGATGTTTCCAATCGTTTTGCATCGACGGGAGGTAAGGATTCACTTTCCAGCTCGCGCAATCGTTCGTTGTATCGATAATTGGCACGAATACGTGCCATTCGATGTTTCCAATCGTTTTGCATCGACGGGAGGTAAGGATTCACTTCCCAGCTCGCGAAATCGTTCGTTGTATCGATAATTGGCACGAATACGTGCCATTCGATGTTTCCAATCGTTTTGCATCGACGGGAGGTATGGATTCACTTCCCAGCTCGCGCAATCGTTCTTTCTATCGATAATTGGCACGAATACGTGCCATTCGATGTTTCCAATCGTTTTGCATCGACGGGAGGTAAGGATTCACTGCCCAGCTCGCGCAATCGTTCGTTGTATCGATAATTGGCACGAATACGTGCCATTCGATGTTTCCAATCGCTTTGCATCGACGGGAGGTAAGGATTCACTTCCCAGCTGGCGAAATCGTTCTTTCTATCGATAATTGGCACGAATACGTGCCATTCGATGTTTCCAATTGTTCTGCATCGACGGGAGGTAAGGATTCACTTCCCAGCTCGCGCAATCGTCCGTTGTATCGATAATTGGCACGAATACGTGCCATTCGATGTTTCCAATCGTTTTGCATCGACGGGAGGTAAGGATTCACTTCCCAGCTGGCGAAATCGTTCTTTCTATCGATAATTGGCACGAATACGTGCCATTCGATGTTTCCAATCGTTCTGCATCGACGGGGGGTAAGGATTCACTTCCCAGCTCGCGCAATCGTTCGTTGTATCGATAATTGGCACGAATACGTGCCATTCGATGTTTCCAATTGTTCTGCATCGACGGGAGGTAAGGATTCACTTCCCAGCTCGCGCAATCGTCCGTTGTATCGATAATTGGCACGAATACGTGCCATTCGATGTTTCCAATTGTTCTGCATCGACGGGAGGTAAGGATTCACTTCCCAGCTCGCGCAATCGTTCGTTGTATCGATAATTGGCACGAATACGTGCCATTCGATGTTTCCAATCGTTCTGCATCGACGAGAGGTAAGGATTCACTTCCCAGCTCGCGCAATCGTTCGTTGTATCGATAATTGGCACGAATACGTGCCATTCGATGTTTCCAATCGTTTTGCATCGACGGCAGGTAAGGATTCACTTCCCAGCTCGCGCAATCGTTCTTTTTATCGATAATTGGCAAGAATTCGTGCCATTCGATGTTTCCAATCGTTTTGCATCGACGGGAGGTAAGGATTCACTTCCCAGCTCGCGCAATCGTTCGTTGTGTCGATAATTGGCACGAATACGTGCCATTCGATGTTTCCAATCGTTTTCCATCGACGGGAGGTAAGGATTCACTTCCCAGCTCGCGCAATCGTTCTTTCTATCGATAATTGGCACGAATTCGTGCCATTCGATGTTTCCAATCGTTTTGCATCGACGGGAGGTAAGGATTCACTTCCCAGCTCGCGCAATCGTTCATTGTATCGATAATTGGCACGAATACGTGCCATGCGATGTTTCCAATCGTTTTGCATCGACGGGAGGTAAGGATTCACTTCCCAGCTAGCGCAATCGTTCGTTGTAACGATAATTGGCACGAATACGTGCCATTCGATGTTTCCAATCGTTTTGCATCGACGGGAGGTAAGGATTCACTTCCCAGCTGGCGAAATCGTTCTTTCTATCGATAATTGGCACGAATACGTTCCATTCGATGTTTCCAATCGTTCTGCATCGACGGGAGGTAAGGATTCACTTCCCAGCTCGCGCAATCGTTCGTTGTATCGATAATTGGCACGAATACGTGCCATTCGATGTTTCCAATTGTTCTGCATCGACGGGAGGTAAGGATTCACTTCCCAGCTCGCGCAATCGTCCGTTGTATCGATAATTGGCACGAATACGTGCCATTCGATGTTTCCAATCGTTTTGCATCGACGGGAGGTAAGGATTCACTTCCCAGCTCGCGCAATCGTTCTTTCTATCGATAATTGGCACGAATTCGTGCCATTCGATGTTTCCAATTGTTCTGCATCGACGGGAGGTAAGGATTCACTTCCCAGCTGGCGAAATCGTTCTTTCTATCGATAATTGGCACGAATACGTGCCATTCGATGTTTCCAATCGTTCTGCATCGACGGGAGGTAAGGATTCACTTCCCAGCTCGCGCAATCGTTCGTTGTATCGATAATTGGCACGAATACGTGCCATTCGATGTTTCCAATTGTTCTGCATCGACGGGAGGTAAGGATTCACTTCCCAGCTCGCGCAATCGTCCGTTGTATCGATAATTGGCACGAATACGTGCCATTCGATGTTTCCAATCGTTTTGCATCGACGGGAGGTAAGGATTCACTTCCCAGCTCGCGCAATCGTTCTTTCTATCGATAATTGGCACGAATTCGTGCCATTCGATGTTTCCAATCGTTTTGCATCGACGGGAGGTAAGGATTCACTTCCCAGCTCGCGCAATCGTTCGTTGTATCGATAATTGGCACGAATACGTGCCATTCGATGTTTCCAATCGTTTTGCATCGACGGGAGGTAAAGATTCACTTCCCAGCTCGCGCAATCGTTCTTTCTATCGATAATTGGCACGAATTCGTGCCATTCGATGTTTCCAATCGTTTTGCATCGACGGGAGGTAAGGATTCACTTCCCAGCTCGCGCAATCGTTCGTTGTATCGATAATTGGCACGAATACGTGCCATTCGATGTTTCCAATCGTTTTGCATCGACGGGAGGTAAGGATTCACTTCCCAGCTCGCGCAATCGTTCGTTGTAACGATAATTGGCACGAATACGTGCTATTCGATGTTTCCAATCGTTTTGCATCGACGGGAGGTAAGGATTCACTTCCCAGCTCGCGCAATCGTTCTTTCTATCGATAATTGGCACGAATACGTGCCATTCGATGTTTCCAATCGTTCTGCATCGACGGGAGGTAAGGATTCACTTCCCAGCTCGCGCAATCGTTCGTTGTATCGATAATTGGCACGAATACGTGCCATTCGATGTTTCCAATCGTTTTGCATCGACGGCAGGTACGGATTCACTTCCCAGCTCGCGCAATCGTTCTTTCTATCGATAATTGGCAAGAATTCGTGCCATTCGATGTTTCCAATCGTTTTGCATCGACGGGAGGTAAGGATTCACTTCCCAGCTCGCGCAATCGTTCGTTGTAACGATAATTGGCACGAATACGTGCCATTCGATGTTTCCAATCGTTTTGCATCGACGGGAGGTAAGGATTCACTTTCCAGCTCGCGCAATCGTTCGTTGTATCGATAATTGGCACGAATACGTGACATTCGATGTTTCCAATCGTTTTGCATCGACGGGAGGTAAGGATTCACTTCCCAGCTCGCGAAATCGTTCGTTGTATCGATAACTGGCACGAATACGTGCCATTCCATATTTCCAATCGTTTTGCATCGACGGGAGGTAAGGATTCACTTCCCAGCTCGCGCAATCGTTCTTTCTATCGATAATTGGCACGAATACGTGCCATTCGATGTTTCCAATCGTTTTGCATCGACGGGAGGTAAGGATTCACTTCCCAGCTCGCGCAATCGTTCGTTGTATCGATAATTGGCACGAATACGTGCCATTCGATGTTTCCAATCGTTTTGCATCGACGGGAGGTAAGGATTCACTTCCCAGCTCGCGCAATCGTTCGTTGTAACGATAATTGGCACGAATACGTGCCATTCGATGTTTCCAATCGTTTTGCATCGACGGGAGGTAAGGATTCACTTTCCAGCTCGCGCAATCGTTCGTTGTATCGATAATTGGCACGAATACGTGCCATTCGATGTTTCCAATCGTTTTGCATCGACGGGAGGTAAGGATTCACTTCCCAGCTCGCGCAATCGTTCTTTCTATCGATAATTGGCACGAATACGTGCCATTCGATGTTTCCAATCGTTTTGCATCGACGGGAGGTAAGGATTCACTTCCCAGCTCGCGCAATCGTTCGTTGTAACGATAATTGGCACGAATACGTGCCATTCGATGTTTCCAATCGTTTTGCATCGACGGGAGGTAAGGATTCACTTCCCAGCTGGCGAAATCGTTCTTTCTATCGATAATTGGCACGAATACGTGCCATTCGATGTTTCCAATCGTTCTGCATCGACGGGAGGTAAGGATTCACTTCCCAGCTCGCGCAATCGTTCGTTGTATCGATAATTGGCACGAATACGTGACATTCGATGTTTCCAATCGTTTTGCATCGACGGGAGGTAAGGATTCACTTCCCAGCTCGCGAAATCGTTCGTTGTATCGATAACTGGCACGAATACGTGCCATTCCATATTTCCAATCGTTTTGCATCGACGGGAGGTAAGGATTCACTTCCCAGCTCGCGCAATCGTTCTTTCTATCGATAATTGGCACGAATACGTGCCATTCGATGTTTCCAATCGTTTTGCATCGACGGGAGGTAAGGATTCACTTCCCAGCTCGCGCAATCGTTCGTTGTATCGATAATTGGCACGAATACGTGCCATTCGATGTTTCCAATCGTTTTGCATCGACGGGAGGTAAGGATTCACTTCCCAGCTCGCGCAATCGTTCGTTGTAACGATAATTGGCACGAATACGTGCCATTCGATGTTTCCAATCGTTTTGCATCGACGGGAGGTAAGGATTCACTTTCCAGCTCGCGCAATCGTTCGTTGTATCGATAATTGGCACGAATACGTGCCATTCGATGTTTCCAATCGTTTTGCATCGACGGGAGGTAAGGATTCACTTCCCAGCTCGCGCAATCGTTCTTTCTATCGATAATTGGCACGAATACGTGCCATTCGATGTTTCCAATCGTTTTGCATCGACGGGAGGTAAGGATTCACTTCCCAGCTCGCGCAATCGTTCGTTGTAACGATAATTGGCACGAATACGTGCCATTCGATGTTTCCAATCGTTTTGCATCGACGGGAGGTAAGGATTCACTTCCCAGCTGGCGAAATCGTTCTTTCTATCGATAATTGGCACGAATACGTGCCATTCGATGTTTCCAATCGTTCTGCATCGACGGGAGGTAAGGATTCACTTCCCAGCTCGCGCAATCGTTCGTTGTATCGATAATTGGCACGAATACGTGCCATTCGATGTTTCCAATTGTTCTGCATCGACGGGAGGTAAGGATTCACTTCCCAGCTCGCGCAATCGTCCGTTGTATCGATAATTGGCACGAATACGTGCCATTCGATGTTTCCAATCGTTTTGCATCGACGGGAGGTAAGGATTCACTTCCCAGCTCGCGCAATCGTTCTTTCTATCGATAATTGGCACGAATTCGTGCCATTCGATGTTTCCAATCGTTTTGCATCGACGGGAGGTAAGGATTCACTTCCCAGCTCGCGCAATCGTTCGTTGTATCGATAATTGGCACGAATACGTGCCATTCGATGTTTCCAATCGTTTTGCATCGACGGGAGGTAAAGATTCACTTCCCAGCTCGCGCAATCGTTCTTTCTATCGATAATTGGCACGAATTCGTGCCATTCGATGTTTCCAATCGTTTTGCATCGACGGGAGGTAAGGATTCACTTCCCAGCCCGCGCAATCGTTCGTTGTATCGATAATTGGCAAGAATACGTGCCAATCGATGTTTCCAATCGTTTTGCATCGACGGGAGGTAAGGATTCACTTCCCAGCTCGCGCAATCGTTCATTGTATCGATAATTGGCACGAATACGTGCCATTCGATGTTTCCAATCGTTTTGCATCGACGGGAGGTAAGGATTCACTTCCCAGCTCGCGCAATCGTTCGTTGTATCGATAATTGGCACGAATACGTGCCATTCGATGTTTCCAATCGTTTTGCATCGACGGGAGGTAAGGATTCACTTCCCAGCTCGCGCAATCGTTCTTTCTATCGATAATTGGCACGAATTCGTGCCATTCGATGTTTCCAATCGTTTTGCATCGACGGGAGGTAAGGATTCACTTCCCAGCTCGCGCAATCGTTCGTTGTAACGATAATTGGCACGAATACGTGCCATTCGATGTTTCCAATCGTTTTGCATCGACGGGAGGTAAGGATTCACTTTCCAGCTCGCGCAATCGTTCGTTGTATCGATAATTGGCACGAATACGTGACATTCGATGTTTCCAATCGTTTTGCATCGACGGGAGGTAAGGATTCACTTCCCAGCTCGCGAAATCGTTCGTTGTATCGATAACTGGCACGAATACGTGCCATTCCATATTTCCAATCGTTTTGCATCGACGGGAGGTAAGGATTCACTTCCCAGCTCGCGCAATCGTTCTTTCTATCGATAATTGGCACGAATACGTGCCATTCGATGTTTCCAATCGTTTTGCATCGACGGGAGGTAAGGATTCACTTCCCAGCTCGCGCAATCGTTCGTTGTATCGATAATTGGCACGAATACGTGCCATTCGATGTTTCCAATCGTTTTGCATCGACGGGAGGTAAGGATTCACTTCCCAGCTCGCGCAATCGTTCGTTGTAACGATAATTGGCACGAATACGTGCCATTCGATGTTTCCAATCGTTTTGCATCGACGGGAGGTAAGGATTCACTTTCCAGCTCGCGCAATCGTTCGTTGTATCGATAATTGGCACGAATACGTGCCATTCGATGTTTCCAATCGTTTTGCATCGACGGGAGGTAAGGATTCACTTCCCAGCTCGCGCAATCGTTCTTTCTATCGATAATTGGCACGAATACGTGCCATTCGATGTTTCCAATCGTTTTGCATCGACGGGAGGTAAGGATTCACTTCCCAGCTCGCGCAATCGTTCGTTGTAACGATAATTGGCACGAATACGTGCCATTCGATGTTTCCAATCGTTTTGCATCGACGGGAGGTAAGGATTCACTTCCCAGCTGGCGAAATCGTTCTTTCTATCGATAATTGGCACGAATACGTGCCATTCGATGTTTCCAATCGTTCTGCATCGACGGGAGGTAAGGATTCACTTCCCAGCTCGCGCAATCGTTCGTTGTATCGATAATTGGCACGAATACGTGCCATTCGATGTTTCCAATCGTTTTGCATCGACGGGAGGTAAGGATTCACTTCCCAGCTCGCGCAATCGTTCGTTGTATCGATAATTGGCACGAATACGTGCCATTCGATGTTTCCAATCGTTTTGCATCGACGGGAGGTAAGGATTCACTTCCCAGCTCGCGCAATCGTTCGTTGTATCGATAATTGGCACGAATACGTGCCATTCGATGTTTCCAATTGTTCTGCATCGACGGGAGGTAAGGATTCACTTCCCAGCTCGCGCAATCGTCCGTTGTATCGATAATTGGCACGAATACGTGCCATTCGATGTTTCCAATCGTTTTGCATCGACGGGAGGTAAGGATTCACTTCCCAGCTCGCGCAATCGTTCTTTCTATAGATAATTGGCACGAATTCGTGCCATTCGATGTTTCCAATCGTTTTGCATCGACGGGAGGTAAGGATTCACTTCCCAGCTCGCGCAATTGTTCGTTGTATCGATAATTGGCACGAATACGTGCCATTCGATGTTTCCAATCGTTTTGCATCGACGGGAGGTAAAGATTCACTTCCCAGCTCGCGCAATCGTTCTTTCTATCGATAATTGGCACGAATTCGTGCCATTCGATGTTTCCAATCGTTTTGCATCGACGGGAGGTAAGGATTCACTTCCCAGCCCGCGCAATCGTTCGTTGTATCGATAATTGGCAAGAATACGTGCCAATCGATGTTTCCAATCGTTTTGCATCGACGGGAGGTAAGGATTCACTTCCCAGCTCGCGCAATCGTTCATTGTATCGATAATTGGCACGAATACGTGCCAATCGATGTTTCCAATCGTTTTGCATCGACGGGAGGTAAGGATTCACTTCCCAGCTCGCGCAATCGTTCATTGTATCGATAATTGGCACGAATACGTGCCATGCGATGTTTCCAATCGTTTTGCATCGACGGGAGGTAAGGATTCACTTCCCAGCTCGCGCAATCGTTCGTTGTAACGATAATTGGCACGAATACGTGCCATTCGATGTTTCCAATCGTTTTGCATCGACGGGAGGTAAGGATTCACTTCCCAGCTGGCGAAATCGTTCTTTCTATCGATAATTGGCACGAATACGTTCCATTCGATGTTTCCAATCGTTCTGCATCGACGGGAGGTAAGGATTCACTTCCCAGCTCGCGCAATCGTTCGTTGTATCGATAATTGGCACGAATACGTGCCATTCGATGTTTCCAATTGTTCTGCATCGACGGGAGGTAAGGATTCACTTCCCAGCTCGCGCAATCGTCCGTTGTATCGATAATTGGCACGAATACGTGCCATTCGATGTTTCCAATCGTTTTGCATCGACGGGAGGTAAGGATTCACTTCCCAGCTCGCGCAATCGTTCTTTCTATCGATAATTGGCACGAATTCGTGCCATTCGATGTTTCCAATTGTTCTGCATCGACGGGAGGTAAGGATTCACTTCCCAGCTGGCGAAATCGTTCTTTCTATCGATAATTGGCACGAATACGTGCCATTCGATGTTTCCAATCGTTCTGCATCGACGGGAGGTAAGGATTCACTTCCCAGCTCGCGCAATCGTTCGTTGTATCGATAATTGGCACGAATACGTGCCATTCGATGTTTCCAATTGTTCTGCATCGACGGGAGGTAAGGATTCACTTCCCAGCTCGCGCAATCGTCCGTTGTATCGATAATTGGCACGAATACGTGCCATTCGATGTTTCCAATCGTTTTGCATCGACGGGAGGTAAGGATTCACTTCCCAGCTCGCGCAATCGTTCGTTGTAACGATAATTGGCACGAATACGTGCCATTCGATGTTTCCAATCGTTTTGCATCGACGGGAGGTAAGGATTCACTTTCCAGCTCGCGCAATCGTTCGTTGTATCGATAATTGGCACGAATACGTGCTATTCGATGTTTCCAATCGTTTTGCATCGACGGGAGGTAAGGATTCACTTCCCAGCTCGCGCAATCGTTCTTTCTATCGATAATTGGCACGAATACGTGCCATTCGATGTTTCCAATCGTTCTGCATCGACGGGAGGTAAGGATTCACTTCCCAGCTCGCGCAATCGTTCGTTGTATCGATAATTGGCACGAATACGTGCCATTCGATGTTTCCAATCGTTTTGCATCGACGGGAGGTAAGGATTCACTTCCCAGCTCGCGCAATCGTTCGTTGTAACGATAATTGGCACGAATACGTGCCATTCGATGTTTCCAATCGTTTTGCATCGACGGGAGGTAAGGATTCACTTTCCAGCTCGCGCAATCGTTCGTTGTATCGATAATTGGCACGAATACGTGCTATTCGATGTTTCCAATCGTTTTGCATCGACGGGAGGTAAGGATTCACTTCCCAGCTCGCGCAATCGTTCTTTCTATCGATAATTGGCACGAATACGTGCCATTCGATGTTTCCAATCGTTCTGCATCGACGGGAGGTAAGGATTCACTTCCCAGCTCGCGCAATCGTTCGTTGTATCGATTATTGGCACGAATACGTGCCATTCGATGTTTCCAATCGTTTTGCATCGACGGCAGGTACGGATTCACTTCCCAGCTCGCGCAATCGTTCTTTCTATCGATAATTGGCAAGAATTCGTGCCATTCGATGTTTCCAATCGTTTTGCATCGACGGGAGGTAAGGATTCACTTCCCAGCTCGCGCAATCGTTCGTTGTAACGATAATTGGCACGAATACGTGCCATTCGATGTTTCCAATCGTTTTGCATCGACGGGAGGTAAGGATTCACTTTCCAGCTCGCGCAATCGTTCGTTGTATCGATAATTGGCACGAATACGTGACATTCGATGTTTCCAATCGTTTTGCATCGACGGGAGGTAAGGATTCACTTCCCAGCTCGCGAAATCGTTCGTTGTATCGATAACTGGCACGAATACGTGCCATTCCATATTTCCAATCGTTTTGCATCGACGGGAGGTAAGGATTCACTTCCCAGCTCGCGCAATCGTTCTTTCTATCGATAATTGGCACGAATACGTGCCATTCGATGTTTCCAATCGTTTTGCATCGACGGGAGGTAAGGATTCACTTCCCAGCTCGCGCAATCGTTCGTTGTATCGATAATTGGCACGAATACGTGCCATTCGATGTTTCCAATCGTTTTGCATCGACGGGAGGTAAGGATTCACTTCCCAGCTCGCGCAATCGTTCGTTGTAACGATAATTGGCACGAATACGTGCCATTCGATGTTTCCAATCGTTTTGCATCGACGGGAGGTAAGGATTCACTTTCCAGCTCGCGCAATCGTTCGTTGTATCGATAATTGGCACGAATACGTGCCATTCGATGTTTCCAATCGTTTTGCATCGACGGGAGGTAAGGATTCACTTCCCAGCTCGCGCAATCGTTCTTTCTATCGATAATTGGCACGAATACGTGCCATTCGATGTTTCCAATCGTTTTGCATCGACGGGAGGTAAGGATTCACTTCCCAGCTCGCGCAATCGTTCGTTGTAACGATAATTGGCACGAATACGTGCCATTCGATGTTTCCAATCGTTTTGCATCGACGGGAGGTAAGGATTCACTTCCCAGCTGGCGAAATCGTTCTTTCTATCGATAATTGGCACGAATACGTGCCATTCGATGTTTCCAATCGTTCTGCATCGACGGGAGGTAAGGATTCACTTCCCAGCTCGCGCAATCGTTCGTTGTATCGATAATTGGCACGAATACGTGCCATTCGATGTTTCCAATTGTTCTGCATCGACGGGAGGTAAGGATTCACTTCCCAGCTCGCGCAATCGTCCGTTGTATCGATAATTGGCACGAATACGTGCCATTCGATGTTTCCAATCGTTTTGCATCGACGGGAGGTAAGGATTCACTTCCCAGCTCGCGCAATCGTTCTTTCTATCGATAATTGGCACGAATTCGTGCCATTCGATGTTTCCAATCGTTTTGCATCGACGGGAGGTAAGGATTCACTTCCCAGCTCGCGCAATCGTTCGTTGTATCGATAATTGGCACGAATACGTGCCATTCGATGTTTCCAATCGTTTTGCATCGACGGGAGGTAAGGATTCACTTCCCAGCTCGCGCAATCGTTCATTGTATCGATAATTGGCACGAATACGTGCCATTCGATGTTTCCAATCGTTTTGCATCGACGGGAGGTAAGGATTCACTTCCCAGCTCGCGCAATCGTTCGTTGTATCGATAATTGGCACGAATACGTGCCATTCGATGTTTCCAATCGTTTTGCATCGACGGGAGGTAAGGATTCACTTCCCAGCTCGCGCAATCGTTCTTTCTATCGATAATTGGCACGAATTCGTGCCATTCGATGTTTCCAATCGTTTTGCATCGACGGGAGGTAAGGATTCACTTCCCAGCCCGCGCAATCGTTCGTTGTATCGATAATTGGCAAGAATACGTGCCAATCGATGTTTCCAATCGTTTTGCTTCGACGGGAGGTAAGGATTCACTTCCCAGCTCGCGCAATCGTTCGTTGTATCGATAATTGGCACGAAAACGTGCCATTCGATGTTTCCAATCGTTTTGCATCGACGGGAGGTAAGGATTCACTTCCCAGCTCGCGCAATCGTTCGTTGTATCGATAATTGGCACGAAAACGTGCCATTCGATGTTTCCAATCGTTTTGCATCGACGGGAGGTAAGGATTCACTTCCCAGCTCGCGCAATCGTTCTTTCTATCGATAATTGGCACGAATACGTGCCATTCGATGTTTCCAATCGTTTTGCATCGACGGGAGGTAAGGATTCACTTCCCAGCTCGCGCAATCGTTCTTTCTATCGATAATTGGCACGAATACGTGCCATTCGATGTTTCCAATCGTTTTGCATCGACGGGAGGTAAGGATTCACTTCCCAGCTCGCGCAATCGTTCGTTGTAACGATAATTGGCACGAATACGTGCCATTCGATGTTTCCAATCGTTTTGCATCGACGGGAGGTAAGGATTCACTTCCCAGCTGGCGAAATCGTTCTTTCTATCGATAATTGGCACGAATACGTGCCATTCGATGTTTCCAATCGTTCTGCATCAACGGGAGGTAAGGATTCACTTCCCAGCTCGCGCAATCGTTCGTTGTATCGATAATTGGCACGAATACGTGCCATTCGATGTTTCCAATTGTTCTGCATCGACGGGAGGTAAGGATTCAATTCCCAGCTCGCGCAATCGTCCGTTGTATCGATAATTGGCACGAATACGTGCCATTCGATGTTTCCAATCGTTTTGCATCGACGGGAGGTAAGGATTCACTTCCCAGCTCGCGCAATCGTTCTTTCTATAGATAATTGGCACGAATTCGTGCCATTCGATGTTTCCAATCGTTTTGCATCGACGGGAGGTAAGGATTCACTTCCCAGCTCGCGCAATTGTTCGTTGTATCGATAATTGGCACGAATACGTGCCATTCGATGTTTCCAATCGTTTTGCATCGACGGGAGGTAAAGATTCACTTCCCAGCTCGCGCAATCGTTCTTTCTATCGATAATTGGCACGAATACGTGCCAATCGATGTTTCCAATCGTTTTGCATCGACGGGAGGTAAGGATTCACTTCCCAGCTCGCGCAATCGTTCATTGTATCGATAATTGGCACGAATACGTGCCATGCGATGTTTCCAATCGTTTTGCATCGACGGGAGGTAAGGATTCACTTCCCAGCTCGCGCAATCGTTCGTTGTAACGATAATTGGCACGAATACGTGCCATTCGATGTTTCCAATCGTTTTGCATCGACGGGAGGTAAGGATTCACTTCCCAGCTGGCGAAATCGTTCTTTCTATCGATAATTGGCACGAATACGTGCCATTCGATGTTTCCAATCGTTCTGCATCAACGGGAGGTAAGGATTCACTTCCCAGCTCGCGCAATCGTTCGTTGTATCGATAATTGGCACGAATACGTGCCATTCGATGTTTCCAATTGTTCTGCATCGACGGGAGGTAAGGATTCAATTCCCAGCTCGCGCAATCGTCCGTTGTATCGATAATTGGCACGAATACGTGCCATTCGATGTTTCCAATCGTTTTGCATCGACGGGAGGTAAGGATTCACTTCCCAGCTCGCGCAATCGTTCTTTCTATAGATAATTGGCACGAATTCGTGCCATTCGATGTTTCCAATCGTTTTGCATCGACGGGAGGTAAGGATTCACTTCCCAGCTCGCGCAATTGTTCGTTGTATCGATAATTGGCACGAATACGTGCCATTCGATGTTTCCAATCGTTTTGCATCGACGGGAGGTAAAGATTCACTTCCCAGCTCGCGCAATCGTTCTTTCTATCGATAATTGGCACGAATTCGTGCCATTCGATGTTTCCAATCGTTTTGCATCGACGGGAGGTAAGGATTCACTTCCCAGCCCGCGCAATCGTTCGTTGTATCGATAATTGGCAAGAATACGTGCCAATCGATGTTTCCAATCGTTTTGCATCGACGGGAGGTAAGGATTCACTTCCCAGCTCGCGCAATCGTTCATTGTATCGATAATTGGCACGAATACGTGCCAATCGATGTTTCCAATCGTTTTGCATCGACGGGAGGTAAGGATTCACTTCCCAGCTCGCGCAATCGTTCATTGTATCGATAATTGGCACGAATACGTGCCATGCGATGTTTCCAATCGTTTTGCATCGACGGGAGGTAAGGATTCACTTCCCAGCTCGCGCAATCGTTCGTTGTAACGATAATTGGCACGAATACGTGCCATTCGATGTTTCCAATCGTTTTGCATCGACGGGAGGTAAGGATTCACTTCCCAGCTGGCGAAATCGTTCTTTCTATCGATAATTGGCACGAATACGTTCCATTCGATGTTTCCAATCGTTCTGCATCGACGGGAGATAAGGATTCACTTCCCAGCTCGCGCAATCGTTCGTTGTATCGATAATTGGCACGAATACGTGCCATTCGATGTTTCCAATTGTTCTGCATCGACGGGAGGTAAGGATTCACTTCCCAGCTCGCGCAATCGTCCGTTGTATCGATAATTGGCACGAATACGTGCCATTCGATGTTTCCAATCGTTTTGCATCGACGGGAGGTAAGGATTCACTTCCCAGCTCGCGCAATCGTTCTTTCTATCGATAATTGGCACGAATTCGTGCCATTCGATGTTTCCAATCGTTTTGCATCGACGGGAGGTAAGGATTCACTTCCCAGCTCGCGCAATCGTTCGTTGTATCGATAATTGGCACGAATACGTGCCATTCGATGTTTCCAATCGTTTTGCATCGACGGGAGGTAAAGATTCACTTCCCAGCTCGCGCAATCGTTCTTTCTATCGATAATTGGCACGAATTCGTGCCATTCGATGTTTCCAATCGTTTTGCATCGACGGGAGGTAAGGATTCACTTCCCAGCCCGCGCAATCGTTCGTTGTATCGATAATTGGCAAGAATACGTGCCAATCGATGTTTCCAATCGTTTTGCATCGACGGGAGGTAAGGATTCACTTCCCAGCTCGCGCAATCGTTCGTTGTAACGATAATTGGCACGAATACGTGCCATTCGATGTTTCCAATCGTTTTGCATCGACGGGAGGTAAGGATTCACTTCCCAGCTCGCGCAATCGTTCGTTGTATCGATAATTGGCACGAATACGTGCCATTCGATGTTTCCAATCGTTTTGCATCGACGGGAGGTAAGGATTCACTTCCCAGCTGGCGAAATCGTTCTTTCTATCGATAATTGGCACGAATACGTGCCATTCGATGTTTCCAATCGTTCTGCATCGACGGGAGGTAAGGATTCACTTCCCAGCTCGCGCAATCATTCGTTGTATCGATAATTGGCACGAATACGTGCCATTCGATGTTTCCAATTGTTCTGCATCGACGGGAGGTAAGGATTCACTTCCCAGCTCGCGCAATCGTTCGTTGTATCGATAATTGGCACGAATACGTGCCACTCGATGTTTCCAAACGTTTTGCATCGACGGGAGGTAAGGATTCACTTCCCAGCTCGCGCAATCGTTCGTTGTATCGATAATTGGCACGAATACGTGCCATTCGATGTTTCCAATCGTTTTGCATCGACGGGAGGTAAGGATTCACTTCCCAGCTCGCGCAATCGTTCGTTGTAACGATAATTGGCACGAATACGTGCCATTCGATGTTTCCAATCGTTTTGCATCGACGGGAGGTAAGGATTCACTTTCCAGCTCGCGCAATCGTTCGTTGTATCGATAATTGGCACGAATACGTGCTATTCGATGTTTCCAATCGTTTTGCATCGACGGGAGGTAAGGATTCACTTCTCAGCTCGCGCAATCGTTCTTTCTATCGATACTTGGCACGAATACGTGCCATTCGATGTTTCCAATCGTTCTGCATCGACGAGAGGTAAGGATTCATTTCCCAGCTCGCGCAATCGTTCGTTGTATCGATAATTGGCACGAATACGTGCCATTCGATGTTTCCAATCGTTTTGCATCGACGGCAGGTAAGGATTCACTTCCCAGCTCGCGCAATCGTTCTTTCTATCGATAATTGGCAAGAATTCGTGCCATTCGATGTTTCCAATCGTTTTGCATCGACGGGAGGTAACGATTCACTTTCCAGCTCGCGCAATCGTTCGTTGTATCGATAATTGGCACGAATACGTGCCATTCGATGTTTCCAATCGTTTTGCATCGACGGGAGGTAAGGATTCACTTCCCAGCTCGCGAAATCGTTCGTTGTATCGATAACTGGCACGAATTCGTGCTATTCGATGTTTCCAATCGTTCTGCATCGACGAGAGGTAAGGATTCATTTCCCAGCTCGCGCAATCGTTCGTTGTATCGATAATTGGCACGAATACGTGCCATTCGATGTTTCCAATCGTTTTGCATCGACGGCAGGTAAGGATTCATTTCCCAGCTCGCGCAATCGTTCGTTGTATCGATAATTGGCACGAATACGTGCCATTCGATGTTTCCAATCGTTTTGCATCGACGGCAGGTAAGGATTCACTTCCCAGCTCGCGCAATCGTTCTTTCTATCGATAATTGGCACGAATACGTGCCATTCGATGTTTCCAATCGTTTTGCATCGACGGGAGGTAAGGATTCACTTCCCAGCTCGCGCAATCGTTCTTTCTATCGATAATTGGCACGAATACGTGCCATTCGATGTTTCCAATCGTTTTGCATCGACGGGAGGTAAGGATTCACTTCCCAGCTCGCGCAATCGTTCGTTGTAACGATAATTGGCACGAATACGTGCCATTCGATGTTTCCAATCGTTTTGCATCGACGGGAGGTAAGGATTCACTTCCCAGCTGGCGAAATCGTTCTTTCTATCGATAATTGGCACGAATACGTGCCATTCGATGTTTCCAATCGTTCTGCATCGACGGGAGGTAAGGATTCACTTCCCAGCTCGCGCAATCGTTCGTTGTCTCGATAATTGGCACGAATACGTGCCATTCGATGTTTCCAATTGTTCTGCATCGACGGGAGGTAAGGATTCACTTCCCAGCTCGCGCAATCGTTCGTTGTATCGATAATTGGCACGAATACGTGCCATTCGATGTTTCCAATCGTTTTGCATCGACGGGAGGTAAGGATTCACTTCCCAGCTCGCGCAATCGTTCGTTGTATCGATAATTGGCACGAATACGTGCCATTCGATGTTTCCAATCGTTTTGCATCGACGGGAGGTAAAGATTCACTTCCCAGCTCGCGCAATCGTTCTTTCTATCGATAATTGGCACGAATTCGTGCCATTCGATATTTCCAATCGTTTTGCATCGACGGGAGGTAAGGATTCACTTCCCAGCTCGCGCAATCGTTCGTTGTATCGATAATTACAAGAATACGTGCCAATCGATGTTTCCAATCGTTTTGCATCGACGGGAGGTAAGGATTCACTTCCCAGCTCGCGCAATCGTTCGTTGTATCGATAATTGGCACGAATACGTGCCATTCGATGTTTCCAATCGTTTTGCATCGACGGGAGGTAAGGATTCACTTCCCAGCTCGCGCAATCGTTCGTTGTATCGATAATTGGCACGAATACGTGCCATTCGATGTTTCCAATCGTTTTGCATCGACGGGAGGTAAAGATTCACTTCCCAGCTCGCGCAATCGTTCTTTCTATCGATAATTGGCACGAATTCGTGCCATTCGATGTTTCCAATCGTTTTGCATCGACGGGAGGTAAGGATTCACTTCCCAGCTCGCGCAATCGTTCGTTGTATCGATAATTGGCAAGAATACGTGGCAATCGATGTTTCCAATCGTTTTGCATCGACGGGAGGTAAGGATTCACTTCCCAGCTCGCGCAATCGTTCGTTGTATCGATAATTGGAACGAATACGTGCCATTCGATGTTTCCAATCGTTTTGCATCGACGGGAGGTAAGGATTCACTTCCCAGCTCGCGCAATCGTTCGTTGTATCGATAATTGGCACGAATACGTGCCATTCGATGTTTCCAATCGTTCTGCATCGACGAGAGGTAAGGATTCATTTCCCAGCTCGCGCAATCGTTCGTTGTATCGATAATTGGCACGAATACGTGCCATTCGATGTTTCCAATCGTTTTGCATCGACGGCAGGTAAGGATTCACTTTCCAGCTCGCGCAATCGTTCTTTCTATCGATAATTGGCAAGAATTCGTGCCATTCGATGTTTCCAATCGTTTTGCATCGACGGGAGGTAAGGATTCACTTTCCAGCTCGCGCAATCGTTCGTTGTATCGATAATTGGCACGAATACGTGCCATTCGATGTTTCCAATCGTTTTGCATCGACGGGAGGTAAGGATTCACTTCCCAGCTCGCGAAATCGTTCGTTGTATCGATAACTGGCACGAATTCGTGCTATTCGATGTTTCCAATCGTTCTGCATCGACGAGAGGTAAGGATTCATTTCCCAGCTCGCGCAATCGTTCGTTGTATCGATAATTGGCACGAATACGTGCCATTCGAGGTTTCCAATCGTTTTGCATCGACGGCAGGTACGGATTCACTTCCCAGCTCGCGCAATCGTTCTTTCTATCGATAATTGGCACGAATACGTGCCATTCGATGTTTCCAATCGTTTTGCATCGACGGGAGGTAAGGATTCACTTCCCAGCTCGCGCAATCGTTCTTTCTATCGATAATTGGCACGAATACGTGCCATTCGATGTTTCCAATCGTTTTGCATCGACGGGAGGTAAGGATTCACTTCCCAGCTCGCGCAATCGTTCGTTGTAACGATAATTGGCACGAATACGTGCCATTCGATGTTTCCAATCGTTTTGCATCGACGGGAGGTAAGGATTCACTTCCCAGCTGGCGAAATCGTTCTTTCTATCGATAATTGGCACGAATACGTGCCATTCGATGTTTCCAATCGTTCTGCATCGACGGGAGGTAAGGATTCACTTCCCAGCTCGCGCAATCGTTCGTTGTCTCGATAATTGGCACGAATACGTGCCATTCGATGTTTCCAATTGTTCTGCATCGACGGGAGGTAAGGATTCACTTCCCAGCTCGCGCAATCGTTCGTTGTATCGATAATTGGCACGAATACGTGCCATTCGATGTTTCCAATCGTTTTGCATCGACGGGAGGTAAGGATTCACTTCCCAGCTCGCGCAATCGTTCGTTGTATCGATAATTGGCACGAATACGTGCCATTCGATGTTTCCAATCGTTTTGCATCGACGGGAGGTAAGGATTCACTTCCCAGCTCGCGCAATCGTTCGTCGTAACGATAATTGGCACGAATACGTGCCATTCGATGTTTCCAATCGTTTTGCATCGACGGGAGGTAAGGATTCACTTCCCAGCTCGCGCAATCGTTCGTTGTATCGATAATTGGCACGAATACGTGCCATTCGATGTTTAAAAATCGTTTTGCATCGACGGGAGGTAAGGATTCACTTCCCAGCTCGCGCAATCGTTCGTTGTAACGATAATTGGCACGAATACGTGCCATTCGATGTTTCCAATCGTTTTGCATCGACGGGAGGTAAGGATTCACTTCCCAGCTCGCGCAATCGTTCGTTGTAACGATAATTGGCACGAATACGTGCCATTCGATGTTTCCAATCGTTTTGCATCGACGGGAGGTAAGGATTCACTTTCCAGCTCGCGCAATCGTTCGTTGTATCGATAATTGGCACGAATACGTGCCATTCGATGTTTCCAATCGTTTTGCATCGACGGGAGGTAAGGATTCACTTCCCAGCTCGCGAAATCGTTCGTTGTATCGATAATTGGCACGAATACGTGCCATTCGATGTTTCCAATCGTTTTGCATCGACGGGAGGTATGGATTCACTTCCCAGCTCGCGCAATCGTTCTTTCTATCGATAATTGGCACGAATACGTGCCATTCGATGTTTCCAATCGTTTTGCATCGACGGGAGGTAAGGATTCACTGCCCAGCTCGCGCAATCGTTCGTTGTATCGATAATTGGCACGAATACGTGCCATTCGATGTTTCCAATCGCTTTGCATCGACGGGAGGTAAGGATTCACTTCCCAGCTCGCGCAATCGTTCTTTCTATCGATAATTGGCACGAATACGTGCCATTCGATGTTTCCAATCGTTTTGCATCGACGGGAGGTAAGGATTCACTTCCCAGCTCGCGCAATCGTTCGTTGTATCGATAATTGGCACGAATACGTGCCATTCGATGTTTCCAATCGTTTTGCATCGACGGGAAGTAAGGATTCACTTCCCAGCTCGCGCAATCGTTCGTTGTAACGATAATTGGCACGAATACGTGCCATTCGATGTTTCCAATCGTTTTGCATCGACGGGAGGTAAGGATTCACTTTCCAGCTCGCGCAATCGTTCGTTGTATCGATAATTGGCACGAATACGTGCTATTCGATGTTTCCAATCGTTTTGCATCGACGGGAGGTAAGGATTCACTTCCCAGCTCGCGCAATCGTTTTTTCTATCGATAATTGGCACGAATACGTGCCATTCGATGTTTCCAATCGTTCTGCATCGACGAGAGGTAAGGATTCACTTCCCAGCTCGCGCAATCGTTCGTTGTATCGATAATTGGCACGAATACGTGCCATTCGATGTTTCCAATCGTTTTGCATCGACGGCAGGTAAGGATTCACTTCCCAGCTCGCGCAATCGTTCTTTCTATCGATAATTGGCAAGAATTCGTGCCATTCGATGTTTCCAATCGTTTTGCATCGACGGGAGGTAAGGATTCACTTCCCAGCTCGCGCAATCGTTCGTTGTAACGATAATTGGCACGAATACGTGGCATTCGATGTTTCCAATCGTTTTGCATCGACGGGAGGTAAGGATTCACTTTCCAGCTCGCGCAATCGTTCGTTGTATCGATAATTGGCACGAATACGTGACATTCGATGTTTCCAATCGTTTTGCATCGACGGGAGGTAAGGATTGACTTCCCAGCTCGCGCAATCGTTCGTTGTAACGATAATTGGCACGAATACGTGGCATTCGATGTTTCCAATCGTTTTGCATCGACGGGAGGTAAGGATTCACTTTCCAGCTCGCGCAATCGTTCGTTGTATCGATAATTGGCACGAATACGTGACATTCGATGTTTCCAATCGTTTTGCATCGACGGGAGGTAAGGATTCACTTCCCAGCTCGCGAAATCGTTCGTTGTATCGATAACTGGCACGAATTCGTGCCATTCGATGTTTCCAATCGTTTTTCATCGACGGGAGGTAAGGATTCACTTCCCAGCTCGCGCAATCGTTCTTTCTATCGATAATTGGCACGAATACGTGCCATTCGATGTTTCCAATCGTTTTGCATCGACGGGAGGTAAGGATTCACTTCCCAGCTCTCGCAATCGTTCTTTCTATCGATAATTGGCACGAATACGTGCCATTCCATATTTCCAATCGTTTTGCATCGACGGGAGGTAAGGATTCACTTCCCAGCTCGCGCAATCGTTCTTTCTATCGATAATTGGCACGAATACGTGCCATTCGATGTTTCCAATCGTTTTGCATCGACGGGAGGTAAGGATTCACTTCCCAGCTCGCGCAATCGTTCGTTGTATCGATAATTGGCACGAATACGTGCCATTCGATGTTTCCAATCGTTTTGCATCGACGGGAGGTAAGGATTCACTTCCCAGCTCGCGCAATCTTTCGTTGTAACGATAATTGGCACGAATACGTGCCATTCGATGTTTCCAATCGTTTTGCATCGACGGGAGGTAAGGATTCACTTTCCAGCTCGCGCAATCGTTCGTTGTATCGATAATTGGCACGAATACGTGCCATTCGATGTTTCCAATCGTTTTGCATCGACGGGAGGTAAGGATTCACTTCCCAGCTCGCGCAATCGTTCTTTCTATCGATAATTGGCACGAATACGTGCCATTCGATGTTTCCAATCGTTTTGCATCGACGGGAGGTAAGGATTCACTTCCCAGCTCGCGCAATCGTTCGTTGTAACGATAATTGGCACGAATACGTGCCATTCGATGTTTCCAATCGTTTTGCATCGACGGGAGGTAAGGATTCACTTCCCAGCTGGCGAAATCGTTCTTTCTATCGATAATTGGCACGAGTACGTGCCATTCGATGTTTCCAATCGTTCTGCATCGACGGGAGGTAAGGATTCACTTCCCAGCTCGCGCAATCGTTCGTTGTATCGATAATTGGCACGAATACGTGCCATTCGATGTTTCCAATTGTTCTGCATCGACGGGAGGTAAGGATTCACTTCCCAGCTCGCGCAATCGTTCGTTGTATCGATAATTGGCAAGAATACGTGCCAATCGATGTTTCCAATCGTTTTGCATCGACGGGAGGTAAGGATTCACTTCCCAGCTCGCGCAATCGTTCGTTGTATCGATAATTGGCACGAATACGTGCCATTCGATGTTTCCAATCGTTTTGCATCGACGGGAGGTAAGGATTCACTTCCCACCTCGCGCAATCGTTCTTTCTATCGATAATTGGCACGAATACGTGCCATTCGATGTTTCCAATCGTTCTGCATCGACGAGAGGTAAGGATTCACTTCCCAGCTCGCGCAATCGTTCGTTGTATCGATAATTGGCACGAATACGTGCCATTCGATGTTTCCAATCGTTTTGCATCGACGGCAGGTAAGGATTCACTTCCCAGCTCGCGCAATCGTTCGTTGTATCGATAATTGGCACGAATACGTGCCATTCGATGTTTCCAATCGTTCTGCATCGACGAGAGGTAAGGATTCACTTCCCAGCTCGCGCAATCGTTCGTTGTGTCGATAATTGGCACGAATACGTGCCATTCGATGTTTCCAATCGTTTTGCATCGACGGGAGGTAAGGATTCACTTCCCAGCTCGCGCAATCGTTCGTTGTATCGATAATTGGCACGAATACGTGCCATTCGATGTTTAAAAATCGTTTTGCATCGACGGGAGGTAAGGATTCACTTCCCAGCTCGCGCAATCGTTCGTTGTAACGATAATTGGCACGAATACGTGCCATTCGATGTTTCCAATCGTTTTGCATCGACGGGAGGTAAGGATTCACTTCCCAGCTCGCGCAATCGTTCGTTGTAACGATAATTGGCACGAATACGTGCCATTCGATGTTTCCAATCGTTTTGCATCGACGGGAGGTAAGGATTCACTTTCCAGCTCGCGCAATCGTTCGTTGTATCGATAATTGGCACGAATACGTGCCATTCGATGTTTCCAATCGTTTTGCATCGACGGGAGGTAAGGATTCACTTCCCAGCTCGCGAAATCGTTCGTTGTATCGATAATTGGCACGAATACGTGCCATTCGATGTTTCCAATCGTTTTGCATCGACGGGAGGTATGGATTCACTTCCCAGCTCGCGCAATCGTTCTTTCTATCGATAATTGGCACGAATACGTGCCATTCGATGTTTCCAATCGTTTTGCATCGACGGGAGGTAAGGATTCACTGCCCAGCTCGCGCAATCGTTCGTTGTATCGATAATTGGCACGAATACGTGCCATTCGATGTTTCCAATCGCTTTGCATCGACGGGAGGTAAGGATTCACTTCCCAGCTGGCGAAATCGTTCTTTCTATCGATAATTGGCACGAATACGTGCCATTCGATGTTTCCAATTGTTCTGCATCGACGGGAGGTAAGGATTCACTTCCCAGCTCGCGCAATCGTCCGTTGTATCGATAATTGGCACGAATACGTGCCATTCGATGTTTCCAATCGTTTTGCATCGACGGGAGGTAAGGATTCACTTCCCAGCTGGCGAAATCGTTCTTTCTATCGATAATTGGCACGAATACGTGCCATTCGATGTTTCCAATCGTTCTGCATCGACGGGGGGTAAGGATTCACTTCCCAGCTCGCGCAATCGTTCGTTGTATCGATAATTGGCACGAATACGTGCCATTCGATGTTTCCAATTGTTCTGCATCGACGGGAGGTAAGGATTCACTTCCCAGCTCGCGCAATCGTCCGTTGTATCGATAATTGGCACGAATACGTGCCATTCGATGTTTCCAATTGTTCTGCATCGACGGGAGGTAAGGATTCACTTCCCAGCTCGCGCAATCGTCCGTTGTATCGATAATTGGCACGAATACGTGCCATTCGATGTTTCCAATCGTTTTGCATCGACGGGAGGTAAGGATTCACTTCCCACCTCGCGCAATCGTTCGTTGTATCGATAATTGGCACGAATACGTGCCATTCGATGTTTCCAATTGTTCTGCATCGACGGGAGGTAAGGATTCACTTCCCAGCTCGCGCAATCGTTCGTTGTATCGATAATTGGCAAGAATACGTGCCAATCGATGTTTCCAATCGTTTTGCATCGACGGGAGGTAAGGATTCACTTCCCAGCTCGCGCAATCGTTCGTTGTATCGATAATTGGCACGAATACGTGCCATTCGATGTTTCCAATCGTTTTGCATCGACGGGAGGTAAGGATTCACTTCCCACCTCGCGCAATCGTTCTTTCTATCGATAATTGGCACGAATACGTGCCATTCGATGTTTCCAATCGTTCTGCATCGACGAGAGGTAAGGATTCACTTCCCAGCTCGCGCAATCGTTCGTTGTATCGATAATTGGCACGAATACGTGCCATTCGATGTTTCCAATCGTTTTGCATCGACGGCAGGTAAGGATTCACTTCCCAGCTCGCGCAATCGTTCGTTGTATCGATAATTGGCACGAATACGTGCCATTCGATGTTTCCAATCGTTCTGCATCGACGAGAGGTAAGGATTCACTTCCCAGCTCGCGCAATCGTTCGTTGTATCGATAATTGGCACGAATACGTGCCATTCGATGTTTCCAATCGTTTTGCATCGACGGCAGGTAAGGATTCACTTCCCAGCTCGCGCAATCGTTCTTTTTATCGATAATTGGCAAGAATTCGTGCCATTCGATGTTTCCAATCGTTTTGCATCGACGGGAGGTAAGGATTCACTTCCCAGCTCGCGCAATCGTTCGTTGTGTCGATAATTGGCACGAATACGTGCCATTCGATGTTTCCAATCGTTTTCCATCGACGGGAGGTAAGGATTCACTTCCCAGCTCGCGCAATCGTTCTTTCTATCGATAATTGGCACGAATTCGTGCCATTCGATGTTTCCAATCGTTTTGCATCGACGGGAGGTAAGGATTCACTTCCCAGCCCGCGCAATCGTTCGTTGTATCGATAATTGGCAAGAATACGTGCCAATCGATGTTTCCAATCGTTTTGCATCGACGGGAGGTAAGGATTCACTTCCCAGCTCGCGCAATCGTTCATTGTATCGATAATTGGCACGAATACGTGCCATTCGATGTTTCCAATCGTTTTGCATCGACGGGAGGTAAGGATTCACTTCCCAGCTCGCGCAATCGTTCGTTGTATCGATAATTGGCACGAAAACGTGCCATTCGATGTTTCCAATCGTTTTGCATCGACGGGAGGTAAGGATTCACTTCCCAGCTCGCGCAATCGTTCTTTCTATCGATAATTGGCACGAATACGTGCCATTCGATGTTTCCAATCGTTTTGCATCGACGGGAGGTAAGGATTCACTTCCCAGCTCGCGCAATCGTTCTTTCTATCGATAATTGGCACGAATACGTGCCATTCGATGTTTCCAATCGTTTTGCATCGACGGGAGGTAAGGATTCACTTCCCAGCTCGCGCAATCGTTCGTTGTAACGATAATTGGCACGAATAAGTGCCATTCGATGTTTCCAATCGTTTTGCATCGACGGGAGGTAAGGATTCACTTCCCAGCTGGCGAAATCGTTCTTTCTATCGATAATTGGCACGAATACGTGCCATTCGATGTTTCCAATCGTTCTGCATCAACGGGAGGTAAGGATTCACTTCCCAGCTCGCGCAATCGTTCGTTGTATCGATAATTGGCACGAATACGTGCCATTCGATGTTTCCAATTGTTCTGCATCGACGGGAGGTAAGGATTCACTTCCCAGCTCGCGCAATCGTCCGTTGTATCGATAATTGGCACGAATACGTGCCATTCGATGTTTCCAATCGTTTTGCATCGACGGGAGGTAAGGATTCACTTCCCAGCTCGCGCAATCGTTCTTTCTATAGATAATTGGCACGAATTCGTGCCATTCGATGTTTCCAATCGTTTTGCATCGACGGGAGGTAAGGATTCACTTCCCAGCTCGCGCAATTGTTCGTTGTATCGATAATTGGCACGAATACGTGCCATTCGATGTTTCCAATCGTTTTGCATCGACGGGAGGTAAAGATTCACTTCCCAGCTCGCGCAATCGTTCTTTCTATCGATAATTGGCACGAATTCGTGCCATTCGATGTTTCCAATCGTTTTGCATCGACGGGAGGTAAGGATTCACTTCCCAGCCCGCGCAATCGTTCGTTGTATCGATAATTGGCAAGAATACGTGCCAATCGATGTTTCCAATCGTTTTGCATCGACGGGAGGTAAGGATTCACTTCCCAGCTCGCGCAATCGTTCATTGTATCGATAATTGGCACGAATACGTGCCAATCGATGTTTCCAATCGTTTTGCATCGACGGGAGGTAAGGATTCACTTCCCAGCTCGCGCAATCGTTCATTGTATCGATAATTGGCACGAATACGTGCCATGCGATGTTTCCAATCGTTTTGCATCGACGGGAGGTAAGGATTCACTTCCCAGCTAGCGCAATCGTTCGTTGTAACGATAATTGGCACGAATACGTGCCATTCGATGTTTCCAATCGTTTTGCATCGACGGGAGGTAAGGATTCACTTCCCAGCTGGCGAAATCGTTCTTTCTATCGATAATTGGCACGAATACGTTCCATTCGATGTTTCCAATCGTTCTGCATCGACGGGAGGTAAGGATTCACTTCCCAGCTCGCGCAATCGTTCGTTGTATCGATAATTGGCACGAATACGTGCCATTCGATGTTTCCAATTGTTCTGCATCGACGGGAGGTAAGGATTCACTTCCCAGCTCGCGCAATCGTCCGTTGTATCGATAATTGGCACGAATACGTGCCATTCGATGTTTCCAATCGTTTTGCATCGACGGGAGGTAAGGATTCACTTCCCAGCTCGCGCAATCGTTCTTTCTATCGATAATTGGCACGAATTCGTGCCATTCGATGTTTCCAATTGTTCTGCATCGACGGGAGGTAAGGATTCACTTCCCAGCTGGCGAAATCGTTCTTTCTATCGATAATTGGCACGAATACGTGCCATTCGATGTTTCCAATCGTTCTGCATCGACGGGAGGTAAGGATTCACTTCCCAGCTCGCGCAATCGTTCGTTGTATCGATAATTGGCACGAATACGTGCCATTCGATGTTTCCAATTGTTCTGCATCGACGGGAGGTAAGGATTCACTTCCCAGCTCGCGCAATCGTCCGTTGTATCGATAATTGGCACGAATACGTGCCATTCGATGTTTCCAATCGTTTTGCATCGACGGGAGGTAAGGATTCACTTCCCAGCTCGCGCAATCGTTCTTTCTATCGATAATTGGCACGAATTCGTGCCATTCGATGTTTCCAATCGTTTTGCATCGACGGGAGGTAAGGATTCACTTCCCAGCTCGCGCAATCGTTCGTTGTATCGATAATTGGCACGAATACGTGCCATTCGATGTTTCCAATCGTTTTGCATCGACGGGAGGTAAAGATTCACTTCCCAGCTCGCGCAATCGTTCTTTCTATCGATAATTGGCACGAATTCGTGCCATTCGATGTTTCCAATCGTTTTGCATCGACGGGAGGTAAGGATTCACTTCCCAGCTCGCGCAATCGTTCGTTGTATCGATAATTGGCACGAATACGTGCCATTCGATGTTTCCAATCGTTTTGCATCGACGGGAGGTAAGGATTCACTTCCCAGCTCGCGCAATCGTTCGTTGTAACGATAATTGGCACGAATACGTGCCATTCGATGTTTCCAATCGTTTTGCATCGACGGGAGGTAAGGATTCACTTTCCAGCTCGCGCAATCGTTCGTTGTATCGATAATTGGCACGAATACGTGCTATTCGATGTTTCCAATCGTTTTGCATCGACGGGAGGTAAGGATTCACTTCCCAGCTCGCGCAATCGTTCTTTCTATCGATAATTGGCACGAATACGTGCCATTCGATGTTTCCAATCGTTCTGCATCGACGGGAGGTAAGGATTCACTTCCCAGCTCGCGCAATCGTTCGTTGTATCGATAATTGGCACGAATACGTGCCATTCGATGTTTCCAATCGTTTTGCATCGACGGCAGGTACGGATTCACTTCCCAGCTCGCGCAATCGTTCTTTCTATCGATAATTGGCAAGAATTCGTGCCATTCGATGTTTCCAATCGTTTTGCATCGACGGGAGGTAAGGATTCACTTCCCAGCTCGCGCAATCGTTCGTTGTAACGATAATTGGCACGAATACGTGCCATTCGATGTTTCCAATCGTTTTGCATCGACGGGAGGTAAGGATTCACTTTCCAGCTCGCGCAATCGTTCGTTGTATCGATAATTGGCACGAATACGTGACATTCGATGTTTCCAATCGTTTTGCATCGACGGGAGGTAAGGATTCACTTCCCAGCTCGCGAAATCGTTCGTTGTATCGATAACTGGCACGAATACGTGCCATTCCATATTTCCAATCGTTTTGCATCGACGGGAGGTAAGGATTCACTTCCCAGCTCGCGCAATCGTTCTTTCTATCGATAATTGGCACGAATACGTGCCATTCGATGTTTCCAATCGTTTTGCATCGACGGGAGGTAAGGATTCACTTCCCAGCTCGCGCAATCGTTCGTTGTATCGATAATTGGCACGAATACGTGCCATTCGATGTTTCCAATCGTTTTGCATCGACGGGAGGTAAGGATTCACTTCCCAGCTCGCGCAATCGTTCGTTGTAACGATAATTGGCACGAATACGTGCCATTCGATGTTTCCAATCGTTTTGCATCGACGGGAGGTAAGGATTCACTTTCCAGCTCGCGCAATCGTTCGTTGTATCGATAATTGGCACGAATACGTGCCATTCGATGTTTCCAATCGTTTTGCATCGACGGGAGGTAAGGATTCACTTCCCAGCTCGCGCAATCGTTCTTTCTATCGATAATTGGCACGAATACGTGCCATTCGATGTTTCCAATCGTTTTGCATCGACGGGAGGTAAGGATTCACTTCCCAGCTCGCGCAATCGTTCGTTGTAACGATAATTGGCACGAATACGTGCCATTCGATGTTTCCAATCGTTTTGCATCGACGGGAGGTAAGGATTCACTTCCCAGCTGGCGAAATCGTTCTTTCTATCGATAATTGGCACGAATACGTGCCATTCGATGTTTCCAATCGTTCTGCATCGACGGGAGGTAAGGATTCACTTCCCAGCTCGCGCAATCGTTCGTTGTATCGATAATTGGCACGAATACGTGACATTCGATGTTTCCAATCGTTTTGCATCGACGGGAGGTAAGGATTCACTTCCCAGCTCGCGAAATCGTTCGTTGTATCGATAACTGGCACGAATACGTGCCATTCCATATTTCCAATCGTTTTGCATCGACGGGAGGTAAGGATTCACTTCCCAGCTCGCGCAATCGTTCTTTCTATCGATAATTGGCACGAATACGTGCCATTCGATGTTTCCAATCGTTTTGCATCGACGGGAGGTAAGGATTCACTTCCCAGCTCGCGCAATCGTTCGTTGTATCGATAATTGGCACGAATACGTGCCATTCGATGTTTCCAATCGTTTTGCATCGACGGGAGGTAAGGATTCACTTCCCAGCTCGCGCAATCGTTCGTTGTAACGATAATTGGCACGAATACGTGCCATTCGATGTTTCCAATCGTTTTGCATCGACGGGAGGTAAGGATTCACTTTCCAGCTCGCGCAATCGTTCGTTGTATCGATAATTGGCACGAATACGTGCCATTCGATGTTTCCAATCGTTTTGCATCGACGGGAGGTAAGGATTCACTTCCCAGCTCGCGCAATCGTTCTTTCTATCGATAATTGGCACGAATTCGTGCCATTCGATGTTTCCAATTGTTCTGCATCGACGGGAGGTAAGGATTCACTTCCCAGCTGGCGAAATCGTTCTTTCTATCGATAATTGGCACGAATACGTGCCATTCGATGTTTCCAATCGTTCTGCATCGACGGGAGGTAAGGATTCACTTCCCAGCTCGCGCAATCGTTCGTTGTATCGATAATTGGCACGAATACGTGCCATTCGATGTTTCCAATTGTTCTGCATCGACGGGAGGTAAGGATTCACTTCCCAGCTCGCGCAATCGTCCGTTGTATCGATAATTGGCACGAATACGTGCCATTCGATGTTTCCAATCGTTTTGCATCGACGGGAGGTAAGGATTCACTTCCCAGCTCGCGCAATCGTTCTTTCTATCGATAATTGGCACGAATTCGTGCCATTCGATGTTTCCAATCGTTTTGCATCGACGGGAGGTAAGGATTCACTTCCCAGCTCGCGCAATCGTTCGTTGTATCGATAATTGGCACGAATACGTGCCATTCGATGTTTCCAATCGTTTTGCATCGACGGGAGGTAAAGATTCACTTCCCAGCTCGCGCAATCGTTCTTTCTATCGATAATTGGCACGAATTCGTGCCATTCGATGTTTCCAATCGTTTTGCATCGACGGGAGGTAAGGATTCACTTCCCAGCTCGCGCAATCGTTCGTTGTATCGATAATTGGCACGAATACGTGCCATTCGATGTTTCCAATCGTTTTGCATCGACGGGAGGTAAGGATTCACTTCCCAGCTCGCGCAATCGTTCGTTGTAACGATAATTGGCACGAATACGTGCCATTCGATGTTTCCAATCGTTTTGCATCGACGGGAGGTAAGGATTCACTTTCCAGCTCGCGCAATCGTTCGTTGTATCGATAATTGGCACGAATACGTGCTATTCGATGTTTCCAATCGTTTTGCATCGACGGGAGGTAAGGATTCACTTCCCAGCTCGCGCAATCGTTCTTTCTATCGATAATTGGCACGAATACGTGCCATTCGATGTTTCCAATCGTTCTGCATCGACGGGAGGTAAGGATTCACTTCCCAGCTCGCGCAATCGTTCGTTGTATCGATAATTGGCACGAATACGTGCCATTCGATGTTTCCAATCGTTTTGCATCGACGGCAGGTACGGATTCACTTCCCAGCTCGCGCAATCGTTCTTTCTATCGATAATTGGCAAGAATTCGTGCCATTCGATGTTTCCAATCGTTTTGCATCGACGGGAGGTAAGGATTCACTTCCCAGCTCGCGCAATCGTTCGTTGTAACGATAATTGGCACGAATACGTGCCATTCGATGTTTCCAATCGTTTTGCATCGACGGGAGGTAAGGATTCACTTTCCAGCTCGCGCAATCGTTCGTTGTATCGATAATTGGCACGAATACGTGACATTCGATGTTTCCAATCGTTTTGCATCGACGGGAGGTAAGGATTCACTTCCCAGCTCGCGAAATCGTTCGTTGTATCGATAACTGGCACGAATACGTGCCATTCCATATTTCCAATCGTTTTGCATCGACGGGAGGTAAGGATTCACTTCCCAGCTCGCGCAATCGTTCTTTCTATCGATAATTGGCACGAATACGTGCCATTCGATGTTTCCAATCGTTTTGCATCGACGGGAGGTAAGGATTCACTTCCCAGCTCGCGCAATCGTTCGTTGTATCGATAATTGGCACGAATACGTGCCATTCGATGTTTCCAATCGTTTTGCATCGACGGGAGGTAAGGATTCACTTCCCAGCTCGCGCAATCGTTCGTTGTAACGATAATTGGCACGAATACGTGCCATTCGATGTTTCCAATCGTTTTGCATCGACGGGAGGTAAGGATTCACTTTCCAGCTCGCGCAATCGTTCGTTGTATCGATAATTGGCACGAATACGTGCCATTCGATGTTTCCAATCGTTTTGCATCGACGGGAGGTAAGGATTCACTTCCCAGCTCGCGCAATCGTTCTTTCTATCGATAATTGGCACGAATACGTGCCATTCGATGTTTCCAATCGTTTTGCATCGACGGGAGGTAAGGATTCACTTCCCAGCTCGCGCAATCGTTCGTTGTAACGATAATTGGCACGAATACGTGCCATTCGATGTTTCCAATCGTTTTGCATCGACGGGAGGTAAGGATTCACTTCCCAGCTGGCGAAATCGTTCTTTCTATCGATAATTGGCACGAATACGTGCCATTCGATGTTTCCAATCGTTTTGCATCGACGGGAGGTAAGGATTCACTTCCCAGCTCGCGCAATCGTCCGTTGTATCGATAATTGGCACGAATACGTGCCATTCGATGTTTCCAATCGTTTTGCATCGACGGGAGGTAAGGATTCACTTCCCACCTCGCGCAATCGTTCGTTGTATCGATAATTGGCACGAATACGTGCCATTCGATGTTTCCAATCGTTTTGCATCGACGGGAGGTAAAGATTCACTTCCCAGCTCGCGCAATCGTTCTTTCTATCGATAATTGGTACGAATTCGTGCCATTCGATGTTTCCAATCGTTTTGCATCGACGGGAGGTAAGGATTCACTTCCCAGCTCGCGCAATCGTTCGTTGTATCGATAATTGGCAAGAATACGTGCCAATCGATGTTTCCAATCGTTTTGCATCGACGGGAGGTAAGGATTCACTTCCCAGCTCGCGCAATCGTTCGTTGTATCGATAATTGGCACGAATACGTGCCATTCGATGTTTCCAATCGTTTTGCATCGACGGGAGGTAAGGATTCACTTCCCAGCTCGCGCAATCGTTCTTTCTATCGATAATTGTCACGAATACGTGCCATTCGATGTTTCCAATCGTTTTGCATCGACGGGAGGTAAGGATTCACTTCCCAGCTCGCGCAATCGTTCGTTGTATCGATAATTGGCACGAATACGTGCCATTCGATGTTTCCAATCGTTTTGCATCGACGGGAGGTAAGGATTCACTTCCCAGCTCGCGCAATCGTTCGTTGTAACGATAATTGGCACGAATACGTGCCATTCGATGTTTCCAATCGTTTTGCATCGACGGGAGGTAAGGATTCACTTTCCAGCTCGCGCAATCGTTCGTTGTATCGATAATTGGCACGAATACGTGACATTCGATGTTTCCAATCGTTTTGCATCGACGGGAGGTAAGGATTCACTTCCCAGCTCGCGAAATCGTTCGTTGTATCGATAACTGGCACGAATACGTGCCATTCCATATTTCCAATCGTTTTGCATCGACGGGAGGTAAGGATTCACTTCCCAGCTCGCGCAATCGTTCTTTCTATCGATAATTGGCACGAATACGTGCCATTCGATGTTTCCAATCGTTTTGCATCGACGGGAGGTAAGGATTCACTTCCCAGCCCGCGCAATCGTTCGTTGTATCGATAATTGGCAAGAATACGTGCCAATCGATGTTTCCAATCGTTTTGCATCGACGGGAGGTAAGGATTCACTTCCCAGCTCGCGCAATCGTTCGTTGTAACGATAATTGGCACGAATACGTGCCATTCGATGTTTCCAATCGTTTTGCATCGACGGGAGGTAAGGATTCACTTTCCAGCTCGCGCAATCGTTCGTTGTATCGATAATTGGCACGAATACGTGCCATTCGATGTTTCCAATCGTTTTGCATCGACGGGAGGTAAGGATTCACTTCCCAGCTCGCGCAATCGTTCTTTCTATCGATAATTGGCACGAATACGTGCCATTCGATGTTTCCAATCGTTTTGCATCGACGGGAGGTAAGGATTCACTTCCCAGCTCGCGCAATCGTTCGTTGTAACGATAATTGGCACGAATACGTGCCATTCGATGTTTCCAATCGTTTTGCATCGACGGGAGGTAAGGATTCACTTCCCAGCTGGCGAAATCGTTCTTTCTATCGATAATTGGCACGAATACGAGCCATTCGATGTTTCCAATCGTTCTGCATCGACGGGAGGTAAGGATTCACTTCCCAGCTCGCGCAATCGTTCGTTGTATCGATAATTGGCACGAATACGTGCCATTCGATGTTTCCAATTGTTCTGCATCGACGGGAGGTAAGGATTCACTTCCCAGCTCGCGCAATCGTCCGTTGTATCGATAATTGGCACGAATACGTGCCATTCGATGTTTCCAATCGTTTTGCATCGACAAGAGGTAAGGATTCACTTCCCAGCTCGCGCAATCGTTCTTTCTATCGATAATTGGCACGAATTCGTGCCATTCGATGTTTCCAATCGTTTTGCATCGACGGGAGGTAAGGATTCACTTCCCAGCTCGCGCAATCGTTCGTTGTATCGATAATTGGCACGAATACGTGCCATTCGATGTTTCCAATCGTTTTGCATCGACGGGAGGTAAAGATTCACTTCCCAGCTCGCGCAATCGTTCTTTCTATCGATAATTGGCACGAATACGTGCCATTCGATGTTTCCAATCGTTTTGCATCGACGGGAGGTAAGGATTCACTTCCCAGCCCGCGCAATCGTTCGTTGTATCGATAATTGGCAAGAATACGTGCCAATCGATGTTTCCAATCGTTTTGCATCGACGGGAGGTAAGGATTCACTTCCCAGCTCGCGCAATCGTTCATTGTATCGATAATTGGCACGAATACGTGCCAATCGATGTTTCCAATCGTTTTGCATCGACGGGAGGTAAGGATTCACTTCCCAGCTCGCGCAATCGTTCATTGTATCGATAATTGGCACGAATACGTGCCATTCGATGTTTCCAATCGTTTTGCATCGACGGGAGGTAAGGATTCACTTCCCAGCTCGCGCAATCGTTCGTTGTATCGATAATTGGCACGAAAACGTGCCATTCGATGTTTCCAATCGTTTTGCATCGACAGGAGGTAAGGATTCACTTCCCAGCTCGCGCAATCGTTCTTTCTATCGATAATTGGCACGAATACGTGCCATTCGATGTTTCCAATCGTTTTGCATCGACGGGAGGTAAGGATTCACTTCCCAGCTCGCGCAATCGTTCTTTCTATCGATAATTGGCACGAATACGTGCCATTCGATGTTTCCAATTGTTTTGCATCGACGGGAGGTAAGGATTCACTTCCCAGCTCGCGCAATCGTTCGTTGTAACGATAATTGGCACGAATACGTGCCATTCGATGTTTCCAATCGTTTTGCATCGACGGGAGGTAAGGATTCACTTCCCAGCTGGCGAAATCGTTCTTTCTATCGATAATTGGCACGAATACGTGCCATTCGATGTTTCCAATCGTTCTGCATCAACGGGAGGTAAGGATTCACTTCCCAGCTCGCGCAATCGTTCGTTGTATCGATAATTGGCACGAATACGTGCCATTCGATGTTTCCAATTGTTCTGCATCGACGGGAGGTAAGGATTCACTTCCCAGCTCGCGCAATCGTCCGTTGTATCGATAATTGGCACGAATACGTGCCATTCGATGTTTCCAATCGTTTTGCATCGACGGGAGGTAAGGATTCACTTCCCAGCTCGCGCAATCGTTCTTTCTATCGATAATTGGCACGAATTCGTGCCATTCGATGTTTCCAATCGTTTTGCATCGACGGGAGGTAAGGATTCACTTCCCAGCCCGCGCAATCGTTCGTTGTATCGATAATTGGCAAGAATACGTGCCAATCGATGTTTCCAATCGTTTTGCATCGACGGGAGGTAAGGATTCACTTCCCAGCTCGCGCAATCGTTCATTGTATCGATAATTGGCACGAATACGTGCCAATCGATGTTTCCAATCGTTTTGCATCGACGGGAGGTAAGGATTCACTTCCCAGCTCGCGCAATCGTTCCTTGTATCGATAATTGGCACGAATACGTGCCATTCGATGTTTCCAATCGTTTTGCATCGACGGGAGGTAAGGATTCACTTCCCAGCTCGCGCAATCGTTCGTTGTAACGATAATTGGCACGAATACGTGCCATTCGATGTTTCCAATCGTTTTGCATCGACGGGAGGTAAGGATTCACTTCCCAGCTGGCGAAATCGTTCTTTCTATCGATAATTGGCACGAATACGTTCCATTCGATGTTTCCAATCGTTCTGCATCGACGGGAGGTAAGGATTCACTTCCCAGCTCGCGCAATCGTTCGTTGTATCGATAATTGGCACGAATACGTGCCATTCGATGTTTCCAATCGTTTTGCATCGACGGGAGGTAAGGATTCACTTCCCAGCTGGCGAAATCGTTCTTTCTATCGATAATTGGCACGAATTCGTGCCATTCGATGTTTCCAATCGTTTTGCATCGACGGGAGGTAAGGATTCACTTCCCAGCCCGCGCAATCGTTCGTTGTATCGATAATTGGCAAGAATACGTGCCAATCGATGTTTCCAATCGTTTTGCATCGACGGGAGGTAAGGATTCACTTCCCAGCTCGCGCAATCGTTCGTTGTAACGATAATTGGCACGAATACGTGCCATTCGATGTTTCCAATCGTTTTGCATCGACGGGAGGTAAGGATTCACTTCCCAGCTCGCGCAATCGTTCGTTGTATCGATAATTGGCACGAATACGTGCCATTCGAAGTTTCCAATCGTTTTGCATCGACGGGAGGTAAGGATTCACTTCCCAGCTGGCGAAATCGTTCTTTCTATCGATAATTGGCACGAATACGTGCCATTCGATGTTTCCAATCGTTCTGCATCGACGGGAGGTAAGGATTCACTTCCCAGCTCGCGCAATCATTCGTTGTATCGATAATTGTCACGAATACGTGCCATTCGATGTTTCCAATTGTTCTGCATCGACGGGAGGTAAGGATTCACTTCCCAGCTCGCGCAATCGTTCGTTGTATCGATAATTGGCACGAATACGTGCCACTCGATGTTTCCAATCGTTTTGCATCGACGGGAGGTAAGGATTCACTTCCCAGCTCGCGCAATCGTTCGTTGTATCGATAATTGGCACGAATACGTGCCATTCGATGTTTCCAATCGTTTTGCATCGACGGGAGGTAAGCATTCACTTCCCAGCTCGCGCAATCGTTCGTTGTAACGATAATTGGCACGAATACGTGCCATTCGATGTTTCCAATCGTTTTGCATCGACGGGAGGTAAGGATTCACTTTCCAGCTCGCGCAATCGTTCGTTGTATCGATAATTGGCACGAATACGTGCTATTCGATGTTTCCAATCGTTTTGCATCGACGGGAGGTAAGGATTCACTTCTCAGCTCGCGCAATCGTTCTTTCTATCGATACTTGGCACGAATACGTGCCATTCGATGTTTCCAATCGTTCTGCATCGACGAGAGGTAAGGATTCATTTCCCAGCTCGCGCAATCGTTCGTTGTATCGATAATTGGCACGAATACGTGCCATTCGATGTTTCCAATCGTTTTGCATCGACGGGAGGTAAGGATTCACTTCCCAGCTCGCGCAATCGTTCTTTCTATCGATAATTGGCACGAATACGTGCCATTCGATGTTTCCAATCGTTTTGCATCGACGGGAGGTAAGGATTCACTTCCCAGCTCGCGCAATCGTTCGTTGTATCGATAATTGGCACGAATACGTGCCATTCGATGTTTCCAATCGTTTTGCATCGACGGGAGGTAAGGATTCACTTCCCAGCTCGCGCAATCGTTCGTTGTAACGATAATTGGCACGAATACGTGCCATTCGATGTTTCCAATCGTTTTGCATCGACGGGAGGTAAGGATTCACTTTCCAGCTCGCGCAATCGTTCGTTGTATCGATAATTGGCACGAATACGTGCCATTCGATGTTTCCAATCGTTTTGCATCGACGGGAGGTAAGGATTCACTTCCCAGCTCGCGCAATCGTTCTTTCTATCGATAATTGGCACGAATACGTGCCATTCGATGTTTCCAATCGTTTTGCATCGACGGGAGGTAAGGATTCACTTTCCAGCTCGCGCAATCGTTCGTTGTATCGATAATTGGCACGAATACGTGACATTCGATGTTTCCAATCGTTTTGCATCGACGGGAGGTAAGGATTCACTTCCCAGCTCGCGAAATCGTTCGTTGTATCGATAACTGGCACGAATTCGTGCCATTCGATGTTTCCAATCGTTTTTCATCGACGGGAGGTAAGGATTCACTTCCCAGCTCGCGCAATCGTTCTTTCTATCGATAATTGGCACGAATACGTGCCATTCGATGTTTCCAATCGTTTTGCATCGACGGGAGGTAAGGATTCACTTCCCAGCTCTCGCAATCGTTCTTTCTATCGATAATTGGCACGAATACGTGCCATTCCATATTTCCAATCGTTTTGCATCGACGGGAGGTAAGGATTCACTTCCCAGCTCGCGCAATCGTTCTTTCTATCGATAATTGGCACGAATACGTGCCATTCGATGTTTCCAATCGTTTTGCATCGACGGGAGGTAAGGATTCACTTCCCAGCTCGCGCAATCGTTCGTTGTATCGATAATTGGCACGAATACGTGCCATTCGATGTTTCCAATCGTTTTGCATCGACGGGAGGTAAGGATTCACTTCCCAGCTCGCGCAATCTTTCGTTGTAACGATAATTGGCACGAATACGTGCCATTCGATGTTTCCAATCGTTTTGCATCGACGGGAGGTAAGGATTCACTTTCCAGCTCGCGCAATCGTTCGTTGTATCGATAATTGGCACGAATACGTGCCATTCGATGTTTCCAATCGTTTTGCATCGACGGGAGGTAAGGATTCACTTCCCAGCTCGCGCAATCGTTCTTTCTATCGATAATTGGCACGAATACGTGCCATTCGATGTTTCCAATCGTTTTGCATCGACGGGAGGTAAGGATTCACTTCCCAGCTCGCGCAATCGTTCGTTGTAACGATAATTGGCACGAATACGTGCCATTCGATGTTTCCAATCGTTTTGCATCGACGGGAGGTAAGGATTCACTTCCCAGCTGGCGAAATCGTTCTTTCTATCGATAATTGGCACGAGTACGTGCCATTCGATGTTTCCAATCGTTCTGCATCGACGGGAGGTAAGGATTCACTTCCCAGCTCGCGCAATCGTTCGTTGTATCGATAATTGGCACGAATACGTGCCATTCGATGTTTCCAATTGTTCTGCATCGACGGGAGGTAAGGATTCACTTCCCAGCTCGCGCAATCGTTCGTTGTATCGATAATTGGCAAGAATACGTGCCAATCGATGTTTCCAATCGTTTTGCATCGACGGGAGGTAAGGATTCACTTCCCAGCTCGCGCAATCGTTCGTTGTATCGATAATTGGCACGAATACGTGCCATTCGATGTTTCCAATCGTTTTGCATCGACGGGAGGTAAGGATTCACTTCCCACCTCGCGCAATCGTTCTTTCTATCGATAATTGGCACGAATACGTGCCATTCGATGTTTCCAATCGTTCTGCATCGACGAGAGGTAAGGATTCACTTCCCAGCTCGCGCAATCGTTCGTTGTATCGATAATTGGCACGAATACGTGCCATTCGATGTTTCCAATCGTTTTGCATCGACGGCAGGTAAGGATTCACTTCCCAGCTCGCGCAATCGTTCGTTGTATCGATAATTGGCACGAATACGTGCCATTCGATGTTTCCAATCGTTCTGCATCGACGAGAGGTAAGGATTCACTTCCCAGCTCGCGCAATCGTTCGTTGTATCGATAATTGGCACGAATACGTGCCATTCGATGTTTCCAATCGTTTTGCATCGACGGCAGGTAAGGATTCACTTCCCAGCTCGCGCAATCGTTCTTTTTATCGATAATTGGCAAGAATTCGTGCCATTCGATGTTTCCAATCGTTTTGCATCGACGGGAGGTAAGGATTCACTTCCCAGCTCGCGCAATCGTTCGTTGTGTCGATAATTGGCACGAATACGTGCCATTCGATGTTTCCAATCGTTTTCCATCGACGGGAGGTAAGGATTCACTTCCCAGCTCGCGCAATCGTTCTTTCTATCGATAATTGGCACGAATACGTGCCATTCGATGTTTCCAATCGTTTTGCATCGACGGGAGGTAAGGATTCACTTCCCAGCTCGCGCAATCGTTCTTTCTATCGATAATTGGCACGAATACGTGCCATTCGATGTTTCCAATCGTTTTGCATCGACGGGAGGTAAGGATTCACTTCCCAGCTCGCGCAATCGTTCGTTGTAACGATAATTGGCACGAATACGTGCCATTCGATGTTTCCAATCGTTTTGCATCGACGGGAGGTAAGGATTCACTTCCCAGCTGGCGAAATCGTTCTTTCTATCGATAATTGGCACGAATACGTGCCATTCGATGTTTCCAATCGTTCTGCATCGACGGGGGGTAAGGATTCACTTCCCAGCTCGCGCAATCGTTCGTTGTATCGATAATTGGCACGAATACGTGCCATTCGATGTTTCCAATTGTTCTGCATCGACGGGAGGTAAGGATTCACTTCCCAGCTCGCGCAATCGTCCGTTGTATCGATAATTGGCACGAATACGTGCCATTCGATGTTTCCAATCGTTTTGCATCGACGGGAGGTAAGGATTCACTTCCCAGCTCGCGCAATCGTTCTTTCTATCGATAATTGGCACGAATTCGTGCCATTCGATGTTTCCAATCGTTTTGCATCGACGGGAGGTAAGGATTCACTTCCCACCTCGCGCAATCGTTCGTTGTATCGATAATTGGCACGAATACGTGCCATTCGATGTTTCCAATCGTTTTGCATCGACGGGAGGTAAAGATTCACTTCCCAGCTCGCGCAATCGTTCTTTCTATCGATAATTGGTACGAATTCGTGCCATTCGATGTTTCCAATCGTTTTGCATCGACGGGAGGTAAGGATTCACTTCCCAGCTCGCGCAATCGTTCGTTGTATCGATAATTGGCAAGAATACGTGCCAATCGATGTTTCCAATCGTTTTGCATCGACGGGAGGTAAGGATTCACTTCCCAGCTCGCGCAATCGTTCGTTGTATCGATAATTGGCACGAATACGTGCCATTCGATGTTTCCAATCGTTTTGCATCGACGGGAGGTAAGGATTCACTTCCCAGCTCGCGCAATCGTTCTTTCTATCGATAATTGGCACGAATACGTGCCATTCGATGTTTCCAATCGTTTTGCATCGACGGGAGGTAAGGATTCACTTCCCAGCTCGCGCAATCGTTCGTTGTATCGATAATTGGCACGAATACGTGCCATTCGATGTTTCCAATCGTTTTGCATCGACGGGAGGTAAGGATTCACTTCCCAGCTCGCGCAATCGTTCGTTGTAACGATAATTGGCACGAATACGTGCCATTCGATGTTTCCAATCGTTTTGCATCGACGGGAGGTAAGGATTCACTTTCCAGCTCGCGCAATCGTTCGTTGTATCGATAATTGGCACGAATACGTGCTATTCGATGTTTCCAATCGTTTTGCATCGACGGGAGGTAAGGATTCACTTCCCAGCTCGCGCAATCGTTCTTTCTATCGATAATTGGCACGAATACGTGCCATTCGATGTTTCCAATCGTTCTGCATCGACGGGAGGTAAGGATTCACTTCCCAGCTCGCGCAATCGTTCGTTGTATCGATAATTGGCACGAATACGTGCCATTCGATGTTTCCAATCGTTTTGCATCGACGGGAGGTAAGGATTCACTTCCCAGCTCGCGCAATCGTTCTTTCTATCGATAATTGGCACGAATACGTGCCATTCGATGTTTCCAATCGTTTTGCATCGACGGGAGGTAAGGATTCACTTCCCAGCTCGCGCAATCGTTCGTTGTATCGATAATTGGCACGAATACGTGCCATTCGATGTTTCCAATCGTTTTGCATCGACGGGAGGTAAGGATTCACTTCCCAGCTCGCGCAATCGTTCGTTGTGTCGATAATTGGCACGAATACGTGCCATTCGATATTTCCAATCGTTTTCCATCGACGGGAGGTAAGGATTCACTTCCCAGCTCGCGCAATCGTTCTTTCTATCGATAATTGGCACGAATACGTGCCATTCGATGTTTCCAATCGTTTTGCATCGACGGGAGGTAAGGATTCACTTCCCAGCTCGCGCAATCGTTCTTTCTATCGATAATTGGCACGAATACGTGCCATTCGATGATTCCAATCGTTTTGCATCGACGGGAGGTAAGGATTCACTTCCCAGCTCGCGCAATCGTTCGTTGTAACGATAATTGGCACGAATACGTGCCATTCGATGTTTCCAATCGTTTTGCATCGACGGGAGGTAAGGATTCACTTCCCAGCTGGCGAAATCGTTCTTTCTATCGATAATTGGCACGAATACGTGCCATTCGATGTTTCCAATCGTTCTGCATCGACGGGGGGTAAGGATTCACTTCCCAGCTCGCGCAATCGTTCGTTGTATCGATAATTGGCACGAATACGTGCCATTCGATGTTTCCAATTGTTCTGCATCGACGGGAGGTAAGGATTCACTTCCCAGCTCGCGCAATCGTCCGTTGTATCGATAATTGGCACGAATACGTGCCATTCGATGTTTCCAATTGTTCTGCATCGACGGGAGGTAAGGATTCACTTCCCAGCTCGCGCAATCGTCCGTTGTATCGATAATTGGCACGAATACGTGCCATTCGATGTTTCCAATCGTTTTGCATCGACGGGAGGTAAGGATTCACTTCCCACCTCGCGCAATCGTTCGTTGTATCGATAATTGGCACGAATACGTGCCATTCGATGTTTCCAATTGTTCTGCATCGACGGGAGGTAAGGATTCACTTCCCAGCTCGCGCAATCGTTCGTTGTATCGATAATTGGCAAGAATACGTGCCAATCGATGTTTCCAATCGTTTTGCATCGACGGGAGGTAAGGATTCACTTCCCAGCTCGCGCAATCGTTCGTTGTATCGATAATTGGCACGAATACGTGCCATTCGATGTTTCCAATCGTTTTGCATCGACGGGAGGTAAGGATTCACTTCCCACCTCGCGCAATCGTTCTTTCTATCGATAATTGGCACGAATACGTGCCATTCGATGTTTCCAATCGTTCTGCATCGACGAGAGGTAAGGATTCACTTCCCAGCTCGCGCAATCGTTCGTTGTATCGATAATTGGCACGAATACGTGCCATTCGATGTTTCCAATCGTTTTGCATCGACGGCAGGTAAGGATTCACTTCCCAGCTCGCGCAATCGTTCGTTGTATCGATAATTGGCACGAATACGTGCCATTCGATGTTTCCAATCGTTCTGCATCGACGAGAGGTAAGGATTCACTTCCCAGCTCGCGCAATCGTTCGTTGTATCGATAATTGGCACGAATACGTGCCATTCGATGTTTCCAATCGTTTTGCATCGACGGCAGGTAAGGATTCACTTCCCAGCTCGCGCAATCGTTCTTTTTATCGATAATTGGCAAGAATTCGTGCCATTCGATGTTTCCAATCGTTTTGCATCGACGGGAGGTAAGGATTCACTTCCCAGCTCGCGCAATCGTTCGTTGTGTCGATAATTGGCACGAATACGTGCCATTCGATGTTTCCAATCGTTTTCCATCGACGGGAGGTAAGGATTCACTTCCCAGCTCGCGCAATCGTTCTTTCTATCGATAATTGGCACGAATACGTGCCATTCGATGTTTCCAATCGTTTTGCATCGACGGGAGGTAAGGATTCACTTCCCAGCTCGCGCAATCGTTCTTTCTATCGATAATTGGCACGAATACGTGCCATTCGATGTTTCCAATCGTTTTGCATCGACGGGAGGTAAGGATTCACTTCCCAGCTCGCGCAATCGTTCGTTGTAACGATAATTGGCACGAATACGTGCCATTCGATGTTTCCAATCGTTTTGCATCGACGGGAGGTAAGGATTCACTTCCCAGCTGGCGAAATCGTTCTTTCTATCGATAATTGGCACGAATACGTGCCATTCGATGTTTCCAATCGTTCTGCATCGACGGGGGGTAAGGATTCACTTCCCAGCTCGCGCAATCGTTCGTTGTATCGATAATTGGCACGAATACGTGCCATTCGATGTTTCCAATTGTTCTGCATCGACGGGAGGTAAGGATTCACTTCCCAGCTCGCGCAATCGTCCGTTGTATCGATAATTGGCACGAATACGTGCCATTCGATGTTTCCAATCGTTTTGCATCGACGGGAGGTAAGGATTCACTTCCCAGCTCGCGCAATCGTTCTTTCTATCGATAATTGGCACGAATTCGTGCCATTCGATGTTTCCAATCGTTTTGCATCGACGGGAGGTAAGGATTCACTTCCCACCTCGCGCAATCGTTCGTTGTATCGATAATTGGCACGAATACGTGCCATTCGATGTTTCCAATCGTTTTGCATCGACGGGAGGTAAAGATTCACTTCCCAGCTCGCGCAATCGTTCTTTCTATCGATAATTGGTACGAATTCGTGCCATTCGATGTTTCCAATCGTTTTGCATCGACGGGAGGTAAGGATTCACTTCCCAGCTCGCGCAATCGTTCGTTGTATCGATAATTGGCAAGAATACGTGCCAATCGATGTTTCCAATCGTTTTGCATCGACGGGAGGTAAGGATTCACTTCCCAGCTCGCGCAATCGTTCGTTGTATCGATAATTGGCACGAATACGTGCCATTCGATGTTTCCAATCGTTTTGCATCGACGGGAGGTAAGGATTCACTTCCCAGCTCGCGCAATCGTTCTTTCTATCGATAATTGGCACGAATACGTGCCATTCGATGTTTCCAATCGTTTTGCATCGACGGGAGGTAAGGATTCACTTCCCAGCTCGCGCAATCGTTCGTTGTATCGATAATTGGCACGAATACGTGCCATTCGATGTTTCCAATCGTTTTGCATCGACGGGAGGTAAGGATTCACTTCCCAGCTCGCGCAATCGTTCGTTGTAACGATAATTGGCACGAATACGTGCCATTCGATGTTTCCAATCGTTTTGCATCGACGGGAGGTAAGGATTCACTTTCCAGCTCGCGCAATCGTTCGTTGTATCGATAATTGGCACGAATACGTGCTATTCGATGTTTCCAATCGTTTTGCATCGACGGGAGGTAAGGATTCACTTCCCAGCTCGCGCAATCGTTCTTTCTATCGATAATTGGCACGAATACGTGCCATTCGATGTTTCCAATCGTTCTGCATCGACGGGAGGTAAGGATTCACTTCCCAGCTCGCGCAATCGTTCGTTGTATCGATAATTGGCACGAATACGTGCCATTCGATGTTTCCAATCGTTTTGCATCGACGGGAGGTAAGGATTCACTTCCCAGCTCGCGCAATCGTTCTTTCTATCGATAATTGGCACGAATACGTGCCATTCGATGTTTCCAATCGTTTTGCATCGACGGGAGGTAAGGATTCACTTCCCAGCTCGCGCAATCGTTCGTTGTATCGATAATTGGCACGAATACGTGCCATTCGATGTTTCCAATCGTTTTGCATCGACGGGAGGTAAGGATTCACTTCCCAGCTCGCGCAATCGTTCGTTGTGTCGATAATTGGCACGAATACGTGCCATTCGATATTTCCAATCGTTTTCCATCGACGGGAGGTAAGGATTCACTTCCCAGCTCGCGCAATCGTTCTTTCTATCGATAATTGGCACGAATACGTGCCATTCGATGTTTCCAATCGTTTTGCATCGACGGGAGGTAAGGATTCACTTCCCAGCTCGCGCAATCGTTCTTTCTATCGATAATTGGCACGAATACGTGCCATTCGATGATTCCAATCGTTTTGCATCGACGGGAGGTAAGGATTCACTTCCCAGCTCGCGCAATCGTTCGTTGTAACGATAATTGGCACGAATACGTGCCATTCGATGTTTCCAATCGTTTTGCATCGACGGGAGGTAAGGATTCACTTCCCAGCTGGCGAAATCGTTCTTTCTATCGATAATTGGCACGAATACGTGCCATTCGATGTTTCCAATCGTTCTGCATCGACGGGGGGTAAGGATTCACTTCCCAGCTCGCGCAATCGTTCGTTGTATCGATAATTGGCACGAATACGTGCCATTCGATGTTTCCAATTGTTCTGCATCGACGGGAGGTAAGGATTCACTTCCCAGCTCGCGCAATCGTCCGTTGTATCGATAATTGGCACGAATACGTGCCATTCGATGTTTCCAATTGTTCTGCATCGACGGGAGGTAAGGATTCACTTCCCAGCTCGCGCAATCGTCCGTTGTATCGATAATTGGCACGAATACGTGCCATTCGATGTTTCCAATCGTTTTGCATCGACGGGAGGTAAGGATTCACTTCCCACCTCGCGCAATCGTTCGTTGTATCGATAATTGGCACGAATACGTGCCATTCGATGTTTCCAATCGTTTTGCATCGACGGGAGGTAAAGATTCACTTCCCAGCTCGCGCAATCGTTCTTTCTATCGATAATTGGTACGAATTCGTGCCATTCGATGTTTCCAATCGTTTTGCATCGACGGGAGGTAAGGATTCACTTCCCAGCTCGCGCAATCGTTCGTTGTATCGATAATTGGCAAGAATACGTGCCAATCGATGTTTCCAATCGTTTTGCATCGACGGGAGGTAAGGATTCACTTCCCAGCTCGCGCAATCGTTCGTTGTATCGATAATTGGCACGAATACGTGCCATTCGATGTTTCCAATCGTTTTGCATCGACGGGAGGTAAGGATTCACTTCCCAGCTCGCGCAATCGTTCTTTCTATCGATAATTGTCACGAATACGTGCCATTCGATGTTTCCAATCGTTTTGCATCGACGGGAGGTAAGGATTCACTTCCCAGCTCGCGCAATCGTTCGTTGTATCGATAATTGGCACGAATACGTGCCATTCGATGTTTCCAATCGTTTTGCATCGACGGGAGGTAAGGATTCACTTCCCAGCTCGCGCAATCGTTCGTTGTAACGATAATTGGCACGAATACGTGCCATTCGATGTTTCCAATCGTTTTGCATCGACGGGAGGTAAGGATTCACTTTCCAGCTCGCGCAATCGTTCGTTGTATCGATAATTGGCACGAATACGTGCTATTCGATGTTTCCAATCGTTTTGCATCGACGGGAGGTAAGGATTCACTTCCCAGCTCGCGCAATCGTTCTTTCTATCGATAATTGGCACGAATACGTGCCATTCGATGTTTCCAATCGTTCTGCATCGACGGGAGGTAAGGATTCACTTCCCAGCTCGCGCAATCGTTCGTTGTATCGATAATTGGCACGAATACGTGCCATTCGATGTTTCCAATCGTTTTGCATCGACGGCAGGTACGGATTCACTTCCCAGCTCGCGCAATCGTTCTTTCTATCGATAATTGGCAAGAATTCGTGCCATTCGATGTTTCCAATCGTTTTGCATCGACGGGAGGTAAGGATTCACTTCCCAGCTCGCGCAATCGTTCGTTGTAACGATAATTGGCACGAATACGTGCCATTCGATGTTTCCAATCGTTTTGCATCGACGGGAGGTAAGGATTCACTTTCCAGCTCGCGCAATCGTTCGTTGTATCGATAATTGGCACGAATACGTGACATTCGATGTTTCCAATCGTTTTGCATCGACGGGAGGTAAGGATTCACTTCCCAGCTCGCGAAATCGTTCGTTGTATCGATAACTGGCACGAATACGTGCCATTCCATATTTCCAATCGTTTTGCATCGACGGGAGGTAAGGATTCACTTCCCAGCTCGCGCAATCGTTCTTTCTATCGATAATTGGCACGAATACGTGCCATTCGATGTTTCCAATCGTTTTGCATCGACGGGAGGTAAGGATTCACTTCCCAGCTCGCGCAATCGTTCGTTGTATCGATAATTGGCACGAATACGTGCCATTCGATGTTTCCAATCGTTTTGCATCGACGGGAGGTAAGGATTCACTTCCCAGCTCGCGCAATCGTTCGTTGTAACGATAATTGGCACGAATACGTGCCATTCGATGTTTCCAATCGTTTTGCATCGACGGGAGGTAAGGATTCACTTTCCAGCTCGCGCAATCGTTCGTTGTATCGATAATTGGCACGAATACGTGCCATTCGATGTTTCCAATCGTTTTGCATCGACGGGAGGTAAGGATTCACTTCCCAGCTCGCGCAATCGTTCTTTCTATCGATAATTGGCACGAATACGTGCCATTCGATGTTTCCAATCGTTTTGCATCGACGGGAGGTAAGGATTCACTTCCCAGCTCGCGCAATCGTTCGTTGTAACGATAATTGGCACGAATACGTGCCATTCGATGTTTCCAATCGTTTTGCATCGACGGGAGGTAAGGATTCACTTCCCAGCTGGCGAAATCGTTCTTTCTATCGATAATTGGCACGAATACGAGCCATTCGATGTTTCCAATCGTTCTGCATCGACGGGAGGTAAGGATTCACTTCCCAGCTCGCGCAATCGTTCGTTGTATCGATAATTGGCACGAATACGTGCCATTCGATGTTTCCAATTGTTCTGCATCGACGGGAGGTAAGGATTCACTTCCCAGCTCGCGCAATCGTCCGTTGTATCGATAATTGGCACGAATACGTGCCATTCGATGTTTCCAATCGTTTTGCATCGACAAGAGGTAAGGATTCACTTCCCAGCTCGCGCAATCGTTCTTTCTATCGATAATTGGCACGAATTCGTGCCATTCGATGTTTCCAATCGTTTTGCATCGACGGGAGGTAAGGATTCACTTCCCAGCTCGCGCAATCGTTCGTTGTATCGATAATTGGCACGAATACGTGCCATTCGATGTTTCCAATCGTTTTGCATCGACGGGAGGTAAAGATTCACTTCCCAGCTCGCGCAATCGTTCTTTCTATCGATAATTGGCACGAATACGTGCCATTCGATGTTTCCAATCGTTTTGCATCGACGGGAGGTAAGGATTCACTTCCCAGCCCGCGCAATCGTTCGTTGTATCGATAATTGGCAAGAATACGTGCCAATCGATGTTTCCAATCGTTTTGCATCGACGGGAGGTAAGGATTCACTTCCCAGCTCGCGCAATCGTTCATTGTATCGATAATTGGCACGAATACGTGCCAATCGATGTTTCCAATCGTTTTGCATCGACGGGAGGTAAGGATTCACTTCCCAGCTCGCGCAATCGTTCATTGTATCGATAATTGGCACGAATACGTGCCATTCGATGTTTCCAATCGTTTTGCATCGACGGGAGGTAAGGATTCACTTCCCAGCTCGCGCAATCGTTCGTTGTATCGATAATTGGCACGAAAACGTGCCATTCGATGTTTCCAATCGTTTTGCATCGACAGGAGGTAAGGATTCACTTCCCAGCTCGCGCAATCGTTCTTTCTATCGATAATTGGCACGAATACGTGCCATTCGATGTTTCCAATCGTTTTGCATCGACGGGAGGTAAGGATTCACTTCCCAGCTCGCGCAATCGTTCTTTCTATCGATAATTGGCACGAATACGTGCCATTCGATGTTTCCAATCGTTTTGCATCGACGGGAGGTAAGGATTCACTTCCCAGCTCGCGCAATCGTTCGTTGTAACGATAATTGGCACGAATACGTGCCATTCGATGTTTCCAATCGTTTTGCATCGACGGGAGGTAAGGATTCACTTCCCAGCTGGCGAAATCGTTCTTTCTATCGATAATTGGCACGAATACGTGCCATTCGATGTTTCCAATCGTTCTGCATCAACGGGAGGTAAGGATTCACTTCCCAGCTCGCGCAATCGTTCGTTGTATCGATAATTGGCACGAATACGTGCCATTCGATGTTTCCAATTGTTCTGCATCGACGGGAGGTAAGGATTCACTTCCCAGCTCGCGCAATCGTCCGTTGTATCGATAATTGGCACGAATACGTGCCATTCGATGTTTCCAATCGTTTTGCATCGACGGGAGGTAAGGATTCACTTCCCAGCTCGCGCAATCGTTCTTTCTATCGATAATTGGCACGAATTCGTGCCATTCGATGTTTCCAATCGTTTTGCATCGACGGGAGGTAAGGATTCACTTCCCAGCCCGCGCAATCGTTCGTTGTATCGATAATTGGCAAGAATACGTGCCAATCGATGTTTCCAATCGTTTTGCATCGACGGGAGGTAAGGATTCACTTCCCAGCTCGCGCAATCGTTCATTGTATCGATAATTGGCACGAATACGTGCCAATCGATGTTTCCAAACGTTTTGCATCGACGGGAGGTAAGGATTCACTTCCCAGCTCGCGCAATCGTTCCTTGTATCGATAATTGGCACGAATACGTGCCATTCGATGTTTCCAATCGTTTTGCATCGACGGGAGGTAAGGATTCACTTCCCAGCTCGCGCAATCGTTCGTTGTAACGATAATTGGCACGAATACGTGCCATTCGATGTTTCCAATCGTTTTGCATCGACGGGAGGTAAGGATTCACTTCCCAGCTGGCGAAATCGTTCTTTCTATCGATAATTGGCACGAATACGTTCCATTCGATGTTTCCAATCGTTCTGCATCGACGGGAGGTAAGGATTCACTTCCCAGCTCGCGCAATCGTTCGTTGTATCGATAATTGGCACGAATACGTGCCATTCGATGTTTCCAATCGTTTTGCATCGACGGGAGGTAAGGATTCACTTCCCAGCTGGCGAAATCGTTCTTTCTATCGATAATTGGCACGAATTCGTGCCATTCGATGTTTCCAATCGTTTTGCATCGACGGGAGGTAAGGATTCACTTCCCAGCCCGCGCAATCGTTCGTTGTATCGATAATTGGCAAGAATACGTGCCAATCGATGTTTCCAATCGTTTTGCATCGACGGGAGGTAAGGATTCACTTCCCAGCTCGCGCAATCGTTCGTTGTAACGATAATTGGCACGAATACGTGCCATTCGATGTTTCCAATCGTTTTGCATCGACGGGAGGTAAGGATTCACTTCCCAGCTCGCGCAATCGTTCGTTGTATCGATAATTGGCACGAATACGTGCCATTCGAAGTTTCCAATCGTTTTGCATCGACGGGAGGTAAGGATTCACTTCCCAGCTGGCGAAATCGTTCTTTCTATCGATAATTGGCACGAATACGTGCCATTCGATGTTTCCAATCGTTCTGCATCGACGGGAGGTAAGGATTCACTTCCCAGCTCGCGCAATCATTCGTTGTATCGATAATTGTCACGAATACGTGCCATTCGATGTTTCCAATTGTTCTGCATCGACGGGAGGTAAGGATTCACTTCCCAGCTCGCGCAATCGTTCGTTGTATCGATAATTGGCACGAATACGTGCCACTCGATGTTTCCAATCGTTTTGCATCGACGGGAGGTAAGGATTCACTTCCCAGCTCGCGCAATCGTTCGTTGTATCGATAATTGGCACGAATACGTGCCATTCGATGTTTCCAATCGTTTTGCATCGACGGGAGGTAAGCATTCACTTCCCAGCTCGCGCAATCGTTCGTTGTAACGATAATTGGCACGAATACGTGCCATTCGATGTTTCCAATCGTTTTGCATCGACGGGAGGTAAGGATTCACTTTCCAGCTCGCGCAATCGTTCGTTGTATCGATAATTGGCACGAATACGTGCTATTCGATGTTTCCAATCGTTTTGCATCGACGGGAGGTAAGGATTCACTTCTCAGCTCGCGCAATCGTTCTTTCTATCGATACTTGGCACGAATACGTGCCATTCGATGTTTCCAATCGTTCTGCATCGACGAGAGGTAAGGATTCATTTCCCAGCTCGCGCAATCGTTCGTTGTATCGATAATTGGCACGAATACGTGCCATTCGATGTTTCCAATCGTTTTGCATCGACGGGAGGTAAGGATTCACTTCCCAGCTCGCGCAATCGTTCTTTCTATCGATAATTGGCACGAATACGTGCCATTCGATGTTTCCAATCGTTTTGCATCGACGGGAGGTAAGGATTCACTTCCCAGCTCGCGCAATCGTTCGTTGTATCGATAATTGGCACGAATACGTGCCATTCGATGTTTCCAATCGTTTTGCATCGACGGGAGGTAAGGATTCACTTCCCAGCTCGCGCAATCGTTCGTTGTAACGATAATTGGCACGAATACGTGCCATTCGATGTTTCCAATCGTTTTGCATCGACGGGAGGTAAGGATTCACTTTCCAGCTCGCGCAATCGTTCGTTGTATCGATAATTGGCACGAATACGTGCCATTCGATGTTTCCAATCGTTTTGCATCGACGGGAGGGAAGGATTCACTTCCCAGCTCGCGCAATCGTTCTTTCTATCGATAATTGGCACGAATACGTGCCATTCGATGTTTCCAATCGTTCTGCATCGACGGGAGGTAAGGATTCACTTCCCAGCTCGCGCAATCGTTCGTTGTATCGATAATTGGCACGAATACGTGCCATTCGATGTTTCCAATCGTTTTGCATCGACGGCAGGTACGGATTCACTTCCCAGCTCGCGCAATCGTTCTTTCTATCGATAATTGGCAAGAATTCGTGCCATTCGATGTTTCCAATCGTTTTGCATCGACGGGAGGTAAGGATTCACTTCCCAGCTCGCGCAATCGTTCGTTGTAACGATAATTGGCACGAATACGTGCCATTCGATGTTTCCAATCGTTTTGCATCGACGGGAGGTAAGGATTCACTTTCCAGCTCGCGCAATCGTTCGTTGTATCGATAATTGGCACGAATACGTGACATTCGATGTTTCCAATCGTTTTGCATCGACGGGAGGTAAGGATTCACTTCCCAGCTCGCGAAATCGTTCGTTGTATCGATAACTGGCACGAATACGTGCCATTCCATATTTCCAATCGTTTTGCATCGACGGGAGGTAAGGATTCACTTCCCAGCTCGCGCAATCGTTCTTTCTATCGATAATTGGCACGAATACGTGCCATTCGATGTTTCCAATCGTTTTGCATCGACGGGAGGTAAGGATTCACTTCCCAGCTCGCGCAATCGTTCGTTGTATCGATAATTGGCACGAATACGTGCCATTCGATGTTTCCAATCGTTTTGCATCGACGGGAGGTAAGGATTCACTTCCCAGCTCGCGCAATCGTTCGTTGTAACGATAATTGGCACGAATACGTGCCATTCGATGTTTCCAATCGTTTTGCATCGACGGGAGGTAAGGATTCACTTTCCAGCTCGCGCAATCGTTCGTTGTATCGATAATTGGCACGAATACGTGCTATTCGATGTTTCCAATCGTTTTGCATCGACGGGAGGTAAGGATTCACTTCCCAGCTCGCGCAATCGTTCTTTCTATCGATAATTGGCACGAATACGTGCCATTCGATGTTTCCAATCGTTCTGCATCGACGGGAGGTAAGGATTCACTTCCCAGCTCGCGCAATCGTTCGTTGTATCGATAATTGGCACGAATACGTGCCATTCGATGTTTCCAATCGTTTTGCATCGACGGCAGGTACGGATTCACTTCCCAGCTCGCGCAATCGTTCTTTCTATCGATAATTGGCAAGAATTCGTGCCATTCGATGTTTCCAATCGTTTTGCATCGACGGGAGGTAAGGATTCACTTCCCAGCTCGCGCAATTGTTCGTTGTAACGATAATTGGCACGAATACGTGCCATTCGATGTTTGCAATCGTTTTGCATCGACGGGAGGTAAGGATTCACTTTCCAGCTCGCGCAATCGTTCGTTGTATCGATAATTGGCACGAATACGTGCCATTCGATGTTTCCAATCGTTTTGCATCGACGGGAGGTAAGGATTCACTTCCCAGCTCGCGCAATCGTTCGTTGTATCGATAATTGGCACGAATACGTGCCATTCGATGTTTCCAATCGTTTTGCATCGACGGGAGGTAAGGATTCACTTCCCAGCTCGCGCAATCGTTCGTTGTAACGATAATTGGCACGAATACGTGCCATTCGATGTTTCCAATCGTTTTGCATCGACGGGAGGTAAGGATTCACTTTCCAGCTCGCGCAATCGTTCGTTGTATCGATAATTGGCACGAATACGTGCCATTCGATGTTTCCAATCGTTTTGCATCGACGGGAGGTAAGGATTCACTTCCCAGCTCGCGCAATCGTTCGTTGTATCGATAATTGGCACGAATACGTGCCATTCGATGTTTCCAATCGTTTTGCATCGACGGGAGGTAAGGATTCACTTCCCAGCTCGCGCAATCGTTCGTTGTATCGATAATTGGCACGAATACGTGCCATTCGATGTTTCCAATCGTTTTGCATCGACGGGAGGTAAGGATTCACTTCCCAGCTCGCGCAATCGTTCGTTGTAACGATAATTGGCACGAATACGTGCCATTCGATGTTTCCAATCGTTTTGCATCGACGGGAGGTAAGGATTCACTTTCCAGCTCGCGCAATCGTTCGTTGTATCGATAATTGGCACGAATACGTGCCATTCGATGTTTCCAATCGTTTTGCATCGACGGGAGGTAAGGATTCACTTCCCAGCTCGCGCAATCGTTCTTTCTATCGATAATTGGCACGAATACGTGCCATTCGATGTTTCCAATCGTTTTGCATCGACGGGAGGTAAGGATTCACTTCCCAGCTCGCGCAATCGTTCGTTGTAACGATAATTGGCACGAATACGTGCCATTCGATGTTTCCAATCGTTTTGCATCGACGGGAGGTAAGGATTCACTTCCCAGCTGGCGAAATCGTTCTTTCTATCGATAATTGGCACGAATACGTGCCATTCGATGTTTCCAATCGTTCTGCATCGACGGGAGGTAAGGATTCACTTCCCAGCTCGCGCAATCGTTCGTTGTATCGATAATTGGCACGAATACGTGCCATTCGATGTTTCCAATTGTTCTGCATCGACGGGAGGTAAGGATTCACTTCCCAGCTCGCGCAATCGTCCGTTGTATCGATAATTGGCACGAATACGTGCCATTCGATGTTTCCAATCGTTTTGCATCGACGGGAGGTAAGGATTCACTTCCCAGCTCGCGCAATCGTTCTTTCTATCGATAATTGGCACGAATTCGTGCCATTCGATGTTTCCAATCGTTTTGCATCGACGGGAGGTAAGGATTCACTTCCCAGCTCGCGCAATCGTTCGTTGTATCGATAATTGGCACGAATACGTGCCATTCGATGTTTCCAATCGTTTTGCATCGACGGGAGGTAAAGATTCACTTCCCAGCTCGCGCAATCGTTCTTCCTATCGATAATTGGCACGAATTCGTGCCATTCGATGTTTCCAATCGTTTTGCATCGACGGGAGGTAAGGATTCACTTCCCAGCTCGCGCAATCGTTCGTTGTATCGATAATTGGCACGAATACGTGCCATTCGATGTTTCCAATCGTTTTGCATCGACGGGAGGTAAGGATTCACTTCCCAGCTCGCGCAATCGTTCGTTGTAACGATAATTGGCACGAATACGTGCCTTTCGATGTTTCCAATCGTTTTGCATCGACGGGAGGTAAGGATTCACTTTCCAGCTCGCGCAATCGTTCGTTGTATCGATAATTGGCACGAATACGTGCTATTCGATGTTTCCAATCGTTTTGCATCGACGGGAGGTAAGGATTCACTTCCCAGCTCGCGCAATCGTTCTTTCTATCGATAATTGGCACGAATACGTGCCATTCGATGTTTCCAATCGTTCTGCATCGACGGGAGGTAAGGATTCACTTCCCAGCTCGCGCAATCGTTCGTTGTATCGATAATTGGCACGAATACGTGCCATTCGATGTTTCCAATCGTTTTGCATCGACGGCAGGTACGGATTCACTTCCCAGCTCGCGCAATCGTTCTTTCTATCGATAATTGGCAAGAATTCGTGCCATTCGATGTTTCCAATCGTTTTGCATCGACGGGAGGTAAGGATTCACTTCCCAGCTCGCGCAATCGTTCGTTGTAACGATAATTGGCACGAATACGTGCCATTCGATGTTTCCAATCGTTTTGCATCGACGGGAGGTAAGGATTCACTTTCCAGCTCGCGCAATCGTTCGTTGTATCGATAATTGGCACGAATACGTGACATTCGATGTTTCCAATCGTTTTGCATCGACGGGAGGTAAGGATTCACTTCCCAGCTCGCGAAATCGTTCGTTGTATCGATAACTGGCACGAATACGTGCCATTCCATATTTCCAATCGTTTTGCATCGACGGGAGGTAAGGATTCACTTCCCAGCTCGCGCAATCGTTCTTTCTATCGATAATTGGCACGAATACGTGCCATTCGATGTTTCCAATCGTTTTGCATCGACGGGAGGTAAGGATTCACTTCCCAGCTCGCGCAATCGTTCGTTGTATCGATAATTGGCACGAATACGTGCCATTCGATGTTTCCAATCGTTTTGCATCGACGGGAGGTAAGGATTCACTTCCCAGCTCGCGCAATCGTTCGTTGTATCGATAATTGGCACGAATACGTGCCATTCGATGTTTCCAATCGTTTTGCATCGACGGGAGGTAAGGATTCACTTCCCAGCTCGCGCAATCGTTCGTTGTAACGATAATTGGCACGAATACGTGCCATTCGATGTTTCCAATCGTTTTGCATCGACGGGAGGTAAGGATTCACTTTCCAGCTCGCGCAATCGTTCGTTGTATCGATAATTGGCACGAATACGTGCCATTCGATGTTTCCAATCGTTTTGCATCGACGGGAGGTAAGGATTCACTTCCCAGCTCGCGCAATCGTTCTTTCTATCGATAATTGGCACGAATACGTGCCATTCGATGTTTCCAATCGTTTTGCATCGACGGGAGGTAAGGATTCACTTCCCAGCTCGCGCAATCGTTCGTTGTAACGATAATTGGCACGAATACGTGCCATTCGATGTTTCCAATCGTTTTGCATCGACGGGAGGTAAGGATTCACTTCCCAGCTGGCGAAATCGTTCTTTCTATCGATAATTGGCACGAATACGTGCCATTCGATGTTTCCAATCGTTCTGCATCGACGGGAGGTAAGGATTCACTTCCCAGCTCGCGCAATCGTTCGTTGTATCGATAATTGGCACGAATACGTGCCATTCGATGTTTCCAATTGTTCTGCATCGACGGGAGGTAAGGATTCACTTCCCAGCTCGCGCAATCGTCCGTTGTATCGATAATTGGCACGAATACGTGCCATTCGATGTTTCCAATCGTTTTGCATCGACGGGAGGTAAGGATTCACTTCCCAGCTCGCGCAATCGTTCTTTCTATCGATAATTGGCACGAATTCGTGCCATTCGATGTTTCCAATCGTTTTGCATCGACGGGAGGTAAGGATTCACTTCCCAGCTCGCGCAATCGTTCGTTGTATCGATAATTGGCACGAATACGTGCCATTCGATGTTTCCAATCGTTTTGCATCGACGGGAGGTAAAGATTCACTTCCCAGCTCGCGCAATCGTTCTTTCTATCGATAATTGGCACGAATTCGTGCCATTCGATGTTTCCAATCGTTTTGCATCGACGGGAGGTAAGGATTCACTTCCCAGCTCGCGCAATCGTTCGTTGTATCGATAATTGGCACGAATACGTGCCATTCGATGTTTCCAATCGTTTTGCATCGACGGGAGGTAAGGATTCACTTCCCAGCTCGCGCAATCGTTCGTTGTAACGATAATTGGCACGAATACGTGCCATTCGATGTTTCCAATCGTTTTGCATCGACGGGAGGTAAGGATTCACTTTCCAGCTCGCGCAATCGTTCGTTGTATCGATAATTGGCACGAATACGTGCTATTCGATGTTTCCAATCGTTTTGCATCGACGGGAGGTAAGGATTCACTTCCCAGCTCGCGCAATCGTTCTTTCTATCGATAATTGGCACGAATACGTGCCATTCGATGTTTCCAATCGTTCTGCATCGACGGGAGGTAAGGATTCACTTCCCAGCTCGCGCAATCGTTCGTTGTATCGATAATTGGCACGAATACGTGCCATTCGATGTTTCCAATCGTTTTGCATCGACGGCAGGTACGGATTCACTTCCCAGCTCGCGCAATCGTTCTTTCTATCGATAATTGGCAAGAATTCGTGCCATTCGATGTTTCCAATCGTTTTGCATCGACGGGAGGTAAGGATTCACTTCCCAGCTCGCGCAATCGTTCGTTGTAACGATAATTGGCACGAATACGTGCCATTCGATGTTTCCAATCGTTTTGCATCGACGGGAGGTAAGGATTCACTTTCCAGCTCGCGCAATCGTTCGTTGTATCGATAATTGGCACGAATACGTGACATTCGATGTTTCCAATCGTTTTGCATCGACGGGAGGTAAGGATTCACTTCCCAGCTCGCGAAATCGTTCGTTGTATCGATAACTGGCACGAATACGTGCCATTCCATATTTCCAATCGTTTTGCATCGACGGGAGGTAAGGATTCACTTCCCAGCTCGCGCAATCGTTCTTTCTATCGATAATTGGCACGAATACGTGCCATTCGATGTTTCCAATCGTTTTGCATCGGCGGGAGGTAAGGATTCACTTCCCAGCTCGCGCAATCGTTCGTTGTATCGATAATTGGCACGAATACGTGCCATTCGATGTTTCCAATCGTTTTGCATCGACGGGAGGTAAGGATTCACTTCCCAGCTCGCGCAATCGTTCGTTGTAACGATAATTGGCACGAATACGTGCCATTCGATGTTTCCAATCGTTTTGCATCGACGGGAGGTAAGGATTCACTTTCCAGCTCGCGCAATCGTTCGTTGTATCGATAATTGGCACGAATACGTGCCATTCGATGTTTCCAATCGTTTTGCATCGACGGGAGGTAAGGATTCACTTCCCAGCTCGCGCAATCGTTCTTTCTATCGATAATTGGCACGAATACGTGCCATTCGATGTTTCCAATCGTTTTGCATCGACGGGAGGTAAGGATTCACTTCCCAGCTCGCGCAATCGTTCGTTGTAACGATAATTGGCACGAATACGTGCCATTCGATGTTTCCAATCGTTTTGCATCGACGGGAGGTAAGGATTCACTTCCCAGCTGGCGAAATCGTTCTTTCTATCGATAATTGGCACGAATACGTGCCATTCGATGTTTCCAATCGTTCTGCATCGACGGGAGGTAAGGATTCACTTCCCAGCTCGCGCAATCGTTCGTTGTATCGATTGTTACGTCCCGGGCGTCGGTCAAGTTAATAAAATTAATTATTACCTACCTTACTCTGGATGCTATTATTATACCTGCCTTTTGGGTCACGCAGTACGTACGCCTGTCGTATACTCCGGGTCTTCGTCACTCACTTTTCCTGGTTTACAACTCGTTGCGATAGCTCGTCGAATTCAATAGGGATTAGTCGCCAAGGAATGGAAATAGGAGTTGTCGGGAATACCCCCAAGTTAGTGTCTTTAATCCTTACAGGTTCGTAAAGGGAACGTACTAGCTTTTTATATTGATATCTTCTTCCTGCTCGGCGAGAGCGTCTCATTCGTTTTATGATCTCAAACACGTTTATCATCCACCGTGCAGCGAAGCCTTGCACCTCTGTGAAACTTCGTGGAGAATAATACGTTCAAATAGAATCGTTACGATAATCCGTGCAGCGAAGCCTTGCACCTCTGATTGGAGTATTAGATTCAATTTGTTCGTTATTTATTTAGATTTAATACTGAATACTAAGGATTTAGTAAAATAGACGAAAAGGTTTAATAGTAAGATATAAGTAATTATATTCTGGATTAAAACAATTGATACAATAAGACTTACGTGAGTAACTTAGTATTAAGGTTTGGATTTGGTAGGAGTTGGATTAAATGAATAATGAATTCACTTTGAGAATAGAGAGCGGATCTCTGAGTTTGGAAATAGAACTTGAATCGAGACTTGAGATTGGAGACTGAGCTCTGAGCTCTGAGCTCCGAAACTGAGCACTGCGCTCTGGGCACTGAACTCTGCGCTCTGGGCTCTGGGCACTGCGCTGAACTACTGTGTTGAGACGGTCTTATATATCCGCTCTGCGTTTACATTAATGACGTAGAGTTTCAATGATAAGAGCGTATCGCTATGTGAAAAATAAACAAGGTGTTTGGATGCGGATCTTATTCTACGAAGTGCGATAACTTAATGTTATCGCAACGCTTGTATTACGTTAAGATTAAACATGAGAATATACAGTGGATGTTTATAGAATTAGATATGCTAAGTGTTTACATATGTTATCGTGGCGCTTTCGTTACGCTAAGATTAAATACGAGAAATATACAAAGGATGTTTGTAAGATTAGATACGCTTGAATGTTTAAGTGTTTATACCTGCATGACGTAGGGTCATGCTGGTACTTGAATCCTGGTTTATATTACTATCGACTTTTTGACTATGGTTACAGAGTTTTATTACGGTTAAGGTTTTTATGACTGTGCAGATGTGCAGCTCTTGACTAGGGTTACAAGAGTGTAAGGTGGTTGGGTTTTTATGACTGTAGAGTCGTACGGCTTAAATGCTATAGACGAACACATCTGTTTCGTCTTTAAACTACATGCTGGTTATAAGATGCTTACTTTGCTAGTTTTACAATGCGTTACCTTACTAGCTAACTCCAACGTCACGCATGACGTCACACCTCCCTTCCTGGGATTAACAGATTTGTACGCAGTAGAAATTTGTTCACAGAAAGAGTTTTTAAACATTAGAGTCTTGATTATAAACTTTGTGTAACAATGCGTTTTCGAGTCTTTCCTCGAGGGTTATTTCACTTTTGGAGGGTTGTTGAGTCTTTGGCTCGGGTTGGGGTTGGGGAATACACTCTGTACTTGTCACTGTTTCTTCGTTTTGTTGTTTCAGGAATATGCAGAAGTGGGTTAGAGAACTCCAGGCGGCTCCGAATAGTCGCAGGCTCCATCCATATGCTGCATGTAGGGCGATCCCGTTCAGAATCGTGTTGATGACCAACTTGATCAGACGAAAGGTAATGTACAGTCCTAGGATTCCGGCGCTCACTGAGCCAAATTTGATGAATCCTGCCCAAAGTTTCTGTCCTGCGGATTCAGCGATTTTATCGATAGCTTCCTCATCGAATAAATTTGCCATGTGGAGGAAACCTTGCGTATATTGTTGACCCGTTGCTCCTTGTGCGATTGAATTTATTATTGATGCTCTTTCGATTGGGAACATTATATGGTTGCGCAGTTTGTTCAAATCGTCCGATGAGTAGATACCTCCGTTTGCCAGGTTTTGTGGATCTATGTATTTCCATTTTGATTTGGTTATGGGTTGAATGGTTTGTGGTGGAATCGTTTCGATCGGGTTTGGCATTAGTTTGTACCAGGCACCGTGTAGTTTGAACTGTGTTGGAATTACGGCGTTGCATTCCCTTCTGGTTCCGACTTGTGTCAGTGTTCTGTATTTTGGTGTTAGGAAATATGATGTGTTCCTGTATGAGACCGGCAATTGGTCGAAACAGTCTTCTGTTCGTCTGGTTTGGCAGACAACTGGAATACATTTGATTAGGTGAACCACCTCTCCTGACGCTATGGCCATGTAGCCAGGTTCTTTAGTGATCGTATAAGCAACTTCTTCGGGAGATGTGTGCACCAATGCAAGTGCATTTCTCACTATTTGTTTTTCGAGCGCGCATTTCTGCTCGATGATGTCATGGTACAGATTGGAAAGTTGATTTTTGATGTGTTTCTCTACGTACACGAATTTAGAGTTCACGTACGTGAAAATATCGAGATTGTTTACCGGGGTCTTGGACGTTGATTTGAAACGTCCGCTGGTTAGCGTTTCGATGATAAACAGTTTTGGATGCTCTGTTTTTATTAATGTGTAGCCGCAAATCTGGGTACGGTGTGCTTCCGTGAGAGCGAATGTCGTCTCTTCCGTTGTCACGGTATAGATTGTAGGGCTGTCTTGCTTTGGCGAAGATAGTTTGGTCGCTTTTCCTTCGAAAAGGATATCGTAACGGTTGAAGTTGCAATAGTCTGCTGGTAGAGAGTTCCAGAACGTATATCCATCCTCGGAGTCTAAACAGCTACCCTGTTGTAGTTGGCATCTTTGGCCTGACTGTAGTATGATCTCGTTTGTGGCTAGTTTTACGGAAGTTGTGTAGCTTCTCAGTGATATTTTCACGATTGCTTGGACTACTACATTTGTCCATGAACCATACGGGTCGGCGTAGGTAGTGCCAGCGCATGCTCCTTCTGGTCCTATGTTTCCTGCCAGAGTGAGGCTAAAATGCGTTGTTGAATTGGGACGTACTCCACTTATTAGGGCTGCTGGTGTTATGGCAATTGCTCCCATATTTTGTAGATGTTTACACGTGTCTGATGATACCGATTGGATGTATTGTTGGCGTCCGTTATGGACTATTGACACGTGTGAATGCATTCCACAGTAATAGACGGTTCTGTCTATCTCGATTCTGCATTGTATAATCGGTGTCTCGGTGAAATCTCCAAGTTGTAACAGTTGGATATCCTTGTTTTCTGTTATAGGCTGGATTGCTTCTGCGTCGCACTCCAGGGAATCGACGGTGGAAAACGTTGTTACGTTTAAGGTTGGGCCGTTGCAGTCGTAACCGATCAAAGCGGATGCGTGACTTGTGAGCAAACACAAGGTAAGGTATGTTCGTGGATGCATGTCGCCTTCGTTGCTGGTCAAGCTGGACTGAGTGTCCTGAGCTGGATCTGTGTCCTTATATCCTTTGATTTCCGTTGGAGGGGGGTGATGAAGTGAGATGATATGCACGGACGTCTCTGGTTTCGCGTGCTTAAGCTTATTTACGTGTACTAACTTATGTTTGTTCTTAATTTCGAGTTTGACATTGTCGCGTGATAAAACTTCAATTATCCGGTATGGACCTACATATTCGTCGTCGAACTTTCCCTTACGCGGTTCTTTCAACAGGTAAACGTTGTCTCCTACACCGAATTTCGCTGTGTGTGTCTTTTTATCGTAGTATTTTTTTGACTTGCCTTTCGCTTGTATTAAGTTCTCTCTCGCGTCGCATATGGTCGACGTTATCTTATGTTGCAGATCTCGAAGATAAAGGTTGTACGACTCGTCTGGAGTCTCGGAGAACGGAGCGTCTGCTGAAGGCATGCGCGCTATCTTTCCAAAAACTAACTCGTGTGGGGTAAAACGTGTTCCTTCGTGGACACTGGTATTGTAACTAAACATCGCTAATTTTAACCAGTCATCCCAGTTATTATTCGAGATGTAATGCTTTAAATACTCCGTAAGAACATGGTGTGATCTTTCGATTGAGCCATTGCTCTGTGGGTGGAAGGCGGTTGCGCGAAACTGTGCGATTTTAAATTTCTTTGCAACGGATTTCATTAGTGAACTCACGAAATTCGTTCCTTGGTCTGTTAGTATTGCCTTTGGAGCTCCGAAATGACAAACAAAGTTATTCACGAATGCGTCTGCTGTATCGATGGCAGTGGCATTCTGCAATGGAATTGCGAGAGAATATTTTGTTAATAGGTCTTGAACTGTGAGGATATATTTGTTTTCTTTCGGAGTAGTTGGGAGAGGACCGACGATGTCTAATGAGATTTTGTCGAAAGCCTGTCCTGGTGTGTCTGTTAATGTCATTGGCTGTCTGGTTTTTACTCGCGTGAGTTTCCTCATCTGACAGCTACTGCATGAGTTTACTAGATTTTGCACTTCTGCTTTCAAAGTTGGCCAAAAATATCGCTCCCGGATGCGACGGTATGTCTTGGCAATGCCTTTATGTCCGGCAAAAGCTGATACGTGGTTCTCTCGTAATATATCCTCGCGTTCGGCTTCACTAGGAATTCGAACTTCGTGTGAACAGGCAAAAATTTGTGTGTTAGTCGTTGAAAATATGTCTAGTAGGATACGTTGTATAAATGACCATGACACATCGTCTAAGTAACCTCGAGATATACTAAATGATGCCAGGTTGAGTTCATTAGTGACGTCCAATAATGAACGCAGGCATTCAATTACGTCGGCTGGAGCCGTGGCATGTGTGTTCAATTCTTTGACCGGTAAGAGGATAAGGTTAAAAATGCCTATCCTTGAAACCTTTGCGCGGCCTAATATTGCGTCTTGAGTTGTTGGAAATTTGTTCTGTAACGCGAGGTCCATGCCTCCCTGATCTAACGGTTGGCCGTCCAATGATACGAAAATGACCAAGTTGTCTTTCCGCATGGTTAATCTGTCTCGTGTTTGGATCATTGTCCGTCTGTGTTCGTGTGGTCGTACTGCAAGGTTGTCAAATATCTCAATTGAGTCGTCCGTCTCGTCGTGTTCGTCCGTCGCGGGTGGCGTTCTTTCCATCGTGATCGGAGGAGTTAGATTTACAGAAGTGTGGGACGACGTGGAGGGTGATGCGATCATGGACGTCTTGTCGGGCTGATAAAGAGGAATGGAAGGAGGTATCGATGGAGATTGTAGAGGTGTCGCATTCGTTGTTGCTGGTGGCGACTGGTCTCGAGGATCGAATAATATATCGTCTGATGAATCTGAGTGGATGGGAAGGACTGGAGCAGGGTTTCGAGATAACGCGTCAGCATTGACGTTCATTTTTCCCGCCTTGTAAACAACTTTATAGTCATATTCAGCCAGCTTCAAACGCCAACGGAGCAAACGCGATGTAGGGTCCTTGACTGATGTCATCCAAACTAGCGGTCGGTGGTCCGTGATTAGATCGAATTTCCGACCGTAGACGTAAGGGCGAAAATGATTCGTCGCGTATATGATTGCCAAACACTCTTTTTCTATTGTTGAATAGTTTATTTCCGCTCCCTGCAGAAGTCGTGACGTATACGCGATTGGCTTATCTTTGCCGATTTCTCCTTGACTCAGAATTCCTCCGATCGCATAGCCGGATGCGTCGGTTGTGATATGAAACGGTTCTTCGAAGTTCGGATACTGCAATACGGGTTCTGTACACAAGGCATCACGTAACGCATGAAACGCGCGCTCTTGGTCGACACCCCAGACAAATCGTTCGCTCTTTTTTAACAGGATGGTAAGAGGCTTCGAGATCTGAGAAAACTTTTCCACAAAACGTCTATAATATCCGGCGAGACCCAAGAATTCGCGAACATTTTTCACGGTTTTTGGCGTAGGAAAGTTCTTGACTGCGGAAATCTTATCCGGACAAGGTTTCACACCTTCATTGCCTATTATGTGGCCCAAATATGCCACTTCACGGTTTAGGAAGCTACATTTTGCCGGTTCTAATTTTAGGTTCGCTTGCCGCAATCGTTCGGCCAAACGAGTGAATCTTCTATAGTGCTCTGGAAGTGATCGCGCGTGACTTACAATATCATCTATATAAGCGAAAACCTCGTTGCCTTGAAGACCCGTCAAGACAGCGTTCATCAGCCGCTGATATGTGGCTGGCGCGTTTTTCAGGCCGAATGGCATGCGAATAAATTCGTAGTGGCCGTAGGGTGTCGAGAACGCTGTCTTTGGCGCGTCCTCTTCCGACATTCCTACCTGGTGGAACCCGCTTTTACAGTCAAATACACTAAAATACTTTGCGGATCCTAGTTGGTCTAGAATTTCTACGATGTTCGGAATGGGAAAGGCATCCCCGATCGATTTTTCGTTCAAGCCGCGGAAATCGATCACAATCCTCCAACGTTTATTTCCCTGCTGATCGGGTTTCTTGGGCACGATCCACAAGGGTGCGTTGTAAGGAGATGTAGATGGGCGAATGATATCGTTTTCAAGCAGTTCCTTCATCTGCTTATTTATTTCTTCCTTGTGAATCGGCGGATAACGATATTGTTTAACGAAAATTGGAGCTCGGTCTGTTAAAGGAATTTCGTGTTGCAACAAATTCGTTTTCCCCAAGTATTCTCCTTGGAGATGGAAGATATCGTGGTTTTCTTTTATTAGGTTACGGACGTGCTCGGACTCCTCGGCGTTCAAGTGGTTTAAATTAATTAACTCGAAAATTTTCTTGATTCGCTCGGCGGGGAGTTCCGTTGATACTTTATTTACTTGGGCTTCTGGGCCTGATATTGAAGAAGAAATTCCCGGTACGCGAGATATTTCCTCGATCTCCTCGATCTCCAATGTGGGAATGTTAAACGTTACGGCCACGGTTGTCGTATTTATACATCGGACCGCGGTTCTGCCGTTTTTCGCTTGGACGATAGAGTCCGCAATTAATACTCCGGGTGCTAGTTCTTGTCTTGAAATGAAACCTAGCTCGGCCCCGGTCGTGAGTATTTCGATGCACGTGTTTGTGCGAGCCGCGATTGTTACCTTAGTACAGCCTTTGTTTTTAGGCTGTGAATTTGCGTTTTTAGAGTCCTCGGAATTATTACCGGACTGAGATTTCGAAAGGTCCTCGATGATTACATCGGGCTGCGATTTAGTAATATCCTCGATGATTACATCGGGCTGAGATTTAAGAATGTCCTCGATGACTACATCGGGCTGCGAGTTAGGAATGTCCTCGATGATTACATCGGGCTGAGATTTAGTAATGTCCTCGATGGTTACATCGGGCTGAGATTTAAGAATGTCCTCGATGATTACATCGGGCTGCGATTTAGTAATGTCCTCGATGATTACATCGGGCTGAGATTTAAGAATGTCCTCGATGACTACATCGGGCTGCGATTTAGCAATGTCCTCGGTATATTTACCGGGCTGAGAATTTGATTTTAGTTTTTCATGGAAAGGAATCCGAATATCCCTCCATTCGACATATTTGTTTTTATAGGATATCACGGTATCCTGCAAAAATGGAGCTCCCAAAATTCCATTTGTCGCGATTGGGAACGTGTCAGAGACGACATAAAATTTGAAAATTGTACCGAATAAAATTATCTGGATGGATCCCAGAGTAACTACTTTATCGGTGGATATTCCGGATATCTCCAGGTTATCGTTAATGTTTATTTCGGATTTTTCTCTTAAGGAGCTTAGCTTGATTAAGTTTGGTTGCGCCCCTGTGTCTACCATAAGGGTAACACCTTTCATTAAATTAGGAGATTGGATGACGACCTGAGGTATCGGTAGTTGTTTTACTCCGACGAGGGAGACGTCACAGTGTGAACCTTGTTTTGGTCCTCCCGTCTCTGGTTCTGTGAGGACGGAAGGTTCTGTCCGTTTCCCTGGTCCCGTAATTTATTGTTATATTCGCGCTTTCTACACTCGTGGATATCGTGACCCGGAATTTTGCAGTAATTGCATACGCGTTTGTTGCGGTCGTTCGGTTCCTCGCGGTGCGGTTTTTGTTCCGCGCGTGGACGTGAATATTGACTTTGCGATGGATAATTATTCGATGGTGCCGGACGGTTATATTCCCTCTTTGGCGGTACGAATTCGCGTTTCGGTGGTTCGTCGCGCCATGTTCCGCGTTGAACGGGTGGATTGTACCGTGTTGCGTGATCGCTCCTGTATTCTCGACGGTCGGAGTTTCTGTCGCGGTTCTCCGAGTAAGGGTTTCGTCGCGGTTCGTTTGATGAGCCGTACCTACTTTTATCGAGTTCATACTGTTTGTATAGCGATATCGCTTCGTCGAAAACGCGAGGTAATGGACGATCGTAATAGTTTCGAAGGTCGGAACGTAATCGCGGAATGAGACCGTTAATGAAGCTGTTTACCGTGAGATCGTCAATATCGGCCACGTTCGGTAGCCCTCTATCACAGTCGATTATTGCTTCTCGCAAGTCCTTGACTCGGCTTATAAAGTCTAACATATGTTCGTGCTGTGCCATATAAATATTTGACATCTCACCCCGATAGTGATCGACTGTTCGCTGAGGACCGAATACGTCTTTCAATCTGTTGCACAGCTGCGTGACAGAATTTATATTTTCGTCTTCTACTGCGGTCGCGGCTCGTCCACGGAGACGAGTAATGACTATCTTCACAAACGTTCGTTCCGCGTGATTCGGGATCAATTCGCGGGCCCTCCTGCATGCACGTGTAAAAGTTAGTAATGACGCCGCGGTACCGGTAAAATTTGGTATCATATTAACTGCCTCCTTCAGTGTATAATTAAGTGACGCGCTGTGTTCGTTTGGCATGGCTAAAGGTTCCATTTGCGGTTGTGGTTCTGGCGTTCTAGATGTTGAGGGTTTCGGTACCCTTTCCCGTCGCATTGCTTCTAATTCGGTTAGGAGTTCGTCGTGTTCGCGTTGCGCCTGCTCCATTTTAGAGCGTTCTTTTTCTACCTGACGCGCTTCCTCTTGGATGCGTTTCTCCTTATCCTCTAGTTGCTTACTTAGTATCGCTAATTCAACTTCGCTTAGTGGCGTATTTGCCGTTGCTTTTGCCGAACGGGTCGACATGGTTGTAGGATATGAAGAAACTTTTTCGTACTTACTCTTTATTTATTGGTGTTCGTACACGAATTCACACCATTTGGCCACTTCAAAAGGCACTGAATTTGGGAGTTCGCGATAATGTCGAACGAAAAGAATTAATATCCTGGTTGGGATTTTATAATGTTTGTAGATTCTAATGCAATTTGCAGTGTCTATGACTTCCAAGACCGGCGGTGGTGTTGGGAGTTTCCGTGGCACCTCGTCCTCTTCGTCGGACGAAATCACGATTACATCTATGTTAATTTTCTGCTGCCGTTCGATGGCTCGTCGCTTCTTCTCTTTCGTTGACTTTCCGGCACGGCAACCACGTTTTCTTTTCCGGTATTTCTTTTATGAAAACGTCCAGGAAAAGTTATTATAAAATATATTCTTTCAAAATTAATTTAAGAATTTCTGGTAAGTACCTGTTTATCACTCCTCATACTGTTGCCGCCGCAGTTTCCTGCGCTAGCTTCAATATTCGGCGTGACTTCCTCTGCCGGTGGTGGCGAGAAAACACCGGTGCTGACCATAGTTAACCTGACGACACTCTTCTTATTCAGATAGTCAGGCTGCCTCAGTGGCGCTTGAAAATCCGTTTAATTCAAGTGCTAACGCGATTCCTTACTATTGATTGACTTCGCTCGCCTTTGTGGCGCACGAAAATCTCTCCGTCGTTCGGAATATCTGGACTTTATTCCTTCCTGCGTTTCGCTGGACAATATCACTTGTTCGCGTATCGTAACTGGACTCCGTAAACTTCACGACCGTACTCGACCGTGTTCGACGCTCGACTGACTGAACTGAGCTCTCCTCGCGCTCGGGAAGCGAGAGTGGGGAGAGTGGAATGGTGGGGATGGCGCTCCGTGTGCCGTGCGACGCCGTAGCCAATAGGAGCGGCTTATGGTCGGCCAATCAGGTTTGAGCGTTCCTATTGTACCGTTATGCTACGCACGTGGTTGTATTGCCAGTGCTGACGAAGCGGCAGTTCTGAATTTTTAAATTCAGGTATCCCACCGCTGCCACCAATTTGTTACGTCCCGGGCGTCGGTCAAGTTAATAAAATTAATTATTACCTACCTTACTCTGGATGCTATTATTATACCTGCCTTTTGGGTCACGCAGTACGTACGCCTGTCGTATACTCCGGGTCTTCGTCACTCACTTTTCCTGGTTTACAACTCGTTGCGATAGCTCGTCGAATTCAATAGGGATTAGTCGCCAAGGAATGGAAATAGGAGTTGTCGGGAATACCCCCAAGTTAGTGTCTTTAATCCTTACAGGTTCGTAAAGGGAACGTACTAGCTTTTTATATTGATATCTTCTTCCTGCTCGGCGAGAGCGTCTCATTCGTTTTATGATCTCAAACACGTTTATCATCCACCGTGCAGCGAAGCCTTGCACCTCTGTGAAACTTCGTGGAGAATAATACGTTCAAATAGAATCGTTACGATAATCCGTGCAGCGAAGCCTTGCACCTCTGATTGGAGTATTAGATTCAATTTGTTCGTTATTTATTTAGATTTAATACTGAATACTAAGGATTTAGTAAAATAGACGAAAAGGTTTAATAGTAAGATATAAGTAATTATATTCTGGATTAAAACAATTGATACAATAAGACTTACGTGAGTAACTTAGTATTAAGGTTTGGATTTGGTAGGAGTTGGATTAAATGAATAATGAATTCACTTTGAGAATAGAGAGCGGATCTCTGAGTTTGGAAATAGAACTTGAATCGAGACTTGAGATTGGAGACTGAGCTCTGAGCTCTGAGCTCCGAAACTGAGCACTGCGCTCTGGGCACTGAACTCTGCGCTCTGGGCTCTGGGCACTGCGCTGAACTACTGTGTTGAGACGGTCTTATATATCCGCTCTGCGTTTACATTAATGACGTAGAGTTTCAATGATAAGAGCGTATCGCTATGTGAAAAATAAACAAGGTGTTTGGATGCGGATCTTATTCTACGAAGTGCGATAACTTAATGTTATCGCAACGCTTGTATTACGTTAAGATTAAACATGAGAATATACAGTGGATGTTTATAGAATTAGATATGCTAAGTGTTTACATATGTTATCGTGGCGCTTTCGTTACGCTAAGATTAAATACGAGAAATATACAAAGGATGTTTGTAAGATTAGATACGCTTGAATGTTTAAGTGTTTATACCTGCATGACGTAGGGTCATGCTGGTACTTGAATCCTGGTTTATATTACTATCGACTTTTTGACTATGGTTACAGAGTTTTATTACGGTTAAGGTTTTTATGACTGTGCAGATGTGCAGCTCTTGACTAGGGTTACAAGAGTGTAAGGTGGTTGGGTTTTTATGACTGTAGAGTCGTACGGCTTAAATGCTATAGACGAACACATCTGTTTCGTCTTTAAACTACATGCTGGTTATAAGATGCTTACTTTGCTAGTTTTACAATGCGTTACCTTACTAGCTAACTCCAACGTCACGCATGACGTCACACGATAATTGGCACGAATACGTGCCATTCGATGTTTCCAATTGTTCTGCATCGACGGGAGGTAAGGATTCACTTCCCAGCTCGCGCAATCGTTCATTGTATCGATAATTGGCACGAATACGTGCCATTCGATGTTTCCAATCGTTTTGCATCGACGGGAGGTAAAGATTCACTTCCCAGCTCGCGCAATCGTTCTTTCTATCGATAATTGGCACGAATTCGTGCCATTCGATGTTTCCAATCGTTTTGCATCGACGGGAGGTAAGGATTCACTTCCCAGCCCGCGCAATCGTTCGTTGTATCGATAATTGGCAAGAATACGTGCCAATCGATGTTTCCAATCGTTTTGCATCGACGGGAGGTAAGGATTCACTTCCCAGCTCGCGCAATCGTTCATTGTATCGATAATTGGCACGAATACGTGCCATTCGATGTTTCCAATCGTTTTGCATCGACGGGAGGTAAGGATTCACTTCCCAGCTCGCGCAATCGTTCGTTGTATCGATAATTGGCACGAATACGTGCCATTCGATGTTTCCAATCGTTTTGCATCGACGGGAGGTAAGGATTCACTTCCCAGCTCGCGCAATCGTTCTTTCTATCGATAATTGACACGAATTCGTGCCATTCGATGTTTCCAATCGTTTTGCATCGACGGGAGGTAAGGATTCACTTCCCAGCCCGCGCAATCGTTCGTTGTATCGATAATTGGCAAGAATACGTGCCAATCGATGTTTCCAATCGTTTTGCATCGACGGGAGGTAAGGATTCACTTCCCAGCTCGCGCAATCGTTCATTGTATCGATAATTGGCACGAATACGTGCCATTCGATGTTTCCAATCGTTTTGCATCGACGGGAGGTAAGGATTCACTTCCCAGCTCGCGCAATCGTTCGTTGTATCGATAATTGGCACGAAAACGTGCCATTCGATGTTTCCAATCGTTTTGCATCGACGGGAGGTAAGGATTCACTTCCCAGCTCGCGCAATCGTTCTTTCTATCGATAATTGGCACGAATACGTGCCATTCGATGTTTCCAATCGTTTTGCATCGACGGGAGGTAAGGATTCACTTCCCAGCTCGCGCAATCGTTCTTTCTATCGATAATTGGCACGAATACGTGCCATTCGATGTTTCCAATCGTTTTGCATCGACGGGAGGTAAGGATTCACTTCCCAGCTCGCGCAATCGTTCGTTGTAACGATAATTGGCACGAATACGTGCCATTCGATGTTTCCAATCGTTTTGCATCGACGGGAGGTAAGGATTCACTTCCCAGCTCGCGCAATCGTTCGTTGTAACGATAATTGGCACGAATACGTGCCATTCGATGTTTCCAATCGTTTTGCATCGACGGGAGGTAAGGATTCACTTTCCAGCTCGCGCAATCGTTCGTTGTATCGATAATTGGCACGAATACGTGCTATTCGATGTTTCCAATCGTTTTGCATCGACGGGAGGTAAGGATTCACTTCCCAGCTCGCGCAATCGTTCTTTCTATCGATAATTGGCACGAATACGTGCCATTCGATGTTTCCAATCGTTCTGCATCGACGGGAGGTAAGGATTCACTTCCCAGCTCGCGCAATCGTTCGTTGTATCGATAATTGGCACGAATACGTGCCATTCGATGTTTCCAATCGTTTTGCATCGACGGCAGGTACGGATTCACTTCCCAGCTCGCGCAATCGTTCTTTCTATCGATAATTGGCAAGAATTCGTGCCATTCGATGTTTCCAATCGTTTTGCATCGACGGGAGGTAAGGATTCACTTCCCAGCTCGCGCAATCGTTCGTTGTAACGATAATTGGCACGAATACGTGCCATTCGATGTTTCCAATCGTTTTGCATCGACGGGAGGTAAGGATTCACTTTCCAGCTCGCGCAATCGTTCGTTGTATCGATAATTGGCACGAATACGTGCCATTCGATGTTTCCAATCGTTTTGCATCGACGGGAGGTAAGGATTCACTTCCCAGCTCGCGCAATCGTTCGTTGTATCGATAATTGGCACGAATACGTGCCATTCGATGTTTCCAATCGTTTTGCATCGACGGGAGGTAAGGATTCACTTCCCAGCTCGCGCAATCGTTCGTTGTAACGATAATTGGCACGAATACGTGCCATTCGATGTTTCCAATCGTTTTGCATCGACGGGAGGTAAGGATTCACTTTCCAGCTCGCGCAATCGTTCGTTGTATCGATAATTGGCACGAATACGTGCCATTCGATGTTTCCAATCGTTTTGCATCGACGGGAGGTAAGGATTCACTTCCCAGCTCGCGCAATCGTTCTTTCTATCGATAATTGGCACGAATACGTGCCATTCGATGTTTCCAATCGTTTTGCATCGACGGGAGGTAAGGATTCACTTCCCAGCTCGCGCAATCGTTCGTTGTAACGATAATTGGCACGAATACGTGCCATTCGATGTTTCCAATCGTTTTGCATCGACGGGAGGTAAGGATTCACTTCCCAGCTGGCGAAATCGTTCTTTCTATCGATAATTGGCACGAATACGTGCCATTCGATGTTTCCAATCGTTCTGCATCGACGGGAGGTAAGGATTCACTTCCCAGCTCGCGCAATCGTTCGTTGTATCGATAATTGGCACGAATACGTGCCATTCGATGTTTCCAATTGTTCTGCATCGACGGGAGGTAAGGATTCACTTCCCAGCTCGCGCAATCGTCCGTTGTATCGATAATTGGCACGAATACGTGCCATTCGATGTTTCCAATCGTTTTGCATCGACGGGAGGTAAGGATTCACTTCCCAGCTCGCGCAATCGTTCTTTCTATCGATAATTGGCACGAATTCGTGCCATTCGATGTTTCCAATCGTTTTGCATCGACGGGAGGTAAGGATTCACTTCCCAGCTCGCGCAATCGTTCGTTGTATCGATAATTGGCACGAATACGTGCCATTCGATGTTTCCAATCGTTTTGCATCGACGGGAGGTAAAGATTCACTTCCCAGCTCGCGCAATCGTTCTTCCTATCGATAATTGGCACGAATTCGTGCCATTCGATGTTTCCAATCGTTTTGCATCGACGGGAGGTAAGGATTCACTTCCCAGCTCGCGCAATCGTTCGTTGTATCGATAATTGGCACGAATACGTGCCATTCGATGTTTCCAATCGTTTTGCATCGACGGGAGGTAAGGATTCACTTCCCAGCTCGCGCAATCGTTCGTTGTAACGATAATTGGCACGAATACGTGCCATTCGATGTTTCCAATCGTTTTGCATCGACGGGAGGTAAGGATTCACTTTCCAGCTCGCGCAATCGTTCGTTGTATCTATAATTGGCACGAATACGTGCTATTCGATGTTTCCAATCGTTTTGCATCGACGGGAGGTAAGGATTCACTTCCCAGCTCGCGCAATCGTTCTTTCTATCGATAATTGGCACGAATACGTGCCATTCGATGTTTCCAATCGTTCTGCATCGACGGGAGGTAAGGATTCACTTCCCAGCTCGCGCAATCGTTCGTTGTATCGATAATTGGCACGAATACGTGCCATTCGATGTTTCCAATCGTTTTGCATCGACGGCAGGTACGGATTCACTTCCCAGCTCGCGCAATCGTTCTTTCTATCGATAATTGGCAAGAATTCGTGCCATTCGATGTTTCCAATCGTTTTGCATCGACGGGAGGTAAGGATTCACTTCCCAGCTCGCGCAATCGTTCGTTGTAACGATAATTGGCACGAATACGTGCCATTCGATGTTTCCAATCGTTTTGCATCGACGGGAGGTAAGGATTCACTTTCCAGCTCGCGCAATCGTTCGTTGTATCGATAATTGGCACGAATACGTGACATTCGATGTTTCCAATCGTTTTGCATCGACGGGAGGTAAGGATTCACTTCCCAGCTCGCGAAATCGTTCGTTGTATCGATAACTGGCACGAATACGTGCCATTCCATATTTCCAATCGTTTTGCATCGACGGGAGGTAAGGATTCACTTCCCAGCTCGCGCAATCGTTCTTTCTATCGATAATTGGCACGAATACGTGCCATTCGATGTTTCCAATCGTTTTGCATCGACGGGAGGTAAGGATTCACATCCCAGCTCGCGCAATCGTTCGTTGTATCGATAATTGGCACGAATACGTGCCATTCGAGGTTTCCAATCGTTTTGCATCGACGGGAGGTAAGGATTCACTTCCCAGCTCGCGCAATCGTTCGTTGTATCGATAATTGGCACGAATACGTGCCATTCGATGTTTCCAATCGTTTTGCATCGACGGGAGGTAAGGATTCACTTCCCAGCTCGCGCAATCGTTCGTTGTAACGATAATTGGCACGAATACGTGCCATTCGATGTTTCCAATCGTTTTGCATCGACGGGAGGTAAGGATTCACTTTCCAGCTCGCGCAATCGTTCGTTGTATCGATAATTGGCACGAATACGTGCCATTCGATGTTTCCAATCGTTTTGCATCGACGGGAGGTAAGGATTCACTTCCCAGCTCGCGCAATCGTTCTTTCTATCGATAATTGGCACGAATACGTGCCATTCGATGTTTCCAATCGTTTTGCATCGACGGGAGGTAAGGATTCACTTCCCAGCTCGCGCAATCGTTCGTTGTAACGATAATTGGCACGAATACGTGCCATTCGATGTTTCCAATCGTTTTGCATCGACGGGAGGTAAGGATTCACTTCCCAGCTGGCGAAATCGTTCTTTCTATCGATAATTGGCACGAATACGTGCCATTCGATGTTTCCAATCGTTCTGCATCGACGGGAGGTAAGGATTCACTTCCCAGCTCGCGCAATCGTTCGTTGTATCGATAATTGGCACGAATACGTGCCATTCGATGTTTCCAATTGTTCTGCATCGACGGGAGGTAAGGATTCACTTCCCAGCTCGCGCAATCGTCCGTTGTATCGATAATTGGCACGAATACGTGCCATTCGATGTTTCCAATCGTTTTGCATCGACGGGAGGTAAGGATTCACTTCCCAGCTCGCGCAATCGTTCTTTCTATCGATAATTGGCACGAATTCGTGCCATTCGATGTTTCCAATCGTTTTGCATCGACGGGAGGTAAGGATTCACTTCCCAGCTCGCGCAATCGTTCGTTGTATCGATAATTGGCACGAATACGTGCCATTCGATGTTTCCAATCGTTTTGCATCGACGGGAGGTAAAGATTCACTTCCCAGCTCGCGCAATCGTTCTTTCTATCGATAATTGGCACGAATTCGTGCCATTCGATGTTTCCAATCGTTTTGCATCGACGGGAGGTAAGGATTCACTTCCCAGCTCGCGCAATCGTTCGTTGTATCGATAATTGGCACGAATACGTGCCATTCGATGTTTCCAATCGTTTTGCATCGACGGGAGGTAAGGATTCACTTCCCAGCTCGCGCAATCGTTCGTTGTAACGATAATTGGCACGAATACGTGCCATTCGATGTTTCCAATCGTTTTGCATCGACGGGAGGTAAGGATTCACTTCCCAGCTCGCGCAATCGTTCTTTCTATCGATAATTGGCACGAATACGTGCCATTCGATGTTTCCAATCGTTCTGCATCGACGGGAGGTAAGGATTCACTTCCCAGCTCGCGCAATCGTTCGTTGTATCGATAATTGGCACGAATACGTGCCATTCGATGTTTCCAATCGTTTTGCATCGACGGCAGGTACGGATTCACTTCCCAGCTCGCGCAATCGTTCTTTCTATCGATAATTGGCAAGAATTCGTGCCATTCGATGTTTCCAATCGTTTTGCATCGACGGGAGGTAAGGATTCACTTCCCAGCTCGCGCAATCGTTCGTTGTAACGATAATTGGCACGAATACGTGCCATTCGATGTTTCCAATCGTTTTGCATCGACGGGAGGTAAGGATTCACTTTCCAGCTCGCGCAATCGTTCGTTGTATCGATAATTGGCACGAATACGTGACATTCGATGTTTCCAATCGTTTTGCATCGACGGGAGGTAAGGATTCACTTCCCAGCTCGCGAAATCGTTCGTTGTATCGATAACTGGCACGAATACGTGCCATTCCATATTTCCAATCGTTTTGCATCGACGGGAGGTAAGGATTCACTTCCCAGCTCGCGCAATCGTTCTTTCTATCGATAATTGGCACGAATACGTGCCATTCGATGTTTCCAATCGTTTTGCATCGACGGGAGGTAAGGATTCACATCCCAGCTCGCGCAATCGTTCGTTGTATCGATAATTGGCACGAATACGTGCCATTCGAGGTTTCCAATCGTTTTGCATCGACGGGAGGTAAGGATTCACTTCCCAGCTCGCGCAATCGTTCGTTGTATCGATAATTGGCACGAATACGTGCCATTCGATGTTTCCAATCGTTTTGCATCGACGGGAGGTAAGGATTCACTTCCCAGCTCGCGCAATCGTTCGTTGTAACGATAATTGGCACGAATACGTGCCATTCGATGTTTCCAATCGTTTTGCATCGACGGGAGGTAAGGATTCACTTTCCAGCTCGCGCAATCGTTCGTTGTATCGATAATTGGCACGAATACGTGCCATTCGATGTTTCCAATCGTTTTGCATCGACGGGAGGTAAGGATTCACTTCCCAGCTCGCGCAATCGTTCTTTCTATCGATAATTGGCACGAATACGTGCCATTCGATGTTTCCAATCGTTTTGCATCGACGGGAGGTAAGGATTCACTTCCCAGCTCGCGCAATCGTTCGTTGTAACGATAATTGGCACGAATACGTGCCATTCGATGTTTCCAATCGTTTTGCATCGACGGGAGGTAAGGATTCACTTCCCAGCTGGCGAAATCGTTCTTTCTATCGATAATTGGCACGAATACGTGCCATTCGATGTTTCCAATCGTTCTGCATCGACGGGAGGTAAGGATTCACTTCCCAGCTCGCGCAATCGTTCGTTGTATCGATAATTGGCACGAATACGTGCCATTCGATGTTTCCAATTGTTCTGCATCGACGGGAGGTAAGGATTCACTTCCCAGCTCGCGCAATCGTCCGTTGTATCGATAATTGGCACGAATACGTGCCATTCGATGTTTCCAATCGTTTTGCATCGACGGGAGGTAAGGATTCACTTCCCAGCTCGCGCAATCGTTCTTTCTATCGATAATTGGCACGAATTCGTGCCATTCGATGTTTCCAATCGTTTTGCATCGACGGGAGGTAAGGATTCACTTCCCAGCTCGCGCAATCGTTCGTTGTATCGATAATTGGCACGAATACGTGCCATTCGATGTTTCCAATCGTTTTGCATCGACGGGAGGTAAAGATTCACTTCCCAGCTCGCGCAATCGTTCTTTCTATCGATAATTGGCACGAATTCGTGCCATTCGATGTTTCCAATCGTTTTGCATCGACGGGAGGAAAGGATTCACTTCCCAGCTCGCGCAATCGTTCGTTGTATCGATAATTGGCACGAATACGTGCCATTCGATGTTTCCAATCGTTTTGCATCGACGGGAGGTAAGGATTCACTTCCCAGCTCGCGCAATCGTTCGTTGTAACGATAATTGGCACGAATACGTGCCATTCGATGTTTCCAATCGTTTTGCATCGACGGGAGGTAAGGATTCACTTTCCAGCTCGCGCAATCGTTCGTTGTATCGATAATTGGCACGAATACGTGCTATTCGATGTTTCCAATCGTTTTGCATCGACGGGAGGTAAGGATTCACTTCCCAGCTCGCGCAATCGTTCTTTCTATCGATAATTGGCACGAATACGTGCCATTCGATGTTTCCAATCGTTCTGCATCGACGGGAGGTAAGGATTCACTTCCCAGCTCGCGCAATCGTTCGTTGTATCGATAATTGGCACGAATACGTGCCATTCGATGTTTCCAATCGTTTTGCATCGACGGCAGGTACGGATTCACTTCCCAGCTCGCGCAATCGTTCTTTCTATCGATAATTGGCAAGAATTCGTGCCATTCGATGTTTCCAATCGTTTTGCATCGACGGGAGGTAAGGATTCACTTCCCAGCTCGCGCAATCGTTCGTTGTAACGATAATTGGCACGAATACGTGCCATTCGATGTTTCCAATCGTTTTGCATCGACGGGAGGTAAGGATTCACTTTCCAGCTCGCGCAATCGTTCGTTGTATCGATAATTGGCACGAATACGTGACATTCGATGTTTCCAATCGTTTCGCATCGACGGGAGGTAAGGATTCACTTCCCAGCTCGCGAAATCGTTCGTTGTATCGATAACTGGCACGAATACGTGCCATTCCATATTTCCAATCGTTTTGCATCGACGGGAGGTAAGGATTCACTTCCCAGCTCGCGCAATCGTTCTTTCTATCGATAATTGGCACGAATACGTGCCATTCGATGTTTCCAATCGTTTTGCATCGACGGGAGGTAAGGATTCACTTCCCAGCTCGCGCAATCGTTCGTTGTATCGATAATTGGCACGAATACGTGCCATTCGATGTTTCCAATCGTTTTGCATCGACGGGAGGTAAGGATTCACTTCCCAGCTCGCGCAATCGTTCGTTGTAACGATAATTGGCACGAATACGTGCCATTCGATGTTTCCAATCGTTTTGCATCGACGGGAGGTAAGGATTCACTTCCCAGCTGGCGAAATCGTTCTTTCTATCGATAATTGGCACGAATACGTGCCATTCGATGTTTCCAATCGTTCTGCATCGACGGGAGGTAAGGATTCACTTCCCAGCTCGCGCAATCGTTCGTTGTATCGATAATTGGCACGAATACGTGCCATTCGATGTTTCCAATTGTTCTGCATCGACGGGAGGTAAGGATTCACTTCCCAGCTCGCGCAATCGTCCGTTGTATCGATAATTGGCACGAATACGTGCCATTCGATGTTTCCAATCGTTTTGCATCGACGGGAGGTAAGGATTCACTTCCCAGCTCGCGCAATCGTTCTTTCTATCGATAATTGGCACGAATTCGTGCCATTCGATGTTTCCAATCGTTTTGCATCGACGGGAGGTAAGGATTCACTTCCCAGCTCGCGCAATCGTTCATTGTATCGATAATTGGCACGAATACGTGCCATTCGATGTTTCCAATCGTTTTGCATCGACGGGAGGTAAGGATTCACTTCCCAGCTCGCGCAATCGTTCGTTGTATCGATAATTGGCACGAATACGTGCCATTCGATGTTTCCAATCGTTTTGCATCGACGGGAGGTAAGGATTCACTTCCCAGCTCGCGCAATCGTTCTTTCTATCGATAATTGGCACGAATTCGTGCCATTCGATGTTTCCAATCGTTTTGCATCGACGGGAGGTAAGGATTCACTTCCCAGCCCGCGCAATCGTTCGTTGTATCGATAATTGGCAAGAATACGTGCCAATCGATGTTTCCAATCGTTTTGCATCGACGGGAGGTAAGGATTCACTTCCCAGCTCGCGCAATCGTTCATTGTATCGATAATTGGCACGAATACGTGCCATTCGATGTTTCCAATCGTTTTGCATCGACGGGAGGTAAGGATTCACTTCCCAGCTCGCGCAATCGTTCGTTGTATCGATAATTGGCACGAAAACGTGCCATTCGATGTTTCCAATCGTTTTGCATCGACGGGAGGTAAGGATTCACTTCCCAGCTCGCGCAATCGTTCTTTCTATCGATAATTGGCACGAATACGTGCCATTCGATGTTTCCAATCGTTTTGCATCGACGGGAGGTAAGGATTCACTTCCCAGCTCGCGCAATCGTTCTTTCTATCGATAATTGGCACGAATACGTGCCATTCGATGTTTCCAATCGTTTTGCATCGACGGGAGGTAAGGATTCACTTCCCAGCTCGCGCAATCGTTCGTTGTAACGATAATTGGCACGAATAAGTGCCATTCGATGTTTCCAATCGTTTTGCATCGACGGGAGGTAAGGATTCACTTCCCAGCTGGCGAAATCGTTCTTTCTATCGATAATTGGCACGAATACGTGCCATTCGATGTTTCCAATCGTTCTGCATCAACGGGAGGTAAGGATTCACTTCCCAGCTCGCGCAATCGTTCGTTGTATCGATAATTGGCACGAATACGTGCCATTCGATGTTTCCAATTGTTCTGCATCGACGGGAGGTAAGGATTCACTTCCCAGCTCGCGCAATCGTCCGTTGTATCGATAATTGGCACGAATACGTGCCATTCGATGTTTCCAATCGTTTTGCATCGACGGGAGGTAAGGATTCACTTCCCAGCTCGCGCAATCGTTCTTTCTATAGATAATTGGCACGAATTCGTGCCATTCGATGTTTCCAATCGTTTTGCATCGACGGGAGGTAAGGATTCACTTCCCAGCTCGCGCAATTGTTCGTTGTATCGATAATTGGCACGAATACGTGCCATTCGATGTTTCCAATCGTTTTGCATCGACGGGAGGTAAAGATTCACTTCCCAGCTCGCGCAATCGTTCTTTCTATCGATAATTGGCACGAATTCGTGCCATTCGATGTTTCCAATCGTTTTGCATCGACGGGAGGTAAGGATTCACTTCCCAGCCCGCGCAATCGTTCGTTGTATCGATAATTGGCAAGAATACGTGCCAATCGATGTTTCCAATCGTTTTGCATCGACGGGAGGTAAGGATTCACTTCCCAGCTCGCGCAATCGTTCATTGTATCGATAATTGGCACGAATACGTGCCAATCGATGTTTCCAATCGTTTTGCATCGACGGGAGGTAAGGATTCACTTCCCAGCTCGCGCAATCGTTCATTGTATCGATAATTGGCACGAATACGTGCCATGCGATGTTTCCAATCGTTTTGCATCGACGGGAGGTAAGGATTCACTTCCCAGCTAGCGCAATCGTTCGTTGTAACGATAATTGGCACGAATACGTGCCATTCGATGTTTCCAATCGTTTTGCATCGACGGGAGGTAAGGATTCACTTCCCAGCTGGCGAAATCGTTCTTTCTATCGATAATTGGCACGAATACGTTCCATTCGATGTTTCCAATCGTTCTGCATCGACGGGAGGTAAGGATTCACTTCCCAGCTCGCGCAATCGTTCGTTGTATCGATAATTGGCACGAATACGTGCCATTCGATGTTTCCAATTGTTCTGCATCGACGGGAGGTAAGGATTCACTTCCCAGCTCGCGCAATCGTCCGTTGTATCGATAATTGGCACGAATACGTGCCATTCGATGTTTCCAATCGTTTTGCATCGACGGGAGGTAAGGATTCACTTCCCAGCTCGCGCAATCGTTCTTTCTATCGATAATTGGCACGAATTCGTGCCATTCGATGTTTCCAATTGTTCTGCATCGACGGGAGGTAAGGATTCACTTCCCAGCTGGCGAAATCGTTCTTTCTATCGATAATTGGCACGAATACGTGCCATTCGATGTTTCCAATCGTTCTGCATCGACGGGAGGTAAGGATTCACTTCCCAGCTCGCGCAATCGTTCGTTGTATCGATAATTGGCACGAATACGTGCCATTCGATGTTTCCAATTGTTCTGCATCGACGGGAGGTAAGGATTCACTTCCCAGCTCGCGCAATCGTCCGTTGTATCGATAATTGGCACGAATACGTGCCATTCGATGTTTCCAATCGTTTTGCATCGACGGGAGGTAAGGATTCACTTCCCAGCTCGCGCAATCGTTCTTTCTATCGATAATTGGCACGAATTCGTGCCATTCGATGTTTCCAATCGTTTTGCATCGACGGGAGGTAAGGATTCACTTCCCAGCTCGCGCAATCGTTCGTTGTATCGATAATTGGCACGAATACGTGCCATTCGATGTTTCCAATCGTTTTGCATCGACGGGAGGTAAAGATTCACTTCCCAGCTCGCGCAATCGTTCTTTCTATCGATAATTGGCACGAATTCGTGCCATTCGATGTTTCCAATCGTTTTGCATCGACGGGAGGTAAGGATTCACTTCCCAGCTCGCGCAATCGTTCGTTGTATCGATAATTGGCACGAATACGTGCCATTCGATGTTTCCAATCGTTTTGCATCGACGGGAGGTAAGGATTCACTTCCCAGCTCGCGCAATCGTTCGTTGTAACGATAATTGGCACGAATACGTGCCATTCGATGTTTCCAATCGTTTTGCATCGACGGGAGGTAAGGATTCACTTTCCAGCTCGCGCAATCGTTCGTTGTATCGATAATTGGCACGAATACGTGCTATTCGATGTTTCCAATCGTTTTGCATCGACGGGAGGTAAGGATTCACTTCCCAGCTCGCGCAATCGTTCTTTCTATCGATAATTGGCACGAATACGTGCCATTCGATGTTTCCAATCGTTCTGCATCGACGGGAGGTAAGGATTCACTTCCCAGCTCGCGCAATCGTTCGTTGTATCGATAATTGGCACGAATACGTGCCATTCGATGTTTCCAATCGTTTTGCATCGACGGCAGGTACGGATTCACTTCCCAGCTCGCGCAATCGTTCTTTCTATCGATAATTGGCAAGAATTCGTGCCATTCGATGTTTCCAATCGTTTTGCATCGACGGGAGGTAAGGATTCACTTCCCAGCTCGCGCAATCGTTCGTTGTAACGATAATTGGCACGAATACGTGCCATTCGATGTTTCCAATCGTTTTGCATCGACGGGAGGTAAGGATTCACTTTCCAGCTCGCGCAATCGTTCGTTGTATCGATAATTGGCACGAATACGTGACATTCGATGTTTCCAATCGTTTTGCATCGACGGGAGGTAAGGATTCACTTCCCAGCTCGCGAAATCGTTCGTTGTATCGATAACTGGCACGAATACGTGCCATTCCATATTTCCAATCGTTTTGCATCGACGGGAGGTAAGGATTCACTTCCCAGCTCGCGCAATCGTTCTTTCTATCGATAATTGGCACGAATACGTGCCATTCGATGTTTCCAATCGTTTTGCATCGACGGGAGGTAAGGATTCACTTCCCAGCTCGCGCAATCGTTCGTTGTATCGATAATTGGCACGAATACGTGCCATTCGATGTTTCCAATCGTTTTGCATCGACGGGAGGTAAGGATTCACTTCCCAGCTCGCGCAATCGTTCGTTGTAACGATAATTGGCACGAATACGTGCCATTCGATGTTTCCAATCGTTTTGCATCGACGGGAGGTAAGGATTCACTTTCCAGCTCGCGCAATCGTTCGTTGTATCGATAATTGGCACGAATACGTGCCATTCGATGTTTCCAATCGTTTTGCATCGACGGGAGGTAAGGATTCACTTCCCAGCTCGCGCAATCGTTCTTTCTATCGATAATTGGCACGAATACGTGCCATTCGATGTTTCCAATCGTTTTGCATCGACGGGAGGTAAGGATTCACTTCCCAGCTCGCGCAATCGTTCGTTGTAACGATAATTGGCACGAATACGTGCCATTCGATGTTTCCAATCGTTTTGCATCGACGGGAGGTAAGGATTCACTTCCCAGCTGGCGAAATCGTTCTTTCTATCGATAATTGGCACGAATACGTGCCATTCGATGTTTCCAATCGTTCTGCATCGACGGGAGGTAAGGATTCACTTCCCAGCTCGCGCAATCGTTCGTTGTATCGATAATTGGCACGAATACGTGACATTCGATGTTTCCAATCGTTTTGCATCGACGGGAGGTAAGGATTCACTTCCCAGCTCGCGAAATCGTTCGTTGTATCGATAACTGGCACGAATACGTGCCATTCCATATTTCCAATCGTTTTGCATCGACGGGAGGTAAGGATTCACTTCCCAGCTCGCGCAATCGTTCTTTCTATCGATAATTGGCACGAATACGTGCCATTCGATGTTTCCAATCGTTTTGCATCGACGGGAGGTAAGGATTCACTTCCCAGCTCGCGCAATCGTTCGTTGTATCGATAATTGGCACGAATACGTGCCATTCGATGTTTCCAATCGTTTTGCATCGACGGGAGGTAAGGATTCACTTCCCAGCTCGCGCAATCGTTCGTTGTAACGATAATTGGCACGAATACGTGCCATTCGATGTTTCCAATCGTTTTGCATCGACGGGAGGTAAGGATTCACTTTCCAGCTCGCGCAATCGTTCGTTGTATCGATAATTGGCACGAATACGTGTCATTCGATGTTTCCAATCGTTTTGCATCGACGGGAGGTAAGGATTCACTTCCCAGCTCGCGCAATCGTTCTTTCTATCGATAATTGGCACGAATACGTGCCATTCGATGTTTCCAATCGTTTTGCATCGACGGGAGGTAAGGATTCACTTCCCAGCTCGCGCAATCGTTCGTTGTAACGATAATTGGCACGAATACGTGCCATTCGATGTTTCCAATCGTTTTGCATCGACGGGAGGTAAGGATTCACTTCCCAGCTGGCGAAATCGTTCTTTCTATCGATAATTGGCACGAATACGTGCCATTCGATGTTTCCAATCGTTCTGCATCGACGGGAGGTAAGGATTCACTTCCCAGCTCGCGCAATCGTTCGTTGTATCGATAATTGGCACGAATACGTGCCATTCGATGTTTCCAATTGTTCTGCATCGACGGGAGGTAAGGATTCACTTCCCAGCTCGCGCAATCGTCCGTTGTATCGATAATTGGCACGAATACGTGCCATTCGATGTTTCCAATCGTTTTGCATCGACGGGAGGTAAGGATTCACTTCCCAGCTCGCGCAATCGTTCTTTCTATCGATAATTGGCACGAATTCGTGCCATTCGATGTTTCCAATCGTTTTGCATCGACGGGAGGTAAGGATTCACTTCCCAGCTCGCGCAATCGTTCGTTGTATCGATAATTGGCACGAATACGTGCCATTCGATGTTTCCAATCGTTTTGCATCGACGGGAGGTAAAGATTCACTTCCCAGCTCGCGCAATCGTTCTTTCTATCGATAATTGGCACGAATTCGTGCCATTCGATGTTTCCAATCGTTTTGCATCGACGGGAGGTAAGGATTCACTTCCCAGCCCGCGCAATCGTTCGTTGTATCGATAATTGGCAAGAATACGTGCCAATCGATGTTTCCAATCGTTTTGCATCGACGGGAGGTAAGGATTCACTTCCCAGCTCGCGCAATCGTTCATTGTATCGATAATTGGCACGAATACGTGCCATTCGATGTTTCCAATCGTTTTGCATCGACGGGAGGTAAGGATTCACTTCCCAGCTCGCGCAATCGTTCGTTGTATCGATAATTGGCACGAATACGTGCCATTCGATGTTTCCAATCGTTTTGCATCGACGGGAGGTAAGGATTCACTTCCCAGCTCGCGCAATCGTTCTTTCTATCGATAATTGGCACGAATTCGTGCCATTCGATGTTTCCAATCGTTTTGCATCGACGGGAGGTAAGGATTCACTTCCCAGCTCGCGCAATCGTTCGTTGTAACGATAATTGGCACGAATACGTGCCATTCGATGTTTCCAATCGTTTTGCATCGACGGGAGGTAAGGATTCACTTTCCAGCTCGCGCAATCGTTCGTTGTATCGATAATTGGCACGAATACGTGACATTCGATGTTTCCAATCGTTTTGCATCGACGGGAGGTAAGGATTCACTTCCCAGCTCGCGAAATCGTTCGTTGTATCGATAACTGGCACGAATACGTGCCATTCCATATTTCCAATCGTTTTGCATCGACGGGAGGTAAGGATTCACTTCCCAGCTCGCGCAATCGTTCTTTCTATCGATAATTGGCACGAATACGTGCCATTCGATGTTTCCAATCGTTTTGCATCGACGGGAGGTAAGGATTCACTTCCCAGCTCGCGCAATCGTTCGTTGTATCGATAATTGGCACGAATACGTGCCATTCGATGTTTCCAATCGTTTTGCATCGACGGGAGGTAAGGATTCACTTCCCAGCTCGCGCAATCGTTCGTTGTAACGATAATTGGCACGAATACGTGCCATTCGATGTTTCCAATCGTTTTGCATCGACGGGAGGTAAGGATTCACTTTCCAGCTCGCGCAATCGTTCGTTGTATCGATAATTGGCACGAATACGTGCCATTCGATGTTTCCAATCGTTTTGCATCGACGGGAGGTAAGGATTCACTTCCCAGCTCGCGCAATCGTTCTTTCTATCGATAATTGGCACGAATACGTGCCATTCGATGTTTCCAATCGTTTTGCATCGACGGGAGGTAAGGATTCACTTCCCAGCTCGCGCAATCGTTCGTTGTAACGATAATTGGCACGAATACGTGCCATTCGATGTTTCCAATCGTTTTGCATCGACGGGAGGTAAGGATTCACTTCCCAGCTGGCGAAATCGTTCTTTCTATCGATAATTGGCACGAATACGTGCCATTCGATGTTTCCAATCGTTCTGCATCGACGGGAGGTAAGGATTCACTTCCCAGCTCGCGCAATCGTTCGTTGTATCGATAATTGGCACGAATACGTGCCATTCGATGTTTCCAATTGTTCTGTATCGACGGGAGGTAAGGATTCACTTCCCAGCTCGCGCAATCGTCCGTTGTATCGATAATTGGCACGAATACGTGCCATTCGATGTTTCCAATCGTTTTGCATCGACGGGAGGTAAGGATTCACTTCCCAGCTCGCGCAATCGTTCTTTCTATCGATAATTGGCACGAATTCGTGCCATTCGATGTTTCCAATCGTTTTGCATCGACGGGAGGTAAGGATTCACTTCCCAGCTCGCGCAATCGTTCGTTGTATCGATAATTGGCACGAATACGTGCCATTCGATGTTTCCAATCGTTTTGCATCGACGGGAGGTAAAGATTCACTTCCCAGCTCGCGCAATCGTTCTTTCTATCGATAATTGGCACGAATTCGTGCCATTCGATGTTTCCAATCGTTTTGCATCGACGGGAGGTAAGGATTCACTTCCCAGCCCGCGCAATCGTTCGTTGTATCGATAATTGGCAAGAATACGTGCCAATCGATGTTTCCAATCGTTTTGCATCGACGGGAGGTAAGGATTCACTTCCCAGCTCGCGCAATCGTTCATTGTATCGATAATTGGCACGAATACGTGCCATTCGATGTTTCCAATCGTTTTGCATCGACGGGAGGTAAGGATTCACTTCCCAGCTCGCGCAATCGTTCGTTGTATCGATAATTGGCACGAATACGTGCCATTCGATGTTTCCAATCGTTTTGCATCGACGGGAGGTAAGGATTCACTTCCCAGCTCGCGCAATCGTTCTTTCTATCGATAATTGGCACGAATTCGTGCCATTCGATGTTTCCAATCGTTTTGCATCGACGGGAGGTAAGGATTCACTTCCCAGCCCGCGCAATCGTTCGTTGTATCGATAATTGGCAAGAATACGTGCCAATCGATGTTTCCAATCGTTTTGCATCGACGGGAGGTAAGGATTCACTTCCCAGCTCGCGCAATCGTTCATGGTATCGATAATTGGCACGAATACGTGCCATTCGATGTTTCCAATCGTTTTGCATCGACGGGAGGTAAGGATTCACTTCCCAGCTCGCGCAATCGTTCGTTGTATCGATAATTGGCACGAAAACGTGCCATTCGATGTTTCCAATCGTTTTGCATCGACGGGAGGTAAGGATTCACTTCCCAGCTCGCGCAATCGTTCTTTCTATCGATAATTGGCACGAATACGTGCCATTCGATGTTTCCAATCGTTTTGCATCGACGGGAGGTAAGGATTCACTTCCCAGCTCGCGCAATCGTTCGTTGTATCGATAATTGGCACGAATACGTGCCATTCGATGTTTCCAATCGTTTTGCATCGACGGGAGGTAAGGATTCACTTCCCAGCTCGCGCAATCGTTCGTTGTATCGATAATTGGCACGAATACGTGCCATTCGATGTTTCCAATTGTTCTGCATCGACGGGAGGTAAGGATTCACTTCCCAGCTCGCGCAATCGTCCGTTGTATCGATAATTGGCACGAATACGTGCCATTCGATGTTTCCAATCGTTTTGCATCGACGGGAGGTAAGGATTCACTTCCCAGCTCGCGCAATCGTTCTTTCTATAGATAATTGGCACGAATTCGTGCCATTCGATGTTTCCAATCGTTTTGCATCGACGGGAGGTAAGGATTCACTTCCCAGCTCGCGCAATTGTTCGTTGTATCGATAATTGGCACGAATACGTGCCATTCGATGTTTCCAATCGTTTTGCATCGACGGGAGGTAAAGATTCACTTCCCAGCTCGCGCAATCGTTCTTTCTATCGATAATTGGCACGAATTCGTGCCATTCGATGTTTCCAATCGTTTTGCATCGACGGGAGGTAAGGATTCACTTCCCAGCCCGCGCAATCGTTCGTTGTATCGATAATTGGCAAGAATACGTGCCAATCGATGTTTCCAATCGTTTTGCATCGACGGGAGGTAAGGATTCACTTCCCAGCTCGCGCAATCGTTCATTGTATCGATAATTGGCACGAATACGTGCCAATCGATGTTTCCAATCGTTTTGCATCGACGGGAGGTAAGGATTCACTACCCAGCTCGCGCAATCGTTCATTGTATCGATAATTGGCACGAATACGTGCCATGCGATGTTTCCAATCGTTTTGCATCGACGGGAGGTAAGGATTCACTTCCCAGCTCGCGCAATCGTTCGTTGTAACGATAATTGGCACGAATACGTGCCAATCGATGTTTCCAATCGTTTTGCATCGACGGGAGGTAAGGATTCACTTCCCAGCTGGCGAAATCGTTCTTTCTATCGATAATTGGCACGAATACGTTCCATTCGATGTTTCCAATCGTTCTGCATCGACGGGAGGTAAGGATTCACTTCCCAGCTCGCGCAATCGTTCGTTGTATCGATAATTGGCACGAATACGTGCCATTCGATGTTTCCAATTGTTCTGCATCGACGGGAGGTAAGGATTCACTTCCCAGCTCGCGCAATCGTCCGTTGTATCGATAATTGGCACGAATACGTGCCATTCGATGTTTCCAATCGTTTTGCATCGACGGGAGGTAAGGATTCACTTCCCAGCTCGCGCAATCGTTCTTTCTATCGATAATTGGCACGAATTCGTGCCATTCGATGTTTCCAATTGTTCTGCATCGACGGGAGGTAAGGATTCACTTCCCAGCTGGCGAAATCGTTCTTTCTATCGATAATTGGCACGAATACGTGCCATTCGATGTTTCCAATCGTTCTGCATCGACGGGAGGTAAGGATTCACTTCCCAGCTCGCGCAATCGTTCGTTGTATCGATAATTGGCACGAATACGTGCCATTCGATGTTTCCAATCGTTCTGCATCGACGGGAGGTAAGGATTCACTTCCCAGCTCGCGCAATCGTCCGTTGTATCGATAATTGGCACGAATACGTGCCATTCGATGTTTCCAATCGTTTTGCATCGACGGGAGGTAAGGATTCACTTCCCAGCTCGCGCAATCGTTCGTTGTAACGATAATTGGCACGAATACGTGCCATTCGATGTTTCCAATCGTTTTGCATCGACGGGAGGTAAGGATTCACTTTCCAGCTCGCGCAATCGTTCGTTGTATCGATAATTGGCACGAATACGTGCTATTCGATGTTTCCAATCGTTTTGCATCGACGGGAGGTAAGGATTCACTTCCCAGCTCGCGCAATCGTTCTTTCTATCGATAATTGGCACGAATACGTGCCATTCGATGTTTCCAATCGTTCTGCATCGACGGGAGGTAAGGATTCACTTCCCAGCTCGCGCAATCGTTCGTTGTATCGATAATTGGCACGAATACGTGCCATTCGATGTTTCCAATCGTTTTGCATCGACGGGAGGTAAGGATTCACTTCCCAGCTCGCGCAATCGTTCGTTGTAACGATAATTGGCACGAATACGTGCCATTCGATGTTTCCAATCGTTTTGCATCGACGGGAGGTAAGGATTCACTTTCCAGCTCGCGCAATCGTTCGTTGTATCGATAATTGGCACGAATACGTGCTATTCGATGTTTCCAATCGTTTTGCATCGACGGGAGGTAAGGATTCACTTCCCAGCTCGCGCAATCGTTCTTTCTATCGATAATTGGCACGAATACGTGCCATTCGATGTTTCCAATCGTTCTGCATCGACGGGAGGTAAGGATTCACTTCCCAGCTCGCGCAATCGTTCGTTGTATCGATTATTGGCACGAATACGTGCCATTCGATGTTTCCAATCGTTTTGCATCGACGGCAGGTACGGATTCACTTCCCAGCTCGCGCAATCGTTCTTTCTATCGATAATTGGCAAGAATTCGTGCCATTCGATGTTTCCAATCGTTTTGCATCGACGGGAGGTAAGGATTCACTTCCCAGCTCGCGCAATCGTTCGTTGTAACGATAATTGGCACGAATACGTGCCATTCGATGTTTCCAATCGTTTTGCATCGACGGGAGGTAAGGATTCACTTTCCAGCTCGCGCAATCGTTCGTTGTATCGATAATTGGCACGAATACGTGACATTCGATGTTTCCAATCGTTTTGCATCGACGGGAGGTAAGGATTCACTTCCCAGCTCGCGAAATCGTTCGTTGTATCGATAACTGGCACGAATACGTGCCATTCCATATTTCCAATCGTTTTGCATCGACGGGAGGTAAGGATTCACTTCCCAGCTCGCGCAATCGTTCTTTCTATCGATAATTGGCACGAATACGTGCCATTCGATGTTTCCAATCGTTTTGCATCGACGGGAGGTAAGGATTCACTTCCCAGCTCGCGCAATCGTTCGTTGTATCGATAATTGGCACGAATACGTGCCATTCGATGTTTCCAATCGTTTTGCATCGACGGGAGGTAAGGATTCACTTCCCAGCTCGCGCAATCGTTCGTTGTAACGATAATTGGCACGAATACGTGCCATTCGATGTTTCCAATCGTTTTGCATCGACGGGAGGTAAGGATTCACTTTCCAGCTCGCGCAATCGTTCGTTGTATCGATAATTGGCACGAATACGTGCCATTCGATGTTTCCAATCGTTTTGCATCGACGGGAGGTAAGGATTCACTTCCCAGCTCGCGCAATCGTTCTTTCTATCGATAATTGGCACGAATACGTGCCATTCGATGTTTCCAATCGTTTTGCATCGACGGGAGGTAAGGATTCACTTCCCAGCTCGCGCAATCGTTCGTTGTAACGATAATTGGCACGAATACGTGCCATTCGATGTTTCCAATCGTTTTGCATCGACGGGAGGTAAGGATTCACTTCCCAGCTGGCGAAATCGTTCTTTCTATCGATAATTGGCACGAATACGTGCCATTCGATGTTTCCAATCGTTCTGCATCGACGGGAGGTAAGGATTCACTTCCCAGCTCGCGCAATCGTTCGTTGTATCGATAATTGGCACGAATACGTGCCATTCGATGTTTCCAATTGTTCTGCATCGACGGGAGGTAAGGATTCACTTCCCAGCTCGTGCAATCGTCCGTTGTATCGATAATTGGCACGAATACGTGCCATTCGATGTTTCCAATCGTTTTGCATCGACGGGAGGTAAGGATTCACTTCCCAGCTCGCGCAATCGTTCTTTCTATCGATAATTGGCACGAATTCGTGCCATTCGATGTTTCCAATCGTTTTGCATCGACGGGAGGTAAGGATTCACTTCCCAGCTCGCGCAATCGTTCGTTGTATCGATAATTGGCACGAATACGTGCCATTCGATGTTTCCAATCGTTTTGCATCGACGGGAGGTAAGGATTCACTTCCCAGCTCGCGCAATCGTTCATTGTATCGATAATTGGCACGAATACGTGCCATTCGATGTTTCCAATCGTTTTGCATCGACGGGAGGTAAGGATTCACTTCCCAGCTCGCGCAATCGTTCGTTGTATCGATAATTGGCACGAATACGTGCCATTCGATGTTTCCAATCGTTTTGCATCGACGGGAGGTAAGGATTCACTTCCCAGCTCGCGCAATCGTTCTTTCTATCGATAATTGGCACGAATTCGTGCCATTCGATGTTTCCAATCGTTTTGCATCGACGGGAGGTAAGGATTCACTTCCCAGCCCGCGCAATCGTTCGTTGTATCGATAATTGGCAAGAATACGTGCCAATCGATGTTTCCAATCGTTTTGCTTCGACGGGAGGTAAGGATTCACTTCCCAGCTCGCGCAATCGTTCGTTGTATCGATAATTGGCACGAAAACGTGCCATTCGATGTTTCCAATCGTTTTGCATCGACGGGAGGTAAGGATTCACTTCCCAGCTCGCGCAATCGTTCGTTGTATCGATAATTGGCACGAAAACGTGCCATTCGATGTTTCCAATCGTTTTGCATCGACGGGAGGTAAGGATTCACTTCCCAGCTCGCGCAATCGTTCTTTCTATCGATAATTGGCACGAATACGTGCCATTCGATGTTTCCAATCGTTTTGCATCGACGGGAGGTAAGGATTCACTTCCCAGCTCGCGCAATCGTTCTTTCTATCGATAATTGGCACGAATACGTGCCATTCGATGTTTCCAATCGTTTTGCATCGACGGGAGGTAAGGATTCACTTCCCAGCTCGCGCAATCGTTCGTTGTAACGATAATTGGCACGAATACGTGCCATTCGATGTTTCCAATCGTTTTGCATCGACGGGAGGTAAGGATTCACTTCCCAGCTGGCGAAATCGTTCTTTCTATCGATAATTGGCACGAATACGTGCCATTCGATGTTTCCAATCGTTCTGCATCAACGGGAGGTAAGGATTCACTTCCCAGCTCGCGCAATCGTTCGTTGTATCGATAATTGGCACGAATACGTGCCATTCGATGTTTCCAATTGTTCTGCATCGACGGGAGGTAAGGATTCAATTCCCAGCTCGCGCAATCGTCCGTTGTATCGATAATTGGCACGAATACGTGCCATTCGATGTTTCCAATCGTTTTGCATCGACGGGAGGTAAGGATTCACTTCCCAGCTCGCGCAATCGTTCTTTCTATAGATAATTGGCACGAATTCGTGCCATTCGATGTTTCCAATCGTTTTGCATCGACGGGAGGTAAGGATTCACTTCCCAGCTCGCGCAATTGTTCGTTGTATCGATAATTGGCACGAATACGTGCCATTCGATGTTTCCAATCGTTTTGCATCGACGGGAGGTAAAGATTCACTTCCCAGCTCGCGCAATCGTTCTTTCTATCGATAATTGGCACGAATTCGTGCCATTCGATGTTTCCAATCGTTTTGCATCGACGGGAGGTAAGGATTCACTTCCCAGCCCGCGCAATCGTTCGTTGTATCGATAATTGGCAAGAATACGTGCCAATCGATGTTTCCAATCGTTTTGCATCGACGGGAGGTAAGGATTCACTTCCCAGCTCGCGCAATCGTTCATTGTATCGATAATTGGCACGAATACGTGCCAATCGATGTTTCCAATCGTTTTGCATCGACGGGAGGTAAGGATTCACTTCCCAGCTCGCGCAATCGTTCATTGTATCGATAATTGGCACGAATACGTGCCATGCGATGTTTCCAATCGTTTTGCATCGACGGGAGGTAAGGATTCACTTCCCAGCTCGCGCAATCGTTCGTTGTAACGATAATTGGCACGAATACGTGCCATTCGATGTTTCCAATCGTTTTGCATCGACGGGAGGTAAGGATTCACTTCCCAGCTGGCGAAATCGTTCTTTCTATCGATAATTGGCACGAATACGTGCCATTCGATGTTTCCAATCGTTCTGCATCAACGGGAGGTAAGGATTCACTTCCCAGCTCGCGCAATCGTTCGTTGTATCGATAATTGGCACGAATACGTGCCATTCGATGTTTCCAATTGTTCTGCATCGACGGGAGGTAAGGATTCAATTCCCAGCTCGCGCAATCGTCCGTTGTATCGATAATTGGCACGAATACGTGCCATTCGATGTTTCCAATCGTTTTGCATCGACGGGAGGTAAGGATTCACTTCCCAGCTCGCGCAATCGTTCTTTCTATAGATAATTGGCACGAATTCGTGCCATTCGATGTTTCCAATCGTTTTGCATCGACGGGAGGTAAGGATTCACTTCCCAGCTCGCGCAATTGTTCGTTGTATCGATAATTGGCACGAATACGTGCCATTCGATGTTTCCAATCGTTTTGCATCGACGGGAGGTAAAGATTCACTTCCCAGCTCGCGCAATCGTTCTTTCTATCGATAATTGGCACGAATTCGTGCCATTCGATGTTTCCAATCGTTTTGCATCGACGGGAGGTAAGGATTCACTTCCCAGCCCGCGCAATCGTTCGTTGTATCGATAATTGGCAAGAATACGTGCCAATCGATGTTTCCAATCGTTTTGCATCGACGGGAGGTAAGGATTCACTTCCCAGCTCGCGCAATCGTTCATTGTATCGATAATTGGCACGAATACGTGCCAATCGATGTTTCCAATCGTTTTGCATCGACGGGAGGTAAGGATTCACTTCCCAGCTCGCGCAATCGTTCATTGTATCGATAATTGGCACGAATACGTGCCATGCGATGTTTCCAATCGTTTTGCATCGACGGGAGGTAAGGATTCACTTCCCAGCTCGCGCAATCGTTCGTTGTAACGATAATTGGCACGAATACGTGCCATTCGATGTTTCCAATCGTTTTGCATCGACGGGAGGTAAGGATTCACTTCCCAGCTGGCGAAATCGTTCTTTCTATCGATAATTGGCACGAATACGTTCCATTCGATGTTTCCAATCGTTCTGCATCGACGGGAGATAAGGATTCACTTCCCAGCTCGCGCAATCGTTCGTTGTATCGATAATTGGCACGAATACGTGCCATTCGATGTTTCCAATTGTTCTGCATCGACGGGAGGTAAGGATTCACTTCCCAGCTCGCGCAATCGTCCGTTGTATCGATAATTGGCACGAATACGTGCCATTCGATGTTTCCAATCGTTTTGCATCGACGGGAGGTAAGGATTCACTTCCCAGCTCGCGCAATCGTTCTTTCTATCGATAATTGGCACGAATTCGTGCCATTCGATGTTTCCAATCGTTTTGCATCGACGGGAGGTAAGGATTCACTTCCCAGCTCGCGCAATCGTTCGTTGTATCGATAATTGGCACGAATACGTGCCATTCGATGTTTCCAATCGTTTTGCATCGACGGGAGGTAAAGATTCACTTCCCAGCTCGCGCAATCGTTCTTTCTATCGATAATTGGCACGAATTCGTGCCATTCGATGTTTCCAATCGTTTTGCATCGACGGGAGGTAAGGATTCACTTCCCAGCCCGCGCAATCGTTCGTTGTATCGATAATTGGCAAGAATACGTGCCAATCGATGTTTCCAATCGTTTTGCATCGACGGGAGGTAAGGATTCACTTCCCAGCTCGCGCAATCGTTCGTTGTAACGATAATTGGCACGAATACGTGCCATTCGATGTTTCCAATCGTTTTGCATCGACGGGAGGTAAGGATTCACTTCCCAGCTCGCGCAATCGTTCGTTGTATCGATAATTGGCACGAATACGTGCCATTCGATGTTTCCAATCGTTTTGCATCGACGGGAGGTAAGGATTCACTTCCCAGCTGGCGAAATCGTTCTTTCTATCGATAATTGGCACGAATACGTGCCATTCGATGTTTCCAATCGTTCTGCATCGACGGGAGGTAAGGATTCACTTCCCAGCTCGCGCAATCATTCGTTGTATCGATAATTGGCACGAATACGTGCCATTCGATGTTTCCAATTGTTCTGCATCGACGGGAGGTAAGGATTCACTTCCCAGCTCGCGCAATCGTTCGTTGTATCGATAATTGGCACGAATACGTGCCACTCGATGTTTCCAAACGTTTTGCATCGACGGGAGGTAAGGATTCACTTCCCAGCTCGCGCAATCGTTCGTTGTATCGATAATTGGCACGAATACGTGCCATTCGATGTTTCCAATCGTTTTGCATCGACGGGAGGTAAGGATTCACTTCCCAGCTCGCGCAATCGTTCGTTGTAACGATAATTGGCACGAATACGTGCCATTCGATGTTTCCAATCGTTTTGCATCGACGGGAGGTAAGGATTCACTTTCCAGCTCGCGCAATCGTTCGTTGTATCGATAATTGGCACGAATACGTGCTATTCGATGTTTCCAATCGTTTTGCATCGACGGGAGGTAAGGATTCACTTCTCAGCTCGCGCAATCGTTCTTTCTATCGATACTTGGCACGAATACGTGCCATTCGATGTTTCCAATCGTTCTGCATCGACGAGAGGTAAGGATTCATTTCCCAGCTCGCGCAATCGTTCGTTGTAACGATAATTGGCACGAATACGTGCCATTCGATGTTTCCAATCGTTTTGCATCGACGGGAGGTAAGGATTCACTTCCCAGCTCGCGCAATCGTTCGTTGTATCGATAATTGGCACGAATACGTGCCATTCGATGTTTCCAATCGTTTTGCATCGACGGGAGGTAAGGATTCACTTCCCAGCTGGCGAAATCGTTCTTTCTATCGATAATTGGCACGAATACGTGCCATTCGATGTTTCCAATCGTTCTGCATCGACGGGAGGTAAGGATTCACTTCCCAGCTCGCGCAATCATTCGTTGTATCGATAATTGGCACGAATACGTGCCATTCGATGTTTCCAATTGTTCTGCATCGACGGGAGGTAAGGATTCACTTCCCAGCTCGCGCAATCGTTCGTTGTATCGATAATTGGCACGAATACGTGCCACTCGATGTTTCCAAACGTTTTGCATCGACGGGAGGTAAGGATTCACTTCCCAGCTCGCGCAATCGTTCGTTGTATCGATAATTGGCACGAATACGTGCCATTCGATGTTTCCAATCGTTTTGCATCGACGGGAGGTAAGGATTCACTTCCCAGCTCGCGCAATCGTTCGTTGTAACGATAATTGGCACGAATACGTGCCATTCGATGTTTCCAATCGTTTTGCATCGACGGGAGGTAAGGATTCACTTTCCAGCTCGCGCAATCGTTCGTTGTATCGATAATTGGCACGAATACGTGCTATTCGATGTTTCCAATCGTTTTGCATCGACGGGAGGTAAGGATTCACTTCTCAGCTCGCGCAATCGTTCTTTCTATCGATACTTGGCACGAATACGTGCCATTCGATGTTTCCAATCGTTCTGCATCGACGAGAGGTAAGGATTCATTTCCCAGCTCGCGCAATCGTTCGTTGTATCGATAATTGGCACGAATACGTGCCATTCGATGTTTCCAATCGTTTTGCATCGACGGCAGGTAAGGATTCACTTCCCAGCTCGCGCAATCGTTCTTTCTATCGATAATTGGCAAGAATTCGTGCCATTCGATGTTTCCAATCGTTTTGCATCGACGGGAGGTAAGGATTCACTTTCCAGCTCGCGCAATCGTTCGTTGTATCGATAATTGGCACGAATACGTGCCATTCGATGTTTCCAATCGTTTTGCATCGACGGGAGGTAAGGATTCACTTCCCAGCTCGCGAAATCGTTCGTTGTATCGATAACTGGCACGAATTCGTGCTATTCGATGTTTCCAATCGTTCTGCATCGACGAGAGGTAAGGATTCATTTCCCAGCTCGCGCAATCGTTCGTTGTATCGATAATTGGCACGAATACGTGCCATTCGATGTTTCCAATCGTTTTGCATCGACGGCAGGTAAGGATTCATTTCCCAGCTCGCGCAATCGTTCGTTGTATCGATAATTGGCACGAATACGTGCCATTCGATGTTTCCAATCGTTTTGCATCGACGGCAGGTAAGGATTCACTTCCCAGCTCGCGCAATCGTTCTTTCTATCGATAATTGGCACGAATACGTGCCATTCGATGTTTCCAATCGTTTTGCATCGACGGGAGGTAAGGATTCACTTCCCAGCTCGCGCAATCGTTCTTTCTATCGATAATTGGCACGAATACGTGCCATTCGATGTTTCCAATCGTTTTGCATCGACGGGAGGTAAGGATTCACTTCCCAGCTCGCGCAATCGTTCGTTGTAACGATAATTGGCACGAATACGTGCCATTCGATGTTTCCAATCGTTTTGCATCGACGGGAGGTAAGGATTCACTTCCCAGCTGGCGAAATCGTTCTTTCTATCGATAATTGGCACGAATACGTGCCATTCGATGTTTCCAATCGTTCTGCATCGACGGGAGGTAAGGATTCACTTCCCAGCTCGCGCAATCGTTCGTTGTCTCGATAATTGGCACGAATACGTGCCATTCGATGTTTCCAATTGTTCTGCATCGACGGGAGGTAAGGATTCACTTCCCAGCTCGCGCAATCGTTCGTTGTATCGATAATTGGCACGAATACGTGCCATTCGATGTTTCCAATCGTTTTGCATCGACGGGAGGTAAGGATTCACTTCCCAGCTCGCGCAATCGTTCGTTGTATCGATAATTGGCACGAATACGTGCCATTCGATGTTTCCAATCGTTTTGCATCGACGGGAGGTAAAGATTCACTTCCCAGCTCGCGCAATCGTTCTTTCTATCGATAATTGGCACGAATTCGTGCCATTCGATATTTCCAATCGTTTTGCATCGACGGGAGGTAAGGATTCACTTCCCAGCTCGCGCAATCGTTCGTTGTATCGATAATTACAAGAATACGTGCCAATCGATGTTTCCAATCGTTTTGCATCGACGGGAGGTAAGGATTCACTTCCCAGCTCGCGCAATCGTTCGTTGTATCGATAATTGGCACGAATACGTGCCATTCGATGTTTCCAATCGTTTTGCATCGACGGGAGGTAAGGATTCACTTCCCAGCTCGCGCAATCGTTCGTTGTATCGATAATTGGCACGAATACGTGCCATTCGATGTTTCCAATCGTTTTGCATCGACGGGAGGTAAAGATTCACTTCCCAGCTCGCGCAATCGTTCTTTCTATCGATAATTGGCACGAATTCGTGCCATTCGATGTTTCCAATCGTTTTGCATCGACGGGAGGTAAGGATTCACTTCCCAGCTCGCGCAATCGTTCGTTGTATCGATAATTGGCAAGAATACGTGGCAATCGATGTTTCCAATCGTTTTGCATCGACGGGAGGTAAGGATTCACTTCCCAGCTCGCGCAATCGTTCGTTGTATCGATAATTGGAACGAATACGTGCCATTCGATGTTTCCAATCGTTTTGCATCGACGGGAGGTAAGGATTCACTTCCCAGCTCGCGCAATCGTTCGTTGTATCGATAATTGGCACGAATACGTGCCATTCGATGTTTCCAATCGTTCTGCATCGACGAGAGGTAAGGATTCATTTCCCAGCTCGCGCAATCGTTCGTTGTATCGATAATTGGCACGAATACGTGCCATTCGATGTTTCCAATCGTTTTGCATCGACGGCAGGTAAGGATTCACTTTCCAGCTCGCGCAATCGTTCTTTCTATCGATAATTGGCAAGAATTCGTGCCATTCGATGTTTCCAATCGTTTTGCATCGACGGGAGGTAAGGATTCACTTTCCAGCTCGCGCAATCGTTCGTTGTATCGATAATTGGCACGAATACGTGCCATTCGATGTTTCCAATCGTTTTGCATCGACGGGAGGTAAGGATTCACTTCCCAGCTCGCGAAATCGTTCGTTGTATCGATAACTGGCACGAATTCGTGCTATTCGATGTTTCCAATCGTTCTGCATCGACGAGAGGTAAGGATTCATTTCCCAGCTCGCGCAATCGTTCGTTGTATCGATAATTGGCACGAATACGTGCCATTCGATGTTTCCAATCGTTTTGCATCGACGGCAGGTACGGATTCACTTCCCAGCTCGCGCAATCGTTCTTTCTATCGATAATTGGCACGAATACGTGCCATTCGATGTTTCCAATCGTTTTGCATCGACGGGAGGTAAGGATTCACTTCCCAGCTCGCGCAATCGTTCTTTCTATCGATAATTGGCACGAATACGTGCCATTCGATGTTTCCAATCGTTTTGCATCGACGGGAGGTAAGGATTCACTTCCCAGCTCGCGCAATCGTTCGTTGTAACGATAATTGGCACGAATACGTGCCATTCGATGTTTCCAATCGTTTTGCATCGACGGGAGGTAAGGATTCACTTCCCAGCTGGCGAAATCGTTCTTTCTATCGATAATTGGCACGAATACGTGCCATTCGATGTTTCCAATCGTTCTGCATCGACGGGAGGTAAGGATTCACTTCCCAGCTCGCGCAATCGTTCGTTGTCTCGATAATTGGCACGAATACGTGCCATTCGATGTTTCCAATTGTTCTGCATCGACGGGAGGTAAGGATTCACTTCCCAGCTCGCGCAATCGTTCGTTGTATCGATAATTGGCACGAATACGTGCCATTCGATGTTTCCAATCGTTTTGCATCGACGGGAGGTAAGGATTCACTTCCCAGCTCGCGCAATCGTTCGTTGTATCGATAATTGGCACGAATACGTGCCATTCGATGTTTCCAATCGTTTTGCATCGACGGGAGGTAAGGATTCACTTCCCAGCTCGCGCAATCGTTCGTCGTAACGATAATTGGCACGAATACGTGCCATTCGATGTTTCCAATCGTTTTGCATCGACGGGAGGTAAGGATTCACTTCCCAGCTCGCGCAATCGTTCGTTGTATCGATAATTGGCACGAATACGTGCCATTCGATGTTTAAAAATCGTTTTGCATCGACGGGAGGTAAGGATTCACTTCCCAGCTCGCGCAATCGTTCGTTGTAACGATAATTGGCACGAATACGTGCCATTCGATGTTTCCAATCGTTTTGCATCGACGGGAGGTAAGGATTCACTTCCCAGCTCGCGCAATCGTTCGTTGTAACGATAATTGGCACGAATACGTGCCATTCGATGTTTCCAATCGTTTTGCATCGACGGGAGGTAAGGATTCACTTTCCAGCTCGCGCAATCGTTCGTTGTATCGATAATTGGCACGAATACGTGCCATTCGATGTTTCCAATCGTTTTGCATCGACGGGAGGTAAGGATTCACTTCCCAGCTCGCGAAATCGTTCGTTGTATCGATAATTGGCACGAATACGTGCCATTCGATGTTTCCAATCGTTTTGCATCGACGGGAGGTATGGATTCACTTCCCAGCTCGCGCAATCGTTCTTTCTATCGATAATTGGCACGAATACGTGCCATTCGATGTTTCCAATCGTTTTGCATCGACGGGAGGTAAGGATTCACTGCCCAGCTCGCGCAATCGTTCGTTGTATCGATAATTGGCACGAATACGTGCCATTCGATGTTTCCAATCGCTTTGCATCGACGGGAGGTAAGGATTCACTTCCCAGCTCGCGCAATCGTTCTTTCTATCGATAATTGGCACGAATACGTGCCATTCGATGTTTCCAATCGTTTTGCATCGACGGGAGGTAAGGATTCACTTCCCAGCTCGCGCAATCGTTCGTTGTATCGATAATTGGCACGAATACGTGCCATTCGATGTTTCCAATCGTTTTGCATCGACGGGAAGTAAGGATTCACTTCCCAGCTCGCGCAATCGTTCGTTGTAACGATAATTGGCACGAATACGTGCCATTCGATGTTTCCAATCGTTTTGCATCGACGGGAGGTAAGGATTCACTTTCCAGCTCGCGCAATCGTTCGTTGTATCGATAATTGGCACGAATACGTGCTATTCGATGTTTCCAATCGTTTTGCATCGACGGGAGGTAAGGATTCACTTCCCAGCTCGCGCAATCGTTTTTTCTATCGATAATTGGCACGAATACGTGCCATTCGATGTTTCCAATCGTTCTGCATCGACGAGAGGTAAGGATTCACTTCCCAGCTCGCGCAATCGTTCGTTGTATCGATAATTGGCACGAATACGTGCCATTCGATGTTTCCAATCGTTTTGCATCGACGGCAGGTAAGGATTCACTTCCCAGCTCGCGCAATCGTTCTTTCTATCGATAATTGGCAAGAATTCGTGCCATTCGATGTTTCCAATCGTTTTGCATCGACGGGAGGTAAGGATTCACTTCCCAGCTCGCGCAATCGTTCGTTGTAACGATAATTGGCACGAATACGTGGCATTCGATGTTTCCAATCGTTTTGCATCGACGGGAGGTAAGGATTCACTTTCCAGCTCGCGCAATCGTTCGTTGTATCGATAATTGGCACGAATACGTGACATTCGATGTTTCCAATCGTTTTGCATCGACGGGAGGTAAGGATTGACTTCCCAGCTCGCGCAATCGTTCGTTGTAACGATAATTGGCACGAATACGTGGCATTCGATGTTTCCAATCGTTTTGCATCGACGGGAGGTAAGGATTCACTTTCCAGCTCGCGCAATCGTTCGTTGTATCGATAATTGGCACGAATACGTGACATTCGATGTTTCCAATCGTTTTGCATCGACGGGAGGTAAGGATTCACTTCCCAGCTCGCGAAATCGTTCGTTGTATCGATAACTGGCACGAATTCGTGCCATTCGATGTTTCCAATCGTTTTTCATCGACGGGAGGTAAGGATTCACTTCCCAGCTCGCGCAATCGTTCTTTCTATCGATAATTGGCACGAATACGTGCCATTCGATGTTTCCAATCGTTTTGCATCGACGGGAGGTAAGGATTCACTTCCCAGCTCTCGCAATCGTTCTTTCTATCGATAATTGGCACGAATACGTGCCATTCCATATTTCCAATCGTTTTGCATCGACGGGAGGTAAGGATTCACTTCCCAGCTCGCGCAATCGTTCTTTCTATCGATAATTGGCACGAATACGTGCCATTCGATGTTTCCAATCGTTTTGCATCGACGGGAGGTAAGGATTCACTTCCCAGCTCGCGCAATCGTTCGTTGTATCGATAATTGGCACGAATACGTGCCATTCGATGTTTCCAATCGTTTTGCATCGACGGGAGGTAAGGATTCACTTCCCAGCTCGCGCAATCTTTCGTTGTAACGATAATTGGCACGAATACGTGCCATTCGATGTTTCCAATCGTTTTGCATCGACGGGAGGTAAGGATTCACTTTCCAGCTCGCGCAATCGTTCGTTGTATCGATAATTGGCACGAATACGTGCCATTCGATGTTTCCAATCGTTTTGCATCGACGGGAGGTAAGGATTCACTTCCCAGCTCGCGCAATCGTTCTTTCTATCGATAATTGGCACGAATACGTGCCATTCGATGTTTCCAATCGTTTTGCATCGACGGGAGGTAAGGATTCACTTCCCAGCTCGCGCAATCGTTCGTTGTAACGATAATTGGCACGAATACGTGCCATTCGATGTTTCCAATCGTTTTGCATCGACGGGAGGTAAGGATTCACTTCCCAGCTGGCGAAATCGTTCTTTCTATCGATAATTGGCACGAGTACGTGCCATTCGATGTTTCCAATCGTTCTGCATCGACGGGAGGTAAGGATTCACTTCCCAGCTCGCGCAATCGTTCGTTGTATCGATAATTGGCACGAATACGTGCCATTCGATGTTTCCAATTGTTCTGCATCGACGGGAGGTAAGGATTCACTTCCCAGCTCGCGCAATCGTTCGTTGTATCGATAATTGGCAAGAATACGTGCCAATCGATGTTTCCAATCGTTTTGCATCGACGGGAGGTAAGGATTCACTTCCCAGCTCGCGCAATCGTTCGTTGTATCGATAATTGGCACGAATACGTGCCATTCGATGTTTCCAATCGTTTTGCATCGACGGGAGGTAAGGATTCACTTCCCACCTCGCGCAATCGTTCTTTCTATCGATAATTGGCACGAATACGTGCCATTCGATGTTTCCAATCGTTCTGCATCGACGAGAGGTAAGGATTCACTTCCCAGCTCGCGCAATCGTTCGTTGTATCGATAATTGGCACGAATACGTGCCATTCGATGTTTCCAATCGTTTTGCATCGACGGCAGGTAAGGATTCACTTCCCAGCTCGCGCAATCGTTCGTTGTATCGATAATTGGCACGAATACGTGCCATTCGATGTTTCCAATCGTTCTGCATCGACGAGAGGTAAGGATTCACTTCCCAGCTCGCGCAATCGTTCGTTGTGTCGATAATTGGCACGAATACGTGCCATTCGATGTTTCCAATCGTTTTGCATCGACGGGAGGTAAGGATTCACTTCCCAGCTCGCGCAATCGTTCGTTGTATCGATAATTGGCACGAATACGTGCCATTCGATGTTTAAAAATCGTTTTGCATCGACGGGAGGTAAGGATTCACTTCCCAGCTCGCGCAATCGTTCGTTGTAACGATAATTGGCACGAATACGTGCCATTCGATGTTTCCAATCGTTTTGCATCGACGGGAGGTAAGGATTCACTTCCCAGCTCGCGCAATCGTTCGTTGTAACGATAATTGGCACGAATACGTGCCATTCGATGTTTCCAATCGTTTTGCATCGACGGGAGGTAAGGATTCACTTTCCAGCTCGCGCAATCGTTCGTTGTATCGATAATTGGCACGAATACGTGCCATTCGATGTTTCCAATCGTTTTGCATCGACGGGAGGTAAGGATTCACTTCCCAGCTCGCGAAATCGTTCGTTGTATCGATAATTGGCACGAATACGTGCCATTCGATGTTTCCAATCGTTTTGCATCGACGGGAGGTATGGATTCACTTCCCAGCTCGCGCAATCGTTCTTTCTATCGATAATTGGCACGAATACGTGCCATTCGATGTTTCCAATCGTTTTGCATCGACGGGAGGTAAGGATTCACTGCCCAGCTCGCGCAATCGTTCGTTGTATCGATAATTGGCACGAATACGTGCCATTCGATGTTTCCAATCGCTTTGCATCGACGGGAGGTAAGGATTCACTTCCCAGCTCGCGCAATCGTTCTTTCTATCGATAATTGGCACGAATACGTGCCATTCGATGTTTCCAATCGTTTTGCATCGACGGGAGGTAAGGATTCACTTCCCAGCTCGCGCAATCGTTCGTTGTATCGATAATTGGCACGAATACGTGCCATTCGATGTTTCCAATCGTTTTGCATCGACGGGAAGTAAGGATTCACTTCCCAGCTCGCGCAATCGTTCGTTGTAACGATAATTGGCACGAATACGTGCCATTCGATGTTTCCAATCGTTTTGCATCGACGGGAGGTAAGGATTCACTTCCCAGCTCGCGCAATCGTTCGTTGTAACGATAATTGGCACGAATACGTGCCATTCGATGTTTCCAATCGTTTTGCATCGACGGGAGGTAAGGATTCACTTTCCAGCTCGCGCAATCGTTCGTTGTATCGATAATTGGCACGAATACGTGCCATTCGATGTTTCCAATCGTTTTGCATCGACGGGAGGTAAGGATTCACTTCCCAGCTCGCGAAATCGTTCGTTGTATCGATAATTGGCACGAATACGTGCCATTCGATGTTTCCAATCGTTTTGCATCGACGGGAGGTATGGATTCACTTCCCAGCTCGCGCAATCGTTCTTTCTATCGATAATTGGCACGAATACGTGCCATTCGATGTTTCCAATCGTTTTGCATCGACGGGAGGTAAGGATTCACTGCCCAGCTCGCGCAATCGTTCGTTGTATCGATAATTGGCACGAATACGTGCCATTCGATGTTTCCAATCGTTTTGCATCGACGGGAGGTAAGGATTCACTTCCCAGCTGGCGAAATCGTTCTTTCTATCGATAATTGGCACGAATACGTGCCATTCGATGTTTCCAATTGTTCTGCATCGACGGGAGGTAAGGATTCACTTCCCAGCTCGCGCAATCGTTCGTTGTATCGATAATTGGCACGAATACGTGCCATTCGATGTTTCCAATCGTTTTGCATCGACGGGAGGTAAGGATTCACTTCCCAGCTCGCGCAATCGTTCGTCGTAACGATAATTGGCACGAATACGTGCCATTCGATGTTTCCAATCGTTTTGCATCGACGGGAGGTAAGGATTCACTTCCCAGCTCGCGCAATCGTTCGTTGTATCGATAATTGGCACGAATACGTGCCATTCGATGTTTAAAAATCGTTTTGCATCGACGGGAGGTAAGGATTCACTTCCCAGCTCGCGCAATCGTTCGTTGTAACGATAATTGGCACGAATACGTGCCATTCGATGTTTCCAATCGTTTTGCATCGACGGGAGGTAAGGATTCACTTCCCAGCTCGCGCAATCGTTCGTTGTAACGATAATTGGCACGAATACGTGCCATTCGATGTTTCCAATCGTTTTGCATCGACGGGAGGTAAGGATTCACTTTCCAGCTCGCGCAATCGTTCGTTGTATCGATAATTGGCACGAATACGTGCCATTCGATGTTTCCAATCGTTTTGCATCGACGGGAGGTAAGGATTCACTTCCCAGCTCGCGAAATCGTTCGTTGTATCGATAATTGGCACGAATACGTGCCATTCGATGTTTCCAATCGTTTTGCATCGACGGGAGGTATGGATTCACTTCCCAGCTCGCGCAATCGTTCTTTCTATCGATAATTGGCACGAATACGTGCCATTCGATGTTTCCAATCGTTTTGCATCGACGGGAGGTAAGGATTCACTGCCCAGCTCGCGCAATCGTTCGTTGTATCGATAATTGGCACGAATACGTGCCATTCGATGTTTCCAATCGCTTTGCATCGACGGGAGGTAAGGATTCACTTCCCAGCTCGCGCAATCGTTCTTTCTATCGATAATTGGCACGAATACGTGCCATTCGATGTTTCCAATCGTTTTGCATCGACGGGAGGTAAGGATTCACTTCCCAGCTCGCGCAATCGTTCGTTGTATCGATAATTGGCACGAATACGTGCCATTCGATGTTTCCAATCGTTTTGCATCGACGGGAAGTAAGGATTCACTTCCCAGCTCGCGCAATCGTTCGTTGTAACGATAATTGGCACGAATACGTGCCATTCGATGTTTCCAATCGTTCTGCATCGACGGGAGGTAAGGATTCACTTTCCAGCTCGCGCAATCGTTCGTTGTATCGATAATTGGCACGAATACGTGCTATTCGATGTTTCCAATCGTTTTGCATCGACGGGAGGTAAGGATTCACTTCCCAGCTCGCGCAATCGTTTTTTCTATCGATAATTGGCACGAATACGTGCCATTCGATGTTTCCAATCGTTCTGCATCGACGAGAGGTAAGGATTCACTTCCCAGCTCGCGCAATCGTTCGTTGTATCGATAATTGGCACGAATACGTACCATTCGATGTTTCCAATCGTTTTGCATCGACGGCAGGTAAGGATTCACTTCCCAGCTCGCGCAATCGTTCTTTCTATCGATAATTGGCAAGAATTCGTGCCATTCGATGTTTCCAATCGTTTTGCATCGACGGGAGGTAAGGATTCACTTCCCAGCTCGCGCAATCGTTCGTTGTAACGATAATTGGCACGAATACGTGGCATTCGATGTTTCCAATCGTTTTGCATCGACGGGAGGTAAGGATTCACTTTCCAGCTCGCGCAATCGTTCGTTGTATCGATAATTGGCACGAATACGTGACATTCGATGTTTCCAATCGTTTTGCATCGACGGGAGGTAAGGATTGACTTCCCAGCTCGCGCAATCGTTCGTTGTAACGATAATTGGCACGAATACGTGGCATTCGATGTTTCCAATCGTTTTGCATCGACGGGAGGTAAGGATTCACTTTCCAGCTCGCGCAATCGTTCGTTGTATCGATAATTGGCACGAATACGTGACATTCGATGTTTCCAATCGTTTTGCATCGACGGGAGGTAAGGATTCACTTCCCAGCTCGCGAAATCGTTCGTTGTATCGATAACTGGCACGAATTCGTGCCATTCGATGTTTCCAATCGTTTTTCATCGACGGGAGGTAAGGATTCACTTCCCAGCTCGCGCAATCGTTCTTTCTATCGATAATTGGCACGAATACGTGCCATTCGATGTTTCCAATCGTTTTGCATCGACGGGAGGTAAGGATTCACTTCCCAGCTCTCGCAATCGTTCTTTCTATCGATAATTGGCACGAATACGTGCCATTCCATATTTCCAATCGTTTTGCATCGACGGGAGGTAAGGATTCACTTCCCAGCTCGCGCAATCGTTCTTTCTATCGATAATTGGCACGAATACGTGCCATTCGATGTTTCCAATCGTTTTGCATCGACGGGAGGTAAGGATTCACTTCCCAGCTCGCGCAATCGTTCGTTGTATCGATAATTGGCACGAATACGTGCCATTCGATGTTTCCAATCGTTTTGCATCGACGGGAGGTAAGGATTCACTTCCCAGCTCGCGCAATCGTTCGTTGTATCGATAATTGGCACGAATACGTGCCATTCGATGTTTAAAAATCGTTTTGCATCGACGGGAGGTAAGGATTCACTTCCCAGCTCGCGCAATCGTTCGTTGTAACGATAATTGGCACGAATACGTGCCATTCGATGTTTCCAATCGTTTTGCATCGACGGGAGGTAAGGATTCACTTCCCAGCTCGCGCAATCGTTCGTTGTAACGATAATTGGCACGAATACGTGCCATTCGATGTTTCCAATCGTTTTGCATCGACGGGAGGTAAGGATTCACTTTCCAGCTCGCGCAATCGTTCGTTGTATCGATAATTGGCACGAATACGTGCCATTCGATGTTTCCAATCGTTTTGCATCGACGGGAGGTAAGGATTCACTTCCCAGCTCGCGAAATCGTTCGTTGTATCGATAATTGGCACGAATACGTGCCATTCGATGTTTCCAATCGTTTTGCATCGACGGGAGGTATGGATTCACTTCCCAGCTCGCGCAATCGTTCTTTCTATCGATAATTGGCACGAATACGTGCCATTCGATGTTTCCAATCGTTTTGCATCGACGGGAGGTAAGGATTCACTGCCCAGCTCGCGCAATCGTTCGTTGTATCGATAATTGGCACGAATACGTGCCATTCGATGTTTCCAATCGCTTTGCATCGACGGGAGGTAAGGATTCACTTCCCAGCTCGCGCAATCGTTCTTTCTATCGATAATTGGCACGAATACGTGCCATTCGATGTTTCCAATCGTTTTGCATCGACGGGAGGTAAGGATTCACTTCCCAGCTCGCGCAATCGTTCGTTGTATCGATAATTGGCACGAATACGTGCCATTCGATGTTTCCAATCGTTTTGCATCGACGGGAAGTAAGGATTCACTTCCCAGCTCGCGCAATCGTTCGTTGTAACGATAATTGGCACGAATACGTGCCATTCGATGTTTCCAATCGTTTTGCATCGACGGGAGGTAAGGATTCACTTTCCAGCTCGCGCAATCGTTCGTTGTATCGATAATTGGCACGAATACGTGCTATTCGATGTTTCCAATCGTTTTGCATCGACGGGAGGTAAGGATTCACTTCCCAGCTCGCGCAATCGTTTTTTCTATCGATAATTGGCACGAATACGTGCCATTCGATGTTTCCAATCGTTCTGCATCGACGAGAGGTAAGGATTCACTTCCCAGCTCGCGCAATCGTTCGTTGTATCGATAATTGGCACGAATACGTGCCATTCGATGTTTCCAATCGTTTTGCATCGACGGCAGGTAAGGATTCACTTCCCAGCTCGCGCAATCGTTCTTTCTATCGATAATTGGCAAGAATTCGTGCCATTCGATGTTTCCAATCGTTTTGCATCGACGGGAGGTAAGGATTCACTTCCCAGCTCGCGCAATCGTTCGTTGTAACGATAATTGGCACGAATACGTGGCATTCGATGTTTCCAATCGTTTTGCATCGACGGGAGGTAAGGATTCACTTTCCAGCTCGCGCAATCGTTCGTTGTATCGATAATTGGCACGAATACGTGACATTCGATGTTTCCAATCGTTTTGCATCGACGGGAGGTAAGGATTGACTTCCCAGCTCGCGCAATCGTTCGTTGTAACGATAATTGGCACGAATACGTGGCATTCGATGTTTCCAATCGTTTTGCATCGACGGGAGGTAAGGATTCACTTTCCAGCTCGCGCAATCGTTCGTTGTATCGATAATTGGCACGAATACGTGACATTCGATGTTTCCAATCGTTTTGCATCGACGGGAGGTAAGGATTCACTTCCCAGCTCGCGAAATCGTTCGTTGTATCGATAACTGGCACGAATTCGTGCCATTCGATGTTTCCAATCGTTTTTCATCGACGGGAGGTAAGGATTCACTTCCCAGCTCGCGCAATCGTTCTTTCTATCGATAATTGGCACGAATACGTGCCATTCGATGTTTCCAATCGTTTTGCATCGACGGGAGGTAAGGATTCACTTCCCAGCTCTCGCAATCGTTCTTTCTATCGATAATTGGCACGAATACGTGCCATTCCATATTTCCAATCGTTTTGCATCGACGGGAGGTAAGGATTCACTTCCCAGCTGGCGAAATCGTTCTTTCTATCGATAATTGGCACGAGTACGTGCCATTCGATGTTTCCAATCGTTCTGCATCGACGGGAGGTAAGGATTCACTTCCCAGCTCGCGCAATCGTTCGTTGTATCGATAATTGGCACGAATACGTGCCATTCGATGTTTCCAATTGTTCTGCATCGACGGGAGGTAAGGATTCACTTCCCAGCTCGCGCAATCGTTCGTTGTATCGATAATTGGCAAGAATACGTGCCAATCGATGTTTCCAATCGTTTTGCATCGACGGGAGGTAAGGATTCACTTCCCAGCTCGCGCAATCGTTCGTTGTATCGATAATTGGCACGAATACGTGCCATTCGATGTTTCCAATCGTTTTGCATCGACGGGAGGTAAGGATTCACTTCCCACCTCGCGCAATCGTTCTTTCTATCGATAATTGGCACGAATACGTGCCATTCGATGTTTCCAATCGTTCTGCATCGACGAGAGGTAAGGATTCACTTCCCAGCTCGCGCAATCGTTCGTTGTATCGATAATTGGCACGAATACGTGCCATTCGATGTTTAAAAATCGTTTTGCATCGACGGGAGGTAAGGATTCACTTCCCAGCTCGCGCAATCGTTCGTTGTAACGATAATTGGCACGAATACGTGCCATTCGATGTTTCCAATCGTTTTGCATCGACGGGAGGTAAGGATTCACTTCCCAGCTCGCGCAATGGTTCGTTGTAACGATAATTGGCACGAATACGTGCCATTCGATGTTTCCAATCGTTTTGCATCGACGGGAGGTAAGGATTCACTTTCCAGCTCGCGCAATCGTTCGTTGTATCGATAATTGGCACGAATACGTGCCATTCGATGTTTCCAATCGTTTTGCATCGACGGGAGGTAAGGATTCACTTCCCAGCTCGCGAAATCGTTCGTTGTATCGATAATTGGCACGAATACGTGCCATTCGATGTTTCCAATCGTTTTGCATCGACGGGAGGTATGGATTCACTTCCCAGCTCGCGCAATCGTTCTTTCTATCGATAATTGGCACGAATACGTGCCATTCGATGTTTCCAATCGTTTTGCATCGACGGGAGGTAAGGATTCACTGCCCAGCTCGCGCAATCGTTCGTTGTATCGATAATTGGCACGAATACGTGCCATTCGATGTTTCCAATCGCTTTGCATCGACGGGAGGTAAGGATTCACTTCCCAGCTCGCGCAATCGTTCTTTCTATCGATAATTGGCACGAATACGTGCCATTCGATGTTTCCAATCGTTTTGCATCGACGGGAGGTAAGGATTCACTTCCCAGCTCGCGCAATCGTTCGTTGTATCGATAATTGGCACGAATACGTGCCATTCGATGTTTCCAATCGTTTTGCATCGACGGGAAGTAAGGATTCACTTCCCAGCTCGCGCAATCGTTCGTTGTAACGATAATTGGCACGAATACGTGCCATTCGATGTTTCCAATCGTTTTGCATCGACGGGAGGTAAGGATTCACTTTCCAGCTCGCGCAATCGTTCGTTGTATCGATAATTGGCACGAATACGTGCTATTCGATGTTTCCAATCGTTTTGCATCGACGGGAGGTAAGGATTCACTTCCCAGCTCGCGCAATCGTTCTTTCTATCGATAATTGGCACGAATACGTGCCATTCGATGTTTCCAATCGTTCTGCATCGACGAGAGGTAAGGATTCACTTCCCAGCTCGCGCAATCGTTCGTTGTATCGATAATTGGCACGAATACGTGCCATTCGATGTTTCCAATCGTTTTGCATCGACGGCAGGTAAGGATTCACTTCCCAGATCGCGCAATCGTTCTTTCTATCGATAATTGGCAAGAATTCGTGCCATTCGATGTTTCCAATCGTTTTGCATCGACGGGAGGTAAGGATTCACTTCCCAGCTCGCGCAATCGTTCGTTGTGTCGATAATTGGCACGAATACGTGCCATTCGATGTTTCCAATCGTTTTGCATCGACGGGAGGTAAGGATTCACTTCCCAGCTCGCGCAATCGTTCGTTGTATCGATAATTGGCACGAATACGTGCCATTCGATGTTTCCAATCGTTTTGCATCGACGGGAGGTAAGGATTCACTTCCCAGCTCGCGCAATCGTTCGTCGTAACGATAATTGGCACGAATACGTGCCATTCGATGTTTCCAATCGTTTTGCATCGACGGGAGGTAAGGATTCACTTCCCAGCTCGCGCAATCGTTCGTTGTAACGATAATTGGCACGAATACGTGGCATTCGATGTTTCCAATCGTTTTGCATCGACGGGAGGTAAGGATTCACTTTCCAGCTCGCGCAATCGTTCGTTGTATCGATAATTGGCACGAATACGTGACATTCGATGTTTCCAATCGTTTTGCATCGACGGGAGGTAAGGATTCACTTCCCAGCTCGCGAAATCGTTCGTTGTATCGATAACTGGCACGAATTCGTGCCATTCGATGTTTCCAATCGTTTTTCATCGACGGGAGGTAAGGATTCACTTCCCAGCTCGCGCAATCGTTCTTTCTATCGATAATTGGCACGAATACGTGCCATTCGATGTTTCCAATCGTTTTGCATCGACGGGAGGTAAGGATTCACTTCCCAGCTCTCGCAATCGTTCTTTCTATCGATAATTGGCACGAATACGTGCCATTCCATATTTCCAATCGTTTTGCATCGACGGGAGGTAAGGATTCACTTCCCAGCTCGCGCAATCGTTCTTTCTATCGATAATTGGCACGAATACGTGCCATTCGATGTTTCCAATCGTTTTGCATCGACGGGAGGTAAGGATTCACTTCCCAGCTCGCGCAATCGTTCGTTGTATCGATAATTGGCACGAATACGTGCCATTCGATGTTTCCAATCGTTTTGCATCGACGGGAGGTAAGGATTCACTTCCCAGCTCGCGCAATCTTTCGTTGTAACGATAATTGGCACGAATACGTGCCATTCGATGTTTCCAATCGTTTTGCATCGACGGGAGGTAAGGATTCACTTTCCAGCTCGCGCAATCGTTCGTTGTATCGATAATTGGCACGAATACGTGCCATTCGATGTTTCCAATCGTTTTGCATCGACGGGAGGTAAGGATTCACTTCCCAGCTCGCGCAATCGTTCTTTCTATCGATAATTGGCACGAATACGTGCCATTCGATGTTTCCAATCGTTTTGCATCGACGGGAGGTAAGGATTCACTTCCCAGCCCGCGCAATCGTTCGTTGTAACGATAATTGGCACGAATACGTGCCATTCGATGTTTCCAATCGTTTTGCATCGACGGGAGGTAAGGATTCACTTCCCAGCTGGCGAAATCGTTCTTTCTATCGATAATTGGCACGAGTACGTGCCATTCGATGTTTCCAATCGTTCTGCATCGACGGGAGGTAAGGATTCACTTCCCAGCTCGCGCAATCGTTCGTTGTATCGATAATTGGCACGAATACGTGCCATTCGATGTTTCCAATTGTTCTGCATCGACGGGAGGTAAGGATTCACTTCCCAGCTCGCGCAATCGTTCGTTGTATCGATAATTGGCAAGAATACGTGCCAATCGATGTTTCCAATCGTTTTGCATCGACGGGAGGTAAGGATTCACTTCCCAGCTCGCGCAATCGTTCGTTGTATCGATAATTGGCACGAATACGTGCCATTCGATGTTTCCAATCGTTTTGCATCGACGGGAGGTAAGGATTCACTTCCCACCTCGCGCAATCGTTCTTTCTATCGATAATTGGCACGAATACGTGCCATTCGATGTTTCCAATCGTTCTGCATCGACGAGAGGTAAGGATTCACTTCCCAGCTCGCGCAATCGTTCGTTGTATCGATAATTGGCACGAATACGTGCCATTCGATGTTTCCAATCGTTTTGCATCGACGGCAGGTAAGGATTCACTTCCCAGCTCGCGCAATCGTTCGTTGTATCGATAATTGGCACGAATACGTGCCATTCGATGTTTCCAATCGTTCTGCATCGACGAGAGGTAAGGATTCACTTCCCAGCTCGCGCAATCGTTCGTTGTATCGATAATTGGCACGAATACGTGCCATTCGATGTTTCCAATCGTTTTGCATCGACGGCAGGTAAGGATTCACTTCCCAGCTCGCGCAATCGTTCTTTTTATCGATAATTGGCAAGAATTCGTGCCATTCGATGTTTCCAATCGTTTTGCATCGACGGGAGGTAAGGATTCACTTCCCAGCTCGCGCAATCGTTCGTTGTGTCGATAATTGGCACGAATACGTGCCATTCGATGTTTCCAATCGTTTTCCATCGACGGGAGGTAAGGATTCACTTCCCAGCTCGCGCAATCGTTCTTTCTATCGATAATTGGCACGAATACGTGCCATTCGATGTTTCCAATCGTTTTGCATCGACGGGAGGTAAGGATTCACTTCCCAGCTCGCGCAATCGTTCTTTCTATCGATAATTGGCACGAATACGTGCCATTCGATGTTTCCAATCGTTTTGCATCGACGGGAGGTAAGGATTCACTTCCCAGCTCGCGCAATCGTTCGTTGTAACGATAATTGGCACGAATACGTGCCATTCGATGTTTCCAATCGTTTTGCATCGACGGGAGGTAAGGATTCACTTCCCAGCTGGCGAAATCGTTCTTTCTATCGATAATTGGCACGAATACGTGCCATTCGATGTTTCCAATCGTTCTGCATCGACGGGGGGTAAGGATTCACTTCCCAGCTCGCGCAATCGTTCGTTGTATCGATAATTGGCACGAATACGTGCCATTCGATGTTTCCAATTGTTCTGCATCGACGGGAGGTAAGGATTCACTTCCCAGCTCGCGCAATCGTCCGTTGTATCGATAATTGGCACGAATACGTGCCATTCGATGTTTCCAATCGTTTTGCATCGACGGGAGGTAAGGATTCACTTCCCAGCTCGCGCAATCGTTCTTTCTATCGATAATTGGCACGAATTCGTGCCATTCGATGTTTCCAATCGTTTTGCATCGACGGGAGGTAAGGATTCACTTCCCACCTCGCGCAATCGTTCGTTGTATCGATAATTGGCACGAATACGTGCCATTCGATGTTTCCAATCGTTTTGCATCGACGGGAGGTAAAGATTCACTTCCCAGCTCGCGCAATCGTTCTTTCTATCGATAATTGGTACGAATTCGTGCCATTCGATGTTTCCAATCGTTTTGCATCGACGGGAGGTAAGGATTCACTTCCCAGCTCGCGCAATCGTTCGTTGTATCGATAATTGGCAAGAATACGTGCCAATCGATGTTTCCAATCGTTTTGCATCGACGGGAGGTAAGGATTCACTTCCCAGCTCGCGCAATCGTTCGTTGTATCGATAATTGGCACGAATACGTGCCATTCGATGTTTCCAATCGTTTTGCATCGACGGGAGGTAAGGATTCACTTCCCAGCTCGCGCAATCGTTCTTTCTATCGATAATTGGCACGAATACGTGCCATTCGATGTTTCCAATCGTTTTGCATCGACGGGAGGTAAGGATTCACTTCCCAGCTCGCGCAATCGTTCGTTGTATCGATAATTGGCACGAATACGTGCCATTCGATGTTTCCAATCGTTTTGCATCGACGGGAGGTAAGGATTCACTTCCCAGCTCGCGCAATCGTTCGTTGTAACGATAATTGGCACGAATACGTGCCATTCGATGTTTCCAATCGTTTTGCATCGACGGGAGGTAAGGATTCACTTTCCAGCTCGCGCAATCGTTCGTTGTATCGATAATTGGCACGAATACGTGCTATTCGATGTTTCCAATCGTTTTGCATCGACGGGAGGTAAGGATTCACTTCCCAGCTCGCGCAATCGTTCTTTCTATCGATAATTGGCACGAATACGTGCCATTCGATGTTTCCAATCGTTCTGCATCGACGGGAGGTAAGGATTCACTTCCCAGCTCGCGCAATCGTTCGTTGTATCGATAATTGGCACGAATACGTGCCATTCGATGTTTCCAATCGTTTTGCATCGACGGGAGGTAAGGATTCACTTCCCAGCTGGCGAAATCGTTCTTTCTATCGATAATTGGCACGAGTACGTGCCATTCGATGTTTCCAATCGTTCTGCATCGACGGGAGGTAAGGATTCACTTCCCAGCTCGCGCAATCGTTCGTTGTATCGATAATTGGCACGAATACGTGCCATTCGATGTTTCCAATTGTTCTGCATCGACGGGAGGTAAGGATTCACTTCCCAGCTCGCGCAATCGTTCGTTGTATCGATAATTGGCACGAATACGTGCCATTCGATGTTTCCAATCGTTTTGCATCGACGGGAGGTAAGGATTCACTTCCCACCTCGCGCAATCGTTCTTTCTATCGATAATTGGCACGAATACGTGCTATTCGATGTTTCCAATCGTTCTGCATCGACGAGAGGTAAGGATTCACTTCCCAGCTCGCGCAATCGTTCGTTGTATCGATAATTGGCACGAATACGTGCCATTCGATGTTTCCAATCGTTTTGCATCGACGGCAGGTAAGGATTCACTTCCCAGCTCGCGCAATCGTTCGTTGTATCGATAATTGGCACGAATACGTGCCATTCGATGTTTCCAATCGTTCTGCATCGACGAGAGGTAAGGATTCACTTCCCAGCTCGCGCAATCGTTCGTTGTATCGATAATTGGCACGAATACGTGCCATTCGATGTTTCCAATCGTTTTGCATCGACGGCAGGTAAGGATTCACTTCCCAGCTCGCGCAATCGTACTTTTTATCGATAATTGGCAAGAATTCGTGCCATTCGATGTTTCCAATCGTTTTGCATCGACGGGAGGTAAGGATTCACTTCCCAGCTCGCGCAATCGTTCGTTGTGTCGATAATTGGCACGAATACGTGCCATTCGATGTTTCCAATCGTTTTCCATCGACGGGAGGTAAGGATTCACTTCCCAGCTGGCGAAATCGTTCTTTCTATCGATAATTGGCACGAATACGTGCCATTCGATGTTTCCAATCGTTCTGCATCGACGGGGGGTAAGGATTCACTTCCCAGCTCGCGCAATCGTTCGTTGTATCGATAATTGGCACGAATACGTGCCATTCGATGTTTCCAATTGTTCTGCATCGACGGGAGGTAAGGATTCACTTCCCAGCTCGCGCAATCGTCCGTTGTATCGATAATTGGCACGAATACGTGCCATTCGATGTTTCCAATCGTTTTGCATCGACGGGAGGTAAGGATTCACTTCCCAGCTCGCGCAATCGTTCTTTCTATCGATAATTGGCACGAATTCGTGCCATTCGATGTTTCCAATCGTTTTGCATCGACGGGAGGTAAGGATTCACTTCCCACCTCGCGCAATCGTTCGTTGTATCGATAATTGGCACGAATACGTGCCATTCGATGTTTCCAATCGTTTTGCATCGACGGGAGGTAAAGATTCACTTCCCAGCTCGCGCAATCGTTCTTTCTATCGATAATTGGTACGAATTCGTGCCATTCGATGTTTCCAATCGTTTTGCATCGACGGGAGGTAAGGATTCACTTCCCAGCTCGCGCAATCGTTCGTTGTATCGATAATTGGCAAGAATACGTGCCAATCGATGTTTCCAATCGTTTTGCATCGACGGGAGGTAAGGATTCACTTCCCAGCTCGCGCAATCGTTCGTTGTATCGATAATTGGCACGAATACGTGCCATTCGATGTTTCCAATCGTTTTGCATCGACGGGAGGTAAGGATTCACTTCCCAGCTCGCGCAATCGTTCTTTCTATCGATAATTGGCACGAATACGTGCCATTCGATGTTTCCAATCGTTTTGCATCGACGGGAGGTAAGGATTCACTTCCCAGCTCGCGCAATCGTTCGTTGTATCGATAATTGGCACGAATACGTGCCATTCGATGTTTCCAATCGTTTTGCATCGACGGGAGGTAAGGATTCACTTCCCAGCTCGCGCAATCGTTCGTTGTAACGATAATTGGCACGAATACGTGCCATTCGATGTTTCCAATCGTTTTGCATCGACGGGAGGTAAGGATTCACTTTCCAGCTCGCGCAATCGTTCGTTGTATCGATAATTGGCACGAATACGTGCTATTCGATGTTTCCAATCGTTTTGCATCGACGGGAGGTAAGGATTCACTTCCCAGCTCGCGCAATCGTTCTTTCTATCGATAATTGGCACGAATACGTGCCATTCGATGTTTCCAATCGTTCTGCATCGACGGGAGGTAAGGATTCACTTCCCAGCTCGCGCAATCGTTCGTTGTATCGATAATTGGCACGAATACGTGCCATTCGATGTTTCCAATCGTTTTGCATCGACGGGAGGTAAGGATTCACTTCCCAGCTCGCGCAATCGTTCTTTCTATCGATAATTGGCACGAATACGTGCCATTCGATGTTTCCAATCGTTTTGCATCGACGGGAGGTAAGGATTCACTTCCCACCTCGCGCAATCGTTCGTTGTATCGATAATTGGCACGAATACGTGCCATTCGATGTTTCCAATCGTTTTGCATCGACGGGAGGTAAAGATTCACTTCCCAGCTCGCGCAATCGTTCTTTCTATCGATAATTGGTACGAATTCGTGCCATTCGATGTTTCCAATCGTTTTGCATCGACGGGAGGTAAGGATTCACTTCCCAGCTCGCGCAATCGTTCGTTGTATCGATAATTGGCAAGAATACGTGCCAATCGATGTTTCCAATCGTTTTGCATCGACGGGAGGTAAGGATTCACTTCCCAGCTCGCGCAATCGTTCGTTGTATCGATAATTGGCACGAATACGTGCCATTCGATGTTTCCAATCGTTTTGCATCGACGGGAGGTAAGGATTCACTTCCCAGCTCGCGCAATCGTTCTTTCTATCGATAATTGGCACGAATACGTGCCATTCGATGTTTCCAATCGTTTTGCATCGACGGGAGGTAAGGATTCACTTCCCAGCTCGCGCAATCGTTCGTTGTATCGATAATTGGCACGAATACGTGCCATTCGATGTTTCCAATCGTTTTGCATCGACGGGAGGTAAGGATTCACTTCCCAGCTCGCGCAATCGTTCGTTGTAACGATAATTGGCACGAATACGTGCCATTCGATGTTTCCAATCGTTTTGCATCGACGGGAGGTAAGGATTCACTTTCCAGCTCGCGCAATCGTTCGTTGTATCGATAATTGGCACGAATACGTGCTATTCGATGTTTCCAATCGTTTTGCATCGACGGGAGGTAAGGATTCACTTCCCAGCTCGCGCAATCGTTCTTTCTATCGATAATTGGCACGAATACGTGCCATTCGATGTTTCCAATCGTTCTGCATCGACGGGAGGTAAGGATTCACTTCCCAGCTCGCGCAATCGTTCGTTGTATCGATAATTGGCACGAATACGTGCCATTCGATGTTTCCAATCGTTTTGCATCGACGGCAGGTACGGATTCACTTCCCAGCTCGCGCAATCGTTCTTTCTATCGATAATTGGCAAGAATTCGTGCCATTCGATGTTTCCAATCGTTTTGCATCGACGGGAGGTAAGGATTCACTTCCCAGCTCGCGCAATCGTTCGTTGTAACGATAATTGGCACGAATACGTGCCATTCGATGTTTCCAATCGTTTTGCATCGACGGGAGGTAAGGATTCACTTTCCAGCTCGCGCAATCGTTCGTTGTATCGATAATTGGCACGAATACGTGCCATTCGATGTTTCCAATCGTTTTGCATCGACGGGAGGTAAGGATTCACTTCCCAGCTCGCGCAATCGTTCTTTCTATCGATAATTGGCACGAATACGTGCCATTCGATGTTTCCAATCGTTTTGCATCGACGGGAGGTAAGGATTCACTTCCCAGCTCGCGCAATCGTTCGTTGTAACGATAATTGGCACGAATACGTGCCATTCGATGTTTCCAATCGTTTTGCATCGACGGGAGGTAAGGATTCACTTCCCAGCTGGCGAAATCGTTCTTTCTATCGATAATTGGCACGAATACGTGCCATTCGATGTTTCCAATCGTTCTGCATCGACGGGAGGTAAGGATTCACTTCCCAGCTCGCGCAATCGTTCGTTGTATCGATAATTGGCACGAATACGTGCCATTCGATGTTTCCAATTGTTCTGCATCGACGGGAGGTAAGGATTCACTTCCCAGCTCGCGCAATCGTCCGTTGTATCGATAATTGGCACGAATACGTGCCATTCGATGTTTCCAATCGTTTTGCATCGACAAGAGGTAAGGATTCACTTCCCAGCTCGCGCAATCGTTCGTTGTAACGATAATTGGCACGAATACGTGCCATTCGATGTTTCCAATCGTTTTGCATCGACGGGAGGTAAGGATTCACTTCCCAGCTGGCGAAATCGTTCTTTCTATCGATAATTGGCACGAATACGTGCCATTCGATGTTTCCAATCGTTCTGCATCAACGGGAGGTAAGGATTCACTTCCCAGCTCGCGCAATCGTTCGTTGTATCGATAATTGGCACGAATACGTGCCATTCGATGTTTCCAATTGTTCTGCATCGACGGGAGGTAAGGATTCACTTCCCAGCTCGCGCAATCGTCCGTTGTATCGATAATTGGCACGAATACGTGCCATTCGATGTTTCCAATCGTTTTGCATCGACGGGAGGTAAGGATTCACTTCCCAGCTCGCGCAATCGTTCTTTCTATCGATAATTGGCACGAATTCGTGCCATTCGAGGTTTCCAATCGTTTTGCATCGACGGGAGGTAAGGATTCACTTCCCAGCCCGCGCAATCGTTCGTTGTATCGATAATTGGCAAGAATACGTGCCAATCGATGTTTCCAATCGTTTTGCATCGACGGGAGGTAAGGATTCACTTCCCAGCTCGCGCAATCGTTCATTGTATCGATAATTGGCACGAATACGTGCCAATCGATGTTTCCAATCGTTTTGCATCGACGGGAGGTAAGGATTCACTTCCCAGCTCGCGCAATCGTTCATTGTATCGATAATTGGCACGAATACGTGCCATTCGATGTTTCCAATCGTTTTGCATCGACGGGAGGTAAGGATTCACTTCCCAGCTCGCGCAATCGTTCGTTGTAACGATAATTGGCACGAATACGTGCCATTCGATGTTTCCAATCGTTTTGCATCGACGGGAGGTAAGGATTCACTTCCCAGCTGGCGAAATCGTTCTTTCTATCGATAATTGGCACGAATACGTTCCATTCGATGTTTCCAATCGTTCTGCATCGACGGGAGGTAAGGATTCACTTCCCAGCTCGCGCAATCGTTCGTTGTATCGATAATTGGCACGAATACGTGCCATTCGATGTTTCCAATCGTTTTGCATCGACGGGAGGTAAGGATTCACTTCCCAGCTGGCGAAATCGTTCTTTCTATCGATAATTGGCACGAATTCGTGCCATTCGATGTTTCCAATCGTTTTGCATCGACGGGAGGTAAGGATTCACTTCCCAGCCCGCGCAATCGTTCGTTGTATCGATAATTGGCAAGAATACGTGCCAATCGATGTTTCCAATCGTTTTGCATCGACGGGAGGTAAGGATTCACTTCCCAGCTCGCGCAATCGTTCGTTGTAACGATAATTGGCACGAATACGTGCCATTCGATGTTTCCAATCGTTTTGCATCGACGGGAGGTAAGGATTCACTTCCCAGCTCGCGCAATCGTTCGTTGTATCGATAATTGGCACGAATACGTGCCATTCGAAGTTTCCAATCGTTTTGCATCGACGGGAGGTAAGGATTCACTTCCCAGCTGGCGAAATCGTTCTTTCTATCGATAATTGGCACGAATACGTGCCATTCGATGTTTCCAATCGTTCTGCATCGACGGGAGGTAAGGATTCACTTCCCAGCTCGCGCAATCATTCGTTGTATCGATAATTGTCACGAATACGTGCCATTCGATGTTTCCAATTGTTCTGCATCGACGGGAGGTAAGGATTCACTTCCCAGCTCGCGCAATCGTTCGTTGTATCGATAATTGGCACGAATACGTGCCACTCGATGTTTCCAATCGTTTTGCATCGACGGGAGGTAAGGATTCACTTCCCAGCTCGCGCAATCGTTCGTTGTATCGATAATTGGCACGAATACGTGCCATTCGATGTTTCCAATCGTTTTGCATCGACGGGAGGTAAGCATTCACTTCCCAGCTCGCGCAATCGTTCGTTGTAACGATAATTGGCACGAATACGTGCCATTCGATGTTTCCAATCGTTTTGCATCGACGGGAGGTAAGGATTCACTTTCCAGCTCGCGCAATCGTTCGTTGTATCGATAATTGGCACGAATACGTGCTATTCGATGTTTCCAATCGTTTTGCATCGACGGGAGGTAAGGATTCACTTCCCAGCTCGCGCAATCGTTCTTTCTATCGTTAATTGGCACGAATACGTGCCATTCGATGTTTCCAATCGTTTTGCATCGACGGGAGGTAAGGATTCACTTTCCAGCTCGCGCAATCGTTCGTTGTATCGATAATTGGCACGAATACGTGCTATTCGATGTTTCCAATCGTTTTGCATCGACGGCAGGTAAGGATTCACTTCCCAGCTCGCGCAATCGTTCTTTCTATCGATAATTGGCAAGAATACGTGCCATTCGATGTTTCCAATCGTTTTGCATCGACGGGAGGTAAGGATTCACTTCCCAGCTCGCGCAATCGTTCTTTCTATCGATAATTGGCACGAATACGTGCCATTCGATGTTTCCAATCGTTTTGCATCGACGGGAGGTAAGGATTCACTTCCCAGCTCGCGCAATCGTTCGTTGTATCGATAATTGGCACGAATACGTGCCATTCGATGTTTCCAATCGTTTTGCATCGACGGGAGGTAAGGATTCACTTCCCAGCTCGCGCAATCGTTCGTTGTAACGATAATTGGCACGAATACGTGCCATTCGATGTTTCCAATCGTTTTGCATCGACGGGAGGTAAGGATTCACTTTCCAGCTCGCGCAATCGTTCGTTGTATCGATAATTGGCACGAATACGTGCTATTCGATGTTTCCAATCGTTTTGCATCGACGGGAGGTAAGGATTCACTTCCCAGCTCGCGCAATCGTTCTTTCTATCGATAATTGGCACGAATACGTGCCATTCGATGTTTCCAATCGTTCTGCATCGACGGGAGGTAAGGATTCACTTCCCAGCTCGCGCAATCGTTCGTTGTATCGATAATTGGCACGAATACGTGCCATTCGATGTTTCCAATCGTTTTGCATCGACGGCAGGTACGGATTCACTTCCCAGCTCGCGCAATCGTTCTTTCTATCGATAATTGGCAAGAATTCGTGCCATTCGATGTTTCCAATCGTTTTGTATCGACGGGAGGTAAGGATTCACTTCCCAGCTCGCGCAATCGTTCGTTGTAACGATAATTGGCACGAATACGTGCCATTCGATGTTTCCAATCGTTTTGCATCGACGGGAGGTAAGGATTCACTTTCCAGCTCGCGCAATCGTTCGTTGTATCGATAATTGGCACGAATACGTGACATTCGATGTTTCCAATCGTTTTGCATCGACGGGAGGTAAGGATTCACTTCCCAGCTCGCGAAATCGTTCGTTGTATCGATAACTGGCACGAATACGTGCCATTCCATATTTCCAATCGTTTTGCATCGACGGGAGGTAAGGATTCACTTCCCAGCTCGCGCAATCGTTCTTTCTATCGATAATTGGCACGAATACGTGCCATTCGATGTTTCCAATCGTTTTGCATCGACGGGAGGTAAGGATTCACTTCCCAGCTCGCGCAATCGTTCGTTGTATCGATAATTGGCACGAATACGTGCCATTCGATGTTTCCAATCGTTTTGCATCGACGGGAGGTAAGGATTCACTTCCCAGCTCGCGCAATCGTTCGTTGTAACGATAATTGGCACGAATACGTGCCATTCGATGTTTCCAATCGTTTTGCATCGACGGGAGGTAAGGATTCACTTTCCAGCTCGCGCAATCGTTCGTTGTATCGATAATTGGCACGAATACGTGCTATTCGATGTTTCCAATCGTTTTGCATCGACGGGAGGTAAGGATTCACTTCCCAGCTCGCGCAATCGTTCTTTCTATCGATAATTGGCACGAATACGTGCCATTCGATGTTTCCAATCGTTTTGCATCGACGGGAGGTAAGGATTCACTTCCCAGCTCGCGCAATCGTTCGTTGTAACGATAATTGGCACGAATACGTGCCATTCGATGTTTCCAATCGTTTTGCATCGACGGGAGGTAAGGATTCACTTCCCAGCTGGCGAAATCGTTCTTTCTATCGATAATTGGCACGAATACGTGCCATTCGATGTTTCCAATCGTTCTGCATCAACGGGAGGTAAGGATTCACTTCCCAGCTCGCGCAATCGTTCGTTGTATCGATAATTGGCACGAATACGTGCCATTCGATGTTTCCAATTGTTCTGCATCGACGGGAGGTAAGGATTCACTTCCCAGCTCGCGCAATCGTCCGTTGTATCGATAATTGGCACGAATACGTGCCATTCGATGTTTCCAATCGTTTTGCATCGACGGGAGGTAAGGATTCACTTCCCAGCTCGCGCAATCGTTCTTTCTATCGATAATTGGCACGAATTCGTGCCATTCGATGTTTCCAATCGTTTTGCATCGACGGGAGGTAAGGATTCACTTCCCAGCCCGCGCAATCGTTCGTTGTATCGATAATTGGCAAGAATACGTGCCAATCGATGTTTCCAATCGTTTTGCATCGACGGGAGGTAAGGATTCACTTCCCAGCTCGCGCAATCGTTCATTGTATCGATAATTGGCACGAATACGTGCCAATCGATGTTTCCAATCGTTTTGCATCGACGGGAGGTAAGGATTCACTTCCCAGCTCGCGCAATCGTTCATTGTATCGATAATTGGCACGAATACGTGCCATTCGATGTTTCCAATCGTTTTGCATCGACGGGAGGTAAGGATTCACTTCCCAGCTCGCGCAATCGTTCGTTGTAACGATAATTGGCACGAATACGTGCCATTCGATGTTTCCAATCGTTTTGCATCGACGGGAGGTAAGGATTCACTTCCCAGCTGGCGAAATCGTTCTTTCTATCGATAATTGGCACGAATACGTTCCATTCGATGTTTCCAATCGTTCTGCATCGACGGGAGGTAAGGATTCACTTCCCAGCTCGCGCAATCGTTCGTTGTATCGATAATTGGCACGAATACGTGCCATTCGATGTTTCCAATCGTTTTGCATCGACGGGAGGTAAGGATTCACTTCCCAGCTGGCGAAATCGTTCTTTCTATCGATAATTGGCACGAATTCGTGCCATTCGATGTTTCCAATCGTTTTGCATCGACGGGAGGTAAGGATTCACTTCCCAGCCCGCGCAATCGTTCGTTGTATCGATAATTGGCAAGAATACGTGCCAATCGATGTTTCCAATCGTTTTGCATCGACGGGAGGTAAGGATTCACTTCCCAGCTCGCGCAATCGTTCGTTGTAACGATAATTGGCACGAATACGTGCCATTCGATGTTTCCAATCGTTTTGCATCGACGGGAGGTAAGGATTCACTTCCCAGCTCGCGCAATCGTTCGTTGTATCGATAATTGGCACGAATACGTGCCATTCGAAGTTTCCAATCGTTTTGCATCGACGGGAGGTAAGGATTCACTTCCCAGCTGGCGAAATCGTTCTTTCTATCGATAATTGGCACGAATACGTGCCATTCGATGTTTCCAATCGTTCTGCATCGACGGGAGGTAAGGATTCACTTCCCAGCTCGCGCAATCATTCGTTGTATCGATAATTGTCACGAATACGTGCCATTCGATGTTTCCAATTGTTCTGCATCGACGGGAGGTAAGGATTCACTTCCCAGCTCGCGCAATCGTTCGTTGTATCGATAATTGGCACGAATACGTGCCACTCGATGTTTCCAATCGTTTTGCATCGACGGGAGGTAAGGATTCACTTCCCAGCTCGCGCAATCGTTCGTTGTATCGATAATTGGCACGAATACGTGCCATTCGATGTTTCCAATCGTTTTGCATCGACGGGAGGTAAGCATTCACTTCCCAGCTCGCGCAATCGTTCGTTGTAACGATAATTGGCACGAATACGTGCCATTCGATGTTTCCAATCGTTTTGCATCGACGGGAGGTAAGGATTCACTTTCCAGCTCGCGCAATCGTTCGTTGTATCGATAATTGGCACGAATACGTGCTATTCGATGTTTCCAATCGTTTTGCATCGACGGGAGGTAAGGATTCACTTCTCAGCTCGCGCAATCGTTCTTTCTATCGTTAATTGGCACGAATACGTGCCATTCGATGTTTCCAATCGTTTTGCATCGACGGGAGGTAAGGATTCACTTTCCAGCTCGCGCAATCGTTCGTTGTATCGATAATTGGCACGAATACGTGCTATTCGATGTTTCCAATCGTTTTGCATCGACGGCAGGTAAGGATTCACTTCCCAGCTCGCGCAATCGTTCTTTCTATCGATAATTGGCAAGAATACGTGCCATTCGATGTTTCCAATCGTTTTGCATCGACGGGAGGTAAGGATTCACTTCCCAGCTCGCGCAATCGTTCTTTCTATCGATAATTGGCACGAATACGTGCCATTCGATGTTTCCAATCGTTTTGCATCGACGGGAGGTAAGGATTCACTTCCCAGCTCGCGCAATCGTTCGTTGTATCGATAATTGGCACGAATACGTGCCATTCGATGTTTCCAATCGTTTTGCATCGACGGGAGGTAAGGATTCACTTCCCAGCTCGCGCAATCGTTCTTTCTATCGATAATTGGCAAGAATTCGTGCCATTCGATGTTTCCAATCGTTTTGCATCGACGGGAGGTAAGGATTCACTTCCCAGCCCGCGCAATCGTTCGTTGTAACGATAATTGGCACGAATACGTGCCATTCGATGTTTCCAATCGTTTTGCATCGACGGGAGGTAAGGATTCACTTTCCAGCTCGCGCAATCGTTCGTTGTATCGATAATTGGCACGAATACGTGCCATTCGATGTTTCCAATCGTTTTGCATCGACGGGAGGTAAGGATTCACTTCCCAGCTCGCGCAATCGTTCGTTGTATCGATAATTGGCACGAATACGTGCCATTCGATGTTTCCAATCGTTTTGCATCGACGGGAGGTAAGGATTCACTTCCCAGCTCGCGCAATCGTTCGTTGTAACGATAATTGGCACGAATACGTGCCATTCGATGTTTCCAATCGTTTTGCATCGACGGGAGGTAAGGATTCACTTTCCAGCTCGCGCAATCGTTCGTTGTATCGATAATTGGCACGAATACGTGCCATTCGATGTTTCCAATCGTTTTGCATCGACGGGAGGTAAGGATTCACTTCCCAGCTCGCGCAATCGTTCTTTCTATCGATAATTGGCACGAATACGTGCCATTCGATGTTTCCAATCGTTTTGCATCGACGGGAGGTAAGGATTCACTTCCCAGCTCGCGCAATCGTTCGTTGTAACGATAATTGGCACGAATACGTGCCATTCGATGTTTCCAATCGTTTTGCATCGACGGGAGGTAAGGATTCACTTCCCAGCTGGCGAAATCGTTCTTTCTATCGATAATTGGCACGAATACGTGCCATTCGATGTTTCCAATCGTTCTGCATCGACGGGAGGTAAGGATTCACTTCCCAGCTCGCGCAATCGTTCGTTGTATCGATAATTGGCACGAATACGTGCCATTCGATGTTTCCAATTGTTCTGCATCGACGGGAGGTAAGGATTCACTTCCCAGCTCGCGCAATCGTCCGTTGTATCGATAATTGGCACGAATACGTGCCATTCGATGTTTCCAATCGTTTTGCATCGACGGGAGGTAAGGATTCACTTCCCAGCTCGCGCAATCGTTCTTTCTATCGATAATTGGCACGAATTCGTGCCATTCGATGTTTCCAATCGTTTTGCATCGACGGGAGGTAAGGATTCACTTCCCAGCTCGCGCAATCGTTCGTTGTATCGATAATTGGCACGAATACGTGCCATTCGATGTTTCCAATCGTTTTGCATCGACGGGAGGTAAAGATTCACTTCCCAGCTCGCGCAATCGTTCTTCCTATCGATAATTGGCACGAATTCGTGCCATTCGATGTTTCCAATCGTTTTGCATCGACGGGAGGTAAGGATTCACTTCCCAGCTCGCGCAATCGTTCGTTGTATCGATAATTGGCACGAATACGTGCCATTCGATGTTTCCAATCGTTTTGCATCGACGGGAGGTAAGGATTCACTTCCCAGCTCGCGCAATCGTTCGTTGTAACGATAATTGGCACGAATACGTGCCATTCGATGTTTCCAATCGTTTTGCATCGACGGGAGGTAAGGATTCACTTTCCAGCTCGCGCAATCGTTCGTTGTATCGATAATTGGCACGAATACGTGCTATTCGATGTTTCCAATCGTTTTGCATCGACGGGAGGTAAGGATTCACTTCCCAGCTCGCGCAATCGTTCTTTCTATCGATAATTGGCACGAATACGTGCCATTCGATGTTTCCAATCGTTCTGCATCGACGGGAGGTAAGGATTCACTTCCCAGCCCGCGCAATCGTTCGTTGTAACGATAATTGGCACGAATACGTGCCATTCGATGTTTCCAATCGTTTTGCATCGACGGGAGGTAAGGATTCACTTTCCAGCTCGCGCAATCGTTCGTTGTATCGATAATTGGCACGAATACGTGCCATTCGATGTTTCCAATCGTTTTGCATCGACGGGAGGTAAGGATTCACTTCCCAGCTCGCGCAATCGTTCGTTGTATCGATAATTGGCACGAATACGTGCCATTCGATGTTTCCAATCGTTTTGCATCGACGGGAGGTAAGGATTCACTTCCCAGCTCGCGCAATCGTTCGTTGTAACGATAATTGGCACGAATACGTGCCATTCGATGTTTCCAATCGTTTTGCATCGACGGGAGGTAAGGATTCACTTTCCAGCTCGCGCAATCGTTCGTTGTATCGATAATTGGCACGAATACGTGCCATTCGATGTTTCCAATCGTTTTGCATCGACGGGAGGTAAGGATTCACTTCCCAGCTCGCGCAATCGTTCTTTCTATCGATAATTGGCACGAATACGTGCCATTCGATGTTTCCAATCGTTTTGCATCGACGGGAGGTAAGGATTCACTTCCCAGCTCGCGCAATCGTTCGTTGTAACGATAATTGGCACGAATACGTGCCATTCGATGTTTCCAATCGTTTTGCATCGACGGGAGGTAAGGATTCACTTCCCAGCTGGCGAAATCGTTCTTTCTATCGATAATTGGCACGAATACGTGCCATTCGATGTTTCCAATCGTTCTGCATCGACGGGAGGTAAGGATTCACTTCCCAGCTCGCGCAATCGTTCGTTGTATCGATAATTGGCACGAATACGTGCCATTCGATGTTTCCAATTGTTCTGCATCGACGGGAGGTAAGGATTCACTTCCCAGCTCGCGCAATCGTCCGTTGTATCGATAATTGGCACGAATACGTGCTATTCGATGTTTCCAATCGTTTTGCATCGACGGGAGGTAAGGATTCACTTCCCAGCTCGCGCAATCGTTCTTTCTATCGATAATTGGCACGAATACGTGCCATTCGATGTTTCCAATCGTTCTGCATCGACGGGAGGTAAGGATTCACTTCCCAGCCCGCGCAATCGTTCGTTGTAACGATAATTGGCACGAATACGTGCCATTCGATGTTTCCAATCGTTTTGCATCGACGGGAGGTAAGGATTCACTTTCCAGCTCGCGCAATCGTTCGTTGTATCGATAATTGGCACGAATACGTGCCATTCGATGTTTCCAATCGTTTTGCATCGACGGGAGGTAAGGATTCACTTCCCAGCTCGCGCAATCGTTCGTTGTATCGATAATTGGCACGAATACGTGCCATTCGATGTTTCCAATCGTTTTGCATCGACGGGAGGTAAGGATTCACTTCCCAGCTCGCGCAATCGTTCGTTGTAACGATAATTGGCACGAATACGTGCCATTCGATGTTTCCAATCGTTTTGCATCGACGGGAGGTAAGGATTCACTTCCCAGCTCGCGCAATCGTTCGTTGTATCGATAATTGGCACGAATACGTGCCATTCGATGTTTCCAATCGTTTTGCATCGACGGGAGGTAAGGATTCACTTCCCAGCTCGCGCAATCGTTCTTTCTATCGATAATTGGCACGAATACGTGCCATTCGATGTTTCCAATCGTTTTGCATCGACGGGAGGTAAGGATTCACTTCCCAGCTCGCGCAATTGTTCGTTGTAACGATAATTGGCACGAATACGTGCCATTCGATGTTTCCAATCGTTTTGCATCGACGGGAGGTAAGGATTCACTTCCCAGCTGGCGAAATCGTTCTTTCTATCGATAATTGGCACGAATACGTGCCATTCGATGTTTCCAATCGTTCTGCATCGACGGGAGGTAAGGATTCACTTCCCAGCTCGCGCAATCGTTCGTTGTATCGATAATTGGCACGAATACGTGCCATTCGATGTTTCCAATTGTTCTGCATCGACGGGAGGTAAGGATTCACTTCCCAGCTCGCGCAATCGTCCGTTGTATCGATAATTGGCACGAATACGTGCCATTCGATGTTTCCAATCGTTTTGCATCGACGGGAGGTAAGGATTCACTTCCCAGCTCGCGCAATCGTTCTTTCTATCGATAATTGGCACGAATTCGTGCCATTCGATGTTTCCAATCGTTTTGCATCGACGGGAGGTAAGGATTCACTTCCCAGCTCGCGCAATCGTTCGTTGTATCGATAATTGGCACGAATACGTGCCATTCGATGTTTCCAATCGTTTTGCATCGACGGGAGGTAAAGATTCACTTCCCAGCTCGCGCAATCGTTCTTCCTATCGATAATTGGCACGAATTCGTGCCATTCGATGTTTCCAATCGTTTTGCATCGACGGGAGGTAAGGATTCACTTCCCAGCTCGCGCAATCGTTCGTTGTATCGATAATTGGCACGAATACGTGCCATTCGATGTTTCCAATCGTTTTGCATCGACGGGAGGTAAGGATTCACTTCCCAGCTCGCGCAATCGTTCGTTGTAACGATAATTGGCACGAATACGTGCCATTCGATGTTTCCAATCGTTTTGCATCGGCGGGAGGTAAGGATTCACTTTCCAGCTCGCGCAATCGTTCCTTGTATCGATAATTGGCACGAATACGTGCTATTCGATGTTTCCAATCGTTTTGCATCGACGGGAGGTAAGGATTCACTTCCCAGCTCGCGCAATCGTTCTTTCTATCGATAATTGGCACGAATACGTGCCATTCGATGTTTCCAATCGTTCTGCATCGACGGGAGGTAAGGATTCACTTCCCAGCTCGCGCAATCGTTCGTTGTATCGATAATTGGCACGAATACGTGCCATTCGATGTTTCCAATCGTTTTGCATCGACGGCAGGTACGGATTCACTTCCCAGCTCGCGCAATCGTTCTTTCTATCGATAATTGGCAAGAATTCGTGCCATTCGATGTTTCCAATCGTTTTGCATCGACGGGAGGTAAGGATTCACTTCCCAGCTCGCGCAATCGTTCGTTGTAACGATAATTGGCACGAATACGTGCCATTCGATGTTTCCAATCGTTTTGCATCGACGGGAGGTAAGGATTCACTTTCCAGCTCGCGCAATCGTTCGTTGTATCGATAATTGGCACGAATACGTGACATTCGATGTTTCCAATCGTTTTGCATCGACGGGAGGTAAGGATTCACTTCCCAGCTCGCGAAATCGTTCGTTGTATCGATAACTGGCACGAATACGTGCCATTCCATATTTCCAATCGTTTTGCATCGACGGGAGGTAAGGATTCACTTCCCAGCTCGCGCAATCGTTCTTTCTATCGATAATTGGCACGAATACGTGCCATTCGATGTTTCCAATCGTTTTGCATCGACGGGAGGTAAGGATTCACTTCCCAGCTCGCGCAATCGTTCGTTGTATCGATAATTGGCACGAATACGTGCCATTCGATGTTTCCAATCGTTTTGCATCGACGGGAGGTAAGGATTCACTTCCCAGCTCGCGCAATCGTTCGTTGTATCGATAATTGGCACGAATACGTGCCATTCGATGTTTCCAATCGTTTTGCATCGACGGGAGGTAAGGATTCACTTCCCAGCTCGCGCAATCGTTCGTTGTAACGATAATTGGCACGAATACGTGCCATTCGATGTTTCCAATCGTTTTGCATCGACGGGAGGTAAGGATTCACTTCCCAGCTGGCGAAATCGTTCTTTCTATCGATAATTGGCACGAATACGTGCCATTCGATGTTTCCAATCGTTCTGCATCGACGGGAGGTAAGGATTCACTTCCCAGCTCGCGCAATCGTTCGTTGTATCGATAATTGGCACGAATACGTGCCATTCGATGTTTCCAATTGTTCTGCATCGACGGGAGGTAAGGATTCACTTCCCAGCTCGCGCAATCGTCCGTTGTATCGATAATTGGCACGAATACGTGCCATTCGATGTTTCCAATCGTTTTGCATCGACGGGAGGTAAGGATTCACTTCCCAGCTCGCGCAATCGTTCTTTCTATCGATAATTGGCACGAATTCGTGCCATTCGATGTTTCCAATCGTTTTGCATCGACGGGAGGTAAGGATTCACTTCCCAGCTCGCGCAATCGTTCGTTGTATCGATAATTGGCACGAATACGTGCCATTCGATGTTTCCAATCGTTTTGCATCGACGGGAGGTAAAGATTCACTTCCCAGCTCGCGCAATCGTTCTTTCTATCGATAATTGGCACGAATTCGTGCCATTCGATGTTTCCAATCGTTTTGCATCGACGGGAGGTAAGGATTCACTTCCCAGCTCGCGCAATCGTTCGTTGTATCGATAATTGGCACGAATACGTGCCATTCGATGTTTCCAATCGTTTTGCATCGACGGGAGGTAAGGATTCACTTCCCAGCTCGCGCAATCGTTCGTTGTAACGATAATTGGCACGAATACGTGCCATTCGATGTTTCCAATCGTTTTGCATCGACGGGAGGTAAGGATTCACTTTCCAGCTCGCGCAATCGTTCGTTGTATCGATAATTGGCACGAATACGTGCTATTCGATGTTTCCAATCGTTTTGCATCGACGGGAGGTAAGGATTCACTTCCCAGCTCGCGCAATCGTTCTTTCTATCGATAATTGGCACGAATACGTGCCATTCGATGTTTCCAATCGTTCTGCATCGACGGGAGGTAAGGATTCACTTCCCAGCTCGCGCAATCGTTCGTTGTATCGATAATTGGCACGAATACGTGCCATTCGATGTTTCCAATCGTTTTGCATCGACGGCAGGTACGGATTCACTTCCCAGCTCGCGCAATCGTTCTTTCTATCGATAATTGGCAAGAATTCGTGCCATTCGATGTTTCCAATCGTTTTGCATCGACGGGAGGTAAGGATTCACTTCCCAGCTCGCGCAATCGTTCGTTGTAACGATAATTGGCACGAATACGTGCCATTCGATGTTTCCAATCGTTTTGCATCGACGGGAGGTAAGGATTCACTTTCCAGCTCGCGCAATCGTTCGTTGTATCGATAATTGGCACGAATACGTGACATTCGATGTTTCCAATCGTTTTGCATCGACGGGAGGTAAGGATTCACTTCCCAGCTCGCGAAATCGTTCGTTGTATCGATAACTGGCACGAATACGTGCCATTCCATATTTCCAATCGTTTTGCATCGACGGGAGGTAAGGATTCACTTCCCAGCTCGCGCAATCGTTCTTTCTATCGATAATTGGCACGAATACGTGCCATTCGATGTTTCCAATCGTTTTGCATCGACGGGAGGTAAGGATTCACTTCCCAGCTCGCGCAATCGTTCGTTGTATCGATAATTGGCACGAATACGTGCCATTCGATGTTTCCAATCGTTTTGCATCGACGGGAGGTAAGGATTCACTTCCCAGCTCGCGCAATCGTTCGTTGTAACGATAATTGGCACGAATACGTGCCATTCGATGTTTCCAATCGTTTTGCATCGACGGGAGGTAAGGATTCACTTTCCAGCTCGCGCAATCGTTCGTTGTATCGATAATTGGCACGAATACGTGCCATTCGATGTTTCCAATCGTTTTGCATCGACGGGAGGTAAGGATTCACTTCCCAGCTCGCGCAATCGTTCTTTCTATCGATAATTGGCACGAATACGTGCCATTCGATGTTTCCAATCGTTTTGCATCGACGGGAGGTAAGGATTCACTTCCCAGCTCGCGCAATCGTTCGTTGTAACGATAATTGGCACGAATACGTGCCATTCGATGTTTCCAATCGTTTTGCATCGACGGGAGGTAAGGATTCACTTCCCAGCTGGCGAAATCGTTCTTTCTATCGATAATTGGCACGAATACGTGCCATTCGATGTTTCCAATCGTTCTGCATCGACGGGAGGTAAGGATTCACTTCCCAGCTCGCGCAATCGTTCGTTGTATCGATAATTGGCACGAATACGTGCCATTCGATGTTTCCAATCGTTTTGCATCGACGGGAGGTAAGGATTCACTTCCCAGCTCGCGCAATCGTTCGTTGTATCGATAATTGGCACGAATACGTGCCATTCGATGTTTCCAATCGTTTTGCATCGACGGGAGGTAAAGATTCACTTCCCAGCTCGCGCAATCGTTCTTCCTATCGATAATTGGCACGAATTCGTGCCATTCGATGTTTCCAATCGTTTTGCATCGACGGGAGGTAAGGATTCACTTCCCAGCTCGCGCAATCGTTCGTTGTATCGATAATTGGCACGAATACGTGCCATTCGATGTTTCCAATCGTTTTGCATCGACGGGAGGTAAGGATTCACTTCCCAGCTCGCGCAATCGTTCGTTGTAACGATAATTGGCACGAATACGTGCCATTCGATGTTTCCAATCGTTTTGCATCGGCGGGAGGTAAGGATTCACTTTCCAGCTCGCGCAATCGTTCGTTGTATCGATAATTGGCACGAATACGTGCTATTCGATGTTTCCAATCGTTTTGCATCGACGGGAGGTAAGGATTCACTTCCCAGCTCGCGCAATCGTTCTTTCTATCGATAATTGGCACGAATACGTGCCATTCGATGTTTCCAATCGTTCTGCATCGACGGGAGGTAAGGATTCACTTCCCAGCTCGCGCAATCGTTCGTTGTATCGATAATTGGCACGAATACGTGCCATTCGATGTTTCCAATCGTTTTGCATCGACGGCAGGTACGGATTCACTTCCCAGCTCGCGCAATCGTTCTTTCTATCGATAATTGGCAAGAATTCGTGCCATTCGATGTTTCCAATCGTTTTGCATCGACGGGAGGTAAGGATTCACTTCCCAGCTCGCGCAATCGTTCGTTGTAACGATAATTGGCACGAATACGTGCCATTCGATGTTTCCAATCGTTTTGCATCGACGGGAGGTAAGGATTCACTTTCCAGCTCGCGCAATCGTTCGTTGTATCGATAATTGGCACGAATACGTGACATTCGATGTTTCCAATCGTTTTGCATCGACGGGAGGTAAGGATTCACTTCCCAGCTCGCGAAATCGTTCGTTGTATCGATAACTGGTACGAATACGTGCCATTCCATATTTCCAATCGTTTTGCATCGACGGGAGGTAAGGATTCACTTCCCAGCTCGCGCAATCGTTCTTTCTATCGATAATTGGCACGAATACGTGCCATTCGATGTTTCCAATCGTTTTGCATCGACGGGAGGTAAGGATTCACTTCCCAGCTCGCGCAATCGTTCTTTCTATCGATAATTGGCACGAATTCGTGCCATTCGATGTTTCCAATCGTTTTGCATCGACGGGAGGTAAGGATTCACTTCCCAGCTCGCGCAATCGTTCGTTGTATCGATAATTGGCACGAATACGTGCCATTCGATGTTTCCAATCGTTTTGCATCGACGGGAGGTAAAGATTCACTTCCCAGCTCGCGCAATCGTTCTTCCTATCGATAATTGGCACGAATTCGTGCCATTCGATGTTTCCAATCGTTTTGCATCGACGGGAGGTAAGGATTCACTTCCCAGCTCGCGCAATCGTTCGTTGTATCGATAATTGGCACGAATACGTGCCATTCGATGTTTCCAATCGTTTTGCATCGACGGGAGGTAAGGATTCACTTCCCAGCTCGCGCAATCGTTCGTTGTAACGATAATTGGCACGAATACGTGCCATTCGATGTTTCCAATCGTTTTGCATCGGCGGGAGGTAAGGATTCACTTTCCAGCTCGCGCAATCGTTCGTTGTATCGATAATTGGCACGAATACGTGCTATTCGATGTTTCCAATCGTTTTGCATCGACGGGAGGTAAGGATTCACTTCCCAGCTCGCGCAATCGTTCTTTCTATCGATAATTGGCACGAATACGTGCCATTCGATGTTTCCAATCGTTCTGCATCGACGGGAGGTAAGGATTCACTTCCCAGCTCGCGCAATCGTTCGTTGTATCGATAATTGGCACGAATACGTGCCATTCGATGTTTCCAATCGTTTTGCATCGACGGGAGGTAAGGATTCACTTCCCAGCTCGCGCAATCGTTCTTTCTATCGATAATTGGCACGATTTCGTGCCATTCGATGTTTCCAATCGTTTTGCATCGACGGGAGGTAAGGATTCACTTCCCAGCCCGCGCAATCGTTCGTTGTATCGATAATTGGCAAGAATACGTGCCAATCGATGTTTCCAATCGTTTTGCATCGACGGGAGGTAAGGATTCACTTCCCAGCTCGCGCAATCGTTCATTGTATCGATAATTGGCACGAATACGTGCCATTCGATGTTTCCAATCGTTTTGCATCGACGGGAGGTAAGGATTCACTTCCCAGCTCGCGCAATCGTTCGTTGTATCGATAATTGGCACGAAAACGTGCCATTCGATGTTTCCAATCGTTTTGCATCGACGGGAGGTAAGGATTCACTTCCCAGCTCGCGCAATCGTTCTTTCTATCGATAATTGGCACGAATACGTGCCATTCGATGTTTCCAATCGTTTTGCATCGACGGGAGGTAAGGATTCACTTCCCAGCTCGCGCAATCGTTCTTTCTATCGATAATTGGCACGAATACGTGCCATTCGATGTTTCCAATCGTTTTGCATCGACGGGAGGTAAGGATTCACTTCCCAGCTCGCGCAATCGTTCGTTGTAACGATAATTGGCACGAATACGTGCCATTCGATGTTTCCAATCGTTTTGCATCGACGGGAGGTAAGGATTCACTTCCCAGCTGGCGAAATCGTTCTTTCTATCGATAATTGGCACGAATACGTGCCATTCGATGTTTCCAATCGTTCTGCATCAACGGGAGGTAAGGATTCACTTCCCAGCTCGCGCAATCGTTCGTTGTATCGATAATTGGCACGAATACGTGCCATTCGATGTTTCCAATTGTTCTGCATCGACGGGAGGTAAGGATTCACTTCCCAGCTCGCGCAATCGTCCGTTGTATCGATAATTGGCACGAATACGTGCCATTCGATGTTTCCAATCGTTTTGCATCGACGGGAGGTAAGGATTCACTTCCCAGCTCGCGCAATCGTTCTTTCTATAGATAATTGGCACGAATTCGTGCCATTCGATGTTTCCAATCGTTTTGCATCGACGGGAGGTAAGGATTCACTTCCCAGCTCGCGCAATTGTTCGTTGTATCGATAATTGGCACGAATACGTGCCATTCGATGTTTCCAATCGTTTTGCATCGACGGGAGGTAAAGATTCACTTCCCAGCTCGCGCAATCGTTCTTTCTATCGATAATTGGCACGAATTCGTGCCATTCGATGTTTCCAATCGTTTTGCATCGACGGGAGGTAAGGATTCACTTCCCAGCCCGCGCAATCGTTCGTTGTATCGATAATTGGCAAGAATACGTGCCAATCGATGTTTCCAATCGTTTTGCATCGACGGGAGGTAAGGATTCACTTCCCAGCTCGCGCAATCGTTCATTGTATCTATAATTGGCACGAATACGTGCCAATCGATGTTTCCAATCGTTTTGCATCGACGGGAGGTAAGGATTCACTTCCCAGCTCGCGCAATCGTTCATTGTATCGATAATTGGCACGAATACGTGCCATGCGATGTTTCCAATCGTTTTGCATCGACGGGAGGTAAGGATTCACTTCCCAGCTCGCGCAATCGTTCGTTGTAACGATAATTGGCACGAATACGTGCCATTCGATGTTTCCAATCGTTTTGCATCGACGGGAGGTAAGGATTCACTTCCCAGCTGGCGAAATCGTTCTTTCTATCGATAATTGGCACGAATACGTTCCATTCGATGTTTCCAATCGTTCTGCATCGACGGGAGGTAAGGATTCACTTCCCAGCTCGCGCAATCGTTCGTTGTATCGATAATTGGCACGAATACGTGCCATTCGATGTTTCCAATTGTTCTGCATCGACGGGAGGTAAGGATTCACTTCCCAGCTCGCGCAATCGTCCGTTGTATCGATAATTGGCACGAATACGTGCCATTCGATGTTTCCAATCGTTTTGCATCGACGGGAGGTAAGGATTCACTTCCCAGCTCGCGCAATCGTTCTTTCTATCGATAATTGGCACGAATTCGTGCCATTCGATGTTTCCAATCGTTTTGCATCGACGGGAGGTAAGGATTCACTTCCCAGCTCGCGCAATCGTTCGTTGTATCGATAATTGGCACGAATACGTGCCATTCGATGTTTCCAATCGTTTTGCATCGACGGGAGGTAAAGATTCACTTCCCAGCTCGCGCAATCGTTCTTTCTATCGATAATTGGCACGAATTCGTGCCATTCGATGTTTCCAATCGTTTTGCATCGACGGGAGGTAAGGATTCACTTCCCAGCCCGCGCAATCGTTCGTTGTATCGATAATTGGCAAGAATACGTGCCAATCGATGTTTCCAATCGTTTTGCATCGACGGGAGGTAAGGATTCACTTCCCAGCTCGCGCAATCGTTCGTTGTAACGATAATTGGCACGAATACGTGCCATTCGATGTTTCCAATCGTTTTGCATCGACGGGAGGTAAGGATTCACTTCCCAGCTCGCGCAATCGTTCGTTGTATCGATAATTGGCACGAATACGTGCCATTCGATGTTTCCAATCGTTTTGCATCGTGTGACGTGCCGTCATTTTTGCCCCATGTCGGGTCACATTTTTTTCTTCCTTTATTGACAAAATCCGCTATGATGTGAACGCTGGGCTGCCCCTGCGGCTATGTAACGTCCAGCACGAACTGAGCACTCCTTACAAACTCCTTACACACTCCTTACACTCTCCTTACACACTCCTTACACACTCCTTACACACTCCTTACACTCCCCTTACACTCCTTACACTCCCCTCACACTCCTTAAACTCCCTTATTACTCCAACCCATCACTACTCAAACGAGGTACTTACCTTATATTACACTTGACACCATCGACTGCCTGTGAACAAATGAACTCTCTTATATTACACTTCTCACCATCGACTGCCTGCGAACAAACAAATTTCTCTTATAAGATACTCACCTTATATTTCTCTTCTCACCACCGATTACCTACAAACAAATAAAATCTCTTATTATTCCAACTCGTAACTATACAAAACACCATTACCTTAAACGAAGAACAACGACACTCGAGAGAAGCCCTCACTCCACAAGGAAGAAACCCCCTTCGCGTCCCAAGAGAAGCCCTCACTCCACGAGGAAGGAACCCCCTTCGCGTCCCAAGAGGACGTGCCAAGAGAAGCCCTCACTCCACGAGGAAGAAACCCCCTTCGCGTCCCAAGAGTAGCCCTCACTCCACGAGGAAGAAATCCCCTTTCGCGTCCCAAGAGAAGCCCTCACTCCACGAGGAAGAAATACCCTTTCGCGTCCCAAGAGTATCCCGACATTGCTCGTTCTTGCGTCCTCTCGAGTACCACTCTACACGACGATAATGTTCAATAAAACACTAATATTAACGCTCAACTTACTTAAAACAGCAATAGCACTGACCTGTAATATAATAACGAAGGGTATTGTAATTCTTAATTAATTGAATGTTCATTAAAGAAACGATAGAGAACCACTGGCAGTTGAGAACCCACGCATACCAGGCATTCCACAGCAGTCAACACCAACAGCAGACATCACACACGCATACCAGGCATTCCGCGCATACCACGCATACCAGAAATTCCTGAGACAAGTATAAATAGACCGGCACCACCTGATTCGAGAGTCACTCTTCAAGCAGCAGCAAACGACGACACATCGATCAGCTCAGTAGCTAGCATCACCTCCGCGTTCACTCTTGATTTATTTCAATTTATTCCATAAGGAACTTAGAATATTTCTCGATTTATCTCAATTAATATCATAACGGACTTAGAATTATCCCGCGATTTATGACAATTTATTCTATAAGGAACATAGAATATTTCTCGATTTATTTCAATTTATTCTATAAGGAACATAGAATATTTCCGATTTATTACATTTTATTCCATAAGGAACTTAGAATATTTCTCGATTTATCTCAATTAATATCATAACGGACTTAGAATTATCCCGCGATTTATCTCAATTTATTCTATAAGGAACATAGAATATTTCTCGATTTATTTCAATTTATTCTATAAGGAACATAGAATATTTCCGATTTATTACAATTTACTCCATAAGGAACATAGAATATTTCTCGATTTATTTCAATTTATTCTATAAGGAACATAGAATATTTCTCGATTTATTTCAATTTACTCCATAAGGAACTTAGAATATTTCCGATTTATTTCAATTTACTCCATAAGGAACTTAGAATATTTCTCGATTTATTGCAATTTAGCCCATAAGGAACTTAGAATACTTTCTCAGTTATTTCGATTTATTCAATAAGAAACATAGAATATTTTCCGATTTATTTCAATTTGTTTCAATGAGGAACTTAGAATAATTCCGTGATTCATTTCAATAATTAATCTAATAACATAGAATATTTTCGTATACCATATGCGCTATCGAGTCATAATAATTATATTCACGCAACATGTTCGCAATGATGACTCGGAGAGCTTGAACACTGAAGCTACAGTCCTGAGAGAACATAGTGAACATAATAAACATTTACGAATATCCTCATTATTGCAAATTAGTTTAACCGAGAACATAGTGAATGCATTAAAAGATCACGGACACGACTATCTTACAGAATTAGTTTAACCGCGAACATAGCGAATATAATAATATTACGAATATTTTATAGAGGAGTACTTCAATTTGTCCACCGAAGAGTTGCAGAACGTTCGGGCAGGATCTATCAAGGAAGTCATTACTCGTTGGTGAACCACTGGCTGACCACTACGAAACACAACGGGACGAGGCACCGTCATTTTTCCCCAATTTTCCTTTCCTCGTTTCCTACCTTATTCTCATCCCCCCGGGAGCGGGAGCGGACTGGATCCGAATCCGCCTGGGTTATCCTTTCCTCAATTCCCTAATTTATTCTCATCCCCCTGGGAGTGGGAGCGGACTAGATCCGAATCCGCCTAGGTTATCCTTTCCTCGTTTCCTACTTTATTCTTATCCCCCTGGGAGCGGGAGCGGACTGGATCCGAATCCGCCTGGGTTATCCTTTCCTCAATTTCCTAATTTATTCTCATCCCCCTGGGAGCGGGAGCGGACTGGATCCGAATCCGCCTGGGTTATCCTTTCCTCGTTTCCTACTTTATTCTCATCCCCCTGGGAGCGGGAGCGGACTGGATCCGAATCCGCCTGGGTTATCCTTTCCTCAACTTGCTACTTTATTCTCATCCCCCTGGGAGTGGGAGCGGACTAGATCCGAATCCGCCTAGGTTATCTTTTCCTCGCTTCCCCAAATAAATTCTCCTCCCCCTCGAGAGTGCAAGTTGGACGCATCCTCGATGTGATCGCGAGGTGGCAGACCGGAGTGCACCTCAGCGAGCCCTTGTGCTACCATCCACCTAAGGACGCATGCATAATTAATTATTTCATATCGGCCCTAACATAAGGGAGTAAGTTACTCGTGCGAGACGAAACATCGTTACCTTTTGCGATTTGCTTTACATGTAAGGGCATCTATCCCGAACCCTACAGTATTCTCTCCGTTAGATCCCTTTCCATAATCTCCTCGGCGTGCGCGAATCTAGCATTCGACCCCGAGGCTCCCTTTTCCCTTCGTAGTTATTTTCCCTTCCCCCTCGGCGTGCGCGAATCTAGCATTCGACCCCGAGGCTCCCTTTTTCCTTCGTAGTTATTTTTCCTTCCCCCTCGGCGTGCGCGAATCTAGCATTCGACCCCGAGGTTCCCTTTTTCCTTCGTAGTTGTTTTTCCTTCCTCCTCGGCGTGCGCGAATCTAGCATTCGACCCCGAGGCTCCCTTAACCCCTTGTAGTAATTCATTCCTTCCCCCTCGGCGTGCGCGAATCCTGCATTCGACCCCGAGGCTCCCTGCTCCTTTCGTAATTCTTCTCCCCTGCACAATAAGTAGACCTGTTGGTTACCTACAAATTACCTCGACTGAAGAAGCCGTAAGAACAATATTTAACGCGTAGCTCGCACGAGGAACCTTTTAATAATCATGCAACACTTAATCGAACTACTGAAAACCATTATCGATCTCGCGTAACTCATATTAGTTCTTGGCGCGACCGCTCCGCGACTTTGAACTGCGTGTCCCTTCCGGCCACAACCTGGAACGTGACAATCGACGGGAGGTAAGGATTCACTTCCCAGCTGGCGAAATCGTTCTTTCTATCGATAATTGGCACGAATACGTGCCATTCGATGTTTCCAATCGTTCTGCATCGACGGGAGGTAAGGATTCACTTCCCAGCTCGCGCAATCATTCGTTGTATCGATAATTGGCACGAATACGTGCCATTCGATGTTTCCAATTGTTCTGCATCGACGGGAGGTAAGGATTCACTTCCCAGCTCGCGCAATCGTTCGTTGTATCGATAATTGGCACGAATACGTGCCACTCGATGTTTCCAAACGTTTTGCATCGACGGGAGGTAAGGATTCACTTCCCAGCTCGCGCAATCGTTCGTTGTATCGATAATTGGCACGAATACGTGCCATTCGATGTTTCCAATCGTTTTGCATCGACGGGAGGTAAGGATTCACTTCCCAGCTCGCGCAATCGTTCGTTGTAACGATAATTGGCACGAATACGTGCCATTCGATGTTTCCAATCGTTTTGCATCGACGGGAGGTAAGGATTCACTTTCCAGCTCGCGCAATCGTTCGTTGTATCGATAATTGGCACGAATACGTGCTATTCGATGTTTCCAATCGTTTTGCATCGACGGGAGGTAAGGATTCACTTCTCAGCTCGCGCAATCGTTCTTTCTATCGATACTTGGCACGAATACGTGCCATTCGATGTTTCCAATCGTTCTGCATCGACGAGAGGTAAGGATTCATTTCCCAGCTCGCGCAATCGTTCGTTGTATCGATAATTGGCACGAATACGTGCCATTCGATGTTTCCAATCGTTTTGCATCGACGGCAGGTAAGGATTCACTTCCCAGCTCGCGCAATCGTTCTTTCTATCGATAATTGGCAAGAATTCGTGCCATTCGATGTTTCCAATCGTTTTGCATCGACGGGAGGTAAGGATTCACTTTCCAGCTCGCGCAATCGTTCGTTGTATCGATAATTGGCACGAATACGTGCCATTCGATGTTTCCAATCGTTTTGCATCGACGGGAGGTAAGGATTCACTTCCCAGCTCGCGAAATCGTTCGTTGTATCGATAACTGGCACGAATTCGTGCTATTCGATGTTTCCAATCGTTCTGCATCGACGAGAGGTAAGGATTCATTTCCCAGCTCGCGCAATCGTTCGTTGTATCGATAATTGGCACGAATACGTGCCATTCGATGTTTCCAATCGTTTTGCATCGACGGCAGGTAAGGATTCATTTCCCAGCTCGCGCAATCGTTCGTTGTATCGATAATTGGCACGAATACGTGCCATTCGATGTTTCCAATCGTTTTGCATCGACGGCAGGTAAGGATTCACTTCCCAGCTCGCGCAATCGTTCTTTCTATCGATAATTGGCACGAATACGTGCCATTCGATGTTTCCAATCGTTTTGCATCGACGGGAGGTAAGGATTCACTTCCCAGCTCGCGCAATCGTTCTTTCTATCGATAATTGGCACGAATACGTGCCATTCGATGTTTCCAATCGTTTTGCATCGACGGGAGGTAAGGATTCACTTCCCAGCTCGCGCAATCGTTCGTTGTAACGATAATTGGCACGAATACGTGCCATTCGATGTTTCCAATCGTTTTGCATCGACGGGAGGTAAGGATTCACTTCCCAGCTGGCGAAATCGTTCTTTCTATCGATAATTGGCACGAATACGTGCCATTCGATGTTTCCAATCGTTCTGCATCGACGGGAGGTAAGGATTCACTTCCCAGCTCGCGCAATCGTTCGTTGTCTCGATAATTGGCACGAATACGTGCCATTCGATGTTTCCAATTGTTCTGCATCGACGGGAGGTAAGGATTCACTTCCCAGCTCGCGCAATCGTTCGTTGTATCGATAATTGGCACGAATACGTGCCATTCGATGTTTCCAATCGTTTTGCATCGACGGGAGGTAAGGATTCACTTCCCAGCTCGCGCAATCGTTCGTTGTATCGATAATTGGCACGAATACGTGCCATTCGATGTTTCCAATCGTTTTGCATCGACGGGAGGTAAAGATTCACTTCCCAGCTCGCGCAATCGTTCTTTCTATCGATAATTGGCACGAATTCGTGCCATTCGATATTTCCAATCGTTTTGCATCGACGGGAGGTAAGGATTCACTTCCCAGCTCGCGCAATCGTTCGTTGTATCGATAATTACAAGAATACGTGCCAATCGATGTTTCCAATCGTTTTGCATCGACGGGAGGTAAGGATTCACTTCCCAGCTCGCGCAATCGTTCGTTGTATCGATAATTGGCACGAATACGTGCCATTCGATGTTTCCAATCGTTTTGCATCGACGGGAGGTAAGGATTCACTTCCCAGCTCGCGCAATCGTTCGTTGTATCGATAATTGGCACGAATACGTGCCATTCGATGTTTCCAATCGTTTTGCATCGACGGGAGGTAAAGATTCACTTCCCAGCTCGCGCAATCGTTCTTTCTATCGATAATTGGCACGAATTCGTGCCATTCGATGTTTCCAATCGTTTTGCATCGACGGGAGGTAAGGATTCACTTCCCAGCTCGCGCAATCGTTCGTTGTATCGATAATTGGCAAGAATACGTGGCAATCGATGTTTCCAATCGTTTTGCATCGACGGGAGGTAGGGATTCACTTCCCAGCTCGCGCAATCGTTCGTTGTATCGATAATTGGAACGAATACGTGCCATTCGATGTTTCCAATCGTTTTGCATCGACGGGAGGTAAGGATTCACTTCCCAGCTCGCGCAATCGTTCGTTGTATCGATAATTGGCACGAATACGTGCCATTCGATGTTTCCAATCGTTCTGCATCGACGAGAGGTAAGGATTCATTTCCCAGCTCGCGCAATCGTTCGTTGTATCGATAATTGGCACGAATACGTGCCATTCGATGTTTCCAATCGTTTTGCATCGACGGGAGGTAAGGATTCACTTCCCAGCTCGCGCAATCGTTCGTTGTATCGATAATTGGCACGAATACGTGCCATTCGATGTTTCCAATCGTTCTGCATCGACGAGAGGTAAGGATTCATTTCCCAGCTCGCGCAATCGTTCGTTGTATCGATAATTGGCACGAATACGTGCCATTCGATGTTTCCAATCGTTTTGCATCGACGGCAGGTAAGGATTCACTTCCCAGCTCGCGCAATCGTTCTTTCTATCGATAATTGGCAAGAATTCGTGCCATTCGATGTTTCCAATCGTTTTGCATCGACGGGAGGTAAGGATTCACTTTCCAGCTCGCGCAATCGTTCGTTGTATCGATAATTGGCACGAATACGTGCCATTCGATGTTTCCAATCGTTTTGCATCGACGGGAGGTAAGGATTCACTTCCCAGCTCGCGAAATCGTTCGTTGTATCGATAACTGGCACGAATTCGTGCTATTCGATGTTTCCAATCGTTCTGCATCGACGAGAGGTAAGGATTCATTTCCCAGCTCGCGCAATCGTTCGTTGTATCGATAATTGGCACGAATACGTGCCATTCGATGTTTCCAATCGTTTTGCATCGACGGCAGGTACGGATTCACTTCCCAGCTCGCGCAATCGTTCTTTCTATCGATAATTGGCACGAATACGTGCCATTCGATGTTTCCAATCGTTTTGCATCGACGGGAGGTAAGGATTCACTTCCCAGCTCGCGCAATCGTTCTTTCTATCGATAATTGGCACGAATACGTGCCATTCGATGTTTCCAATCGTTTTGCATCGACGGGAGGTAAGGATTCACTTCCCAGCTCGCGCAATCGTTCGTTGTAACGATAATTGGCACGAATACGTGCCATTCGATGTTTCCAATCGTTTTGCATCGACGGGAGGTAAGGATTCACTTCCCAGCTGGCGAAATCGTTCTTTCTATCGATAATTGGCACGAATACGTGCCATTCGATGTTTCCAATCGTTCTGCATCGACGGGAGGTAAGGATTCACTTCCCAGCTCGCGCAATCGTTCGTTGTCTCGATAATTGGCACGAATACGTGCCATTCGATGTTTCCAATTGTTCTGCATCGACGGGAGGTAAGGATTCACTTCCCAGCTCGCGCAATCGTTCGTTGTATCGATAATTGGCACGAATACGTGCCATTCGATGTTTCCAATCGTTTTGCATCGACGGGAGGTAAGGATTCACTTCCCAGCTCGCGCAATCGTTCGTTGTATCGATAATTGGCACGAATACGTGCCATTCGATGTTTCCAATCGTTTTGCATCGACGGGAGGTAAGGATTCACTTCCCAGCTGGCGAAATCGTTCTTTCTATCGATAATTGGCACGAATACGTGCCATTCGATGTTTCCAATCGTTCTGCATCGACGAGAGGTAAGGATTCATTTCCCAGCTCGCGCAATCGTTCGTTGTATCGATAATTGGCACGAATACGTGCCATTCGATGTTTCCAATCGTTTTGCATCGACGGCAGGTAAGGATTCACTTCCCAGCTCGCGCAATCGTTCTTTCTATCGATAATTGGCAAGAATTCGTGCCATTCGATGTTTCCAATCGTTTTGCATCGACGGGAGGTAAGGATTCACTTTCCAGCTCGCGCAATCGTTCGTTGTATCGATAATTGGCACGAATACGTGCCATTCGATGTTTCCAATCGTTTTGCATCGACGGGAGGTAAGGATTCACTTCCCAGCTCGCGAAATCGTTCGTTGTATCGATAACTGGCACGAATTCGTGCTATTCGATGTTTCCAATCGTTCTGCATCGACGAGAGGTAAGGATTCATTTCCCAGCTCGCGCAATCGTTCGTTGTATCGATAATTGGCACGAATACGTGCCATTCGATGTTTCCAATCGTTTTGCATCGACGGCAGGTACGGATTCACTTCCCAGCTCGCGCAATCGTTCTTTCTATCGATAATTGGCACGAATACGTGCCATTCGATGTTTCCAATCGTTTTGCATCGACGGGAGGTAAGGATTCACTTCCCAGCTCGCGCAATCGTTCTTTCTATCGATAATTGGCACGAATACGTGCCATTCGATGTTTCCAATCGTTTTGCATCGACGGGAGGTAAGGATTCACTTCCCAGCTCGCGCAATCGTTCGTTGTAACGATAATTGGCACGAATACGTGCCATTCGATGTTTCCAATCGTTTTGCATCGACGGGAGGTAAGGATTCACTTCCCAGCTGGCGAAATCGTTCTTTCTATCGATAATTGGCACGAATACGTGCCATTCGATGTTTCCAATCGTTCTGCATCGACGGGAGGTAAGGATTCACTTCCCAGCTCGCGCAATCGTTCGTTGTCTCGATAATTGGCACGAATACGTGCCATTCGATGTTTCCAATTGTTCTGCATCGACGGGAGGTAAGGATTCACTTCCCAGCTCGCGCAATCGTTCGTTGTATCGATAATTGGCACGAATACGTGCCATTCGATGTTTCCAATCGTTTTGCATCGACGGGAGGTAAGGATTCACTTCCCAGCTCGCGCAATCGTTCGTTGTATCGATAATTGGCACGAATACGTGCCATTCGATGTTTCCAATCGTTTTGCATCGACGGGAGGTAAGGATTCACTTCCCAGCTCGCGCAATCGTTCGTTGTATCGATAATTGGCACGAATACGTGCCATTCGATGTTTCCAATCGTTTTGCATCGACGGGAGGTAAAGATTCACTTCCCAGCTCGCGCAATCGTTCTTTCTATCGATAATTGGCACGAATTCGTGCCATTCGATATTTCCAATCGTTTTGCATCGACGGGAGGTAAGGATTCACTTCCCAGCTCGCGCAATCGTTCGTTGTATCGATAATTACAAGAATACGTGCCAATCGATGTTTCCAATCGTTTTGCATCGACGGGAGGTAAGGATTCACTTCCCAGCTCGCGCAATCGTTCGTTGTATCGATAATTGGCACGAATACGTGCCATTCGATGTTTCCAATCGTTTTGCATCGACGGGAGGTAAGGATTCACTTCCCAGCTCGCGCAATCGTTCGTTGTATCGATAATTGGCACGAATACGTGCCATTCGATGTTTCCAATCGTTTTGCATCGACGGGAGGTAAAGATTCACTTCCCAGCTCGCGCAATCGTTCTTTCTATCGATAATTGGCACGAATTCGTGCCATTCGATGTTTCCAATCGTTTTGCATCGACGGGAGGTAAGGATTCACTTCCCAGCTCGCGCAATCGTTCGTTGTATCGATAATTGGCAAGAATACGTGGCAATCGATGTTTCCAATCGTTTTGCATCGACGGGAGGTAAGGATTCACTTCCCAGCTCGCGCAATCGTTCGTTGTATCGATAATTGGCACGAATACGTGCCATTCGATGTTTCCAATCGTTTTGCATCGACGGGAGGTAAGGATACACTTCCCAGCTCGCGCAATCGTTCGTTGTATCGATAATTGGCACGAATACGTGCCATTCGATGTTTCCAATCGTTTTGCATCGACAGGAGGTAAGGATTCACTTCCCAGCTCGCGCAATCGTTCTTTCTATCGATAATTGGCACGAATACGTGCCATTCGATGTTTCCAATCGTTTTGCATCGACGGGAGGTAAGGATTCACTTCCCAGCTCGCGCAATCGTTCGTTGTATCGATAATTGGCACGAATACGTGCCATTCGATGTTTCCAATCGTTTTGCATCGACGGGAGGTAAGGATTCACTTCCCAGCTCGCGCAATCGTTCGTTGTAACGATAATTGGCACGAATACGTGCCATTCGATGTTTCCAATCGTTTTGCATCGACGGGAGGTAAGGATTCACTTTCCAGCTCGCGCAATCGTTCGTTGTATCGATAATTGGCACGAATACGTGCTATTCGATGTTTCCAATCGTTTTGCATCGACGGGAGGTAAGGATTCACTTCCCAGCTCGCGCAATCGTTCTTTCTATCGATACTTGGCACGAATACGTGCCATTCGATGTTTCCAATCGTTCTGCATCGACGAGAGGTAAGGATTCATTTCCCAGCTCGCGCAATCGTTCGTTGTATCGATAATTGGCACGAATACGTGCCATTCGATGTTTCCAATCGTTTTGCATCGACGGCAGGTAAGGATTCACTTCCCAGCTCGCGCAATCGTTCTTTCTATCGATAATTGGCAAGAATTCGTGCCATTCGATGTTTCCAATCGTTTTGCATCGACGGGAGGTAAGGATTCACTTTCCAGCTCGCGCAATCGTTCGTTGTATCGATAATTGGCACGAATACGTGCCATTCGATGTTTCCAATCGTTTTGCATCGACGGGAGGTAAGGATTCACTTCCCAGCTCGCGAAATAGTTCGTTGTATCGATAACTGGCACGAATTCGTGCTATTCGATGTTTCCAATCGTTCTGCATCGACGAGAGGTAAGGATTCATTTCCCAGCTCGCGCAATCGTTCGTTGTATCGATAATTGGCACGAATACGTGCCATTCGATGTTTCCAATCGTTTTGCATCGACGGCAGGTACGGATTCACTTCCCAGCTCGCGCAATCGTTCTTTCTATCGATAATTGGCACGAATACGTGCCATTCGATGTTTCCAATCGTTTTGCATCGACGGGAGGTAAGGATTCACTTCCCAGTTCGCGCAATCGTTCTTTCTATCGATAATTGGCACGAATACGTGCCATTCGATGTTTCCAATCGTTTTGCATCGACGGGAGGTAAGGATTCACTTCCCAGCTCGCGCAATCGTTCGTTGTAACGATAATTGGCACGAATACGTGCCATTCGATGTTTCCAATCGTTTTGCATCGACGGGAGGTAAGGATTCACTTCCCAGCTGGCGAAATCGTTCTTTCTATCGATAATTGGCACGAATACGTGCCATTCGATGTTTCCAATCGTTCTGCATCGACGGGAGGTAAGGATTCACTTCCCAGCTCGCGCAATCGTTCGTTGTCTCGATAATTGGCACGAATACGTGCCATTCGATGTTTCCAATAGTTCTGCATCGACGGGAGGTAAGGATTCACTTCCCAGCTCGCGCAATCGTTCGTTGTATCGATAATTGGAACGAATACGTGCCATTCGATGTTTCCAATCGTTTTGCATCGACGGGAGGTAAGGATTCACTTCCCAGCTCGCGAAATAGTTCGTTGTATCGATAACTGGCACGAATTCGTGCTATTCGATGTTTCCAATCGTTCTGCATCGACGAGAGGTAAGGATTCATTTCCCAGCTCGCGCAATCGTTCGTTGTATCGATAATTGGCACGAATACGTGCCATTCGATGTTTCCAATCGTTTTGCATCGACGACAGGTACGGATTCACTTCCCAGCTCGCGCAATCGTTCTTTCTATCGATAATTGGCACGAATACGTGCCATTCGATGTTTCCAATCGTTTTGCATCGACGGGAGGTAAGGATTCACTTCCCAGCTCGCGCAATCGTTCTTTCTATCGATAATTGGCACGAATACGTGCCATTCGATGTTTCCAATCGTTTTGCATCGACGGGAGGTAAGGATTCACTTCCCAGCTCGCGCAATCGTTCGTTGTAACGATAATTGGCACGAATACGTGCCATTCGATGTTTCCAATCGTTTTGCATCGACGGGAGGTAAGGATTCACTTCCCAGCTGGCGAAATCGTTCTTTCTATCGATAATTGGCACGAATACGTGCCATTCGATGTTTCCAATCGTTCTGCATCGACGGGAGGTAAGGATTCACTTCCCAGCTCGCGCAATCGTTCGTTGTCTCGATAATTGGCACGAATACGTGCCATTCGATGTTTCCAATAGTTCTGCATCGACGGGAGGTAAGGATTCACTTCCCAGCTCGCGCAATCGTTCGTTGTATCGATAATTGGCACGAATACGTGCCATTCGATGTTTCCAATCGTTTTGCATCGACGGGAGGTAAAGATTCACTTCCCAGCTCGCGCAATCGTTCTTTCTATCGATAATTGGCACGAATTCGTGCCATTCGATATTTCCAATCGTTTTGCATCGACGGGAGGTAAGGATTCACTTCCCAGCTCGCGCAATCGTTCGTTGTATCGATAATTACAAGAATACGTGCCAATCGATGTTTCCAATCGTTTTGCATCGACGGGAGGTAAGGATTCACTTCCCAGCTCGCGCAATCGTTCGTTGTATCGATAATTGGCACGAATACGTGCCATTCGATGTTTCCAATCGTTTTGCATCGACGGGAGGTAAGGATTCACTTCCCAGCTCGCGCAATCGTTCGTTGTAACGATAATTGGCACGAATACGTGCCATTCGATGTTTCCAATCGTTTTGCATCGACGGGAGGTAAGGATTCACTTCCCAGCTGGCGAAATCGTTCTTTCTATCGATAATTGGCACGAATACGTGCCATTCGATGTTTCCAATCGTTCTGCATCGACGGGAGGTAAGGATTCACTTCCCAGCTCGCGCAATCGTTCGTTGTCTCGATAATTGGCACGAATACGTGCCATTCGATGTTTCCAATAGTTCTGCATCGACGGGAGGTAAGGATTCACTTCCCAGCTCGCGCAATCGTTCGTTGTATCGATAATTGGCACGAATACGTGCCATTCGATGTTTCCAATCGTTTTGCATCGACGGGAGGTAAGGATTCACTTCCCAGCTCGCGCAATCGTTCGTTGTATCGATAATTGGCACGAATACGTGCCATTCGATGTTTCCAATCGTTTTGCATCGACGGGAGGTAAAGATTCACTTCCCAGCTCGCGCAATCGTTCTTTCCATCGATAATTGGCACGAATTCGTGCCATTCGATGTTTCCAATCGTTTTGCATCGACGGGAGGTAAGGATTCACTTCCCAGCTCGCCTAATCGTTCTTTCTATCGATAATTGGCACGAATACGTGCCATTCGATGTTTCCAATCGTTCTGCATCGACGGGAGGTAAGGATTCACTTCCCAGCTCGCGCAATCGTTCGTTGTCTCGATAATTGGCACGAATACGTGCCATTCGATGTTTCCAATTGTTCTGCATCGACGGGAGGTAAGGATTCACTTCCCAGCTCGCGCAATCGTTCGTTGTATCGATAATTGGCACGAATACGTGCCATTCGATGTTTCCAATCGTTTTGCATCGACGGGAGGTAAGGATTCACTTCCCAGCTCGCGCAATCGTTCGTTGTATCGATAATTGGCACGAATACGTGCCATTCGATGTTTCCAATCGTTTTGCATCGACGGGAGGTAAAGATTCACTTCCCAGCTCGCGCAATCGTTCTTTCCATCGATAATTGGCACGAATTCGTGCCATTCGATGTTTCCAATCGTTTTGAATCGACGGGAGGTAAGGATTCACTTCCCAGCTCGCGCAATCGTTCGTTGTATCGATAATTACAAGAATACGTGCCAATCGATGTTTCCAATCGTTTTGCATCGACGGGAGGTAAGGATCAACTTCCCAGCTCGCGCAATCGTTCGTTGTATCGATAATTGGCACGAATACGTGCCATTCGATGTTTCCAATCGTTTTGCATCGACGGGAGGTAAGGATTCACTTCCCAGCTCGCGCAATCGTTCGTTGTATCGATAATTGGCACGAATACGTGCCATTCGATGTTTCCAATCGTTTTGCATCGACGGGAGGTAAAGATTCACTTCCCAGCTCGCGCAATCGTTCTTTCTATCGATAATTGGCACGAATTCGTGCCATTCGATGTTTCCAATCGTTTTGAATCGACGGGAGGTAAGGATTCACTTCCCAGCTCGCGCAATCGTTCGTTGTATCGATAATTACAAGAATACGTGCCAATCGATGTTTCCAATCGTTTTGCATCGACGGGAGGTAAGGATCAACTTCCCAGCTCGCGCAATCGTTCGTTGTATCGATAATTGGCACGAATACGTGCCATTCGATGTTTCCAATCGTTTTGCATCGACGGGAGGTAAGGATTCACTTCCCAGCTCGCGCAATCGTTCGTTGTATCGATAATTGGCACGAATACGTGCCATTCGATGTTTCCAATCGTTTTGCATCGACGGGAGGTAAGGATTCACTTCCCAGCTCGCGCAATCGTTCTTTCTATCGATAATTGGCACGAATACGTGCCATTCGATGTTTCCAATCGTTTTGCATCGACGGGAGGTAAAGAATCACTTCCCAGCTCGCGCAATCGTTCTTTCTATCGATAATTGGCACGAATACGTGCCATTCGATGTTGCTAATCGTTTTGCATCGACGGGAGGTAAGGATTCACTTCCCAGCTCGCGCAATCGTTCGTTGTATCGATAATTGTCACGAATACGTGCCATTCGATGTTTCCAATCGTTTTGCATCGACGGGAGGTAAGGATTCACTTCCCAGCTCGCGCAATCGTTCTTTCTATCGATAATTGGCACGAATACGTGCCATTCGATGTTTCCAATCGTTCTGCATCGACGGGAGGTAGGGATTCACTTCCCAGCTCGCGCAATCGTTCGTTGTATCGATAATTGGCACGAATACGTGCCATTCGATGTTTCCAATCGTTTTGCAACGACGGGAGGTAAGGATTCACTTCTCAGCTCGCGCAATCGTTCTTTCTATCGATAATTGGCACGAATACGTGCCATTCGATATTTCTAATCGTTCTGGATCGACGGGAGGTAAGGATTCACTCCCCAGCTCGCGCAGTCGTTCTTTCTATCGATAATTGGCACGAATACGTGCCATTCGATGTTGCTAATCGTTTTGCATCGACGGGAGGTAAGGATTCACTTCCCAGCTCGCGCAATCGTTCGTTGTATCGATAATTGGCACGAATACGTGCCATTCGATGTTTCCAATCGTTTTGCATCGACGGGAGGTAAGGATTCACTTCCCAGCTCGCGCAATCGTTCGTTGTCTCGATAATTGGCACGAATACGTGCCATTCGATGTTTCCAATTGTTCTGCATCGACGGGAGGTAAGGATTCACTTCCCAGCTCGCGCAATCGTTCGTTGTATCGATAATTGGCACGAATACGTGCCATTCGATGTTTCCAATCGTTTTGCATCGACGGGAGGTAAGGATTCACTTCCCAGCTCGCGCAATCGTTCGTTGTATCGATAATTGGCACGAATACGTGCCATTCGATGTTTCCAATCGTTTTGCATCGACGGGAGGTAAAGATTCACTTCCCAGCTCGCGCAATCGTTCTTTCCATCGATAATTGGCACGAATTCGTGCCATTCGATGTTTCCAATCGTTTTGAATCGACGGGAGGTAAGGATTCACTTCCCAGCTCGCGCAATCGTTCGTTGTATCGATAATTACAAGAATACGTGCCAATCGATGTTTCCAATCGTTTTGCATCGACGGGAGGTAAGGATCAACTTCCCAGCTCGCGCAATCGTTCGTTGTATCGATAATTGGCACGAATACGTGCCATTCGATGTTTCCAATCGTTTTGCATCGACGGGAGGTAAGGATTCACTTCCCAGCTCGCGCAATCGTTCGTTGTATCGATAATTGGCACGAATACGTGCCATTCGATGTTTCCAATCGTTTTGCATCGACGGGAGGTAAAGATTCACTTCCCAGCTCGCGCAATCGTTCTTTCTATCGATAATTGGCACGAATTCGTGCCATTCGATGTTTCCAATCGTTTTGAATCGACGGGAGGTAAGGATTCACTTCCCAGCTCGCGCAATCGTTCGTTGTATCGATAATTACAAGAATACGTGCCAATCGATGTTTCCAATCGTTTTGCATCGACGGGAGGTAAGGATCAACTTCCCAGCTCGCGCAATCGTTCGTTGTATCGATAATTGGCACGAATACGTGCCATTCGATGTTTCCAATCGTTTTGCATCGACGGGAGGTAAGGATTCACTTCCCAGCTCGCGCAATCGTTCGTTGTATCGATAATTGGCACGAATACGTGCCATTCGATGTTTCCAATCGTTTTGCATCGACGGGAGGTAAGGATTCACTTCCCAGCTCGCGCAATCGTTCTTTCTATCGATAATTGGCACGAATACGTGCCATTCGATGTTTCCAATCGTTTTGCATCGACGGGAGGTAAAGAATCACTTCCCAGCTCGCGCAATCGTTCTTTCTATCGATAATTGGCACGAATACGTGCCATTCGATGTTGCTAATCGTTTTGCATCGACGGGAGGTAAGGATTCACTTCCCAGCTCGCGCAATCGTTCGTTGTATCGATAATTGTCACGAATACGTGCCATTCGATGTTTCCAATCGTTTTGCATCGACGGGAGGTAAGGATTCACTTCCCAGCTCGCGCAATCGTTCTTTCTATCGATAATTGGCACGAATACGTGCCATTCGATGTTTCCAATCGTTCTGCATCGACGGGAGGTAGGGATTCACTTCCCAGCTCGCGCAATCGTTCGTTGTATCGATAATTGGCACGAATACGTGCCATTCGATGTTTCCAATCGTTTTGCAACGACGGGAGGTAAGGATTCACTTCTCAGCTCGCACAATCGTTCTTTCTATCGATAATTGGCACGAATACGTGCCATTCGATATTTCCAATCGTTCTGGATCGACGGGAGGTAAGGATTCACTCCCCAGCTCGCGCAGTCGTTCTTTCTATCGATAATTGGCACGAATACGTGCCATTCGATGTTGCTAATCGTTTTGCATCGACGGGAGGTAAGGATTCACTTCCCAGCTCGCGCAATCGTTCGTTGTATCGATAATTGGCACGAATACGTGCCATTCGATGTTTCCAATCGTTTTGCATCGACGGGAGGTAAGGATTCACTTCCCAGCTCGCGCAATCGTTCTTTCTATCGATAATTGGCACGAATACGTGCCATTCGATGTTTCCAATCGTTTTCCATCGACGGGAGGTAAGGATTCACTTCTCAGCTCGCGCAATCGTTCTTTCTACCGATAATAGGCACGAATACGTGCCACTCGATGTTTCCAATCGTTCTGCATCGACGGGAGGTAAGGATTCACTTCCCAGCTCGCGCAATCGTTCGTTGTATCCATGATTGGCACGAATACGTGCCATTCGATGTTTCCAATCGTTTTGCATCGACGGGAGGTAAGGATTCACTTCCCAGCTCGCGCAATCGTTCTTTCTACCGATAATAGGCACGAATACGTGCCATTCGATGTTTCCAATCGTTTTGCATCGACGGGAGGTAAAGATTCACTTCCCAGCTCGCGCAATCGTTCTTTCTATCGATAATTGGCACGAATTCGTGCCATTCGATGTTTCCAATCGTTTTGCATCGACGGGAGGTAAGGATTCACTTCCCAGCTCGCGCAATCGTTCGTTGTATCGATAATTACAAGAATACGTGCCAATCGATGTTTCCAATCGTTTTGCATCGACGGGAGGTAAGGATCAACTTCCCAGCTCGCGCAATCGTTCGTTGTATCGATAATTGGCACGAATACGTGCCATTCGATGTTTCCAATCGTTTTGCATCGACGGCAGGTACGGATTCACTTCCCAGCTCGCGCAATCGTTCTTTCTATCGATAATTGGCACGAATACGTGCCATTCGATGTTTCCAATCGTTTTGCATCGACGGGAGGTAAGGATTCACTTCCCAGCTCGCGCAATCGTTCTTTCTATCGATAATTGGCACGAATACGTGCCATTCGATGTTTCCAATCGTTTTGCATCGACGGGAGGTAAGGATTCACTTCCCAGCTCGCGCAATCGTTCGTTGTAACGATAATTGGCACGAATACGTGCCATTCGATGTTTCCAATCGTTCTGCATCGACGGGAGGTAAGGATTCACTTCCCAGCTCGCGCAATCGTTCGTTGTCTCGATAATTGGCACGAATACGTGCCATTCGATGTTTCCAATTGTTCTGCATCGACGGGAGGTAAGGATTCACTTCCCAGCTCGCGCAATCGTTCGTTGTATCGATAATTGGCACGAATACGTGCCATTCGATGTTTCCAATCGTTTTGCATCGACGGGAGGTAAGGATTCACTTCCCAGCTCGCGCAATCGTTCTTTCTATCGATAATTGGCACGAATACGTGCCATTCGATGTTTCCAATCGTTTTGCATCGACGGGAGGTAAGGATTCACTTCCCAGCTCGCGCAATCGTTCGTTGTATCGATAATTGGCACGAATACGTGCCATTCGATGTTTCCAATCGTTTTGCATCGACGGGAGGTAAGGATTCACTTCCCAGCTCGCGCAATCGTTCGTTGTAACGATAATTGGCACGAATACGTGCCATTCGATGTTTCCAATCGTTTTGCATCGACGGGAGGTAAGGATTCACTTCCCAGCTCGCGCAATCGTTCTTTCTATCGATAATTGGCACGAATACGTGCCATTCGATGTTTCCAATCGTTTTGCATCGACGGGAGGTAAGGATTCACTTCCCAGCTCGCGCAATCGTTCGTTGTATCGATAATTGGCACGAATACGTGCCATTCGATGTTTCCAATCGTTTTCCATCGACGGGAGGTAAGGATTCACTTCTCAGCTCGCGCAATCGTTCTTTCTACCGATAATAGGCACGAATACGTGCCACTCGATGTTTCCAATCGTTCTGCATCGACGGGAGGTAAGGATTCACTTCCCAGCTCGCGCAATCGTTCGTTGTATCCATGATTGGCACGAATACGTGCCATTCGATGTTTCCAATCGTTTTGCATCGACGGGAGGTAAGGATTCACTTCCCAGCTCGCGCAATCGTTCTTTCTACCGATAATAGGCACGAATACGTGCCATTCGATGTTTCCAATCGTTTTGCATCGACGGGAGGTAAAGATTCACTTCCCAGCTCGCGCAATCGTTCTTTCTATCGATAATTGGCACGAATTCGTGCCATTCGATGTTTCCAATCGTTTTGCATCGACGGGAGGTAAGGATTCACTTCCCAGCTCGCGCAATCGTTCGTTGTATCGATAATTACAAGAATACGTGCCAATCGATGTTTCCAATCGTTTTGCATCGACGGGAGGTAAGGATCAACTTCCCAGCTCGCGCAATCGTTCGTTGTATCGATAATTGGCACGAATACGTGCCATTCGATGTTTCCAATCGTTTTGCATCGACGGCAGGTACGGATTCACTTCCCAGCTCGCGCAATCGTTCTTTCTATCGATAATTGGCACGAATACGTGCCATTCGATGTTTCCAATCGTTTTGCATCGACGGGAGGTAAGGATTCACTTCCCAGCTCGCGCAATCGTTCTTTCTATCGATAATTGGCACGAATACGTGCCATTCGATGTTTCCAATCGTTTTGCATCGACGGGAGGTAAGGATTCACTTCCCAGCTCGCGCAATCGTTCGTTGTAACGATAATTGGCACGAATACGTGCCATTCGATGTTTCCAATCGTTTTGCATCGACGGGAGGTAAGGATTCACTTCCCAGCTGGCGAAATCGTTCTTTCTATCGATAATTGGCACGAATACGTGCCATTCGATGTTTCCAATCGTTTTGCATCGACGGGAGGTAAGGATTCACTTCCCAGCTCGCGCAATCGTTCGTTGTATCGATAATTGGCACGAATACGTGCCATTCGATGTTTCCAATTGTTCTGCATCGACGGGAGGTAAGGATTCACTTCCCAGCTCGCGCAATCGTTCGTTGTATCGATAATTGGCACGAATACGTGCCATTCGATGTTTCCAATCGTTTTGCATCGACGGGAGGTAAGGATTCACTTCCCAGCTCGCGCAATCGTTCTTTCTATCGATAATTGGCACGAATACGTGCCATTCGATGTTTCCAATCGTTTTGCATCGACGGGAGGTAAGGATTCACTTCCCAGCTCGCGCAATCGTTCGTTGTATCGATAATTGGCACGAATACGTGCCATTCGATGTTTCCAATCGTTTTGCATCGACGGGAGGTAAGGATTCACTTCCCAGCTCGCGCAATCGTTCGTTGTAACGATAATTGGCACGAATACGTGCCATTCGATGTTTCCAATCGTTTTGCATCGACGGGAGGTAAGGATTCACTTTCCAGCTCGCGCAATCGTTCGTTGTATCGATAATTGGCACGAATACGTGCTATTCGATGTTTCCAATCGTTTTGCATCGACGGGAGGTAAGGATTCACTTCCCAGCTCGCGCAATCGTTCTTTCTATTGATACTTGGCACGAATACGTGCCATTCGATGTTTCCAATCGTTCTGCATCGACGAGAGGTAAGGATTCACTTCCCAGCTCGCGCAATCGTTCGTTGTATCGATAATTGGCACGAATACGTGCCATTCGATGTTTCCAATCGTTTTGCATCGACGGCAGGTAAGGATTCACTTCCCAGCTCGCGCAATCGTTCTTTCTATCGATAATTGGCAAGAATTCGTGCCATTCGATGTTTCCAATCGTTTTGCATCGACGGGAGGTAAGGATTCACTTTCCAGCTCGCGCAATCGTTCGTTGTATCGATAATTGGCACTGTCACGTTCCAGGTTGCTTCCGGAAGGGACATAATGTTCGCACGCAGGATGAGGAACGGAAATTGAATGGGGAAGGTGAACGTAAATTCTCGGGGTCGAATGCAAGATTCGCGCACACCGAGAGGAAAAGGTAAGAAGGAAAGAAAGAATCTCGGGGTCGAATGCAAGATTCGCGCACGCCGAGAGGAAAAGGTAAGTAGGAAACAAAGGAGGAATCTCGGGGTCGAATGCAAGATTCGCGCACGCCGAGAGGAAAAGGTAAGTGGAAAACAAAGGAGGAATCTCGGGGTAGAATGCAAGATTCGCGCACGCCGAGAGGAAAAGGTAAGTAGGGAAGAGAAGGAGGAATCTCGGGGTCGAATGCAAGATTCGCGCACGTCGAGAGGAAAAGGTAAGTAGGAAGGAAAGAATCTCGGGGTCGAATGCAAGATTCGCGCACGCCGAGAGGAAAAGGTAAGTAGGAAAGAAAGAATCTCGGGGTCGAATGCAAGATTCGCGCACGCCGAGAGGAAAAGGTAAGTAGGAAAGAAAAGAGGAATCTCGGGGTCGAATGCAAGATTCGCGCACGCCGAGAGGAAAAGGTAAGTAGGAAACAAAGAATCTCGGGGTCGAATGCAAGATTCGCGCACGCCGAGAGGAAAGGGTAAGTAGGAAAGGAAAAGAGGAATCTCGGGGTCGAATGCAAGATTCGCGCACGCCGAGAGGAAAAGGTAAGTAGGAAAGAAAAGGAAAAGGAAGGAAGTTAGGAGTGCCGCACTCTTACTATGGGGGGAATTGCTCAGCGAGGATACTAGTTCCTCAGATTTGATTAATATCGAGAAACACGAACGGAAAGTTCGTATGGAACGAGGTAATAAAACGACTCACCTAGCTGCTATGTCGGGGTTGCGACCCTCGGGTGAACACGTACAATTGTTACCATCGGGTGATCACCTCGAGTACGTGTCCCGATTGCACTTGCCACAACTCTTCCGCTGTTATTTCGAAATATTGTTCTGTGCACTCTGCGCACTGAGATGCTGGACGGATAGTGGAGATTGCGGTATTGCACTGTGCACAGACGGAAATACGCTGGGCTTCCTCTACAGTGCTCATGTCATGCCAACCTCCTGATTGATATGCCTGTCTTTGTACGGGGGTCAACTGATTGTAACAGTTGATGCAAATTCGGCCCCAGTCGCCTACGTATATTCCTTCTATGGCGATCGTGGAACACCAAATGGCTAGCAGGGGTTTGTAAACTTCTGGATAGTCAGAGGGAAGGACGCCGTCCCAGGGACCTTGAAATTCTTCGTCCTCTTCTTCTTCGATTCCTTCCCAAATCTCGTAAGGGAGCTGCATTCGGTAAATTTTGCAGTGTGCTGCGCGAATGTCGAATATTCTTTGAGGTTCGCTATCTTATTGTATTTACTAGAATAAATCGCGAAAGGTTCGAAGTTCACTGGGGTATTTGTTGTAATAAATCACTGCATCACTTTGAACACGTCGTTGTATTTATTAAAATAAGTCGTCGAATTATTCTAAGTTCCTTAGGGTAATTATCGAGATAAATCGTTGAAATTATTCTATGTTCCTTAAGGTAATTATTGAAATAAATCGTTGAATTATTCTATGTTCCTTAAGGTATTTATTGAATTAAATCGTGGAACTTTCTATGTTCCTTAAGGTATTTATGAAATAAATCGTTGAATTATTCTATGTTCCTTAAGGTAATTATTGAAATAAATCGTTGAATTATTCTATGTTCCTGAAGGTAATTATTGAAATAAATCGTGGAAAATTCTAAGTTCCTTAAGGTAATTATTGAAATGAATCGTGGAACTATTCTATGTTCCTTAAAGTAATTATTGAATTAAATCGTTGAAAATTCTAAGTTCCTTAAGGTAATTATTGAAATAAATCGTGGAAAATTCTAAGTTCCTTAAGGTAATTATTGAAATAAATCGCGTAATTATTATACACTTGAAGACTGATGTATCGACGTTCACTGCCACTCGAAGACTGATTCACTGATGTGTCGGCGCTTACTGCCACTCGAAGACTGAATTGGAGACTGAACCGGAGACTGGACCGGAGACTGGTGACTGGAGACTGGTGATTATTCAGGTGGTGCCGGCCTATTTATACCCATCTCTGGAATTTCTGGTATGCGAGGAATGCCTGGTATGCGTGGTATGTCTGGTATGCGTGGTATGCCCGGTATGTTGGCTGTTGCTGGAGTTGACTGCTCTGGAATGCCAGTGGTTCTCAACCGGCAGGGGTTCTCTATTGGTCGTAACTAAATTGAAATAATTTATATTAGTTAATTATAAGACTGTTATATGGCGAATTCGGACGGGTTGGTTGATGTTATCGTGTTGTAATAGAATATTGTAGTAAATTGCGTTTGTTAATTATGAATTATGTCGTATTGTTGATTCTGATGAGTTATTTGATTTGATCGTGTTGTAGCGATGTACTCGAGAGGACGCGAAAAGGGTTTTCTTCCTCGTGCAGTGAGGGCTTCTCTTGGGGCGCGAAGGGGGTTTCTTCCTCGTGGAGTGAGGGCTTCTCTTAGGACGCGAAGGGGGTTTCTTCCTCGTGGAGTGAGGGCTTCTCTTGGGACGCGAAGGGGGTTTCTTCCTCGTGGAGTGAGGGCTTCTCTTGGGACGCGAAGGGGGTTTCTTCCTCGTGGAGCGAGGGCTTCTCTCGAGTGTCGTTCTTCGTTTAAGGTAATAATGTTTTGTGTAGTGACGATTTGGAATTAATAAGAGTTTTTATTTGTTTGCAGGTAATCAGTGGTGAGAAGAGATATATTTGGTGAGTATCTTATATTTGTTCACAGGCGATCGATGGTGAGAAGTGTAATGTAAGGTAAGTACTTCATTTGAGTAGTGATGGGTTGGAATAATAAGAGATTTTAATTGTTTATAGGTAATCGGTGGTGAGAAGAGAGGTATAAGATGAGTATCTTATGAGAGACAAACCATTTGTTCACGGGCAGTCGATGGTGAGAGGTGTAAGGTAAGGTAAGTACTTCGTTTGAGTAGTGATGGGTTGGAACAATAAGAGATTTTATTTGTTGTAGGTAATCGGTGGTGTGGAGAGATGCAAGACGTTGCGATGCCATTAAAAGGGGAAATATGGTACAAAGGGTAGTGATATAAGTAAATGTATAAGAAAAGGGGAGAGAGCATTATATTATATTATAAGAGAGTGTGTTAAAAGAGAGTGTGTTATGTATAAAAAGGGAATGTATTTTATATTAAAAAGGGGAATGGTATTTTATGTTAAAAGGGGGGAATGCTATTTTATGTCAAAAGGGGGAATGCTCAGTTCCTGCTGGACGTTACACAGCCGCAGGGGCAGCCCAGCGTTCACATCATAGCGAATATAGTAGATAAAGGAAGAAAAATATGAGCCGACATGCGGCAAAAATGACGGCACGTCACACCTCCCCCCTTATTTTAAGAAATGCTTGCATTTCTTTAGTGGGAGATGCGGTTTGAGCGAAAAAAAATATCTTGGTTCCCTTGATTGTGTATTAGTGGGATGGGTAAGAGTAGTTGTACGAAACATGTGTTTGGACGAGGAATGAGTTTGTTTTTCCGGTTAACTAAAATAAATAGGATCATGCCTGTTTTGAATGGCGGATATTCGTTTGCCTTCGTATATTATTGATGAGTCGGGTGAAGCAGATGTATGTTGGGTGAATTAAATAAAATGAAAGATACGCTTGTACCTGAATTGTTGAATAATTCTACCTTTTTCTCACGTTTCCGCAATAATAACACGAGATAAATATTTGTTTGAACGAAAAGCGAGGCAACTTCCTTCATTAGCTGAAATAAGATGGGTTATACATGTATCTTGTAGTATAAATAGAATTAATTGTCAATAATGTATGGAATGAAAGAAACGTATGTTGAATTAATAAAATAAAATGAAATATATGTGTGTATTTGAATAATAAGTAACCTTATTTCTCTTGTATATGTATATATGGTAATAATGAAATAAAATAACTATATGTTTAAACGAAAAATGAAGTTGTTTCTTTCATTAGCTGAAATAAAAAGGGTTATACATGTATTTTGTAGAATAATGAAATTAATCGTCAATAATGAATGGGATGAAAGAAACGTATGTTGAATTAATAAAATAAATGAAATATAAGGTTATGATTGAATAATGAATAGTTTTGTTTCTCTTGATTGGGTGAGGTGTGGAGTATTTCTGGACGAACTATCTTTGCTTTCTCTCGTTATTAGTGGTGATTAACTAAAATCGTTTTTGTTAGTTGTACAAAATGACAATAATAATTGTTTAGAAAAATATAAAAGGTGGTCATGTTAGGACGATTAGTAATAAGGTGAGTATCTTGGAACGACAAATAAAATAAATATGGATGTCTTACGTGGGTAAGTAAGGTATGGTAGGTTATAGTGGTAAATTAAAATAGTAAGTCTTGCATGTTTTTTGAGAAAAATAAAATAAAAATAGATATGTTGTGTGAGCTCAGTAAATGGTGGACATCGCATTGCCGCAGGGGCAGTCCTCCGATTACATCACGGCTCGCTTATTTAAATGAATTGTTTTCTTTTTGTGTTTTTTTTTTTTTTGTGTTGACTTAGGCTAAACAACGATTAAATTTAGAATTAAGGTTAATAATTAAGTGAGGTAGGTATAAGTAAGTATGAATTAAGTGTAAGATTAAGAGATAGTAAAGTAAGGTAAGTATAGCTAATCTAATATATATATTTTCTGTTTTGTTTTTTTTTGTTTTGTTTTAGTAGGTTAACTAGGCTAGGTAGAATTAAGTTTAGGGTTAATGAGTAATGTTAATAATTAGGTAAGGTATATATAAGGAAACTAAATAGTACGGTTTTAATATAGGAATACTGGCTAAGGTTAAATTAAAGGAGGTCGGGCATGTCAAGCAGGATGTCGTACCACTCCACCTGTGATGGTTCCTGCTCGACAGGGGGGTCATTGGGGGCGCGCATTGGAGGGAAGCCAATGTCGAGCCACTCCAATTCTTCTAAGGCGCCGTGCTCCACGCGGAGGGCGGCAGAAGTATCCAGGATCTCGATCACTGGCGGGGGCGGCGGCACTTGTTGATAAGGCGGAGGAGGGACAATACTCGCCCCTACCGAAGCCAGGGAACGCCGGAAGTGGTCGTCCACTGCGGTGGCCGCGTCGCCTTCATGGTAAGTTATTATTGTACAAGTTTCACTTACCACTTGCACGCGGGGCTCGGGTTCCGTGGATGGTTCCTTGAGCGGTGCCTCCGTGTTGGTCGGAGCCCGCACCAACGAAATTCTCTTTGCGGGTGGCAGCATCTCGTCCGCCAATATTTTAGGTAACGCCTTGCGGCGTTTCCGCAAAGGAATCTTATTCCTTGCGGCACGGCAATAGGTGCCGGCAGCTTTACAGCGTTTCCTATTACGCGTGTGCCCGGGCATGGTGTTGCTTGAATGATCGAACACGTGGCGCGGACTTGTATTTATAGCGAGGTTTGGAATGCGAAGAATGTTGGTATGCCAGGAATGCTGGGAATCCTGGTATGCCAGGAATGCTAGGAATCTTGGAATTTTTGTTACGGACCGAGGATACCTGGAGCGTGACAAACGTCTAGAATCTCAAGCACGCCAGGAATGTCGCGTCTTTCTGCAGTGGTTCTCCACCCATCGTGGTTATATATATATATATCTGTTTCATTCCGTAATCTTTTATATTTGTGGGCCTGCGATGTGCATTCTTGTATATATATATATATATATCTGTATCTTATTATATATAAATTTTGTTCAGGTTTTAGCTATGTTAACAATGTTAATAAAATAGGAATAAATGGGAATTTTAATGCAAGTTAAATTAGGAATCAGTTTTAATGTAAATGTATTTTCTAGGTACGAGGGGAGGGGCGATATCCAAAAGGATATCGACACACGCTGATAATTTAGTTTAGATTCCTGAGGATCATTTTTTGTGAACTTTTATGAATGCGAGGCTGATAATATAAGGGGGGAATAAAGGGGAGGGGCGATATCCAAAAGGATATCGACATTAGTTAATGAATTAGATTAAGGGTTTTGAAAACTGTTTTATGAAGGTTTAATATTGCCATTGGCGCGTAAGGAAAGGGAGGGGGGACATTTTAGTGGGTCAATTTCCGCGCTTTGTTCGCATGAATGACCTTGTAGCCGTTATTCCACGAAATCTTTAGGTTATGCAAAGGGAGTACTTCGATGACCTTGTGCGGGCCAGTGTAGTGATCTGCGAATTTTCCCTTGCGGGTATTCTTTACGACAAAGACCTCGTCTCCGGCTTGGAAAGTTTCCTCGTTTATATGACGATCGTAATACATTTTGTATCTTTCTTTAGCGCGTTTTAATCTATCCGCTGCGAGATTTTGTAATTCGTTAATGCACTCCGTTAATCGCGAGAGGTAACCCCCGTAAGTTTCGTCGTCTGGGGGTTCGACCGGCCGCTGTTGGGCGGGGACCCGTGCTATTTTTCCGAAAACTAGTTCGTGTGGAGTGTAACCCGTACCTTCATGGAAACTCGTATTGTAGGAGAATGCCGCGAGATCGGTCCAGTTATCCCAATCGTCGTTTTCATTCACGTACATTTTTAAGAACTCTACTAACACTATGTGGGATCTCTCTAAGGACCCGTTGGATTGGGGATGGAACGCGGTAGTTTTGTATTGCGCGATCCTGAATTTGCGAGCGATGGTTTTCATAAACGCGCTGATGAAGTTCGTTCCTTGATCGGTGAGGACGGCTTTTGGCGCGCCAAATCGGCATATTAAATTCTTTATGAAGGCGTCGGCAACTTCCGGGGAGGTGGTGCCTTTCAATGGTGCGCATACAAAATATTTTGTGAGCAGATCTTGCATCGTTAATATGTACGTATGGCCAGAAGGTGATGTAGGGAGAGGGCCTACTATATCCATACCGACCTTATCAAATGCTGCCCCAGGGGTATCGGTTAAAACCATTGGCTGTCGGGTTTTAACCCGTACTAATTTTTTTTTCTGGCACAGCATGCAATTTTTTATGTATATCCTTACTTGTTGCTTCAATCCTTGCCAGTAATAATTTTGGCGGATTCTTTTTAGCGTTTTTGTGACACCTCTATGTCCTCCTACGGCTGAAGAGTGGTTGTCTTGAATAATAGGCAGTCTCAGAGTTGCGTCGGGTATTTGCACCGTTTGCGTGCAAATGGTTAGTTGTAGGTTTTCCTCTATTAGTTTAGAGCATATTTCGTCTATTATTTCCTCCCAGGTGAAGGTTCCAATCTGCGGAGTTTTTGCGATGCTAGCTGCTGACAATCGCAATTCTCGTACGACGTCCTTCAATGAATCGGTTGCACTATGGAAGATTCCTGGATCTACTGGGAAATTGACCTTTTCCTTGATGACCAGGCCAATGACTGTTTTTCCTCGGTGTTTCAATACGCGTGCTCGCCCGAGCGTGAGGTCTCTTCTAATAGGGAGATCTGCGTATTTCCTTAAATTCTCTCCTCCATTGTCACAGGGGTTGCCATCTCCGGCCAAGAAGATTATTACGGGGCCGTGTTGGACGACCAAGGGGTCCCGACTGAAGCGGATGGTGCCGCTGTGGTTCAAGTTTTGCGGAGTTGTTTCCGGTTGGTCATTATCTGTGAGGTCATCGTCCGATTCTCCTGTAGAGTCGTCGTCTATACTGACGGGGCGATTAGGGGGCGTATAAGTTCCTTCTTCTGGGTGCATTTCGGTGTGACTGATAGGCGGAAATTCTGGTTCGGTTCTGCTGGTAGACGGCGCATTGTAGGTTGGTTGAAGCGGTGGCGTCAGTTCCATGTCCGAGATGTCTTCGTGTTGTGGTCTTCTCGGAGGGTTGGGGTGACTAAAAATAGATTCGTCCGAGTCTGTAGAGCTTACTCGTCCTGTTTCCCAATGCGAATGTACGGGTCCATGATATCTGGGCCGTTTCCTGTTTTCGTGTCCGAGGAATAGTTCTGCGTCTGAATCAGAACTCGATCGTGGGCGGATAGGACAGGCGACTGTAGTTGTATTTCCGGGAGGATTACGGGAGAGCGCGTCGGCTACCTTATTAGTTTTCCCCGGTTGGTATTGTATTTCGTAGTCGAATTCGGCTAGTTTTAGCCGCCATCGAACCAGTCGAGAAGTTGGGTCCTTGACTCTATGGAGCCAGACCAACGGCTGGTGATCCGTGTATAGGACGAATTTCTTTCCGTATAGGTATGGTCGAAAATGGCTGGTGCAGTATACTATTGCAAGGAGTTCCTTATCCGCGTAAGTTTGAGAAATTACGCCTCCCACTGCATAATCGGACGCGTCCGTCGTGAGGTGGAATTCCTTTTCGAAGTCGGGGAATTGCAAAATAGGTTCGTTGACCAACTTGTTCCTGAGATACTCGAAGGATTTTTGTTGCTGCTCACCCCAAGCGAAGGGTGTACCCTTTTTAAGGAGTGACGTGAGGGGTCGCGCTTCCTTCGAGAAGTCTGGGATAAACCGCCTATAATACCCGGTCAATCCTAGGAATTGTTTAATGCCTTTTGTTGTGCGGGGTGCAGGATAGTTCGTGACGGAGATTACCTTCTGAGGGTCGGGTCTTACGCCGTCCCGCGTGAGGACGTGGCCCAAATATGCCACTTCCTTTCGCAAAAATTGGCATTTATTGGGTTGTAATTTTAGGTTAGCTTCGCGCAGCCTATCGGCGAGCCTTCGAAATTTGATTTCGTGTTCACTAAGTGAACTGCAGTAAAGAACAATATCGTCTAAGTAAACGAACATTTCTGACCCTTGCAGCCCGGAGAGGACGTGATCCATGAGTCGCTGGAACGTTGCGGGTGCGTTGCGTAATCCGAAGGGCATTCTTGAAAATTCATAATGCCCGTGTGGGGCCGAGAACGCAGTTTTCTGCGCGTGTTCTGGTTTCATAGGGATTTGGTGAAAACCAGAAACGAGATCGAACACTGAAAAATACTTGGCGCCGCCGAGCTGATCGAGTATATCTATGATATTTGGGAGCGGGTACGCGTCTGGAACTGTTTTTTGATTAAGGTGGCGATAGTCAATCACCATTCTCCATTTTCGTTTCCCGTCGGCTCCTGGCTTTTTTGGAACTATCCAGAGAGGCGAACTGTACGGGGAGACGGATGGTTTGATAATTTCCTTTTTCAGCAGTTCCTCCATTTGTGTACGGATTTCTTCCTTGTGAATAGGAGGGAAACGGTATTGTTTAGTAAACACCGGAATCGAGTCTGTGGTTTCTATGGAGTGGCTAATGGCGTGCGTATGGCCTAGGGGTTCGCTGGGCAAGTGGAATACGTCTTCATATTTGCTGACGAGTTGTCGGACGTGATCCTCTTCTTCCCGATTGAGGTCCTTCGGGGATATGAGGTCGAGTATCTCTGCGACTCGTGTTTGTTGGGTGAGCTCGTCCCTGTAAGGGGTTTCGCCGGGGGTGGACCCTTGTAATCCTTCTGTGGGGTTAATTTGATATGCTACCTTCTGATCCGCAATTTGGCATACGAGGGGTGTGGACATTTGTCCGTTTCGCTGGGTTCTTCCTTCTGTGAGGGTTTCGCTAAGGGGGATGGGCCGGTTGCCCTTTTGAGAGTGGGGGTTCATCGTGTCTTCGGTTTGCTTCGAAGTCACGGCTTCCTCGGTATGCTTCACTTGGGGGTACGTTGTGGGAGCTTCTTCAAATTTCTCCAGCTGGACTGGGGGTATCCGGATAATCGCCGGTTGCTCGTTGGTGTTAATGATTCGTATGTTTGCCTTGCCATCTTGGTTTCGCACTAGGGCTTGTCCTGCGTATAGCCCTTCTCCTATGTCCATGCGTGGAATATATCCTTCCTCGATTTCGGGGTTAGCTACTGTCGCTTGTGCGACCACGCTGGTCCTCGGGGGTACTGTTATTTCCTCGATCTTGTTGAAAGGGACGAAATTGCCATTAAACGCTAGCCATTTATTTTTGAAATCCACTGTTACTCCACTTTCGGTTAAGAATCCCGAACCCAATAACCCTTGATAGCGTAGGGGTATGGTGTCTTCAACGACGTGAAATTGTACGGGGTAATTGAATAAATTTGCTGTGAGGGTGCCTAGGGTGGGCACCAAGTTTTCGGTGATTCCGATTAGGTCGATTACGTTGTCCCTGTCGATCTCGCAGGGCGTCTTGATGCACGATTGTTTTATCAGGTTTACCTCTGCTCCTGTGTCGATCATCAAGTCCGTGGGGCAGTTTAGTTGCGGGCTGCGGACGTTGATGGAGGGGACATTGTTGAAAGGGGATAGGTGCACCTTGGCGATTCTGGGCGGAGTTGGTTCGTAGGCCGGAATGTGTTTATCGGATGCGCATTTGTCCTGCCCGTTCCACGAGGCGCCTCCCTGTAATCTCGTGGGGGCTGGTCGTTTCCCGACATATTTTGATCACGCATTTTCTTCCGGCATTCCGCGGCCAAGTGTCCTATTCTCCCGCAGTAGTTGCAGGTTCGCGTTTCTGGTCGACGCGGCGTATTATGATCCGTCGTTGGAGGTGGACGGTCGAAACCTCTTCCGTTGAATCGCTCCGGGGCCCGCGTAAGGGGCGGATGATTATTAGTCGGGTAGGTCCTGCACGATCGCGCGTCGTGTCCTTCTCGATTGCATAGTTGGCATAGAGTGCGGTGTGTTCGTTCTCCCGTAAACCGGTAGCGGTCGCGCTCGATCAATTTTGCTACCCGGACCGCTCTGTCGAATGCCTCATCTAAGGACGTCAATGTCGTGGGATCCATCTGACTGCGCATCGAAAGGGGGAGTCCGTCCAAAAATGATCTTAACGCTAGCTGGTCGACGTCATATAACGCCGTCCTCGAGTTTCGATAGTAATCAGCGTCTTCGTCAGTGATGGCGAACTTAAGGTCCTTTACTCTTGAAATATAATCCAATATGTGTTCATTTCTTCCAATTATGATATTAGCTAGTTCGCCACGGTAGTGATCGGAAGTTTTAGCGGGGGCGAACACTGTTTTTAGTCTGCCGATGAATGCGTTAACCGTATCGAAGCAATAGTCCTCCACGACCAAGTACGCGTGTTTTTGTAAGCGGTTTCTTAACAAGCACGCCAATTGAGGCTCGGATGCAGGAGGGATCATTTCCCGAGCTCTTCTACACGCTCTCGCAAATTGCAGGATCGACATATTGTGTCCATCGAAGCGTGGTACCGTCTCGACGGCATCCTTCAGAGTGACCTGAAGTTTCCCGTACATTGCCGGTTCGATAAACGCGTCGTTACGTGGGTGTCCCCCGCGGTAACCGGAGGCAGGGGTTTCTAAACGCGTTTTAATGCGCTGTTTTCGTGTTAGCGCATCCACTGCGTCCTGCAGATGGGCTATTTGGTTCGCAAGGTTTTCCAACCCGGAGGCGGTTTGGGGTGCCTGTTCTTCCGGCGCCAAATCGTCGGCTGGATTAACAGGTCGCATTCGTTTGTTCGTGAATAAATCGTAATGCTCTTCGATTTGAGCTTGTTTTTCGCGCAGGAGATTCAATTTATCGTGCAACGCGGCGGTCGACGCGTCTATGGCTCTGTTAGCATCCTCTACGGAGATAGCGAGGGGGTTGGATTCGTCGGCGTCACCGTACAGCGACATGGTATTTTACAAATATGATATGAACAAATATATATATATTTTATGTACGCGCGAGGGCCTGTGATATGGCGGATTGTCACTCGTAGGTGAGTAATTTGCAGAACACGTATCGAAATTAAAGCGTTTCAACCTTCGATTATCGTTTTTAAAGAGAGATTGTGGGATTGAGTATGCACAAATCACACCGTTTCTGTTCAGTAAGAGTAAAGAGCAATCGTGGGGTTGCTAAAATTTCGATATCCCACCGCTTTTGTTCAATAAGAGTAAAGAGCAATTGTGGGGTTGCTAAAATTTCGATATCCCACCGCTGTTGTTCAATAAGAGTAAAGAGCAATTGTGGGGTTGCTAAAATTTCGATATCCCACCGCTGTCACCAATTAATATGTCACGTTCCAGGTTGCTTCCGGAAGGGACATAATGTTCGCACGCAGGATGAGGAACGGAAATTGAATGGGGAAGGTGAACGTAAATTCTCGGGGTCGAATGCAAGATTCGCGCACACCGAGAGGAAAAGGTAAGAAGGAAAGAAAGAATCTCGGGGTCGAATGCAAGATTCGCGCACGCCGAGAGGAAAAGGTAAGTAGGAAACAAAGGAGGAATCTCGGGGTCGAATGCAAGATTCGCGCACGCCGAGAGGAAAAGGTAAGTGGAAAACAAAGGAGGAATCTCGGGGTAGAATGCAAGATTCGCGCACGCCGAGAGGAAAAGGTAAGTAGGGAAGAGAAGGAGGAATCTCGGGGTCGAATGCAAGATTCGCGCACGTCGAGAGGAAAAGGTAAGTAGGAAGGAAAGAATCTCGGGGTCGAATGCAAGATTCGCGCACGCCGAGAGGAAAAGGTAAGTAGGAAAGAAAGAATCTCGGGGTCGAATGCAAGATTCGCGCACGCCGAGAGGAAAAGGTAAGTAGGAAAGAAAAGAGGAATCTCGGGGTCGAATGCAAGATTCGCGCACGCCGAGAGGAAAAGGTAAGTAGGAAACAAAGAATCTCGGGGTCGAATGCAAGATTCGCGCACGCCGAGAGGAAAGGGTAAGTAGGAAAGGAAAAGAGGAATCTCGGGGTCGAATGCAAGATTCGCGCACGCCGAGAGGAAAAGGTAAGTAGGAAAGAAAAGGAAAAGGAAGGAAGTTAGGAGTGCCGCACTCTTACTATGGGGGGAATTGCTCAGCGAGGATACTAGTTCCTCAGATTTGATTAATATCGAGAAACACGAACGGAAAGTTCGTATGGAACGAGGTAATAAAACGACTCACCTAGCTGCTATGTCGGGGTTGCGACCCTCGGGTGAACACGTACAATTGTTACCATCGGGTGATCACCTCGAGTACGTGTCCCGATTGCACTTGCCACAACTCTTCCGCTGTTATTTCGAAATATTGTTCTGTGCACTCTGCGCACTGAGATGCTGGACGGATAGTGGAGATTGCGGTATTGCACTGTGCACAGACGGAAATACGCTGGGCTTCCTCTACAGTGCTCATGTCATGCCAACCTCCTGATTGATATGCCTGTCTTTGTACGGGGGTCAACTGATTGTAACAGTTGATGCAAATTCGGCCCCAGTCGCCTACGTATATTCCTTCTATGGCGATCGTGGAACACCAAATGGCTAGCAGGGGTTTGTAAACTTCTGGATAGTCAGAGGGAAGGACGCCGTCCCAGGGACCTTGAAATTCTTCGTCCTCTTCTTCTTCGATTCCTTCCCAAATCTCGTAAGGGAGCTGCATTCGGTAAATTTTGCAGTGTGCTGCGCGAATGTCGAATATTCTTTGAGGTTCGCTATCTTATTGTATTTACTAGAATAAATCGCGAAAGGTTCGAAGTTCACTGGGGTATTTGTTGTAATAAATCACTGCATCACTTTGAACACGTCGTTGTATTTATTAAAATAAGTCGTCGAATTATTCTAAGTTCCTTAGGGTAATTATCGAGATAAATCGTTGAAATTATTCTATGTTCCTTAAGGTAATTATTGAAATAAATCGTTGAATTATTCTATGTTCCTTAAGGTATTTATTGAATTAAATCGTGGAACTTTCTATGTTCCTTAAGGTATTTATGAAATAAATCGTTGAATTATTCTATGTTCCTTAAGGTAATTATTGAAATAAATCGTTGAATTATTCTATGTTCCTGAAGGTAATTATTGAAATAAATCGTGGAAAATTCTAAGTTCCTTAAGGTAATTATTGAAATGAATCGTGGAACTATTCTATGTTCCTTAAAGTAATTATTGAATTAAATCGTTGAAAATTCTAAGTTCCTTAAGGTAATTATTGAAATAAATCGTGGAAAATTCTAAGTTCCTTAAGGTAATTATTGAAATAAATCGCGTAATTATTATACACTTGAAGACTGATGTATCGACGTTCACTGCCACTCGAAGACTGATTCACTGATGTGTCGGCGCTTACTGCCACTCGAAGACTGAATTGGAGACTGAACCGGAGACTGGACCGGAGACTGGTGACTGGAGACTGGTGATTATTCAGGTGGTGCCGGCCTATTTATACCCATCTCTGGAATTTCTGGTATGCGAGGAATGCCTGGTATGCGTGGTATGTCTGGTATGCGTGGTATGCCCGGTATGTTGGCTGTTGCTGGAGTTGACTGCTCTGGAATGCCAGTGGTTCTCAACCGGCAGGGGTTCTCTATTGGTCGTAACTAAATTGAAATAATTTATATTAGTTAATTATAAGACTGTTATATGGCGAATTCGGACGGGTTGGTTGATGTTATCGTGTTGTAATAGAATATTGTAGTAAATTGCGTTTGTTAATTATGAATTATGTCGTATTGTTGATTCTGATGAGTTATTTGATTTGATCGTGTTGTAGCGATGTACTCGAGAGGACGCGAAAAGGGTTTTCTTCCTCGTGCAGTGAGGGCTTCTCTTGGGGCGCGAAGGGGGTTTCTTCCTCGTGGAGTGAGGGCTTCTCTTAGGACGCGAAGGGGGTTTCTTCCTCGTGGAGTGAGGGCTTCTCTTGGGACGCGAAGGGGGTTTCTTCCTCGTGGAGTGAGGGCTTCTCTTGGGACGCGAAGGGGGTTTCTTCCTCGTGGAGCGAGGGCTTCTCTCGAGTGTCGTTCTTCGTTTAAGGTAATAATGTTTTGTGTAGTGACGATTTGGAATTAATAAGAGTTTTTATTTGTTTGCAGGTAATCAGTGGTGAGAAGAGATATATTTGGTGAGTATCTTATATTTGTTCACAGGCGATCGATGGTGAGAAGTGTAATGTAAGGTAAGTACTTCATTTGAGTAGTGATGGGTTGGAATAATAAGAGATTTTAATTGTTTATAGGTAATCGGTGGTGAGAAGAGAGGTATAAGATGAGTATCTTATGAGAGACAAACCATTTGTTCACGGGCAGTCGATGGTGAGAGGTGTAAGGTAAGGTAAGTACTTCGTTTGAGTAGTGATGGGTTGGAACAATAAGAGATTTTATTTGTTGTAGGTAATCGGTGGTGTGGAGAGATGCAAGACGTTGCGATGCCATTAAAAGGGGAAATATGGTACAAAGGGTAGTGATATAAGTAAATGTATAAGAAAAGGGGAGAGAGCATTATATTATATTATAAGAGAGTGTGTTAAAAGAGAGTGTGTTATGTATAAAAAGGGAATGTATTTTATATTAAAAAGGGGAATGGTATTTTATGTTAAAAGGGGGGAATGCTATTTTATGTCAAAAGGGGGAATGCTCAGTTCCTGCTGGACGTTACACAGCCGCAGGGGCAGCCCAGCGTTCACATCATAGCGAATAAAGTAGATAAAGGAAGAAAAATATGAGCCGACATGCGGCAAAAATGACGGCACGTCACAGCACGAATACGTGCCATTCGATGTTTCCAATCGTTTTGCATCGACGGGAGGTAAGGATTCACTTCCCAGCTCGCGAAATCGTTCGTTGTATCGATAACTGGCACGAATTCGTGCCATTCGATGTTTCCAATCGTTTTTCATCGACGGGAGGTAAGGATTCACTTCCCAGCTCGCGCAATCGTTCTTTCTATTGATAATTGGCACGAATACGTGCCATTCGATGTTTCCAATCGTTTTGCATCGACGGGAGGTAAGGATTCACTTCCCAGCTCTCGCTATCGTTCTTTCTATCGATAATTGGCACGAATACGTGCCATTCCATATTTCCAATCGTTTTGCATCGACGGGAGGTAAGGATTCACTTCCCAGCTCGCGCAATCGTTCTTTCTATCGATAATTGGCACGAATACGTGCCATTCGAGGTTTCCAATCGTTTTGCATCGACGGGAGGTAAGGATTCACTTCCCAGCTCTCGCAATCGTTCTTTCCATCGATAATTGGCACGAATACGTGCCATTCCATGTTTCCAATCGTTTTGCATCGACGGGAGGTAAGGATTCACTTCCCAGCTCGCGCAAACGTTCGTTGTATCGATAATTGGCACGAATACATGCCATTCGATGTTTCCTATTGTTCTGCATCGACGGGAGGTAAGGATTCACTTCCCAGCTCCCGCAATCGTTCTTTCTATCGATTATTGGCACGAATACCTGATATTTGATCTTTCCAGTCGCTTTGCATCGACGGTAGTTAAGGATTCATTTCCCAGCGCCCGCAATAGTTCTTTCTAACGATAATTGGCACGAATACCTGATATTTGATCTTTCCAGTCGCTTTGCATCGACGGTAGGTAAGGATTCATTTCCCAGCGCCCGCAATAGTTCTTTCTAACGATAATTGGCACGAATACCTGATATTCGATGTTTCCAAGCGTTCTGCATCGACGGTAGGTAAGGATTCATTTCCCAGAGCCCGCAATCGTTCTTTCTAACGAGAATTGGCACGAATACGTGATATTCGATGTTTCCAATCGTTCTGCATCGACGGTAGATAAGGATTCACTTCCCAGCTCCCGCAATCGTTCTTTCTATCGATAATTGGCGCGAATACGTGATATTCGATGTTTCCAATCGTACTGCATCGACGGTAGGTAAGGATTCACTTCCCAGCCCCCGCAATTGTTCTTTCTATCGATAATTGGCACGAATACGTGATATTCGATGCTTTCAATCGTTCTCCATCGACGGTAGATAAGGATTCTCTTCCCAGCTCGCGCAATCGTTCGTTGTATCGATAATTGGCACGAATACGTGCCATTCGATGTTTCCAATCTTTTTGCATCGACGGGAGGTAAGGATTCACTTCCCAGCTCGCGCAAACGTTCGTTGTATCGATAATTGGCACGAATACGTGCCATTCGATGTTTCCAATCGTTTTGCATCGACGGGAGGTAAGGATTCACTTCCCAGCTCGCGCAATCGTTCGTTGTATCGATAATTGGCACGAATACGTGCCATTCGATGTTTCCAATCGTTTTGCATCGACGGGAGGTAAGGATTCACTTCCCAGCTCGCGCAATCGTTCGTTGTATCGATAATTGGCACGAATACGTGCCATTCGATGTTTCCAATCGTTTTGCATCGACGGGAGGTAAAGATTCACTTCCCAGCTCGCGCAATCGTTCTTTCTATCGATAATTGGCACGAATTCGTGCCATTCGATGTTTCCAATCGTTTTGCATCGACGGGAGGTAAGGATTCACTTCCCAGCTCGCGCAATCGTTCGTTGTATCGATAATTGGCAAGAATACGTGCCAATCGATGTTTCCAATCGTTTTGCATCGACGGGAGGTAAGGATTCACTTCCCAGCTCGCGCAATCGTTCGTTGTATCGATAATTGGCACGAATACGTGCCATTCGATGTTTCCAATCGTTTTGCATCGACGGGAGGTAAGGATTCACTTCCCAGCTCGCGCAATCGTTCGTTGTATCGATAATTGGCACGAATACGTGCCATTCGATGTTTCCAATCGTTTTGCATCGACGGGAGGTAAGGATTCACTTCCCAGCTCGCGCAATCGTTCTTTCTATCGATAATTGGCACGAATACGTGCCATTCGATGTTTCCAATCGTTTTGCATCGACGGGAGGTAAGGATTCACTTCCCAGCTCGCGCAATCGTTCGTTGTATCGATAATTGGCACGAATACGTGCCATTCGATGTTTCCAATCGTTTTGCATCGACGGGAGGTAAGGATTCACTTCCCAGCTCGCGCAATCGTTCGTTGTAACGATAATTGGCACGAATACGTGCCATTCGATGTTTCCAATCGTTCTGCATCGACGGGAGGTAAGGATTCACTTTCCAGCTCGCGCAATCGTTCGTTGTATCGATAATTGGCACGAATACGTGCTATTCGATGTTTCCAATCGTTTTGCATCGACGGGAGGTAAGGATTCACTTCCCAGCTCGCGCAATCGTTCTTTCTATCGATACTTGGCACGAATACGTGCCATTCGATGTTTCCAATCGTTCTGCATCGACGAGAGGTAAGGATTCATTTCCCAGCTCGCGCAATCGTTCGTTGTATCGATAATTGGCACGAATACGTGCCATTCGATGTTTCCAATCGTTTTGCATCGACGGCAGGTAAGGATTCACTTCCCAGCTCGCGCAATCGTTCTTTCTATCGATAATTGGCAAGAATTCGTGCCATTCGATGTTTCCAATCGTTTTGCATCGACGGGAGGTAAGGATTCACTTTCCAGCTCGCGCAATCGTTCGTTGTATCGATAATTGGCACGAATACGTGCCATTCGATGTTTCCAATCGTTTTGCATCGACGGGAGGTAAGGATTCACTTCCCAGCTCGCGAAATCGTTCGTTGTATCGATAACTGGCACGAATTCGTGCTATTCGATGTTTCCAATCGTTCTGCATCGACGAGAGGTAAGGATTCATTTCCCAGCTCGCGCAATCGTTCGTTGTATCGATAATTGGCACGAATACGTGCCATTCGATGTTTCCAATCGTTTTGCATCGACGGCAGGTAAGGATTCACTTCCCAGCTCGCGCAATCGTTCTTTCTATCGATAATTGGCACGAATACGTGCCATTCGATGTTTCCAATCGTTTTGCATCGACGGGAGGTAAGGATTCACTTCCCAGCTCGCGCAATCGTTCTTTCTATCGATAATTGGCACGAATACGTGCCATTCGATGTTTCCAATCGTTTTGCATCGACGGGAGGTAAGGATTCACTTCCCAGCTCGCGCAATCGTTCGTTGTATCGATAATTGGCACGAATACGTGCCATTCGATGTTTCCAATCGTTTTGCATCGACGGGAGGTAAGGATTCACTTCCCAGCTCGCGAAATCGTTCGTTGTATCGATAACTGGCACGAATTCGTGCTATTCGATGTTTCCAATCGTTCTGCATCGACGAGAGGTAAGGATTCACTTCCCAGCTCGCGCAATCGTTCTTTCTATCGATAATTGGCACGAATTCGTGCCATTCGATGTTTCCAATCGTTTTGCATCGACGGGAGGTAAGGATTCACTTCCCAGCTCGCGCAATCGTTCGTTGTATCGATAATTGGCAAGAATACGTGCCAATCGATGTTTCCAATCGTTTTGCATCGACGGGAGGTAAGGATTCACTTCCCAGCTCGCGCAATCGTTCGTTGTATCGATAATTGGCACGTATTCGTGCCATTCGATGTTTCCAATCGTTTTGCATCGACGGGAGGTAAGGATTCACTTTCCAGCTCGCGCAATCGTTCGTTGTATCGATAATTGGCACGAATACGTGCCATTCGATGTTTCCAATCGTTTTGCATCGACGGGAGGTAAGGATTCACTTCCCAGCTCGCGCAATCGTTCTTTCTATCGATAATTGGCAAGAATTCGTGCCATTCGATGTTTCCAATCGTTTTGCATCGACGGGAGGTAAGGATTCACTTTCCAGCTCGCGCAATCGTTCGTTGTATCGATAATTGGCACGAATACGTGCCATTCGATGTTTCCAATCGTTTTGCATCGACGGGAGGTAAGGATTCACTTCCCAGCTCGCGCAATCGTTCGTTGTATCGATAATTGGCACGAATACGTGCCATTCGATGTTTCCAATCGTTTTGCATCGACGGGAGGTAAGGATTCACTTCCCAGCTCGCGCAATCGTTCGTTGTAACGATAATTGGCACGAATACGTGCCATTCGATGTTTCCAATCGTTCTGCATCGACGGGAGGTAAGGATTCACTTTCCAGCTCGCGCAATCGTTCGTTGTATCGATAATTGGCACGAATACGTGCTATTCGATGTTTCCAATCGTTTTGCATCGACGGGAGGTAAGGATTCACTTCCCAGCTCGCGCAATCGTTCTTTCTATCGATACTTGGCACGAATACGTGCCATTCGATGTTTCCAATCGTTCTGCATCGACGAGAGGTAAGGATTCATTTCCCAGCTCGCGCAATCGTTCGTTGTATCGATAATTGGTACGAATACGTGCCATTCGATGTTTCCAATCGTTTTGCATCGACGGCAGGTAAGGATTCACTTCCCAGCTCGCGCAATCGTTCTTTCTATCGATAATTGGCAAGAATTCGTGCCATTCGATGTTTCCAATCGTTTTGCATCGACGGGAGGTAAGGATTCACTTTCCAGCTCGCGCAATCGTTCGTTGTATCTATAATTGGCACGAATACGTGCCATTCGATGTTTCCAATCGTTTTGCATCGACGGGAGGTAAGGATTCACTTCCCAGCTCGCGAAATCGTTCGTTGTATCGATAACTGGCACGAATTCGTGCTATTCGATGTTTCCAATCGTTCTGCATCGACGAGAGGTAAGGATTCATTTCCCAGCTCGCGCAATCGTTCGTTGTATCGATAATTGGCACGAATACGTGCCATTCGATGTTTCCAATCGTTTTGCATCGACGGCAGGTAAGGATTCACTTCCCAGCTCGCGCAATCGTTCTTTCTATCGATAATTGGCACGAATACGTGCCATTCGATGTTTCCAATCGTTTTGCATCGACGGGAGGTAAGGATTCACTTCCCAGCTCGCGCAATCGTTCTTTCTATCGATAATTGGCACGAATACGTGCCATTCGATGTTTCCAATCGTTTTGCATCGACGGGAGGTAAGGATTCACTTCCCAGCTCGCGCAATCGTTCGTTGTAACGATAATTGGCACGAATACGTGCCATTCGATGTTTCCAATCGTTTTGCATCGACGGGAGGTAAGGATTCACTTCCCAGCTGGCGAAATCGTTCTTTCTATCGATAATTGGCACGAATACGTGCCATTCGATGTTTCCAATCGTTTTGCATCGACGGGAGGTAAGGATTCACTTCCCAGCTCGCGCAATCGTTCTTTCTATCGATAATTGGCACGAATACGTGCCATTCGATGTTTCCAATCGTTTTGCATCGACGGGAGGTAAGGATTCACTTCCCAGCTCGCGCAATCGTTCGTTGTATCGATAATTGGCACGAATACGTGCCATTCGATGTTTCCAATCGTTTTGCATCGACGGGAGGTAAGGATTCACTTCCCAGCTCGCGAAATCGTTCGTTGTATCGATAACTGGCACGAATTCGTGCTATTCGATGTTTCCAATCGTTCTGCATCGACGAGAGGTAAGGATTCACTTCCCAGCTCGCGCAATCGTTCTTTCTATCGATAATTGGCACGAATTCGTGCCATTCGATGTTTCCAATCGTTTTGCATCGACGGGAGGTAAGGATTCACTTCCCAGCTCGCGCAATCGTTCGTTGTATCGATAATTGGCAAGAATACGTGCCAATCGATGTTTCCAATCGTTTTGCATCGACGGGAGGTAAGGATTCACTTCCCAGCTCGCGCAATCGTTCGTTGTATCGATAATTGGCACGTATTCGTGCCATTCGATGTTTCCAATCGTTTTGCATCGACGGGAGGTAAGGATTCACTTTCCAGCTCGCGCAATCGTTCGTTGTATCGATAATTGGCACGAATACGTGCCATTCGATGTTTCCAATCGTTTTGCATCGACGGGAGGTAAGGATTCACTTCCCAGCTCGCGCAATCGTTCTTTCTATCGATAATTGGCAAGAATTCGTGCCATTCGATGTTTCCAATCGTTTTGCATCGACGGGAGGTAAGGATTCACTTTCCAGCTCGCGCAATCGTTCGTTGTATCGATAATTGGCACGAATACGTGCCATTCGATGTTTCCAATCGTTTTGCATCGACGGGAGGTAAGGATTCACTTCCCAGCTCGCGCAATCGTTCGTTGTAACGATAATTGGCACGAATACGTGCCATTCGATGTTTCCAATCGTTCTGCATCGACGGGAGGTAAGGATTCACTTTCCAGCTCGCGCAATCGTTCGTTGTATCGATAATTGGCACGAATACGTGCTATTCGATGTTTCCAATCGTTTTGCATCGACGGGAGGTAAGGATTCACTTCCCAGCTCGCGCAATCGTTCTTTCTATCGATACTTGGCACGAATACGTGCCATTCGATGTTTCCAATCGTTCTGCATCGACGAGAGGTAAGGATTCATTTCCCAGCTCGCGCAATCGTTCGTTGTATCGATAATTGGCACGAATACGTGCCATTCGATGTTTCCAATCGTTTTGCATCGACGGCAGGTAAGGATTCACTTCCCAGCTCGCGCAATCGTTCTTTCTATCGATAATTGGCAAGAATTCGTGCCATTCGATGTTTCCAATCGTTTTGCATCGACGGGAGGTAAGGATTCACTTTCCAGCTCGCGCAATCGTTCGTTGTATCTATAATTGGCACGAATACGTGCCATTCGATGTTTCCAATCGTTTTGCATCGACGGGAGGTAAGGATTCACTTCCCAGCTCGCGAAATCGTTCGTTGTATCGATAACTGGCACGAATTCGTGCTATTCGATGTTTCCAATCGTTCTGCATCGACGAGAGGTAAGGATTCATTTCCCAGCTCGCGCAATCGTTCGTTGTATCGATAATTGGCACGAATACGTGCCATTCGATGTTTCCAATCGTTTTGCATCGACGGCAGGTAAGGATTCACTTCCCAGCTCGCGCAATCGTTCTTTCTATCGATAATTGGCACGAATACGTGCCATTCGATGTTTCCAATCGTTTTGCATCGACGGGAGGTAAGGATTCACTTCCCAGCTCGCGCAATCGTTCTTTCTATCGATAATTGGCACGAATACGTGCCATTCGATGTTTCCAATCGTTTTGCATCGACGGGAGGTAAGGATTCACTTCCCAGCTCGCGCAATCGTTCGTTGTAACGATAATTGGCACGAATACGTGCCATTCGATGTTTCCAATCGTTTTGCATCGACGGGAGGTAAGGATTCACTTCCCAGCTGGCGAAATCGTTCTTTCTATCGATAATTGGCACGAATACGTGCCATTCGATGTTTCCAATCGTTCTGCATCGACGGGAGGTAAGGATTCACTTCCCAGCTCGCGCAATCGTTCGTTGTCTCGATAATTGGCACGAATACGTGCCATTCGATGTTTCCAATTGTTCTGCATCGACGGGAGGTAAGGATTCACTTCCCAGCTCGCGCAATCGTTCGTTGTATCGATAATTGGCACGAATACGTGCCATTCGATGTTTCCAATCGTTTTGCATCGACGGGAGGTAAGGATTCACTTCCCAGCTCGCGCAATCGTTCGTTGTATCGATAATTGGCACGAATACGTGCCATTCGATGTTTCCAATCGTTTTGCATCGACGGGAGGTAAAGATTCACTTCCCAGCTCGCGCAATCGTTCTTTCTATCGATAATTGGCACGAATTCGTGCCATTCGATGTTTCCAATCGTTTTGCATCGACGGGAGGTAAGGATTCACTTCCCAGCTCGCGCAATCGTTCGTTGTATCGATAATTACAAGAATACGTGCCAATCGATGTTTCCAATCGTTTTGCATCGACGGGAGGTAAGGATTCACTTCCCAGCTCGCGCAATCGTTCGTTGTATCGATAATTGGCACGAATACGTGCCATTCGATGTTTCCAATTGTTCTGCATCGACGGGAGGTAAGGATTCACTTCCCAGCTCCCGCAATCGTTCTTTCTATCGATTATTGGCACGAATACCTGATATTTGATCTTTCCAGTCGCTTTGCATCGACGGTAGGTAAGGATTCACTTCCCAGCTCGCGCAATCGTTCTTTCTATCGATAATTGGCACGAATACGTGCCATTCGATGTTTCCAATCGTTTTGCATCGACGGGAGGTAAGGATTCACTTCCCAGCTCGCGAAATCGTTCGTTGTATCGATAACTGGCACGAATTCGTGCCATTCGATGTTTCCAATCGTTTTTCATCGACGGGAGGTAAGGATTCACTTCCCAGCTCGCGCAATCGTTCTTTCTATCGATAATTGGCACGAATACGTGCCATTCGATGTTTCCAATCGTTTTGCATCGACGGGAGGTAAGGATTCACTTCCCAGCTCTCGCTATCGTTCTTTCTATCGATAATTGGCACGAATACGTGCCATTCCATATTTCCAATCGTTTTGCATCGACGGGAGGTAAGTATTCACTTCCCAGCTCGCGCAATCGTTCTTTCTATCGATACTTGGCACGAATACGTGCCATTCGATGTTTCCTATCGTTCTGCATCGACGAGAGGTAAGGATTCACTTCCCAGCTCGCGCAATCGTTCGTTGTATCGATAATTGGCACGAATACGTGCCATTCGATGTTTCCAATCGTTTTGCATCGACGGGAGGTAAGGATTCACTTCCCAGCTCGCGCAATCGTTCGTTGTATCGATAATTGGCACGAATTCGTGCCATTCGATGTTTCCAATCGTTTTGCATCGACGGGAGGTAAGGATTCACTTCTTAGCTCGCGCAATCGTTCTTTCTATCGATAATTGGCACGAATACGTGCCATTCGATGTTTCCAATCGTTTTGCATCGACGGGAGGTAAGGATTCACTTCCCAGCTCGCGCAATCGTTCGTTGTATCGATAATTGGCACGGATACGTGCCATTCGATGTTTCCAATCGTTTTGCATCGACGGGAGGTAAGGATTCACTTCCCAGCTCGCGCAATCGTTCGTTGTATCGATAATTACAAGAATACGTGCCAATCGATGTTTCCAATCGTTTTGCATCGACGGGAGGTAAGGATTCACTTCCCAGCTCGCGCAATCGTTCGTTGTATCGATAATTGGCACGAATACGTGCCATTCGATGTTTCCAATCGTTTTGCATCGACGGGAGGTAAGGATTCACTTCCCAGCTCGCGCAATCGTTCGTTGTATCGATAATTGGCACGAATACGTGCCATTCGATGTTTCCAATCGTTTTGCATCGACGGGAGGTAAGGATTCACTTCTTAGCTCGCGCAATCGTTCTTTCTATCGATAATTGGCACGAATACGTGCCATTCGATGTTTCCAATCGTTTTGCATCGACGGGAGGTAAGGATTCACTTCCCAGCTCGCGCAATCGTTCGTTGTATCGATAATTGGCACGAATACGTGCCATTCGATGTTTCCAATCGTTTTGCATCGACGGGAGGTAAGGATTCACTTCCCAGCTCGCGCAATCGTTCGTTGTAACGATAATTGGCACGAATACGTGCCATTCGATGTTTCCAATCGTTTTGCATCGACGGGAGGTAAGGATTCACTTTCCAGCTCGCGCAATCGTTCGTTGTATCGATAATTGGCACGAATACGTGCTATTCGATGTTTCCAATCGTTTTGCATCGACGGGAGGTAAGGATTCACTTCCCAGCTCGCGCAATCGTTCTTTCTATCGATACTTGGCACGAATACGTGCCATTCGATGTTTCCAATCGTTCTGCATCGACGAGAGGTAAGGATTCACTTCCCAGCTCGCGCAATCGTTCGTTGTATCGATAATTGGCACGAATACGTGCCATTCGATGTTTCCAATCGTTTTGCATCGACGGCAGGTAAGGATTCACTTCCCAGCTCGCGCAATCGTTCTTTCTATCGATAATTGGCAAGAATTCGTGCCATTCGATGTTTCCAATCGTTTTGCAGCGACGGGAGGTAAGGATTCACTTTCCAGCTCGCGCAATCGTTCGTTGTAACGATAATTGGCACGAATACGTGCCATTCGATGTTTCCAATCGTTTTGCATCGACGGGAGGTAAGGATTCACTTTCCAGCTCGCGCAATCGTTCGTTGTATCGATAATTGGCACGAATACGTGCCATTCGATGTTTCCAATCGTTTTGCATCGACGGGAGGTAAAGATTCACTTCCCAGCTCGCGCAATCGTTCTTTCTATCGATAATTGGCACGAATTCGTGCCATTCGATGTTTCCAATCGTTTTGCATCGACGGGAGGTAAGGATTCACTTCCCAGCTCCCGCAATCGTTCTTTCTATCGATTATTGGCACGAATACCTGATATTTGATCTTTCCAGTCGCTTTGCATCGACGGTAGGTTAGGATTCACTTCCCAGCTCGCGCAATCGTTCTTTCTATCGATAATTGGCACGAATACGTGCCATTCGATGTTTCCAATCGTTTTGCATCGACGGGAGGTAAGGATTCACTTCCCAGCTCGCGAAATCGTTCGTTGTATCGATAACTGGCACGAATTCGTGCCATTCGATGTTTCCAATCGTTTTTCATCGACGGGAGGTAAGGATTCACTTCCCAGCTCGCGCAATCGTTCTTTCTATCGATAATTGGCACGAATACGTGCCATTCGATGTTTCCAATCGTTTTGCATCGACGGGAGGTAAGGATTCACTTCCCAGCTCTCGCTATCGTTCTTTCTATCGATAATTGGCACGAATACGTGCCATTCCATATTTCCAATCGTTTTGCATCGACGGGAGGTAAGGATTCACTTCGCAGCTCGCGCAATCGTTCTTTCTATCGATACTTGGCACGAATACGTGCCATTCGATGTTTCCAATCGTTCTGCATCGACGAGAGGTAAGGATTCACTTCCCAGCTCGCGCAATCGTTCGTTGTATCGATAATTGGCACGAATACGTGCCATTCGATGTTTCCAATCGTTTTGCATCGACGGGAGGTAAGGATTCACTTCCCAGCTCGCGCAATCGTTCGTTGTATCGATAATTGGCACGAATACGTGCCATTCGATGTTTCCAATCGTTTTGCATCGACGGGAGGTAAAGATTCACTTCCCAGCTCGCGCAATCGTTCTTTCTATCGATAATTGGCACGAATTCGTGCCATTCGATGTTTCCAATCGTTTTGCATCGACGGGAGGTAAGGATTCACTTCCCAGCTCGCGCAATCGTTCGTTGTATCGATAATTACAAGAATACGTGCCAATCGATGTTTCCAATCGTTTTGCATCGACGGGAGGTAAGGATTCACTTCCCAGCTCGCGCAATCGTTCGTTGTATCGATAATTGGCACGAATACGTGCCATTCGATGTTTCCAATCGTTTTGCATCGACGGGAGGTAAGGATTCACTTCCCAGCTCGCGCAATCGTTCTTTCTATCGATAATTGGCACGAATACGTGCCATTCGATGTTTCCAATCGTTTTGCATCGACGGGAGGTAGGGATTCACTTCCCAGCTCGCGCAATCGTTCGTTGTATCGATAATTGGCACGAATACGTGCCATTCGATGTTTCCAATCGTTTTGCATCGACGGGAGGTAAGGATTCACTTCCCAGCTCGCGCAATCGTTCGTTGTAACGATAATTGGCACGAATACGTGCCATTCGATGTTTCCAATCGTTTTGCATCGACGGGAGGTAAGGATTCACTTTCCAGCTCGCGCAATCGTTCGTTGTATCGATAATTGGCACGAATACGTGCTATTCGATGTTTCCAATCGTTTTGCATCGACGGGAGGTAAGGATTCACTTCCCAGCTCGCGCAATCGTTCTTTCTATCGATACTTGGCACGAATACGTGCCATTCGATGTTTCCAATCGTTCTGCATCGACGAGAGGTAAGGATTCACTTCCCAGCTCGCGCAATCGTTCGTTGTATCGATAATTGGCACGAATACGTGCCATTCGATGTTTCCAATCGTTTTGCATCGACGGCAGGTAAGGATTCATTTCCCAGCTCGCGCAATCGTTCTTTCTATCGATAATTGGCAAGAATTCGTGCCATTCGATGTTTCCAATCGTTTTGCATCGACGGGAGGTAAGGATTCACTTTCCAGCTCGCGCAATCGTTCGTTGTATCGATAATTGGCACGAATACGTGCCATTCGATGTTTCCAATCGTTTTGCATCGACGGGAGGTAAGGATTCACTTCCCAGCTCGCGAAATCGTTCGTTGTATCGATAACTGGCACGAATTCGTGCCATTCGATGTTTCCAATCGTTTTTCATCGACGGGAGGTAAGGATTCACTTCCCAGCTCGCGCAATCGTTCTTTCTATCGATAATTGGCACGAATACGTGCCATTCGATGTTTCCAATCGTTTTGCATCGACGGGAGGTAAGGATTCACTTCCCAGCTCTCGCTATCGTTCTTTCTATCGATAATTGGCACGAATACGTGCCATTCCATATTTCCAATCGTTTTGCATCGACGGGAGGTAAGGATTCACTTCCCAGCTCGCGCAATCGTTCTTTCTATCGATAATTGGCACGAATACGTGCCATTCGATGTTTCCAATCGTTTTGCATCGACGGGAGGTAAGGATTCACTTCCCAGCTCTCGCAATCGTTCTTTCCATCGATAATTGGCACGAATACGTGCCATTCCATGTTTCCAATCGTTTTGCATCGACGGGAGGTAAGGATTCACTTCGCAGCTCGCGCAATCGTTCGTTGTAACGATAATTGGCACGAATACGTGCCATTCGATGTTTCCTATCGTTCTGCATCGACGGGAGGTAAGGATTCACTTCCCAGCTCCCGCAATAGTTCTTTCTAACGATAATTGGCACGAATACCTGATATTTGATCTTTCCAGTCGCTTTGCATCGACGGTAGGTAAGGATTCATTTCCCAGCGCCCGCAATAGTTCTTTCTAACGATAATTGGCACGAATACGTGATATTCGATGTTTCCAATCGTTCTGCATCGACGGTAGGTAAGGATTCATTTCCCAGAGCCCGCATTCGTTCTTTCTAACGAGAATTGGCACGAATACGTGATATTCGATGTTTCCAATCGTTCTGCATCGACGGTAGATAAGGATTCACTTCCCAGCTCCCGCAATCGTTCTTTCTATCGATAATTGGCGCGAATACGTGATATTCGATGTTTCCAATCGTACTGCATCGACGGTAGGTAAGGATTCACTTCCCAGCCCCCGCAATTGTTCTTTCTATCGATAATTGGCACGAATACGTGATATTCGATGCTTTCAATCGTTCTCCATCGACGGTAGATAAGGATTCTCTTCCCAGCTCCCGCAATGGTTCTTTCTATCGATAATTGGCACGCATACGTGCTATTCGATGTTTCCTATCGTTCTGCATCGACGGTAGGTAAGGATTCACTTCCCAGCTCCCGCAATCGTTCTTTCTATCGTCAATTGGCACGAATACGTGATATTCGTGGTATCCAATCGTTCTGCATCGACGGTAGTGTGACGTGCCGTCATTTTTGCCGCATGTCGGCTCATATTTTTCTTCCTTTATCTACTATATTCGCTATGATGTGAACGCTGGGCTGCCCCTGCGGCTGTGTAACGTCCAGCAGGAACTGAGCATTCCCCCTTTTGACATAAAATAGCATTCCCCCCTTTTAACATAAAATACCATTCCCCTTTTTAATATAAAATACATTCCCTTTTTATACATAATACACTCTCTTTTAACACACTCTCTTATAATATAATATAATGCTCTCTCCCCTTTTCTTATACATTTACTTATATCACTACCCTTTGTACCATATTTCCCCTTTTAATGGCATCGCAACGTCTTGCATCTCTCCACACCACCGATTACCTACAACAAATAAAATCTCTTATTGTTCCAACCCATCACTACTCAAACGAAGTACTTACCTTACCTTACACCTCTCACCATCGACTGCCCGTGAACAAATGGTTTGTTTCTCATAAGATACTCATCTTATACCTCTCTTCTCACCACCGATTACCTATAAACAATTAAAATCTCTTATTATTCCAACCCATCACTACTCAAATGAAGTACTTACCTTACATTACACTTCTCACCATCGATCGCCTGTGAACAAATATAAGATACTCACCAAATATATCTCTTCTCACCACTGATTACCTGCAAACAAATAAAAACTCTTATTAATTCCAAATCGTCACTACACAAAACATTATTACCTTAAACGAAGAACGACACTCGAGAGAAGCCCTCGCTCCACGAGGAAGAAACCCCCTTCGCGTCCCAAGAGAAGCCCTCACTCCACGAGGAAGAAACCCCCTTCGCGTCCTAAGAGAAGCCCTCACTCCACGAGGAAGAAACCCCCTTCGCGCCCCAAGAGAAGCCCTCACTGCACGAGGAAGAAAACCCTTTTCGCGTCCTCTCGAGTACATCGCTACAACACGATCAAATCAAATAACTCATCAGAATCAACAATACGACATAATTCATAATTAACAAACGCAATTTACTACAATATTCTATTACAACACGATAACATCAACCAACCCGTCCGAATTCGCCATATAACAGTCTTATAATTAACTAATATAAATTATTTCAATTTAGTTACGACCAATAGAGAACCCCTGCCGGTTGAGAACCACTGGCATTCCAGAGCAGTCAACTCCAGCAACAGCCAACATACCGGGCATACCACGCATACCAGACATACCACGCATACCAGGCATTCCTCGCATACCAGAAATTCCAGAGATGGGTATAAATAAGCCGGCACCACCTGAATAATCACCAGTCTCCGGTCCAGTATCCGACCAGTCACCAGTCTCCAGTCTCCGGACCAGTCTCCGGGCCAGTCTCCGGTTCAGTCTCCAATTCAGTCTTCGAGTGGCAGTAAGCGCCGACACATCAGTGAATCAGTCTTCGAGTGGCAGTGAACGTCGATACATCAGTCTTCAAGTGTATAATAATTACGCGATTTATTTCAATAATTACCTTAAGGAACTTAGAATAGTTCCACGATTTATTTCAATAATTACCTTAAGGAACATAGAATAATTCAACGATTTAATTCAATAATTACTTTAAGGAACATAGAATAGTTCCACGATTTATTTCAATAATTACCTTAAGGAACATAGAATAATTCAACGATTTATTTCAATAATTACCTTAAGGAACATAGAATAATTCAACGATTTATTTCAATAAATACCTTAAGGAACATAGAAAGTTCCACGATTTAATTCAATAAATACCTTAAGGAACATAGAATAATTCCACGATTTAATTCAATAAATTCCTTAAGGAACATAGAATAATTTCAACGATTTATCTCGATAATTACCCTAAGGAACTTAGAATAATTCGACGACTTATTTTAATAAATACAACGACGTGTTCAAAGTGATGCAGTGATTTATTACAACAAATACCCCAGTGAACTTCGAACCTTTCGCGAATTATTCTAGTAAATACAATAAGATAGCGAACCTCAAAGAATATTCGACATTCGCGCAGCACACTGCAAAATTTACCGAATGCAGCTCCCTTACGAGATTTGGGAAGGAATCGAAGAAGAAGAGGACGAAGAATTTCAAGGTCCCTGGGACGGCGTCCTTCCCTCTGACTATCCAGAAGTTTACAAACCCCTGCTAGCCATTTGGTGTTCCACGATCGCCATAGAAGGAATATACGTAGGCGACTGGGGCCGAATTTGCATCAACTGTTACAATCAGTTGACCCCCGTACAAAGACAGGCATATCAATCAGGAGGTTGGCATGACATGAGCACTGTAGAGGAAGCCCAGCGTATTTCCGTCTGTGCACAGTGCAATACCGCAATCTCCACTATCCGTCCAGCATCTCAGTGCGCAGAGTGCACAGAACAATATTTCGAAATAACAGCGGAAGAGTTGTGGCAAGTGCAATCGGGACACGTACTCGAGGTGATCACCCGATGGTAACAATTGTACGTGTTCACCCGAGGGTCGCAACCCCGACATAGCAGCTAGGTGAGTCGTTTTATTACCTCGTTCCATACGAACTTTTCGTTCGTGTTTCTCGATATTAATCAAATCTGAGGAACTAGTATCCTCGCTGAGCAATTCCCCCCATAGTAAGAGTGCGGCACTCCTAACTTCCTTCCTTTTCCTTTTCTTTCCTACTTACCTTTTCCTCTCGGCGTGCGCGAATCTTGCATTCGACCCCGAGATTCTTTCTTTCCTACTTACCTTTTCCTCTCGGCGTGCGCGAATCTTGCATTCGACCCCGAGATTCTTTCCTTCCTACTTACCTTTTCCTCTCGGCGTGCGCGAATCTTGCATTCGACCCCGAGATTCCTCTTTTCCTTTCCTACTTACCCTTTCCTCTCGGCGTGCGCGAATCTTGCATTCGACCCCGAGATTCTTTGTTTCCTACTTACCTTTTCCTCTCGGCGTGCGCGAATCTTGCATTCGACCCCGAGATTCCTCTTTTCTTTCCTACTTACCTTTTCCTCTCGGCGTGCGCGAATCTTGCATTCGACCCCGAGATTCTTTCTTTCCTACTTACCTTTTCCTCCCGGCGTGCGCGAATCTTGCATTCGACCCCGAGAATTTACGTTCACCTTCCCCATTCAATTTCCGTTCCTCATCCTGCGTGCGAACATTATGTCCCTTCCGGAAGCAACCTGGAACGTGACATATTAATTGGTGACAGCGGTGGGATATCGAAATTTTAGCAACCCCACAATTGCTCTTTACTCTTATTGAACAAAAGCGGTGGGATATCGAAATTTTAGCAACCCCACAATTGCTCTTTACTCTTATTGAACAAAAGCGGTGGGATGTCGAAGTTTTAGCAACCCCACAATTGCTCTTTACTCTTACTGAACAGAAACGGTGTGATTTGTGCATACTCAATCCCACAATCTCTCTTTAAAAACGATAATCGAAGGTTGAAACGCTTTAATTTCGATACGTGTTCTGCAAATTACTCACCTACGAGTGACAATCCGCCATATCACAGGCCCTCGCGCGTACATAAAATATATATATATTTGTTCATATCATATTTGTAAAATACCATGTCGCTGTACGGTGACGCCGACGAATCCAACCCCCTCGCTATCTCCGTAGAGGATGCTAACAGAGCCATAGACGCGTCGACCGCCGCGTTGCACGATAAATTGAATCTCCTGCGCGAAAAACAAGCTCAAATCGAAGAGCATTACGATTTATTCACGAACAAACGAATGCGACCTGTTAATCCAGCCGACGATTTGGCGCCGGAAGAACAGGCACCCCAAACCGCCTCCGGGTTGGAAAACCTTGCGAACCAAATAGCCCATCTGCAGGACGCAGTGGATGCGCTAACACGAAAACAGCGCATTAAAACGCGTTTAGAAACCCCTGCCTCCGGTTACCGCGAGGGACACCCACGTAACGACGCGTTTATCGAACCGGCAATGTACGGAAAACTTCAGGTCACTCTGAAGGATGCCGTCGAGACGGTACCACGCTTCGATGGACACAATATGTCGATCCTGCAATTTGCGAGAGCGTGTAGAAGAGCTCGGGAAATGATCCCCCCTGCATCCGAGCCTCAATTGGCGTGCTTGTTAAGAAACCGCTTACAAAAACACGCGTACTTGGTCGTGGAGGACTATTGCTTCGATACGGTTAACGCATTCATCGGCAGACTAAAAACAGTGTTCGCCCCCGCTAAAACTTCCGATCACTACCGTGGCGAACTAGCTAATATCATAATTGGAAGAAATGAACACATATTGGATTATATTTCAAGAGTAAAGGACCTGAAGTTCGCCATCACTGACGAAGACGCTGATTACTATCGAAACTCGAGGACGGCGTTATATGACGTCGACCAGCTAGCGTTAAGATCATTTTTGGACGGACTCCCCCTTTCGATGCGCAGTCAGATGGATCCCACGACATTGACGTCCTTAGATGAGGCATTCGACAGAGCGGTCCGGGTAGCAAAATTGATCGAGCGCGATCGCTACCGGTTTACGGGAGAACGAACACACCGCACTCTATGCCAACTATGCAATCGAGAAGGACACGACGCGCGATCGTGCAGGACCTACCCGACTAATAATCATCCGCCCCTTACGCGGGCCCCGGAGCGATTCAACGGAAGAGGTTTCGACCGTCCACCTCCAACGACGGATCATAATACGCCGCGTCGACCAGAAACGCGAACCTGCAACTACTGCGGGAGAATAGGACACTTGGCCGCGGAATGCCGGAAGAAAATGCGTGATCAAAATATGTCGGGAAACGACCAGCCCCCACGAGATTACAGGGAGGCGCCTCGTGGAACGGGCAGGACAAATGCGCATCCGATAAACACATTCCGGCCTACGAACCAACTCCGCCCAGAATCGCCAAGGTGCACCTCTCCCCTTTCAACAATGTCCCCTCCATCAACGTCCGCAGCCCGCAACTAAACTGCCCCACGGACTTGATGATCGACACAGGAGCAGAGGTAAACCTGATAAAACAATCGTGCATCAAGACGCCCTGCGAGATCGACAGGGACAACGTAATCGACCTAATCGGAATCACCGAAAACTTGGTGCCCACCCTAGGCACCCTCACAGCAAATTTATTCAATTACCCCGTACAATTTCACGTCGTTGAAGACACCATACCCCTACGCTATCAAGGGTTATTGGGTTCGGGATTCTTAACCGAAAGTGGAGTAACAGTGGATTTCAAAAATAAATGGCTAGCGTTTAATGGCAATTTCGTCCCTTTCAACAAGATCGAGGAAATAACAGTACCCCCGAGGACCAGCGTCGTCGCACAAGCGACAGTAGCTAACCCCGAAATCGAGGAAGGATATATTCCACGCATGGACATAGGAGAAGGGCTATACGCAGGACAAGCCCTAGTGCGAAACCAAGATGGCAAGGCAAACATACGAATCATTAACACCAACGAGCAACCGGCGATTATCCGGATACCCCCAGTCCAGCTGGAGAAATTTGAAGAAGCTCCCACAACGTACCCCCAAGTGAAGCATACCGAGGAAGCCGTGACTTCGAAGCAAACCGAAGACACGATGAACCCCCACTCTCAAAAGGGCAACCGGCCCATCCCCCTTAGCGAAACCCTCACAGAAGGAAGAACCCAGCGAAACGGACAAAGGTCCACACCCCTCGTATGCCAAATTGCGGATCAGAAGGTAGCATATCAAATTAACCCCACAGAAGGATTACAAGGGTCCACCCCCGGCGAAACCCCTTACAGGGACGAGCTCACCCAACAAACACGAGTCGCAGAGATACTCGACCTCATATCCCCGAAGGACCTCAATCGGGAAGAAGAGGATCACGTCCGACAACTCGTCAGCAAATATGAAGACGTATTCCACTTGCCCAGCGAACCCCTAGGCCATACGCACGCCATTAGCCACTCCATAGAAACCACAGACTCGATTCCGGTGTTTACTAAACAATACCGTTTCCCTCCTATTCACAAGGAAGAAATCCGTACACAAATGGAGGAACTGCTGAAAAAGGAAATTATCAAACCATCCGTCTCCCCGTACAGTTCGCCTCTCTGGATAGTTCCAAAAAAGCCAGGAGCCGACGGGAAACGAAAATGGAGAATGGTGATTGACTATCGCCACCTTAATCAAAAAACAGTTCCAGACGCGTACCCGCTCCCAAATATCATAGATATACTCGATCAGCTCGGCGGCGCCAAGTATTTTTCAGTGTTCGATCTCGTTTCTGGTTTTCACCAAATCCCTATGAAACCAGAACACGCGCAGAAAACTGCGTTCTCGGCCCCACACGGGCATTATGAATTTTCAAGAATGCCCTTCGGATTACGCAACGCACCCGCAACGTTCCAACGACTCATGGATCACGTCCTCTCCGGGCTGCAAGGGTCAGAAATGTTCGTTTACTTAGACGATATTGTTCTTTACTGCAGTTCACTTAGTGAACACGAAATCAAATTTCGAAGGCTCGCCGATAGGCTGCGCGAAGCTAACCTAAAATTACAACCCAGTAAATGCCAATTTTTGCGAAAGGAAGTGGCATATTTGGGCCACGTCCTCACGCGGGACGGCGTAAGACCCGACCCTCAGAAGGTAATCTCCGTCACGAATTATCCTGCACCCCGCACAACAAAAGGCATTAAACAATTCCTAGGATTGACCGGGTATTATAGGCGGTTTATCCCAGACTTCTCGAAGGAAGCGCGACCCCTCACGTCACTCCTTAAAAAGGGTACACCCTTCGCTTGGGGTGAGCAGCAACAAAAATCCTTCGAGTATCTCAGGAACAAGTTGGTCAACGAACCTATTTTGCAATTCCCCGACTTCGAAAAGGAATTCCACCTCACGACGGACGCGTCCGATTATGCAGTGGGAGGCGTAATTTCTCAAACTTACGCGGATAAGGAACTCCCCCTTGCATATGCATCTAGATTGCTGTGCCAAGCTGAAGTGAATTACTCCACAATTGAGAAGGAACTCCTTGCAATAGTATACTGCACCAGCCATTTTCGACCATACCTATACGGAAAGAAATTCGTCCTATACACGGATCACCAGCCGTTGGTCTGGCTCCATAGAGTCAAGGACCCAACTTCTCGACTGGTTCGATGGCGGCTAAAACTAGCCGAATTCGACTACGAAATACAATACCAACCGGGGAAAACTAATAAGGTAGCCGACGCGCTCTCCCGTAATCCTCCCGGAAATACAACTACAGTCGCCTGTCCTATCCGCCCACGATCGAGTTCTGATTCAGACGCAGAACTATTCCTCGGACACGAAAACAGGAAACGGCCCAGATATCATGGACCCGTACATTCGCATTGGGAAACAGGACGAGTAAGCTCTACAGACTCGGACGAATCTATTTTTAGTCACCCCAACCCTCCGAGAAGACCACAACACGAAGACATCTCGGACATGGAACTGACGCCACCGCTTCAACCAACCTACAATGCGCCGTCTACCAGCAGAACCGAACCAGAATTTCCGCCTATCAGTCACACCGAAATGCACCCAGAAGAAGGAACTTATACGCCCCCTAATCGCCCCGTCAGTATAGACGACGACTCTACAGGAGAATCGGACGATGACCTCACAGATAATGACCAACCGGAAACAACTCCGCAAAACTTGAACCACAGCGGCACCATCCGCTTCAGTCGGGACCCCTTGGTCGTCCAACACGGCCCCGTAATAATCTTCTTGGCCGGAGATGGCAACCCCTGTGACAATGGAGGAGAGAATTTAAGGAAATACGCAGATCTCCCTATTAGAAGAGACCTCACGCTCGGGCGAGCACGCGTATTGAAACACCGAGGAAAAACAGTCATTGGCCTGGTCATCAAGGAAAAGGTCAATTTCCCAGTAGATCCAGGAATCTTCCATAGTGCAACCGATTCATTGAAGGACGTCGTACGAGAATTGCGATTGTCAGCAGCTAGCATCGCAAAAACTCCGCAGATTGGAACCTTCACCTGGGAGGAAATAATAGACGAAATATGCTCTAAACTAATGGAGGAAAACCTACAACTAACCATTTGCACGCAAACGGTGCAAATACCCGACGCAACTCTGAGACTGCCTATTATTCAAGACAACCACTCTTCAGCCGTAGGAGGACATAGAGGTGTCACAAAAACGCTAAAAAGAATCCGCCAAAATTATTACTGGCAAGGATTGAAGCAACAAGTAAGGATATACATAAAAAATTGCATGCTGTGCCAGAAAAAAAAATTAGTACGGGTTAAAACCCGACAGCCAATGGTTTTAACCGATACCCCTGGGGCAGCATTTGATAAGGTCGGTATGGATATAGTAGGCCCTCTCCCTACATCACCTTCTGGCAATACGTACATATTAACGATGCAAGATCTGCTCACAAAATATTTTGTATGCGCACCATTGAAAGGCACCACCTCCCCGGAAGTTGCCGACGCCTTCATAAAGAATTTAATATGCCGATTTGGCGCGCCAAAAGCCGTCCTCACCGATCAAGGAACGAACTTCATCAGCGCGTTTATGAAAACCATCGCTCGCAAATTCAGGATCGCGCAATACAAAACTACCGCGTTCCATCCCCAATCCAACGGGTCCTTAGAGAGATCCCACATAGTGCTAGTAGAGTTCTTAAAAATGTACGTGAACGAAAACGACGATTGGGATAACTGGACCGATCTCGCGGCATTCTCCTACAATACGAGTTTCCATGAAGGTACGGGTTACACTCCACACGAACTAGTTTTCGGAAAAATAGCACGGGTCCCCGCCCAACAGCGGCCGGTCGAACCCCCAGACGACGAAACTTACGGGGGTTACCTCTCGCGATTAACGGAGTGCATTAACGAATTACAAAATCTCGCAGCGGATAGATTAAAACGCGCTAAAGAAAGATACAAAATGTATTACGATCGTCATATAAACGAGGAAACCTTCCAAGCCGGAGACGAGGTCTTTGTCGTAAAGAATACCCGCAAGGGAAAATTCGCAGATCACTACACTGGCCCGCACAAGGTCATCGAAGTACTCCCTTTGCATAACCTAAAGATTTCGTGGAATAACGGCTACAAGGTCATTCATGCGAACAAAGCGCGGAAATTGACCCACTAAAATGTCCCCCCTCCCTTTCCTTACGCGCCAATGGCAATATTAAACCTTCATAAAACAGTTTTCAAAACCCTTAATCTAATTCATTAACTAACGTCGATACCCTTTTGGATATCGCCCCTCCCCTTTATTCCCCCCTTATATTATCAGCCTCGCATTCATAAAAGTTCACAAAAAATGATCCTCAGGAATCTAAACTAAATTATCAGCGTGTGTCGATATCCTTTTGGATATCGCCCCTCCCCTCGTACCTAGAAAATACATTTACATTAAAACTGATTCCTAATTTAACTTGCATTAAAATTCCCATTTATTCCTATTTTATTAACATTGTTAACATAGCTAAAACCTGAACAAAATTTATATATAATAAGATACAGATATATATATATACAAGAATGCACATCGCAGGCCCACAAATATAAAAGATTACGGAATGAAACAGATATATATATATATAACCACGATGGGTGGAGAACCACTGCAGAAAGACGCGACATTCCTGGCGTGCTTGAGATTCTAGACGTTTGTCACGCTCCAGGTATCCTCGGTCCGTAACAAAAATTCCAAGATTCCTAGCATTCCTGGCATACCAGGATTCCCAGCATTCCTGGCATACCAACATTCTTCGCATTCCAAACCTCGCTATAAATACAAGTCCGCGCCACGTGTTCGATCATTCAAGCAACACCATGCCCGGGCACACGCGTAATAGGAAACGCTGTAAAGCTGCCGGCACCTATTGCCGTGCCGCAAGGAATAAGATTCCTTTGCGGAAACGCCGCAAGGCGTTACCTAAAATATTGGCGGACGGGATGCTGCCACCCGCAAAGAGAATTTCGTTGGTGCGGGCTCCGACCAACACGGAGGCACCGCTCAAGGAACCATCCACGGAACCCGAGCCCCGCGTGCAAGTGGTAAGTGAAACTTGTACAATAATAACTTACCATGAAGGCGACGCGGCCACCGCAGTGGACGACCACTTCCGGCGTTCCCTGGCTTCGGTAGGGGCGAGTATTGTCCCTCCTCCGCCTTATCAACAAGTGCCGCCGCCCCCGCCAGTGATCGAGATCCTGGATACTTCTGCCGCCCTCCGCGTGGAGCACGGCGCCTTGGAAGAATTGGAGTGGCTCGACATTGGCTTCCCTCCAATGCGCGCCCCCAATGACCCCCCTGTCGAGCAGGAACCATCACAGGTGGAGTGGTACGACATCCTGCTTGACATGCCCGACCTCCTTTAATTTAACCTTAGCCAGTATTCCTATATTAAAACCGTACTATTTAGTTTCCTTATATATACCTTACCTAATTATTAACATTACTCATTAACCCTAAATTTAATTCTACCTAGCCTAGTTAACCTACTAAAACAAAAAAAAAAAACAAAACAAAAAATATATATATTAGATTAGCTATACTTACCTTACTTTACTATCTCTTAATCTTACACTTAATTCATACTTACTTATACCTACCTCACTTAATTATTAACCTTAATTCTAAATTTAATCGTTGTTTAGCCTAAGTCAACACAAAAAAAAAACACAAAAAGAAAACAATTCATTTAAATAAGCGAGCCGTGATGTAATCGGAGGACTGCCCCTGCGGCAATGCGATGTCCACCATTTACTGAGCTCACACAACATATCTATTTTTATTTTATTTTTCTCAAAAAACATGCAAGACTTACTATTTTAATTTACCACTATAACCTACCATACCTTACTTACCCACGTAAGACATCCATATTTATTTTATTTGTCGTTCCAAGATACTCACCTTATTACTAATCGTCCTAACATGATCACCTTTTATATTTTTCTAAACAATTATTATTGTCATTTTGTACAACTAACAAAAACGATTTTAGTTAATCATATATCTATCACCACTAATAACGAGAGAAAGCAAAGATAGTTCGTCCAGAAATGCTCCACACCTCACCCAATCAAGAGAAACAAAACTATTCATTATTCAATCATAACCTTATATTTCATTTATTTTATTAATTCAACATACGTTTCTTTCATCCCATTCATTATTGACGATTAATTTCATTATTCTACAAAATACATGTATAACCCTTTTTATTTCAGCTAATGAAAGAAACAACTTCATTTTTCGTTTAAACATATAGTTATTTTATTTCATTATTACCATATATACATATACAAGAGAAATAAGGTTACTTATTATTCAAATACACACATATATTTCATTTTATTTTATTAATTCAACATACGTTTCTTTCATTCCATACATTATTGACAATTAATTCTATTTATACTACAAGATACATGTATAACCCATCTTATTTCAGCTAATGAAGGAAGTTGCCTCGCTTTTCGTTCAAACAAATATTTATCTCGTGTTATTATTGCGGAAACGTGAAAAAAAGGTAGAATTATTCAACAATTCAGGTACAAGCGTATCTTTCATTTTATTTAATTCACCCAACATACATCTGCTTCACCTGACTCATTAATAATATACGAAGGCAAACGAATGTCCGCCATTCAAAACAGGCATGATCCTATTTATTTTAGTTAATCGGAAAAACAAACTCATTCCTCGCCCAAACACATGTTTCGTACAACTACTCATACCCATCCCACTAATACACAATCAAGGGAACCAAGATATTTTTTTTTTTGCTCAAACCGCATCTCCCACTAAAGAAATGCAAGCATTTCTTAAAATAAGGGGGGAGGTGTGACGTGCCGTCATTTTTGCCGCATGTCGGCTCATATTTTTCTTCCTTTATCTACTATATTCGCTATGATGTGAACGCTGGGCTGCCCCTGCGGCTGTGTAACGTCCAGCAGGAACTGAGCATTCCCCCTTTTGACATAAAATAGCATTCCCCCCTTTTAACATAAAATACCATTCCCCTTTTTAATATAAAATACATTCCCTTTTTATACATAATACACTCTCTTTTAACACACTCTCTTATAATATAATATAATGCTCTCTCCCCTTTTCTTATACATTTACTTATATCACTACCCTTTGTACCATATTTCCCCTTTTAATGGCATCGCAACGTCTTGCATCTCTCCACACCACCGATTACCTACAACAAATAAAATCTCTTATTGTTCCAACCCATCACTACTCAAACGAAGTACTTACCTTACCTTACACCTCTCACCATCGACTGCCCGTGAACAAATGGTTTGTTTCTCATAAGATACTCATCTTATACCTCTCTTCTCACCACCGATTACCTATAAACAATTAAAATCTCTTATTATTCCAACCCATCACTACTCAAATGAAGTACTTACCTTACATTACACTTCTCACCATCGATCGCCTGTGAACAAATATAAGATACTCACCAAATATATCTCTTCTCACCACTGATTACCTGCAAACAAATAAAAACTCTTATTAATTCCAAATCGTCACTACACAAAACATTATTACCTTAAACGAAGAACGACACTCGAGAGAAGCCCTCGCTCCACGAGGAAGAAACCCCCTTCGCGTCCCAAGAGAAGCCCTCACTCCACGAGGAAGAAACCCCCTTCGCGTCCTAAGAGAAGCCCTCACTCCACGAGGAAGAAACCCCCTTCGCGCCCCAAGAGAAGCCCTCACTGCACGAGGAAGAAAACCCTTTTCGCGTCCTCTCGAGTACATCGCTACAACACGATCAAATCAAATAACTCATCAGAATCAACAATACGACATAATTCATAATTAACAAACGCAATTTACTACAATATTCTATTACAACACGATAACATCAACCAACCCGTCCGAATTCGCCATATAACAGTCTTATAATTAACTAATATAAATTATTTCAATTTAGTTACGACCAATAGAGAACCCCTGCCGGTTGAGAACCACTGGCATTCCAGAGCAGTCAACTCCAGCAACAGCCAACATACCGGGCATACCACGCATACCAGACATACCACGCATACCAGGCATTCCTCGCATACCAGAAATTCCAGAGATGGGTATAAATAAGCCGGCACCACCTGAATAATCACCAGTCTCCGGTCCAGTATCCGACCAGTCACCAGTCTCCAGTCTCCGGACCAGTCTCCGGGCCAGTCTCCGGTTCAGTCTCCAATTCAGTCTTCGAGTGGCAGTAAGCGCCGACACATCAGTGAATCAGTCTTCGAGTGGCAGTGAACGTCGATACATCAGTCTTCAAGTGTATAATAATTACGCGATTTATTTCAATAATTACCTTAAGGAACTTAGAATAGTTCCACGATTTATTTCAATAATTACCTTAAGGAACATAGAATAATTCAACGATTTAATTCAATAATTACTTTAAGGAACATAGAATAGTTCCACGATTTATTTCAATAATTACCTTAAGGAACATAGAATAATTCAACGATTTATTTCAATAATTACCTTAAGGAACATAGAATAATTCAACGATTTATTTCAATAAATACCTTAAGGAACATAGAAAGTTCCACGATTTAATTCAATAAATACCTTAAGGAACATAGAATAATTCCACGATTTAATTCAATAAATTCCTTAAGGAACATAGAATAATTTCAACGATTTATCTCGATAATTACCCTAAGGAACTTAGAATAATTCGACGACTTATTTTAATAAATACAACGACGTGTTCAAAGTGATGCAGTGATTTATTACAACAAATACCCCAGTGAACTTCGAACCTTTCGCGAATTATTCTAGTAAATACAATAAGATAGCGAACCTCAAAGAATATTCGACATTCGCGCAGCACACTGCAAAATTTACCGAATGCAGCTCCCTTACGAGATTTGGGAAGGAATCGAAGAAGAAGAGGACGAAGAATTTCAAGGTCCCTGGGACGGCGTCCTTCCCTCTGACTATCCAGAAGTTTACAAACCCCTGCTAGCCATTTGGTGTTCCACGATCGCCATAGAAGGAATATACGTAGGCGACTGGGGCCGAATTTGCATCAACTGTTACAATCAGTTGACCCCCGTACAAAGACAGGCATATCAATCAGGAGGTTGGCATGACATGAGCACTGTAGAGGAAGCCCAGCGTATTTCCGTCTGTGCACAGTGCAATACCGCAATCTCCACTATCCGTCCAGCATCTCAGTGCGCAGAGTGCACAGAACAATATTTCGAAATAACAGCGGAAGAGTTGTGGCAAGTGCAATCGGGACACGTACTCGAGGTGATCACCCGATGGTAACAATTGTACGTGTTCACCCGAGGGTCGCAACCCCGACATAGCAGCTAGGTGAGTCGTTTTATTACCTCGTTCCATACGAACTTTTCGTTCGTGTTTCTCGATATTAATCAAATCTGAGGAACTAGTATCCTCGCTGAGCAATTCCCCCCATAGTAAGAGTGCGGCACTCCTAACTTCCTTCCTTTTCCTTTTCTTTCCTACTTACCTTTTCCTCTCGGCGTGCGCGAATCTTGCATTCGACCCCGAGATTCTTTCTTTCCTACTTACCTTTTCCTCTCGGCGTGCGCGAATCTTGCATTCGACCCCGAGATTCTTTCCTTCCTACTTACCTTTTCCTCTCGGCGTGCGCGAATCTTGCATTCGACCCCGAGATTCCTCTTTTCCTTTCCTACTTACCCTTTCCTCTCGGCGTGCGCGAATCTTGCATTCGACCCCGAGATTCTTTGTTTCCTACTTACCTTTTCCTCTCGGCGTGCGCGAATCTTGCATTCGACCCCGAGATTCCTCTTTTCTTTCCTACTTACCTTTTCCTCTCGGCGTGCGCGAATCTTGCATTCGACCCCGAGATTCTTTCTTTCCTACTTACCTTTTCCTCCCGGCGTGCGCGAATCTTGCATTCGACCCCGAGAATTTACGTTCACCTTCCCCATTCAATTTCCGTTCCTCATCCTGCGTGCGAACATTATGTCCCTTCCGGAAGCAACCTGGAACGTGACAGTAGGTAAGGATACACTTCCCAGCTCCCACAATCGTTCTTTCTATCGATAATTGGCACGAATACGTGATATTCGATGTTTCCAATCGTTCTGCATCGACGGTAGGTAAGGATTCACTTCCCAGCTCCCGCAATGGTTCTTTCTATTGATAATTGGCAAGCATACGTGCAATTCGATGTTTCCTATCGTTCTGCATCGACGGTATTTAAGGATTCACTTCCCAGCTCCCGCAATCGTTCTTTCTAACGATAATTGGCACGAATACGTGATATTCGATGTTTCCAAACGTTCTGCATCGACGGTAGGTAAGGATTCACTTCCCAGCTCCCGCAATCATTCTTTCTATCGATAATTGACACGAATACCTGATATTCGATGTTTCCAATCGTTCTGTATCGACGGTAGATAAGGATTCACTTCCCAGCCCCCGCAATGGTTCTGTCTATCGATAATTGGCACGAATACGTGATATTCGATGTTTCCAATCGTTCTGCATCGACGGTAGGAAAGGATTCACTTCCCAGCTCCCGCAATCATTCTTTCTATCGATAATTAGCACGAATACGTGATATTCGATGTTTCCAATCGTTCTGCATCGACGGTAGGAAAGGATTCACTTCCCAGCTCCCGCAATCATTCTTTCTATCGATAATTAGCACGAATACGTGATATTCGATGCTTTCAATCGTTCTCCATCGACGGTAGATAAGGATTCTCTTCCCAGCTCCCGCAATGGTTCTTTCTACCAATAATTGGCACGAATACGTGATATTCAATGTTTCCAATCGTTCTGTACCGACGGTAGGTAAGGATTCACTTCCCAGCTCCAGCAATCGTTCTTCGTATCGTCCATTGGTACGAATACGTGATATTCGATGTTTCCAATCGTTCTGCATCGACGGTAGGTAAGGATTCACTTCCCAGCTCCCACAATCGTTCTTTCTATCGATAATTGGCACGAATACGTGATATTCGATGTTTCCAATCGTTCTGCATCGACGGTAGGTAAGGATTCACTTCCCAGCTCCCGCAATGGTTCTTTCTATCGATAATTGGCAAGCATACGTGCTATTCGATGTTTCCTATCGTTCTGCATCGACGGTAGGTAAGGATTCACTTCCCAGCTCCTGCAATCATTCTTTCTATCGATAATTGGAACGAATACATGATATTCGAAGTTTCCAATCGTTTTGCATTGACGGTAGGTAAGGATTCACTTCCCAGCTCCCGCAATCGTTCTTTCTATCGATAATTGGCACGAATACGTGATATTCGATGTTTCCAATCGTTCTGCATCGACGGTAGGTAAGGATTCACTTCCCAGCTTCCGCAATCATTCTTTCTATCGATAATTGACACGAATACGTGATATTCGATGTTTCCAATCGTTCTGTATCGACGGTAGATAAGGATTCACTTCCCAGCCCCCGCAATGGTTCTGTCTATCGATAATTGGCACGCATACGTGCTATTCGATGTTTCCTATCGTTCTGCATCGACGGTAGGTAAGAATTCACTACCAAGCTCCCGCAATCGTTCTTTCTATCGATAATTGGCACGAATACGTGATATTCGTGGATTCCAATCGTTCTGCATCGACGGTAGGTAAGGATACACTTCCCAGCTCCCACAATCGTTCTTTCTATCGATAATTGGCACGAATACGTGATATTCGTGGATTCCAATCGTTCTGCATCGACGGTAGGTAAGGATACACTTCCCAGCTCCCGCAATGGTTCTTTCTATCGATAATTGGCACGCATATGTGCTATTCGCTATTTCCTATCGTTCTGCATAGACGGTAGGTAAGGATTCATTTCCCAGCGCCCGCAATGGTTCTTTCTATCAATAATTGGCACGAATACGTGATATTCAATGTTTCCAATCGTTCTGTACCGACGGTAGGTAAGGAGTCACTTCCCAGCTCCCGCAATCGTTCTTCGTATCGTCGATTGGCACGAATACGTGATATTCGATGTTTCCAATCGTTCTGCATCGACGGTAGGTAAGGATTCACTTCCCAGCTCCCGCAATCATTCTTTCTATCGATAATTAGCACGAATACGTGATATTCGATGTTTCCAATCGTTCTGCATCGACGGTAGATAAGGATTCACTTCCCAGCTCCCGCAATGGTTCTTTCTATCGATAATTGGCACGCATATGTGCTATTCGCTGTTTCCTATCGTTCTGCATCGACGGTAGGTAAGGATTCACTTCCCAGCCCCCGCAATGTTTCTGTCTATCGATAATTGGCACGAATACGTGATATTCGATGTTTCCAATCGTTCTGCATCGACGGTAGGAAAGGATTCACTTCCCAGCTCCCGCAATCATTCTTTCTATCGATAATTAGCACGAATACGTGATATTCGATGTTTCCAATCGTTCTGCATCGACGGTAGGAAAGGATTCACTTCCCAGCTCCCGCAATCATTCTTTCTATCGATAATTAGCACGAATACGTGATATTCGATGTTTCCAATCGTTCTGCATCGACGGTAGATAAGGATTCACTTCCCAGCTCCCGCAATCGTTCTTCGTATCGATAATTGGCACGAATACGTGATATTCGATGTTTCCAATCGTTCTGCATCGACGGTAGGAAAGGATTCACTTCCCAGCTCCCGCAATCATTCTTTCTATCGATAATTAGCACGAATACGTGATATTCGATGTTTCCAATCGTTCTGCATCGACGGTAGGAAAGGATTCACATCCCAGCTCCCGCAATCATTCTTTCTATCGATAATTAGCACGAATACGTGATATTCGATGTTTCCAATCGTTCTGCATCGACGGTAGATAAGGATTCACTTCCCAGCTCCCGCAATGGTTCTTTCTATCGATAATTGGCACGCATATGTGCTATTCGCTGTTTCCTATCGTTCTGCATCGACGATAGGTAAGGATTCATTTCCCAGCGCCCGCAATGGTTCTTTCTATCAATAATTGGCACGAATACGTGATATTCAATGTTTCCAATCGTTCTGTACCGACGGTAGGTAAGGATTTACTTCCCAGCTCCAGCAATCGTTCTTCGTATCGTCCATTGGCACGAATACATGATATTCGATGTTTCCAATCGTTCTGCATCGACGGTAGGAAAGGATTCACTTCCCAGCTCCCGCAATCATTCTTTCTATCGATAATTGGCACGAATACGTGATATTCGATGTTTCCAATCTTTCAGTATCGACGGTAGATAAGAATTCACTTCCCAGCTCCCGCAATGGTTCTTTCTATCGATAATTGGCACGCATACGTGCTATTCGATGTTTCCTATCGTTCTGCATCGACGGTAGGTAAGGATTCACTTCCCAGCTCCCGCAATCGTTCTTTCTATCGTCAATTGGCACGAATACGTGATATTCGAAGTTTCCAATCGTTTTGCATTGACGGTAGGTAAGGATTCACTTCCCAGCTCCCATAATCGTTCTTTCTATCGATAATTGGCACGAATTCGTGATATTCGATGTATCCAATCGTTCTGCATCGACGGTAGATAAGGATTCATTTCCCAGCGCCCGCAATCGTTCTCTCTATCGATAATTGGCACGAATACAGGATATTCGATGTTTACCATCGTTCTGCATTGACGGTATGTAAGGATTCATTTCCCAGCGCCCGCAATCGTTCTTTCTATCGATAATTGGCACGAATACCTGATATTTGATCTTTCCAATCGTTTTGCATCGACGGTAGGTAAGGATTCATTTCCCAGAGCCCGCAATCGTTCTTTCTAACGAGAATTGGCACGAATACGTGATATTCGATGTTTCCATTCGTTCTGCATCGACGGTAGATAAGGATTCACTTCCCAGCTCCCGCAATCGTTCTTTCTATCGATAATTGGCACGAATACGTGATATTCGATGTTTCCAATCGTACTGCATCGACGGTAGGTAAGGATTCACTTCCCAGCCCCCGCAATTGTTCTTTCTATCGATAATTGGCACGAATAAGTGATATTCGATGCTTTCAATCGTTCTCCATCGACGGTAGATAAGGATTCTCTTCCCAGCTCCCGCAATGGTTCTTTCTATCGATAATTGGCACGCATACGTGCTATTCGATGTTTCCTATCGTTCTGCATCGACGGTAGGTAAGGATTCACTTCCCAGCTCCCGCAATCGTTCTTTCTATCGTCAATTGGCACGAATACGTGATATTCGTGGTTTCCAATCGTTCTGCATCGACGGTAGGTAAGGATACACTTCCCAGCTCCCACAATCGTTCTTTCTATCGATAATTGGCACGAATACGTGATATTCGATGTTTCCAATCGTTCTGCATCGACGGTAGGTAAGGATTCACTTCCCAGCTCCCGCAATGGTTCTTTCTATCGATAATTGACACGAATACGTGATATTCGATGTTTCCAATCGTTTTGCATTGACGGTAGGTAAGGGTTCATTTCCCAGCGCCCGCAATCGTTCTTTCTATCGATTATTGGCACGAATACCTGATATTTGATCTTTCCAGTCGCTTTGCATCGACGGTAGGTAAGGATTCATTTCCCAGCGCCCGCAATAGTTCTTTCTAACGATAATTGGCACGAATACGTGATATTCGATGTTTCCAATCGTTCTGCATCGACGGTAGGTAAGGATTCACTTCCCAGCTTCCGCAATCATTCTTTCTATCGATAATTGACACGAATACGTGATATTCGATGTTTCCAATCGTTCTGTATCGACGGTAGATAAGGATTCACTTCCCAGCCCCCGCAATGGTTCTGTCTATCGATAATTGGCACGCATACGTGCTATTCGATGTTTCCTATCGTTCTGCATCGACGGTAGGTAAGGATTCACTACCAAGCTCCCGCAATCGTTCTTTCTATCGATAATTGGCACGAATACGTGATATTCGTGGATTCCAATCGTTCTGCATCGACGGTAGGTAAGGATACACTTCCCAGCTCCCACAATCGTTCTTTCTATCGATAATTGGCACGAATACGTGATATTCGATGTTTCCAATCGTTCTGCATCGACGGTAGGAAAGGATTCACTTCCCAGCTCCCGCAATCATTCTTTCTATCGATAATTGGCACGAATACGTGATATTCGATGTTTCCAATCGTTCAGTATCGACGGTAGATAAGAATTCACTTCCCAGCTCCCGCAATGGTTCTTTCTATCGATAATTGGCACGCATACGTGCTATTCGATGTATCCAATCGTTCTGCATCGACGGTAGATAAGGATTCATTTCCCAGCGCCCGCAATCGTTCTCTCTATCGATAATTGGCACGAATACAGGATATTCGATGTTTACCATCGTTCTGCATTGACGGTATGTAAGGATTCATTTCCCAGCGCCCGCAATCGTTCTTTCTATCGATAATTGGCACGAATACCTGATATTTGATCTTTCCAATCGTTTTGCATCGACGGTAGGTAAGGATTCATTTCCCAGAGCCCGCCATCGTTCTTTCTAACGAGAATTGGCACGAATACGTGATATTCGATGTTTCCAATCGTTCTGCATCGACGGTAGATAAGGATTCACTTCCCAGCTCCCGCGATCGTTCTTTCTATCGATAATTGGCACGAATACGTGATATTCGATGTTTCCAATCGTACTGCATCGACGGTAGGTAAGGATTCACTTCCCAGCCCCCGCAATTGTTCTTTCTATCGACAATTGGCACGAATACGTGATATTCGATGCTTTCAATCGTTCTCCATCGACGGTAGATAAGGATTCTCTTCCCAGCTCCCGCAATGGTTCTTTCTATCGATAATTGGCACGCATACGTGCTATTCGATGTTTCCTATCGTTCTGCATCGACGATAGGTAAGGATTCACTTCCCAGCTCCCGCAATCGTTCTTTCTATCGTCAATTGGCACTAATACGTGATATTCGTGGTTTCCAATCGTTCTGCATCGACGGTAGGTAAGGATTCACTTCCCAGCTCCCGCAATCGTTCTTTCTATCGATAATTGGAACGAATACATGATATTCGAAGTTTCCAATCGTTTTGCATTGACGGTAGGTAAGGATTCACTTCCCAGCTCCCGCAATCGTTCTTTCTATCGATAATTGGCACGAATACATGATATTCGAGGTTTCCAATCGTTTTGCATTGACGGTAGGTAAGGGTTCATTTCCCAGCGCCCGCAATCGTTCTTTCTATCGATTATTGGCACGAATACCTGATATTTGATCTTTCCAGTCGCTTTGCATCGACGGTAGGTAAGGATTCACTTCCCAGCTCCCGCAATCGTTCTTTCTATCGATAATTGGCACGAATACGTGATATTCGTGGATTCCAATCGTTCTGCATCGACGGTAGGTAAGGATACACTTCCCAGCTCCCACAATCGTTCTTTCTATCGATAATTGGCACGAATACGTGATATTCGTGGATTCCAATCGTTCTGCATCGACGGTAGGTAAGGATACACTTCCCAGCTCCCGCAATGGTTCTTTCTATCGATAATTGGCACGCATATGTGCTATTCGCTATTTCCTATCGTTCTGCATAGACGGTAGGTAAGGATTCATTTCCCAGCGCCCGCAATGGTTCTTTCTATCAATAATTGGCACGAATACGTGATATTCAATGTTTCCAATCGTTCTGTACCGACGGTAGGTAAGGAGTCACTTCCCAGCTCCCGCAATCGTTCTTCGTATCGTCAATTGGCACGAATACGTGATATTCGAAGTTTCCAATCGTTTTGCATTGACGGTAGGTAAGGATTCACTTCCCAGCTCCCATAATCGTTCTTTCTATCGATAATTGGCACGAATTCGTGATATTCGATGTATCCAATCGTTCTGCATCGACGGTAGATAAGGATTCATTTCCCAGCGCCCGCAATCGTTCTATCTATCGATAATTGGCACGAATACAGGATATTCGATGTTTACCATCGTTCTGCATTGACGGTATGTAAGGATTCATTTCCCAGCGCCCGCAATCGTTCTTTCTATCGATAATTGGCACGAATACCTGATATTTGATCTTTCCAATCGTTTTGCATCGACGGTAGGTAAGGATTCATTTCCCAGAGCCCGCCATCGTTCTTTCTAACGAGAATTGGCACGAATACGTGATATTCGATGTTTCCAATCGTTCTGCATCGACGGTAGATAAGGATTCACTTCCCAGCTCCCGCAATCGTTCTTTCTATCGATAATTGGCACGAATACGTGATATTCGATGTTTCCAATCGTACTGCATCGACGGTAGGTAAGGATTCACTTCCCAGCCCCCGCAATTGTTCTTTCTATCGATAATTGGCACGAATACGTGATATTCGATGCTTTCAATCGTTCTCCATCGACGGTAGATAAGGATTCTCTTCCCAGCTCCCGCAATGGTTCTTTCTATCGATAATTGGCACGCATACGTGCTATTCGATGTTTCCTATCGTTCTGCATCGACGGTAGGTAAGGATTCACTTCCCAGCTCCCGCAATCGTTCTTTCTATCGTCAATTGGCACTAATACGTGATATTCGTGGTTTCCAATCGTTCTGCATCGACGGTAGGTAAGGATTCACTTCCCAGCTCCCGCAATCGTTCTTTCTATCGATAATTGGAACGAATACATGATATTCGAAGTTTCCAATCGTTTTGCATTGACGGTAGGTAAGGATTCACTTCCCAGCTCCCGCAATCGTTCTTTCTATCGATAATTGGCACGAATACATGATATTCGAGGTTTCCAATCGTTTTGCATTGACGGTAGGTAAGGGTTCATTTCCCAGCGCCCGCAATCGTTCTTTCTATCGATTATTGGCACGAATACGTGATATTCAATGTTTCCAATCGTTCTGTACCGACGGTAGGTAAGGAGTCACTTCCCAGCTCCCGCAATCGTTCTTCGTATCGTCAATTGGCACGAATACGTGATATTCGATGTTTCCAATCGTTCTGCATCGACGGTAGGTAAGGATTCACTTCCCAGCTCCCGCAATCATTCTTTCAATCGATAATTGGCACGAATACGTGATATTCGATGTTTCCAATCGTTCAGTATCGACGGTAGATAAGAATTCACTTCCCAGCTCCCGCAATGGTTCTTTCTATCGATAATTGGCACGCATACGTGCTATTCGATGATTCCTATCGTTCTGCATCGACGGTAGGTAAGGATTCACTTCCCAGCTCCCGCAATCGTTCTTTCTATCGTCAATTGGCACGAATACGTGATATTCGAAGTTTCCAATCGTTTTGCATTGACGGTAGGTAAGGATTCACTTCCCAGCTCCCATAATCGTTCTTTCTATCGATAATTGGCACGAATTCGTGATATTCGATGTATCCAATCGTTCTGCATCGACGGTAGATAAGGATTCATTTCCCAGCGCCCGCAATCGTTCTCTCTATCGATAATTGGCACGAATACAGGATATTCGATGTTTACCATCGTTCTGCATTGACGGTATGTAAGGATTCATTTCCCAGCGCCCGCAATCGTTCTTTCTATCGATAATTGGCACGAATACCTGATATTTGATCTTTCCAATCGTTTTGCATCGACGGTAGGTAAGGATTCATTTCCCAGAGCCCGCAATCGTTCTTTCTAACGAGAATTGGCACGAATACGTGATATTCGATGTTTCCAATCGTTCTGCATCGACGGTAGATAAGGATTCACTTCCCAGCTCCCGCAATCGTTCTTTCTATCGATAATTGGCACGAATACGTGATATTCGATGTTTCCAATCGTACTGCATCGACGGTAGGTAAGGATTCACTTCCCAGCCCCCGCAATTGTTCTTTCTATCGATAATTGGCACGAATACGTGATATTCGATGCTTTCAATCGTTCTCCATCGACGGTAGATAAGGATTCTCTTCCCAGCTCCCGCAATGGTTCTTTCTATCGATAATTGGCACGCATACGTGCTATTCGATGTTTCCTATCGTTCTGCATCGACGGTAGGTAAGGATTCACTTCCCAGCTCCCGCAATCGTTCTTTCTATCGTCAATTGGCACTAATACGTGATATTCGTGGTTTCCAATCGTTCTGCATCGACGGTAGGTAAGGATTCACTTCCCAGCTCCCGCAATCGTTCTTTCTATCGATAATTGGAACGAATACATGATATTCGAAGTTTCCAATCGTTTTGCATTGACGGTAGGTAAGGATTCACTTCCCAGCTCCCGCAATCGTTCTTTCTATCGATAATTGGCACGAATACATGATATTCGAGGTTTCCAATCGTTTTGCATTGACGGTAGGTAAGGGTTCATTTCCCAGCGCCCGCAATCGTTCTTTCTATCGATTATTGGCACGAATACCTGATATTTGATCTTTCCAGTCGCTTTGCATCGACGGTAGGTAAGGATTCACTTCCCAGCTCCCGCAATCGTTCTTTCTATCGATAATTGGCACGAATACGTGATATTCGTGGATTCCAATCGTTCTGCATCGACGGTAGGTAAGGATACACTTCCCAGCTCCCACAATCGTTCTTTCTATCGATAATTGGCACGAATACGTGATATTCGTGGATTCCAATCGTTCTGCATCGACGGTAGGTAAGGATACACTTCCCAGCTCCCGCAATGGTTCTTTCTATCGATAATTGGCACGCATATGTGCTATTCGCTATTTCCTATCGTTCTGCATAGACGGTAGGTAAGGATTCATTTCCCAGCGCCCGCAATGGTTCTTTCTATCAATAATTGGCACGAATACGTGATATTCAATGTTTCCAATCGTTCTGTACCGACGGTAGGTAAGGAGTCACTTCCCAGCTCCCGCAATCGTTCTTCGTATCGTCAATTGGCACGAATACGTGATATTCGAAGTTTCCAATCGTTTTGCATTGACGGTAGGTAAGGATTCACTTCCCAGCTCCCATAATCGTTCTTTCTATCGATAATTGGCACGAATTCGTGATATTCGATGTATCCAATCGTTCTGCATCGACGGTAGATAAGGATTCATTTCCCAGCGCCCGCAATCGTTCTATCTATCGATAATTGGCACGAATACAGGATATTCGATGTTTACCATCGTTCTGCATTGACGGTATGTAAGGATTCATTTCCCAGCGCCCGCAATCGTTCTTTCTATCGATAATTGGCACGAATACCTGATATTTGATCTTTCCAATCGTTTTGCATCGACGGTAGGTAAGGATTCATTTCCCAGAGCCCGCCATCGTTCTTTCTAACGAGAATTGGCACGAATACGTGATATTCGATGTTTCCAATCGTTCTGCATCGACGGTAGATAAGGATTCACTTCCCAGCTCCCGCAATCGTTCTTTCTATCGATAATTGGCACGAATACGTGATATTCGATGTTTCCAATCGTACTGCATCGACGGTAGGTAAGGATTCACTTCCCAGCCCCCGCAATTGTTCTTTCTATCGATAATTGGCACGAATACGTGATATTCGATGCTTTCAATCGTTCTCCATCGACGGTAGATAAGGATTCTCTTCCCAGCTCCCGCAATGGTTCTTTCTATCGATAATTGGCACGCATACGTGCTATTCGATGTTTCCTATCGTTCTGCATCGACGGTAGGTAAGGATTCACTTCCCAGCTCCCGCAATCGTTCTTTCTATCGTCAATTGGCACTAATACGTGATATTCGTGGTTTCCAATCGTTCTGCATCGACGGTAGGTAAGGATTCACTTCCCAGCTCCCGCAATCGTTCTTTCTATCGATAATTGGAACGAATACATGATATTCGAAGTTTCCAATCGTTTTGCATTGACGGTAGGTAAGGATTCACTTCCCAGCTCCCGCAATCGTTCTTTCTATCGATAATTGGCACGAATACATGATATTCGAGGTTTCCAATCGTTTTGCATTGACGGTAGGTAAGGGTTCATTTCCCAGCGCCCGCAATCGTTCTTTCTATCGATTATTGGCACGAATACGTGATATTCAATGTTTCCAATCGTTCTGTACCGACGGTAGGTAAGGAGTCACTTCCCAGCTCCCGCAATCGTTCTTCGTATCGTCAATTGGCACGAATACGTGATATTCGATGTTTCCAATCGTTCTGCATCGACGGTAGGTAAGGATTCACTTCCCAGCTCCCGCAATCATTCTTTCAATCGATAATTGGCACGAATACGTGATATTCGATGTTTCCAATCGTTCAGTATCGACGGTAGATAAGAATTCACTTCCCAGCTCCCGCAATGGTTCTTTCTATCGATAATTGGCACGCATACGTGCTATTCGATGATTCCTATCGTTCTGCATCGACGGTAGGTAAGGATTCACTTCCCAGCTCCCGCAATCGTTCTTTCTATCGTCAATTGGCACGAATACGTGATATTCGAAGTTTCCAATCGTTTTGCATTGACGGTAGGTAAGGATTCACTTCCCAGCTCCCATAATCGTTCTTTCTATCGATAATTGGCACGAATTCGTGATATTCGATGTATCCAATCGTTCTGCATCGACGGTAGATAAGGATTCATTTCCCAGCGCCCGCAATCGTTCTCTCTATCGATAATTGGCACGAATACAGGATATTCGATGTTTACCATCGTTCTGCATTGACGGTATGTAAGGATTCATTTCCCAGCGCCCGCAATCGTTCTTTCTATCGATAATTGGCACGAATACCTGATATTTGATCTTTCCAATCGTTTTGCATCGACGGTAGGTAAGGATTCATTTCCCAGAGCCCGCAATCGTTCTTTCTAACGAGAATTGGCACGAATACGTGATATTCGATGTTTCCAATCGTTCTGCATCGACGGTAGATAAGGATTCACTTCCCAGCTCCCGCAATCGTTCTTTCTATCGATAATTGGCACGAATACGTGATATTCGATGTTTCCAATCGTACTGCATCGACGGTAGGTAAGGATTCACTTCCCAGCCCCCGCAATTGTTCTTTCTATCGATAATTGGCACGAATACGTGATATTCGATGCTTTCAATCGTTCTCCATCGACGGTAGATAAGGATTCTCTTCCCAGCTCCCGCAATGGTTCTTTCTATCGATAATTGGCACGCATACGTGCTATTCGATGTTTCCTATCGTTCTGCATCGACGGTAGGTAAGGATTCACTTCCCAGCTCCCGCAATCGTTCTTTCTATCGTCAATTGGCACTAATACGTGATATTCGTGGTTTCCAATCGTTCTGCATCGACGGTAGGTAAGGATTCACTTCCCAGCTCCCGCAATCGTTCTTTCTATCGATAATTGGAACGAATACATGATATTCGAAGTTTCCAATCGTTTTGCATTGACGGTAGGTAAGGATTCACTTCCCAGCTCCCGCAATCGTTCTTTCTATCGATAATTGGCACGAATACATGATATTCGAGGTTTCCAATCGTTTTGCATTGACGGTAGGTAAGGGTTCATTTCCCAGCGCCCGCAATCGTTCTTTCTATCGATTATTGGCACGAATACCTGATATTTGATCTTTCCAGTCGCTTTGCATCGACGGTAGGTAAGGATTCACTTCCCAGCTCCCGCAATCGTTCTTTCTATCGATAATTGGCACGAATACGTGATATTCGTGGATTCCAATCGTTCTGCATCGACGGTAGGTAAGGATACACTTCCCAGCTCCCACAATCGTTCTTTCTATCGATAATTGGCACGAATACGTGATATTCGTGGATTCCAATCGTTCTGCATCGACGGTAGGTAAGGATACACTTCCCAGCTCCCGCAATGGTTCTTTCTATCGATAATTGGCACGCATATGTGCTATTCGCTATTTCCTATCGTTCTGCATAGACGGTAGGTAAGGATTCATTTCCCAGCGCCCGCAATGGTTCTTTCTATCAATAATTGGCACGAATACGTGATATTCAATGTTTCCAATCGTTCTGTACCGACGGTAGGTAAGGAGTCACTTCCCAGCTCCCGCAATCGTTCTTCGTATCGTCAATTGGCACGAATACGTGATATTCGTGGATTCCAATCGTTCTGCATCGACGGTAGGTAAGGATACACTTCCCAGCTCCCGCAATGGTTCTTTCTATCGATAATTGGCACGCATATGTGCTATTCGCTATTTCCTATCGTTCTGCATAGACGGTAGGTAAGGATTCATTTCCCAGCGCCCGCAATGGTTCTTTCTATCAATAATTGGCACGAATACGTGATATTCAATGTTTCCAATCGTTCTGTACCGACGGTAGGTAAGGAGTCACTTCCCAGCTCCCGCAATCGTTCTTCGTATCGTCAATTGGCACGAATACGTGATATTCGAAGTTTCCAATCGTTTTGCATTGACGGTAGGTAAGGATTCACTTCCCAGCTCCCATAATCGTTCTTTCTATCGATAATTGGCACGAATTCGTGATATTCGATGTATCCAATCGTTCTGCATCGACGGTAGATAAGGATTCACTTCCCAGCTCCCGCAATCGTTCTTTCTATCGATAATTGGCACGAATACGTGATATTCGATGTTTCCAATCGTACTGCATCGACGGTAGGTAAGGATTCACTTCCCAGCCCCCGCAATTGTTCTTTCTATCGATAATTGGCACGAATACGTGATATTCGATGCTTTCAATCGTTCTCCATCGACGGTAGATAAGGATTCTCTTCCCAGCTCCCGCAATGGTTCTTTCTATCGATAATTGGCACGCATACGTGCTATTCGATGTTTCCTATCGTTCTGCATCGACGGTAGGTAAGGATTCACTTCCCAGCTCCCGCAATCGTTCTTTCTATCGTCAATTGGCACTAATACGTGATATTCGTGGTTTCCAATCGTTCTGCATCGACGGTAGGTAAGGATTTACTTCCCAGCTCCCGCAATCGTTCTTTCTATCGATAATTGGAACGAATACATGATATTCGAAGTTTCCAATCGTTTTGCATTGACGGTAGGTAAGGATTCACTTCCCAGCTCCCGCAATCGTTCTTTCTATCGATAATTGGCACGAATACATGATATTCGAGGTTTCCAATCGTTTTGCATTGACGGTAGGTAAGGGTTCATTTCCCAGCGCCCGCAATCGTTCTTTCTATCGATTATTGGCACGAATACGTGATATTCAATGTTTCCAATCGTTCTGTACCGACGGTAGGTAAGGAGTCACTTCCCAGCTCCCGCAATCGTTCTTCGTATCGTCAATTGGCACGAATACGTGATATTCGATGTTTCCAATCGTTCTGCATCGACGGTAGGTAAGGATTCACTTCCCAGCTCCCGCAATCATTCTTTCAATCGATAATTGGCACGAATACGTGATATTCGATGTTTCCAATCGTTCAGTATCGACGGTAGATAAGAATTCACTTCCCAGCTCCCGCAATGGTTCTTTCTATCGATAATTGGCACGCATACGTGCTATTCGATGATTCCTATCGTTCTGCATCGACGGTAGGTAAGGATTCACTTCCCAGCTCCCGCAATCGTTCTTTCTATCGTCAATTGGCACGAATACGTGATATTCGAAGTTTCCAATCGTTTTGCATTGACGGTAGGTAAGGATTCACTTCCCAGCTCCCGCAATCGTTCTTTCTATCGTCAATTGGCACTAATACGTGATATTCGTGGTTTCCAATCGTTCTGCATCGACGGTAGGTAAGGATTCACTTCCCAGCTCCCGCAATCGTTCTTTCTATCGATAATTGGAACGAATACATGATATTCGAAGTTTCCAATCGTTTTGCATTGACGGTAGGTAAGGATTCACTTCCCAGCTCCCGCAATCGTTCTTTCTATCGATAATTGGCACGAATACATGATATTCGAGGTTTCCAATCGTTTCGCATTGACGGTAGGTAAGGGTTCATTTCCCAGCGCCCGCAATCGTTCTTTCTATCGATTATTGGCACGAATACCTGATATTTGATCTTTCCAGTCGCTTTGCATCGACGGTAGGTAAGGATTCACTTCCCAGCTCCCGCAATCGTTCTTTCTATCGATAATTGACACGAATACGTGATATTCGTGGATTCCAATCGTTCTGCATCGACGGTAGGTAAGGATACACTTCCCAGCTCCCACAATCGTTCTTTCTATCGATAATTGGCACGAATACGTGATATTCGTGGATTCCAATCGTTCTGCATCGACGGTAGGTAAGGATACACTTCCCAGCTCCCGCAATGGTTCTTTCTATCGATAATTGGCACGCATATGTGCTATTCGCTATTTCCTATCGTTCTGCATAGACGGTAGGTAAGGATTCATTTCCCAGCGCCCGCAATGGTTCTTTCTATCAATAATTGGCACGAATACGTGATATTCAATGTTTCCAATCGTTCTGTACCGACGGTAGGTAAGGAGTCACTTCCCAGCTCCCGCAATCGTTCTTCGTATCGTCAATTGGCACGAATACGTGATATTCGAAGTTTCCAATCGTTTTGCATTGACGGTAGGTAAGGATTCACTTCCCAGCTCCCATAATCGTTCTTTCTATCGATAATTGGCACGAATTCGTGATATTCGATGTATCCAATCGTTCTGCATCGACGGTAGATAAGGATTCATTTCCCAGCGCCCGCAATCGTTCTATCTATCGATAATTGGCACGAATACAGGATATTCGATGTTTACCATCGTTCTGCATTGACGGTATGTAAGGATTCATTTCCCAGCGCCCGCAATCGTTCTTTCTATCGATAATTGGCACGAATACCTGATATTTGATCTTTCCAATCGTTTTGCATCGACGGTAGGTAAGGATTCATTTCCCAGAGCCCGCCATCGTTCTTTCTAACGAGAATTGGCACGAATACGTGATATTCGATGTTTCCAATCGTTCTGCATCGACGGTAGATAAGGATTCACTTCCCAGCTCCCGCAATCGTTCTTTCTATCGATAATTGGCACGAATACGTGATATTCGATGTTTCCAATCGTACTGCATCGACGGTAGGTAAGGATTCACTTCCCAGCCCCCGCAATTGTTCTTTCTATCGATAATTGGCACGAATACGTGATATTCGATGCTTTCAATCGTTCTCCATCGACGGTAGATAAGGATTCTCTTCCCAGCTCCCGCAATGGTTCTTTCTATCGATAATTGGCACGCATACGTGCTATTCGATGTTTCCTATCGTTCTGCATCGACGGTAGGTAAGGATTCACTTCCCAGCTCCCGCAATCGTTCTTTCTATCGTCAATTGGCACTAATACGTGATATTCGTGGTTTCCAATCGTTCTGCATCGACGGTAGGTAAGGATTTACTTCCCAGCTCCCGCAATCGTTCTTTCTATCGATAATTGGAACGAATACATGATATTCGAAGTTTCCAATCGTTTTGCATTGACGGTAGGTAAGGATTCACTTCCCAGCTCCCGCAATCGTTCTTTCTATCGATAATTGGCACGAATACATGATATTCGAGGTTTCCAATCATTTTGCATTGACGGTAGGTAAGGGTTCATTTCCCAGCGCCCGCAATCGTTCTTTCTATCGATTATTGGCACGAATACGTGATATTCAATGTTTCCAATCGTTCTGTACCGACGGTAGGTAAGGAGTCACTTCCCAGCTCCCGCAATCGTTCTTCGTATCGTCAATTGGCACGAATACGTGATATTCGATGTTTCCAATCGTTCTGCATCGACGGTAGGTAAGGATTCACTTCCCAGCTCCCGCAATCATTCTTTCAATCGATAATTGGCACGAATACGTGATATTCGATGTTTCCAATCGTTCAGTATCGACGGTAGATAAGAATTCACTTCCCAGCTCCCGCAATGGTTCTTTCTATCGATAATTGGCACGCATACGTGCTATTCGATGATTCCTATCGTTCTGCATCGACGGTAGGTAAGGATTCACTTCCCAGCTCCCGCAATCGTTCTTTCTATCGTCAATTGGCACGAATACGTGATATTCGAAGTTTCCAATCGTTTTGCATTGACGGTAGGTAAGGATTCACTTCCCAGCTCCCATAATCGTTCTTTCTATCGATAATTGGCACGAATTCGTGATATTCGATGTATCCAATCGTTCTGCATCGACGGTAGATAAGGATTCATTTCCCAGCGCCCGCAATCGTTCTCTCTATCGATAATTGGCACGAATACAGGATATTCGATGTTTACCATCGTTCTGCATTGACGGTATGTAAGGATTCATTTCCCAGCGCCCGCAATCGTTCTTTCTATCGATAATTGGCACGAATACCTGATATTTGATCTTTCCAATCGTTTTGCATCGACGGTAGGTAAGGATTCATTTCCCAGAGCCCGCAATCGTTCTTTCTAACGAGAATTGGCACGAATACGTGATATTCGATGTTTCCAATCGTTCTGCATCGACGGTAGATAAGGATTCACTTCCCAGCTCCCGCAATCGTTCTTTCTATCGATAATTGGCACGAATACGTGATATTCGATGTTTCCAATCGTACTGCATCGACGGTAGGTAAGGATTCACTTCCCAGCCCCCGCAATTGTTCTTTCTATCGATAATTGGCACGAATACGTGATATTCGATGCTTTCAATCGTTCTCCATCGACGGTAGATAAGGATTCTCTTCCCAGCTCCCGCAATGGTTCTTTCTATCGATAATTGGCACGCATACGTGCTATTCGATGTTTCCTATCGTTCTGCATCGACGGTAGGTAAGGATTCACTTCCCAGCTCCCGCAATCGTTCTTTCTATCGTCAATTGGCACTAATACGTGATATTCGTGGTTTCCAATCGTTCTGCATCGACGGTAGGTAAGGATTCACTTCCCAGCTCCCGCAATCGTTCTTTCTATCGATAATTGGAACGAATACATGATATTCGAAGTTTCCAATCGTTTTGCATTGACGGTAGGTAAGGATTCACTTCCCAGCTCCCGCAATCGTTCTTTCTATCGATAATTGGCACGAATACATGATATTCGAGGTTTCCAATCGTTTTGCATTGACGGTAGGTAAGGGTTCATTTCCCAGCGCCCGCAATCGTTCTTTCTATCGATTATTGGCACGAATACCTGATATTTGATCTTTCCAGTCGCTTTGCATCGACGGTAGGTAAGGATTCACTTCCCAGCTCCCGCAATCGTTCTTTCTATCGATAATTGGCACGAATACGTGATATTCGTGGATTCCAATCGTTCTGCATCGACGGTAGGTAAGGATTCACTTCCCAGCTCCCGCAATCGTTCTTTCTATCGATAATTGGAACGAATACATGATATTCGAAGTTTCCAATCGTTTTGCATTGACGGTAGGTAAGGATTCACTTCCCAGCTCCCGCAATCGTTCTTTCTATCGATAATTGGCACGAATACATGATATTCGAGGTTTCCAATCGTTTCGCATTGACGGTAGGTAAGGGTTCATTTCCCAGCGCCCGCAATCGTTCTTTCTATCGATTATTGGCACGAATACCTGATATTTGATCTTTCCAGTCGCTTTGCATCGACGGTAGGTAAGGATTCACTTCCCAGCTCCCGCAATCGTTCTTTCTATCGATAATTGGCACGAATACGTGATATTCGTGGATTCCAATCGTTCTGCATCGACGGTAGGTAAGGATACACTTCCCAGCTCCCACAATCGTTCTTTCTATCGATAATTGGCACGAATACGTGATATTCGTGGATTCCAATCGTTCTGCATCGACGGTAGGTAAGGATACACTTCCCAGCTCCCGCAATGGTTCTTTCTATCGATAATTGGCACGCATATGTGCTATTCGCTATTTCCTATCGTTCTGCATAGACGGTAGGTAAGGATTCATTTCCCAGCGCCCGCAATGGTTCTTTCTATCAATAATTGGCACGAATACGTGATATTCAATGTTTCCAATCGTTCTGTACCGACGGTAGGTAAGGAGTCACTTCCCAGCTCCCGCAATCGTTCTTCGTATCGTCAATTGGCACGAATACGTGATATTCGAAGTTTCCAATCGTTTTGCATTGACGGTAGGTAAGGATTCACTTCCCAGCTCCCATAATCGTTCTTTCTATCGATAATTGGCACGAATTCGTGATATTCGATGTATCCAATCGTTCTGCATCGACGGTAGATAAGGATTCATTTCCCAGCGCCCGCAATCGTTCTATCTATCGATAATTGGCACGAATACAGGATATTCGATGTTTACCATCGTTCTGCATTGACGGTATGTAAGGATTCATTTCCCAGCGCCCGCAATCGTTCTTTCTATCGATAATTGGCACGAATACCTGATATTTGATCTTTCCAATCGTTTTGCATCGACGGTAGGTAAGGATTCATTTCCCAGAGCCCGCCATCGTTCTTTCTAACGAGAATTGGCACGAATACGTGATATTCGATGTTTCCAATCGTTCTGCATCGACGGTAGATAAGGATTCACTTCCCAGCTCCCGCAATCGTTCTTTCTATCGATAATTGGCACGAATACGTGATATTCGATGTTTCCAATCGTACTGCATCGACGGTAGGTAAGGATTCACTTCCCAGCCCCCGCAATTGTTCTTTCTATCGATAATTGGCACGAATACGTGATATTCGATGCTTTCAATCGTTCTCCATCGACGGTAGATAAGGATTCTCTTCCCAGCTCCCGCAATGGTTCTTTCTATCGATAATTGGCACGCATACGTGCTATTCGATGTTTCCTATCGTTCTGCATCGACGGTAGGTAAGGATTCACTTCCCAGCTCCCGCAATCGTTCTTTCTATCGTCAATTGGCACTAATACGTGATATTCGTGGTTTCCAATCGTTCTGCATCGACGGTAGGTAAGGATTTACTTCCCAGCTCCCGCAATCGTTCTTTCTATCGATAATTGGAACGAATACATGATATTCGAAGTTTCCAATCGTTTTGCATTGACGGTAGGTAAGGATTCACTTCCCAGCTCCCGCAATCGTTCTTTCTATCGATAATTGGCACGAATACATGATATTCGAGGTTTCCAATCATTTTGCATTGACGGTAGGTAAGGGTTCATTTCCCAGCGCCCGCAATCGTTCTTTCTATCGATTATTGGCACGAATACGTGATATTCAATGTTTCCAATCGTTCTGTACCGACGGTAGGTAAGGAGTCACTTCCCAGCTCCCGCAATCGTTCTTCGTATCGTCAATTGGCACGAATACGTGATATTCGATGTTTCCAATCGTTCTGCATCGACGGTAGGTAAGGATTCACTTCCCAGCTCCCGCAATCATTCTTTCAATCGATAATTGGCACGAATACGTGATATTCGATGTTTCCAATCGTTCAGTATCGACGGTAGATAAGAATTCACTTCCCAGCTCCCGCAATGGTTCTTTCTATCGATAATTGGCACGCATACGTGCTATTCGATGATTCCTATCGTTCTGCATCGACGGTAGGTAAGGATTCACTTCCCAGCTCCCGCAATCGTTCTTTCTATCGTCAATTGGCACGAATACGTGATATTCGAAGTTTCCAATCGTTTTGCATTGACGGTAGGTAAGGATTCACTTCCCAGCTCCCATAATCGTTCTTTCTATCGATAATTGGCACGAATTCGTGATATTCGATGTATCCAATCGTTCTGCATCGACGGTAGATAAGGATTCATTTCCCAGCGCCCGCAATCGTTCTCTCTATCGATAATTGGCACGAATACAGGATATTCGATGTTTACCATCGTTCTGCATTGACGGTATGTAAGGATTCATTTCCCAGCGCCCGCAATCGTTCTTTCTATCGATAATTGGCACGAATACCTGATATTTGATCTTTCCAATCGTTTTGCATCGACGGTAGGTAAGGATTCATTTCCCAGAGCCCGCAATCGTTCTTTCTAACGAGAATTGGCACGAATACGTGATATTCGATGTTTCCAATCGTTCTGCATCGACGGTAGATAAGGATTCACTTCCCAGCTCCCGCAATCGTTCTTTCTATCGATAATTGGCACGAATACGTGATATTCGATGTTTCCAATCGTACTGCATCGACGGTAGGTAAGGATTCACTTCCCAGCCCCCGCAATTGTTCTTTCTATCGATAATTGGCACGAATACGTGATATTCGATGCTTTCAATCGTTCTCCATCGACGGTAGATAAGGATTCTCTTCCCAGCTCCCGCAATGGTTCTTTCTATCGATAATTGGCACGCATACGTGCTATTCGATGTTTCCTATCGTTCTGCATCGACGGTAGGTAAGGATTCACTTCCCAGCTCCCGCAATCGTTCTTTCTATCGTCAATTGGCACTAATACGTGATATTCGTGGTTTCCAATCGTTCTGCATCGACGGTAGGTAAGGATTCACTTCCCAGCTCCCGCAATCGTTCTTTCTATCGATAATTGGAACGAATACATGATATTCGAAGTTTCCAATCGTTTTGCATTGACGGTAGGTAAGGATTCACTTCCCAGCTCCCGCAATCGTTCTTTCTATCGATAATTGGCACGAATACATGATATTCGAGGTTTCCAATCGTTTTGCATTGACGGTAGGTAAGGGTTCATTTCCCAGCGCCCGCAATCGTTCTTTCTATCGATTATTGGCACGAATACCTGATATTTGATCTTTCCAGTCGCTTTGCATCGACGGTAGGTAAGGATTCACTTCCCAGCTCCCGCAATCGTTCTTTCTATCGATAATTGGCACGAATACGTGATATTCGTGGATTCCAATCGTTCTGCATCGACGGTAGGTAAGGATACACTTCCCAGCTCCCACAATCGTTCTTTCTATCGATAATTGGCACGAATACGTGATATTCGTGGATTCCAATCGTTCTGCATCGACGGTAGGTAAGGATACACTTCCCAGCTCCCGCAATGGTTCTTTCTATCGATAATTGGCACGCATATGTGCTATTCGCTATTTCCTATCGTTCTGCATAGACGGTAGGTAAGGATTCACTTCCCAGCTCCCGCAATCGTTCTTCGTATCGTCAATTGGCACGAATACGTGATATTCGATGTTTCCAATCGTTCTGCATCGACGGTAGGTAAGGATTCACTTCCCAGCTCCCGCAATCATTCTTTCTATCGATAATTGACACGAATACGTGATATTCGATGTTTCCAATGGTTCTGTATCGACAGTAGATAAGGATTCACTTACCAGCTCCCGCAATGGTTCTTTCTATCGATAATTGGCACGCATACGTGCTATTCGATGTTTCCTATCGTTCTGCATCGACGGTAGGTAAGGATTCACTACCAAGCTCCCGCAATCGTTCTTTCTATCGATAATTGGCACGAATTCGTGATATTCGATGTATCCAATCGTTCTGCATCGACGGTAGATAAGGATTCACTTAACAGCTCCCGCAATCGTTCTATCTATCGATAATTGGCACGAATACGAGATATTCGATGTTTCCAATCGTTCTGCATCGACGGAAGGTAAGGATTCACTTCCCAGCTCCCGCAATCGTTCTTTCTATCGATAATTGGCACGAATACATGATATTCGACCTTTCCAGTCGTTTTGCATCTACGGTAGGTAAGGATTCATTTCCCAGCGCCCGCAATAGTTCTTTCTGACGATAATTGGCACGAATATGTGATATTCGTTGTTTCCAATCGTTCTGCATCGACGGTAGGTAAGGATACACTTCCCAGCTCCCGCAATGGTTCTTTCTATCGATAATTGGCACGCATATGTGCTATTCGCTATTTCCTATCGTTCTGCATAGACGGTAGGTAAGGATTCATTTCCCAGCGTCCGCAATGGTTCTTTCTATCATTAATTGGCACGAATACGTGATATTCAATGTTTCCAATCGTTCTGTACCGACGGTAGGTAAGGAGTCACTTCCCAGCTCCCGCAATCGTTCTTCGTATCGTCAATTGGCACGAATACGTGATATTCGATGTTTCCAATCGTTCTGCTTCGACGGTAGGAAAGGATTCACTTCCCAGCTCCCGCAATCATTCTTTCTATCGATAATTGGCACGAATACGTGATATTCGATGTTTCCAATCGTTCTGTATCGACGGTAGATAAGAATTCACTTCCCAGCTCCCGCAATGGTTCTTTCTATCGATAATTGGCACGCATACGTGCTATTCGATGTTTCCTATCGTTCTGCATCGACGGTAGGTAAGGATTCACTTCCCAGCTCCCGCAATCGTTCTTTCTATCGTCAATTGGCACGAATACGTGATATTCGAAGTTTCCAATCGTTTTGCATTGACGTTAGGTAAGGATTCACTTCCCAGCTCCCACAATCGTTCTTTCTATCGATAATTGGCACGAATTCGTGATATTCGATGTATCCAATCGTTCTGCATCGACGGTAGATAAGGATTCATTTCCCAGCGCCCGCAATCGTTCTCTCTATCGATAATTGGCACGAATACAGGATATTCGATGTTTACCATCGTTCTGCATTGACGGTAATAAAGGATTCATTTCCCAGCGCCCGCAATCGTTCTTTCTATCGATAATTGGCACGAATACCTGATATTTGATCTTTCCAATCGTTTTGCATCGTCGGTAGGTAAGGATTCATTTCCCAGAGCCCGCAATCGTTCTTTCTAACGAGAATTGGCACGAATACGTGATATTCGATGTTTCCAATCGTTCTGCATCGACGGTAGATAAGGATTCACTTCCCAGCTCCCGCAATCGTTCTTTCTATCGATAATTGGCACGAATACCTGATATTTGATCTTTCCAATCGTTTTGCATCGACGGTAGGTAAGGATTCATTTCCCAGAGCCCGCAATCGCTCTTTCTAACGAGAATTGGCACGAATACGTGATATTCGATGTTTCCAATCGTTCTGCATCGACGGTAGATAAGGATTCACTTCCCAGCTCCCGCAATCGTTCTTTCTATCGATAATTGGCACAAATACGTGATATTCGATGTTTCCAATCGTTCTGCACCGACGGTAGATAAGGATTCATTTCCCAGCGCCCGCAATCGTTCTTTCTATCGATAATTGGCACGAATACCTGATATTTGATATTTCCAATCGTTTTGCATCGATGGTAGGTAAGCATTCACTTCCCAGCTCCCGCAATCATTCTTTCTATCGATAATTGACACGAATTCGTGATATTCGTGGTTTCCAATCGTTCTGCATCGACGGTAGGTAAGGATACACTTCCCAGCTCCCACAATCGTTCTTTCTATCGATAATTGGCACGAATACGTGATATTCGATGTTTCCAATCGTTCTGCATCGACGGTAGGTAAGGATTCACTTCCCAGCTCCCGGAATCGTTCTTTCTATCGATAATTGGCACGAATACATGATATTCGACCTTTCCAGTCGTTTTGCATCTACGGTAGGTAAGGATTCATTTCCCAGCGCCCGCAATAGTTCTTTCTAACGATAATTGGCACGAATACGTGATATTCGATGTTTGCAATCGTTCTGCATCGACGGTAGATAAGGATTCACTTCCCAGCTCCCGCAATGGTTCTTTCTATCGATAATTGGCACGCATACGTGATATTCGTGGTTTCCAATCGTTCTGCATCGACGTTAGGTAAGGATACACTTCCCCGCTCCCACAATCGTTCTTCCTATCGATATTTGGCACGAATACGGGATATTCGATGTTTCCAATCGTTCTGCATCGACGGTAGGTAAAGATTCACTTCCCAGCTCCCGCAATCATTCTTTCTATCGACAATTGGCACGAATACATGATATTCGATGTTTCCAATCGTTCTGTATCGACGGTAGATAAGGATTCACTTCCCAGCTCCCGCAATGGTTCTTTCTATCGATAATTGGCACGCATACGTGCTATTCGATGTTTCCTATCGTTCTGCATTGACGGTAGGTAAGGATTCACTTCCCAGCTCCCGCAATCGTTCCTTCTATCGATATTGGCACGAATACCTGATATTTAATCTTTCCAGTCGCTTTGCATCGACGGTAGGTAAGGGTTCATTTCCCAGCGCCCGCAATCGTTCTTTCTATCGATAATTGGCACGAATACCTGATATTTGATCTTTCCAGGCGTTTTGCATCGACGGTAGGTAAGGATTCATTTCCCAGCGCCCGCAATAGTTCTTCCTAACGATAATTGGCACGAATACGTGATATTCGATGTTTCCAATCGTACTGCATCGACGGTAGGTAAGGATTCACGACCCAGCTCCCGCAATCGTTCTTTCTATCGATAATTGGCTCGAATACGTGATATTCGATGTATCCAATCGTTCTGCATCGACGGTAGATAAGGATTCACTTCCCAGCTCCCGCAATCGTACAATCTATCGATAATTGGCACGCATACGTGCTATTCGATGTTTCCTATTGTTCTGCATCGACGGTAGGTAAGTATTCACTTCCCAGCTCCCGCAATCGTTCTTTCTATCGATAATTAGCACGAATACGTGATATTCGATGTTTCCAATCGTACTGCATCGACGGTAGGTAAGGATTCACTTCGCAGCTCCCGCAATCGTTCTTTCTATCAATAATTGGCACGAATACGTGATACTCGATGTTTCCAATCGTTCTGCATCGACGGTAGGTAAGGATTCACTTCCCAGCTCCCGCACGCGTTCTTTCTTTCGATAATTGGCACGAATACGTGATATTCGATGTTTCCAATCGTTCTGTATCGACGGTAGATAAGGATTCACTTCCCAGCTCCCGCAATCGTTCTTTCTATCGATAATTGGCACGAATACCTGATATTTGATCTTTCCAGTCGTTTTGCATCGACTGTAGGTAAGGATTCATTTCCCAGCGCCCGCAATAGTTCTTCCTAACAATAATTAGCACGAATACGTGATATTCGATGTTTCCAATCGTTCTGCATCGACGGTAGGTAAGGATTCACTTCCCAGCTCCCGCAATCGTTCTTTCTATCGTCAATTGGCACTAATACGTGATATTCGTGGTTTCCAATCGTTCTGCATCGACGGTAGGTAAGGATTCACTTCCCAGCTCCCGCAATCGTTCTTTCTATCGATAATTGGAACGAATACATGATATTCGAAGTTTCCAATCGTTTTGCATTGACGGTAGGTAAGGATTCACTTCCCAGCTCCCGCAATCGTTCTTTCTATCGATAATTGGCACGAATACATGATATTCGAGGTTTCCAATCGTTTTGCATTGACGGTAGGTAAGGGTTCATTTCCCAGCGCCCGCAATCGTTCTTTCTATCGATTATTGGCACGAATACCTGATATTTGATCTTTCCAGTCGCTTTGCATCGACGGTAGGTAAGGATTCACTTCCCAGCTCCCGCAATCGTTCTTTCTATCGATAATTGGCACGAATACGTGATATTCGTGGATTCCAATCGTTCTGCATCGACGGTAGGTAAGGATACACTTCCCAGCTCCCACAATCGTTCTTTCTATCGATAATTGGCACGAATACGTGATATTCGTGGATTCCAATCGTTCTGCATCGACGGTAGGTAAGGATACACTTCCCAGCTCCCGCAATGGTTCTTTCTATCGATAATTGGCACGCATATGTGCTATTCGCTATTTCCTATCGTTCTGCATAGACGGTAGGTAAGGATTCATTTCCCAGCGCCCGCAATGGTTCTTTCTATCAATAATTGGCACGAATACGTGATATTCAATGTTTCCAATCGTTCTGTACCGACGGTAGGTAAGGAGTCACTTCCCAGCTCCCGCAATCGTTCTTCGTATCGTCAATTGGCACGAATACGTGATATTCGATTTTTCCAATCGTTCTGCATCGACAGTAGGTAAGGATTCACTTCCCAGCTCCCGCAATCATTCTTTCTATCGATAATTGACACGAATACGTGATATTCGATGTTTCCAATGGTTCTGTATCGACAGTAGATAAGGATTCACTTACCAGCTCCCGCAATGGTTCTTTCTATCGATAATTGGCACGCATACGTGCTATTCGATGTTTCCTATCGTTCTGCATCGACGGTAGGTAAGGATTCACTACCAAGCTCCCGCAATCGTTCTTTCTATCGATAATTGGCACGAATTCGTGATATTCGATGTATCCAATCGTTCTGCATCGACGGTAGATAAGGATTCACTTAACAGCTCCCGCAATCGTTCTATCTATCGATAATTGGCACGAATACGAGATATTCGATGTTTCCAATCGTTCTGCATCGACGGAAGGTAAGGATTCACTTCCCAGCTCCCGCAATCGTTCTTTCTATCGATAATAGGCACGAATACATGATATTCGACCTTTCCAGTCGTTTTGCATCTACGGTAGGTAAGGATTCACTACCAAGCTCCCGCAATCGTTCTTTCTATCGATAATTGGCACGAATTCGTGATATTCGATGTATCCAATCGTTCTGCATCGACGGTAGATAAGGATTCACTTAACAGCTCCCGCAATCGTTCTATCTATCGATAATTGGCACGAATACGAGATATTCGATGTTTCCAATCGTTCTGCATCGACGGTTGGTAAGGATACACTTCCCAGCTCCCGCAATGGTTCTTTCTATCGATAATTGGCACGCATATGTGCTATTCGCTATTTCCTATCGTTCTGCATAGACGGTAGGTAAGGATTCATTTCCCAGCGTCCGCAATGGTTCTTTCTATCATTAATTGGCACGAATACGTGATATTCAATGTTTCCAATCGTGCTGTACCGACGGTAGGTAAGGAGTCACTTCCCAGCTCCCGCAATCGTTCTTCGTATCGTCAATTGGCACGAATACGTGATATTCGATGTTTCCAATCGTTCTGCATCGACGGTAGGAAAGGATTCACTTCCCAGCTCCCGCAATCATTCTTTCTATCGATAATTGGCACGAATACGTGATATTCGATGTTTCCAATCGTTCTGTATCGACGGTAGATAAGAATTCACTTCCCAGCTCCCGCAATGGTTCTTTCTATCGATAATTGGCACGCATACGTGCTATTCGATGTTTCCTATCGTTCTGCATCGACGGTAGGTAAGGATTCACTTCCCAGCTCCCGCAATCGTTCTTTCTATCGTCAATTGGCACGAATACGTGATATTCGAAGTTTCCAATCGTTTTGCATTGACGTTAGGTAAGGATTCACTTCCCAGCTCCCACAATCGTTCTTTCTATCGATAATTGGCACGAATTCGTGATATTCGATGTATCCAATCGTTCTGCATCGACGGTAGATAAGGATTCATTTCCCAGCGCCCGCAATCGTTCTCTCTATCGATAATTGGCACGAATACAGGATATTCGATGTTTACCATCGTTCTGCATTGACGGTAATAAAGGATTCATTTCCCAGCGCCCGCAATCGTTCTTTCTATCGATAATTGGCACGAATACCTGATATTTGATCTTTCCAATCGTTTTGCATCGACGGTAGGTAAGGATTCATTTCCCAGAGCCCGCAATCGTTCTTTCTAACGAGAATTGGCACGAATACGTGATATTCGATGTTTCCAATCGTTCTGCATCGACGGTAGATAAGGATTCACTTCCCAGCTCCCGCAATCGTTCTTTCTATCGATAATTGGCACGAATACCTGATATTTGATCTTTCCAATCGTTTTGCATCGACGGTAGGTAAGGATTCATTTCCCAGAGCCCGCAATCGTTCTTTCTAACGAGAATTGGCACGAATACGTGATATTCGATGTTTCCAATCGTTCTGCATCGACGGTAGATAAGGATTCACTTCCCAGCTCCCGCAATCGTTCTTTCTATCGATAATTGGCACGAATACGTGATATTCGATGTTTCCAATCGTTCTGCACCGACGGTAGATAAGGATTCATTTCCCAGCGCCCGCAATCGTTCTTTCTATCGATAATTGACACGAATACCTGATATTTGATCTTTCCAATCGTTTTGCATCGATGGTAGGTAAGCATTCACTTCCCAGCTCCCGCAATCATTCTTTCTATCGATAATTGACACGAATTCGTGATATTCGTGGTTTCCAATCGTTCTGCATCGACGGTAGGTAAGGATACACTTCCCAGCTCCCACAATCGTTCTTTCTATCGATAATTGGCACGAATACGTGATATTCGATGTTTCCAATCGTTCTGCATCGACGGTAGGTAAGGATTCACTTCCCAGCTCCCGCAATCATTCTTTCTATCGATAATTAGCACGAATACGTGATATTCGATGTTTCCAATCGTTCTGCATCGACGGTAGATAAGGATTCACTTCCCAGCTCCCGCAATGGTTCTTTCTATCGATAATTGGCACGCATACGTGCTATTCGATGTTTCCTATCGTTCTGCATCGACGGTAGGTAAGGATTCACTTCCCAGCTCCCGCAATCGTTCCTTCTATCGATATTGGCACGAATACATGATATTCGAAGTTTCCAATCGTTTTGCATTGACGGTAGGTAAGGATTCATTTCCCAGCGCCCGCAATCGTTCTTTCTATCGATAATTGGCACGAATACCTGATATTTAATCTTTCCAGTCGCTTTGCATCGACGGTAGGTAAGGGTTCATTTCCCAGCGCCCGCAATCGTTCTTTCTATCGATAATTGGCACGAATACCTGATATTTGATCTTTCCAGGCGTTTTGCATCGACGGTAGGTAAGGATTCATTTCCCAGCGCACGCAATAGTTCTTCCTAACGATAATTGGCACGAATACGTGATATTCGATGTTTCCAATCGTACTGCATCGACGGTAGGTAAGGATTCACGACCCAGCTCCCGCAATCGTTCTTTCTATCGATAATTGGCTCGAATACGTGATATTCGATGTATCCAATCGTTCTGCATCGACGGTAGATAAGGATTCACTTCCCAGCTCCCGCAATCGTACAATCTATCGATAATTGGCACGCATACGTGCTATTCGATGTTTCCTATTGTTCTGCATCGACGGTAGGTAAGTATTCACTTCCCAGCTCCCGCAATCGTTCTTTCTATCGATAATTGGCACGAATACGTGATATTCGATGTTTCCAATCGTACTGCATCGACCGTAGGTAAGGATTCACTTCGCAGCTCCCGCAATCGTTCTTTCTATCAATAATTGGCACGAATACGTGATACTCGATGTTTCCAATCGTTCTGCATCGACGGTAGGTAAGGATTCACTTCCCAGCTCCCGCACGCGTTCTTTCTTTCGATAATTGGCACGAATACGTGATATTCGATGTTTCCAATCGTTCTGTATCGACGGTAGATAAGGATTCACTTCCCAGCTCCCGCAATCGTTCTTTCTATCGATAATTGGCACGAATACCTGATATTTGATCTTTCCAGTCGTTTTGCATCGACTGTAGGTAAGGATTCATTTCCCAGCGCCCGCAATAGTTCTTCCTAACGATAATTAGCACGAATACGTGATATTCGATGTTTCCAATCGTTCTGCATCGACGGTAGGAAAGGATTCACTTCCCAGCTCCCGCAATCATTCTTTCTATCGATAATTAGCACGAATACGTGATATTCGATGTTTCCAATCGTTCTGCATCGACGGTAGATAAGGATTCACTTCCCAGCTCCAGCAATCGTTCTTCGTATCGTCCATTGGCACGAATACGTGATATTCGATGTTTCCAATCGTTCTGCATCGACGGTAGGTATGGATTCACTTCCCAGCTCCCGCAATCATTCTTTCTATCGATAATTGACACGAATACGTGATATTCGATGTTTCCAATCGTTCTGTATCGATAGTAGATAAGGATTCACTTCCCAGCTCCCGCAATGGTTCTTTCTATCGATAAGTGGCACGCATACGTGCTATTCGATGTTTCCTATCGTTCTGCATCGACGGTAGGTAAGGATTCACTACCAAGCTCCCGCAATCGTTCTTTCTATCGATAATTGGCACGAATTCGTGATATTCGATGTATCCAATCGTTCTGCATCGACGGTAGATAAGGATTCACTTAACAGCTCCCGCAATCGTTCTATCTATCGAAAATTGGCACGAATACGAGATATTCGATGTTTCCAATCGTTCTGCATCGACGGAAGGTAAGGATTCACTTCCCAGCTCCCGCAATCGTTCTTTCTATCGATAATTGGCACGAATACATGATATTCGACCTTTCCAGTCGTTTTGCATCTACGGTAGGTAAGGATTCATTTCCCAGCGCCCGCAATAGTTCTTTCTGTCGATAATTGCCACGCATACGCGCTATTCGATGTTTCCTATCGTTCTGCATCGACGGTAGGTAAGGATTCACTTCCCAGCTCCCGCAATCGTTCTTTCTATCGATAATTGGCACGAATACATGATATTCGAAGTTTCCAATCGTTTTGCATTGACGGTAGGTAAGGATTCACTTCCCAGCTCCCGCAATCGTTCTTTCTATCGATAATTGGCACGAATTCGTGATATTCGATGTATCCAATCGTTCTGCATCGACGGTAGATAAGGATTCACTTAACAGCTCCCGCAATCGTTCTATCTATCGAAAATTGGCACGAATACGAGATATTCGATGTTTCCAATCGTTCTGCATCGACGGTAGGAAAGGATTCACTTCCCAGCTCCCGCAATCATTCTTTCTATCGATAATTGGCACGAATACGTGATATTCGATGTTTCCAATCGTTCAGTATCGACGGTAGATAAGAATTCACTTCCCAGCTCCCGCAATGGTTCTTTCTATCGATAATTGGCACGCATACGTGCTATTCGATGTTTCCTATCGTTCTGCATCGACGGTAGGTAAGGATTCACTTCCCAGCTCCCGCAATCGTTCTTTCTATCGTCAATTGGCACGAATACGTGATATTCGAAGTTTCCAATCGTTTTGCATTGACGGTAGGTAAGGATTCACTTCCCAGCTCCCATAATCGTTCTTTCTATCGATAATTGGCACGAATTCGTGATATTCGATGTATCCAATCGTTCTGCATCGACGGTAGATAAGGATTCATTTCCCAGCGCCCGCAATCGTTCTCTCTATCGATAATTGGCACGAATACAGGATATTCGATGTTTACCATCGTTCTGCATTGACGGTATGTAAGGATTCATTTCCCAGCGCCCGCAATCGTTCTTTCTATCGATAATTGGCACGAATACCTGATATTTGATCTTTCCAATCGTTCTGCATCGACGGTAGATAAGGATTCACTTCCCAGCTCCCGCAATCGTTCTTTCTATCGATAATTGGCACGAATACGTGATATTCGATGTTTCCAATCGTACTGCATCGACGGTAGGTAAGGATTCACTTCCCAGCCCCCGCAATTGTTCTTTCTATCGATAATTGGCACGAATACGTGATATTCGATGTTTCCAATCGTTCAGTATCGACGGTAGATAAGAATTCACTTCCCAGCTCCCGCAATCGTTCTTTCTATCGATAATTGGCACGAATACCTGATATTTGATCTTTCCAATCGTTCTGCATCGACGGTAGATAAGGATTCACTTCCCAGCTCCCGCAATCGTTCTTTCTATCGATAATTGGCACGAATACATGATATTCGAAGTTTCCAATCGTTTTGCATTGACGGTAGGTAAGGATTCACTTCCCAGCTCCCGCAATCGTTCTTTCTATCGATAATTGGCACGAATACATGATATTCGAGGTTTCCAATCGTTTTGCATTGACGGTAGGTAAGGGTTCATTTCCCAGCGCCCGCAATCGTTCTTTCTATCGATTATTGGCACGAATACCTGATATTTGATCTTTCCAGTCGCTTTGCATCGACGGTAGGTAAGGATTCATTTCCCAGCGCCCGCAATAGTTCTTTCTAACGATAATTGGCACGAATACGTGATATTCGATGTTTCCAATCGTTCTGCATCGACGGTAGGTAAGGATTCACTTCCCAGCTTCCGCAATCATTCTTTCTATCGATAATTGACACGAATACGTGATATTCGATGTTTCCAATCGTTCTGTATCGACGGTAGATAAGGATTCACTTCCCAGCCCCCGCAATGGTTCTGTCTATCGATAATTGGCACGCATACGTGCTATTCGATGTTTCCTATCGTTCTGCATCGACGGTAGGTAAGGATACACTTCCCAGCTCCCACAATCGTTCTTTCTATCGATAATTGGCACGAATACGTGATATTCGTGGATTCCAATCGTTCTGCATCGACGGTAGGTAAGGATACACTTCCCAGCTCCCGCAATGGTTCTTTCTATCGATAATTGGCACGCATATGTGCTATTCGCTATTTCCTATCGTTCTGCATAGACGGTAGGTAAGGATTCATTTCCCAGCGCCCGCAATGGTTCTTTCTATCAATAATTGGCACGAATACGTGATATTCAATGTTTCCAATCGTTCTGTACCGACGGTAGGTAAGGAGTCACTTCCCAGCTCCCGCAATCGTTCTTCGTATCGTCGATTGGCACGAATACGTGATATTCGATGTTTCCAATCATTCTGCATCGACGGTAGGTAAGGATTCACTTCCCAGCTCCCGCAATCATTCTTTCTATCGATAATTAGCACGAATACGTGATATTCGATGTTTCCAATCGTTCTGCATCGACGGTAGATAAGGATTCACTTCCCAGCTCCCGCAATGGTTCTTTCTATCGATAATTGGCACGCATATGCGCTATTCGCTGTTTCCTATCGTTCTGCATCGACGGTAGGTAAGGATTCATTTCCCAGCGCCCGCAATGGTTCTTTCTATCAATAATTGGCACGAATACGTGATATTCAATGTTTCCAATCGTTCTGTACCGACGGTAGGTAAGGATTCACTTCCCAGCTCCAGCAATCGTTCTTCGTATCGTCCATTGGCACGAATACGTGATATTCGATGTTTCCAATCGTTCTGCATCGACGGTAGGTAAGGATTCACTTCCCAGCTCCCGCAATCATTCTTTCTATCGATAATTGACACGAATACGTGATATTCGATGTTTCCAATCGTTCTGTATCGATAGTAGATAAGGTTTCACTTCCCAGCTCCCGCAATGGTTCTTTCTATCGATAAGTGGCACGCATACGTGCTATTCGATGTTTCCTATCGTTCTGCATCTACGGTAGGTAAGGATTCACTACCAAGCTCCCGCAATCGTTCTTTCTATCGATAATTGGCACGAATTCGTGATATTCGATGTATCCAATCGTTCTGCATCGACGGTAGATAAGGATTCACTTAACAGCTCCCGCAATCGTTCTATCTATCGAAAATTGGCACGAATACGAGATATTCGATGTTTCCAATCGTTCTGCATCGACGGAAGGTAAGGATTCACTTCCCAGCTCCCGCAATCGTTCTTTCTATCGATAATTGGCACGAATACATGATATTCGACCTTTCCAGTCGTTTTGCATCTACGATAGGTAAGGATTCATTTCCCAGCGCCCGCAATAGTTCTTTCTGACGATAATTGGCACGAATACGTGATATTCGATGTTTCCAATCGTTCTGCATCGACGGTAGGTAAGGATTCACTTCCCAGCTCCCGCAATCGTTCTTTCTATCGTCAATTGGCACGAATACGTGATATTCGTGGTTTCCAATCGTTATGCATCGACGGTAGGTAAGGATACACTTCCCAGCTCCCACAATCGTTCTTTCTATCGATAATTGGCACGAATACATGATATTGGATGTTTCCAATCGTTCTGCATCGACGGTAGGAAAGGATTCACTTCCCAGCTCCCGCAATCATTCTTTCTATCGATAATTGGCACGAATACGTGATATTCGATGTTTCCAATCGTTCAGTATCGACGGTAGATAAGAATTCACTTCCCAGCTCCCGCAATGGTTCTTTCTATCGATAATTGGCACGCATACGTGCTATTCGATGTTTCCTATCGTTCTGCATCGACGGTAGGTAAGGATTCACTTCCCAGCTCCCGCAATCGTTCTTTCTATCGTCAATTGGCACGAATACGTGATATTCGAAGTTTCCAATCGTTTTGCATTGACGGTAGGTAAGGATTCACTTCCCAGCTCCCATAATCGTTCTTTCTATCGATAATTGGCACGAATTCGTGATATTCGATGTATCCAATCGTTCTGCATCGACGGTAGATAAGGATTCATTTCCCAGCGCCCGCAATCGTTCTCTCTATCGATAATTGGCACGAATACAGGATATTCGATGTTTACCATCGTTCTGCATTGACGGTATGTAAGGATTCATTTCCCAGCGCCCGCAATCGTTCTTTCTATCGATAATTGGCACGAATACCTGATATTTGATCTTTCCAATCGTTCTGCATCGACGGTAGATAAGGATTCACTTCCCAGCTCCCGCAATCGTTCTTTCTATCGATAATTGGCACGAATACGTGATATTCGTGGATTCCAATCGTTCTGCATCGACGGTAGGTAAGGATACACTTCCCAGCTCCCGCAATGGTTCTTTCTATCGATAATTGGCACGCATATGTGCTATTCGCTATTTCCTATCGTTCTGCATAGACGGTAGGTAAGGATTCATTTCCCAGCGCACGCAATGGTTCTTTCTATCAATAATTGGCACGAATACGTGATATTCAATGTTTCCAATCGTTCTGTACCGACGGTAGGTAAGGAGTCACTTCCCAGCTCCCGCAATCGTTCTTCGTATCGTCAATTGGCACGAATACGTGATATTCGATGTTTCCAATCGTTCTGCATCGACGGTAGGTAAGGATTCACTTCCCAGCTCCCGCAATCATTCTTTCTATCGATAATTGACACGAATACGTGATATTCGATGTTTCCAATGGTTCTGTATCGACAGTAGATAAGGATTCACTTACCAGCTCCCTCAATGGTTCTTTTTATCGATAATTGGCACGCATACGTGCTATTCGATGTTTCCTATCGTTCTGCATCGACGGTAGGTAAGGATTCACTACCAAGCTCCCGCAATCGTTCTTTCTATCGATAATTGGCACGAATTCGTGATATTCGATGTATCCAATCGTTCTGCATCGACGGTAGATAAGGATTCACTTAACAGCTCCCGCAATCGTTCTATCTATCGATAATTGGCACGAATACGAGATATTCGATGTTTCCAATCGTTCTGCATCGACGGAAGGTAAGGATTCACTTCCCAGCTCCCGCAATCGTTCTTTCTATCGATAATTGGCACGAATACATGATATTCGACCTTTCCAGTCGTTTTGCATCTACGGTAGGTAAGGATTCATTTCCCAGCGCCCGCAATAGTTCTTTCTGACGATAATTGGCACGAATACGTGATATTCGTTGTTTCCAATCGTTCTGCATCGACGGTAGGTAAGGATACACTTCCCAGCTCCCGCAATGGTTCTTTCTATCGATAATTGGCACGCATATGTGCTATTCGCTATTTCCTATCGTTCTGCATAGACGGTAGGTAAGGATTCATTTCCCAGCGTCCGCAATGGTTCTTTCTATCAATAATTGGCACGAATACGTGATATTCAATGTTTCCAATCGTTCTGTACCGACGGTAGGTAAGGAGTCACTTCCCAGCTCCCGCAATCGTTCTTCGTATCGTCAATTGGCACGAATACGTGATATTCGATGTTTCCAATCGTTCTGCATCGACGGTAGGAAAGGATTCACTTCCCAGCTCCCGCAATCATTCTTTCTATCGATAATTGGCACGAATACGTGATATTCGATGTTTCCAATCGTTCTGTATCGACGGTAGATAAGAATTCACTTCCCAGCTGCCGCAATGGTTCTTTCTATCGATAATTGGCACGCATACGTGCTATTCGATGTTTCCTATCGTTCTGCATCGACGGTAGGTAAGGATTCACTTCCCAGCTCCCGCAATCGTTCTTTCTATCGTCAATTGGCACGAATACGTGATATTCGAAGTTTCCAATCGTTTTGCATTGACGTTAGGTAAGGATTCACTTCCCAGCTCCCACAATCGTTCTTTCTATCGATAATTGGCACGAATTCGTGATATTCGATGTATCCAATCGTTCTGCATCGACGGTAGATAAGGATTCATTTCCCAGCGCCCGCAATCGTTCTCTCTATCGATAATTGGCACGAATACAGGATATTCGATGTTTACCATCGTTCTGCATTGACGGTAATAAAGGATTCATTTCCCAGCGCCCGCAATCGTTCTTTCTATCGATAATTGGAACGAATACCTGATATTTGATCTTTCCAATCGTTTTGCATCGACGGTAGGTAAGGATTCATTTCCCAGAGCCCGCAATCGTTCTTTCTAACGAGAATTGGCACGAATACGTGATATTCGATGTTTCCAATCGTTCTGCATCAACGATAGATAAGGATTCACTTCCCAGCTCCCGCAATCGTTCTTTCTATCGATAATTGGCACGAATACCTGATATTTGATCTTTCCAATCGTTTTGCATCGACGGTAGGTAAGGATTCATTTCCCAGAGCCCGCAATCGTTCTTTCTAACGAGAATTGGCACGAATACGTGATATTCGATGTTTCCAATCGTTCTGCATCGACGGTAGGTAAGGATTCATTTCCCAGCGTCCGCAATGGTTCTTTCTATCAATAATTGGCACGAATACGTGATATTCAATGTTTCCAATCGTTCTGTACCGACGGTAGGTAAGGAGTCACTTCCCAGCTCCCGCAATCGTTCTTTCTATCGTCAATTGGCACGAATACGTGATATTCGAAGTTTCCAATCGTTTTGCATTGACGTTAGGTAAGGATTCACTTCCCAGCTCCCACAATCGTTCTTTCTATCGATAATTGGCACGAATTCGTGATATTCGATGTATCCAATCGTTCTGCATCGACGGTAGATAAGGATTCATTTCCCAGCGCCCGCAATCGTTCTCTCTATCGATAATTGGCACGAATACAGGATATTCGATGTTTACCATCGTTCTGCATTGACGGTAACAAAGGATTCATTTCCCAGCGCCCGCAATCGTTCTTTCTATCGATAATTGGAACGAATACCTGATATTTGATCTTTCCAATCGTTTTGCATCGACGGTAGGTAAGGATTCATTTCCCAGAGCCCGCAATCGTTCTTTCTAACGAGAATTGGCACGAATACGTGATATTCGATGTTTCCAATCGTTCTGCATCGACGGTAGAAAAAGGATTCACTTCCCAGCTCCCGCAATCGTTCTTTCTATCGATAATTGGCACGAATACCTGATATTTGATCTTTCCAATCGTTTTGCATCGACGGTAGGTAAGGATTCATTTCCCAGAGCCCGCAATCGTTCTTTCTAACGAGAATTGGCACGAATACGTGATATTCGATGTTTCCAATCGTTCTGCATCGACGGTAGATAAGGATTCACTTCCCAACTCCCGCAATCGTTCTTTCTATCGATAATTGGCACGAATACGTGATATTCGATGTTTCCAATCGTACTGCATCGACGGTAGGTAAGGATTCACTTCCCAGCCCCCGCAATTGTTCTTTCTATCGATAATTGGCACGAATACGTGATATTCGATGCTTTCAATCGTTCTCCATCGACGGTAGATAAGGATTCTCTTCCCAGCTCCCGCAATGGTTCTTTCTATCGATAATTGGCACGCATACGTGCTATTCGATGTTTCCTATCGTTCTGCATCGACGGTAGGTAAGGATTCACTTCCCAGCTCCCGCAATCGTTCTTTCTATCGTCAATTGGCACGAATACCTGATATTTGATCTTTCCAATCGTTTTGCATCGACGGTAGGTAAGGATTCATTTCCCAGAGCCCGCAATCGTTCTTTCTAACGAGAATTGGCACGAATACGTGATATTCGATGTTTCCAATCGTTCTGCATCGACGGTAGGTAAGGATTCATTTCCCAGCGTCCGCAATGGTTCTTTCTATCAATAATTGGCACGAATACGTGATATTCAATGTTTCCAATCGTTCTGTACCGACGGTAGGTAAGGAGTCACTTCCCAGCTCCCGCAATCGTTCTTTCTATCGTCAATTGGCACGAATACGTGATATTCGAAGTTTCCAATCGTTTTGCATTGACGTTAGGTAAGGATTCACTTCCCAGCTCCCACAATCGTTCTTTCTATCGATAATTGGCACGAATTCGTGATATTCGATGTATCCAATCGTTCTGCATCGACGGTAGATAAGGATTCATTTCCCAGCGCCCGCAATCGTTCTCTCTATCGATAATTGGCACGAATACAGGATATTCGATGTTTACCATCGTTCTGCATTGACGGTAACAAAGGATTCATTTCCCAGCGCCCGCAATCGTTCTTTCTATCGATAATTGGAACGAATACCTGATATTTGATCTTTCCAATCGTTTTGCATCGACGGTAGGTAAGGATTCATTTCCCAGAGCCCGCAATCGTTCTTTCTAACGAGAATTGGCACGAATACGTGATATTCGATGTTTCCAATCGTTCTGCATCGACGGTAGAAAAAGGATTCACTTCCCAGCTCCCGCAATCGTTCTTTCTATCGATAATTGGCACGAATACCTGATATTTGATCTTTCCAATCGTTTTGCATCGACGGTAGGTAAGGATTCATTTCCCAGAGCCCGCAATCGTTCTTTCTAACGAGAATTGGCACGAATACGTGATATTCGATGTTTCCAATCGTTCTGCATCGACGGTAGATAAGGATTCACTTCCCAACTCCCGCAATCGTTCTTTCTATCGATAATTGGCACGAATACGTGATATTCGATGTTTCCAATCGTACTGCATCGACGGTAGGTAAGGATTCACTTCCCAGCCCCCGCAATTGTTCTTTCTATCGATAATTGGCACGAATACGTGATATTCGATGCTTTCAATCGTTCTCCATCGACGGTAGATAAGGATTCTCTTCCCAGCTCCCGCAATGGTTCTTTCTATCGATAATTGGCACGCATACGTGCTATTCGATGTTTCCTATCGTTCTGCATCGACGGTAGGTAAGGATTCACTTCCCAGCTCCCGCAATCGTTCTTTCTATCGTCAATTGGCACGAATACGTGATATTCGTGGTTTCCAATCGTTCTGCATCGACGGTAGGTAAGGATACACTTCCCAGCTCCCACAATCGTTCTTTCTATCAATAATTGGCACGAATACGTGATATTCGATGTTTCCAATCGTTCTGCATCGACGGTAGGTAAGGATTCACTTCCCAGCTCCCGCAATGGTTCTTTCTATCGATAATTGGCAAGCATACGTGCTATTCGATGTTTCCTATCGTTCTGCATCGACGGTAGGTAAGGATTCACTTCCCAGCTCCCGCAATCGTTCTTTCTATCGATAATTGGAACGAATACATGATATTCGAAGTTTCCAATCGTTTTGCATTGACGGTAGGTAAGGATTCACTTCCCAGCTCCCGCAATCGTTCTTTCTATCGATTATTGGCACGAATACCTGATATTTGATCTTTCCAGTCGCTTTGCATCGACGGTAGGTAAGGATTCATTTCCCAGCGCCCGCAATAGTTCTTTCTAACGATAATTGGCACGAATACGTGATATTCGATGTTTCCAATCGTTCTGCATTGACGGTAGGTAAGGATTCACTTCCCAGCTTCCGCAATCATTCTTTCTATCGATAATTGACACGAATACGTGATATTCGATGTTTCCAATCGTTCTGTATCGACGGTAGATAAGGATTCACTTCCCAGCCCCCGCAATGGTTCTGTCTATCGATAATTGGCACGCATACGTGCTATTCGATGTTTCCTATCGTTCTGCATCGACGGTAGGTAAGGATTCACTACCAAGCTCCCGCAATCGTTCTTTCTATCGATAATTGGCACGAATACGTGATATTCGTGGATTCCAATCGTTCTGCATCGACGGTAGGTAAGGATACACTTCCCAGCTCCCACAATCGTTCTTTCTATCGATAATTGGCACGAATACGTGATATTCGTGGATTCCAATCGTTCTGCATCGACGGTAGGTAAGCATACACTTCCCAGCTCCCGCAATGGTTCTTTCTATCGATAATTGGCACGCATATGTGCTATTCGCTATTTCCTATCGTTCTGCATAGACGGTAGGTAAGGATTCATTTCCCAGCGCCCGCAATGGTTCTTTCTATCAATAATTGGCACGAATACGTGATATTCAATGTTTCCAATCGTTCTGTACCGACGGTAGGTAAGGAGTCACTTCCCAGCTCCCGCAATCGTTCTTCGTATCGTCAATTGGCACGAATACGTGATATTCGATGTTTCCAATCGTTCTGCATCGACGGTAGGTAAGGATTCACTTCCCAGCTCCCGCAATCATTCTTTCTATCGATAATTGACACGAATACGTGATATTCGATGTTTCCAATGGTTCTGTATCGACGGTAGGTAAGGATTCACTTCCCAGCTCCCGCAATGGTTCTTTCTATCGATAATTGGCAAGCATACGTGCTATTCGATGTTTCCTATCGTTCTGCATCGACGGTAGGTAAGGATTCACTTCCCAGCTCCCGCAATCGTTCTTTCTATCGATAATTGGAACGAATACATGATATTCGAAGTTTCCAATCGTTTTGCATTGACGGTAGGTAAGGATTCACTTCCCAGCTCCCGCAATCGTTCTTTCTATCGATTATTGGCACGAATACCTGATATTTGATCTTTCCAGTCGCTTTGCATCGACGGTAGGTAAGGATTCATTTCCCAGCGCCCGCAATAGTTCTTTCTAACGATAATTGGCACGAATACGTGATATTCGATGTTTCCAATCGTTCTGCATCGACGGTAGATAAGGATTCACTTCCCAACTCCCGCAATCGTTCTTTCTATCGATAATTGGCACGAATACGTGATATTCGATGTTTCCAATCGTACTGCATCGACGGTAGGTAAGGATTCACTTCCCAGCCCCCGCAATTGTTCTTTCTATCGATAATTGGCACGAATACGTGATATTCGATGCTTTCAATCGTTCTCCATCGACGGTAGATAAGGATTCTCTTCCCAGCTCCCGCAATGGTTCTTTCTATCGATAATTGGCACGCATACGTGCTATTCGATGTTTCCTATCGTTCTGCATCGACGGTAGGTAAGGATTCACTTCCCAGCTCCCGCAATCGTTCTTTCTATCGTCAATTGGCACGAATACGTGATATTCGTGGTTTCCAATCGTTCTGCATCGACGGTAGGTAAGGATACACTTCCCAGCTCCCACAATCGTTCTTTCTATCAATAATTGGCACGAATACGTGATATTCGATGTTTCCAATCGTTCTGCATCGACGGTAGGTAAGGATTCACTTCCCAGCTCCCGCAATGGTTCTTTCTATCGATAATTGGCAAGCATACGTGCTATTCGATGTTTCCTATCGTTCTGCATCGACGGTAGGTAAGGATTCACTTCCCAGCTCCCGCAATCGTTCTTTCTATCGATAATTGGAACGAATACATGATATTCGAAGTTTCCAATCGTTTTGCATTGACGGTAGGTAAGGATTCACTTCCCAGCTCCCGCAATCGTTCTTTCTATCGATTATTGGCACGAATACCTGATATTTGATCTTTCCAGTCGCTTTGCATCGACGGTAGGTAAGGATACACTTCCCAGCTCCCGCAATCGTTCTTCGTATCGTCAATTGGCACGAATACGTGATATTCGATGTTTCCAATCGTTCTGCATCGACGGTAGGTAAGGATTCACTTCCCAGCTCCCGCAATCATTCTTTCTATCGATAATTGACACGAATACGTGATATTCGATGTTTCCAATGGTTCTGTATCGACAGTAGATAAGGATTCACTTACCAGCTCCCGCAATGGTTCTTTCTATCGATAATTGGCACGCATACGTGCTATTCGATGTTTCCTATCGTTCTGCATCGACGGTAGGTAAGGATTCACTACCAAGCTCCCGCAATCGTTCTTTCTATCGATAATTGGCACGAATTCGTGATATTCGATGTTTCCAATCGTTCTGCATCGACGGTAGGTAAGGATACACTTCCCAGCTCCCACAATCGTTCTTTCTATCAATAATTGGCACGAATACGTGATATTCGATGTTTCCAATCGTTCTGCATCGACGGTAGGTAAGGATTCACTTCCCAGCTCCCGCAATGGTTCTTTCTATCGATAATTGGCAAGCATACGTGCTATTCGATGTTTCCTATCGTTCTGCATCGACGGTAGGTAAGGATTCACTTCCCAGCTCCCGCAATCGTTCTTTCTATCGATAATTGGAACGAATACATGATATTCGAAGTTTCCAATCGTTTTGCATTGACGGTAGGTAAGGATTCACTTCCCAGCTCCCGCAATCGTTCTTTCTATCGATTATTGGCACGAATACCTGATATTTGATCTTTCCAGTCGCTTTGCATCGACGGTAGGTAAGGATACACTTCCCAGCTCCCGCAATCGTTCTTCGTATCGTCAATTGGCACGAATACGTGATATTCGATGTTTCCAATCGTTCTGCATCGACGGTAGGTAAGGATTCACTTCCCAGCTCCCGCAATCATTCTTTCTATCGATAATTGACACGAATACGTGATATTCGATGTTTCCAATGGTTCTGTATCGACAGTAGATAAGGATTCACTTACCAGCTCCCGCAATGGTTCTTTCTATCGATAATTGGCACGCATACGTGCTATTCGATGTTTCCTATCGTTCTGCATCGACGGTAGGTAAGGATTCACTACCAAGCTCCCGCAATCGTTCTTTCTATCGATAATTGGCACGAATTCGTGATATTCGATGTATCCAATCGTTCTGCATCGACGGTAGATAAGGATTCACATAACAGCTCCCGCAATCGTTCTATCTATCGATAATTGGCACGAATACGAGATATTCGATGTTTCCAATCGTTCTGCATCGACGGAAGGTAAGGATTCACTTCCCAGCTCCCGCAATCGTTCTTTCTATCGATAATTGGCACGAATACATGATATTCGACCTTTCCAGTCGTTTTGCATCTACGGTAGGTAAGGATTCATTTCCCAGCGCCCGCAATAGTTCTTTCTGACGATAATTGGCACGAATACGTGATATTCGTTGTTTCCAATCGTTCTGCATCGACGGTAGGTAAGGATACACTTCCCAGCTCCCGCAATGGTTCTTTCTATCGATAATTGGCACGCATATGTGCTATTCGCTATTTCCAATCGTTCTGCATCGACGGTAGGTAAGGATTCACTTCCCAGCTCCCGCAATGTTTCTTTCTATCGATAATTGGCAAGCATACGTGCTATTCGATGTTTCCTATCGTTCTGCATCGACGGTAGGTAAGGATTCACTTCCCAGCTCCCGCAATCGTTCTTTCTATCGATAATTGGAACGAATACATGATATTCGAAGTTTCCAATCGTTTTGCATTGACGGTAGGTAAGGATTCACTTCCCAGCTCCCGCAATCGTTCTTTCTATCGATTATTGGCACGAATACCTGATATTTGATCTTTCCAGTCGCTTTGCATCGACGGTAGGTAAGGATTCATTTCCCAGCGCCCGCAATAGTTCTTTCTAACGATAATTGGCACGAATACGTGATATTCGATGTTTCCAATCGTTCTGCATTGACGGTAGGTAAGGATTCACTTCCCAGCTTCCGCAATCATTCTTTCTATCGATAATTGACACGAATACGTGATATTCGATGTTTCCAATCGTTCTGTATCGACGGTAGATAAGGATTCACTTCCCAGCCCCCGCAATGGTTCTGTCTATCGATAATTGGCACGCATACGTGCTATTCGATGTTTCCTATCGTTCTGCATCGGCGGTAGGTAAGGATTCACTACCAAGCTCCCGCAATCGTTCTTTCTATCGATAATTGGCACGAATACATGATATTCGACCTTTCCAGTCGTTTTGCATCTACGGTAGGTAAGGATTCATTTCCCAGCGCCCGCAATAGTTCTTTCTGACGATAATTGGCACGAATACGTGATATTCGTTGTTTCCAATCGTTCTGCATCGACGGTAGGTAAGGATACACTTCCCAGCTCCCGCAATGGTTCTTTCTATCGATAATTGGCACGCATATGTGCTATTCGCTATTTCCTATCGTTCTGCATAGACGGTAGGTAAGGATTCATTTCCCAGCGTCCGCAATGGTTCTTTCTATCAATAATTGGCACGAATACGTGATATTCAATGTTTCCAATCGTTCTGTACCGACGGTAGGTAAGGAGTCACTTCCCAGCTCCCGCAATCGTTCTTTTTATCGTCAATTGGCACGAATACGTGATATTCGATGTTTCCAATCGTTCTGCATCGACGGTAGGTAAGGATTCACTTCCCAGCTCCCGCAATCATTCTTTCTATCGATAATTGACACGAATACGTGATATTCGATGTTTCCAATGGTTCTGTATCGACAGTAGATAAGGATTCACTTACCAGCTCCCGCAATGGTTCTTTCTATCGATAATTGGCACGCATACGTGCTATTCGATGTTTCATATCGTTCTGCATCGACGGTAGGTAAGGATTCACTACCAAGCTCCCGCAATCGTTCTTTCTATCGATAATTGGCACGAATTCGTGATATTCGATGTATCCAATCGTTCTGCATCGACGGTAGATAAGGATTCACTTAACAGCTCCCGCAATCGTTCTATCTATCGATAATTGGCACGAATACGAGATATTCGATGTTTCCAATCGTTCTGCATCGACGGAAGGTAAGGATTCACTTCCCAGCTCCCGCAATCGTTCTTTCTATCGATAATTGGCACGAATACATGATATTCGACCTTTCCAGTCGTTTTGCATCTACGGTAGGTAAGGATTCATTTCCCAGCGCCCGCAATAGTTCTTTCTGACGATAATTGGCACGAATACGTGATATTCGTTGTTTCCAATCGTTCTGCATCGACGGTAGGTAAGGATACACTTCCCAGCTCCCGCAATGGTTCTTTCTATCGATAATTGGCACGCATATGTGCTATTCGCTATTTCCTATCGTTCTGCATAGACGGTAGGTAAGGATTCATTTCCCAGCGTCCGCAATGGTTCTTTCTATCAATAATTGGCACGAATACGTGATATTCAATGTTTCCAATCGTTCTGTACCGACGGTAGGTAAGGAGTCACTTCCCAGCTCCCGCAATCGTTCTTCGTATCGTCAATTGGCACGAATACGTGATATTCGATGTTTCCAATCGTTCTGCATCGACGGTAGGAAAGGATTCACTTCCCAGCTCCCGCAATCATTCTTTCTATCGATAATTGGCACGAATACGTGATATTCGATGTTTCCAATCGTTCTGTATCGACGGTAGATAAGAATTCACTTCTCAGCTCCCGCAATGGTTCTTTCTATCGATAATTGGCACGCATACGTGCTATTCGATGTTTCCTATCGTTCTGCATCGACGGTAGGTAAGGATTCACTTCCCAGCTCCCGCAATCGTTCTTTCTATCGTCAATTGGCACGAATACGTGATATTCGAAGTTTCCAATCGTTTTGCATTGACGTTAGGTAAGGATTCACTTCCCAGCTCCCACAATCGTTCTTTCTATCGATAATTGGCACGAATACATGATATTCGACCTTTCCAGTCGTTTTGCATCTACGGTAGGTAAGGATTCATTTCCCAGCGCCCGCAATAGTTCTTTCTGACGATAATTGGCACGAATACGTGATATTCGTTGTTTCCAATCGTTCTGCATCGACGGTAGGTAAGGATACACTTCCCAGCTCCCGCAATGGTTCTTTCTATCGATAATTGGCACGCATATGTGCTATTCGCTATTTCCTATCGTTCTGCATAGACGGTAGGTAAGGATTCATTTCCCAGCTCCCGCAATCGTTCTTCGTATCGTCAATTGGCACGAATACGTGATATTCGATGTTTCCAATCGTTCTGCATCGACGGTAGATAAGGATTCACTTCCCAGCTCCCGCAATCGTTCTTTCTATCGATAATTGGCACGAATACCTGATATTTGATCTTTCCAATCGTTTTGCATCGACGGTAGGTAAGGATTCATTTCCCAGAGCCCGCAATCGTTCTTTCTAACGAGAATTGGCACGAATACGTGATATTCGATGTTTCCAATCGTTCTGCATCGACGGTAGATAAGGATTCACTTCCCAACTCCCGCAATCGTTCTTTCTATCGATAATTGGCACGAATACGTGATATTCGATGTTTCCAATCGTACTGCATCGACGGTAGGTAAGGATTCACTTCCCAGCCCCCGCAATTGTTCTTTCTATCGATAATTGGCACGAATACGTGATATTCGATGCTTTCAATCGTTCTCCATCGACGGTAGATAAGGATTCTCTTCCCAGCTCCCGCAATGGTTCATTCTATCGATAATTGGCACGCATACGTGCTATTCGATGTTTCCTATCGTTCTGCATCGACGGTAGGTAAGGATTCACTTCCCAGCTCCCGCAATCGTTCTTTCTATCGTCAATTGGCACGAATACGTGATATTCGTGGTTTCCAATCGTTCTGCATCGACGGTAGGTAAGGATACACTTCCCAGCTCCCACAATCGTTCTTTCTATCAATAATTGGCACGAATACGTGATATTCGATGTTTCCAATCGTTCTGCATCGACGGTAGGTAAGGATTCACTTCCCAGCTCCCGCAATGGTTCTTTCTATCGATAATTGGCAAGCATACGTGCTATTCGATGTTTCCTATCGTTCTGCATCGACGGTAGGTAAGGATTCACTTCCCAGCTCCCGCAATCGTTCTTTCTATCGATAATTGGAACGAATACATGATATTCGAAGTTTCCAATCGTTTTGCATTGACGGTAGGTAAGGATTCACTTCCCAGCTCCCGCAATCGTTCTTTCTATCGATTATTGGCACGAATACCTGATATTTGATCTTTCCAGTCGCTTTGCATCGACGGTAGGTAAGGATACACTTCCCAGCTCCCGCAATCGTTCTTCGTATCGTCAATTGGCACGAATACGTGATATTCGATGTTTCCAATCGTTCTGCATCGACGGTAGGTAAGGATTCACTTCCCAGCTCCCGCAATCATTCTTTCTATCGATAATTGACACGAATACGTGATATTCGATGTTTCCAATGGTTCTGTATCGACAGTAGATAAGGATTCACTTACCAGCTCCCGCAATGGTTCTTTCTATCGATAATTGGCACGCATACGTGCTATTCGATGTTTCCTATCGTTCTGCATCGACGGTAGGTAAGGATTCACTACCAAGCTCCCGCAATCGTTCTTTCTATCGATAATTGGCACGAATTCGTGATATTCGATGTATCCAATCGTTCTGCATCGACGGTAGATAAGGATTCACATAACAGCTCCCGCAATCGTTCTATCTATCGATAATTGGCACGAATACGAGATATTCGATGTTTCCAATCGTTCTGCATCGACGGAAGGTAAGGATTCACTTCCCAGCTCCCGCAATCGTTCTTTCTATCGATAATTGGCACGAATACATGATATTCGACCTTTCCAGTCGTTTTGCATCTACGGTAGGTAAGGATTCATTTCCCAGCGCCCGCAATAGTTCTTTCTGACGATAATTGGCACGAATACGTGATATTCGTTGTTTCCAATCGTTCTGCATCGACGGTAGGTAAGGATACACTTCCCAGCTCCCGCAATGGTTCTTTCTATCGATAATTGCACGCATATGTGCTATTCGCTATTTCCAATCGTTCTGCATCGACGGTAGGTAAGGATTCACTTCCCAGCTCCCGCAATGTTTCTTTCTATCGATAATTGGCAAGCATACGTGCTATTCGATGTTTCCTATCGTTCTGCATCGACGGTAGGTAAGGATTCACTTCCCAGCTCCCGCAATCGTTCTTTCTATCGATAATTGGAACGAATACATGATATTCGAAGTTTCCAATCGTTTTGCATTGACGGTAGGTAAGGATTCACTTCCCAGCTCCCGCAATCGTTCTCTCTATCGATTATTGGCACGAATACCTGATATTTGATCTTTCCAGTCGCTTTGCATCGACGGTAGGTAAGGATTCATTTCCCAGCGCCCGCAATAGTTCTTTCTAACGATAATTGGCACGAATACGTGATATTCGATGTTTCCAATCGTTCTGCATTGACGGTAGGTAAGGATTCACTTCCCAGCTTCCGCAATCATTCATTCTATCGATAATTGACACGAATACGTGATATTCGATGTTTCCAATCGTTCTGTATCGACGGTAGATAAGGATTCACTTCCCAGCCCCCGCAATGGTTCTGTCTATCGATAATTGGCACGCATACGTGCTATTCGATGTTTCCTATCGTTCTGCATCGGCGGTAGGTAAGGATTCACTACCAAGCTCCCGCAATCGTTCTTTCTATCGATAATTGGCACGAATACATGATATTCGACCTTTCCAGTCGTTTTGCATCTACGGTAGGTAAGGATTCATTTCCCAGCGCCCGCAATAGTTCTTTCTGACGATAATTGGCACGAATACGTGATATTCGTTGTTTCCAATCGTTCTGCATCGACGGTAGGTAAGGATACACTTCCCAGCTCCCGCAATGGTTCTTTCTATCGATAATTGGCACGCATATGTGCTATTCGCTATTTCCTATCGTTCTGCATAGACGGTAGGTAAGGATTCATTTCCCAGCGTCCGCAATGGTTCTTTCTATCAATAATTGGCACGAATACGTGATATTCAATGTTTCCAATCGTTCTGTACCGACGGTAGGTAAGGAGTCACTTCCCAGCTCCCGCAATCGTTCTTCGTATCGTCAATTGGCACGAATACGTGATATTCGATGTTTCCAATCGTTCTGCATCGACGGTAGGTAAGGATTCACTTCCCAGCTCCCGCAATCATTCTTTCTATCGATAATTGACACGAATACGTGATATTCGATGTTTCCAATGGTTCTGTATCGACAGTAGATAAGGATTCACTTACCAGCTCCCGCAATGGTTCTTTCTATCGATAATTGGCACGCATACGTGCTATTCGATGTTTCCTATCGTTCTGCATCGACGGTAGGTAAGGATTCACTACCAAGCTCCCGCAATCGTTCTTTCTATCGATAATTGGCACGAATTCGTGATATTCGATGTATCCAATCGTTCTGCATCGACGGTAGATAAGGATTCACTTAACAGCTCCCGCAATCGTTCTATCTATCGATAATTGGCACGAATACGAGATATTCGATGTTTCCAATCGTTCTGCATCGACGGAAGGTAAGGATTCACTTCCCAGCTCCCGCAATCGTTCTTTCTATCGATAATTGGCACGAATACATGATATTCGACCTTTCCAGTCGTTTTGCATCTACGGTAGGTAAGGATTCATTTCCCAGCGCCCGCAATAGTTCTTTCTGACGATAATTGGCACGAATACGTGATATTCGTTGTTTCCAATCGTTCTGCATCGACGGTAGGTAAGGATACACTTCCCAGCTCCCGCAATGGTTCTTTCTATCGATAATTGGCACGCATATGTGCTATTCGCTATTTCCTATCGTTCTGCATAGACGGTAGGTAAGGATTCATTTCCCAGCGTCCGCAATGGTTCTTTCTATCAATAATTGGCACGAATACGTGATATTCAATGTTTCCAATCGTTCTGTACCGACGGTAGGTAAGGAGTCACTTCCCAGCTCCCGCAATCGTTCTTCGTATCGTCAATTGGCACGAATACGTGATATTCGATGTTTCCAATCGTTCTGCATCGACGGTAGGAAAGGATTCACTTCCCAGCTCCCGCAATCACTCTTTCTATCGATAATTGGCACGAATACGTGATATTCGATGTTTCCAATCGTTCTGTATCGACGGTAGATAAGAATTCACTTCTCAGCTCCCGCAATGGTTCTTTCTATCGATAATTGGCACGCATACGTGCTATTCGATGTTTCCTATCGTTCTGCATCGACGGTAGGTAAGGATTCACTTCCCAGCTCCCGCAATCGTTCTTTCTATCGTCAATTGGCACGAATACGTGATATTCGAAGTTTCCAATCGTTTTGCATTGACGTTAGGTAAGGATTCACTTCCCAGCTCCCACAATCGTTCTTTCTATCGATAATTGGCACGAATACGTGATATTCGAAGTTTCCAATCGTTTTGCATTGACGTTAGGTAAGGATTCACTTCCCAGCTCCCACAATCGTTCTTTCTATCGATAATTGGCACGAATACATGATATTCGACCTTTCCAGTCGTTTTGCATCTACGGTAGGTAAGGATTCATTTCCCAGCGCCCGCAATAGTTCTTTCTGACGATAATTGGCACGAATACGTGATATTCGTTGTTTCCAATCGTTCTGCATCGACGGTAGGTAAGGATACACTTCCCAGCTCCCGCAATGGTTCTTTCTATCGATAATTGGCACGCATATGTGCTATTCGCTATTTCCTATCGTTCTGCATAGACGGTAGGTAAGGATTCATTTCCCAGCGTCCGCAATGGTTCTTTCTATCAATAATTGGCACGAATACGTGATATTCAATGTTTCCAATCGTTCTGTACCGACGGTAGGTAAGGAGTCACTTCCCAGCTCCCGCAATCGTTCTTCGTATCGTCAATTGGCACGAATACGTGATATTCGATGTTTCCAATCGTTCTGCATCGACGGTAGATAAGGATTCACTTCCCAGCTCCCGCAATCGTTCTTTCTATCGATAATTGGCACGAATACCTGATATTTGATCTTTCCAATCGTTTTGCATCGACGGTAGGTAAGGATTCATTTCCCAGAGCCCGCAATCGTTCTTTCTAACGAGAATTGGCACGAATACGTGATATTCGATGTTTCCAATCGTTCTGCATCGACGGTAGATAAGGATTCACTTCCCAGCTCCCGCAATCGTTCTTTCTATCGATAATTGGCACGAATACGTGATATTCGATGTTTCCAATCGTTCTGCATCGACGGTAGATAAGGATTCATTTCCCAGCGCCCGCAATCGTTCTTTCTATCGATAATTGGCACGAATACCTGATATTTGATCTTTCCAATCGTTTTGCATCGATGGTAGGTAAGGATTCATTTCCCAGAGCCCGCAATCGTTCTTTCTAACGAGAATTGGCACGAATACGTGATATTCGATGTTTCCTATCGTTCTGCAACGACGGTAGGTAAGGATTCATTTCCCAACGCCCGCAATGGTTCTTTCGATCAATAATTGGCACGAATACGTGATATTCAATGTTTCCAATCGTTCTGTACCGACGGTAGGTAAGGATTCACTTCCCAGCTCCCACAATCGTTCTTTGTATCGTCAATTGGCACGAATACGTGATATTCGATGTTTCCAATCGTTCTGCATCGACGGTAGGTAAGCATTCACTTCCCAGCTCCCGCAATCATTCTTTCTATCGATAATTGACACGAATTCGTGATATTCGTGGTTTCCAATCGTTCTGCATCGACGGTAGGTAAGGATACACTTCCCAGCTCCCACAATCGTTCTTTCTATCGATAATTGGCACGAATACGTGATATTCGATGTTTCCAATCGTTCTGCATCGACGGTAGGTAAGGATTCACTTCCCAGCTCCCGCAATCATTCTTTCTATCGATAATTGGCACGAATACATGATATTCGATGTTTCCAATCGTTCTGTATCGACGGTAGATAAGGATTCACTTCCCAGCTCCCGCAATGGTTCTTTCTATCGATAATTGGCACGCATACGTGCTATTCGATGTTTCCTATCGTACTGCATCGACGGTAGGTAAGGATTCACTTCGCAGCTCCCGCAATCGTTCTTTCTATCAATAATTGGCACGAATACGTGATACTCGATGTTTCCAATCGTTCTGCATCGACGGTAGGTAAGGATTCACTTCCCAGCTCCCGCACGCGTTCTTTCTTTCGATAATTGGCACGAATACGTGATATTCGATGTTTCCAATCGTTCTGTAACGACGGTAGATAAGGATTCACTTCCCAGCTCCCGCAATCGTTCTTTCTATCGATAATTGGCACGAATACCTGATATTTGATCTTTCCAGTCGTTTTGCATCGACTGTAGGTAAGGATTCATTTCCCAGCGCCCGCAATAGTTCTTCCTAACGATAATTGGCACGAATACCTGATATTTGATCTTTCCAGTCGTTTTGCATCGACGGTAGGTAAGGATTCATTTCCCAGCGCCCGCAATAGTTCTTCCTAACGATAATTGGCACGAATACGTGCTATTCGATGTTTCCTATCGTACTGCATCGACGGTAGGTAAGGATTCACTTCGCAGCTCCCGCAATCGTTCTTTCTATCAATAATTGGCACGAATACGTGATACTCGATGTTTCCAATCGTTCTGCATCGACGGTAGGTAAGGATTCACTTCCCAGCTCCCGCACGCGTTCTTTCTATCGATAATTGGCACGAATACCTGATATTTGATCTTTCCAGTCGCTTTGCATCGACGGTAGGTAAGGGTTCATTTCCCAGCGCCCGCAATCGTTCTTTCTATCGATAATTGGCACGAATACCTGATATTTGATCTTTCCAGTCGTTTTGCATCGACGGTAGGTAAGGATTCATTTCCCAGCGCCCGCAATAGTTCTTCCTAACGATAATTGGCACGAATACGTGATATTCGATGTTTCCAATCGTACTGCATCGACGGTAGGTAAGGATTCACGACCCAGCTCCCGCAATCGTTCTTTCTATCGATAATTGGCACGCATACGTGCTATTCGATGTTTCCTATCGTTCTGCATCGACGGTAGGTAAGGATTCACTACCCAGCTCCTGCAATCGTTCTTTCTATCGATAATTGGCACGAATTCGTGATATTCGATGTATCCAATCGTTCTGCATCGACGGTAGATAAGGATTCACTTCCCAGCTCCCGCAATCGTTCTTTCTATCGATAATTGGCACGAATAAGTGATATTCGATGTTTCCAATCGTACTGCATCGACGGTAGGTAAGGATTCACTTCCCAGCTCCCGCAATCGTTCTTTCTATCAATAATTGGCACGAATACGTGATACTCGATGTTCCCAATCGTTCTGCATCGACGGTAGGTAAGGATTCACTTCCCAGCTCCCGCACGCGTTCTTTCTATCGATAATTGGCACGAATACGTGATATTCGATGTTTCCAAGCGTTCTGTATCGACGGTAGATAAGGATTCACTTCCCAGCTCCCGCAATCGTTCTTTCTATCGATAATTGGCACGCATACGTGCTATTCGATGTTTCCTATCGTTCTGCATCGACGGTAGGTAAGGATTCACTTCCCAGCTCCCGCAATCGTTCTTTCTATCGTCAATTGGCACGAATACGTGATATTCGTGGTTTCCAATCGTTCTGCATCGACGGTAGGTAAGGATACACTTCCCAGCTCCCACAATCGTTCTTTCTATCGATATTTGGCTCGAATACGTGATATTCGATGTTTCCAATCGCTCTGCATCGACGGTAGGTAAGGATTCACTTCCCAGCTCCTGCAATCGTTCTTTCTATCGATAATTGGCACGAATTCGTGATATTCGATGTATCCAATCGTTCTGCATCGACGGTAGATAAGGATTCACTTCCCAGCTCCCGCAATCGTTCTTTCTATCGATAATTGGCACGAATACGTGATATTCGATGTTTCCAATCGTACTGCATCGACGGTAGGTAAGGATTCACTTCCCAGCTCCCGCAATCGTTCTTTGTATCAATAATTGGCACGAATACGTGATACTCGATGTTCCCAATCGTTCTGCATCGACGGTAGGTAAGGATTCACTTCCCAGCTCCCGCACGCGTTCTTTCTATCGATAATTGGCACGAATACGTGATATTCGATGTTTCCAATCGTTCTGTATCGACGGTAGATAAGGATTCACTTCCCAGCTCCCGTAATCGTTCTTTCTATCGATAATTGGCACGCATACGTGCTATTCGATGTTTCCTATCGTTCTGCATCGACGGTAGGTAAGGATTCACTTCCCAGCTCCCGCAATCGTTCTTTCTATCGTCAATTGGCACGAATACGTGATATTCGTGGTTTCCAATCGTTCTGCATCGACGGTAGGTAAGGATACACTTCCCAGCTCCCACAATCGTTCTTTCTATCGATATTTGGCTCGAATACGTGATATTCGATGTTTCCAATCGCTCTGCATCGACGGTAGGTAAGGATTCACTTCCCAGCTCCCGCATTCATTCTTTCTATCGATAATTGGCACGAATACATGATATTCGATGTTTCCAATCGTTCTGTATCGACGGTAGATAAGGATTCACTTCCCAGCTCCCGCAATGGTTCTTTCTATCGATAATTGGCACGCATACGTGCTATTCGATGTTTCCTATCGTTCTGCATCGACGGTAGGTAAGGATTCACTTCCCAGCTCCCGCAATCGTTCTTTCTATCGATAATTGGCACGAATACATGATATTCGAAGTTTCCAATCGTTTTGCATTGACGGTAGGTAAGGATTCACTTCCCAGCTCCCGCAATCGTTCTTTCTATCAATAATTGGCACGAATACGTGATACTCGATGTTTCCAATCGTTCTGCATCGACGGTAGGTAAGGATTCACTTCCCAGCTCCCGCACGCGTTCTTTCTTTCGATAATTGGCACGAATACGTGATATTCGATGTTTCCAATCGTTCTGTATCGACGGTAGATAAGGATTCACTTCCCAGCTCCTGCAATCGTTCTTTCTATCGATAATTGGCACGAATTCGTGATACTCGATGTTTCCAATCGTTCTGCATCGACGGTAGGTAAGGATTCATTTCCCAGCGCCCGCAATAGTTCTTTCTATCGATAATTGGCACGCATACGTGCTAATCGATGTTTCCTATCGTTCTGCATCGACGGTAGGTAAGGATTCACTTCGCAGCTCCCGCAATCGTTCTTTCTATCAATAATTGGCACGAATACGTGATACTCGATGTTTCCAATCGTTCTGCATCGACGGTAGGTAAGGATTCACTTCCCAGCTCCCGCACGCGTTCTTTCTTTCGATAATTGGCACGAATACGTGATATTCGATGTTTCCAATCGTTCTGTATCGACGGTAGATAAGGATTCACTTCCCAGCTCCCGCAATCGTTCTTTCTATCGATAATTGGCACGCATACGTGCTATTCGATGTTTCCTATCGTTCTGCATCGACGGTAGGTAAGGATTCACTACCCAGCTCCTGCAATCGTTCTTTCTATCGATAATTGGCACGAATTCGTGATATTCGATGTATCCAATCGTTCTGCATCGACGGTAGATAAGGATTCACTTCCCAGCTCCCGCAATCGTTCTTTCTATCGATAATTGGCACGAATACGTGATATTCGAGGTTTCCAATCGTACTGCATCGACGGTAGGTAAGGATTCACTTCCCAGCTCCCGCACGCGTTCTTTCTATCGATAATTGGCACGAATTCGTGATATTCGATGTATCCAATCGTTCTGCATCGACGGTAGATAAGGATTCACTTCCCAGCTCCCGCAATCGTTCTTTCTATCGATAATTGGCACGAATACGTGATATTCGATGTTTCCAATCGTACTGCATCGACGGTAGGTAAGGATTCACTTCCCAGCTCCCGCAATCGTTCTTTCTATCAATAATTGGCACGAATACGTGATACTCGATGTTTCCAATCGTTCTGCATCGACGGTAGGTAAGGATTCACTTCCCAGCTCCCGCACGCGTTCTTTCTATCGATAATTGGCACGAATACGTGATATTCGATGTTTCCAATCGTTCTGTATCGACGGTAGATAAGGATTCACTTCCCAGCTCCCGCAATCGTTCTTTCTATCAATAATTGGCACGAATACGTGATACTCGATGTTTCCAATCGTTCTGCATCGACGGTAGGTAAGGATTCACTACCCAGCTCCTGCAATCGTTCTTTCTATCGATAATTGGCACGAATTCGTGATATTCGATGTATCCAATCGTTCTGCATCGACGGTAGATAAGGATTCACTTCCCAGCTCCCGCAATCGTTCTTTCTATCGATAATTGGCACGAATACGTGATATTCGATGTTTCCAATCGTTCTGTATCGACGGTAGATAAGGATTCACTTCCCAGCTCCCGCAATGGTTCTTTCTATCGATAATTGGCACGCATACGTGCTATTCGATGTTTCCTATCGTTCTGCATCGACGGTAGGTAAGGATTCACTTCCCAGCTCCCGCAATCGTTCTTTCTATCGATAATTGGCACGAATACATGATATTCGAAGTTTCCAATCGTTTTGCATTGACGGTAGGTAAGGATTCACTTCCCAGCTCCCGCAATCGTTCTTTCTATCAATAATTGGCACGAATACGTGATACTCGATGTTTCCAATCGTTCTGCATCGACGGTAGGTAAGGATTCACTTCCCAGCTCCCGCACGCGTTCTTTCTTTCGATAATTGGCACGAATACGTGATATTCGATGTTTCCAATCGTTCTGTATCGACGGTAGATAAGGATTCACTTCCCAGCTCCTGCAATCGTTCTTTCTATCGATAATTGGCACGAATTCGTGATACTCGATGTTTCCAATCGTTCTGCATCGACGGTAGGTAAGGATTCATTTCCCAGCGCCCGCAATAGTTCTTTCTATCGATAATTGGCACGCATACGTGCTAATCGATGTTTCCTATCGTTCTGCATCGACGGTAGGTAAGGATTCACTTCGCAGCTCCCGCAATCGTTCTTTCTATCAATAATTGGCACGAATACGTGATACTCGATGTTTCCAATCGTTCTGCATCGACGGTAGGTAAGGATTCACTTCCCAGCTCCCGCACGCGTTCTTTCTTTCGATAATTGGCACGAATACGTGATATTCGATGTTTCCAATCGTTCTGTATCGACGGTAGATAAGGATTCACTTCCCAGCTCCCGCAATCGTTCTTTCTATCGATAATTGGCACGCATACGTGCTATTCGATGTTTCCTATCGTTCTGCATCGACGGTAGGTAAGGATTCACTACCCAGCTCCTGCAATCGTTCTTTCTATCGATAATTGGCACGAATTCGTGATATTCGATGTATCCAATCGTTCTGCATCGACGGTAGATAAGGATTCACTTCCCAGCTCCCGCAATCGTTCTTTCTATCGATAATTGGCACGAATACGTGATATTCGAGGTTTCCAATCGTACTGCATCGACGGTAGGTAAGGATTCACTTCCCAGCTCCAGCAATCGTTCTTTCTATCAATAATTGGCACGAATACGTGATACTCGATGTTTCCAATCGTTCTGCATCGACGGTAGGTAAGGATTCACTTCCCAGCTCCCGCACGCGTTCTTTCTATCGATAATTGGCACGAATTCGTGATATTCGATGTATCCAATCGTTCTGCATCGACGGTAGATAAGGATTCACTTCCCAGCTCCCGCAATCGTTCTTTCTATCGATAATTGGCACGAATACGTGATATTCGATGTTTCCAATCGTACTGCATCGACGGTAGGTAAGGATTCACTACCCAGCTCCTGCAATCGTTCTTTCTATCGATAATTGGCACGAATTCGTGATATTCGATGTATCCAATCGTTCTGCATCGACGGTAGGTAAGGATTCACTTCCCAGCTCCCGCACGCGTTCTTTCTATCGATAATTGGCACGAATACGTGATATTCGATGTTTCCAATCGTTCTGTATCGACGGTAGATAAGGATTCACTTCCCAGCTCCCGCAATCGTTCTTTCTATCAATAATTGGCACGAATACGTGATACTCGATGTTTCCAATCGTTCTGCATCGACGGTAGGTAAGGATTCACTACCCAGCTCCTGCAATCGTTCTTTCTATCGATAATTGGCACGAATTCGTGATATTCGATGTATCCAATCGTTCTGCATCGACGGTAGATAAGGATTCACTTCCCAGCTCCCGCAATCGTTCTTTCTATCGATAATTGGCACGAATACGTGATATTCGATGTTTCCAATCGTACTGCATCGACGGTAGGTAAGGATTCACTTCCCAGCTCCCGCAATCGTTGTTTCTATCAATAATTGGCACGAATACGTGATACTCGATGTTTCCAATCGTTCTGCATCGACGGTAGGTATGGATTCACTTCCCAGCTCCCGCAATCGTTCTTTCTATCGATAATTGGCACGAATACATGATATTCGAAGTTTCCAATCGTTTTGCATTGACGGTAGGTAAGGATTCACTTCCCAGCTCCCGCAATCGTTCTTTCTATCAATAATTGGCACGAATACGTGATACTCGATGTTTCCAATCGTTCTGCATCGACGGTAGGTAAGGATTCACTTCCCAGCTCCCGCACGCGTTCTTTCTTTCGATAATTGGCACGAATACGTGATATTCGATGTTTCCTATCGTTCTGCATCGACGGTAGGTAAGGATTCACTTCCCAGCTCCCGCAATCGTTCTTTCTATCGATAATTGGCACGAATACATGATATTCGATGTTTCCAATCGTACTGCATCGACGGTAGGTAAGGATTCACTTCGCAGCTCCCGCAATCGTTCTTTCTATCAATAATTGGCACGAATACGTGATACTCGATGTTTCCAATCGTTCTGCATCGACGGTAGGTAAGGATTCACTTCCCAGCTCCCGCACGCGTTCTTTCTTTCGATAATTGGCACGAATACGTGATAGTCGATGTTTCCAATCGTTCTGTATCGACGGTAGATAAGGATTCACTTCCCAGCTCCCGCAATCGTTCTTTCTATCGATAATTGGCACGCATACGTGCTATTCGATGTTTCCTATCGTTCTGCATCGACGGTAGGTAAGGATTCACTACCCAGCTCCTGCAATCGTTCTTTCTATCGATAATTGGCACGAATTCGTGATATTCGATGTATCCAATCGTTCTGCATCGACGGTAGATAAGGATTCACTTCCCAGCTCCCGCAATCGTTCTTTCTATCGATAATTGGCACGAATACATGATATTCGATGTTTCCAATCGTACTGCATCGACGGTAGGTAAGGATTCACTTCCCAGCTCCCGCAATCGTTCTTTCTATCAATAATTGGCACGAATACGTGATACTCGATGTTTCCAATCGTTCCGCATCGACGGTAGGTAAGGATTCACTTCCCAGCTCCCGCACGCGTTCTTTCTATCGATAATTGGCACGAATACGTGATATTCGATGTTTCCAATCGTTCTGTATCGACGGTAGATAAGGATTCACTTCCCAGCTCCCGCAATCGTTCTTTCTATCGATAATTGGCACGCATACGTGCTATTCGATGTTTCCTATCGTTCTGCATCGACGGTAGGTAAGGATTCACTTCCCAGCTCCCGCAATCGTTCTTTCTATCGTCAATTGGCACGAATACGTGATATTCGTGGTTTCCAATCGTTCTGCATCGACGGTAGGTAAGGATACACTTCCCAGCTCCCACAATCGTTCTTTCTATCGATATTTGGCTCGAATACGTGATATTCGATGTTTCCAATCGTTCTGCATCGACGGTAGGTAAGGATTCACTTCCCAGCTCCCGCAATCATTCTTTCTATCGATAATTGGCACGAATACATGATATTCGATGTTTCCAATCGTTCTGTATCGACGGTAGATAAGGATTCACTACCCAGCTCCCGCAATCGTTCTTTCTATCAATAATTGGCACGAATACGTGATACTCGATGTTTCCAATCGTTCTGCATCGACGGTAGGTAAGGATTCACTACCCAGCTCCTGCAATCGTTCTTTCTATCGATAATTGGCACGAATACGTGATATTCGATGTATCCAATCGTTCTGCATCGACGGTAGATATGGATTCACTTCCCAGCTCCCGCAATCGTTCTTTCTATCGATAATTGGCACGAATACGTGATATTCGATGTTTCCAATCGTACTGCATCGACGGTAGGTAAGGATTCACTTCCCAGCTCCCGCAATCGTTCTTTCTATCAATAATTGGCACGAATACGTGGTACTCGATGTTTCCAATCGTTCTGCATCGACGGTAGGTAAGGATTCACTTCCCAGCTCCCGCACGCGTTCTTTCTATCGATAATTGGCACGAATACGTGATATTCGATGTTTCCAATCGTTCTGTATCGACGGTAGATAGGGATTCACTTCCCAGCTCCCGCAATCGTTCTTTCTATCGATAATTGGCACGCATACGTGCTATTCGATGTTTCCTATCGTTCTGCATCGACGGTAGGTAAGGATTCACGACCCAGCTCCCGCAATCGTTCTTTCTATCGATAATTGGCACGAATACGTGATATTCGATGTATCCAGTCGTTCTGCATCGACGGTAGATATGGATTCACTTCCCAGCTCCCGCAATCGTTCTATCTATCGATAATTGGCACGGATACGAGATATTCGATGTTTCCAATCGTTCTGCATCGACAGTAGGTAAGGATTCACTTCCCAGCTCCCGCAATCGTACTTTCTATCGATAATTGGCACGCATACGTGCTATTCGATGTTTCCTATCGTTCTGCATCGACGGTAGGCAAGGATTCACGACCCAGCTCCCGCAATGTTTCTTTCTATCGATAATTGGCACGCATACGTGATATTCGTGGTTTCCAATCGTTCTGCATCGACGTTAGGTAAGGATACACTTCCCAGCTCCCACAATCGTTCTTCCTATCGATATTTGGCACGAATACGTGATATTCGATGTTTCCAATCGTACTGCATCGACGGTAGGTAAGGATTCACTTCCCAGCTCCCGCAATCGTTCTTTCTATCAATAATTGGCACGAATACGTGGTACTCGATGTTTCCAATCGTTCTGCATCGACGGTAGGTAAGGATTCACTTCCCAGCTCCCGCACGCGTTCTTTCTATCGATAATTGGCACGAATACGTGATATTCGATGTTTCCAAACGTTCTGTATCGACGGTAGATAAGGATTCACTTCCCAGCTCCCGCAATGGTTCTTTCTATCGATAATTAGCACGCATACATGCTATTCGATGTTTCCTATCGTTCTGCATCGACGGTAGGTAAGGATTCACTTCCCAGCTCCCGCAATCGTTCCTTCTATCGATAATTGGCACGAATACATGATATTCGAAGTTTCCAATCGTTTTGCATTGACGGTAGGTAAGGATTCACTTCCCAGCGCCCGCAATCGTTGTTTCTATCGATAATTGGCACGAATACCTGATATTTGATCTTTCCAGTCGTTTTGCATCGATGGTAGGTAAGGATTCATTTCCCAGCGCCCGCAATAGTTCTTTCTAACGATAATTGGCACGAATACGTGATATTCGATGTTTCCAATCGTACTGCATCGACGGTAGGCAAGGATTCACGACCCAGCTCCCGCAATGGTTCTTTCTATCGATAATTGGCACGCATACGTGATATTCGTGGTTTCCAATCGTTCTGCATCGACGTTAGGTAAGGATACACTTCCCAGCTCCCACAATCGTTCTTCCTATCGATATTTGGCACGAATACGTGATATTCGATGTTTCCAATCGTTCTGCATCGACGGTAGGTAAAGATTCACTTCCCAGCTCCCGCAATCGTTCTTTCTATCGATAATTGGCACGCATACGTGCTATTCGATGTTTCCTATCGTTCTGCATCGACGGTAGGTAAGGATTCACTTCCCAGCTCCCGCAATCGTTCCTTCTATCGATAATTGGCACGAATACATGATATTCGAAGTTTCCAATCGTTTTGCATTGACGGTAGGTAAGGATTCACTTCCCAGCGCCCGCAATCGTTGTTTCTATCGATAATTGGCACGAATACCTGATATTTGATCTTTCCAGTCGTTTTGCATCGATGGAAGGTAAGGATTCATTTCCCAGCGCCCGCAATAGTTCTTTCTAACGATAATTGGCACGAATACGTGATATTCGATGTTTCCAATCGTACTGCATCGACGGTAGGCAAGGATTCACGACCCAGCTCCCGCAATGGTTCTTTCTATCGATAATTGGCACGCATACGTGATATTCGTGGTTTCCAATCGTTCTGCATCGACGTTAGGTAAGGATACACTTCCCAGCTCCCACAATCGTTCTTCCTATCGATATTTGGCACGAATACGTGATATTCGATGTTTCCAATCGTTCTGCATCGACGGTAGGTAAAGATTCACTTCCCAGCTCCCGCAATCGTTCTTTCTATCGATAATTGGCACGCATACGTGCTATTCGATGTTTCCTATCGTTCTGCATCGACGGTAGGTAAGGATTCACTTCCCAGCTCCCGCAATCGTTCCTTCTATCGATAATTGGAACGAATACATGATATTCGAAGTTTCCAATCGTTTTGCATTGACGGTAGGTAAGGATTCACTTCCCAGCGCCCGCAATCGTTGTTTCTATCGATAATTGGCACGAATACCTGATATTTGATCTTTCCAGTCGTTTTGCATCGATGGAAGGTAAGGATTCATTTCCCAGCGCCCGCAATAGTTCTTTCTAACGATAATTGGCACGCATACGTGATATTCGTGGTTTCCAATCGTTCTGCATCGACGTTAGGTAAGGATACACTTCCCAGCTCCCACAATCGTTCTTCCTATCGATATTTGGCACGAATACGTGATATTCGATGTTTCCAATCGTTCTGCATCGACGGTAGGTAAAGATTCACTTCCCAGCTCCCGCAATCGTTCTTTCTATCGATAATTGGCACGCATACGTGCTATTCGATGTTTCCTATTGTTCTGCATCGACGGTAGGTAAGGATTCACTTCCCAGCTCCCGCAATCGTTCTTTCTATCGATAATTGGCACGAATACATGATATTCGAAGTTTCCAATCGTTTTGCATTGACGGTAGGTAAGGATTCACTTCCCAGCTCCCGCAATCGTTCTTTCTATCGATAATTGGCACGAATACATGATATTCGATGTTTCCAATCGTTTTGCATTGACGGTAGGTAAGGGTTCATTTCCCAGCGCCCGCAATCGTTCTTTCTATCGATAATTGGCACGAATACCTGATATTTGATCTTTCCAGTCGCTTTGCATCGACGGTAGGTAAGGGTTCATTTCCCAGCGCCCGCAATCGTTCTTTCTATCGATAATTGGCACGAATACCTGATATTTGATCTTTCCAGTCGTTTTGCATCGACGGTAGGTAAGGATTCATTTCCCAGCGCCCGCAATAGTTCTTCCTAACGATAATTGGCACGAATACGTGATATTCGATGTTTACAATCGTACTGCATCGACGGTAGGTAAGGATTCACGACCCAGCTCCCGCAATCGTTCTTTCTATCGATAATTGGCACGAATACGTGATATTCGATGTATCCAATCGTTCTGCATCGACGGTAGATAAGGATTCACTTCCCAGCTCCCGCAATCGTACAATCTATCGATAATTGGCACGCATACGTGCTATTCGATGTTTCCTATCGTTCTGCATCGACGGTAGGTAAGTATTCACTTCCCAGCTCCCGCAATCGTTCTTTCTATCGATAATTGGCACGAATACGTGATATTCGTTGTTTCCAATCGTACTGCATCGACGGTAGGTAAGGATTCACTTCCCAGCTCCCGCAATCGTTCTTTCTATCAATAATTGGCACGAATACGTGATACTCGATGTTTCCAATCGTTCTGCATTGACGGTAGGTAAGGATTCACTTCCCAGCTCCCGCACGCGTTCTTTCTTTCGATAATTGGCACGAATACGTGATATTCGATGTTTCCAATCGTTCTGTATCGACGGTAGATAAGGATTCACTTCCCAGCTCCCGCAATCGTTCTTTCTATCGATAATTGGCACGCATACGTGCTATTCGATGTTTCCTATCGTTCTGCATCGACGGTAGGTAAGGATTCACTACCCAGCTCCTGCAATCGTTCTTTCTATCGATAATTGGCACGAATTCGTGATATTCGATGTATCCAATCGTTCTGCATCGACGGTAGATAAGGATTCACTTCCCAGCTCCCGCAATCGTTCTTTCTATCGATAATTGGCACGAATACGAGATATTCGTGGTTTCCAATCGTTCTGCATCGACGGTAGGTAAGGATACACTTCCCAGCTCCCACAATCGTTCTTTCTATCGATATTTGGCTCGAATACGTGATATTCGATGTTTCCAATCGTTCTGCATCGACGGTAGGTAAGGATTCACTTCCCAGCTCCCGCAATCATTCTTTCTATCGATAATTGGCACGAATACATGATATTCGATGTTTCGAATCGTTCTGTATCGACGGTAGATAAGGATTCACTTCCCAGCTCCCGCAATGGTTCTTTCTATCGATAATTGGCACGCATACGTGCTATTCGAGGTTTCCTATCGTTCTGCATCGACGGTAGGTAAGGATTCACTTCCCAGCTCCCGCAATCGTTCTTTCTATCGATAATTGGCACGAATACATGATATTCGAAGTTTCCAATCGTTTTGCATTGACGGTAGGTAAGGATTCACTTCCCAGCTCCAGCAATCGTTCTTTCTATCGATAATTGGCACGAATACATGATATTCGATGTTTCCAATCGTTTTGCATTGACGGTAGGTAAGGTTTCATTTCCCAGCGCCCGCAATCGTTGTTTCTATCGATAATTGGCACGAATACCTGATATTTGATCTTTCCAGTCGTTTTGCATCGACGGTAGGTAAGGATTCATTTCCCAGCGCCCGCAATAGTTCTTTCTAACGATAATTGGCACGAATACGTGATATTCGATGTTTCCAATCGTACTGCATCGACGGTAGGTAAGGATTCACGACCCAGCTCCCGCAATGGTTCTTCCTATCGATAATTGGCACGCATACGTGATATTCGATGTTTCCATCGTTCTGTATGGACGGTAGATAAGGATTCACTTCCCAGCTCCCGCAATCGTTCTTTCTATCAATAATTGGCACGAATACGTGATACTCGATGTTTCCAATCGTTCTGCATCGACGGTAGGTAAGGATTCACTTCCCAGCTCCCGCACGCGTTCTTTCTATCGATAATTGGCACGAATACGTGATATTCGATGTTTCCAATCGTTCTGCATCGACGGTAGGTAAAGATTCACTTCCCAGCTCCCGCAATCGTTCTTTCTATCGATAATTGGCACGCATACGTGCTATTCGATGTTTCCTATCGTTCTGCATCGACGGTAGGTAAGGATTCACTTCCCAGCTCCCGCAATCGTTCCTTCTATCGATAATTGGAACGAATACATGATATTCGAAGTTTCCAATCGTTTTGCATTGACGGTAGGTAAGGATTCACTTCCCAGCGCCCGCAATCGTTGTTTCTATCGATAATTGGCACGAATACCTGATATTTGATCTTTCCAGTCGTTTTGCATCGATGGAAGGTAAGGATTCATTTCCCAGCGCCCGCAATAGTTCTTTCTAACGATAATTGGCACGCATACGTGATATTCGTGGTTTCCAATCGTTCTGCATCGACGTTAGGTAAGGATACACTTCCCAGCTCCCACAATCGTTCTTCCTATCGATATTTGGCACGAATACGTGATATTCGATGTTTCCAATCGTTCTGCATCGACGGTAGGTAAAGATTCACTTCCCAGCTCCCGCAATCGTTCTTTCTATCGATAATTGGCACGCATACGTGCTATTCGATGTTTCCTATTGTTCTGCATCGACGGTAGGTAAGGATTCACTTCCCAGCTCCCGCAATCGTTCTTTCTATCGATAATTGGCACGAATACATGATATTCGAAGTTTCCAATCGTTTTGCATTGACGGTAGGTAAGGATTCACTTCCCAGCTCCCGCAATCGTTCTTTCTATCGATAATTGGCACGAATACATGATATTCGATGTTTCCAATCGTTTTGCATTGACGGTAGGTAAGGGTTCATTTCCCAGCGCCCGCAATCGTTCTTTCTATCGATAATTGGCACGAATACCTGATATTTGATCTTTCCAGTCGCTTTGCATCGACGGTAGGTAAGGGTTCATTTCCCAGCGCCCGCAATCGTTCTTTCTATCGATAATTGGCACGAATACCTGATATTTGATCTTTCCAGTCGTTTTGCATCGACGGTAGGTAAGGATTCATTTCCCAGCGCCCGCAATAGTTCTTCCTAACGATAATTGGCACGAATACGTGATATTCGATGTTTACAATCGTACTGCATCGACGGTAGGTAAGGATTCACGACCCAGCTCCCGCAATCGTTCTTTCTATCGATAATTGGCACGAATACGTGATATTCGATGTATCCAATCGTTCTGCATCGACGGTAGATAAGGATTCACTTCCCAGCTCCCGCAATCGTACAATCTATCGATAATTGGCACGCATACGTGCTATTCGATGTTTCCTATCGTTCTGCATCGACGGTAGGTAAGTATTCACTTCCCAGCTCCCGCAATCGTTCTTTCTATCGATAATTGGCACGAATACGTGATATTCGTTGTTTCCAATCGTACTGCATCGACGGTAGGTAAGGATTCACTTCCCAGCTCCCGCAATCGTTCTTTCTATCAATAATTGGCACGAATACGTGATACTCGATGTTTCCAATCGTTCTGCATTGACGGTAGGTAAGGATTCACTTCCCAGCTCCCGCACGCGTTCTTTCTTTCGATAATTGGCACGAATACGTGATATTCGATGTTTCCAATCGTTCTGTATCGACGGTAGATAAGGATTCACTTCCCAGCTCCCGCAATCGTTCTTTCTATCGATAATTGGCACGCATACGTGCTATTCGATGTTTCCTATCGTTCTGCATCGACGGTAGGTAAGGATTCACTACCCAGCTCCTGCAATCGTTCTTTCTATCGATAATTGGCACGAATTCGTGATATTCGATGTATCCAATCGTTCTGCATCGACGGTAGATAAGGATTCACTTCCCAGCTCCCGCAATCGTTCTTTCTATCGATAATTGGCACGAATACGAGATATTCGTGGTTTCCAATCGTTCTGCATCGACGGTAGGTAAGGATACACTTCCCAGCTCCCACAATCGTTCTTTCTATCGATATTTGGCTCGAATACGTGATATTCGATGTTTCCAATCGTTCTGCATCGACGGTAGGTAAGGATTCACTTCCCAGCTCCCGCAATCATTCTTTCTATCGATAATTGGCACGAATACATGATATTCGATGTTTCGAATCGTTCTGTATCGACGGTAGATAAGGATTCACTTCCCAGCTCCCGCAATGGTTCTTTCTATCGATAATTGGCACGCATACGTGCTATTCGAGGTTTCCTATCGTTCTGCATCGACGGTAGGTAAGGATTCACTTCCCAGCTCCCGCAATCGTTCTTTCTATCGATAATTGGCACGAATACATGATATTCGAAGTTTCCAATCGTTTTGCATTGACGGTAGGTAAGGATTCACTTCCCAGCTCCAGCAATCGTTCTTTCTATCGATAATTGGCACGAATACATGATATTCGATGTTTCCAATCGTTTTGCATTGACGGTAGGTAAGGTTTCATTTCCCAGCGCCCGCAATCGTTGTTTCTATCGATAATTGGCACGAATACCTGATATTTGATCTTTCCAGTCGTTTTGCATCGACGGTAGGTAAGGATTCATTTCCCAGCGCCCGCAATAGTTCTTTCTAACGATAATTGGCACGAATACGTGATATTCGATGTTTCCAATCGTACTGCATCGACGGTAGGTAAGGATTCACGACCCAGCTCCCGCAATGGTTCTTCCTATCGATAATTGGCACGCATACGTGATATTCGATGTTTCCATCGTTCTGTATGGACGGTAGATAAGGATTCACTTCCCAGCTCCCGCAATCGTTCTTTCTATCAATAATTGGCACGAATACGTGATACTCGATGTTTCCAATCGTTCTGCATCGACGGTAGGTAAGGATTCACTTCCCAGCTCCCGCACGCGTTCTTTCTATCGATAATTGGCACGAATACGTGATATTCGATGTTTCCAATCGTTCTGTATCGACGGTAGATAAGGATTCACTTCCCAGCTCCCGCAATCGTTCTTTCTATCGATAATTGGCACGCATACGTGCTATTCGATGTTTCCTATCGTTCTGCATCGACGGTAGGTAAGGATTCACTTCCCAGCTCCCGCAATCGTTCTTTCTATCGTCAATTGGCACGAATACGTGATATTCGATGTTTCCAATCGTACTGCATCGACGGTAGGTAAGGATTCACTTCCCAGCTCCCGCAATCGTTCTTTCTATCAATAATTGGCACGAATACGTGATACTCGATGTTTCCAATCGTTCTGCATCGACGGTAGGTAAGGATTCACTTCCCAGCTCCCGCACGCGTTCTTTCTTTCGATAATTGGCACGAGTACGTGATATTCGATGTTTCCAATCGTTCTGTATCGACGGTAGATAAGAATTCACTTCCCAGCTCCCGCAATCGTTCTTTCTGTCGATAATTGGCACGCATACGTGCTATTCGATGTTTCCTATCGTTCTGCATCGACGGTAGGTAAGGATTCACTACCCAGCTCCTGCAATCGTTCTTTCTATCGATAATTGGCACGAATTCGTGATATTCGATGTATCCAATCGTTCTGCATCGACGGTAGATAAGGATTCACTTCCCAGCTCCCGCAATCGTTCTTTCTATCGATAATTGGCACGAATACGTGATATTCGATGTTTCCAATCGTACTGCATCGACGGTAGGTAAGGATTCACTTCCCAGCTCCCGCAATCGTTCTTTCTATCAATAATTGGCACGAATACGTGATACTCGATGTTTCCAATCGTTCTGCATCGACGGTAGGTAAGGATTCACTTCCCAGCTCACGCACGCGTTCTTTCTATCGATAATTGGCACGAATACGTGATATTCGATGTTTCCAATCGTTCTGTATCGACGGTAGATAAGGATTCACTTCCCAGCTCCCGCAATCGTTCTTTCTATCGATAATTGGCACGCATACGTGCTATTCGATGTTTCCTATCGTTCTGCATCGACGGTAGGTAAGGATTCACTTCCCAGCTCCCGCAATCGTTCTTTCTATCGTCAATTGGCACGAATACGTGATATTCGTGGTTTCCAATCGTTCTGCATCGACGGTAGGTAAGGATACACTTCCCAGCTCCCACAATCGTTCTTTCTATCGATATTTGGCTCGAATACGTGATATTCGATGTTTCCAATCGTTCTGCATCGACGGTAGGTAAGGATTCACTTCCCAGCTCCCGCAATCATTCTTTCTATCGATAATTGGCACGAATACTTGATATTCGATGTTTCCAATCGTTCTGTATCGACGGTAGATAAGGATTCACTTCCCAGCTCCCGCAATCGTTCTTTCTATCGATAATTGGCACGCATACGTGCTATTCGATGTTTCCTATCGTTCTGCATCGACGGTAGGTAAGGATTCACTACCCAGCTCCTGCAATCGTTCTTTCTATCGATAATTGGCACGAATACGTGATACTCGATGTTTCCAATCGTTCTGCATCGACGGTAGGTAAGGATTCACTTCCCAGCTCCCGCACGCGTTCTTTCTATCGATAATTGACACGAATACGTGATATTCGATGTTTCCAATCGTTCTGTATCGACGGTAGATAAGGATTCACTTCCCAGCTCCCGCAATCGTTCTTTCTATCGATAATTGGCACGCATACGTGCTATTCGATGTTTCCTATCGTTCTGCATCGACGGTAGGTAAGGATTCACTTCCCAGCTCCCGCAATCGTTCTTTCTATCGTCAATTGGCACGAATACGTGATATTCGATGTTTCCAATCGTACTGCATCGACGGTAGGTAAGGATTCACTTCCCAGCTCCCGCAATCGTTCTTTCTATCAATAATTGGCACGAATACGTGATACTCGATGTTTCCAATCGTTCTGCATCGACGGTAGGTAAGGATTCACTTCCCAGCTCCCGCACGCGTTCTTTCTTTCGATAATTGGCACGAATACGTGATATTCGATGTTTCCAATCGTACTGCATCGACGGTAGGTAAGGATTCACGACCCAGCTCCCGCAATGGTTCTTCCTATCGATAATTGGCACGCATACGTGATATTCGATGTTTCCAATCGTTCTGTATCGACGGTAGATAAGGATTCACTTCCCAGCTCCCGCAATCGTTCTTTCTATCGATAATTGGCACGCATACGTGTTATTCGATGTTTCCTATCGTTCTGCATCGACGGTAGGTAAGGATTCACTACCCAGCTCCTGCAATCGTTCTTTCTATCGATAATTGGCACGATTTCGTGATATTCGATGTATCCAATCGTTCTGCATCGACGGTAGATAAGGATTCACTTCCCAGCTCCCGCAATCGTTCTTTCTATCGATAATTGGCACGAATACGTGATATTCGATGTTTCCAATCGTACTGCATCGACGGTAGGTAAGGATTCACTTCCCAGCTCCCGCAATCGTTCTTTCTATCAATAATTGGCACGAATACGTGATACTCGATGTTTCCAATCGTTCTGCATCGACGGTAGGTAAGGATTCACTTTCCAGCTCCCGCACGCGTTCTTTCTATCGATAATTGGCACGAATACGTGATACTCGATGTTTCCAATCGTTCTGCATCGACGGTAGGTAAGGATTCACTTCCCAGCTCCCGCACGCGTTCTTTCTATCGATAATTGGCACGAATACGTGATATTCGATGTTTCCAATCGTTCTGTATCGACGGTAGATAAGGATTCACTTCCCAGCTCCCGCAATCGTTCTTTCTATCGATAATTGGCACGCATACGTGCTATTCGATGTTTCCTATCGTTCTGCATCGACGGTAGGTAAGGATTCACTTCCCAGCTCCCGCAATCGTTCTTTCTATCGTCAATTGGCACGAATACGTGATATTCGTGGTTTCCAATCGTTCTGCATCGACGGTAGGTAAGGATACACTTCCCAGCTCCCACAATCGTTCTTTCTATCGATATTTGGCTCGAATACGTGATATTCGATGTTTCCAATCGTTCTGCATCGACGGTAGGTAAGGATTCACTTCCCAGCTCCCGCAATCATTCTTTCTATCGATAATTGGCAAGAATACATGATATTCGATGTTTCCAATCGTTCTGTATCGACGGTAGATAAGGATTCACTTCCCAGCTCCCGCAATGGTTCTTTCTATCGATAATTGGCACGCATACGTGCTATTCGATGTTTCCTATCGTTCTGCATCGACGGTAGGTAAGGATTCACTTCCCAGCTCCCGCAATCGTTCTTTCTATCGATAATTGGCACGAATACATGATATTCGAAGTTTCCAATCGTTTTGCATTGACGGTAGGTAAGGATTCACTTCCCAGCTCCCGCAATCGTTCTTTCTATCGATAATTGGCACGAATACATGATATTCGATGTTTCCAATCGTTTTGCATTGACGGTAGGTAAGGGTTCATTTCCCAGCGCCCGCAATCGTTGTTTCTATCGATAATTGGCACGAATACCTGATATTTGATCTTTCCAGTCGTTTTGCATCGACGGTAGGTAAGGATTCATTTCCCAGCGCCCGCAATAGTTCTTTCTAACGATAATTGGCACGAATACGTGATATTCGATGTTTCCAATCGTACTGCATCGACGGTAGGTAAGGATTCACGACCCAGCTCCCGCAAAGGTTCTTCCTATCGATAATTGGCACGCATACGTGATATTCGATGTTTCCAATCGTTCTGTATCGACGGTAGATAAGGATTCACTTCCCAGCTCCCGCAATCGTTCTTTCTATCAATAATTGGCACGGATACGTGATACTCGATGTTTCCAATCGTTCTGCATCGACGGTAGGTAAGGATTCACTTCCCAGCTCCCGCACGCGTTCTTTCTATCGATAATTGGCACGAATACGTGATATTCGATGTTTCCAATCGTTCTGTATCGACGGTAGATAAGGATTCACTTCCCAGCTCCCGCAATCGTTCTTTCTATCGATAATTGGCACGCATACGTGCTATTCGATGTTTCCTATCGTTCTGCATCGACGGTAGGTAAGGATTCACTTCCCAGCTCCCGCAATCGTTCTTTCTATCGTCAATTGGCACGAATACGTGATATTCGATGTTTCCAATCGTACTGCATCGACGGTAGGTAAGGATTCACTTCCCAGCTCTCACAATCGTTCTTTCTATCAATAATTGGCACGAATACGTGATACTCGATGTTTCCAATCGTTCTGCATCGACGGTAGGTAAGGATTCACTTCCCAGCTCCCGCACGCGTTCTTTCTTTCGATAATTGGCACGAATACGTGATATTCGATGTTTCCAATCGTACTGCATCGACGGTAGGTAAGGATTCACGACCCAGCTCCCGCAATGGTTCTTCCTATCGATAATTGGCACGCATACGTGATATTCGATGTTTCCAATCGTTCTGTATCGACGGTAGATAAGGATTCCCTTCCCAGCTCCCGCAATCGTTCTTTCTATCGATAATTGGCACGCATACGTGTTATTCGATGTTTCCTATCGTTCTGCATCGACGGTAGGTAAGGATTCACTACCCAGCTCCTGCAATCGTTCTTTCTATCGATAATTGGCACGAATTCGTGATATTCGATGTATCCAATCGTTCTGCATCGACGGTAGATAAGGATTCACTTCCCAGCTCCCGCAATCGTTCTTTCTATCGATAATTGGCACGAATACGTGATATTCGATGTTTCCAATCGTACTGCATCGACGGTAGGTAAGGATTCACTTCCCAGCTCCCGCAATCGTTCTTTCTATAAATAATTGGCACGAATACGTGATACTCGATGTTTCCAATCGTTCTGCATCGACGGTAGGTAAGGATTCACTTCCCAGCTCCCGCACGCGTTCTTTCTATCGATAATTGGCACGAATACGTGATATTCGATGTTTCCAATCGTTCTGTATCGACGGTAGATAAGGATTCACTTCCCAGCTCCCGCAATCGTTCTTTCTATCGATAATTGGCACGCATACGTGCTATTCGATGTTTCCTATCGTTCTGCATCGACGGTAGGTAAGGATTCACTTCCCAGCTCCCGCAATCGTTCTTTCTATCGTCAATTGGCACGAATACGTGATATTCGTGGTTTCCAATCGTTCTGCATCGACAGTAGGTAAGGATTCACTTCCCAGCTCCCGCAATCGTACTTTCTATCGATAATTGGCACGCATACGTGCTATTCGATGTTTCCTATCGTTCTGCATCGACGGTAGGTAAAGATTCACTTCCCAGCTCCCGCAATCATTCTTTCTATCGATAATTGGCACGAATACATGATATTCGATGTTTCCAATCGTTCTGTATCGACGGTAGATAAGGATTCACTTCCCAGCTCCCGCAATGGTTCTTTCTATCGATAATTGGCACGAATTCGTGATATTCGATGTATCCAATCGTTCTGCATCGACGGTAGATAAGGATTCACTTCCCAGCTCCCGCAATCGTTCCTTCTATCGATAATTGGCACGAATACATGATATTCGAAGTTTTCAATCGTTTTGCATTGACGGTAGGTAAGGATTCACTTCCCAGCGCCCGCAATCGTTCCTTCTATCGATAATTGGCACGAATACATGATATTCGATGTTTCCTATCGTTCTGCATCGACGGTAGGTAAAGATTCACTTCCCAGCTCCCGCAATCATTCTTTCTATCGATAATTGGCACGAATACATGATATTCGATGTTTCCAATCGTTCTGTATCGACGGTAGATAAGGATTCACTTCCCAGCTCCCGCAATGGTTCTTTCTATCGATAATTGGCACGCATACGTGCTATTCGATGTTTCCTATCGTTCTGCATCGACGGTAGGTAAGGATTCACGACCCAGCTCCCGCAATGGTTCTTTCTATCGATAATTGGCACGCATACGTGTTATTCGATGTTTCCTATCGTTCTGCATCGACGGTAGGTAAGGATGCACTACCCAGCTCCTGCAATCGTTCTTTCTATCGATAATTGGCACGAATTCGTGATATTCGATGTATCCAATCGTTCTGCATCGACGGTAGATAAGGATTCACTTCCCAGCTCCCGCAATCGTTCTTTCTATCGATAATTGGCACGAATACGTGATATTCGATGTTTCCAATCGTACTGCATCGACGGTAGGTAAGGATTCACTTCCCAGCTCCCGCAATCGTTCTTTCTATCGATAATTGGCACGCATACGTGCTATTCGATGTTTCCTATCGTTCTGCATCGACGGTAGGTAAGGATTCACTTCCCAGCTCCCGCAATCGTTCTTTCTATCGTCAATTGGCACGAATACGTGATATTCGTGGTTTCCAATCGTTCTGCATCGACGGTAGGTAAGGATACACTTCCCAGCTCCCACAATCGTTCTTTCTATCGATATTTGGCTCGAATACGTGATATTCGATGTTTCCAATCGTTTTGCATTGACGGTAGGTAAGGGTTCATTTCCCAGCGCCCGCAATCGTTCTTTCTATCGATAATTGGCACGAATACCTGATATTTGATCTTTCCAGTCGTTTTGCATCGACGGTAGGTAAGGATTCATTTCCCAGCGCCCGCAATAGTTCTTTCTAACGATAATTGGCACGAATACGTGATATTCGATGTTTCCAATCGTACTGCATCGACGGTAGGTAAGGATTCACGACCCAGCTCCCGCAATCGTTCTTTCTATCGATAATTGGCACGAATACGTGATATTCGATGTATCCAATCGTTCTGCATCGACGGTAGATAAGGATTCACTTCCCAGCTCCCGCAATCGTACTTTCTATCGATAATTGGCACGCATACGTGCTATTCGATGTTTCCTATCGTTCTGCATCGACGGTAGGTAAGTATTCACTTCCCAGCTCCCGCAATCGTTCTTTCTATCGATAATTGGCACGAATACGTGATATTCGATGTTTCCAATCGTACTGCATCGACGGTAGGTAAGGATTCACTTCCCAGCTCCCGCAATCGTTCTTTCTATCAATAATTGGCACGAATACGTGGTACTCGATGTTTCCAATCGTTCTGCATCGACGGTAGGTAAAGATTCACTTCCCAGCTCCCGCAATCATTCTTTCTATCGATAATTGGCACGAATACATGATATTCGATGCTTCCAATCGTTCTGTATCGACGGTAGATAAGGATTCACTTCCCAGCTCCCGCAATGGTTCTTTCTATCGATAATTGGCACGCATACGTGCTATTCGATGTTTCCTATCGTTCTGCATCGACGGTAGGTAAGTATTCACTTCCCAGCTCCCGCAATCGTTCTATCTATCGATAATTGGCACGGATACGAGATATACGATGTTTCCAATCGTTCTGCATCGACAGTAGGTAAGGATTCACTTCCCAGCTCCCGCAATCGTACTTTCTATCGATAATTGGCACGCATACGTGCTATTCGATGTTTCCTATCGTTCTGCATCGACGGTAGGTAAAGATTCACTTCCCAGCTCCCGCAATCATTCTTTCTATCGATAATTGGCACGAATACATGATATTCGATGTTTCCAATCGTTCTGTATCGACGGTAGATAAGGATTCACTTCCCAGCTCCCGCAATGGTTCTTTCTATCGATAATTGGCATGCATACGTGCTATTCGATGTTTCCTATCGTTCTGCATCGACGGTAGGTAAGGATTCACTTCCCAGCTCCCGCAATCGTTCCTTCTATCGATAATTGGCACGAATACATGATATTCGAAGTTTTCAATCGTTTTGCATTGACGGTAGGTAAGGATTCACTTCCCAGCGCCCGCAATCGTTCCTTCTATCGATAATTGGCACGAATACATGATATTCGATGTTTCCTATCGTTCTGCATCGACGGTAGGTAAGGATTCACTTCCCAGCTCCCGCAATCATTCTTTCTATCGATAATTGGCACGAATACATGATATTCGATGTTTCCAATCGTTCTGTATCGACGGTAGATAAGGATTCACTTCCCAGCTCCCGCAATGGTTCTTTCTATCGATAATTGGCACGCATACGTGCTATTCGATGTTTCCTATCGTTCTGCATCGACGGTAGGTAAGGATTCACTTCCCAGCTCCCGCACGCGTTCTTTCTTTCGATAATTGGCACGAATACGTGATATTCGATGTTTCCAATCGTACTGCATCGACGGTAGGTAAGGATTCACGACCCAGCTCCCGCAATGGTTCTTCCTATCGATAATTGGCACGCATACGTGATATTCGATGTTTCCAATCGTTCTGTATCGACGGTAGATAAGGATTCCCTTCCCAGCTCCCGCAATCGTTCTTTCTATCGATAATTGGCACGCATACGTGTTATTCGATGTTTCCTATCGTTCTGCATCGACGGTAGGTAAGGATTCACTACCCAGCTCCTGCAATCGTTCTTTCTATCGATAATTGGCACGAATTCGTGATATTCGATGTATCCAATCGTTCTGCATCGACGGTAGATAAGGATTCACTTCCCAGCTCCCGCAATCGTTCTTTCTATCGATAATTGGCACGAATACGTGATATTCGATGTTTCCAATCGTACTGCATCGACGGTAGGTAAGGATTCACTTCCCAGCTCCCGCAATCGTTCTTTCTATAAATAATTGGCACGAATACGTGATACTCGATGTTTCCAATCGTTCTGCATCGACGGTAGGTAAGGATTCACTTCCCAGCTCCCGCACGCGTTCTTTCTATCGATAATTGGCACGAATACGTGATATTCGATGTTTCCAATCGTTCTGTATCGACGGTAGATAAGGATTCACTTCCCAGCTCCCGCAATCGTTCTTTCTATCGATAATTGGCACGCATACGTGCTATTCGATGTTTCCTATCGTTCTGCATCGACGGTAGGTAAGGATTCACTTCCCAGCTCCCGCAATCGTTCTTTCTATCGTCAATTGGCACGAATACGTGATATTCGTGGTTTCCAATCGTTCTGCATCGACAGTAGGTAAGGATTCACTTCCCAGCTCCCGCAATCGTACTTTCTATCGATAATTGGCACGCATACGTGCTATTCGATGTTTCCTATCGTTCTGCATCGACGGTAGGTAAAGATTCACTTCCCAGCTCCCGCAATCATTCTTTCTATCGATAATTGGCACGAATACATGATATTCGATGTTTCCAATCGTTCTGTATCGACGGTAGATAAGGATTCACTTCCCAGCTCCCGCAATGGTTCTTTCTATCGATAATTGGCACGAATTCGTGATATTCGATGTATCCAATCGTTCTGCATCGACGGTAGATAAGGATTCACTTCCCAGCTCCCGCAATCGTTCCTTCTATCGATAATTGGCACGAATACATGATATTCGAAGTTTTCAATCGTTTTGCATTGACGGTAGGTAAGGATTCACTTCCCAGCGCCCGCAATCGTTCCTTCTATCGATAATTGGCACGAATACATGATATTCGATGTTTCCTATCGTTCTGCATCGACGGTAGGTAAAGATTCACTTCCCAGCTCCCGCAATCATTCTTTCTATCGATAATTGGCACGAATACATGATATTCGATGTTTCCAATCGTTCTGTATCGACGGTAGATAAGGATTCACTTCCCAGCTCCCGCAATGGTTCTTTCTATCGATAATTGGCACGCATACGTGCTATTCGATGTTTCCTATCGTTCTGCATCGACGGTAGGTAAGGATTCACGACCCAGCTCCCGCAATGGTTCTTTCTATCGATAATTGGCACGCATACGTGTTATTCGATGTTTCCTATCGTTCTGCATCGACGGTAGGTAAGGATGCACTACCCAGCTCCTGCAATCGTTCTTTCTATCGATAATTGGCACGAATTCGTGATATTCGATGTATCCAATCGTTCTGCATCGACGGTAGATAAGGATTCACTTCCCAGCTCCCGCAATCGTTCTTTCTATCGATAATTGGCACGAATACGTGATATTCGATGTTTCCAATCGTACTGCATCGACGGTAGGTAAGGATTCACTTCCCAGCTCCCGCAATCGTTCTTTCTATCGATAATTGGCACGCATACGTGCTATTCGATGTTTCCTATCGTTCTGCATCGACGGTAGGTAAGGATTCACTTCCCAGCTCCCGCAATCGTTCTTTCTATCGTCAATTGGCACGAATACGTGATATTCGTGGTTTCCAATCGTTCTGCATCGACGGTAGGTAAGGATACACTTCCCAGCTCCCACAATCGTTCTTTCTATCGATATTTGGCTCGAATACGTGATATTCGATGTTTCCAATCGTTTTGCATTGACGGTAGGTAAGGGTTCATTTCCCAGCGCCCGCAATCGTTCTTTCTATCGATAATTGGCACGAATACCTGATATTTGATCTTTCCAGTCGTTTTGCATCGACGGTAGGTAAGGATTCATTTCCCAGCGCCCGCAATAGTTCTTTCTAACGATAATTGGCACGAATACGTGATATTCGATGTTTCCAATCGTACTGCATCGACGGTAGGTAAGGATTCACGACCCAGCTCCCGCAATCGTTCTTTCTATCGATAATTGGCACGAATACGTGATATTCGATGTATCCAATCGTTCTGCATCGACGGTAGATAAGGATTCACTTCCCAGCTCCCGCAATCGTACTTTCTATCGATAATTGGCACGCATACGTGCTATTCGATGTTTCCTATCGTTCTGCATCGACGGTAGGTAAGTATTCACTTCCCAGCTCCCGCAATCGTTCTTTCTATCGATAATTGGCACGAATACGTGATATTCGATGTTTCCAATCGTACTGCATCGACGGTAGGTAAGGATTCACTTCCCAGCTCCCGCAATCGTTCTTTCTATCAATAATTGGCACGAATACGTGGTACTCGATGTTTCCAATCGTTCTGCATCGACGGTAGGTAAAGATTCACTTCCCAGCTCCCGCAATCATTCTTTCTATCGATAATTGGCACGAATACATGATATTCGATGTTTCCAATCGTTCTGTATCGACGGTAGATAAGGATTCACTTCCCAGCTCCCGCAATGGTTCTTTCTATCGATAATTGGCACGCATACGTGCTATTCGATGTTTCCTATCGTTCTGCATCGACGGTAGGTAAGTATTCACTTCCCAGCTCCCGCAATCGTTCTATCTATCGATAATTGGCACGGATACGAGATATACGATGTTTCCAATCGTTCTGCATCGACAGTAGGTAAGGATTCACTTCCCAGCTCCCGCAATCGTACTTTCTATCGATAATTGGCACGCATACGTGCTATTCGATGTTTCCTATCGTTCTGCATCGACGGTAGGTAAAGATTCACTTCCCAGCTCCCGCAATCATTCTTTCTATCGATAATTGGCACGAATACATGATATTCGATGTTTCCAATCGTTCTGTATCGACGGTAGATAAGGATTCACTTCCCAGCTCCCGCAATGGTTCTTTCTATCGATAATTGGCATGCATACGTGCTATTCGATGTTTCCTATCGTTCTGCATCGACGGTAGGTAAGGATTCACTTCCCAGCTCCCGCAATCGTTCCTTCTATCGATAATTGGCACGAATACATGATATTCGAAGTTTTCAATCGTTTTGCATTGACGGTAGGTAAGGATTCACTTCCCAGCGCCCGCAATCGTTCCTTCTATCGATAATTGGCACGAATACATGATATTCGATGTTTCCTATCGTTCTGCATCGACGGTAGGTAAGGATTCACTTCCCAGCTCCCGCAATCATTCTTTCTATCGATAATTGGCACGAATACATGATATTCGATGTTTCCAATCGTTCTGTATCGACGGTAGATAAGGATTCACTTCCCAGCTCCCGCAATGGTTCTTTCTATCGATAATTGGCACGCATACGTGCTATTCGATGTTTCCTATCGTTCTGCATCGACGGTAGGTAAGGATTCACGACCCAGCTCCCGCAATGGTTCTTTCTATCGATAATTGGCACGCATACGTGATATTCGTGGTTTCCAATCGTTCTGCATCGACGTTAGGTAAGGATACACTTCCCAGCTCCCACAATCGTTCTTCCTATCGATATTTGGCACGAATACGTGGTACTCGATGTTTCCAATCGTTCTGCATCGACAGTAGGTAAGGATTCACTTCCCAGCTCCCGCAATCGTACTTTCTATCGATAATTGGCACGCATACGTGCTATTCGATGTTTCCAATCGTTCTGCATCGACGGTAGGTAAAGATTCACTTCCCAGCTCCCGCAAACATTCTTTCTATCGATAATTGGCACGAATACATGATATTCGATGTTTCCAATCGTTCTGTATCGACGGTAGATAAGGATTCACTTCCCAGCTCCCGCAATGGTTCTTTCTATCGATAATTGGCACGCATACGTGCTATTCGATGTTTCCTATTGTTCTGCATCGACGGTAGGTAAGGATTCACTTCCCAGCTCCCGCAATCGTTCTTTCTATCGATAATTGGCACGAATACATGATATTCGAAGTTTCCAATCGTTTTGCATTGACGGTAGGTAAGGATCCACTTCCCAGCTCCCGCAATCGTTCTTTCTATCGTCAATTGGCACGAATACGTGATATTCGTGGTTTCCAATCGTTCTGCATCGACGGTAGGTAAGGATACACTTCCCAGCTCCCACAATCGTTCTTTCTATCGATATTTGGCTCGAATACGTGATATTCGATGTTTCCAATCGTTTTGCATTGACGGTAGGTAAGGGTTCATTTCCCAGCGCCCGCAATCGTTCTTTCTATCGATAATTGGCACGAATACCTGATATTTGATCTTTCCAGTCGTTTTGCATCGACGGTAGGTAAGGATTCATTTCCCAGCGCCCGCAATAGTTCTTTCTAACGATAATTGGCACGAATACGTGATATTCGATGTTTCCAATCGTACTGCATCGACGGTAGGTAAGGATTCATGACCCAGCTCCCGCAATCGTTCTTTCTATCGATAATTGGCACGAATACGTGATATTCGATGTATCCAATCGTTCTGCATCGACGGTAGATAAGGATTCATTTCCCAGCTCCCGCAATCGTACTTTCTATCGATAATTGGCACGCATACGTGCTATTCGATGTTTCCTATCGTTCTGCATCGACGGTAGGTAAGTATTCACTTCCCAGCTCCTGCAATCGTTCTTTCTATCGATAATTGGCACGAATACGTGATATTCGATGTTTCCAATCGTACTGCATCGACGGTAGGTAAGGATTCACTTCCCAGCTCCCGCAATCGTTCTTTCTATCAATAATTGGCACGAATACGTGGTACTCGATGTTTCCAATCGTTCTGCATCGACGGTAGGTAAGGATTCACTTCCCAGCTCCCGCACGCGTTCTTTCTATCGATAATTGGCACGAATACGTGATATTCGATGTTTCCAATCGTTCTGTATCGACGGTAGATAAGGATTCACTTCCCAGCTCCCGCAATCGTTCTTTCTATCGATAATTAGTCGTAATCGTAATCGCAGTCGTAATCAGTCTGTCACATGGAGTAGACGTACCTTGCTCTCTCCTTTTGTTTACAATATACGTGTAACGTCAGACGTGCGAATTTAGCCGTTTCATTCGAAACTTTTCGCTTCTTCTCGAAATTTTTCTGAAACTTCTGTGCTACGATGGAGTGCAATGGTTGTGGTAAACCGGTTGTTAAACCTATTAGATGCAGAAGCTGCGGACTTACCATACACCCTGCTTGCCTAAATCGGTCAAACCACGTGGCTTCGAACGGTCAGTTACTCGATTGCTCGATTTTATCACAGGCAAGTCGTTCTGACTCCCTCGAAGATGATCAGCTATTCGTTCGAATTCAGAACCTATTTCTTACCCAATTTGAATCGCTTCGTGCTGAGATTAGAGAGTTGAAGGACCTGTACAAGGAGGACATCGATAAACTAACTCACGACGTGTCCTCTCTGACCGAAAGGCTTCACCAACTGGAGTTGAATTCTTCGCAACTCCCCAATCACTCTCTCTCAGAAGAAACGATCCTGCAAGAGCTTGCTGATCGTGAATCTCGTTCACGGAATATTATTGTAAGCAACATTGAGGAACAACCCCAACCAAACCCCTCCCAGGACATGGAGCGGATTCGCAGCATCTTAAACAGCCTATGCCCTGGCGACTATTCCACCATCAAGGTTACCAGGATTGGCAAAAAGCAGCAGAGCGACCGTCACCGACTAATCCGTGTCACACTATCGACGAAGTCAGATGCCCTAACCATCCTCCGTAACAAAAACCGGTACCAGGGCCCCGCAAGGATCTATCAGGACTCAACTCCGAAACAGCGCCTCCACCTACAGAATTTAAGGGCAGAACTGAAGTCACTCATCGACTCTGGCATAACAGATAAAACCATTCGTTATGTAAACGGTATCCCTAAGATTGTAACTGTCTCTCTTCAACCGCGACAAAAAAACTAATCAACCCTTTAGTATATTATCAAAATGTTCGTGGTCTGCGCACCAAGTTAAGTGATTTACGTTGTGCTAATGCATCCACTTCAATAATTTATGATATAATTATTCTCACCGAAACTTGGCTTCACCCTGGCATTTTCAACTCGGAATTAGGTCTTTACAATTATAACATTTATCGTTCAGACAGAAATGTTCGTACTAGTGCACTTTCCAGAGGCGGAGGTGTACTAGTTGCTGTTAGAAATACTCACTTTAGTCGCTGTATTGAATTATCCGTTAAATCTATCGAGCAATTGTTCGTAGAGGTGCATATAGGTCATACCAGTGTTATTATCGGGGCGGTTTATATCCCCCCCACGTCTCCGGCTTCCCACTATGAACTACATTGCCAAACGGTCGAGGAAGTATGTTCTTTTTTGCCTAACACTCCCATGGTAATTGCCGGTGACTATAATATACCGAATTTCACCGGGCGTACCAGCACCAACTCCACTTTTCCAATTAATTCCTACGCACCTAATGTAATTGTCGGTGAGTACTTTAATTATTTAAACATTACTCAATTCAATAATATCATCAATTCACATAACTCGTTACTGGATTTGGTTTTCTCAACCGTTGCAGGCATTTCCACTTCTCCTGTTCCCGAGTCATATGTGCCAGAAGATTCCTACCATCCTGCCATCTCCTTTTCTATTCCAAACCTATCGAGATCACCTCGCCCCCGCCGTACCTCCTCTACACTGAATTTCAGAGCTGCTAATTATAGTATGATAAATAGCTACCTTACCCAATTTGACTGGGATACTCTCCTTTCTCCCTTACCTATCGATTCTGCCGTTAACCTTCTTTATCATCACCTAAATTATGTCATAAATGCATGTGTTCCACTCCATTCTATCACTACCTCCTCACACCCAACTTGGTTTTCGCGTAAACTTATCTCCCTCATTGCTAAAAAGAAAACAGCTCACCGCCGCTATAAATTAACAAACTGCTACTCTGATTACCTCGTGTTTTCCTGTCTTAGATCTAAATGCCGTACCCTGTCCCGTCGTTGTTGGACCTCACATGTTGCTAAGTCTGAGTTATCTCTTCGAAACAAACCCAAATCATTTTGGAACTTCATTCGATCCCTAAAAAATGAGTCTCCTTTTCCTAGTTCCATGTCTTTTAATAACCGTACAGCCTGCACTGAGCAATCTATTGCCGATGCCTTTGCTGATTATTTCAGCTCAGTATATTCTTACGACACCAATACTCTTTGCAATTTTAATGTTATAAACTCAGTCGATGTTTCTTCCCTCTATATCAGTATTGGTGACGTATTTAAGGCTATTGACACTCTCGATATGAACAGTGGACCTGGTAGTGATGGAATTCCTCCGATCTTTTTCAAGAATTGCAAATTTTTACTCTCTCGTATCCTCTGGATCCTTTTCAATAAATCCATACTGTCCGGCTCATTTCCCTCGTCGTGGAAAACCTGTATCATCTCGCCTATCTTTAAAGGTGGAGATGAGACCTGTACCTCCTCTTATAGGCCAATTAGCAAGCAAAATGTAATGCCCAAGTTACTCGATAGTCTGGTAACAAATAACCTATCCCTTCTGTGCAAAAATTTGATTATTAACGAGCAGCATGGTTTTGTACCCGGTCGATCCACCACCACCAATCTTTTATCATTCCACAACTACCTCTCTTCCTGCGTGGAGAACGGCCTGCAAGTTGATGCGGTTTACACCGATCTAAGCAAAGCATTCGACTCAGTAAGCCACCCAATTCTTTTATCCAAATTGCACTCTCTTGGATTTCACGGTACAATACTGGCATGGATCTCGAGCTTTATCACTGGCAGATACCAGGTAGTCAAATTTAATCAGTCTTTCTCTAAAAAATATCTGGCTCTCTCCGGAGTTCCACAAGGCTCTCACCTAGGACCACTACTTTTCATTCTATACATTAATGACATTTCTCAAGCTATCCATCACTGCAGATTTCTTCTCTACGCAGATGACTTGAAGCTCTTCCGCCCAGTAATGGGATTGGAGGACTCTCTCCTCTTGCAGTCTGACCTCAATAGATTATTAACGTGGTGTCGCGCAAATAACCTCAGCTTTAATACATCCAAATGCAACACAATCCGTTTCTCTCGTAGACTTAGACTGTTTGTGCACCCCTATAATATCGATGGTGTCCAGCTATCCGATGTCCATCATATCCGCGATTTAGGTATTACCATGTCCAGTGACCTGTCTTTCTCAACACATTTCAACAATGTGTCCAGCTCCTGTCTCAATATTCTAGGCTTTATTTTCCGTTCCTCTAAGTATTTCTCCGATGCCTCCACCCTACTTACACTATACTGCTCCTTGGTCCGACCCCGACTAGAATACGGCTCCATCATATGGTCTCCCTACTACAAGAACCATATAGATTTACTGGAACGTGTTCAACACAAATTTCTCAGGCTTGCCTCTCGCTTCACCGAATTACCAATGTCCCCTCTCTGCCATAATTACGGACCATATCTGTCTCGCTTCAGGTTATTAACCCTTCAGAAACGACGTCTTGCAGCTGATCTATTATTTATTTACAAACTTATGAATCAGATGATTTCCTGCCCCGACATTCTCTCTGAACTGCAATTCCACGTTCCCACCTTTCAATCAAGGACGCATACTTTATTCTACACGAATACTCACCGGACTCTCTATGGGAAATTTAATTGCCTCAATCGGTTATGCACCAACGCGAACAAATTTTGTGACTGTCTTAATTTTTTCGGGACTTCCTTCAACTCGTTCAAGCAATCCGTCTTAACACTAGAACTACCAAGCCAGTCAAAATGACTGGTTTTAGATTTCCTGCTTTAAAGTTATTAACATATAAGAATTGTTGCAGCAATTCATGATGACTTTCAATAAGGCAACATGACAATTATATATCTCTATTTAATGTCTATTCAACAATTTTCGTGTTCATAATCTGTCTAACGTATACTGTCTTAATAGTACCAAAACCTATCGGTAGTTCTAGTGTTAATTGCGGTAAATCGTAATCGCAAATAGTTATTAACTTCTCCGTTTTTAGTTTACTTTATTTTATTTTATGTTATGTTATTTCATTACATCCTACTTTATCTGTTTGTATCTTGCTTTATCTTAATTGCTTTAATTTTGTTATCTATTTCATTTGTTGTTCTTCTCCGTAATTCTGCTTTTGCTTTGTATTGCTTGTCTTATTATTATTCTCTATGTGACACAATCCCCTGTGTACTAAAGGGTTCTCTAGCCCGTTGACTAATTAATGAAATAAAAATAAAATAAAAAATAATTGGCACGCATACGTGCTATTCGATGTTTCCTATCGTTCTGCATCGACGGTAGGTAAGGATTCACGACCCAGCTCCCGAAATGGTTCTTTCTATCGATAATTGGCACGCATACGTGATATTCGTGGTTTCCAATCGTTCTGCATCGACGTTAGGTAAGGATACACTTCCCAGCTCCCACAATCGTTCTTCCTATCGATATTTGGCACGAATACGTGATATTCGATGTTTCCAATCGTTCTGCATCGACGGTAGGTAAAGATTCACTTCCCAGCTCCCGCAAACATTCTTTCTATCGATAATTGGCACGAATACATGATATTCGATGTTTCCAATCGTTCTGTATCGACGGTAGATAAGGATTCACTTCCCAGCTCCCGCAATGGTTCTTCCTATCGATATTTGGCACGAATACGTGCTATTCGATGTTTCCTATTGTTCTGCATCGACGGTAGGTAAGGATTCACGACCCAGCTCCCGCAATGGTTCTTTCTATCGATAATTGGCACGCATACGTGATATTCGTGGTTTCCAATCGTTCTGCATCGACGTTAGGTAAGGATACACTTCCCAGCTCCCACAATCGTTCTTCCTATCGATATTTGGCACGAATACGTGATATTCGATGTTTCCAATCGTTCTGCATCGACGGTAGGTAAAGATTCACTTCCCAGCTCCCGCAAACATTCTTTCTATCGATAATTGGCACGAATACATGATATTCGATGTTTCCAATCGTTCTGTATCGACGGTAGATAAGGATTCACTTCCCAGCTCCCGCAATGGTTCTTTCTATCGATAATTGGCACGCATACGTGCTATTCGATGTTTCCTATTGTTATGCATCGACGGTAGGTAAGGATTCACTTCCCAGCTCCCGCAATAGTTCTTTCTAACGATAATTGGCACGAATACGTGATATTCGATGTTTCCAATCGTTTTGCATTGACGGTAGGTAAGGGTTCATTTCCCAGCGCCCGCAATCGTTCTTTCTATCGATAATTGGCACGCATACGTGCTATTCGATGTTTCCTATCGTTCTGCATCGACGGTAGGTAAGGATTCACTTCCCAGCTCCCGCAATCGTTCTTTCTATCGTCAATTGGCACGAATACGTGATATTCGATGTTTCCAATCGTACTGCATCGACGGTAGGTAAGGATTCACTTCCCAGCTCCCACAATCGTTCTTTCTATCAATAATTGGCACGAATACGTGATACTCGATGTTTCCAATCGTTCTGCATCGACGGTAGGTAAGGATTCACTTCCCAGCTCCCGCACGCGTTCTTTCTTTCGATAATTGGCACGAATACGTGATATTCGATGTTTCCAATCGTACTGCATCGACGGTAGGTAAGGATTCACGACCCAGCTCCCGCAATGGTTCTTCCTATCGATAATTGGCACGCATACGTGATATTCGATGTTTCCAATCGTTCTGTATCGACGGTAGATAAGGATTCCCTTCCCAGCTCCCGCAATCGTTCTTTCTATCGATAATTGGCACGCATACGTGCTATTCGATGTTTCCTATCGTTCTGCATCGACGGTAGGTAAGGATTCACTTCCCAGCTCCCGCAATCGTTCTTTCTATCGTCAATTGGCACGAATACGTGATATTCGTGGTTTCCAATCGTTCTGCATCGACGGTAGGTAAGGATACACTTCCCAGCTCCCACAATCGTTCTTTCTATCGATATTTGGCTCGAATACGTGATATTCGATGTTTCCAATCGTTCTGCATCGACGGTAGGTAAGGATTCACTTCCCAGCTCCCGCAATCATTCTTTCTATCGATAATTGGCACGAATACATGATATTCGATGTTTCCAATCGTTCTGTATCGACGGTAGATAAGGATTCACTTCCCAGCTCCCGCAATGGTTCTTTCTATCGATAATTGGCACGCATACGTGCTATTCGATGTTTCCTATCGTTCTGCATCGACGGTAGGTAAGGATTCACTTCCCAGCTCCCGCAATCGTTCTTTCTATCGTCAATTGGCACGAATACGTGATATTCGTGGTTTCCAATCGTTCTGCATCGACGGTAGGTAAGGATACACTTCCCAGCTCCCACAATCGTTCTTTCTATCGATATTTGGCTCGAATACGTGATATTCGATGTTTCCAATCGTTTTGCATTGACGGTAGGTAAGGGTTCATTTCCCAGCGCCCGCAATCGTTCTTTCTATCGATAATTGGCACGAATACCTGATATTTGATCTTTCCAGTCGTTTTGCATCGACGGTAGGTAAGGATTCATTTCCCAGCGCCCGCAATAGTTCTTTCTAACGATAATTGGCACGAATACGTGATATTCGATGTTTCCAATCGTACTGCATCGACGGTAGGTAAGGATTCACGACCCAGCTCCCGCAGTCGTTCTTTCTATCGATAATTGGCACGAATACGTGATATTCGATGTATCCAATCGTTCTGCATCGACGATAGATAAGGATTCACTTCCCAGCTCCCGCAATCGTACTTTCTATCGATAATTGGCACGCATTCGTGCTATTCGATGTTTCCTATCGTTCTGCATCGACGGTAGCTAAGTATTCACTTCCCAGCTCCCGCAATCGTTCTTTCTATCGATAATTGGCACGAATACGTGGTATTCGATGTTTCCAATCGTACTGCATCGACGGTAGGTAAGGATTCACTTCCCAGCTCCCGCAATCGTTCTTTCTATCAATAATTGGCACGAATACGTGGTACTCGATGTTTCCAATCGTTCTGCATCAACGGTAGGTAAGGATTCACTTCCCAGCTCCCGCACGCGTTCTTTCTATCGATAATTGGCACGAATACGTGATATTCGATGTTTCCAATCGTTCTGTATCGACGGTAGATAAGGATTCACTTCCCAGCTCCCGCAATCGTTCTTTCCATCGATAATTGGCACGCATACGTGCTATTCGATGTTTCCTATCGTTCTGCATCGACGGTAGGTAAGGATTCACGACCCAGCTCCCGCAATCGTTCTTTCTATCGATAATTGGCACGAATACGTGATATTCGATGTATCCAATCGTTCTGCATCGACGGTAGATATGGATTCACTTCCCAGCTCCCGCAATCGTTCTATCTATCGATAATTGGCACGGATACGAGATATACGATGTTTCCAATCGTTCTGCATCGACAGTAGGTAAGGATTCACTTCCCAGCTCCCGCAATCGTACTTTCTATCGATAATTGGCACGCATACGTGCTATTCGATGTTTCCTATCGTTCTGCATCGACTGTAGGTAAAGATTCACTTCCCAGCTTCCGCAATCATTCTTTCTATCGATAATTGGCACGCATACGTGCTATTCGATGTTTCCTATCGTTCTGCATCGACGGTAGGTAAGGATTCACTTCCCAGCTCCCGCAATCGTTCCTTCTATCGATAATTGGCACGAATACATGATATTCGAAGTTTTCAATCGTTTTGCATTGACGGTAGGTAAGGATTCACTTCCCAGCGCCCGCAATCGTTCCTTCTATCGATAATTGGCACGAATACATGATATTCGATGTTTCCTATCGTTCTGCATCGACGGTAGGTAAAGATTCACTTCCCAGCTCCCGCAATCATTCTTTCTATCGATAATTGGCACGAATACATGATATTCGATGTTTCCAATCGTTCTGTATCGACGGTAGATAAGGATTCACTTCCCAGCTCCCGCAATGGTTCTTTCTATCGATAATTGGCACGCATACGTGCTATTCGATGTTTCCTATAGTTCTGCATCGACGGTAGGTAAGGATTCACGACCCAGCTCCCGCAATGGTTCTTTCTATCGATAATTGGCACGCATACGTGATATTCGTGGTTTCCAATCGTTCTGCATCGACGTTAGGTAAGGATACACTTCCCAGCTCCCACAATCGTTCTTCCTATCGATATTTGGCACGAATACGTGATATTCGATGTTTCCAATCGTTCTGCATCGACGGTAGGTAAAGATTCACTTCCCAGCTCCCGCAAACATTCTTTCTATCGATAATTGGCACGCATACGTGCTATTCGATGTTTCCTATCGTTCTGCATCGACGGTAGGTAAGGATTCACTTCCCAGCTCCCGCAATCGTTCTTTCTATCGTCAATTGGCACGAATACGTGATATTCGATGTTTCCAATCGTACTGCATCGACGGTAGGTAAGGATTCACTTCCCAGCTCCCACAATCGTTCTTTCTATCAATAATTGGCACGAATACGTGATACTCGATGTTTCCAATCGTTCTGCATCGACGGTAGGTAAGGATTCACTTCCCAGCTCCCGCACGCGTTCTTTCTTTCGATAATTGGCACGAATACGTGATATTCGATGTTTCCAATCGTACTGCATCGACGGTAGGTAAGGATTCACGACCCAGCTCCCGCAATGGTTCTTCCTATCGATAATTGGCACGCATACGTGATATTCGATGTTTCCTATCGTTCTGCATCGACGGTAGGTAAGGATTCACTTCCCAGCTCCCGCAATCGTTCTTTCTATCGTCAATTGGCACGAATACGTGATATTCGTGGTTTCCAATCGTTCTGCATCGACGGTAGGTAAGGATACACTTCCCAGCTCCCACAATCGTTCTTTCTATCGATATTTGGCTCGAATACGTGATATTCGATGTTTCCAATCGTTCTGCATCGACGGTAGGTAAGGATTCACTTCCCAGCTCCCGCAATCATTCTTTCTATCGATAATTGGCACGAATACATGATATTCGATGTTTCCAATCGTTCTGTATCGACGGTAGATAAGGATTCACTTCCCAGCTCCCGCAATGGTTCTTTCTATCGATAATTGGCACGCATACGTGCTATTCGATGTTTCCTATCGTTCTGCATCGACGGTAGGTAAGGATTCACTTCCCAGCTCCCGCAATCGTTCTTTCTATCGTCAATTGGCACGAATACGTGATATTCGTGGTTTCCAATCGTTCTGCATCGACGGTAGGTAAGGATACACTTCCCAGCTCCCACAATCGTTCTTTCTATCGATATTTGGCTCGAATACGTGATATTCGATGTTTCCAATCGTTTTGCATTGACGGTAGGTAAGGATTCACTTCCCAGCTCCCGCAATCATTCTTTCTATCGATAATTGGCACGAATACATGATATTCGATGTTTCCAATCGTTCTGTATCGACGGTAGATAAGGATTCACTTCCCAGCTCCCGCAATGGTTCTTTCTATCGATAATTGGCACGCATACGTGCTATTCGATGTTTCCTATCGTTCTGCATCGACGGTAGGTAAGGATTCACTTCCCAGCTCCCGCAATCGTTCTTTCTATCGTCAATTGGCACAAATACGTGATATTCGATGTTTCCAATCGTTTTGCATTGACGGTAGGTAAGGGTTCATTTCCCAGCGCCCGCAATCGTTCTTTCTATCGAGAATTGGCACGAATACCTGATATTTGATCTTTCCAGTCGTTTTGCATCGACGGTAGGTAAGGATTCATTTCCCAGCGCCCGCAATAGTTCTTTCTAACGATAATTGGCACGAATACGTGATATTCGATGTTTCCAATCGTACTGCATCGACGGTAGGTAAGGATTCACGACCCAGCTCCCGCAATCGTTCTTTCTATCGATAATTGGCACGAATACGTGATATTCGATGTATCCAATCGTTCTGCATCGACGATAGATAAGGATTCACTTCCCAGCTCCCGCAATCGTACTTTCTATCGATAATTGGCACGCATACGTGCTATTCGATGTTTCCTATCGTTCTGCATCGACGGTAGCTAAGTATTCACTTCCCAGCTCCCGCAATCGTTCTTTCTATCGATAATTGGCACGAATACGTGATATTCGATGTTTCCAATCGTACTGCATCGACGGTAGGTAAGGATTCACTTCCCAGCTCCCGCAATCGTTCTTTCTATCAATTATTGGCACGAATACGTGGTACTCGATGTTTCCAATCGTTCTGCATCGACGGTAGGTAAGGATTCACTTCCCAGCTCCCGCACGCGTTCTTTCTATCGATAATTGGCACGAATACGTGATATTCGATGTTTCCAATCGTTCTGTATCGACGGTAGATAAGGATTCACTTCCCAGCTCCCGCAATCGTTCTTTCTATCGATAATTGGCACGCATACGTGCTATTCGATGTTTCCTATCGTTCTGCATCGACGGTAGGTAAGGATTCACGACCCAGCTCCCGCAATGGTTCTTTCTATCGATAATTGGCACGCATACGTGATATTCGTGGTTTCCAATCGTTCTGCATCGACGTTAGGTAAGGATACACTTCCCAGCTCCCACAATCGTTCTTCCTATCGATATTTGGCACGAATACGTGATATTCGATGTTTCCAATCGTTCTGCATCGACGGTAGGTAAAGATTCACTTCCCAGCTCCCGCAAACATTCTTTCTATCGATAATTGGCACGAATACATGATATTCGATGTTTCCAATCGTTCTGTATCGACGGTAGATAAGGATTCACTTCCCAGCTCCCGCAATGGTTCTTCCTATCGATATTTGGCACGAATACGTGCTATTCGATGTTTCCTATTGTTCTGCATCGACGGTAGGTAAGGATTCACGACCCAGCTCCCGCAATGGTTCTTTCTATCGATAATTGGCACGCATACGTGATATTCGTGGTTTCCAATCGTTCTGCATCGACGTTAGGTAAGGATACACTTCCCAGCTCCCACAATCGTTCTTCCTATCGATATTTGGCACGAATACGTGATATTCGATGTTTCCAATCGTTCTGCATCGACGGTAGGTAAAGATTCACTTCCCAGCTCCCACAATCGTTCTTCCTATCGATATTTGGCACGAATACGTGATATTCGATGTTTCCAATCGTTTTGCATTGACGGTAGCTAAGGGTTCATTTCCCAGCGCCCGCAATCGTTCTTTCTATCGATAATTGGCACGCATACGTGCTATTCGATGTTTCCTATCGTTCTGCATCGACGGTAGGTAAGGATTCACTTCCCAGCTCCCGCAATCGTACTTTCTATCGTCAATTGGCACGAATACGTGATATTCGATGTTTCCAATCGTACTGCATCGACGGTAGGTAAGGATTCACTTCCCAGCTCCCACAATCGTTCTTTCTATCAATAATTGGCACGAATACGTGATACTCGATGTTTCCAATCGTTCTGCATCGACGGTAGGTAAGGATTCACTTCCCAGCTCCCGCACGCGTTCTTTCTTTCGATAATTGGCACGAATACGTGATATTCGATGTTTCCAATCGTACTGCATCGACGGTAGGTAAGGATTCACGACCCAGCTCCCGCAATGGTTCTTCCTATCGATAATTGGCACGCATACGTGATATTCGATGTTTCCAATCGTTCTGTATCGACGGTAGATAAGGATTCCCTTCCCAGCTCCCGCAATCGTTCTTTCTATCGATAATTGGCACGCATACGTGCTATTCGATGTTTCCAATCGTTCTGCATCGACAGTAGGTAAGGATTCACTTCCCAGCTCCCGCAATCGTACTTTCTATCGATAATTGGCACGCATACGTGCTATTCGATGTTTCCTATCGTTCTGCATCGACGGTAGGTAAGGATTCACTTCCCAGCTCCCGCAATCGATCCTTCTATCGATAATTGGCACGAATACATGATATTCGAAGTTTTCAATCGTTTTGCATTGACGGTAGGTAAGGATTCACTTCCCAGCGCCCGCAATCGTTCCTTCTATCGATAATTGGCACGAATACATGATATTCGATGTTTCCTATCGTTCTGCATCGACGGTAGGTAAAGATTCACTTCCCAGCTCCCGCAATCATTCTTTCTATCGATAATTGGCACGAATACATGATATTCGATGTTTCCAATCGTTCTGTATCGACGGTAGATAAGGATTCACTTCCCAGCTCCCGCAATGGTTCTTTCTATCGATAATTGGCACGCATACGTGCTATTCGATGTTTCCTATAGTTCTGCATCGACGGTAGGTAAGGATTCACGACCCAGCTCCCGCAATGGTTCTTTCTATCGATAATTGGCACGCATACGTGATATTCGTGGTTTCCAATCGTTCTGCATCGACGTTAGGTAAGGATACACTTCCCAGCTCCCACAATCGTTCTTCCTATCGATATTTGGCACGAATACGTGATATTCGATGTTTCCAATCGTTCTGCATCGACGGTAGGTAAAGATTCACTTCCCAGCTCCCGCAAACATTCTTTCTATCGATAATTGGCACGCATACGTGCTATTCGATGTTTCCTATCGTTCTGCATCGACGGTAGGTAAGGATTCACTTCCCAGCTCCCGCAATCGTTCTTTCTATCGTCAATTGGCACGAATACGTGATATTCGATGTTTCCAATCGTACTGCATCGACGGTAGGTAAGGATTCACTTCCCAGCTCCCACAATCGTTCTTTCTATCAATAATTGGCACGAATACGTGATACTCGATGTTTCCAATCGTTCTGCATCGACGGTAGGTAAGGATTCACTTCCCAGCTCCCGCACGCGTTCTTTCTTTCGATAATTGGCACGAATACGTGATATTCGATGTTTCCAATCGTACTGCATCGACGGTAGGTAAGGATTCACGACCCAGCTCCCGCAATGGTTCTTCCTATCGATAATTGGCACGCATACGTGATATTCGATGTTTCCTATCGTTCTGCATCGACGGTAGGTAAGGATTCACTTCCCAGCTCCCGCAATCGTTCTTTCTATCGTCAATTGGCACGAATACGTGATATTCGTGGTTTCCAATCGTTCTGCATCGACGGTAGGTAAGGATACACTTCCCAGCTCCCACAATCGTTCTTCCTATCGATATTTGGCACGAATACGTGATATTCGATGTATCCAATCGTTCTGCATCGACGATAGATAAGGATTCACTTCCCAGCTCCCGCAATCGTACTTTCTATCGATAATTGGCACGCATACGTGCTATTCGATGTTTCCTATCGTTCTGCATCGACGGTAGCTAAGTATTCACTTCCCAGCTCCCGCAATCGTTCTTTCTATCGATAATTGGCACGAATACGTGATATTCGATGTTTCCAATCGTACTGCATCGACGGTAGGTAAGGATTCACTTCCCAGCTCCCGCACGCGTTCTTTCTATCGATAATTGGCACGAATACGTGATATTCGATGTTTCCAATCGTTCTGTATCGACGGTAGATAAGGATTCACTTCCCAGCTCCCGCAATCGTTCTTTCTATCGATAATTGGCACGCATACGTGCTATTCGATGTTTCCTATCGTTCTGCATCGACGGTAGGTAAGGATTCACGACCCAGCTCCCGCAATGGTTCTTTCTATCGATAATTGGCACGCATACGTGATATTCGTGGTTTCCAATCGTTCTGCATCGACGTTAGGTAAGGATACACTTCCCAGCTCCCACAATCGTTCTTCCTATCGATATTTGGCACGAATACGTGATATTCGATGTTTCCAATCGTTCTGCATCGACGGTAGGTAAAGATTCACTTCCCAGCTCCCGCAAACATTCTTTCTATCGATAATTGGCACGAATACATGATATTCGATGTTTCCAATCGTTCTGTATCGACGGTAGATAAGGATTCACTTCCCAGCTCCCGCAATGGTTCTTCCTATCGATATTTGGCACGAATACGTGCTATTCGATGTTTCCTATTGTTCTGCATCGACGGTAGGTAAGGATTCACGACCCAGCTCCCGCAATGGTTCTTTCTATCGATAATTGGCACGCATACGTGATATTCGTGGTTTCCAATCGTTCTGCATCGACGTTAGGTAAGGATACACTTCCCAGCTCCCACAATCGTTCTTCCTATCGATATTTGGCACGAATACGTGATATTCGATGTTTCCAATCGTTCTGCATCGACGGTAGGTAAAGATTCACTTCCCAGCTCCCACAATCGTTCTTCCTATCGATATTTGGCACGAATACGTGATATTCGATGTTTCCAATCGTTTTGCATTGACGGTAGGTAAGGGTTCATTTCCCAGCGCCCGCAATCGTTCTTTCTATCGATAATTGGCACGCATACGTGCTATTCGATGTTTCCTATCGTTCTGCATCGACGGTAGGTAAGGATTCACTTCCCAGCTCCCGCAATCGTTCTTTCTATCGTCAATTGGCACGAATACGTGATATTCGATGTTTCCAATCGTACTGCATCGACGGTAGGTAAGGATTCACTTCCCAGCTCCCACAATCGTTCTTTCTATCAATAATTGGCACGAATACGTGATACTCGATGTTTCCAATCGTTCTGCATCGACGGTAGGTAAGGATTCACTTCCCAGCTCCCGCACGCGTTCTTTCTTTCGATAATTGGCACGAATACGTGATATTCGATGTTTCCAATCGTACTGCATCGACGGTAGGTAAGGATTCACGACCCAGCTCCCGCAATGGTTCTTCCTATCGGTAATTGGCACGCATACGTGATATTCGATGTTTCCAATCGTTCTGTATCGACGGTAGATAAGGATTCCCTTCCCAGCTCCCGCAATCGTTCTTTCTATCGATAATTGGCACGCATACGTGCTATTCGATGTTTCCTATCGTTCTGCATCGACGGTAGGTAAGGATTCACTTCCCAGCTCCCGCAATCGTTCTTTCTATCGTCAATTGGCACGAATACGTGATATTCGTGGTTTCCAATCGTTCTGCATCGACGGTAGGTAAGGATACACTTCCCAGCTCCCACAATCGTTCTTTCTATCGATATTTGGCTCGAATACGTGATATTCGTTGTTTCCAATCGTTCTGCATCGACGGTAGGTAAGGATTCACTTCCCAGCTCCCGCAATCATTCTTTCTATCGATAATTGGCACGAATACATGATATTCGATGTTTCCAATCGTTCTGTATCGACGGTAGATAAGGATTCACTTCCCAGCTCCCGTAATGGTTCTTTCTATCGATAATTGGCACGCATACGTGCTATTCGATGTTTCCTATCGTTCTGCATCGACGGTAGGTAAGGATTCACTTCCCAGCTCCCGCAATCGTTCTTTCTATCGTCAATTGGCACGAATACGTGATATTCGTGGTTTCCAATCGTTCTGCATCGACGGTAGGTAAGGATACACTTCCCAGCTCCCACAATCGTTCTTTCTATCGATATTTGGCTCGAATACGTGATATTCGATGTTTCCAATCGTTTTGCATTGACGGTAGGTAAGGGTTCATTTCCCAGCGCCCGCAATCGTTCTTTCTATCGATAATTGGCACGAATACCTGATATTTGATCTTTCCAGTCGTTTTGCATCGACGGTAGGTAAGGATTCATTTCCCAGCGCCCGCAATAGTTCTTTCTAACGATAATTGGCACGAATACGTGATATTCGATGTTTCCAATCGTACTGCATCGACGGAAGGTAAGGATTCACGACCCAGCTCCCGCAATCGTTCTTTCTATCGATAATTGGCACGAATACGTGATATTCGATGTATCCAATCGTTCTGCATCGACGATAGATAAGGATTCACTTCCCAGCTCCCGCAATCGTACTTTCTATCGATAATTGGCACGCATACGTGCTATTCGATGTTTCCTATCGTTCTGCATCGACGGTAGCTAAGTATTCACTTCCCAGCTCCCGCAATCGTTCTTTCTATCGATAATTGGCACGAATACGTGGTATTCGATGTTTCCAATCGTACTGCATCGACGGTAGGTAAGGATTCACTTCCCAGCTCCCGCAATCGTTCTTTCTATCAATAATTGGCACGAATACGTGGTACTCGATGTTTCCAATCGTTCTGCATCAACGGTAGGTAAGGATTCACTTCCCAGCTCCCGCACGCGTTCTTTCTATCGATAATTGGCACGAATACGTGCCATTCGATGTTTCCAATCGTTTTGCATCGACGGGAGGTAAGGATTCACTTCCCAGATCGCGCAATCGTTCTTTATATCGATAATTGGCACGAATACGTGCCACTCGATGTTTCCAATCATTCTGCATCGACGGGAGGTAAGGATTCACTTCCCAGCTCGCGCAATCGTTCGTTTAATCGATAATTGGCACGAATACGTGCCATTCGATGTTTCCAATCGTTTTGCATCGACGGTAGGTAAGGGTTCATTTCCCAGCGCCCGCAATCGTTCTTTCTATCGATAATTGGCACGAATACCTGATATTTGATCTTTCCAGTCGTTTTGCATCGACGGTAGGTAAGGATTCATTTCCCAGCGCCCGCAATAGTTCTTTCTAACGATAATTGGCACGAATACGTGATATTCGATGTTTCCAATCGTACTGCATCGACGGTAGGTAAGGATTCACGACCCAGCTCCCGCAATCGTTCTTTCTATCGATAATTGGCACGAATACGTGATATTCGATGTATCCAATCGTTCTGCATCGACGATAGATAAGGATTCACTTCCCAGCTCCCGCAATCGTACTTTCTATCGATAATTGGCACGCATACGTGCTATTCGATGTTTCCTATCGTTCTGCATCGACGGTAGCTAAGTATTCACTTCCCAGCTCCCGCAATCGTTCTTTCTATCGATAATTGGCACGAATACGTGGTATTCGATGTTTCCAATCGTACTGCATCGACGGTAGGTAAGGATTCACTTCCCAGCTCCCGCAATCGTTCTTTCTATCAATAATTGGCACGAATACGTGGTACTCGATGTTTCCAATCGTTCTGCATCAACGGTAGGTAAGGATTCACTTCCCAGCTCCCGCACGCGTTCTTTCTATCGATAATTGGCACGAATACGTGATATTCGATGTTTCCAATCGTTCTGTATCGACGGTAGATAAGGATTCACTTCCCAGCTCCCGCAATCGTTCTTTCCATCGATAATTGGCACGCATACGTGCTATTCGATGTTTCCTATCGTTCTGCATCGACGGTAGGTAAGGATTCACGACCCAGCTCCCGCAATCGTTCTTTCTATCGATAATTGGCACGAATACGTGATATTCGATGTATCCAATCGTTCTGCATCGACGGTAGGTAAAGATTCACTTCCCAGCTCCCGCAATCATTCTTTCTATCGATAATTGGCACGCATACGTGCTATTCGATGTTTCCTATCGTTCTGCATCGACGGTAGGTAAGGATTCACTTCCCAGCTCCCGCAATCGTTCCTTCTATCGATAATTGGCACGAATACATGATATTCGAAGTTTTCAATCGTTTTGCATTGACGGTAGGTAAGGATTCACTTCCCAGCGCCCGCAATCGTTCCTTCTATCGATAATTGGCACGAATACATGATATTCGATGTTTCCTATCGTTCTGCATCGACGGTAGGTAAAGATTCACTTCCCAGCTCCCGCAATCATTCTTTCTATCGATAATTGGCACGAATACATGATATTCGATGTTTCCAATCGTTCTGTATCGACGGTAGATAAGGATTCACTTCCCAGCTCCCGCAATGGTTCTTTCTATCGATAATTGGCACGCATACGTGATATTCGATGTTTCCTATTGTTCTGCATCGACGGTAGGTAAGGATTCACATCCCAGCTCCCGCAATCGTTCTTTCTATCGATAATTGGCACGAATACATGATATTCGAAGTTTCCAATCGTTTTGCATGGACGGTAGGTAAGGATCCACTTCCCAGCTCCCGCAATCGTTCTTTCTATCGTCAATTGGCACGAATACGTGATATTCGTGGTTTCCAATCGTTCTGCATCGACGGTAGGTAAGGATACACTTCCCAGCTCCCACAATCGTTCTTTCTATCGATATTTGGCTCGAATACGTGATATTCGAAGTTTCCAATCGTTTTGCATTGACGGTAGGTAAGGGTTCATTTCCCAGCGCCCGCAATCGTTCTTTCTATCGATAATTGGCACGAATACCTGATATTTGATCTTTCCAGTCGTTTTGCATCGACGGTAGGTAAGGATTCATTTCCCAGCGCCCGCAATAGTTCTTTCTAACGATAATTGGCACGAATACGTGATATTCGAAGTTTCCAATCGTTTTGCATTGACGGTAGGTAAGGATCCACTTCCCAGCTCCCGCAATCGTTCTTTCTATCGTCAATTGGCACGAATACGTGATATTCGTGGTTTCCAATCGTTCTGCATCGACGGTAGGTAAGGATACACTTCCCAGCTCCCACAATCGTTCTTTCTATCGATATTTGGCTCGAATACGTGATATTCGATGTTTCCAATCGTTTTGCATTGACGGTAGGTAAGGGTTCACTTCCCAGCTCCCGCAATCGTTCTTTCTATCGATAATTGGCACGAATACGTGATATTCGATGTTTCCAATCGTACTGCATCGACGGTAGGTAAGGATTCACTTCCCAGCTCCCGCAATCGTTCTTTCTATCAATAATTGGCACGAATACGTGGTACTCGATGTTTCCAATCGTTCTGCATCGACGGTAGGTAAGGATTCACTTCCCAGCTCCCGCACGCGTTCTTTCTATCGATAATTGGCACGAATACGTGATATTCGATGTTTCCAATCGTTCTGTATCGACGATAGATAAGGATTCACTTCCCAGCTCCCGCAATCGTTCTTTCTATCGATAATTGGCACGCATACGTGCTATTCGATGTTTCCTATCGTTCTGCATCGACGGTAGGTAAGGATTCACGACCCAGCTCCCGCAATGGTTCTTTCTATCGATAATTGGCACGCATACGTGATATTCGTGGTTTCCAATCGTTCTGCATCGACGTTAGGTAAGGATACACTTCCCAGCTCCCACAATCGTTCTTCCTATCGATATTTGGCACGAATACGTGATATTCGATGTTTCCAATCGTTGTGCATCGACGGTAGGTAAAGATTCACTTCCCAGCTCCCGCAAACATTCTTTCTATCGATAATTGGCACGAATACATGATATTCGATGTTTCCAATCGTTCTGTATCGACGGTAGATAAGGATTCACTTCCCAGCTCCCGCAATGGTTCTTCCTATCGATATTTGGCACGAATACGTGCTATTCGATGTTTCCTATTGTTCTGCATCGACGGTAGGTAAGGATTCACGACCCAGCTCCCGCAATGGTTCTTTCTATCGATAATTGGCACGCATACGTGATATTCGTGGTTTCCAATCGTTCTGCATCGACGTTAGGTAAGGATACACTTCCCAGCTCCCACAATCGTTCTTCCTATCGATATTTGGCACGAATACGTGATATTCGATGTTTCCAATCGTTCTGCATCGACGGTAGGTAAAGATTCACTTCCCAGCTCCCGCAAACATTCTTTCTATCGATAATTGGCACGAATACATGATATTCGATGTTTCCAATCGTTCTGTATCGACGGTAGATAAGGATTCACTTCCCAGCTCCCGCAATGGTTCTTTCTATCGATAATTGGCACGCATACGTAGTATTCGATGTTTCCTATTGTTCTGCATCGACGGTAGGTAAGTATTCACTTCCCAGCTCCCGCAATCGTTCTTTCTATCGATAATTGGCACGAATACGTGATATTCGATGTTTCCAATCGTTCTGCATCGACGGTAGGTAAAGATTCACTTCCCAGCTCCCGCAAACATTCTTTCTATCGATAATTGGCACGAATACATGATATTCGATGTTTCCAATCGTTCTGTATCGACGGTAGATAAGGATTCACTTCCCAGCTCCCGCAATGGTTCTTTCTATCGATAATTGGCACGCATACGTAGTATTCGATGTTTCCTATTGTTCTGCATCGACGGTAGGTAAGTATTCACTTCCCAGCTCCCGCAATCGTTCTTTCTATCGATAATTGGCACGAATACGTGATATTCGATGTATCCAATCGTTCTGCATCGACGGTAGATAAGGATTCACTTCCCAGCTCCCGCAATCGTACTTTCTATCGATAATTGGCACGCATACGTGCTATTCGATGTTTCCTATCGTTCTGCATCGACGGTAGGTAAGTATTCACTTCCCAGCTCCCGCAATCGTTCTTTCTATCGATAATTGGCACGAATACGTGATATTCGATGTTTCCAATCGTACTGCATCGACGGTAGGTAAGGATTCACTTCCCAGCTCCCGCAATCGTTCTTTCTATCAATAATTGGCACGAATACGTGGTACTCGATGTTTCCAATCGTTCTGCATCGACGGTAGGTAAGGATTCACTTCCCAGCTCCCGCACGCGTTCTTTCTATCGATAATTGGCACGAATACGTGATATTCGATGTTTCCAATCGTTCTGTATCGACGGTAGATAAGGATTCACTTCCCAGCTCCCGCAATCATTCTTTCTATCGATAATTGGCACGCATACGTGCTATTCGATATTTCCTATCGTTCTGCATCGACGGTAGGTAAGGATTCACGACCCAGCTCCCGCAATGGTTCTTTCTATCGATAATTGGCACGCATACGTGATATTCGTGGTTTCCAATCGTTCTGCATCGACGTTAGGTAAGGATACACTTCCCAGCTCCCACAATCGTTCTTCCTATCGATATTTGGCACGAATACGTGATATTCGATGTTTCCAATCGTTCTGCATCGACGGTAGGTAAAGATTCACTTCCCAGCTCCCGCAAACATTCTTTCTATCGATAATTGGCACGAATACATGATATTCGATGTTTCCAATCGTTCTGTATCGACGGTAGATAAGGATTCACTTCCCAGCTCCCGCAATAGTTCTTTCTATCGATAATTGGCACGCATACGTGCTATTCGATGTTTCCTATTGTTCTGCATCGACGGTAGGTAAGGATTCACTTCCCAGCCCCCGCAATCGTTCTTTCTATCGATAATTGGCACGAATACATGATATTCGAAGTTTCCAATCGTTTTGCATTGACGGTAGGTAAGGATCCACTTCCCAGCTCCCGCAATCGTTCTTTCTATCGTCAATTGGCACGAATACGTGATATTCGTGGTTTCCAATCGTTCTGCATCGACGGTAGGTAAGGATACACTTCCCAGCTCCCACAATCGTTCTTTCTATCGATATTTGGCTCGAATACGTGATATTCGATGTTTCCAATCGTTTTGCATTGACGGTAGGTAAGGGTTCATTTCCCAGCGCCCGCAATCGTTCTTTCTATCGATAATTGGCACGAATACCTGATATTTGATCTTTCCAGTCGTTTTGCATCGACGGTAGGTAAGGATTCATTTCCCAGCGCCCGCAATAGTTCTTTCTAACGATAATTGGCACGAATACGTGATATTCGATGTTTCCAATCGTACTGCATCGACGGTAGGTAAGGATTCACGACCCAGCTCCCGCAATCGTTCTTTCTATCGATAATTGGCACGAATACGTGATATTCGATGTATCCAATCGTTCTGCATCGACGGTAGATAAGGATTCACTTCCCAGCTCCCGCAATCGTACTTTCTATCGATAATTGGCACGCATACGTGCTATTCGATGTTTCCTATCGTTCTGCATCGACGGTAGGTAAGTATTCACTTCCCAGCTCCCGCAATCGTTCTTTCTATCGATAATTGGCACGAATACGTGATATTCGATGTTTCCAATCGTACTGCATCGACGGTAGGTAAGGATTCACTTCCCAGCTCCCGCAATCGTTCTTTCTATCAATAATTGGCACGAATACGTGGTACTCGATGTTTCCAATCGTTCTGCATCGACGGTAGGTAAGGATTCACTTCCCAGCTCCCGCACGCGTTCTTTCTATCGATAATTGGCACGAATACGTGATATTCGATGTTTCCAATCGTTCTGTATCGACGGTAGATAAGGATTCACTTCCCAGCTCCCGCAATGGTTCTTTCTATCGATAATTGGCACGCATACGTGCTATTCGATGTTTCCTATTGTTCTGCATCGACGGTAGGTAAGGATTCACTTCCCAGCTCCCGCAATCGTTCTTTCTATCGATAATTGGCACGAATACATGATATTCGAAGTTTCCAATCGTTTTGCATTGACGGTAGGTAAGGATTCACTTCCCAGCTCCCGCAATCGTTCTTTCTATCGATAATTGGCTCGAATACATGATATTCGATGTTTCCAATCGTTTTGCATTGACGGTAGGTAAGGGTTCATTTCCCAGCGCCCGCAATCGTTCTTTCTATCGATAATTGGCACGAATACCTGATATTTGATCTTTCCAGTCGCTTTGCATCGACGGTAGGTAAGGGTTCATTTCCCAGCGCCCGCAATCGTTCTTTCTATCGATAATTGGCACGAATACCTGATATTTGATCTTTCCAGTCGCTTTGCATCGACGGTAGGTAAGGGTTCATTTCCCAGCGCCCGCAATCGTTCTTTCTATCGATAATTGGCACGAATACCTGATATTTGATCTTTCCAGTCGTTTTGCATCGACGGTAGGTAAGGATTCATTTCCCAGCGCCCGCAATAGTTCTTCCTAACGATAATTGGCACGAATACGTGATATTCGATGTTTCCAATCGTTCTGCATCGACGGCAGGTAAGTATTCACTTCCCAGCTCCCGCAATCGTTCTTTCTATCGATAATTGGCACGAATACGTGATATTCGATGTTTCCAATCGTACTGCATCGACGGTAGGTAAGGATTCACTTCCCAGCTCCCGCACGCGTTCTTTCTTTCGATAATTGGCACGAATACGTGATATTCGATGTTTCCAATCGTTCTGTATCGACGGTAGATAAGGATTCACTTCCCAGCTCCCTCAATCGTTCTTTCTATCGATAATTGGCACGCATACGTGCTATTCGATGTTTCCTATCGTTCTGCATCGACGGTAGGTAAGGATTCACTACCCAGCTCCTGCAATCGTTCTTTCTATCGATAATTGGCACGAATTCGTGATATTCGATGTATCCAATCGTTCTGCATCGACGGTAGATAAGGATTCACTTCCCAGCTCCCGCAATTGTTCTTTCTATCGATAATTGGCACGAATACGTGATATTCGATGTTTCCAATCGTACTGCATCGACGGTAGGTAAGGATTCACTTCCCAGCTCCCGCAATCGTTCTTTCTATCAATAATTGGCACGAATACGTGATACTCGATGTTTCCAATCGTTCTGCATCGACGGTAGGTAAGGATTCACTTCCCAGCTCCCGCACGCGTTCTTTCTATCGATAATTGGCACGAATACGTGATATTCGATGTTTCCAATCGTTCTGTATCGACGGTAGATAAGGATTCACTTCCCAGCTCCCGCAATCGTTCTTTCTATCGATAATTGGCACGCATACGTGCTATTCGATGTTTCCTATCGTTCTGCATCGACGGTAGGTAAGGATTCACTTCCCAGCTCCCGCAATCGTTCTTTCTATCGTCAATTGGCACGAATACGTGATATTCGTGGTTTCCAATCGTTCTGCATCGACGGTAGGTAAGGATACACTTCCCAGCTCCCACAATCGTTCTTTCTATCGATATTTGGCTCGAATACGTGATATTCGATGTTTCCAATCGTTCTGCATCGACGGTAGGTAAGGATTCACTTCCCAGCTCCCGCAATCATTCTTTCTATCGATAATTGGCACGAATACATGATATTCGATGTTTCCAATCGTTCTGTATCGACGGTAGATAAGGATTCACTTCCCAGCTCCCGCAATGGTTCTTTCTATCGATAATTGGCACGCATACGTGCTATTCGATGTTTCCTATCGTTCTGCATCGACGGTAGGTAAGGATTCACTTCCCAGCTCCCGCAATCGTTCTTTCTATCGTCAATTGGCACGAATACGTGATATTCGATGTTTCCAATCGTTTTGCATTGACGGTAGGTAAGGGTTCATTTCCCAGCGCCCGCAATCGTTCTTTCTATCGAGAATTGGCACGAATACCTGATATTTGATCTTTCCAGTCGTTTTGCATCGACGGTAGGTAAGGATTCATTTCCCAGCGCCCGCAATAGTTCTTTCTAACGATAATTGGCACGAATACGTGATATTCGATGTTTCCAATCGTACTGCATCGACGGTAGGTAAGGATTCACGACCCAGCTCCCGCAATCGTTCTTTCTATCGATAATTGGCACGAATACGTGATATTCGATGTATCCAATCGTTCTGCATCGACGGTAGATAAGGATTCACTTCCCAGCTCCCGCAATCGTTCTTTCTATCGATAATTGGCACGAATTCGTGATATTCGATGTATCCAATCGTTCTGCATCGACGGTAGATAAGGATTCACTTCCCAGCTCCCGCAATCGTTCTTTCTATCGATAATTGGCACGAATACGTGATACTCGATGTTTCCAATCGTTCTGCATCGACGGTAGGTAAGGATTCACTTCCCAGCTCCCGCACGCGTTCTTTCTTTCGATAATTGGCACGAATACGTGATATTCGATGTTTCCAATCGTTCTGTATCGACGGTAGATAAGGATTCACTTCCCAGCTCCCGCAATCGTTCTTTCTATCGATAATTGGCACGCATACGTGCTATTCGATGTTTCCTATCGTTCTGCATCGACGGTAGGTAAGGATTCACTTCCCAGCTCCCGCAATCGTTCTTTCTATCGTCAATTGGCACGAATACGTGATATTCGTGGTTTCCAATCGTTCTGCATCGACGGTAGGTAAGGATACACTTCCCAGCTCCCACAATCGTTCTTTCTATCGATATTTGGCTCGAATACGTGATATTCGATGTTTCCAATCGTTCTGCATCGACGGTAGGTAAGGATTCACTTCCCAGCTCCCGCAATCATTCTTTCTATCGATAATTGGCACGAATACATGATATTCGATGTTTCCAATCGTTCTGTATCGACGGTAGATAAGGATTCACTTCCCAGCTCCCGCAATGGTTCTTTCTATCGATAATTGGCACGCATACGTGCTATTCGATGTTTCCTATCGTTCTGCATCGACGGTAGGTAAGGATTCACTTCCCAGCTCCCGCAATCGTTCTTTCTATCGTCAATTGGCACGAATACGTGATATTCGATGTTTCCAATCGTTTTGCATTGACGGTAGGTAAGGGTTCATTTCCCAGAGCCCGCAATCGTTCTTTCTATCGAGAATTGGCACGAATACCTGATATTTGATCTTTCCAGTCGTTTTGCATCGACGGTAGGTAAGGATTCATTTCCCAGCGCCCGCAATAGTTCTTTCTAACGATAATTGGCACGAATACGTGATATTCGATGTTTCCAATCGTACTGCATCGACGGTAGGTAAGGATTCACGACCCAGCTCCCGCAATCGTTCTTTCTATCGATAATTGGCACGAATACGTGATATTCGATGTATCCAATCGTTCTGCATCGACGGTAGATAAGGATTCACTTCCCAGCTCCCGCAATCGTTCTTTCTATCGATAATTGGCACGAATTCGTGATATTCGATGTATCCAATCGTTCTGCATCGACGGTAGATAAGGATTCACTTCCCAGCTCCCGCAATCGTTCTTTCTATCGATAATTGGCACGAATACGTGATACTCGATGTTTCCAATCGTTCTGCATCGACGGTAGGTAAGGATTCACTTCCCAGCTCCCGCACGCGTTCTTTCTTTCGATAATTGGCACGAATACGTGATATTCGATGTTTCCAATCGTTCTGTATCGACGGTAGATAAGGATTCACTTCCCAGCTCCCTCAATCGTTCTTTCTATCGATAATTGGCACGCATACGTGCTATTCGATGTTTCCTATCGTTCTGCATCGACGGTAGGTAAGGATTCACTACCCAGCTCCTGCAATCGTTCTTTCTATCGATAATTGGCACGAATTCGTGATATTCGATGTATCCAATCGTTCTGCATCGACGGTAGATAAGGATTCACTTCCCAGCTCCCGCAATTGTTCTTTCTATCGATAATTGGCACGAATACGTGATACTCGATGTTTCCAATCGTTCTGCATCGACGGTAGGTAAGGATTCACTTCCCAGCTCCCGCAATCGTTCTTTCTATCAATAATTGGCACGAATACGTGATACTCGATGTTTCCAATCGTTCTGCATCGACGGTAGGTAAGGATTCACTTCCCAGCTCCCGCACGCGTTCTTTCTTTCGATAATTGGCACGAATACGTGATATTCGATGTTTCCAATCGTTCTGTATCGACGGTAGATAAGGATTCACTTCCCAGCTCCCTCAATCGTTCTTTCTATCGATAATTGGCACGCATACGTGCTATTCGATGTTTCCTATCGTTCTGCATCGACGGTAGGTAAGGATTCACTACCCAGCTCCTGCAATCGTTCTTTCTATCGATAATTGGCACGAATTCGTGATATTCGATGTATCCAATCGTTCTGCATCGACGGTAGATAAGGATTCACTTCCCAGCTCCCGCAATTGTTCTTTCTATCGATAATTGGCACGAATACGTGATATTCGATGTTTCCAATCGTACTGCATCGACGGTAGGTAAGGATTCACTTCCCAGCTCCCGCAATCGTTCTTTCTATCAATAATTGGCACGAATACGTGATACTCGATGTTTCCAATCGTTCTGCATCGACGGTAGGTAAGGATTCACTTCCCAGCTCCCGCACGCGTTCTTTCTATCGATAATTGGCACGAATACGTGATATTCGATGTTTCCAATCGTTCTGTATCGACGGTAGATAAGGATTCACTTCCCAGCTCCCGCAATCGTTCTTTCTATCGATAATTGGCACGCATACGTGCTATTCGATGTTTCCTATCGTTCTGCATCGACGGTAGGTAAGGATTCACTTCCCAGCTCCCGCAATCGTTCTTTCTATCGTCAATTGGCACGAATACGTGATATTCGTGGTTTCCAATCGTTCTGCATCGACGGTAGGTAAGGATACACTTCCCAGCTCCCACAATCGTTCTTTCTATCGATATTTGGCTCGAATACGTGATATTCGATGTTTCCAATCGTTCTGCATCGACGGTAGGTAAGGATTCACTTCCCAGCTCCCGCAATCATTCTTTCTATCGATAATTGGCACGAATACATGATATTCGATGTTTCCAATCGTTCTGTATCGACGGTAGATAAGGATTCACTTCCCAGCTCCCGCAATGGTTCTTTCTATCGATAATTGGCACGCATACGTGCTATTCGATGTTTCCTATCGTTCTGCATCGACGGTAGGTAAGGATTCACTTCCCAGCTCCCGCAATCGTTCTTTCTATCGTCAATTGGCACGAATACGTGATATTCGATGTTTCCAATCGTTTTGCATTGACGGTAGGTAAGGGTTCATTTCCCAGCGCCCGCAATCGTTCTTTCTATCGAGAATTGGCACGAATACCTGATATTTGATCTTTCCAGTCGTTTTGCATCGACGGTAGGTAAGGATTCATTTCCCAGCGCCCGCAATAGTTCTTTCTAACGATAATTGGCACGAATACGTGATATTCGATGTTTCCAATCGTACTGCATCGACGGTAGGTAAGGATTCACGACCCAGCTCCCGCAATCGTTCTTTCTATCGATAATTGGCACGAATACGTGATATTCGATGTATCCAATCGTTCTGCATCGACGGTAGATAAGGATTCACTTCCCAGCTCCCGCAATCGTTCTTTCTATCGATAATTGGCACGAATTCGTGATATTCGATGTATCCAATCGTTCTGCATCGACGGTAGATAAGGATTCACTTCCCAGCTCCCGCAATCGTTCTTTCTATCGATAATTGGCACGAATACGTGATACTCGATGTTTCCAATCGTTCTGCATCGACGGTAGGTAAGGATTCACTTCCCAGCTCCCGCACGCGTTCTTTCTTTCGATAATTGGCACGAATACGTGATATTCGATGTTTCCAATCGTTCTGTATCGACGGTAGATAAGGATTCACTTCCCAGCTCCCGCAATCGTTCTTTCTATCGATAATTGGCACGCATACGTGCTATTCGATGTTTCCTATCGTTCTGCATCGACGGTAGGTAAGGATTCACTTCCCAGCTCCCGCAATCGTTCTTTCTATCGTCAATTGGCACGAATACGTGATATTCGTGGTTTCCAATCGTTCTGCATCGACGGTAGGTAAGGATACACTTCCCAGCTCCCACAATCGTTCTTTCTATCGATATTTGGCTCGAATACGTGATATTCGATGTTTCCAATCGTTCTGCATCGACGGTAGGTAAGGATTCACTTCCCAGCTCCCGCAATCATTCTTTCTATCGATAATTGGCACGAATACATGATATTCGATGTTTCCAATCGTTCTGTATCGACGGTAGATAAGGATTCACTTCCCAGCTCCCGCAATGGTTCTTTCTATCGATAATTGGCACGCATACGTGCTATTCGATGTTTCCTATCGTTCTGCATCGACGGTAGGTAAGGATTCACTTCCCAGCTCCCGCAATCGTTCTTTCTATCGTCAATTGGCACGAATACGTGATATTCGATGTTTCCAATCGTTTTGCATTGACGGTAGGTAAGGGTTCATTTCCCAGCGCCCGCAATCGTTCTTTCTATCGAGAATTGGCACGAATACCTGATATTTGATCTTTCCAGTCGTTTTGCATCGACGGTAGGTAAGGATTCATTTCCCAGCGCCCGCAATAGTTCTTTCTAACGATAATTGGCACGAATACGTGATATTCGATGTTTCCAATCGTACTGCATCGACGGTAGGTAAGGATTCACGACCCAGCTCCCGCAATCGTTCTTTCTATCGATAATTGGCACGAATACGTGATATTCGATGTATCCAATCGTTCTGCATCGACGGTAGATAAGGATTCACTTCCCAGCTCCCGCAATCGTTCTTTCTATCGATAATTGGCACGAATTCGTGATATTCGATGTATCCAATCGTTCTGCATCGACGGTAGATAAGGATTCACTTCCCAGCTCCCGCAATCGTTCTTTCTATCGATAATTGGCACGAATACGTGATACTCGATGTTTCCAATCGTTCTGCATCGACGGTAGGTAAGGATTCACTTCCCAGCTCCCGCACGCGTTCTTTCTTTCGATAATTGGCACGAATACGTGATATTCGATGTATCCAATCGTTCTGCATCGACGGTAGATAAGGATTCACTTCCCAGCTCCCGCAATCGTTCTTTCTATCGATAATTGGCACGAATACATGATATTCGAAGTTTCCAATCGTTTTGCATTGACGGTAGGTAAGGATTCACTTCCCAGCTCCCGCAATCGTTCTTTCTATCGATAATTGGCACGAATACATGATATTCGATGTTTCCAATCGTTTTGCATTGACGGTAGGTAATGGTTCATTTCCCAGCGCCCAAAATCGTTGTTTCTATCGATAATTGGCACGAATACCTGATATTTGATCTTTCCAGTCGTTTTGCATCGACGGTAGGTAAGGATTCATTTCCCAGCGCCCGCAATAGTTCTTTCTAACGATAATTGGCACGAATACGTGATATTCGATGTTTCCAATCGTACTGCATCGACGGTAGGTAAGGATTCACGACCCAGCTCCCGCAATGGTTCTTCCTATCGATAATTGGCACGCATACGTGATATTCGATGTTTCCAATCGTTCTGTATCGACGGTAGATAAGGATTCACTTCCCAGCTCCCGCAATCGTTCTTTCTATCGATAATTGGCACGCATACGTGCTATTCGATGTTTCATATCGTTCTGCATCGACGGTAGATAAGGATTCACTTCCCAGCTCCCGCAATCGTTCTTTCTATCGATAATTGGCACGAATACGTGATATTCGATGTATCCAATCGTTCTGCATCGACGGTAGATAAGGATTCACTTCCCAGCTCCCGCAATCGTTCTTTCTATCGATAATTGGCACGAATTCGTGATATTCGATGTATCCAATCGTTCTGCATCGACGGTAGATAAGGATTCACTTCCCAGCTCCCGCAATCGTTCTTTCTATCGATAATTGGCACGAATACATGATATTCGAAGTTTCCAATCGTTTTGCATTGACGGTAGGTAAGGATTCACTTCCCAGCTCCCGCAATCGTTCTTTCTATCGTCAATTGGCACGAATACGTGATATTCGATGTTTCCAATCGTTTTGCATTGACGGTAGGTAAGGGTTCATTTCCCAGCGCCCGCAATCGTTCTTTCTATCGAGAATTGGCACGAATACCTGATATTTGATCTTTCCAGTCGTTTTGCATCGACGGTAGGTAAGGATTCATTTCCCAGCGCCCGCAATAGTTCTTTCTAACGATAATTGGCACGAATACGTGATATTCGATGTTTCCAATCGTACTGCATCGACGGTAGGTAAGGATTCACGACCCAGCTCCCGCAATCGTTCTTTCTATCGATAATTGGCACGAATACGTGATATTCGATGTATCCAATCGTTCTGCATCGACGGTAGATAAGGATTCACTTCCCAGCTCCCGCAATCGTTCTTTCTATCGATAATTGGCACGAATTCGTGATATTCGATGTATCCAATCGTTCTGCATCGACGGTAGATAAGGATTCACTTCCCAGCTCCCGCAATCGTTCTTTCTATCGATAATTGGCACGAATACATGATATTCGAAGTTTCCAATCGTTTTGCATTGACGGTAGGTAAGGATTCACTTCCCAGCTCCCGCAATCGTTCTTTCTATCGACAATTGGCACGAATACATGATATTCGATGTTTCCAATCGTTTTGCATTGACGGTAGGTAATGGTTCATTTCCCAGCGCCCGCAATCGTTGTTTCTATCGATAATTGGCACGAATACCTGATATTTGATCTTTCCAGTCGTTTTGCATCGACGGTAGGTAAGGATTCATTTCCCAGCGCCCGCAATAGTTCTTTCTAACGATAATTGGCACGAATACGTGATATTCGATGTTTCCAATCGTACTGCATCGACGGTAGGTAAGGATTCACGACCCAGCTCCCGCAATGGTTCTTTCTATCGATAATTGGCACGAATACGTGATACTCGATGTTTCCAATCGTTCTGCATCGACGGTAGGTAAGGATTCACTTCCCAGCTCCCGCACGCGTTCTTTCTTTCGATAATTGGCACGAATACGTGATATTCGATGTATCCAATCGTTCTGCATCGACGGTAGATAAGGATTCACTTCCCAGCTCCCGCAATCGTTCTTTCTATCGATAATTGGCACGAATACATGATATTCGAAGTTTCCAATCGTTTTGCATTGACGGTAGGTAAGGATTCACTTCCCAGCTCCCGCAATCGTTCTTTCTATCGATAATTGGCACGAATACATGATATTCGATGTTTCCAATCGTTTTGCATTGACGGTAGGTAATGGTTCATTTCCCAGCGCCCGCAATCGTTGTTTCTATCGATAATTGGCACGAATACCTGATATTTGATCTTTCCAGTCGTTTTGCATCGACGGTAGGTAAGGATTCATTTCCCAGCGCCCGCAATAGTTCTTTCTAACGATAATTGGCACGAATACGTGATATTCGATGTTTCCAATCGTACTGCATCGACGGTAGGTAAGGATTCACGACCCAGCTCCCGCAATGGTTCTTCCTATCGATAATTGGCACGCATACGTGATATTCGATGTTTCCAATCGTTCTGTATCGACGGTAGATAAGGATTCACTTCCCAGCTCCCGCAATCGTTCTTTCTATCGATAATTGGCACGCATACGTGCTATTCGATGTTTCATATCGTTCTGCATCGACGGTAGATAAGGATTCACTTCCCAGCTCCCGCAATCGTTCTTTCTATCGATAATTGGCACGAATACGTGATATTCGATGTATCCAATCGTTCTGCATCGACGGTAGATAAGGATTCACTTCCCAGCTCCCGCAATCGTTCTTTCTATCGATAATTGGCACGAATTCGTGATATTCGATGTATCCAATCGTTCTGCATCGACGGTAGATAAGGATTCACTTCCCAGCTCCCGCAATCGTTCTTTCTATCGATAATTGGCACGAATACATGATATTCGAAGTTTCCAATCGTTTTGCATTGACGGTAGGTAAGGATTCACTTCCCAGCTCCCGCAATCGTTCTTTCTATCGTCAATTGGCACGAATACGTGATATTCGATGTTTCCAATCGTTTTGCATTGACGGTAGGTAAGGGTTCATTTCCCAGCGCCCGCAATCGTTCTTTCTATCGAGAATTGGCACGAATACCTGATATTTGATCTTTCCAGTCGTTTTGCATCGACGGTAGGTAAGGATTCATTTCCCAGCGCCCGCAATAGTTCTTTCTAACGATAATTGGCACGAATACGTGATATTCGATGTTTCCAATCGTACTGCATCGACGGTAGGTAAGGATTCACGACCCAGCTCCCGCAATCGTTCTTTCTATCGATAATTGGCACGAATACGTGATATTCGATGTATCCAATCGTTCTGCATCGACGGTAGATAAGGATTCACTTCCCAGCTCCCGCAATCGTTCTTTCTATCGATAATTGGCACGAATTCGTGATATTCGATGTATCCAATCGTTCTGCATCGACGGTAGATAAGGATTCACTTCCCAGCTCCCGCAATCGTTCTTTCTATCGATAATTGGCACGAATACATGATATTCGAAGTTTCCAATCGTTTTGCATTGACGGTAGGTAAGGATTCACTTCCCAGCTCCCGCAATCGTTCTTTCTATCGATAATTGGCACGAATACATGATATTCGATGTTTCCAATCGTTTTGCATTGACGGTAGGTAATGGTTCATTTCCCAGCGCCCGCAATCGTTGTTTCTATCGATAATTGGCACGAATACCTGATATTTGATCTTTCCAGTCGTTTTGCATCGACGGTAGGTAAGGATTCATTTCCCAGCGCCCGCAATAGTTCTTTCTAACGATAATTGGCACGAATACGTGATATTCGATGTTTCCAATCGTACTGCATCGACGGTAGGTAAGGATTCACGACCCAGCTCCCGCAATGGTTCTTCCTATCGATAATTGGCACGCATACGTGATATTCGATGTTTCCAATCGTTCTGTATCGACGGTAGATAAGGATTCACTTCCCAGCTCCCGCAATCGTTCTTTCTATCGATAATTGGCACGCATACGTGCTATTCGATGTTTCATATCGTTCTGCATCGACGGTAGATAAGGATTCACTTCCCAGCTCCCGCAAACGTTCTTTCTATCGATAATTGGCACGAATACGTGATATTCGATGTATCCAATCGTTCTGCATCGACGGTAGATATGGATTCACTTCCCAGCTCCCGCAATCGTTCTATCTATCGATAATTGGCACGAATACATGATATTCGATGTTTCCAATCGTTTTGCATTGACGGTAGGTAATGGTTCATCTCCCAGCGCCCGCAATCGTTGTTTCTATCGATAATTGGCACGAATACCTGATATTTGATCTTTCCAGTCGTTTTGCATCGACGGTAGGTAAGGATTCATTTCCCAACGCCCGCAATAGTTCTTTCTAACGATAATTGGCACGAATACGTGATATTCGATGTTTCCAATCGTACTGCATCGACGGTAGGTAAGGATTCACGACCCAGCTCCCGCAATGGTTCTTCCTATCGATAATTGGCACGCATACGTGATATTCGATGTTTACAATCGTTCTGTATCGACGGTAGATAAGGATTCACTTCCCAGCTCCCGCAATCGTTCTTTCTATCGATAATTGGCACGCATACGTGCTATTCGATGTTTCATATCGTTCTGCATCGACGGTAGGTAAGGATTCACGACCCAGCTCCCGCAATCGTTCTTTCTATCGATAATTGGCACGAATACGTGATATTCGATGTATCCAATCGTTCTGCATCGACGGTAGATATGGATTCACTTCCCAGCTCCCGCAATCGTTCTATCTATCGATAATTGGCACGGATACGAGATATTCGATGTTTCCAATCGTTCTGCATCGACAGTAGGTAAGGATTCACTTCCCAGCTCCCGCAATCGTACTTTCTATCGATAATTGGCACGCATACGTGCTATTCGATGTTTCATATCGTTCTGCATCGACGGTAGGTAAGGATTCACGACCCAGCTCCCGCAATCGTTCTTTCTATCGATAATTGGCACGAATACATGATATTCGAAGTTTCCAATCGTTTTGCATTGACGGTAGGTAAGGATTCACTTCCCAGCTCCCGCAATCGTTCTTCCTATCGATAATTGGCACGCATACGTGATATTCGATGTTTCCAATCGTTCTGTATCGACGGTAGATAAGGATTCACTTCCCAGCTCCCGCAATCGTTCTTTCTATCGATAATTGGCACGCATACGAGCTATTCGATGTTTCATATCGTTCTGCATCGACGGTAGATAAGGATTCACTTCCCAGCTCCCGCAATCGTTCTTTCTATCGATAATTGGCACGAATACGTGATATTCGATGTATCCAATCGTTCTGCATCGACGGTAGATATGGATTCACTTCCCAGCTCCCGCAATCGTTCTATCTATCGATAATTGGCACGAATACATGATATTCGATGTTTCCAATCGTTTTGCATTGACGGTAGGTAATGGTTCATTTCCCAGCGCCCGCAATCGTTGTTTCTATCGATAATTGGCACGAATACCTGATATTTGATCTTTCCAGTCGTTTTGCATCGACGGTAGGTAAGGATTCATTTCCCAGCGCCCGCAATAGTTCTTTCTAACGATAATTGGCACGAATACGTGATATTCGATGTTTCCAATCGTACTGCATCGACGGTAGGTAAGGATTCACGACCCAGCTCCCGCAATGGTTCTTCCTATCGATAATTGGCACGCATACGTGATATTCGATGTTTCCAATCGTTCTGTATCGACGGTAGATAAGGATTCACTTCCCAGCTCCCGCAATCGTTCTTTCTATCGATAATTGGCACGCGTACGTGCTATTCGATGTTTCATATCGTTCTGCATCGACGGTAGATAAGGATTCACTTCCCAGCTCCCGCAATCGTTCTTTCTATCGATAATTGGCACGAATACGTGATATTCGATGTATCCAATCGTTCTGCATCGACGGTAGATATGGATTCACTTCCCAGCTCCCGCAATCGTTCTATCTATCGATAATTGGCACGAATACATGATATTCGATGTTTCCAATCGTTTTGCATTGACGGTAGGTAATGGTTCATCTCCCAGCGCCCGCAATCGTTGTTTCTATCGATAATTGGCACGAATACCTGATATTTGATCTTTCCAGTCGTTTTGCATCGACGGTAGGTAAGGATTCATTTCCCAGCGCCCGCAATAGTTCTTTCTAACCATAATTGGCACGAATACGTGATATTCGATGTTTCCAATCGTACTGCATCGACGGTAGGTAAGGATTCACGACCCAGCTCCCGCAATGGTTCTTCCTATCGATAATTGGCACGCATACGTGATATTCGATGTTTCCAATCGTTCTGTATCGACGGTAGATAAGGATTCACTTCCCAGCTCCCGCAATCGTTCTTTCTATCGATAATTGGCACGCATACGTGCTATTCGATGTTTCATATCGTTCTGCATCGACGGTAGGTAAGGATTCACGACCCAGCTCCCGCAATCGTTCTTTCTATCGATAATTGGCACGAATACGTGATATTCGATGTATCCAATCGTTCTGCATCGACGGTAGATATGGATTCACTTCCCAGCTCCCGCAATCGTTCTTTCTATCGATAATTGGCACGAATTCGTGATATTCGATGTATCCAATCGTTCTGCATCGACGGTAGATAAGGATTCACTTCCCAGCTCCCGCAATCGTTCTTTCTATCGATAATTGGCACGAATACATGATATTCGAAGTTTCCAATCGTTTTGCATTGACGGTAGGTAAGGATTCACTTCCCAGCTCCCGCAATCGTTCTTTCTATCGATAATTGGCACGAATACATGATATTCGATGTTTCCAATCGTTTTGCACTGACGGTAGGTAATGGTTCATTTCCCAGCGCCCGCAATCGTTGTTTCTATCGATAATTGGCACGAATACCTGATATTTGATCTTTCCAGTCGTTTTGCATCGACGGTAGGTAAGGATTCATTTCCCAGCGCCCGCAATAGTTCTTTCTAACGATAATTGGCACGAATACGTGATATTCGATGTTTCCAATCGTACTGCATCGACGGTAGGTAAGGATTCACGACCCAGCTCCCGCAATGGTTCTTCCTATCGATAATTGGCACGCATACGTGATATTCGATGTTTCCAATCGTTCTGTATCGACGGTAGATAAGGATTCACTTCCCAGCTCCCGCAATCGTTCTTTCTATCGATAATTGGCACGCATACGTGCTATTCGATGTTTCATATCGTTCTGCATCGACGGTAGATAAGGATTCACTTCCCAGCTCCCGCAATCGTTCTTTCTATCGATAATTGGCACGAATACGTGATATTCGATGTATCCAATCGTTCTGCATCGACGGTAGATATGGATTCACTTCCCAGCTCCCGCAATCGTTCTATCTATCGATAATTGGCACGAATACATGATATTCGATGTTTCCAATCGTTTTGCATTGACGGTAGGTAATGGTTCATCTCCCAGCGCCCGCAATCGTTGTTTCTATCGATAATTGGCACGAATACCTGATATTTGATCTTTCCAGTCGTTTTGCATCGACGGTAGGTAAGGATTCATTTCCCAGCGCCCGCAATAGTTCTTTCTAACGATAATTGGCACGAATACGTGATATTCGATGTTTCCAATCGTACTGCATCGACGGTAGGTAAGGATTCACGACCCAGCTCCCGCAATGGTTCTTCCTATCGATAATTGGCACGCATACGTGATATTCGATGTTTCCAATCGTTCTGTATCGACGGTAGATAAGGATTCACTTCCCAGCTCCCGCAATCGTTCTTTCTATCGATAATTGGCACGCATACGTGCTATTCGATGTTTCATATCGTTCTGCATCGACGGTAGGTAAGGATTCACGACCCAGCTCCCGCAATCGTTCTTTCTATCGATAATTGGCACGAATACGTGATATTCGATGTATCCAATCGTTCTGCATCGACGGTAGATATGGATTCACTTCCCAGCTCCCGCAATCGTTCTATCTATCGATAATTGGCACGGACACGAGATATTCGATGTTTCCAATCGTTCTGCATCGACAGTAGGTAAGGATTCACTTCCCAGCTCCCGCAATCGTACTTTCTATCGATAATTGGCACGCATACGTGCTATTCGATGTTTCCTATCGTTCTGCATCGACGGTAGGTAAAGATTCACTTCCCAGCCCCCGCAATCATTCTTTCTATCGATAATTGGCACGAATACGTGATATTCGATGTATCCAATCGTTCTGCATCGACGGTAGATATGGATTCACTTCCCAGCTCCCGCAATCGTTCTATCTATCGATAATTGGCACGGATACGAGATATTCGATGTTTCCAATCGTTCTGCATCGACAGTAGGTAAGGATTCACTTCCCAGCTCCCGCAATCGTTCTTTCTATCGATAATTGGCACGCATACGTGCTATTCGATGTTTCATATCGTTCTGCATCGACGGTAGGTAAGGATTCAGTTCCCAGCTCGCGCAATCGTTCTTTCTATCGATAATTGGCACAAATACGTGCCATTCGATGTTTCCAATCGTTTTGCATCGACGGGAGGTAAGGATTCACTTCCCAGCTCGCGCAATCGTTCTTTGTATCGATAATTGGCACGAATACGTGCCATTCGATGTTTCCAATCGTTTTGCATCGACGGGAGGTAAGGATTCATTTCCCAGCGCCCGCAATAGTTCTTTCTAACGATAATTGGCACGAATACGTGATATTCGATGTTTCCAATCGTACTGCATCGACGGTAGGTAAGGATTCACGACCCAGCTCCCGCAATCGTTCTTTCTATCGATAATTGGCACGAATACGTGATATTCGATGTATCCAATCGTTCTGCATCGACGGTAGATAAGGATTCACTTCCCAGCTCCCGCAATCGTTCTTTCTATCGATAATTGGCACGAATTCGTGATATTCGATGTATCCAATCGTTCTGCATCGACGGTAGATAAGGATTCACTTCCCAGCTCCCGCAATCGCTCTTTCTATCGATAATTGGCACGAATACGTGATACTCGATGTTTCCAATCGTTCTGCATCGACGGTAGGTAAGGATTCACTTCCCAGCTCCCGCACGCGTTCTTTCTTTCGATAATTGGCACGAATACATGATATTCGATGTTTCCAATCGTTCTGTATCGACGGTAGATAAGGATTCACTTCCCAGCTCCCGCAATCGTTCTTTCTATCGATAATTGGCACGCATACGTGCTATTCGATGTTTCCTATCGTTCTGCATCGACGGTAGGTAAGGATTCACTTCCCAGCTCCCGCAATCGTTCTTTCTATCGTCAATTGGCACGAATACGTGATATTCGTGGTTTCCAATCGTTCTGCATCGACGGTAGGTAAGGATACACTTCCCAGCTCCCACAATCGTTCTTTCTATCGATATTTGGCTCGAATACGTGATATTCGATGTTTCCAATCGTTCTGCATCGACGGTAGGTAAGGATTCACTTCCCAGCTCCCGCAATCATTCTTTCTATCGATAATTGGCACGAATACATGATATTCGATGTTTCCAATCGTTCTGTATCGACGGTAGATAAGGATTCACTTCCCAGCTCCCGCAATGGTTCTTTCTATCGATAATTGGCACGCATACGTGCTATTCGATGTTTCCTATCGTTCTGCATCGACGGTAGGTAAGGATTCACTTCCCAGCTCCCGCAATCGTTCTTTCTATCGTCAATTGGCACAAATACGTGATATTCGATGTTTCCAATCGTTTTGCATTGACGGTAGGTAAGGGTTCATTTCCCAGCGCCCGCAATCGTTCTTTCTATCGAGAATTGGCACGAATACCTGATATTTGATCTTTCCAGTCGTTTTGCATCGACGGTAGGTAAGGATTCATTTCCCAGCGCCCGCAATAGTTCTTTCTAACGGTAATTGGCACGAATACGTGATATTCGATGTTTCCAATCGTACTGCATCGACGGTAGGTAAGGATTCACGACCCAGCTCCCGCAATGGTTCTTACTATCGATAATTGGCACGCATACGTGATATTCGATGTTTCCAATCGTTCTGTATCGACGGTAGATAAGGATTCACTTCCCAGCTCCCGCAATCGTTCTTTCTATCGATAATTGGCACGCATACGTGCTATTCGATGTTTCATATCGTTCTGCATCGACGGTAGATAAGGATTCACTTCCCAGCTCCCGCAATCGTTCTTTCTATCGATAATTGGCACGAATACGTGATATTCGATGTATCCAATCGTTCTGCATCGACGGTAGATATCGATTCACTTCCCAGCTCCCGCAATCGTTCTATCTATCGATAATTGGCACGAATACATGATATTCGATGTTTCCAATCGTTTTGCATTGACGGTAGGTAATGGTTCATCTCCCAGCGCCCGCAATCGTTGTTTCTATCGATAATTGGCACGAATACCTGATATTTGATCTTTCCAGTCATTTTGCATCGACGGTAGGTAAGGATTCATTTCCCAGCGCCCGCAATAGTTCTTTCTAACGATAATTGGCACGAATACGTGATATTCGATGTTTCCAATCGTACTGCATCGACGGTAGGTAAGGATTCACGACCCAGCTCCCGCAATGGTTCTTCCTATCGATAATTGGCACGCATACGTGATATTCGATGTTTCCAATCGTTCTGTATCGACGGTAGATAAGGATTCACTTCCCAGCTCCCGCAATCGTTCTTTCTATCGATAATTGGCACGCATACGTGCTATTCGATGTTTCATATCGTTCTGCATCGACGGTAGGTAAGGATTCACGACCCAGCTCCCGCAATCGTTCTTTCTATCGATAATTGGCACGAATACGTGATATTCGATGTATCCAATCGTTCTGCATCGACGGTAGATATGGATTCACTTCCCAGCTCCCGCAATCGTTCTATCTATCGATAATTGGCACGGATACGAGATATTCGATGTTTCCAATCGTTCTGCATCGACAGTAGGTAAGGATTCACTTCCCAGCTCCCGCAATCGTACTTTCTATCGATAATTGGCACGCATACGTGCTATTCGATGTTTCCTATCGTTCTGCATCGACGGTAGGTAAAGATTCACTTCCCAGCCCCCGCAATCATTCTTTCTATCGATAATTGGCACGAATACGTGATATTCGATGTATCCAATCGTTCTGCATCGACGGTAGATATGGATTCACTTCCCAGCTCCCGCAATCGTTCTATCTATCGATAATTGGCACGGATACGAGATATTCGATGTTTCCAATCGTTCTGCATCGACAGTAGGTAAGGATTCACTTCCCAGCTCCCGCAATCGTTCTTTCTATCGATAATTGGCACGCATACGTGCTATTCGATGTTTCATATCGTTCTGCATCGACGGTAGGTAAGGATTCAGTTCCCAGCTCGCGCAATCGTTCTTTCTATCGATAATTGGCACAAATACGTGCCATTCGATGTTTCCAATCGTTTTGCATCGACGGGAGGTAAGGATTCACTTCCCAGCTCGCGCAATCGTTCTTTGTATCGATAATTGGCACGAATACGTGCCATTCGATGTTTCCAATCGTTTTGCATCGACGGGAGGTAAGGATTCATTTCCCAGCGCCCGCAATAGTTCTTTCTAACGATAATTGGCACGAATACGTGATATTCGATGTTTCCAATCGTACTGCATCGACGGTAAGTAAGGATTCACGACCCAGCTCCCGCAATCGTTCTTTCTATCGATAATTGGCACGAATACGTGATATTCGATGTATCCAATCGTTCTGCATCGACGGTAGATAAGGATTCACTTCCCAGCTCCCGCAATCGTTCTTTCTATCGATAATTGGCACGAATTCGTGATATTCGATGTATCCAATCGTTCTGCATCGACGGTAGATAAGGATTCACTTCCCAGCTCCCGCAATCGTTCTTTCTATCGATAATTGGCACGAATACGTGATACTCGATGTTTCCAATCGTTCTGCATCGACAGTAGGTAAGGATTCACTTCCCAGCTCCCGCAATCGTTCTTTCTATCGATAATTGGCACGCATACGTGCTATTCGATGTTTCATATCGTTCTGCATCGACGGTAGGTAAGGATTCAGTTCCCAGCTCGCGCAATCGTTCTTTCTATCGATAATTGGCACAAATACGTGCCATTCGATGTTTCCAATCGTTTTGCATCGACGGGAGGTAAGGATTCACTTCCCAGCTCCCGCAACCGTTCTTTCTATCGATAATTGGCACGAATACATGATATTCGAAGTTTCCAATCGTTTTGCATTGACGGTAGGTAAGGATTCACTTCCCAGCTCCCGCAATCGTTCTTTCTATCGATAATTGGCACGAATACATGATATTCGATGTTTCCAATCGTTTTGCATTGACGGTAGGTAATGGTTCATTTCCCAGCGCCCGCAATCGTTGTTTCTATCGAGAATTGGCACGAATACCTGATATTTGATCTTTCCAGTCGTTTTGCATCGACGGTAGGTAAGGATTCATTTCCCAGCGCCCGCAATAGTTCTTTCTAACGATAATTGGCACGAATACGTGATATTCGATGTTTCCAATCGTACTGCATCGACGGTAGGTAAGGATTCACGACCCAGCTCCCGCAATGGTTCTTACTATCGATAATTGGCACGCATACGTGATATTCGATGTTTCCAATCGTTCTGTATCGACGGTAGATAAGGATTCACTTCCCAGCTCCCGCAATCGTTCTTTCTATCGATAATTGGCACGCATACGTGCTATTCGATGTTTCATATCGTTCTGCATCGACGGTAGATAAGGATTCACTTCCCAGCTCCCGCAATCGTTCTTTCTATCGATAATTGGCACGAATACGTGATATTCGATGTATCCAATCGTTCTGCATCGACGGTAGATATCGATTCACTTCCCAGCTCCCGCAATCGTTCTATCTATCGATAATTGGCACGAATACATGATATTCGATGTTTCCAATCGTTTTGCATTGACGGTAGGTAATGGTTCATCTCCCAGCGCCCGCAATCGTTGTTTCTATCGATAATTGGCACGAATACCTGATATTTGATCTTTCCAGTCATTTTGCATCGACGGTAGGTAAGGATTCATTTCCCAGCGCCCGCAATAGTTCTTTCTAACGATAATTGGCACGAATACGTGATATTCGATGTTTCCAATCGTACTGCATCGACGGTAGGTAAGGATTCACGACCCAGCTCCCGCAATGGTTCTTCCTATCGATAATTGGCACGCATACGTGATATTCGATGTTTCCAATCGTTCTGTATCGACGGTAGATAAGGATTCACTTCCCAGCTCCCGCAATCGTTCTTTCTATCGATAATTGGCACGCATACGTGCTATTCGATGTTTCATATCGTTCTGCATCGACGGTAGGTAAGGATTCACGACCCAGCTCCCGCAATCGTTCTTTCTATCGATAATTGGCACGAATACGTGATATTCGATGTATCCAATCGTTCTGCATCGACGGTAGATATGGATTCACTTCCCAGCTCCCGCAATCGTTCTATCTATCGATAATTGGCACGGATACGAGATATTCGATGTTTCCAATCGTTCTGCATCGACAGTAGGTAAGGATTCACTTCCCAGCTCCCGCAATCGTACTTTCTATCGATAATTGGCACGCATACGTGCTATTCGATGTTTCCTATCGTTCTGCATCGACGGTAGGTAAAGATCCACTTCCCAGCCCCCGCAATCATTCTTTCTATCGATAATTGGCACGAATACATGATATTCGATGTTTCCAATCGTTCTGTATCGACGGTAGATAAGGATTCAGTTCCCAGCTCCCGCAATGGTTCTTTCTATCGATAATTGGCACGCATACGTGCTATTCGATGTTTCCTATCGTTCTGCATCGACGGTAGGTAAGGATTCACTTCCCAGCTCCCGCAATCGTTCCTTCTATCGATAATTGGCACGAATACATGATATTCGAAGTTTCCAATCGTTTTGCATTGACGGTAGGTAAGGATTCACTTCCCAGCGCCCGCAATCGTTGTTTCTATCGATAATTGGCACGAATACCTGATATTTGATCTTTCCAGTCGTTTTGCATCGACGGTAGGTAAGGATTCATTTCCCAGCGCCCGCAATAGTTCTTTCTAACGTTAATTGGCACGAATACGTGATATTCGATGTTTCCAATCGTACTGCATCGACGGTAGGTAAGGATTCACGACCCAGCTCCCGCAATGGTTCTTTCTATCGATAATTGGCACGCATACGTGATATTCGTGGTTTCCAATCGTTCTGCATCGACGTTAGGTAAGGATACACTTCCCAGCTCCCACAATCGTTCTTCCTATCGATATTTGGCACGAATACGTGATATTCGATGTTTCCAATCGTTCTGCATCGACGGTAGGTAAAGATTCACTTCCCAGCTCCCGCAAACATTCTTTCTATCGATAATTGGCACGAATACATGATATTCGATGTTTCCAATCGTTCTGTATCGACGGTAGATAAGGATTCACTTCCCAGCTCCCGCAATCGTTCTTTCTATCGATAATTGGCACGCATACGTGCTATTCGATGTTTCCTATCGTTCTGCATCGACGGTAGGTAAGGATTCACTTCCCAGCTCCCGCAATCGTTCTTTCTATCGATCATTGGCACGAATACATGATATTCGAAGTTTCCAATCGTTTTGCATTGACGGTAGGTAAGGATTCACTTCCCAGCTCCCGCAATCGTTCTTTCTATCGATAATTGGCACGAATACGTGATATTCGATGTATCCAATCGTTCTGCATCGACGGTAGATATGGATTCACTTCCCAGCTCCCGCAATCGTTCTATCTATCGATAATTGGCACGGATACGAGATATTCGATGTTTCCAATCGTTCTGCATCGACAGTAGGTAAGGATTCACTTCCCAGCTCCCGCAATCGTTCTTTCTATCGATAATTGGCACGCATACGTGCTATTCGATGTTTCATATCGTTCTGCATCGACGGTAGGTAAGGATTCAGTTCCCAGCTCGCGCAATCGTTCTTTCTATCGATAATTGGCACAAATACGTGCCATTCGATGTTTCCAATCGTTTTGCATCGACGGGAGGTAAGGATTCACTTCCCAGCTCGCGCAATCGTTCTTTGTATCGATAATTGGCACGAATACGTGCCATTCGATGTTTCCAATCGTTTTGCATCGACGGGAGGTAAGGATTCATTTCCCAGCGCCCGCAATAGTTCTTTCTAACGATAATTGGCACGAATACGTGATATTCGATGTTTCCAATCGTACTGCATCGACGGTAGGTAAGGATTCACGACCCAGCTCCCGCAATCGTTCTTTCTATCGATAATTGGCACGAATACGTGATATTCGATGTATCCAATCGTTCTGCATCGACGGTAGATAAGGATTCACTTCCCAGCTCCCGCAATCGTTCTTTCTATCGATAATTGGCACGAATTCGTGATATTCGATGTATCCAATCGTTCTGCATCGACGGTAGATAAGGATTCACTTCCCAGCTCCCGCAATCGTTCTTTCTATCGATAATTGGCACGAATACGTGATACTCGATGTTTCCAATCGTTCTGCATCGACGGTAGGTAAGGATTCACTTCCCAGCTCCCGCACGCGTTCTTTCTTTCGATAATTGGCACGAATACGTGATATTCGATGTTTCCAATCGTTCTGTATCGACGGTAGATAAGGATTCACTTCCCAGCTCCCGCAATCGTTCTTTCTATCGATAATTGGCACGCATACGTGCTATTCGATGTTTCCTATCGTTCTGCATCGACGGTAGGTAAGGATTCACTTCCCAGCTCCCGCAATCGTTCTTTCTATCGTCAATTGGCACGAATACGTGATATTCGTGGTTTCCAATCGTTCTGCATCGACGGTAGGTAAGGATACACTTCCCAGCTCCCACAATCGTTCTTTCTATCGATATTTGGCTCGAATACGTGATATTCGATGTTTCCAATCGTTCTGCATCGACGGTAGGTAAGGATTCACTTCCCAGCTCCCGCAATCATTCTTTCTATCGATAATTGGCACGAATACATGATATTCGATGTTTCCAATCGTTCTGTATCGACGGTAGATAAGGATTCACTTCCCAGCTCCCGCAATGGTTCTTTCTATCGATAATTGGCACGCATACGTGTTATTCGATGTTTCCTATCGTTCTGCATCGACGGTAGGTAAGGATTCACTTCCCAGCTCCCGCAATCGTTCTTTCTATCGTCAATTGGCACGAATACGTGATATTCGATGTTTCCAATCGTTTTGCATTGACGGTAGGTAAGGGTTCATTTCCCAGCGCCCGCAATCGTTCTTTCTATCGAGAATTGGCACGAATACCTGATATTTGATCTTTCCAGTCGTTTTGCATCGACGGTAGGTAAGGATTCATTTCCCAGCGCCCGCAATAGTTCTTTCTAACGGTAATTGGCACGAATACGTGATATTCGATGTTTCCAATCGTACTGCATCGACGGTAGGTAAGGATTCACGACCCAGCTCCCGCAATCGTTCTTTCTATCGATAATTGGCACGAATACGTGATATTCGATGTATCCAATCGTTCTGCATCGACGGTAGATAAGGATTCACTTCCCAGCTCCCGCAATCGTTCTTTCTATCGATAATTGGCACGAATTCGTGATATTCGATGTATCCAATCGTTCTGCATCGACGGTAGATAAGGATTCACTTCCCAGCTCCCGCAACCGTTCTTTCTATCGATAATTGGCACGAATACATGATATTCGAAGTTTCCAATCGTTTTGCATTGACGGTAGGTAAGGATTCACTTCCCAGCTCCCGCAATCGTTCTTTCTATCGATAATTGGCACGAATACATGATATTCGATGTTTCCAATCGTTTTGCATTGACGGTAGGTAATGGTTCATTTCCCAGCGCCCGCAATCGTTGTTTCTATCGAGAATTGGCACGAATACCTGATATTTGATCTTTCCAGTCGTTTTGCATGGACGGTAGGTAAGGATTCATTTCCCAGCGCCCGCAATAGTTCTTTCTAACGATAATTGGCACGAATACGTGATATTCGATGTTTCCAATCGTACTGCATCGACGGTAGGTAAGGATTCACGACCCAGCTCCCGCAATGGTTCTTACTATCGATAATTGGCACGCATACGTGATATTCGATGTTTCCAATCGTTCTGTATCGACGGTAGATAAGGATTCACTTCCCAGCTCCCGCAATCGTTCTTTCTATCGATAATTGGCACGCATACGTGCTATTCGATGTTTCATATCGTTCTGCATCGACGGTAGATAAGGATTCACTTCCCAGCTCCCGCAATCGTTCTTTCTATCGATAATTGGCACGAATACGTGATATTCGATGTATCCAATCGTTCTGCATCGACGGTAGATATCGATTCACTTCCCAGCTCCCGCAATCGTTCTATCTATCGATAATTGGCACGAATACATGATATTCGATGTTTCCAATCGTTTTGCATTGACGGTAGGTAATGGTTCATCTCCCAGCGCCCGCAATCGTTGTTTCTATCGATAATTGGCACGAATACCTGATATTTGATCTTTCCAGTCATTTTGCATCGACGGTAGGTAAGGATTCATTTCCCAGCGCCCGCAATAGTTCTTTCTAACGATAATTGGCACGAATACGTGATATTCGATGTTTCCAATCGTACTGCATCGACGGTAGGTAAGGATTCACGACCCAGCTCCCGCAATGGTTCTTCCTATCGATAATTGGCACGCATACGTGATATTCGATGTTTCCAATCGTTCTGTATCGACGGTAGATAAGGATTCACTTCCCAGCTCCCGCAATCGTTCTTTCTATCGATAATTGGCACGCATACGTGCTATTCGATGTTTCATATCGTTCTGCATCGACGGTAGGTAAGGATTCACGACCCAGCTCCCGCAATCGTTCTTTCTATCGATAATTGGCACGAATACGTGATATTCGATGTATCCAATCGTTCTGCATCGACGGTAGATATGGATTCACTTCCCAGCTCCCGCAATCGTTCTATCTATCGATAATTGGCACGGATACGAGATATTCGATGTTTCCAATCGTTCTGCATCGACAGTAGGTAAGGATTCACTTCCCAGCTCCCGCAATCGTACTTTCTATCGATAATTGGCACGCATACGTGCTATTCGATGTTTCCTATCGTTCTGCATCGACGGTAGGTAAAGATTCACTTCCCAGCCCCCGCAATCATTCTTTCTATCGATAATTGGCACGAATACATGATATTCGATGTTTCCAATCGTTCTGTATCGACGGTAGATAAGGATTCAGTTCCCAGCTCCCGCAATGGTTCTTTCTATCGATAATTGGCACGCATACGTGCTATTCGATGTTTCCTATCGTTCTGCATCGACGGTAGGTAAGGATTCACTTCCCAGCTCCCGCAATCGTTCCTTCTATCGATAATTGGCACGAATACATGATATTCGAAGTTTCCAATCGTTTTGCATTGACGGTAGGTAAGGATTCACTTCCCAGCGCCCGCAATCGTTGTTTCTATCGATAATTGGCACGAATACCTGATATTTGATCTTTCCAGTCGTTTTGCATCGACGGTAGGTAAGGATTCATTTCCCAGCGCCCGCAATAGTTCTTTCTAACGTTAATTGGCACGAATACGTGATATTCGATGTTTCCAATCGTACTGCATCGACGGTAGGTAAGGATTCACGACCCAGCTCCCGCAATGGTTCTTTCTATCGATAATTGGCACGCATACGTGATATTCGTGGTTTCCAATCGTTCTGCATCGACGTTAGGTAAGGATACACTTCCCAGCTCCCACAATCGTTCTTCCTATCGATATTTGGCACGAATACGTGATATTCGATGTTTCCAATCGTTCTGCATCGACGGTAGGTAAAGATTCACTTCCCAGCTCCCGCAAACATTCTTTCTATCGATAATTGGCACGAATACATGATATTCGATGTTTCCAATCGTTCTGTATCGACGGTAGATAAGGATTCACTTCCCAGCTCCCGCAATCGTTCTTTCTATCGATAATTGGCACGCATACGTGCTATTCGATGTTTCCTATCGTTCTGCATCGACGGTAGGTAAGGATTCACTTCCCAGCTCCCGCATTCGTTCTTTCTATCGATCATTGGCACGAATACATGATATTCGAAGTTTCCAATCGTTTTGCATTGACGGTAGGTAAGGATTCACTTCCCAGCTCCCGCAATCGTTCTTTCTATCGATAATTGGCACGAATACGTGATATTCGATGTATCCAATCGTTCTGCATCGACGGTAGATATGGATTCACTTCCCAGCTCCCGCAATCGTTCTATCTATCGATAATTGGCACGGATACGAGATATTCGATGTTTCCAATCGTTCTGCATCGACAGTAGGTAAGGATTCACTTCCCAGCTCCCGCAATCGTTCTTTCTATCGATAATTGGCACGCATACGTGCTATTCGATGCTTCCTATCGTTCTGCATCGACGGTAGGTAAGGATTCACTTCCCAGCTCCCGCAATCGTTCTTTCTATCGTCAATTGGCACGAATACGTGATATTCGTGGTTTCCAATCGTTCTGCATCGACGGTAGGTAAGGATACACTTCCCAGCTCCCACAATCGTTCTTTCTATCGATATTTGGCTCGAATACGTGATATTCGATGTTTCCAATCGTTCTGCATCGACGGTAGGTAAGGATTCACTTCCCAGCTCCCGCAATCATTCTTTCTATCGATAATTGGCACGAATACATGATATTCGATGTTTCCAATCGTTCTGTATCGACGGTAGATAAGGATTCACTTCCCAGCTCCCGCAATGGTTCTTTCTATCGATAATTGGTACGCATACGTGCTATTCGATGTTTCCTATCGTTCTGCATCGACGGTAGGTAAGGATTCACTTCCCAGCTCCCGCAATCGTTCTTTCTATCGTCAATTGGCACGAATACGTGATATTCGATGTTTCCAATCGTTTTGCATTGACGGTAGGTAAGGGTTCATTTCCCAGCGCCCGCAATCGTTCTTTCTATCGAGAATTGGCACGAATACCTGATAGTTGATCTTTCCAGTCGTTTTGCATCGACGGTAGGTAAGGATTCATTTCCCAGCGCCCGCAATAGTTCTTTCTAACGATAATTGGCACGAATACGTGATATTCGATGTTTCCAATCGTACTGCATCGACGGTAGGTAAGGATTCACGACCCAGCTCGCGCAATCGTTCTTTCTATCGATAATTGGCACGAATACGTGATATTCGATGTATCCAATCGTTCTGCATCGACGGTAGATAAGGATTCACTTCCCAGCTCCCGCAATCGTTCTTTCTATCGATAATTGGCACGAATTCGTGATATTCGATGTATCCAATCGTTCTGCATCGACGGTAGATAAGGATTCACTTCCCAGCTCCCGCAATCGTTCTTTCTATCGATAATTGGCACGAATACATGATATTCGAAGTTTCCAATCGTTTTGCATTGACGGTAGGTAAGGATTCACTTCCCAGCTCCCGCAATCGTTCTTTCTATCGATAATTGGCACGAATACATGATATTCGATGTTTCCAATCGTTTTGCATTGACGGTAGGTAATGGTTCATTTCCCAGCGCCCGCAATCGTTGTTTCTATCGATAATTGGCACGAATACCTGATATTTGATCTTTCCAGTCGTTTTGCACCGACGGTAGGTAAGGATTCATTTCCCAGCGCCCGCAATAGTTCTTTCTAACGATAATTGGCACGAATACGTGATATTCGATGTTTCCAATCGTACTGCATCGACGGTAGGTAAGGATTCACGACCCAGCTCCCGCAATGGTTCTTCCTATCGATAATTGGCACGCATACGTGATATTCGATGTTTCCAATCGTTCTGTATCGACGGTAGATAAGGATTCACTTCCCTGCTCCCGCAATCGTTCTTTCTATCGATAATTGGCACGCATACGTGCTATTCGATGTTTCATATCGTTCTGCATCGACGGTAGATAAGGATTCACTTCCCAGCTCCCGCAATCGTTCTTTCTATCGATAATTGGCACGAATACGTGATATTCGATGTATCCAATCGTTCTGCATCGACGGTAGATATGAATTCACTTCCCAGCTCCCGCAATCGTTCTATCTATCGATAATTGGCACGAATACATGATATTCGATGTTTCCAATCGTTTTGCATTGACGGTAGGTAATGGTTCATCTCCCAGCGCCCGCAATCGTTGTTTCTATCGATAATTGGCACGAATACCTGATATTTGATCTTTCCAGTCGTTTTGCATCGACGGTAGGTAAGGATTCATTTCCCAGCGCCCGCAATAGTTCTTTCTAACGATAATTGGCACGAATACGTGATATTCGATGTTTCCAATCGTACTGCATCGACGGTAGGTAAGGATTCACGACCCAGCTCCCGCAATGGTTCTTCCTATCGATAATTGGCACGCATACGTGATATTCGATGTTTCCAATCGTTCTGTATCGACGGTAGATAAGGATTCACTTCCCAGCTCCCGCAATCGTTCTTTCTATCGATAATTGGCACGCATACGTGCTATTCGATGTTTCATATCGTTCTGCATCGACGGTAGGTAAGGATTCACGACCCAGCTCCCGCAATCGTTCTTTCTATCGATAATTGGCACGAATACGTGATATTCGATGTATCCAATCGTTCTGCATCGACGGTAGATATGGATTCACTTCCCAGCTCCCGCAATCGTTCTATCTATCGATAATTGGCACGGATACGAGATATTCGATGTTTCCAATCGTTCTGCATCGACAGTAGGTAAGGATTCACTTCCCAGCTCCCGCAATCGTACTTTCTATCGATAATTGGCACGCATACGTGCTATTCGATGTTTCATATCGTTCTGCATCGACGGTAGGTAAGGATTCACGACCCAGCTCCCGCAATCGTTCTTTCTATCGATAATTGGCACGAATACATGATATTCGAAGTTTCCAATCGTTTTGCATTGACGGTAGGTAAGGATTCACTTCCCAGCTCCCGCAATCGTTCTTCCTATCGATAATTGGCACGCATACGTGATATTCGATGTTTCCAATCGTTCTGTATCGACGGTAGATAAGGATTCACTTCCCAGCTCCCGCAATCGTTCTTTCTATCGATAATTGGCACGCATACGTGCTATTCGATGTTTCATATCGTTCTGCATCGACGGTAGGTAAGGATTCACGACCCAGCTCCCGCAATCGTTCTTTCTATCGATAATTGGCACGAATACGTGATATTCGATGTATCCAATCGTTCTGCATCGACGGTAGATATGGATTCACTTCCCAGCTCCCGCAATCGTTCTATCTATCGATAATTGGCACGGATACGAGATATTCGATGTTTCCAATCGTTCTGCATCGACAGTAGGTAAGGATTCACTTCCCAGCTCCCGCAATCGTACTTTCTATCGATAATTGGCACGCATACGTGCTATTCGATGTTTCCTATCGTTCTGCATCGACGGTAGGTAAAGATTCACTTCCCAGCCCCCGCAATCATTCTTTCTATCGATAATTGGCACGAATACGTGATATTCGATGTATCCAATCGTTCTGCATCGACGGTAGATATGGATTCACTTCCCAGCTCCCGCAATCGTTCTATCTATCGATAATTGGCACGGATACGAGATATTCGATGTTTCCAATCGTTCTGCATCGACAGTAGGTAAGGATTCACTTCCCAGCTCCCGCAATCGTTCTTTCTATCGATAATTGGCACGCATACGTGCTATTCGATGTTTCATATCGTTCTGCATCGACGGTAGGTAAGGATTCACTTCCCAGCTCGCGCAATCGTTCTTTCTATCGATAATTGGCACAAATACGTGCCATTCGATGTTTCCAATCGTTTTGCATCGACGGGAGGTAAGGATTCACTTCCTAGCTCGCGCAATCGTTCTTTGTATCGATAATTGGCACGAATACGTGCCATTCGATGTTTCCAATCGTTTTGCATCGACGGGAGGTAAGGATTCATTTCCCAGCGCCCGCAATAGTTCTTTCTAACGATAATTGGCACGAATACGTGATATTCGATGTTTCCAATCGTACTGCATCGACGGTAGGTAAGGATTCACGACCCAGCTCCCGCAATCGTTCTTTCTATCGATAATTGGCACGAATACGTGATATTCGATGTATCCAATCGTTCTGCATCGACGGTAGATAAGGATTCACTTCCCAGCTCCCGCAATCGTTCTTTCTATCGATAATTGGCACGAATTCGTGATATTCGATGTATCCAATCGTTCTGCATCGACGGTAGATAAGGATTCACTTCCCAGCTCCCGCAATCGTTCTTTCTATCGATAATTGGCACGAATACGTGATACTCGATGTTTCCAATCGTTCTGCATCGACGGTAGTTAAGGATTCACTTCCCAGCTCCCGCACGCGTTCTTTCTTTCGATAATTGGCACGAATACGTGATATTCGATGTTTCCAATCGTTCTGTATCGACGGTAGATAAGGATTCACTTCCCAGCTCCCGCAATCGTTCTTTCTATCGATAATTGGCACGCATACGTGCTATTCGATGTTTCCTATCGTTCTGCATCGACGGTAGGTAAGGATTCACTTCCCAGCTCCCGCAATCGTTCTTTCTATCGTCAATTGGCACGAATACGTGATATTCGTGGTTTCCAATCGTTCTGCATCGACGGTAGGTAAGGATACACTTCCCAGCTCCCACAATCGTTCTTTCTATCGATATTTGGCTCGAATACGTGATATTCGATGTTTCCAATCGTTCTGCATCGACGGTAGGTAAGGATTCACTTCCCAGCTCCCGCAATCATTCTTTCTATCGATAATTGGCACGAATACATGATATTCGATGTTTCCAATCGTTCTGTATCGACGGTAGATAAGGATTCACTTCCCAGCTCCCGCAATGGTTCTTTCTATCGATAATTGGCACGCATACGTGCTATTCGATGTTTCCTATCGTTCTGCATCGACGGTAGGTAAGGATTCACTTCCCAGCTCCCGCAATCGTTCTTTCTATCGTCAATTGCCACGAATACGTGATATTCGATGTTTCCAATCGTTTTGCATTGACGGTAGGTAAGGGTTCATTTCCCAGCGCCCGCAATCGTTCTTTCTATCGAGAATTGGCACGAATACCTGATATTTGATCTTTCCAGTCGTTTTGCATCGACGGTAGGTAAGGATTCATTTCCCAGCGCCCGCAATAGTTCTTTCTAACGATAATTGGCACGAATACGTGATATTCGATGTTTCCAATCGTACTGCATCGACGGTAGGTAAGGATTCACGACCCAGCTCCCGCAATCGTTCTTTCTATCGATAATTGGCACGAATACGTGATATTCGATGTATCCAATCGTTCTGCATCGACGGCAGATAAGGATTCACTTCCCAGCTCCCGCAATCGTTCTTTCTATCGATAATTGGCACGAATTCGTGATATTCGATGTATCCAATCGTTCTGCATCGACGGTAGATAAGGATTCACTTCCCAGCTCCCGCAATCGTTCTTTCTATCGATAATTGGCACGAATACATGATATTCGAAGTTTCCAATCGTTTTGCATTGACGGTAGGTAAGGATTCACTTCCCAGCTCCCGCAATCGTTCTTTCTATCGATAATTGGCACGAATACATGATATTCGATGTTTCCAATCGTTTTGCATTGACGGTAGGTAATGGTTCATTTCCCAGCGCCCGCAATCGTTGTTTCTATCGATAATTGGCACGAATACCTGATATTTGATCTTTCCAGTCGTTTTGCATCGACGGTAGGTAAGGATTCATTTCCCAGCGCCCGCAATAGTTCTTTCTAACGATAATTGGCACGAATACGTGATATTCGATGTTTCCAATCGTACTGCATCGACGGTAGGTAAGGATTCACGACCCAGCTCCCGCAATGGTTCTTCCTATCGATAATTGGCACGCATACGCGATATTCGATGTTTCCAATCGTTCTGTATCGACGGTAGATAAGGATTCACTTCCCAGCTCCCGCAATCGTTCTTTCTATCGATAATTGGCACGCATACGTGCTATTCGATGTTTCATATCGTTCTGCATCGACGGTAGATAAGGATTCACTTCCCAGCTCCCGCAATCGTTCTTTCTATCGATAATTGGCACGAATACGTGATATTCGATGTATCCAATCGTTCTGCATCGACGGTAGATATGGATTCACTTCCCAGCTCCCGCAATCGTTCTATCTATCGATAATTGGCACGAATACATGATATTCGATGTTTCCAATCGTTTTGCATTGACGGTAGGTAATGGTTCATTTCCCAGCGCCCGCAATAGTTCTTTCTAACGATAATTGGCACGAATACGTGATATTCGATGTTTCCAATCGTACTGCATCGACGGTAGGTAAGGATTCACGACCCAGCTCCCGCAATGGTTCTTCCTATCGATAATTGGCACGCATACGCGATATTCGATGTTTCCAATCGTTCTGTATCGACGGTAGATAAGGATTCACTTCCCAGCTCCCGCAATCGTTCTTTCTATCGATAATTGGCACGCATACGTGCTATTCGATGTTTCATATCGTTCTGCATCGACGGTAGATAAGGATTCACTTCCCAGCGCCCGCAATCGTTGTTTCTATCGATAATTGGCACGAATACCTGATATTTGATCTTTCCAGTCGTTTTGCATCGACGGTAGGTAAGGATTCATTTCCCAGCGCCCGCAATAGTTCTTTCTAACGATAATTGGCACGAATACGTGATATTCGATGTTTCCAATCGTACTGCATCGACGGTAGGTAAGGATTCACGACCCAGCTCCCGCAATGGTTCTTCCTATCGATAATTGGCACGCATACGTGATATTCGATGTTTCCAATCGTTCTGTATCGACGGTAGATAAGGATTCACTTCCCAGCTCCCGCAATCGTTCTTTCTATCGATAATTGGCACGCATACGTGCTATTCGATGTTTCATATCGTTCTGCATCGACGGTAGGTAAGGATTCACGGCCCAGCTCCCGCAATCGTTCTTTCTATCGATAATTGGCACGAATACGTGATATTCGATGTATCCAATCGTTCTGCATCGACGGTAGATATGGATTCACTTCCCAGCTCCCGCAATCGTTCTATCTATCGATAATTGGCACGGATACGAGATATTCGATGTTTCCAATCGTTCTGCATCGACAGTAGGTAAGGATTCACTTCCCAGCTCCCGCAATCGTACTTTCTATCGATAATTGGCACGCATACGTGCTATTCGATGTTTCCTATCGTTCTGCATCGACGGTAGGTAAAGATTCACTTCCCAGCCCCCGCAATCATTCTTTCTATCGATAATTGGCACGAATACATGATATTCGATGTTTCCAATCGTTCTGTATCGACGGTAGATAAGGATTCAGTTCCCAGCTCCCGCAATGGTTCTTTCTATCGATAATTGGCACGCATACGTGCTATTCGATGTTTCCTATCGTTCTGCATCGACGGTAGGTAAGGATTCACTTCCCAGCTCCCGCAATCGTTCCTTCTGTCGATAATTGGCACGAATACATGATATTCGAAGTTTCCAATCGTTTTGCATTGACGGTAGGTAAGGATTCACTTCCCAGCGCCCGCAATCGTTGTTTCTATCGATAATTGGCACGAATACCTGATATTTGATCTTTCCAGTCGTTTTGCATCGACGGTAGGTAAGGATTCATTTCCCAGCGCCCGCAATAGTTCTTTCTAACGATAATTGGCACGAATACGTGATATTCGATGTTTCCAATCGTTCTGCATCGACGGTAGGTAAGGATTCACTTCCCAGCTCCCGCACGCGTTCTTTCTTTCGATAATTGGCACGAATACTAGATATTCGATGTTTCCAATCGTTTTGCATTGACGGTAGGTAAGGGTTCATTTCCCAGCGCCCGCAATCGTTCTTTCTATCGATAATTGGCACGCATACGTGCTATTCGATGTTTCCTATCGTTCTGCATCGACGGTAGGTAAGGATTCACTACCCAGCTCCTGCAATCGTTCTTTCTATCGATAATTGGCACGAATTCGTGATATTCGATGTATCCAATCGTTCTGCATCGACGGTAGATAAGGATTCACTTCCCAGCTCCCGCAATTGTTCTTTCTATCGATAATTGGCACGAATACGTGATATTCGATGTTTCCAATGGTACTGCATCGACGGTAGGTAAGGATTCACTTCCCAGCTCCCGCACGCGTTCTTTCTATCGATAATTGGCACGAATACGTGATATTCGATGTTTCCAATCGTTCTGTATCGACGGTAGATAAGGATTCACTTCCCAGCTCCCGCAGTGGTTCTTTCTATCGATAATTGGCACGCATACGTGCTATTCGATGTTTCCTATCGTTCTGCATCGACGGTAGGTAAGGATGCACTTCCCAGCTCCCGCAATCGTTCTTTCTATCGTCAATTGGCACGAATACGTGATATTCGATGTTTCCAATCGTTTTGCATTGACGGTAGGTAAGGGTTCATTTCCCAGCGCCCGCAATCGTTCTTTCTATCGAGAATTGGCACGAATACCTGATATTTGATCTTTCCAGTCGTTTTGCATCGACGGTAGGTAAGGATTCATTTCCCAGCGCCCGCAATAGTTCTTTCTAACGATAATTGGCACGAATACGTGATATTCGATGTTTCCAATCGTACTGCATCGACGGTAGGTAAGGATTCACGACCCAGCTCCCGCAATCGTTCTTTCTATCGATAATTGGCACGAATACGTGATATTCGATGTATCCAATCGTTCTGCATCGACGGTAGATAAGGATTCACTTCCCAGCTCCCGCAATCGTTCTTTCTATCGATAATTGGCACGAATTCGTGATATTCGATGTATCCAATCGTTCTGCATCGACGGTAGATAAGGATTCACTTCCCAGCTCCCGCAATCGTTCTTTCTATCGATAATTGGCACGAATACGTGATACTCGATGTTTCCAAACGTTCTGCATCGACGGTAGGTAAGGATTCACTTCCCAGCTCCCGCACGCGTTCTTTCTTTCGATAATTGGCACGAATACGTGATATTCGATGTTTCCAATCGTTCTGTATCGACGGTAGATAAGGATTCACTTCCCAGCTCCCGCAATCGTTCTTTCTATCGATAATTGGCACGCATATGTGCTATTCGATGTTTCCTATCGTTCTGCATCGACGGTAGGTAAGGATTCACTTCCCAGCTCCCGCAATCGTTCTTTCCTTCGTCAATTGGCACGAATACGTGATATTCGTGGTTTCCAATCGTTCTGCATCGACGGTAGGTAAGGATACACTTCCCAGCTCCCACAATCGTTCTTTCTATCGATATTTGGCTCGAATACGTGATATTCGATGTTTCCAATCGTTCTGCATCGACGGTAGGTAAGGATTCACTTCCCAGCTCCCGCAATCATTCTTTCTATCGATAATTGGCACGAATACATGATATTCGATGTTTCCAATCGTTCTGTATCGACGGTAGATAAGGATTCACTTCCCAGCTCCCGCAATCGTTCTTTCTATCGATAATTGGCACGAATACGTGATATTCGATGTATCCAATCGTTCTGCATCGACGGTAGATAAGGATTCACTTCCCAGCTCCCGCAATCGTACAATCTATCGATAATTGGCACGCATACGTTCTATTCGATGTTTCCTATCGTTCTGCATCGACGGTAGGTAAGTATTCACTTCCCAGCTCCCGCAATCGTTCTTTCTATCGATAATTGGCACGTATACGTGATATTCGATGTTTCCAATCGTACTGCATCGACGGTAGGTAAGGATTCACTTCCCAGCTCCCGCAATCGTTCTTTCTATCAATAATTGGCACGAATACGTGATACTCGATGTTTCCAATCGTTCTGCATCGACGGTAGGTAAGGATTCACTTCCCAGCTCCCGCACGCGTTCTTTCTTTCGATAATTGGCACGAATACGTGATATTCGATGTTTCCAATCGTTCTGTATCGACGGTAGATAAGGATTCACTTCCCAGCTCCCGCAATCGTTCTTTCTATCGATAATTGGCACGCATACGTGATATTCGATGTTTCCAATCGTTCTGTATCGACGGTAGATAAGGATACACTTCCCAGCTCCCACAATCGTTGTTTCTATCGATATTTGGCTCGAATACGTGATATTCGATGTTTCCAATCGTTCTGCATCGACGGTAGGTAAGGATTCACTTCCCAGCTCCCGCAATCATTCTTTCTATCGATAATTGGCACGAATACATGATATTCGATGTTTCCAATCGTTCTGTATCGACGGTAGATAAGGATTCACTTCCCAGCTCCCGCAATCGTTCTTTCTATCGATAATTGGCACGAATACATGATATTCGAAGTTTCCAATCGTTTTGCGTTGACGGTAGGTAAGGATTCACTTCCCAGCTCCCGCAATCGTTCTTTCTATCGATAATTGGCACGAATACATGATATTCGAAGTTTCCAATCGTTTTGCATTGACGGTAGGTAAGGATTCACTTCCCAGCTCCCGCAATCGTTCTTTCTATCGATAATTGGCACGAATACATGATATTCGAAGTTTCCAATCGTTTTGCATTGACGGTAGGTAAGGATTCACTTCCCAGCTCCCGCAATCGTTCTTTCTATCGATAATTGGCACGAATACATGATATTCGATGTTTCCAATCGTTTTGCATTGACGGTAGGTAAGGGTTCATTTCCCAGCGCCCGCAATCGTTGTTTCTATCGATAATTGGCACGAAGACCTGATATTTGATCTTTCCAGTCGTACTGCATCGACGGTAGGTAAGGATTCACAACCCAGCTCCCGCAATGGTTCTTTCTATCGATAATTGGCACGCATACGTGATATTCGTGGTTTCCAATCGTTCTGCATCGACGTTAGGTAAGGATACACTTCCCAGCTCCCACAATCGTTCTTCCTATCGATATTTGGCACGAATACGTGATATTCGATGTTTCCAATCGTTCTGCATCGACGGTAGGTAAGGATTCACTTCCCAGCTCCCGCAATCATTCTTTATATCGATAATTGGCACGAATACATGATATTCGATGTTTCCAATCGTTCTGTATCGACGGTAGATAAGGATTCACTTCCCAGCTCCCGCAATGGTTCTTTCTATCGATAATTGGCACGCATACGTGCTATTCGATGTTTCCTATCGTTCTGCATCGACGGTAGGTAAGGATTCACTTCCCAGCTCCCGCAATCGTTCTCTCTATCGATAATTGGCACGAATACATGATATTCGAAGTTTCCAATCGTTTTGCATTGACGGTAGGTAAGGATTCACTTCCCAGCTCCCGCAATCGTTCTTTCTATCGATAATTGGCACGAATACATGATATTCGATGTTTCCAATCGTTTTGCATTGACGGTAGGTAAGGGTTCATTTCCCAGCGCCCGCAATCGTTGTTTCTATCGATAATTGGCACGAATACCTGATATTTGATCTTTCCAGTCGTTTTGCATCGACGGTAGGTAAGGATTCATTTCCCAGCGCCCGCAATAGTTCTTTCTAACGATAATTGGCACGAATACGTGATATTCGATGTTTCCAATCGTACTGCATCGACGGTAGGTAAGGATTCACAACCCAGCTCCCGCAATGGTTCTTTCTATCGATAATTGGCACGCATACGTGATATTCGTGGTTTCCAATCGTTCTGCATCGACGTTAGGTAAGGATACACTTCCCAGCTCCCACAATCGTTCTTCCTATCGATATTTGGCACGAATACGTGATATTCGATGTTTCCAATCGTTCTGCATCGACGGTAGGTAAAGATTCACTTCCCAGCTCCCGCAAACATTCTTTCTATCGATAATTGGCACGAATACATGATATTCGATGTTTCCAATCGTTCTGTATCGACGGTAGATAAGGATTCACTTCCCAGCTCCCGCAATGGTTCTTTCTATCGATAATTGGCACGCATACGTGCTATTCGATGTTTCCTATTGTTCTGCATCGACGGTAGGTACGGATTCACTTCCCAGCTCCCGCAATCGTTCTTTCTATCGATAATTGGCACGAATACATGATATTCGAAGTTTCCAATCGTTTTGCATTGACGGTAGGTAAGGGTTCATTTCCCAGCGCCCGCAATCGTTCTTTCTATCGATAATTGGCACGAATACCTGATATTTGATCTTTCCAGTCGCTTTGCATCGACGTTTGGTAAGGGTTCATTTCCCAGCGCCCGCAATCGTTCTTTCTATCGATAATTGGCACGAATACCTGATATTTGATCTTTCCAGTCGTTTTGCATCGACGGTAGGTAAGGATTCATTTCCCAGCGCCCGCAATAGTTCTTCCTAACGATAATTGGCACGAATACGTGATATTCGATGTTTCCAATCGTACTGCATCGACGGTAGGTAAGGATTCACGACCCAGCTCCCGCAATCGTTCTTTCTATCGATAATTGGCACGAATACGTGATATTCGATGTATCCAATCGTTCTGCATCGACGGTAGATAAGGATTCACTTCCCAGCTCCCGCAATCGTACAATCTATCGATAATTGGCACGCATACGTTCTATTCGATGTTTCCAATCGTTCTGTATCGACGGTAGATAAGGATACACTTCCCAGCTCCCACAATCGTTGTTTCTATCGATATTTGGCTCGAATACGTGATATTCGATGTTTCCAATCGTTCTGCATCGACGGTAGGTAAGGATTCACTTCCCAGCTCCCGCAATCATTCTTTCTATCGATAATTGGCACGAATACATGATATTCGATGTTTCCAATCGTTCTGTATCGACGGTAGATAAGGATTCACTTCCCAGCTCCCGCAATCGTTCTTTCTATCGATAATTGGCACGAATACATGATATTCGAAGTTTCCAATCGTTTTGCGTTGACGGTAGGTAAGGATTCACTTCCCAGCTCCCGCAATCGTTCTTTCTATCGATAATTGGCACGAATACATGATATTCGATGTTTCCAATCGTTTTGCATTGACGGTAGGTAAGGATTCACTTCCCAGCTCCCGCATTCGTTCTTTCTATCGATAATTGGCACGAATACATGATATTCGAAGTTTCCAATCGTTTTGCATTGACGGTAGGTAAGGATTCACTTCCCAGCTCCCGCAATCGTTCTTTCTATCGATAATTGGCACGAATACATGATATTCGATGTTTCCAATCGTTTTGCATTGACGGTAGGTAAGGGTTCATTTCCCAGCGCCCGCAATCGTTGTTTCTATCGATAATTGGCACGAATACCTGATATTTGATCTTTCCAGTCGTACTGCATCGACGGTAGGTAAGGATTCACAACCCAGCTCCCGCAATGGTTCTTTCTATCGATAATTGGCACGCATACGTGATATTCGTGGTTTCCAATCGTTCTGCATCGACGTTAGGTAAGGATACACTTCCCAGCTCCCACAATCGTTCTTCCTATCGATATTTGGCACGAATACGTGATATTCGATGTTTCCAATCGTTCTGCATCGACGGTAGGTAAAGATTCACTTCCCAGCTCCCGCAAACATTCTTTCTATCGATAATTGGCACGAATACATGATATTCGACGTTTCCAATCGTTCTGTATCGGCGGTAGATAAGGATTCACTTCCCAGCTCCCGCAATGGTTCTTTCTATCGATAATTGGCACGCATACGTGCTATTCGATGTTTCCTATTGTTCTGCATCGACGGTAGGTAAGGATTCACTTCCCAGCTCCCGCAATCGTTCTTTCTATCGATAATTGGCACGAATACATGATATTCGAAGTTTCCAATCGTTTTGCATTGACGGTAGGTAAGGATTCACTTCCCAGCTCCCGCAATCGTTCTTTCTATCGATAATTGGCACGAATATATGATATTCGATGTTTCCAATCGTTTTGCATTGACGGTAGGTAAGGTTTCATTTCCCAGCGCCCGCAATCGTTCTTTCTATCGATAATTGGCACGAATACCTGATATTTGATCTTTCCAGTCGCTTTGCATCGACGGTAGGTAAGGGTTCATTTCCCAGCGCCCGCAATCGTTCTTTCTATCGATAATTGGCACGAATACCTGATATTTGATCTTTCCAGTCGCTTTGCATCGACGGTAGGTAAGGGTTCATTTCCCAGCGCCCGCAATCGTTCTTTCTATCGATAATTGGCACGAATACCTGATATTTGATCTTTCCAGTCGTTTTGCATCGGCGGTAGGTAAGGATTCATTTCCCAGCGCCCGCAATAGTTCTTCCTAACGATAATTGGCACGAATACGTGATATTCGATGTTTCCAATCGTACTGCATCGACGGTAGGTAAGGATTCACTTCCCAGCTCCCGCAATCGTTCTTTCTATCAATAATTGGCACGAATACGTGATACTCGATGTTTCCAATCGTTCTGCATCGACGGTAGGTAAGGATTCACTTCCCAGCTCCCGCACGCGTTCTTTCTTTCGATAATTGGCACGAATTCGTGATATTCGATGTATCCAATCGTTCTGCATCGACGGTAGATAAGGATTCACTTCCCAGCTCCCGCAATCGTTCTTTCTATCGATAATTGGCACGAATACGTGATATTCGATGTTTCCAATCGTACTGCATCGACGGTAGGTAAGGATTCACTTCCCAGCTCCCGCAATCGTTCTTTCTATCAATAATTGGCACGAATACGTGATATTCGATGTTTCCAATCGTTCTGCATCGACGGTAGGTAAGGATTCACTTCCCAGCTCCCGCAATCATTCTTTCTATCGATAATTGGCACGAATACATGATATTCGATGTTTCCAATCGTTCTGTATCGACGGTAGATAAGGATTCACTTCCCAGCTCCCGCAATGGTTCTTCCTATCGATAATTGGCACGCATACGTGCTATTCGATGTTTCCTATCGTTCTGCATCGACGGTAGGTAAGGATTCACTTCCCAGCTCCCGCAATCGTTCTTTCTATCGATAATTGGCACGAATACCTGATATTTGATCTTTCCAGTCGTTTTGCATCGACGGTAGGTAAGGATTCATTTCCCAGCGCCCGCAATAGTTCTTTCTAACGATAATTGGCTCGAATACGTGATATTCGATGTTTCCAATCGTTCTGCATCGACGGTAGGTAGGGATTCACTTCCCAGCTACCGCAATCATTCTTTCTATCGATAATTGGCACGAATACATGATATTCGATGTTTCCAATCGTTCTGTATCGACGGTAGATAAGGATTCACTTCCCAGCTCCCGCAATGGTTCTTTCTATTGATAATTGGCACGCATACGTGCTATTCGATGTTTCCTATCGTTCTGCATCGACGGTAGGTAAGGATTCACTTCCCAGCTCCCGCAATCGTTCTTTCTATCGATAATTGGCACGAATACATGATATTCGAAGTTTCCAATCGTTTTGCATTGACGGTAGGTAAGGATTCACTTCCCAGCTCCCGCAATCATTCTTTCTATCGATAATTGGCACGAATACATGATATTCGATGTTTCCAATCGTTTTGCATTGACGGTAGGTAAGGGTTCATTTCCCAGCGCCCGCAATCGTTCTTTCTATCGATAATTGGCACGAATACCTGATATTTGATCTTTCCAGTCGTTTTGCATCGACGGTAGGTAAGGATTCATTTCCCAGCGCCCGCAATAGATCTTTCTAACGATAATTGGCACGAATACGTGATATTCGATGTTTCCAATCGTACTGCATCGACGGTAGGTAAGGATTCACGACCCAGCTCCCGCACGCGTTCTTTCTATCGATAATTGGCACGAATACGTGATATTCGATGTTTCCAATCGTTCTGTATCGACGGTAGATAAGGATTCACTTCCCAGCTCCCGCAATCGTTCTTTCTGTCGATAATTGGCACGAATACGTGATATTCGATGTTTCCAATCGTTCTGTATCGACGGTAGATAAGGATTCACTTCCCAGCTCCCGCAATCGTTCTTTCTATCGATAATTGGCACGCATACGTGCTATTCGATGTTTCCTATCGTTCTGCATCGACGGTAGGTAAGGATTCATTTCCCAGCGCCCGCAATAGTTCTTTCTAACGATAATTGGCACGAATACGTGATATTCGATGTTTCCAATCGTACTGCATCGACGGTAGGTAAGGATTCACTTCCCAGCTCCCGCAATCGTTCTTTCTATCTATAATTGGCACGAATACGTGATACTCGATGTTTCCAATCGTTCTGCATCGACGGTAGGTAAGGATTCACTTCCCAGCTCCCGCACGCGTTCTTTCTATCGATAATTGGCACGAATACGTGATATTCGAAGTTTCCAATCGTTCTGTATCGACGGTAGATAAGGATTCACTTCCCAGCTCCCGCAATCGTTCTTTCTATCGATAATTGGCACGCATACGTGCTATTCGATGTTTCCTATCGTTCTGCATCGACGGTAGGTAAGGATTCACTTCCCAGCTCCCGCAATCGTTCTTTCTATCGTCAATTGGCACGAATACGTGATATTCGTTGTTTCCAATCGTTCTGCATCGACGGTAGGTAAGGATACACTTCCCAGCTCCCACAATCGTTCTTTCTATCGATATTTGGCACGAATACGTGATATTCGATGTTTCCAATCGTTCTGCATCGACGGTAGGTAAGGATTCACTTCCCAGCTCCCGCAATCATTCTTTCTATCGATAATTGGCACGAATACATGATATTCGATGTTTCCAATCGTTCTGCATCGACGGTAGGTAAGAATTCACTTCCCAGCTCCCGCAATCGTTCTTTCTATCGATAATTGGCACGAATACATGATATTCGAAGTTTCCAATCGTTTTGCATTGACGGTAGGTAAGGATTCACTTCCCAGCTCCCGCAATCGTTCTTTCTATCGATAATTGGCACGAATACATGATATTCGATGTTTCCAATAGTTTTGCATCGACGGTAGGTAAGGATTCACTTCCCAGCTCCCGCAATCGTGCTATCTATCGATAATTGGCACGGATACGAGATATTCGATGTTTCCAATCGTCCTGCATCGACGGTAGGTAAGGATTCACTTCCCAGCTCCCGCAATCATTCTTTCTATCGATAATTGGCACGAATACATGATATTCGATGTTTCCAATCGTTCTGCATCGACGGTAGGTAAGGATTCACTTCCCAGCTCCCGCAATCGTTCTTTCTATCGATAATTGGCACGAATTCGTGATATTCGATGTATCCAATCGTTCAGCATCGACGGTAGATAAGGATTCACTTCCCAGCTCCCGCAATCGTTCTTTCTATCGATAATTGGCACGAATACGTGATATTCGATGTTTCCAATCGTTCTGTATCGACGGTAGATAAGGATTCACTTCCCAGCTCCTGCAATCGTTCTTTCTGTCGATAATTGGCACGAATACGTGATATTCGATGTTTCCAATCGTTCTGTATCGACGGTAGATAAGGATTCACTTCCCAGCTCCCGCAATCGTTCTTTCTATCGATAATTGGCACGCATACGTGCTATTCGATGTTTCCTATCGTTCTGCATCGACGGTAGGTAAGGATTCATTTCCCAGCGCCCGCAATAGTTCTTTCTAACGATAATTGGCACGAATACGTGATATTCGATGTTTCCAATCGTACTGCATCGACGGTAGGTAAGGATTCACTTCCCAGCTCCCGCAATCGTTCTTTCTATCTATAATTGGCACGAATACGTGATACTCGATGTTTCCAATCGTTCTGCATCGACGGTAGGTAAGGATTCACTTCCCAGCTCCCGCACGCGTTCTTTCTATCGATAATTGGCACGAATACGTGATATTCGAAGTTTCCAATCGTTCTGTATCGACGGTAGATAAGGATTCACTTCCCAGCTCCCGCAATCGTTCTTTCTATCGATAATTGGCACGCATACGTGCTATTCGATGTTTCCTATCGTTCTGCATCGACGGTAGGTAAGGATTCACTTCCCAGCTCCCGCAATCGTTCTTTCTATCGTCAATTGGCACGAATACGTGATATTCGTTGTTTCCAATCGTTCTGCATCGACGGTAGGTAAGGATACACTTCCCAGCTCCCACAATCGTTCTTTCTATCGATATTTGGCACGAATACGTGATATTCGATGTTTCCAATCGTTCTGCATCGACGGTAGGTAAGGATTCACTTCCCAGCTCCCGCAATCATTCTTTCTATCGATAATTGGCACGAATACATGATATTCGATGTTTCCAATCGTTCTGCATCGACGGTAGGTAAGAATTCACTTCCCAGCTCCCGCAATCGTTCTTTCTATCGATAATTGGCACGAATACATGATATTCGAAGTTTCCAATCGTTTTGCATTGACGGTAGGTAAGGATTCACTTCCCAGCTCCCGCAATCGTTCTTTCTATCGATAATTGGCACGAATACATGATATTCGATGTTTCCAATAGTTTTGCATCGACGGTAGGTAAGGATTCACTTCCCAGCTCCCGCAATCGTGCTATCTATCGATAATTGGCACGGATACGAGATATTCGATGTTTCCAATCGTCCTGCATCGACGGTAGGTAAGGATTCACTTCCCAGCTCCCGCAATCATTCTTTCTATCGATAATTGGCACGAATACATGATATTCGATGTTTCCAATCGTTCTGCATCGACGGTAGGTAAGGATTCACTTCCCAGCTCCCGCAATCGTTCTTTCTATCGATAATTGGCACGAATTCGTGATATTCGATGTATCCAATCGTTCAGCATCGACGGTAGATAAGGATTCACTTCCCAGCTCCCGCAATCGTTCTTTCTATCGATAATTGGCACGAATACGTGATATTCGATGTTTCCAATCGTACTGCATCGACGGTAGGTAAGGATTCACTTCCCAGCTCCCGCAATCGTTCTTTCTATCTATAATTGGCACGAATACGTGATACTCGATGTTTCCAATCGTTCTGCATCGACGGTAGGTAAGGATTCACTTCCCAGCTCCCGCACGCGTTCTTTCTATCGATAATTGGCACGAATACGTGATATTCGATGTTTCCAATCGTTCTGTATCGACGGTAGATAAGGATTCACTTCCCAGCTCCCGCAATCGTTCTTTCTATCGATAATTGGCACGCATACGTGCTATTCGATGTTTCCTATCGTTCTGTATCGACGGTAGGTAAGGATTCACTTCCCAGCTCCCCCAATCGTTCTTTCTATCGTCAATTGGCACGAATACGTGATATTCGTTGTTACCAATCGTTCTGCATCGACGGTAGGTAAGGATACACTTCCCAGCTCCCACAATCGTTCTTTCTATCGATATTTGGCACGAATACGTGATATTCGATGTTTCCAATCGTTCTGCATCGACGGTAGGTAAGGATTCACTTCCCAGCTCCCGCAATCGTTCTTTCTATCGATAATTGGCACGAATACGTGATATTCGATGTTTCCAATCGTACTGCATCGACGGTAGGTAAGGATTCACTTCCCAGCTCCCGCAATCGTTCTTTCTATCTATAATTGGCACGAATACGTGATACTCGATGTTTCCAATCGTTCTGCATCGACGGTAGGTAAGGATTCACTTCCCAGCTCCCGCAATCGTTCTTTCTATCGATAATTGGCACGCATACGTGCTATTCGATGTTTCCTATCGTTCTGTATCGACGGTAGGTAAGGATTCACTTCCCAGCTCCCGCAATCGTTCTTTCTATCGTCAATTGGCACGAATACGTGATATTCGTTGTTTCCAATCGTTCTGCATCGACGGTAGGTAAGGATACACTTCCCAGCTCCCACAATCGTTCTTTCTATCGATATTTGGCACGAATACGTGATATTCGATGTTTCCAATCGTTCTGCATCGACGGTAGGTAAGGATTCACTTCCCAGCTCCCGCAATCGTTCTTTCTATCGATAATTGGCACGAATACGTGATATTCGATGTTTCCAATCGTACTGCATCGACGGTAGGTAAGGATTCACTTCCCAGCTCCCGCAATCGTTCTTTCTATCTATAATTGGCACGAATACGTGATACTCGATGTTTCCAATCGTTCTGCATCGACGGTAGGTAAGGATTCACTTCCCAGCTCCCGCACGCGTTCTTTCTATCGATAATTGGCACGAATACGTGATATTCGATGTTTCCAATCGTTCTGTATCGACGGTAGATAAGGATTCACTTCCCAGCTCCCGCAATCGTTCTTTCTATCGATAATTGGCACGAATACGTGATACTCGATGTTTCCAATCGTTCTGCATCGACGGTAGGTAAGGATTCACTTCCCAGCTCCCGCACGCGTTCTTTCTATCGATAATTGGCACGCATACGTGCTATTCGATGTTTCCTATCGTTCTGCATCGACGGTAGGTAAGGATTCATTTCCCAGCGCCCGCAATAGTTCTTTCTAACGATAATTGGCACGAATACGTGATATTCGATGTTTCCAATCGTACTGCATCGACGGTAGGTAAGGATTCACTTCCCAGCTCCCGCAATCGTTCTTTCTATCTATAATTGGCACGAATACGTGATACTCGATGTTTCCAATCGTTCTGCATCGACGGTAGGTAAGGATTCACTTCCCAGCTCCCGCACGCGTTCTTTCTATCGATAATTGGCACGAATACGTGATATTCGAAGTTTCCAATCGTTCTGTATCGACGGTAGATAAGGATTCACTTCCCAGCTCCCGCAATCGTTCTTTCTATCGATAATTGGCACGCATACGTGCTATTCGATGTTTCCTATCGTTCTGCATCGACGGTAGGTAAGGATTCACTTCCCAGCTCCCGCAATCGTTCTTTCTATCGTCAATTGGCACGAATACGTGATATTCGTTGTTTCCAATCGTTCTGCATCGACGGTAGGTAAGGATACACTTCCCAGCTCCCACAATCGTTCTTTCTATCGATATTTGGCACGAATACGTGATATTCGATGTTTCCAATCGTTCTGCATCGACGGTAGGTAAGGATTCACTTCCCAGCTCCCGCAATCATTCTTTCTATCGATAATTGGCACGAATACATGATATTCGATGTTTCCAATCGTTCTGCATCGACGGTAGGTAAGAATTCACTTCCCAGCTCCCGCAATCGTTCTTTCTATCGATAATTGGCACGAATACATGATATTCGAAGTTTCCAATCGTTTTGCATTGACGGTAGGTAAGGATTCACTTCCCAGCTCCCGCAATCGTTCTTTCTATCGATAATTGGCACGAATACATGATATTCGATGTTTCCAATAGTTTTGCATCGACGGTAGGTAAGGATTCACTTCCCAGCTCCCGCAATCGTGCTATCTATCGATAATTGGCACGGATACGAGATATTCGATGTTTCCAATCGTCCTGCATCGACGGTAGGTAAGGATTCACTTCCCAGCTCCCGCAATCATTCTTTCTATCGATAATTGGCACGAATACATGATATTCGATGTTTCCAATCGTTCTGCATCGACGGTAGGTAAGGATTCACTTCCCAGCTCCCGCAATCGTTCTTTCTATCGATAATTGGCACGAATTCGTGATATTCGATGTATCCAATCGTTCAGCATCGACGGTAGATAAGGATTCACTTCCCAGCTCCCGCAATCGTTCTTTCTATCGATAATTGGCACGAATACGTGATATTCGATGTTTCCAATCGTACTGCATCGACGGTAGGTAAGGATTCACTTCCCAGCTCCCGCAATCGTTCTTTCTATCTATAATTGGCACGAATACGTGATACTCGATGTTTCCAATCGTTCTGCATCGACGGTAGGTAAGGATTCACTTCCCAGCTCCCGCACGCGTTCTTTCTATCGATAATTGGCACGAATACGTGATATTCGATGTTTCCAATCGTTCTGTATCGACGGTAGATAAGGATTCACTTCCCAGCTCCCGCAATCGTTCTTTCTATCGATAATTGGCACGCATACGTGCTATTCGATGTTTCCTATCGTTCTGTATCGACGGTAGGTAAGGATTCACTTCCCAGCTCCCCCAATCGTTCTTTCTATCGTCAATTGGCACGAATACGTGATATTCGTTGTTTCCAATCGTTCTGCATCGACGGTAGGTAAGGATACACTTCCCAGCTCCCACAATCGTTCTTTCTATCGATATTTGGCACGAATACGTGATATTCGATGTTTCCAATCGTTCTGCATCGACGGTAGGTAAGGATTCACTTCCCAGCTCCCGCAATCGTTCTTTCTATCGATAATTGGCACGAATACGTGATATTCGATGTTTCCAATCGTACTGCATCGACGGTAGGTAAGGATTCACTTCCCAGCTCCCGCAATCGTTCTTTCTATCTATAATTGGCACGAATACGTGATACTCGATGTTTCCAATCGTTCTGCATCGACGGTAGGTAAGGATTCACTTCCCAGCTCCCGCAATCGTTCTTTCTATCGATAATTGGCACGCATACGTGCTATTCGATGTTTCCTATCGTTCTGTATCGACGGTAGGTAAGGATTCACTTCCCAGCTCCCGCAATCGTTCTTTCTATCGTCAATTGGCACGAATACGTGATATTCGTTGTTTCCAATCGTTCTGCATCGACGGTAGGTAAGGATACACTTCCCAGCTCCCACAATCGTTCTTTCTATCGATATTTGGCACGAATACGTGATATTCGATGTTTCCAATCGTTCTGCATCGACGGTAGGTAAGGATTCACTTCCCAGCTCCCGCAATCGTTCTTTCTATCGATAATTGGCACGAATACGTGATATTCGATGTTTCCAATCGTACTGCATCGACGGTAGGTAAGGATTCACTTCCCAGCTCCCGCAATCGTTCTTTCTATCTATAATTGGCACGAATACGTGATACTCGATGTTTCCAATCGTTCTGCATCGACGGTAGGTAAGGATTCACTTCCCAGCTCCCGCACGCGTTCTTTCTATCGATAATTGGCACGAATACGTGATATTCGATGTTTCCAATCGTTCTGTATCGACGGTAGATAAGGATTCACTTCCCAGCTCCCGCAATCGTTCTTTCTATCGATAATTGGCACGCAAACGTGCTATTCGATGTTTCCTATCGTTCTGTATCGACGGTAGGTAAGGATTCACTTCCCAGCTCCCGCAATCGTTCTTTCTATTGTCAATTGGCACGAATACGTGATATTCGTTGTTTCCAATCGTTCTGCATCGACGGTAGGTAAGGATACACTTCCCAGCTCCCACAATCGTTCTTTCTATCGATATTTGGCACGAATACGTGATATTCGATGTTTCCAATCGTTCTGCATCGACGGTAGGTAAGGATTCACTTCCCAGCTCCCGCAATCGTTCTTTCTATCGATAATTGGCACGAATACATGATATTCGATGTTTCCAATCGTTCTGCATCGACGGTAGGTAAGGATTCACTTCCCAGCTCCCGCAATCGTTCTTTCTATCGATAATTGGCACGAATACATGATATTCGAAGTTTCCAATCGTTTTGCATTGACGGTAGGTAAGGATTCACTTCCCAGCTCCCGCAATCGTTCTTTCTATCGATAATTGGCACGAATACATGATATTCGATGTTTCCAATCGTTTTGCATTGACGGTAGGTAAGGGTTCATTTCCCAGCGCCCGCAATCGTTCTTTCTATCGTTAATTGGCACGAATACCTGATATTTGATCTTTCCAGTCGTTTTGCATCGACGGTAGGTAAGGATTCATTTCCCAGCGCCCGCAATAGTTCCTTCTAACGATAATTGGCACGAATACGTGATATTCGATGTTTCCAATCGTACTGCATCGACGGTAGGTAAGGATTCACGACCCAGCTCCCGCAATCGTTCTTTCTATCGATAATTGGCACGAATACGTGATATTCGATGTATCCAATCGTTCTGCATCGACGGTAGATAAGGATTCACTTCCCAGCTCCCGCAATCGTTCTATCTATCGATAATTGGCACGGATACGAGATATTCGATGTTTCCAATCGTTCTGCATCGACGGTAGGTAAGGATTCACTTCCCAGCTCCCGCACGCGTTCTTTCTATCGATAATTGGCACGAATACGTGATATTCGATGTTTCCAATCGTTCTGCATCGACAGTAGGTAAGGATTCACTTCCCAGCTCCCGCAATCGTACTTTCTATCGATAATTGGCACGCATACGTGCTATTCGATGTTTCCTATCGTTCTGCATCGACGGTAGGTAAGTATTCACTTCCCAGCTCCCGCAATCGTTCTTTCTATCGATAATTGGCACGAATACGTGATATTCGATGTTTCCAATCGTACTGCATCGACGGTAGGTAAGGATTCACTTCCCAGCTCCCGCAATCGTTCTTTCTATCGATAATTGGCACGAATACGTGATATTCGATGTTTCCAATCGTTCTGTATCGACGGTAGATAAGGATTCACTTCCCAGCTCCCGCAATCGTTCTTTCTATCGATAATTGGCACGAATACGTGATATTCGATGTTTCCAATCGTTCTGCATCGACGGTAGATAAGGATTCACTTCCCAGCTCCCGCAATCGTTCTTTCTATCGATAATTGGCACGAATACGTGATATTCGATGTTTCCAATCGTACTGCATCGACGGTAGGTAAGGATTCACTTCCCAGCTCCCGCAATCGTTCTTTCTATCGATAATTGGCACGAATACGTGATATTCGATGTTTCCAATCGTACTGCATCGACGGTAGGTAAGGATTCACTTCCCAGCTCCCGCAATCGTTCTTTCTATCAATAATTGGCACGAATACGTGATACTCGATGTTTCCAATCGTTCTGCATCGACGGTAGGTAAGGATTCACTTCCCAGCTCCCGCACGCGTTCTTTCTATCGATAATTGGCACGAATACGTGATATTCGATGTTTCCAATCGTTCTGTATCGACAGTGGATAAGGATTCACTTCCAAGCTCCCGCAATCGTTCTTTCTATCGATAATTGGCACGCATACGTGCTATTCGATGTTTCCTATCGTTCTGCATCGACGGTAGGTAAGGATTCACTTCCCAGCTCCCGCAATCGTACTTTCTATCGATAATTGGCACGCATACGTGCTATTCGATGTTTCCTATCGTTCTGCATCGACGGTAGGTAAGTATTCGCTTCCCAGCTCCCGCAATCGTTCTTTCTATCGATAATTGGCACGAATATGTGATATTCGATGTTTCCAATCGTACTGCATCGACGGTAGGTAAGGATTCACTTCCCAGCTCCCGCAATCGTTATTTCTATCGATAATTGGCACGAATACGTGATATTCGATGTTTCCAATCGTTCTGTATCGACGGTAGATAAGGATTCACTTCCCAGCTCCCGCAATCGTTCTTTCTATCGATAATTAGCACGAATACGTGATATTCGATGTTTCCAATCGTTCTGCGTCGACGGTAGATAAGGATTCACTTCCCAGCTCCCGCAATCGTTCTTTCTATCGATAATTGGCACGAATACGTGATATTCGATGTTTCCAATCGTACTGCATCGACGGTAGGTAAGGATTCACTTCCCAGCTCCCGCAATCGTTCTTTCTATCGATAATTGGCACGAATACGTGATATTCGATGTTTCCAATCGTACTGCATCGACGGTAGGTAAGGATTCACTTCCCAGCTCCCGCAATCGTGCTATCTATCGATAATTGGCACGGATACGAGATATTCGATGTTTCCTATCGTTCTGCATCGACGGTAGGTAAGTATTCACTACCCAGCTCCTGCAATCGTTCTTTCTATCGATAATTGGCACGAATTCGTGATATTCGATGTATCCAATCGTTCTGCATCGACGGTAGATAAGGATTCATTTCCCAGCGCCCGCAATCGTTCTCTCTATCGATAATTGGCACGAATACAGGATATTCGATGTTTACCATCGTTCTGCATTGACGGTATGTAAGGATTCATTTCCCAGCGCCCGCAATCGTTCTTTCTATCCATAATTGGCACGAATACCTGATATTTGATCTTTCCAATCGTTTTGCATCGACGGTAGGTAAGGATTCATTTCCCAAAGCCCGCAATCGTTCTTTCTAACGATAATTGGCACGAATACGTGATATTCGAAGTTTCCAATCGTTCTGCATCGACGGTAGATAAGGATTCACTTCCCAGCTCCCGCAATCGTTCTTTCTATCGATAATTGGCACGAATACGTGATATTCGATGTTTCCAATCGTACTGCATCGACGGTAGGTAAGGATTCACTTCCCAGCTCCCGCAATCGTTCTTTCTATCGATAATTGGCACGAATACGTGATATTCGCTGTTTCCAATCGTTTTCCATCGACGGTAGGTAAAGATTCATTACCCAGCGCCCGCAATCGTTCTTTCTATCAATAATTGGCACGAATACGTGATATTCAATGTTTCCAATCGTTCGGTATCGACGGTAGGTAAGGATTCACTTAACAGCTCTCGCAATCGTTCTATCTAACGATAATTGGCACGAATACGAGATATTCGATGTTTCCAATCATTCTGCATCGACGGTAGGTAAGGATTCAGTTCCCAGCTCCCGCAATCGTTCTTTCTATCGATAATTGGCACGAATACATGATATTCGATCTTTCCAGTCGTTTTGCATCGACGCTAGGTAAGGATTCATTTCCCAGCGCCCGCAATAGTTCTTTCTAACGATAATTGGCACGAATACGTGATTATCGATGTTTCCAATCGTTCTGCATCGACGGTAGGTAAGGATTCACTTCCCAGCTCCCGCAATCGTTCTTTCTATCGTCAATTGGCACGAATACGTGATATTCGTGGTTTCCAATCGTTCTGCATCGACGGTAGGTAAGGATTCACTTCCCAGCTCCCGCCATCGTTTTTTCTATCGTCAATTGGCACGAATACGTGATATTCGTGGTTTCCAATCGTTCTGCATCGACGGTAGGTAAGGATTCACTTCCCAGCTCCCGCAATCGTACTTTCTATCGATAATTGGCACGCATACGTGCTATTCGATGTTTCCTATCGTTCTGCATCGACGGTAGGTAAGTATTCACTACCCAGCTCCTGCAATCGTTCTTTCTATCGATAATTGGCACGAATTCGTGATATTCGATGTATCCAATCGTTCTGCATCGACGGTAGATAAGGATTCATTTCCCAGCGCCCGCAATCGTTCTCTCTATCGATAATTGGCACGAATACAGGATATTCGATGTTTACCATCGTTCTGCATTGACGGTATGTAAGGATTCATTTCCCAGCGCCCGCAATCGTTCTTTCTATCCATAATTGGCACGAATACATGATATTCGATCTTTCCAGTCGTTTTGCATCGACGCTAGGTAAGGATTCATTTCCCAGCGCCCGCAATAGTTCTTTCTAACGATAATTGGCACGAATACGTGATATTCGATGTTTCCAATCGTTCTGCATCGACGGTAGGTAAGGATTCACTTCCCAGCTCCCGCAATCGTTCTTTCTATCGTCAATTGGCACGAATACGTGATATTCGATGTTTCCAATCGTTCTGCATCGACGGTAGGTAAGGATTCACTTCCCAGCTCCCGCAATGGTTCTTTCCATCGATAATTGGCACGCATACGTGCTATTCGATGTTTCCAATCGTTCTGCATCGACGGTAGGTAAGGATTCACTTCCCAGCTCCCGCAATCGTTCTTTCTATAGTCAATTGGCACGAATACGTGATATTCGTGGTTTCCAATCGTTCTGCATCGACGGTAGGTAAGGATTCATTTCCCAGCGCCCGCAATAGTTCTTTCTAACGATAATTGGCACGAATACGTGATATTCGATGTTTCCAATCGTTCTGCATCGACGGTAGGTAAGGATTCATTTCCCAGCGCCCGCAATCGTTCTTTCTATCGATAATTGGCACGAATACCTGATATTTGATATTTCCAGTCGTTTTGCATCGGCGGTAGGTAAGGATTCATTTCCCAGCGCCCGCAATAGTTCTTTCTAACGATAATTGGCACGAATACGTGATATTCGATGTTTCCAATCGTTCTGCATCGACGGTAGGTAAGGATTCACTTCCCAGCTCCCGCAATGGTTCTTTCCATCGATAATTGGCACGCATACGTGCTATTCGATGTTTCCTATCGTTCTGCATCGACGGTAGGTAAGTATTCACTTCCCAGCTCCCGCAATCGTTCTTTCTATCGTCAATTGGCACGAATACGTGATATTCGTGGTTTCCAATCGTTCTGCATCGACGGTAGGTAAGGATACACTTCCCAGCTCCCACAATGGTTCTTTCTATCGATAATTGGCACGCATACGTGCTATTCGATGTTTCCTATCGTTCTGCATCGACGGTAGGTAAGGATTCACTTCCCAGCTCCCGCACGCGTTCTTTCTATCGATAATTGGCACGAATACGAGATATTCGATGTTTCCAATCATTCTGCATCGACGGTAGGTAAGGATTCACTTCCCAGCTCCCGCAATCGTTCTTTCTATCGATAATTGGCACGAATACATGATATTCGATCTTTCCAGCCGTTTTGCATCGACGCTAGGTAAGGATTCATTTCCCAGCGCCCGCAATAGTTCTTTCTAACGATAATTGGCACGAATACGTGATATTCGATGTTTCCAATCGTTCTGCATCGACGGTAGGTAAGGATTCACTTCCCAGCTCCCGCAATGGTTCTTTCCATCGATAATTGGCACGCATACGTGCTATTCGATGTTTCCTATCGTTCTGCATCGACGGTAGGTAAGGATTCACTACCCAGCTCCCGCAATCGTTCTTTCTATCGATAATTGGCACGAATACCTGATATTCGATGTTTCCAATCGATCTGCATCGACGGTAGGTAAGGATTCAATTCCCAGCGCCCGCAATCGTTCTTTCTATCGATAATTGGCACGAATACCTGATATTTGATATTTCCAGTCGTTTTGCATCGACGGTAGGTAAGGATTCATTTCCCAGCGCCCGCAATAGTTCTTTCTAACGATAATTGGCACGAATACGTGATATTCGATGTTTCCAATCGTTCTGCATCGACGGTAGGTAAGGATTCACTTCCCAGCTCCCGCAATGGTTCTTTCCATCGATAATTGGCACGCATACGTGCTATTCGATGTTTCCTATCGTTCGGCATCGACAGTAGGTAAGGATTCACTTCCCAGCTCCCGCAATCGTTCTTTCTATCGATAATTGGCACGCATACGTGCTATTCGATGTTTCCTAGCGTTCTGCATCGACGGTAGGTAAGTATTCACTACCCAGCTCCCGCAATCGTTCTTTCTATCGATAATTGGCACGAATTCGTGATATTCGATGTATCCAATCGTTCTGCAACGACGGTAGATAAGGATTGACTTAACAGCTCCCGCAATCGTTCTTTCTATCGATAATTGGCACGAATTCGTGATATTCGATGTATCCAATCGTTCTGCATCGACGGTAGATAAGGATTCATTTCCCAGCGCCCGCAATCGTTCTTTCAATCGATAATTGGCACGAATACGTGATATTCGATGTTTCCAATCGTTCTGCATCGATGGTAGATAAGGATTCACTTTCCAGCTCCCGCAATCTTTCTTTGTATCCATAATTGGCACGAATAAGTTATATTCGATGTTTCCAATCGTTCTGGATCGACGATATGTAAGGATTCACTTCTCAGCTCCCGCAATCGTTCGTTCTATCGATAATTGGCACGCATACGTGCTATTCGATGTTTCCAATCGTTCTGTATCGACGGTAGGTAAGGATTCACTTCCCAGCTCCCGCAATCGTTCTTTCTATCGATAATTGGCACGCATACGTGCTATTCGATGTTTCCTATCGTTCTGCATCGACGGTAGGTAAGGATTCACTACCCAGCTCCCGCAATCGTTGTTTCTATCGATAATTGGCACGAATACGTGATATTCGCTGTTTCCAATCGTTTTCCATCGACGGTAGGTAAAGATTCATTTCCCAGCGCCCGCAATCGTTCTTTCTATCAATAATTGGCCCGAATACGTGATATTCAATGTTTCCAATCGTTCTGTATCGACGGTAGGTAAGGATTCACTTAACAGCTCCCGCAATCGTTCTATCTACCGATAATTGGCACGAATACGAGATATTCGATGTTTCCAATCATTCTGCATCGACGGTAGATAAGGATTCACTTTCCAGCTCCCGCAATCTTTCTTTGTATCGATAATTGGCACGAATAAGTTATATTCGATGTTTCCAATCGTTCTGGATGGACGATATGTAAGGATACACTTCCCAGCTCCCACAATCGTTCTTTCTATCGATAATTGGCACGAATACGTGATATTCGATGTTTCCAATCGTTCTGCATCGACGGTAGGTAAGGATTCACTTCCCAGCTCCCGCAATCGTTCTTTCTATCGTCAATTGGCACGAATACGTGATATTCGTGGTTTCCAATCGTTCTGCATCGACGGTAGGTAAGGATTCATTTCCCAGCGCCCGCAATAGTTCTTTCTAACGATAATTGGCACGAATACGTGATATTCGATGTTTCCAATCGTTCTGCATCGACGGTAGGTAAGGATTCACTTCCCAGCTCCCGCAATCGTTCTTTCTATCGATAATTGGCACGAATACATGATATTCGATGTTTCCAATCGTTTTGCATTGACGGTAGGTAAGGGTTCATTTCCCAGCGCCCGCAATTGTTCTTTCTATCGATAATTGGCACGAATACCTGATATTTGATCTTTCCAGTCGTTTTGCATCGACGGTAGGTAAGGATTCATATCCCAGCGCCCGCAATAGTTCTTTCTAACGATAATTGGCACGAATACGTGATATTCGATGTTTCCAATCGTACTGCATCGACGGTAGGTAAGGATTCACGACCCAGCTCCCGCAATCGTTCTTTCTATCGATAATTGGCACGAATACGTGATATTCGATGTATCCAATCGTTCTGCATCGACGGTAGATAAGGATTCACTTCCCAGCTCCCGCAATCGTTCTATCTATCGATAATTGGCACGGATACGAGATATTCGATGTTTCCAATCGTTCTGCATCGACGGTAGGTAAGGATTCACTTCCCAGCTCCCGCACGCGTTCTTTCTATCGAGAATTGGCACGAATACGTGATATTCGATGTTTCCAATCGTTCTGCATCGACAGTAGGTAAGGATTCACTTCCCAGCTCCCGCAATCGTTCTTTCTATCGATAATTGGCACGCATACGTGCTATTCGATGTTTCCTATCGTTCTGCATCGACGGTAGGTAAGTATTCACTTCCCAGCTCCCGCAATCGTTCTTTCTATCGATAATTGGCACGAATACGTGATATTCGATGTTTCCAATCGTACTGCATCGACGGTAGGTAAGGATTCACTTCCCAGCTCCCGCAATCGTTCTTTCTATCAATAATTGGCACGAATACGTGATACTCGATGTTTACAATCGTTCTGCATCGACGGTAGGTAAGGATTCACTTCCCAGCTCCCGCACGCGTTCTTTCTATCGATAATTGGCACGAATACGTGATATTCGATGTTTCCAATCGTTCTGTATCGACGGTAGTTAAGGATTCACTTCCCTGCTCCCGCAATCGTGCTATCTATCGATAATTGGCACGGATACGAGATATTCGATGTTTCCAATCGTTCTGCATCGACAGTAGGTAAGGATTCACTTCCCAGCTCCCGCAATCGTGCTATCTATCGATAATTGGCACGGATACGAGATATTCGATGTTTCCAATCGTTCTGCATCGACAGTAGGTAAGGATTCACTTCCCAGCTCCCGCAATCGTACTTTCTATCGATAATTGGCACGCATACGTGCTATTCGATGTTTCCTATCGTTCTGCATCGACGGTAGGTAAGTATTCACTACCCAGCTCCTGCAATCGTTCTTTCTATCGATAATTGGCACGAATTCGTGATATTCGATGTTTCCTATCGTTCTGCATCGACGGTAGGTAAGTATTCACTACCCAGCTCCTGCAATAGTTCTTTCTAACGATAATTGGCACGAATACGTGATATTCGATGTTTCCAATCGTACTGCATCGACGGTAGGTAAGGATTCACGACCCAGCTCCCGCAATCGTTCTTTCTATCGATAATTGGCACGAATACGTGATATTCGATGTATCCAATCGTTCTGCATCGACAGTAGGTAAGGATTCACTTCCCAGCTCCCGCAATCGTTCTTTCTATCGATAATTGGCACGCATACGTGCTATTCGATGTTTCCTATCGTTCTGCATCGACGGTAGGTAAGTATTCACTTCCCAGCTCCCGCAATCGTTCTTTCTATCGATAATTGGCACGAATACGTGATATTCGATGTTTCCAATCGTACTGCATCGACGGTAGGTAAGGATTCACTTCCCAGCTCCCGCAATCGTTCTTTCTATCAATAATTGGCACGAATACGTGATACTCGATGTTTACAATCGTTCTGCATCGACGGTAGGTAAGGATTCACTTCCCAGCTCCCGCACGCGTTCTTTCTATCGATAATTGGCACGAATACGTGATATTCGATGTTTCCAATCGTTCTGTATCGACGGTAGATAAGGATTCACTTCCCTGCTCCCGCAATCGTGCTATCTATCGATAATTGGCACGGATACGAGATATTCGATGTTTCCAATCGTTCTGCATCGACAGTAGGTAAGGATTCACTTCCCAGCTCCCGCAATCGTGCTATCTATCGATAATTGGCACGGATACGAGATATTCGATGTTTCCAATCGTTCTGCATCGACAGTAGGTAAGGATTCACTTCCCAGCTCCCGCAATCGTACTTTCTATCGATAATTGGCACGCATACGTGCTATTCGATGTTTCCTATCGTTCTGCATCGACGGTAGGTAAGTATTCACTACCCAGCTCCTGCAATCGTTCTTTCTATCGATAATTGGCACGAATTCGTGATATTCGATGTTTCCTATCGTTCTGCATCGACGGTAGGTAAGTATTCACTACCCAGCTCCTGCAATAGTTCTTTCTAACGATAATTGGCACGAATACGTGATATTCGATGTTTCCAATCGTACTGCATCGACGGTAGGTAAGGATTCACGACCCAGCTCCCGCAATCGTTCTTTCTATCGATAATTGGCACGAATACGTGATATTCGATGTATCCAATCGTTCTGCATCGACGGTAGATAAGGATTCACTTCCCAGCTCCCGCAATCGTTCTATCTATCGATAATTGGCACGGATACGAGATATTCGATGTTTCCAATCGTTCTGCATCGACGGTAGGTAAGGATTCACTTCCCAGCTCCCGCAATCGTTCTATCTATCGATAATTGGCACGGATACGAGATATTCGATGTTTCCAATCGTTCTGCATCGACGGTAGGTAAGGATTCACTTCCCAGCTCCCGCACGCGTTCTTTCTATCGATAATTGGCACGAATACGTGATATTCGATGTTTCCAATCGTTCTGCATCGACAGTAGGTAAGGATTCACTTCCCAGCTCCCGCAATCGTACTTTCTATCGATAATTGGCACGCATACGTGCTATTCGATGTTTCCTATCGTTCTGCATCGACGGTAGGTAAGGATTCACTTCCCAGCTCCCGCAATCGTGCTATCTATCGATAATTGGCACGAATACAGGATATTCGATGTTTACCATCGTTCTGCATTGACGGTATGTAAGGATTCATTTCCCAGCGCCCGCAATCGTTCTTTCTATCCATAATTGGCACGAATACGTGATATTCGCTGTTTCCAATCGTTTTCCATCGACGGTAGGTAAAGATTCATTTCCCAGCGCCCGCAATCGTTCTTTCTATCAATAATTGGCACGAATACGTGATATTCAATGTTTCCAATCGTTCTGTATCGACGGTAGGTAAGGATTCACTTAACAGCTCTCGCAATCGTTCTATCTAACGATAATTGGCACGAATACGAGATATTCGATGTTTCCAATCATTCTGCATCGACGGTAGGTAAGGATTCACTTCCCAGCTCCCGCACGCGTTCTTTCTATCGATAATTGGCACGAATACGTGATATTCGATGTTTCCAATCGTTCTGTATCGACGGTAGATAAGGATTCACTTCCCTGCTCCCGCAATCGTGCTATCTATCGATAATTGGCACGGATACGTGCTATTCGATGTTTCCTATCGTTCTGCATCGACGGTAGGTAAGTATTCACTACCCAGCTCCTGCAATCGTTCTTTCTATCGATAATTGGCACGAATTCATGATATTCGATGTATCCAATCGTTCTGCACCGACGGTAGATAAGGATTCATTTCCCAGCGCCCGCAATCGTTCTCTCTATCGATAATTGGCACGAATACGTGATATTCGATGTTTCCAATCGTTCTGCATCGACGGTAGGTAAGGATTCACTTCCCAGCTCCCGCAATCGGTCTTTCTATCGTCAATTGGCACGAATACGCGATATTCGATGTTTCCAATCGTACTGCATCGACTGTAGGTAAGGATTCACTTCCCAGCTCCCGCAATGGTTCTTTCCATCGATAATTGGCACGCATACGTGCTATTCGATGTTTCCAAACGTTATGTATCGACGGTAGGTAAGGATTCACTTCCCAGCTCCCGCAATCGTTCTTGCTATCGTCAATTGGCACGAATACGTGATATTCGTTGTTTCCAATCGTACTGCATCGACGGTAGGTAAGGATTCATTTCCCAGCGCCCGCAATAGTTCTTTCTAACGATAATTGGCACGAATACGTGATATTCGATGTTTCCAATCGTTTTGCATCGACGGTAGGTAAGGATTCATTTCCCAGAGCCCGCAATCGTTCTTTCTAACGATAATTGGCACGAATACGTGATATTCGATGTTTCCAATCGTTCTGCATCGACGGTAGATAAGGATTCACTTCCCAGCTCCCGCAATCGTTCTTTCTATCGATAATTGGCACGAATACGAGATATTCGATGTTTCCAATCATTCTGCATCGACGGTAGGTAAGGACTCACTTCCCAGCTCCCGCAATCGTTCTTTCTATCGATAATTGGCACGAATACATGATATTCGATCTTTCCAGCCGTTTTGCATCGACGCTAGGTAAGGATTCATTTCCCAGCGCCCGCAATAGTTCTTTCTAACGATAATTGGCACGAATACATGATATTTGATATTTCCAGTCGTTTTGCATCGACGGTAGGTAAGGATTCATTTCCCAGCGCCCGCAATAGTTCTTTCTAACGATAATTGGCACGAATACGTGATATTCGATGTTTCCAATCGTTCTGCATCGACGGTAGGTAAGGATTCACTTCCCAGCTCCCGCAATGGTTCTTTCCATCGATAATTGGCACGCATACGTGCTATTCGATGTTTCCTATCGTTCGGCATCGACAGTAGGTAAGGATTCACTTCCAGCTCCCGCAATCGTTCTTTCTATCGATAATTGGCACGCATACGTGCTATTCGATGTTTCCTATCGTTCTGCATCGACGGTAGGTAAGTATTCACTACCCAGCTCCCGCAATCGTTCTTTCTATCGATAATTGGCACGAATTCGTGATATTCGATGTATCCAATCGTTCTGCAACGACGGTAGATAAGGATTAACTTAACAGCTCCCGCAATCGTTCTTTCTATCGATAATTGGCACGAATTCGTGATATTCGATGTATCCAATCGTTCTGCATCGACGGTAGATAAGGATTCATTTCCCAGCGCCCGCAATCGTTCTTTCTATCGATAATTGGCACGAATACGTGATATTCGATGTTTCCAATCGTTCTGCATCGATGGTAGATAAGGATTCACTTTCCAGCTCCCGCAATCTTTCTTTGTATCCATAATTGGCACGAATAAGTTATATTCGATGTTTCCAATCGTTCTGGATCGACGATATGTAAGGATTCACTTCTCAGCTCCCGCAATCGTTCGTTCTATCGATAATTGGCACGCATACGTGCTATTCGATGTTTCCAATCGTTCTGTATCGACGGTAGGTAAGGATTCACTTCCCAGCTCCCGCAATCGTTCTTTCTATCGTCAATTGGCACGAATACGTGATATTCGATGTTTCCAATCGTACTGCATCGACTGTAGGTAAGGATTCACTTCCCAGCTCCCGCAATGGTTCTTTCCATCAATAATTGGCACGCATACGTGCTATTCGATGTTTCCAATCGTTCTGTATCGACGGTAGGTAAGGATTCACTTCCCAGCTCCCGCAATCGTTCTTTCTATCGTCAATTGGCACGAATACGTGATATTCGTTGTTTCCAATCGTACTGCATCGACGGTAGGTAAGGATTCACTTCCCAGCTCCCGCAATGGTTGTTTCCATCGATAATTGGCACGCATACGTGCTATTCGATGTTTCCAATCGTTCTGTATCGACGGTAGGTAAGGATTCACTTCCCAGCTCCCGCAATCGTTCTTTCTATCGATAATTGGCACGCATACGTGCTATTCGATGTTTCCTATCGTTCTGCATCGACGGTAGGTAAGGATTCACTACCCAGCTCCCGCAATCGTTGTTTCTATCGATAATTGGCACGAATACGTGATATTCGCTGTTTCCAATCGTTTTCCATCGACGGTAGGTAAAGATTCATTTCCCAGCGCCCGCAATCGTTCTTTCTATCAATAATTGGCACGAATACGTGATATTCAATGTTTCCAATCGTTCTGTATCGACGGTAGGTAAGGATTCACTTAACAGCTCCCGCAATCGTTCTATCTACCGATAATTGGCACGAATACGAGATATTCGATGTTTCCAATCATTCTGCATCGACGGTAGATAAGGATTCACTTTCCAGCTCCCGCAATCTTTCTTTGTATCGATAATTGGCACGAATAAGTTATATTCGATGTTTCCAATCGTTCTGGATGGACGATATGTAAGGATACACTTCCCAGCTCCCACAATCGTTCTTTCTATCGATAATTGGCACGAATACGTGATATTCGATGTTTCCAATCGTTCTGCATCGACGGAAGGTAAGGATTCACTTCCCAGCTCCCGCAATCGTTCTTTCTATCGTCAATTGGCACGAATTCGTGATATTCGTGGTTTCCAATCGTTCTGCATCGACGGTAGGTAAGGATTCATTTCCCAGCGCCCGCAATAGTTCTTTCTAACGATAATTGGCACGAATACGTGATATTCGATGTTTCCAATCGTTCTGCATCGACGGTAGGTAAGGATTCACTTCCCAGCTCCCGCAATCGTTCTTTCTATCGATAATTGGCACGAATACATGATATTCGATGTTTCCATTCGTTTTGCATTGACGGTAGGTAAGGGTTCATTTCCCAGCGCTCGCAATTGTTCTTTCTATCGATAATTCGCACGAATACCTGATATTTGATCTTTCCAGTCGTTTTGCATCGACGGTAGGTAAGGATTCATATCCCAGCGCCCGCAATAGTTCTTTCCAACGATAATTGGCACGAATACGTGATATTCGATGTTTCCAATCGTACTGCATCGACGGTAGGTAAGGATTCACGACCCAGCTCCCGCAATCGTTCTTTCTATCGATAATTGGCACGAATACGTGATATTCGATGTATCCAATCGTTCTGCATCGACGGTAGATAAGGATTCACTTCCCAGCTCCCGCAATCGTTCTTTCTAACGAGAATTGGCACGAATACGTGATATTCGATGTTTCCAATCGTACTGCATCGACGGTAGGTAAGGATTCACGACCCAGCTCCCGCAATCGTTCTTTCTATCGATAATTGGCACGCATACGTGCTATTCGATGTTTCCTATCGTTCTGCATCGACGGTAGGTAAGTATTCACTTCCCAGCTCCCGCAATCGTTCTTTCTATCGATAATTGGCACGAATACGTAATATTCGATGTTTCCAATCGTACTGCATCGACGGTAGGTAAGGATTCACTTCCCAGCTCCCGCAATCGTTCTTTCTATCAATAATTGGCACGAATACGTGATACTCGATGTTTCCAATCGTTCTGCATCGACGGTAGGTAAGGATTCACTTCCCAGCTCCCGCACGCGTTCTTTCTATCGATAATTGGCACGAATACGTGATATTCGATGTTTCCAATCGTTCTGTATCGACGGTAGATAAGGATTCACTTCCCTGCTCCCGCAATCGTGCTATCTATCGATAATTGGCACGGATACGAGATATTCGATGTTTCCAATCGTTCTGCATCGACAGTAGGTAAGGATTCCCTTCCCAGCTCCCGCAATCGTGCTATCTATCGATAATTGGCACGGATACGAGATATTCGATGTTTCCAATCGTTCTGCATCGACAGTAGGTAAGGATTCACTTCCCAGCTCCCGCAATCGTACTTTCTATCGATAATTGGCACGCATACGTGCTATTCGATGTTTCCTATCGTTCTGCATCGACGGTAGGTAAGTATTCACTACCCAGCTCCTGCAATCGTTCTTTCTATCGATAATTGGCACGAATTCGTGATATTCGATGTTTCCTATCGTTCTGCATCGACGGTAGGTAAGTATTCACTACCCAGCTCCTGCAATAGTTCTTTCTAACGATAATTGGCACGAATACGTGATATTCGATGTTTCCAATCGTACTGCATCGACGGTAGGTAAGGATTCACGACCCAGCTCCCGCAATCGTTCTTTCTATCGATAATTGGCACGAATACGTGATATTCGATGTATCCAATCGTTCTGCATCGACGGTAGATAAGGATTCACTTCCCAGCTCCCGCAATCGTTCTATCTATCGATAATTGGCACGGATACGAGATATTCGATGTTTCCAATCGTTCTGCATCGACGGTAGGTAAGGATTCACTACCCAGCTCCCGCAATCGTTCTATCTATCGATAATTGGCACGGATACGAGATATTCGATGTTTCCAATCGTTCTGCATCGACGGTAGGTAAGGATTCACTTCCCAGCTCCCGCACGCGTTCTTTCTATCGATAATTGGCACGAATACGTGATATTCGATGTTTCCAATCGTTCTGCATCGACAGTAGGTAAGGATTCACTTCCCAGCTCCCGCAATCGTACTTTCTATCGATAATTGGCACGCATACGTGCTATTCGATGTTTCCTATCGTTCTGCATCGACGGTAGGTAAGGATTCACTTCCCAGCTCCCGCAATCGTTCTTTCTATCGATAATTGGCACGAATACATGATATTCGATGTTTCCATTCGTTTTGCATTGACGGTAGGTAAGGGTTCATTTCCCAGCGCTCGCAATTGTTCTTTCTATCGATAATTCGCACGAATACCTGATATTTGATCTTTCCAGTCGTTTTGCATCGACGGTAGGTAAGGATTCATATCCCAGCGCCCGCAATAGTTCTTTCCAACGATAATTGGCACGAATACGTGATATTCGATGTTTCCAATCGTACTGCATCGACGGTAGGTAAGGATTCACGACCCAGCTCCCGCAATCGTTCTTTCTATCGATAATTGGCACGAATACGTGATATTCGATGTTTCCATTCGTTTTGCATTGACGGTAGGTAAGGGTTCATTTCCCAGCGCTCGCAATTGTTCTTTCTATCGATAATTCGCACGAATACCTGATATTTGATCTTTCCAGTCGTTTTGCATCGACGGTAGGTAAGGATTCATATCCCAGCGCCCGCAATAGTTCTTTCCAACGATAATTGGCACGAATACGTGATATTCGATGTTTCCAATCGTACTGCATCGACGGTAGGTAAGGATTCACGACCCAGCTCCCGCAATCGTTCTTTCTATCGATAATTGGCACGAATACGTGATATTCGATGTATCCAATCGTTCTGCATCGACGGTAGATAAGGATTCACTTCCCAGCTCCCGCAATCGTTCTTTCTAACGAGAATTGGCACGAATACGTGATATTCGATGTTTCCAATCGTACTGCATCGACGGTAGGTAAGGATTCACGACCCAGCTCCCGCAATCGTTCTTTCTATCGATAATTGGCACGCATACGTGCTATTCGATGTTTCCTATCGTTCTGCATCGACGGTAGGTAAGTATTCACTTCCCAGCTCCCGCAATCGTTCTTTCTATCGATAATTGGCACGAATACGTAATATTCGATGTTTCCAATCGTACTGCATCGACGGTAGGTAAGGATTCACTTCCCAGCTCCCGCAATCGTTCTTTCTATCAATAATTGGCACGAATACGTGATACTCGATGTTTCCAATCGTTCTGCATCGACGGTAGGTAAGGATTCACTTCCCAGCTCCCGCACGCGTTCTTTCTATCGATAATTGGCACGAATACGTGATATTCGATGTTTCCAATCGTTCTGTATCGACGGTAGATAAGGATTCACTTCCCTGCTCCCGCAATCGTGCTATCTATCGATAATTGGCACGGATACGAGATATTCGATGTTTCCAATCGTTCTGCATCGACAGTAGGTAAGGATTCCCTTCCCAGCTCCCGCAATCGTGCTATCTATCGATAATTGGCACGGATACGAGATATTCGATGTTTCCAATCGTTCTGCATCGACAGTAGGTAAGGATTCACTTCCCAGCTCCCGCAATCGTACTTTCTATCGATAATTGGCACGCATACGTGCTATTCGATGTTTCCTATCGTTCTGCATCGACGGTAGGTAAGTATTCACTACCCAGCTCCTGCAATCGTTCTTTCTATCGATAATTGGCACGAATTCGTGATATTCGATGTTTCCTATCGTTCTGCATCGACGGTAGGTAAGTATTCACTACCCAGCTCCTGCAATAGTTCTTTCTAACGATAATTGGCACGAATACGTGATATTCGATGTTTCCAATCGTACTGCATCGACGGTAGGTAAGGATTCACGACCCAGCTCCCGCAATCGTTCTTTCTATCGATAATTGGCACGAATACGTGATATTCGATGTATCCAATCGTTCTGCATCGACGGTAGATAAGGATTCACTTCCCAGCTCCCGCAATCGTTCTATCTATCGATAATTGGCACGGATACGAGATATTCGATGTTTCCAATCGTTCTGCATCGACGGTAGGTAAGGATTCACTACCCAGCTCCCGCAATCGTTCTATCTATCGATAATTGGCACGGATACGAGATATTCGATGTTTCCAATCGTTCTGCATCGACGGTAGGTAAGGATTCACTTCCCAGCTCCCGCACGCGTTCTTTCTATCGATAATTGGCACGAATACGTGATATTCGATGTTTCCAATCGTTCTGCATCGACAGTAGGTAAGGATTCACTTCCCAGCTCCCGCAATCGTACTTTCTATCGATAATTGGCACGCATACGTGCTATTCGATGTTTCCTATCGTTCTGCATCGACGGTAGGTAAGGATTCACTTCCCAGTTCCCGCAATCGTGCTATCTATCGATAATTGGCACGAATACAGGATATTCGATGTTTACCATCGTTCTGCATTGACGGTATGTAAGGATTCATTTCCCAGCGCCCGCAATCGTTCTTTCTATCCATAATTGGCACGAATACCTGATATTTGATCTTTCCAATCGTTTTGCATCGACGGTAGGTAAGGATTCATTTCCCAGAGCCCGCAATCGTTCTTTCTATCGATAATTGGCACGAATACATGATATTCGATCTTTCCAGTCGTTTTGCATCGACGCTAGGTAAGGATTCATTTCCCAGAGCCCGCAATCGTTCTTTCTAACGATAATTGGCACGAATACGTGATATTCGATGTTTCCAATCGTACTGCATCGACGGTAGGTAAGGATTCACTTCCCAGCTCCCGCAATCGTTCTTTCTAACGATAATTGGCACGAATACGTGATATTCGATGTTTCCAATCGTACTGCATCGACGGTAGGTAAGGATTCACTTCCCAGCTCCCGCAATCGTTCTTTCTATCGATAATTGGCACGAATACGTGATATTCGCTGTTTCCAATCGTTTTCCATCGACGGTAGGTAAAGATTCATTTCCCAGCGCCCGCAATCGTTCTTTCTATCAATAATTGGCACGAATACGTGATATTCAATGTTTCCAATCGTTCTGTATCGACGGTAGGTAAGGATTCACTTAACAGCTCTCGCAATCGTTCTATCTAACGATAATTGGCACGAATACGAGATATTCGATGTTTCCAATCATTCTGCATCGACGGTAGGTAAGGATTCACTTCCTAGCTCCCGCAATCGTTCTTTCTATCGATAATTGGCACGAATACATGATATTCGATCTTTCCAGTCGTTTTGCATCGACGCTAGGTAAGGATTCATTTCCCAGCGCCCGCAATAGTTCTTTCTAACGATAATTGGCACGAATACGTGATATTCGATGTTTCCTATCGTTCTGCATCGACGGTAGGTAAGGATTCATTTCCCAGCGCCCGCAATAGTTCTTTCTAACGATAATTGGCACGAATACGTGATATTCGATGTTTCCAATCGTTCTGCATCGACGGTAGGTAAGGATTCATTTCCCAGCGCCCGCAATCGTTCTTTCTATCGATAATTGGCACGAATACCTGATATTTGATATTTCCAGTCGTTTTGCATCGACGGTAGTTAAGGATTCATTTACCAGCGCCCGCAATAGTTCTTTCTAACGATAATTGGCACGAATACGTGATATTCGTTGTTTCCAATCGTACTGCATCGACGGTAGGTAAGGATTCACTTCCCAGCTCCCGCAATGGTTCTTTCCATCGATAATTGGCACGCATACGTGCTATTCGATGTTTCCAATCGTTCTGTATCGACGGTAGGTAAGGATTCACTTCCCAGCTCCCGCAATCGTTCTTTCTATCGATAATTGGCACGCATACGTGCTATTCGATGTTTCCTATCGTTCTGCATCGACGGTAGGTAAGGATTCACTACCCAGCTCCCGCAATCGTTCTTTCTATCGATAATTGGCACGAATACGTGATATTCGCTGTTTCCAATCGTTTTCCATCGACGGTAGGTAAAGATTCATTTCCCAGCGCCCGCAATCGTTCTTTCTATCAATAATTGGCACGAATACGTGATATTCAATGTTTCCAATCGTTCTGTATCGACGGTAGGTAAGGATTCACTTCCCAGTTCCCGCAATCGTGCTATCTATCGATAATTGGCACGAATACAGGATATTCGATGTTTACCATCGTTCTGCATTGACGGTATGTAAGGATTCATTTCCCAGCGCCCGCAATCGTTCTTTCTATCCATAATTGGCACGAATACGTGATATTCGATGTTTCCAATCGTTCTGCATCGACGGTAGGTAAGGATTCACTTCCCAGCTCCCGCAATCGCTCTTTCTATCGTCAATTGGCACGAATACGTGATATTCGTTGTTTCCAATCGTACTGCATCGACGGTAGGTAAGGATTCACTTCCCAGCTCCCGCAATGGTTCTTTCCATCGATAATTGGCACGCATACGTGCTATTCGATGTTTCCAATCGTTCTGTATCGACGGTAGGTAAGGATTCACTTCCCAGTTCCCGCAATCGTGCTATCTATCGATAATTGGCACGAATACAGGATATTCGATGTTTACCATCGTTCTGCATTGACGGTATGTAAGGATTCATTTCCCAGCGCCCGCAATCGTTCTTTCTATCCATAATTGGCACGAATACGTGATATTCGATGTTTCCAATCGTTCTGCATCGACGGTAGGTAAGGATTCACTACCCAGCTCCCGCAATCGTTCTTTCTATCGATAATTGGCACGAATACGTGATATTCGCTGTTTCCAATCGTTTTCCATCGACGGTAGGTAAAGATTCATTTCCCAGCGCCCGCAATCGTTCTTTCTATCAATAATTGGCACGAATACGTGATATTCAATGTTTCCAATCGTTCTGTATCGACGGTAGGTAAGGATTCACTTAACAGCTCCCGCAATCGTTCTATCTAACGATAATTGGCACGAATACGTGATATTCGTGGTTTCCAATCGTTCTGCATCGACGGTAGGTAAGGATTCATTTCCCAGAGCCCGCAATAGTTCTTTCTAACGATAATTGGCACGAATACGTGATATTCGTGGTTTCCAATCGTTCTGCATCGACGGTAGGTAAGGATTCACTTCCTAGCTCCCGCAATCGTTCTTTCTATCGATAATTGGCACGAATACATGATATTCGATCTTTCCAGTCGCTTTGCATCGACGCTAGGTAAGGATTCATTTCCCAGCGCCCGCAATAGTTCTTTCTAACGATAATTGGCACGAATACGTGATATTCGATGTTTCCAATCGTTCTGCATCGACGGTAGGTAAGGATTCATTTCCCAGCGCCCGCAATCGTTCTTTCTATCGATAATTGGCACGAATACCTGATATTTGATATTTCCAGTCGTTTTGCATCGACGGTAGTTAAGGATTCATTTACCAGCGCCCGCAATAGTTCTTTCTAACGATAATTGGCACGAATACGTGATATTCGTTGTTTCCAATCGTACTGCATCGACGGTAGGTAAGGATTCACTTCCCAGCTCCCGCAATGGTTCTTTCCATCGATAATTGGCACGCATACGTGCTATTCGATGTTTCCAATCGTTCTGTATCGACGGTAGGTAAGGATTCACTTCCCAGCTCCCGCAATCGTTCTTTCTATCGATAATTGGCACGCATACGTGCTATTCGATGTTTCCTATCGTTCTGCCGCGACGGTAGGTAAGGATTGACTACCCAGCTCCCGCAATCGTTCTTTCTATCGATATTTGGCACGAATACGTGATATTCGCTGTTTCCAATCGTTTTCCATCGACGGTAGGTAAAGATTCATTTCCCAGCGCCCGCAATCGTTCCTTCTATCAATAATTGGCACGAATACGTGATATTCAATGTTTCCAATCGTTCTGTATCGACGGTAGGTAAGGATTCACTTAACACCTCCCGCAATCGTTCTATCTAACGATAATTGGCACGAATACGTGATATTCGTGGTTTCCAATCGTTCTGCATCGACGGTAGGTAAGGATTCATTTCCCAGAGCCCGCAATAGTTCTTTCTAACGATAATTGGCACGAATACGTGATATTCGATGTTTCCAATCGTTCTGCATCGACGGTAGGTAAGGATTCACTTCCCAGCTCCCGCAATCGTTCTTTCTATCGTCAATTGGCACGAATACGTGATATTCGTGGTTTCCAATCGTTCTGCACCGACGGTAGGTAAGGATTCACTTCCTAGCTCCCGCAATCGTTCTTTCTATCGATAATTGGCACGAATACATGATATTCGATCTTTCCAGTCGTTTTGCATCGACGGTAGGTAAGGATTCATTTCCCAGCGCCCGCAATCGTTCTTTCTATCGATAATTGGCACGAATACCTGATATTTGATATTTCCAGTCGTTTTGCATCGACGGTAGTTAAGGATTCATTTACCAGCGCCCGCAATAGTTCTTTCTAACGATAATTGGCACGAATACGTGATATTCGATGTTTCCAATCGTTCTGCATCGACGGTAGGTAAGGATTCACTTCCCAGCTCCCGCAATCGTTCTTTCTATCGTCAATTGGCACGAATACGTGATATTCGTGGTTTCCAATCGTTCTGCATCGACGGTAGGTAAGGATACACTTCCCAGCTCCCACAATCGTTCTTTCTATCGTCAATTGGCACGAATACGTGCTATTCGTGGTTTCCAATCGTTCTGCATCGACGGTAGGTAAGGATACACTTCCCAGCTCCCGCAATCGTTCTTTCTATCGATAATTGGCACGAATACGTGATATTCGCTGTTTCCAATCGTTTTCCATCGACGGTAGGTAAGGATTCACTTCCCAGCTCCCGCAATCGTTCTTTCTATCGATAATTGGCACGAATACGTGATATTCGTGGTTTCCAATCGTTCTGCATCGACGGTAGGTAAGGATTCACTTCCTAGCTCCCGCAATCGTTCTTTCTATCGATAATTGGCACGAATACATGATATTCGATCTTTCCAGTCGCTTTGCATCGACGCTAGGTAAGGATTCATTTCCCAGCGCCCGCAATAGTTCTTTCTAACGATAATTGGCACGAATACGTGATATTCGATGTTTCCAATCGTTCTGCATCGACGGTAGGTAAGGATTCATTTCCCAGCGCCCGCAATCGTTCTTTCTATCGATAATTGGCACGAATACCTGATATTTGATATTTCCAGTCGTTTTGCATCGACGGTAGTTAAGGATTCATTTACCAGCGCCCGCAATAGTTCTTTCTAACGATAATTGGCACGAATACGTGATATTCGTTGTTTCCAATCGTACTGCATCGACGGTAGGTAAGGATTCACTTCCCAGCTCCCGCAATGGTTCTTTCCATCGATAATTGGCACGCATACGTGCTATTCGATGTTTCCAATCGTTCTGTATCGACGGTAGGTAAGGATTCACTTCCCAGCTCCCGCAATCGTTCTTTCTATCGATAATTGGCACGCATACGTGCTATTCGATGTTTCCTATCGTTCTGCCGCGACGGTAGGTAAGGATTGACTACCCAGCTCCCGCAATCGTTCTTTCTATCGATATTTGGCACGAATACGTGATATTCGCTGTTTCCAATCGTTTTCCATCGACGGTAGGTAAAGATTCATTTCCCAGCGCCCGCAATCGTTCCTTCTATCAATAATTGGCACGAATACGTGATATTCAATGTTTCCAATCGTTCTGTATCGACGGTAGGTAAGGCTTCACTTAACACCTCCCGCAATCGTTCTATCTAACGATAATTGGCACGAATACGTGATATTCGTGGTTTCCAATCGTTCTGCATCGACGGTAGGTAAGGATTCATTTCCCAGAGCCCGCAATAGTTCTTTCTAACGATAATTGGCACGAATACGTGATATTCGATGTTTCCAATCGTTCTGCATCGACGGTAGGTAAGGATTCACTTCCCAGCTCCCGCAATCGTTCTTTCTATCGTCAATTGGCACGAATACGTGATATTCGTGGTTTCCAATCGTTCTGCACCGACGGTAGGTAAGGATTCACTTCCTAGCTCCCGCAATCGTTCTTTCTATCGATAATTGGCACGAATACATGATATTCGATCTTTCCAGTCGTTTTGCATCGACGGTAGGTAAGGATTCATTTCCCAGCGCCCGCAATCGTTCTTTCTATCGATAATTGGCACGAATACCTGATATTTGATATTTCCAGTCGTTTTGCATCGACGGTAGTTAAGGATTCATTTACCAGCGCCCGCAATAGTTCTTTCTAACGATAATTGGCACGAATACGTGATATTCGATGTTTCCAATCGTTCTGCATCGACGGTAGGTAAGGATTCACTTCCCAGCTCCCGCAATCGTTCTTTCTATCGTCAATTGGCACGAATACGTGATATTCGTGGTTTCCAATCGTTCTGCACCGACGGTAGGTAAGGATTCACTTCCTAGCTCCCGCAATCGTTCTTTCTATCGATAATTGGCACGAATACATGATATTCGATCTTTCCAGTCGTTTTGCATCGACGGTAGGTAAGGATTCATTTCCCAGCGCCCGCAATCGTTCTTTCTATCGATAATTGGCACGAATACCTGATATTTGATATTTCCAGTCGTTTTGCATCGACGGTAGTTAAGGATTCATTTACCAGCGCCCGCAATAGTTCTTTCTAACGATAATTGGCACGAATACGTGATATTCGATGTTTCCAATCGTTCTGCATCGACGGTAGGTAAGGATTCACTTCCCAGCTCCCGCAATCGTTCTTTCTATCGTCAATTGGCACGAATACGTGATATTCGTGGTTTCCAATCGTTCTGCATCGACGGTAGGTAAGGATACACTTCCCAGCTCCCACAATCGTTCTTTCTATCGTCAATTGGCACGAATACGTGCTATTCGTGGTTTCCAATCGTTCTGCATCGACGGTAGGTAAGGATACACTTCCCAGCTCCCGCAATCGTTCTTTCTATCGATAATTGGCACGAATACGTGATATTCGCTGTTTCCAATCGTTTTCCATCGACGGTAGGTAAAGATTCATTTCCCAGCGCCCGCAATCGTTCTTTCTATCAATAATTGGCACGAATACGTGATATTCAATGTTTCCAATCGTTCTGCATCGACGGTAGGTAAGGATTCACTTCCCAGCTCCCGCAATCGTTCTTTCTATCGTCAATTGGCACGAATACGTGATATTCGTGGTTTCCAATCGTTCTGCACCGACGGTAGGTAAGGATTCACTTCCTAGCTCCCGCAATCGTTCTTTCTATCGATAATTGGCACGAATACATGATATTCGATCTTTCCAGTCGTTTTGCATCGACGGTAGGTAAGGATTCATTTCCCAGCGCCCGCAATCGTTCTTTCTATCGATAATTGGCACGAATACCTGATATTTGATATTTCCAGTCGTTTTGCATCGACGGTAGTTAAGGATTCATTTACCAGCGCCCGCAATAGTTCTTTCTAACGATAATTGGCACGAATACGTGATATTCGTTGTTTCCAATCGTACTGCATCGACGGTAGGTAAGGATTCACTTCCCAGCTCCCGCAATGGTTCTTTCCATCGATAATTGGCACGCATACGTGCTATTCGATGTTTCCAATCGTTCTGTATCGACGGTAGGTAAGGATTCACTTCCCAGCTCCCGCAATCGTTCTTTCTATCGATAATTGGCACGCATACGTGCTATTCGATGTTTCCTATCGTTCTGCATCGACGGTAGGTAAGGATTCACTACCCAGCTCCCGCAATCGTTCTTTCTATCGATAATTGGCACGAATACGTGATATTCGCTGTTTCCAATCGTTTTCCATCGACGGTAGGTAAAGATTCATTTCCCAGCGCCCGCAATCGTTCTTTCTATCAATAATTGGCACGAATACGTGATATTCAATGTTTCCAATCGTTCTGTATCGACGGTAGGTAAGGATTCACTTAACAGCTCCCGCAATCGTTCTATCTAACGATAATTGGCACGAATACGTGATATTCGTGGTTTCCAATCGTTCTGCATCGACGGTAGGTAAGGATTCATTTCCCAGAGCCCGCAATAGTTCTTTCTAACGATAATTGGCACGAATACGTGATATTCGATGTTTCCAATCGTTCTGCATCGACGGTAGGTAAGGATTCACTTCCCAGCTCCCGCAATCGTTCTTTCTATCGATATTTGGCACGAATACGTGATATTCGCTGTTTCCAATCGTTTTCCATCGACGGTAGGTAAAGATTCATTTCCCAGCGCCCGCAATCGTTCCTTCTATCAATAATTGGCACGAATACGTGATATTCAATGTTTCCAATCGTTCTGTATCGACGGTAGGTAAGGATTCACTTAACACCTCCCGCAATCGTTCTATCTAACGATAATTGGCACGAATACGTGATATTCGTGGTTTCCAATCGTTCTGCATCGACGGTAGGTAAGGATTCATTTCCCAGAGCCCGCAATAGTTCTTTCTAACGATAATTGGCACGAATACGTGATATTCGATGTTTCCAATCGTTCTGCATCGACGGTAGGTAAGGATTCACTTCCCAGCTCCCGCAATCGTTCTTTCTATCGTCAATTGGCACGAATACGTGATATTCGTGGTTTCCAATCGTTCTGCACCGACGGTAGGTAAGGATTCACTTCCTAGCTCCCGCAATCGTTCTTTCTATCGATAATTGGCACGAATACATGATATTCGATCTTTCCAGTCGTTTTGCATCGACGGTAGGAAAGGATTCATTTCCCAGCGCCCGCAATCGTTCTTTCTATCGATAATTGGCACGAATACCTGATATTTGATATTTCCAGTCGTTTTGCATCGACGGTAGTTAAGGATTCATTTACCAGCGCCCGCAATAGTTCTTTCTAACGATAATTGGCACGAATACGTGATATTCGATGTTTCCAATCGTTCTGCATCGACGGTAGGTAAGGATTCACTTCCCAGCTCCCGCAATCGTTCTTTCTATCGTCAATTGGCACGAATACGTGATATTCGTGGTTTCCAATCGTTCTGCATCGACGGTAGGTAAGGATACACTTCCCAGCTCCCACAATCGTTCTTTCTATCGTCAATTGGCACGAATACGTGATATTCGTGGTTTCCAATCGTTCTGCACCGACGGTAGGTAAGGATTCATTTACCAGCGCCCGCAATAGTTCTTTCTAACGATAATTGGCACGAATACGTGATATTCGTTGTTTCCAATCGTACTGCATCGACGGTAGGTAAGGATTCACTTCCCAGCTCCCGCAATGGTTCTTTCCATCGATAATTGGCACGCATACGTGCTATTCGATGTTTCCAATCGTTCTGTATCGACGGTAGGTAAGGATTCACTTCCCAGCTCCCGCAATCGTTCTTTCTATCGATAATTGGCACGCATACGTGCTATTCGATGTTTCCTATCGTTCTGCATCGACGGTAGGTAAGGATTCACTACCCAGCTCCCGCAATCGTTCTTTCTATCGATAATTGGCACGAATACGTGATATTCGCTGTTTCCAATCGTTTTCCATCGACGGTAGGTAAAGATTCATTTCCCAGCGCCCGCAATCGTTCTTTCTATCAATAATTGGCACGAATACGTGATATTCAATGTTTCCAATCGTTCTGTATCGACGGTAGGTAAGGATTCACTTAACAGCTCCCGCAATCGTTCTATCTAACGATAATTGGCACGAATACGTGATATTCGTGGTTTCCAATCGTTCTGCATCGACGGTAGGTAAGGATTCATTTCCCAGAGCCCGCAATAGTTCTTTCTAACGATAATTGGCACGAATACGTGATATTCGATGTTTCCAATCGTTCTGCATCGACGGTAGGTAAGGATTCACTTCCCAGCTCCCGCAATCGTTCTTTCTATCGATATTTGGCACGAATACGTGATATTCGCTGTTTCCAATCGTTTTCCATCGACGGTAGGTAAAGATTCATTTCCCAGCGCCCGCAATCGTTCCTTCTATCAATAATTGGCACGAATACGTGATATTCAATGTTTCCAATCGTTCTGTATCGACGGTAGGTAAGGATTCACTTAACACCTCCCGCAATCGTTCTATCTAACGATAATTGGCACGAATACGTGATATTCGTGGTTTCCAATCGTTCTGCATCGACGGTAGGTAAGGATTCATTTCCCAGAGCCCGCAATAGTTCTTTCTAACGATAATTGGCACGAATACGTGATATTCGATGTTTCCAATCGTTCTGCATCGACGGTAGGTAAGGATTCACTTCCCAGCTCCCGCAATCGTTCTTTCTATCGTCAATTGGCACGAATACGTGATATTCGTGGTTTCCAATCGTTCTGCACCGACGGTAGGTAAGGATTCACTTCCTAGCTCCCGCAATCGTTCTTTCTATCGATAATTGGCACGAATACATGATATTCGATCTTTCCAGTCGTTTTGCATCGACGGTAGGAAAGGATTCATTTCCCAGCGCCCGCAATCGTTCTTTCTATCGATAATTGGCACGAATACCTGATATTTGATATTTCCAGTCGTTTTGCATCGACGGTAGTTAAGGATTCATTTACCAGCGCCCGCAATAGTTCTTTCTAACGATAATTGGCACGAATACGTGATATTCGATGTTTCCAATCGTTCTGCATCGACGGTAGGTAAGGATTCACTTCCCAGCTCCCGCAATCGTTCTTTCTATCGTCAATTGGCACGAATACGTGATATTCGTGGTTTCCAATCGTTCTGCATCGACGGTAGGTAAGGATACACTTCCCAGCTCCCACAATCGTTCTTTCTATCGTCAATTGGCACGAATACGTGCTATTCGTGGTTTCCAATCGTTCTGCATCGACGGTAGGTAAGGATACACTTCCCAGCTCCCGCAATCGTTCTTTCTATCGATAATTGGCACGAATACGTGATATTCGCTGTTTCCAATCGTTTTCCATCGACGGTAGGTAAAGATTCATTTCCCAGCGCCCGCAATCGTTCTTTCTATCAATAATTGGCACGAATACGTGATATTCAATGTTTCCAATCGTTCTGCATCGACGGTAGGTAAGGATTCACTTCCCAGCTCCCGCAATCGTTCTTTCTATCGTCAATTGGCACGAATACGTGATATTCGTGGTTTCCAATCGTTCTGCACCGACGGTAGGTAAGGATTCACTTCCTAGCTCCCGCAATCGTTCTTTCTATCGATAATTGGCACGAATACATGATATTCGATCTTTCCAGTCGTTTTGCATCGACGGTAGGTAAGGATTCATTTCCCAGCGCCCGCAATCGTTCTTTCTATCGATAATTGGCACGAATACCTGATATTTGATATTTCCAGTCGTTTTGCATCGACGGTAGTTAAGGATTCATTTACCAGCGCCCGCAATAGTTCTTTCTAACGATAATTGGCACGAATACGTGATATTCGTTGTTTCCAATCGTACTGCATCGACGGTAGGTAAGGATTCACTTCCCAGCTCCCGCAATGGTTCTTTCCATCGATAATTGGCACGCATACGTGCTATTCGATGTTTCCAATCGTTCTGTATCGACGGTAGGTAAGGATTCACTTCCCAGCTCCCGCAATCGTTCTTTCTATCGATAATTGGCACGCATACGTGCTATTCGATGTTTCCTATCGTTCTGCATCGACGGTAGGTAAGGATTCACTACCCAGCTCCCGCAATCGTTCTTTCTATCGATAATTGGCACGAATACGTGATATTCGCTGTTTCCAATCGTTTTCCATCGACGGTAGGTAAAGATTCATTTCCCAGCGCCCGCAATCGTTCTTTCTATCAATAATTGGCACGAATACGTGATATTCAATGTTTCCAATCGTTCTGTATCGACGGTAGGTAAGGATTCACTTAACAGCTCCCGCAATCGTTCTATCTAACGATAATTGGCACGAATACATGATATTCGTGGTTTCCAATCGTTCTGCATCGACGGTAGGTAAGGATTCATTTCCCAGAGCCCGCAATCGTTCTTTCAATCAATAATTGGCACGAATACGTGATATTCAATGTTTCCAATCGTTCTGTATCGACGGTAGGTAAGGATTCACTTAACAGCTCCCGCAATCGTTCTATCTAACGATAATTGGCACGAATACGTGATATTCGTGGTTTCCAATCGTTCTGCATCGACGGTAGGTAAGGATTCATTTCCCAGAGCCCGCAATAGTTCTTTCTAACGATAATTGGCACGAATACGTGATATTCGATGTTTCCAATCGTTCTGCATCGACGGTAGGTAAGGATTCACTTCCCAGCTCCCGCAATCGTTCTTTCTATCGATATTTGGCACGAATACGTGATATTCGCTGTTTCCAATCGTTTTCCATCGACGGTAGGTAAAGATTCATTTCCCAGCGCCCGCAATCGTTCCTTCTATCAATAATTGGCACGAATACGTGATATTCAATGTTTCCAATCGTTCTGTATCGACGGTAGGTAAGGATTCACTTAACACCTCCCGCAATCGTTCTATCTAACGATAATTGGCACGAATACGTGATATTCGTGGTTTCCAATCGTTCTGCATCGACGGTAGGTAAGGATTCATTTCCCAGAGCCCGCAATAGTTCTTTCTAACGATAATTGGCACGAATACGTGATATTCGATGTTTCCAATCGTTCTGCATCGACGGTAGGTAAGGATTCACTTCCCAGCTCCCGCAATCGTTCTTTCTATCGTCAATTGGCACGAATACGTGATATTCGTGGTTTCCAATCGTTCTGCACCGACGGTAGGTAAGGATTCACTTCCTAGCTCCCGCAATCGTTCTTTCTATCGATAATTGGCACGAATACATGATATTCGATCTTTCCAGTCGTTTTGCATCGACGGTAGGAAAGGATTCATTTCCCAGCGCCCGCAATCGTTCTTTCTATCGATAATTGGCACGAATACCTGATATTTGATATTTCCAGTCGTTTTGCATCGACGGTAGTTAAGGATTCATTTACCAGCGCCCGCAATAGTTCTTTCTAACGATAATTGGCACGAATACGTGATATTCGATGTTTCCAATCGTTCTGCATCGACGGTAGGTAAGGATTCACTTCCCAGCTCCCGCAATCGTTCTTTCTATCGTCAATTGGCACGAATACGTGATATTCGTGGTTTCCAATCGTTCTGCATCGACGGTAGGTAAGGATACACTTCCCAGCTCCCACAATCGTTCTTTCTATCGTCAATTGGCACGAATACGTGATATTCGTGGTTTCCAATCGTTCTGCACCGACGGTAGGTAAGGATTCATTTACCAGCGCCCGCAATAGTTCTTTCTAACGATAATTGGCACGAATACGTGATATTCGTTGTTTCCAATCGTACTGCATCGACGGTAGGTAAGGATTCACTTCCCAGCTCCCGCAATCGTGCTATCTATCGATAATTGGCACGGATACGAGATATTCGATGTTTCCAATCGTTCTGCATCGACAGTAGGTAAGGATTCCCTTCCCAGCTCCCGCAATCGTGCTATCTATCGATAATTGGCACGGATACGAGATATTCGATGTTTCCAATCGTTCTGCATCGACAGTAGGTAAGGATTCACTTCCCAGCTCCCGCAATCGTACTTTCTATCGATAATTGGCACGCATACGTGCTATTCGATGTTTCCTATCGTTCTGCATCGACGGTAGGTAAGTATTCACTACCCAGCTCCTGCAATCGTTCTTTCTATCGATAATTGGCACGAATTCGTGATATTCGATGTTTCCTATCGTTCTGCATCGACGGTAGGTAAGTATTCACTACCCAGCTCCTGCAATAGTTCTTTCTAACGATAATTGGCACGAATACGTGATATTCGATGTTTCCAATCGTACTGCATCGACGGTAGGTAAGGATTCACGACCCAGCTCCCGCAATCGTTCTTTCTATCGATAATTGGCACGAATACGTGATATTCGATGTATCCAATCGTTCTGCATCGACGGTAGATAAGGATTCACTTCCCAGCTCCCGCAATCGTTCTATCTATCGATAATTGGCACGGATACGAGATATTCGATGTTTCCAATCGTTCTGCATCGACGGTAGGTAAGGATTCACTACCCAGCTCCCGCAATCGTTCTATCTATCGATAATTGGCACGGATACGAGATATTCGATGTTTCCAATCGTTCTGCATCGACGGTAGGTAAGGATTCACTTCCCAGCTCCCGCACGCGTTCTTTCTATCGATAATTGGCACGAATACGTGATATTCGATGTTTCCAATCGTTCTGCATCGACAGTAGGTAAGGATTCACTTCCCAGCTCCCGCAATCGTACTTTCTATCGATAATTGGCACGCATACGTGCTATTCGATGTTTCCTATCGTTCTGCATCGACGGTAGGTAAGGATTCACTTCCCAGCTCCCGCAATCGTTCTTTCTATCGATAATTGGCACGAATACATGATATTCGATGTTTCCATTCGTTTTGCATTGACGGTAGGTAAGGGTTCATTTCCCAGCGCTCGCAATTGTTCTTTCTATCGATAATTCGCACGAATACCTGATATTTGATCTTTCCAGTCGTTTTGCATCGACGGTAGGTAAGGATTCATATCCCAGCGCCCGCAATAGTTCTTTCCAACGATAATTGGCACGAATACGTGATATTCGATGTTTCCAATCGTACTGCATCGACGGTAGGTAAGGATTCACGACCCAGCTCCCGCAATCGTTCTTTCTATCGATAATTGGCACGAATACGTGATATTCGATGTTTCCATTCGTTTTGCATTGACGGTAGGTAAGGGTTCATTTCCCAGCGCTCGCAATTGTTCTTTCTATCGATAATTCGCACGAATACCTGATATTTGATCTTTCCAGTCGTTTTGCATCGACGGTAGGTAAGGATTCATATCCCAGCGCCCGCAATAGTTCTTTCCAACGATAATTGGCACGAATACGTGATATTCGATGTTTCCAATCGTACTGCATCGACGGTAGGTAAGGATTCACGACCCAGCTCCCGCAATCGTTCTTTCTATCGATAATTGGCACGAATACGTGATATTCGATGTATCCAATCGTTCTGCATCGACGGTAGATAAGGATTCACTTCCCAGCTCCCGCAATCGTTCTTTCTAACGAGAATTGGCACGAATACGTGATATTCGATGTTTCCAATCGTACTGCATCGACGGTAGGTAAGGATTCACGACCCAGCTCCCGCAATCGTTCTTTCTATCGATAATTGGCACGCATACGTGCTATTCGATGTTTCCTATCGTTCTGCATCGACGGTAGGTAAGTATTCACTTCCCAGCTCCCGCAATCGTTCTTTCTATCGATAATTGGCACGAATACGTAATATTCGATGTTTCCAATCGTACTGCATCGACGGTAGGTAAGGATTCACTTCCCAGCTCCCGCAATCGTTCTTTCTATCAATAATTGGCACGAATACGTGATACTCGATGTTTCCAATCGTTCTGCATCGACGGTAGGTAAGGATTCACTTCCCAGCTCCCGCACGCGTTCTTTCTATCGATAATTGGCACGAATACGTGATATTCGATGTTTCCAATCGTTCTGTATCGACGGTAGATAAGGATTCACTTCCCTGCTCCCGCAATCGTGCTATCTATCGATAATTGGCACGGATACGAGATATTCGATGTTTCCAATCGTTCTGCATCGACAGTAGGTAAGGATTCCCTTCCCAGCTCCCGCAATCGTGCTATCTATCGATAATTGGCACGGATACGAGATATTCGATGTTTCCAATCGTTCTGCATCGACAGTAGGTAAGGATTCACTTCCCAGCTCCCGCAATCGTACTTTCTATCGATAATTGGCACGCATACGTGCTATTCGATGTTTCCTATCGTTCTGCATCGACGGTAGGTAAGTATTCACTACCCAGCTCCTGCAATCGTTCTTTCTATCGATAATTGGCACGAATTCGTGATATTCGATGTTTCCTATCGTTCTGCATCGACGGTAGGTAAGTATTCACTACCCAGCTCCTGCAATAGTTCTTTCTAACGATAATTGGCACGAATACGTGATATTCGATGTTTCCAATCGTACTGCATCGACGGTAGGTAAGGATTCACGACCCAGCTCCCGCAATCGTTCTTTCTATCGATAATTGGCACGAATACGTGATATTCGATGTATCCAATCGTTCTGCATCGACGGTAGATAAGGATTCACTTCCCAGCTCCCGCAATCGTTCTATCTATCGATAATTGGCACGGATACGAGATATTCGATGTTTCCAATCGTTCTGCATCGACGGTAGGTAAGGATTCACTACCCAGCTCCCGCAATCGTTCTATCTATCGATAATTGGCACGGATACGAGATATTCGATGTTTCCAATCGTTCTGCATCGACGGTAGGTAAGGATTCACTTCCCAGCTCCCGCACGCGTTCTTTCTATCGATAATTGGCACGAATACGTGATATTCGATGTTTCCAATCGTTCTGCATCGACAGTAGGTAAGGATTCACTTCCCAGCTCCCGCAATCGTACTTTCTATCGATAATTGGCACGCATACGTGCTATTCGATGTTTCCTATCGTTCTGCATCGACGGTAGGTAAGGATTCACTTCCCAGTTCCCGCAATCGTGCTATCTATCGATAATTGGCACGAATACAGGATATTCGATGTTTACCATCGTTCTGCATTGACGGTATGTAAGGATTCATTTCCCAGCGCCCGCAATCGTTCTTTCTATCCATAATTGGCACGAATACCTGATATTTGATCTTTCCAATCGTTTTGCATCGACGGTAGGTAAGGATTCATTTCCCAGAGCCCGCAATCGTTCTTTCTATCGATAATTGGCACGAATACATGATATTCGATCTTTCCAGTCGTTTTGCATCGACGCTAGGTAAGGATTCATTTCCCAGAGCCCGCAATCGTTCTTTCTAACGATAATTGGCACGAATACGTGATATTCGATGTTTCCAATCGTACTGCATCGACGGTAGGTAAGGATTCACTTCCCAGCTCCCGCAATCGTTCTTTCTAACGATAATTGGCACGAATACGTGATATTCGATGTTTCCAATCGTACTGCATCGACGGTAGGTAAGGATTCACTTCCCAGCTCCCGCAATCGTTCTTTCTATCGATAATTGGCACGAATACGTGATATTCGCTGTTTCCAATCGTTTTCCATCGACGGTAGGTAAAGATTCATTTCCCAGCGCCCGCAATCGTTCTTTCTATCAATAATTGGCACGAATACGTGATATTCAATGTTTCCAATCGTTCTGTATCGACGGTAGGTAAGGATTCACTTAACAGCTCTCGCAATCGTTCTATCTAACGATAATTGGCACGAATACGAGATATTCGATGTTTCCAATCATTCTGCATCGACGGTAGGTAAGGATTCACTTCCTAGCTCCCGCAATCGTTCTTTCTATCGATAATTGGCACGAATACATGATATTCGATCTTTCCAGTCGTTTTGCATCGACGCTAGGTAAGGATTCATTTCCCAGCGCCCGCAATAGTTCTTTCTAACGATAATTGGCACGAATACGTGATATTCGATGTTTCCTATCGTTCTGCATCGACGGTAGGTAAGGATTCATTTCCCAGCGCCCGCAATAGTTCTTTCTAACGATAATTGGCACGAATACGTGATATTCGATGTTTCCAATCGTTCTGCATCGACGGTAGGTAAGGATTCATTTCCCAGCGCCCGCAATCGTTCTTTCTATCGATAATTGGCACGAATACCTGATATTTGATATTTCCAGTCGTTTTGCATCGACGGTAGTTAAGGATTCATTTACCAGCGCCCGCAATAGTTCTTTCTAACGATAATTGGCACGAATACGTGATATTCGTTGTTTCCAATCGTACTGCATCGACGGTAGGTAAGGATTCACTTCCCAGCTCCCGCAATGGTTCTTTCCATCGATAATTGGCACGCATACGTGCTATTCGATGTTTCCAATCGTTCTGTATCGACGGTAGGTAAGGATTCACTTCCCAGCTCCCGCAATCGTTCTTTCTATCGATAATTGGCACGCATACGTGCTATTCGATGTTTCCTATCGTTCTGCATCGACGGTAGGTAAGGATTCACTACCCAGCTCCCGCAATCGTTCTTTCTATCGATAATTGGCACGAATACGTGATATTCGCTGTTTCCAATCGTTTTCCATCGACGGTAGGTAAAGATTCATTTCCCAGCGCCCGCAATCGTTCTTTCTATCAATAATTGGCACGAATACGTGATATTCAATGTTTCCAATCGTTCTGTATCGACGGTAGGTAAGGATTCACTTCCCAGTTCCCGCAATCGTGCTATCTATCGATAATTGGCACGAATACAGGATATTCGATGTTTACCATCGTTCTGCATTGACGGTATGTAAGGATTCATTTCCCAGCGCCCGCAATCGTTCTTTCTATCCATAATTGGCACGAATACGTGATATTCGATGTTTCCAATCGTTCTGCATCGACGGTAGGTAAGGATTCACTTCCCAGCTCCCGCAATCGCTCTTTCTATCGTCAATTGGCACGAATACGTGATATTCGTTGTTTCCAATCGTACTGCATCGACGGTAGGTAAGGATTCACTTCCCAGCTCCCGCAATGGTTCTTTCCATCGATAATTGGCACGCATACGTGCTATTCGATGTTTCCAATCGTTCTGTATCGACGGTAGGTAAGGATTCACTTCCCAGTTCCCGCAATCGTGCTATCTATCGATAATTGGCACGAATACAGGATATTCGATGTTTACCATCGTTCTGCATTGACGGTATGTAAGGATTCATTTCCCAGCGCCCGCAATCGTTCTTTCTATCCATAATTGGCACGAATACGTGATATTCGATGTTTCCAATCGTTCTGCATCGACGGTAGGTAAGGATTCACTACCCAGCTCCCGCAATCGTTCTTTCTATCGATAATTGGCACGAATACGTGATATTCGCTGTTTCCAATCGTTTTCCATCGACGGTAGGTAAAGATTCATTTCCCAGCGCCCGCAATCGTTCTTTCTATCAATAATTGGCACGAATACGTGATATTCAATGTTTCCAATCGTTCTGTATCGACGGTAGGTAAGGATTCACTTAACAGCTCCCGCAATCGTTCTATCTAACGATAATTGGCACGAATACGTGATATTCGTGGTTTCCAATCGTTCTGCATCGACGGTAGGTAAGGATTCATTTCCCAGAGCCCGCAATAGTTCTTTCTAACGATAATTGGCACGAATACGTGATATTCGTGGTTTCCAATCGTTCTGCATCGACGGTAGGTAAGGATTCACTTCCTAGCTCCCGCAATCGTTCTTTCTATCGATAATTGGCACGAATACATGATATTCGATCTTTCCAGTCGCTTTGCATCGACGCTAGGTAAGGATTCATTTCCCAGCGCCCGCAATAGTTCTTTCTAACGATAATTGGCACGAATACGTGATATTCGATGTTTCCAATCGTTCTGCATCGACGGTAGGTAAGGATTCATTTCCCAGCGCCCGCAATCGTTCTTTCTATCGATAATTGGCACGAATACCTGATATTTGATATTTCCAGTCGTTTTGCATCGACGGTAGTTAAGGATTCATTTACCAGCGCCCGCAATAGTTCTTTCTAACGATAATTGGCACGAATACGTGATATTCGTTGTTTCCAATCGTACTGCATCGACGGTAGGTAAGGATTCACTTCCCAGCTCCCGCAATGGTTCTTTCCATCGATAATTGGCACGCATACGTGCTATTCGATGTTTCCAATCGTTCTGTATCGACGGTAGGTAAGGATTCACTTCCCAGCTCCCGCAATCGTTCTTTCTATCGATAATTGGCACGCATACGTGCTATTCGATGTTTCCTATCGTTCTGCCGCGACGGTAGGTAAGGATTGACTACCCAGCTCCCGCAATCGTTCTTTCTATCGATATTTGGCACGAATACGTGATATTCGCTGTTTCCAATCGTTTTCCATCGACGGTAGGTAAAGATTCATTTCCCAGCGCCCGCAATCGTTCCTTCTATCAATAATTGGCACGAATACGTGATATTCAATGTTTCCAATCGTTCTGTATCGACGGTAGGTAAGGATTCACTTAACACCTCCCGCAATCGTTCTATCTAACGATAATTGGCACGAATACGTGATATTCGTGGTTTCCAATCGTTCTGCATCGACGGTAGGTAAGGATTCATTTCCCAGAGCCCGCAATAGTTCTTTCTAACGATAATTGGCACGAATACGTGATATTCGATGTTTCCAATCGTTCTGCATCGACGGTAGGTAAGGATTCACTTCCCAGCTCCCGCAATCGTTCTTTCTATCGTCAATTGGCACGAATACGTGATATTCGTGGTTTCCAATCGTTCTGCACCGACGGTAGGTAAGGATTCACTTCCTAGCTCCCGCAATCGTTCTTTCTATCGATAATTGGCACGAATACATGATATTCGATCTTTCCAGTCGTTTTGCATCGACGGTAGGTAAGGATTCATTTCCCAGCGCCCGCAATCGTTCTTTCTATCGATAATTGGCACGAATACCTGATATTTGATATTTCCAGTCGTTTTGCATCGACGGTAGTTAAGGATTCATTTACCAGCGCCCGCAATAGTTCTTTCTAACGATAATTGGCACGAATACGTGATATTCGATGTTTCCAATCGTTCTGCATCGACGGTAGGTAAGGATTCACTTCCCAGCTCCCGCAATCGTTCTTTCTATCGTCAATTGGCACGAATACGTGATATTCGTGGTTTCCAATCGTTCTGCATCGACGGTAGGTAAGGATACACTTCCCAGCTCCCACAATCGTTCTTTCTATCGTCAATTGGCACGAATACGTGCTATTCGTGGTTTCCAATCGTTCTGCATCGACGGTAGGTAAGGATACACTTCCCAGCTCCCGCAATCGTTCTTTCTATCGATAATTGGCACGAATACGTGATATTCGCTGTTTCCAATCGTTTTCCATCGACGGTAGGTAAGGATTCACTTCCCAGCTCCCGCAATCGTTCTTTCTATCGATAATTGGCACGAATACGTGATATTCGTGGTTTCCAATCGTTCTGCATCGACGGTAGGTAAGGATTCACTTCCTAGCTCCCGCAATCGTTCTTTCTATCGATAATTGGCACGAATACATGATATTCGATCTTTCCAGTCGCTTTGCATCGACGCTAGGTAAGGATTCATTTCCCAGCGCCCGCAATAGTTCTTTCTAACGATAATTGGCACGAATACGTGATATTCGATGTTTCCAATCGTTCTGCATCGACGGTAGGTAAGGATTCATTTCCCAGCGCCCGCAATCGTTCTTTCTATCGATAATTGGCACGAATACCTGATATTTGATATTTCCAGTCGTTTTGCATCGACGGTAGTTAAGGATTCATTTACCAGCGCCCGCAATAGTTCTTTCTAACGATAATTGGCACGAATACGTGATATTCGTTGTTTCCAATCGTACTGCATCGACGGTAGGTAAGGATTCACTTCCCAGCTCCCGCAATGGTTCTTTCCATCGATAATTGGCACGCATACGTGCTATTCGATGTTTCCAATCGTTCTGTATCGACGGTAGGTAAGGATTCACTTCCCAGCTCCCGCAATCGTTCTTTCTATCGATAATTGGCACGCATACGTGCTATTCGATGTTTCCTATCGTTCTGCCGCGACGGTAGGTAAGGATTGACTACCCAGCTCCCGCAATCGTTCTTTCTATCGATATTTGGCACGAATACGTGATATTCGCTGTTTCCAATCGTTTTCCATCGACGGTAGGTAAAGATTCATTTCCCAGCGCCCGCAATCGTTCCTTCTATCAATAATTGGCACGAATACGTGATATTCAATGTTTCCAATCGTTCTGTATCGACGGTAGGTAAGGCTTCACTTAACACCTCCCGCAATCGTTCTATCTAACGATAATTGGCACGAATACGTGATATTCGTGGTTTCCAATCGTTCTGCATCGACGGTAGGTAAGGATTCATTTCCCAGAGCCCGCAATAGTTCTTTCTAACGATAATTGGCACGAATACGTGATATTCGATGTTTCCAATCGTTCTGCATCGACGGTAGGTAAGGATTCACTTCCCAGCTCCCGCAATCGTTCTTTCTATCGTCAATTGGCACGAATACGTGATATTCGTGGTTTCCAATCGTTCTGCACCGACGGTAGGTAAGGATTCACTTCCTAGCTCCCGCAATCGTTCTTTCTATCGATAATTGGCACGAATACATGATATTCGATCTTTCCAGTCGTTTTGCATCGACGGTAGGTAAGGATTCATTTCCCAGCGCCCGCAATCGTTCTTTCTATCGATAATTGGCACGAATACCTGATATTTGATATTTCCAGTCGTTTTGCATCGACGGTAGTTAAGGATTCATTTACCAGCGCCCGCAATAGTTCTTTCTAACGATAATTGGCACGAATACGTGATATTCGATGTTTCCAATCGTTCTGCATCGACGGTAGGTAAGGATTCACTTCCCAGCTCCCGCAATCGTTCTTTCTATCGTCAATTGGCACGAATACGTGATATTCGTGGTTTCCAATCGTTCTGCACCGACGGTAGGTAAGGATTCACTTCCTAGCTCCCGCAATCGTTCTTTCTATCGATAATTGGCACGAATACATGATATTCGATCTTTCCAGTCGTTTTGCATCGACGGTAGGTAAGGATTCATTTCCCAGCGCCCGCAATCGTTCTTTCTATCGATAATTGGCACGAATACCTGATATTTGATATTTCCAGTCGTTTTGCATCGACGGTAGTTAAGGATTCATTTACCAGCGCCCGCAATAGTTCTTTCTAACGATAATTGGCACGAATACGTGATATTCGATGTTTCCAATCGTTCTGCATCGACGGTAGGTAAGGATTCACTTCCCAGCTCCCGCAATCGTTCTTTCTATCGTCAATTGGCACGAATACGTGATATTCGTGGTTTCCAATCGTTCTGCATCGACGGTAGGTAAGGATACACTTCCCAGCTCCCACAATCGTTCTTTCTATCGTCAATTGGCACGAATACGTGCTATTCGTGGTTTCCAATCGTTCTGCATCGACGGTAGGTAAGGATACACTTCCCAGCTCCCGCAATCGTTCTTTCTATCGATAATTGGCACGAATACGTGATATTCGCTGTTTCCAATCGTTTTCCATCGACGGTAGGTAAAGATTCATTTCCCAGCGCCCGCAATCGTTCTTTCTATCAATAATTGGCACGAATACGTGATATTCAATGTTTCCAATCGTTCTGCATCGACGGTAGGTAAGGATTCACTTCCCAGCTCCCGCAATCGTTCTTTCTATCGTCAATTGGCACGAATACGTGATATTCGTGGTTTCCAATCGTTCTGCACCGACGGTAGGTAAGGATTCACTTCCTAGCTCCCGCAATCGTTCTTTCTATCGATAATTGGCACGAATACATGATATTCGATCTTTCCAGTCGTTTTGCATCGACGGTAGGTAAGGATTCATTTCCCAGCGCCCGCAATCGTTCTTTCTATCGATAATTGGCACGAATACCTGATATTTGATATTTCCAGTCGTTTTGCATCGACGGTAGTTAAGGATTCATTTACCAGCGCCCGCAATAGTTCTTTCTAACGATAATTGGCACGAATACGTGATATTCGTTGTTTCCAATCGTACTGCATCGACGGTAGGTAAGGATTCACTTCCCAGCTCCCGCAATGGTTCTTTCCATCGATAATTGGCACGCATACGTGCTATTCGATGTTTCCAATCGTTCTGTATCGACGGTAGGTAAGGATTCACTTCCCAGCTCCCGCAATCGTTCTTTCTATCGATAATTGGCACGCATACGTGCTATTCGATGTTTCCTATCGTTCTGCATCGACGGTAGGTAAGGATTCACTACCCAGCTCCCGCAATCGTTCTTTCTATCGATAATTGGCACGAATACGTGATATTCGCTGTTTCCAATCGTTTTCCATCGACGGTAGGTAAAGATTCATTTCCCAGCGCCCGCAATCGTTCTTTCTATCAATAATTGGCACGAATACGTGATATTCAATGTTTCCAATCGTTCTGTATCGACGGTAGGTAAGGATTCACTTAACAGCTCCCGCAATCGTTCTATCTAACGATAATTGGCACGAATACGTGATATTCGTGGTTTCCAATCGTTCTGCATCGACGGTAGGTAAGGATTCATTTCCCAGAGCCCGCAATAGTTCTTTCTAACGATAATTGGCACGAATACGTGATATTCGATGTTTCCAATCGTTCTGCATCGACGGTAGGTAAGGATTCACTTCCCAGCTCCCGCAATCGTTCTTTCTATCGATATTTGGCACGAATACGTGATATTCGCTGTTTCCAATCGTTTTCCATCGACGGTAGGTAAAGATTCATTTCCCAGCGCCCGCAATCGTTCCTTCTATCAATAATTGGCACGAATACGTGATATTCAATGTTTCCAATCGTTCTGTATCGACGGTAGGTAAGGATTCACTTAACACCTCCCGCAATCGTTCTATCTAACGATAATTGGCACGAATACGTGATATTCGTGGTTTCCAATCGTTCTGCATCGACGGTAGGTAAGGATTCATTTCCCAGAGCCCGCAATAGTTCTTTCTAACGATAATTGGCACGAATACGTGATATTCGATGTTTCCAATCGTTCTGCATCGACGGTAGGTAAGGATTCACTTCCCAGCTCCCGCAATCGTTCTTTCTATCGTCAATTGGCACGAATACGTGATATTCGTGGTTTCCAATCGTTCTGCACCGACGGTAGGTAAGGATTCACTTCCTAGCTCCCGCAATCGTTCTTTCTATCGATAATTGGCACGAATACATGATATTCGATCTTTCCAGTCGTTTTGCATCGACGGTAGGAAAGGATTCATTTCCCAGCGCCCGCAATCGTTCTTTCTATCGATAATTGGCACGAATACCTGATATTTGATATTTCCAGTCGTTTTGCATCGACGGTAGTTAAGGATTCATTTACCAGCGCCCGCAATAGTTCTTTCTAACGATAATTGGCACGAATACGTGATATTCGATGTTTCCAATCGTTCTGCATCGACGGTAGGTAAGGATTCACTTCCCAGCTCCCGCAATCGTTCTTTCTATCGTCAATTGGCACGAATACGTGATATTCGTGGTTTCCAATCGTTCTGCATCGACGGTAGGTAAGGATACACTTCCCAGCTCCCACAATCGTTCTTTCTATCGTCAATTGGCACGAATACGTGATATTCGTGGTTTCCAATCGTTCTGCACCGACGGTAGGTAAGGATTCATTTACCAGCGCCCGCAATAGTTCTTTCTAACGATAATTGGCACGAATACGTGATATTCGTTGTTTCCAATCGTACTGCATCGACGGTAGGTAAGGATTCACTTCCCAGCTCCCGCAATGGTTCTTTCCATCGATAATTGGCACGCATACGTGCTATTCGATGTTTCCAATCGTTCTGTATCGACGGTAGGTAAGGATTCACTTCCCAGCTCCCGCAATCGTTCTTTCTATCGATAATTGGCACGCATACGTGCTATTCGATGTTTCCTATCGTTCTGCATCGACGGTAGGTAAGGATTCACTACCCAGCTCCCGCAATCGTTCTTTCTATCGATAATTGGCACGAATACGTGATATTCGCTGTTTCCAATCGTTTTCCATCGACGGTAGGTAAAGATTCATTTCCCAGCGCCCGCAATCGTTCTTTCTATCAATAATTGGCACGAATACGTGATATTCAATGTTTCCAATCGTTCTGTATCGACGGTAGGTAAGGATTCACTTAACAGCTCCCGCAATCGTTCTATCTAACGATAATTGGCACGAATACGTGATATTCGTGGTTTCCAATCGTTCTGCATCGACGGTAGGTAAGGATTCATTTCCCAGAGCCCGCAATAGTTCTTTCTAACGATAATTGGCACGAATACGTGATATTCGATGTTTCCAATCGTTCTGCATCGACGGTAGGTAAGGATTCACTTCCCAGCTCCCGCAATCGTTCTTTCTATCGATATTTGGCACGAATACGTGATATTCGCTGTTTCCAATCGTTTTCCATCGACGGTAGGTAAAGATTCATTTCCCAGCGCCCGCAATCGTTCCTTCTATCAATAATTGGCACGAATACGTGATATTCAATGTTTCCAATCGTTCTGTATCGACGGTAGGTAAGGATTCACTTAACACCTCCCGCAATCGTTCTATCTAACGATAATTGGCACGAATACGTGATATTCGTGGTTTCCAATCGTTCTGCATCGACGGTAGGTAAGGATTCATTTCCCAGAGCCCGCAATAGTTCTTTCTAACGATAATTGGCACGAATACGTGATATTCGATGTTTCCAATCGTTCTGCATCGACGGTAGGTAAGGATTCACTTCCCAGCTCCCGCAATCGTTCTTTCTATCGTCAATTGGCACGAATACGTGATATTCGTGGTTTCCAATCGTTCTGCACCGACGGTAGGTAAGGATTCACTTCCTAGCTCCCGCAATCGTTCTTTCTATCGATAATTGGCACGAATACATGATATTCGATCTTTCCAGTCGTTTTGCATCGACGGTAGGAAAGGATTCATTTCCCAGCGCCCGCAATCGTTCTTTCTATCGATAATTGGCACGAATACCTGATATTTGATATTTCCAGTCGTTTTGCATCGACGGTAGTTAAGGATTCATTTACCAGCGCCCGCAATAGTTCTTTCTAACGATAATTGGCACGAATACGTGATATTCGATGTTTCCAATCGTTCTGCATCGACGGTAGGTAAGGATTCACTTCCCAGCTCCCGCAATCGTTCTTTCTATCGTCAATTGGCACGAATACGTGATATTCGTGGTTTCCAATCGTTCTGCATCGACGGTAGGTAAGGATACACTTCCCAGCTCCCACAATCGTTCTTTCTATCGTCAATTGGCACGAATACGTGCTATTCGTGGTTTCCAATCGTTCTGCATCGACGGTAGGTAAGGATACACTTCCCAGCTCCCGCAATCGTTCTTTCTATCGATAATTGGCACGAATACGTGATATTCGCTGTTTCCAATCGTTTTCCATCGACGGTAGGTAAAGATTCATTTCCCAGCGCCCGCAATCGTTCTTTCTATCAATAATTGGCACGAATACGTGATATTCAATGTTTCCAATCGTTCTGCATCGACGGTAGGTAAGGATTCACTTCCCAGCTCCCGCAATCGTTCTTTCTATCGTCAATTGGCACGAATACGTGATATTCGTGGTTTCCAATCGTTCTGCACCGACGGTAGGTAAGGATTCACTTCCTAGCTCCCGCAATCGTTCTTTCTATCGATAATTGGCACGAATACATGATATTCGATCTTTCCAGTCGTTTTGCATCGACGGTAGGTAAGGATTCATTTCCCAGCGCCCGCAATCGTTCTTTCTATCGATAATTGGCACGAATACCTGATATTTGATATTTCCAGTCGTTTTGCATCGACGGTAGTTAAGGATTCATTTACCAGCGCCCGCAATAGTTCTTTCTAACGATAATTGGCACGAATACGTGATATTCGTTGTTTCCAATCGTACTGCATCGACGGTAGGTAAGGATTCACTTCCCAGCTCCCGCAATGGTTCTTTCCATCGATAATTGGCACGCATACGTGCTATTCGATGTTTCCAATCGTTCTGTATCGACGGTAGGTAAGGATTCACTTCCCAGCTCCCGCAATCGTTCTTTCTATCGATAATTGGCACGCATACGTGCTATTCGATGTTTCCTATCGTTCTGCATCGACGGTAGGTAAGGATTCACTACCCAGCTCCCGCAATCGTTCTTTCTATCGATAATTGGCACGAATACGTGATATTCGCTGTTTCCAATCGTTTTCCATCGACGGTAGGTAAAGATTCATTTCCCAGCGCCCGCAATCGTTCTTTCTATCAATAATTGGCACGAATACGTGATATTCAATGTTTCCAATCGTTCTGTATCGACGGTAGGTAAGGATTCACTTAACAGCTCCCGCAATCGTTCTATCTAACGATAATTGGCACGAATACATGATATTCGTGGTTTCCAATCGTTCTGCATCGACGGTAGGTAAGGATTCATTTCCCAGAGCCCGCAATCGTTCTTTCAATCAATAATTGGCACGAATACGTGATATTCAATGTTTCCAATCGTTCTGTATCGACGGTAGGTAAGGATTCACTTAACAGCTCCCGCAATCGTTCTATCTAACGATAATTGGCACGAATACGTGATATTCGTGGTTTCCAATCGTTCTGCATCGACGGTAGGTAAGGATTCATTTCCCAGAGCCCGCAATAGTTCTTTCTAACGATAATTGGCACGAATACGTGATATTCGATGTTTCCAATCGTTCTGCATCGACGGTAGGTAAGGATTCACTTCCCAGCTCCCGCAATCGTTCTTTCTATCGATATTTGGCACGAATACGTGATATTCGCTGTTTCCAATCGTTTTCCATCGACGGTAGGTAAAGATTCATTTCCCAGCGCCCGCAATCGTTCCTTCTATCAATAATTGGCACGAATACGTGATATTCAATGTTTCCAATCGTTCTGTATCGACGGTAGGTAAGGATTCACTTAACACCTCCCGCAATCGTTCTATCTAACGATAATTGGCACGAATACGTGATATTCGTGGTTTCCAATCGTTCTGCATCGACGGTAGGTAAGGATTCATTTCCCAGAGCCCGCAATAGTTCTTTCTAACGATAATTGGCACGAATACGTGATATTCGATGTTTCCAATCGTTCTGCATCGACGGTAGGTAAGGATTCACTTCCCAGCTCCCGCAATCGTTCTTTCTATCGTCAATTGGCACGAATACGTGATATTCGTGGTTTCCAATCGTTCTGCACCGACGGTAGGTAAGGATTCACTTCCTAGCTCCCGCAATCGTTCTTTCTATCGATAATTGGCACGAATACATGATATTCGATCTTTCCAGTCGTTTTGCATCGACGGTAGGAAAGGATTCATTTCCCAGCGCCCGCAATCGTTCTTTCTATCGATAATTGGCACGAATACCTGATATTTGATATTTCCAGTCGTTTTGCATCGACGGTAGTTAAGGATTCATTTACCAGCGCCCGCAATAGTTCTTTCTAACGATAATTGGCACGAATACGTGATATTCGATGTTTCCAATCGTTCTGCATCGACGGTAGGTAAGGATTCACTTCCCAGCTCCCGCAATCGTTCTTTCTATCGTCAATTGGCACGAATACGTGATATTCGTGGTTTCCAATCGTTCTGCATCGACGGTAGGTAAGGATACACTTCCCAGCTCCCACAATCGTTCTTTCTATCGTCAATTGGCACGAATACGTGATATTCGTGGTTTCCAATCGTTCTGCACCGACGGTAGGTAAGGATTCATTTACCAGCGCCCGCAATAGTTCTTTCTAACGATAATTGGCACGAATACGTGATATTCGTTGTTTCCAATCGTACTGCATCGACGGTAGGTAAGGATTCACTTCCCAGCTCCCGCAATGGTTCTTTCCATCGATAATTGGCACGCATACGTGCTATTCGATGTTTCCAATCGTTCTGTATCGACGGTAGGTAAGGATTCACTTCCCAGCTCCCGCAATCGTTCTTTCTATCGATAATTGGCACGCATACGTGCTATTCGATGTTTCCTATCGTTCTGCATCGACGGTAGGTAAGGATTCACTACCCAGCTCCCGCAATCGTTCTTTCTATCGATAATTGGCACGAATACGTGATATTCGCTGTTTCCAATCGTTTTCCATCGACGGTAGGTAAAGATTCATTTCCCAGCGCCCGCAATCGTTCTTTCTATCAATAATTGGCACGAATACGTGATATTCAATGTTTCCAATCGTTCTGTATCGACGGTAGGTAAGGATTCACTTAACAGCTCCCGCAATCGTTCTATCTAACGATAATTGGCACGAATACGTGATATTCGTGGTTTCCAATCGTTCTGCATCGACGGTAGGTAAGGATTCATTTCCCAGAGCCCGCAATAGTTCTTTCTAACGATAATTGGCACGAATACGTGATATTCGATGTTTCCAATCGTTCTGCATCGACGGTAGGTAAGGATTCACTTCCTAGCTCCCGCAATCGTTCTTTCTATCGATATTTGGCACGAATACGTGATATTCGCTGTTTCCAATCGTTTTCCATCGACGGTAGGTAAAGATTCATTTCCCAGCGCCCGCAATCGTTCCTTCTATCAATAATTGGCACGAATACGTGATATTCAATGTTTCCAATCGTTCTGTATCGACGGTAGGTAAGGATTCACTTAACACCTCCCGCAATCGTTCTATCTAACGATAATTGGCACGAATACGTGATATTCGTGGTTTCCAATCGTTCTGCATCGACGGTAGGTAAGGATTCATTTCCCAGAGCCCGCAATAGTTCTTTCTAACGATAATTGGCACGAATACGTGATATTCGATGTTTCCAATCGTTCTGCATCGACGGTAGGTAAGGATTCACTTCCCAGCTCCCGCAATCGTTCTTTCTATCGTCAATTGGCACGAATACGTGATATTCGTGGTTTCCAATCGTTCTGCACCGACGGTAGGTAAGGATTCACTTCCTAGCTCCCGCAATCGTTCTTTCTATCGATAATTGGCACGAATACATGATATTCGATCTTTCCAGTCGTTTTGCATCGACGGTAGGAAAGGATTCATTTCCCAGCGCCCGCAATCGTTCTTTCTATCGATAATTGGCACGAATACCTGATATTTGATATTTCCAGTCGTTTTGCATCGACGGTAGTTAAGGATTCATTTACCAGCGCCCGCAATAGTTCTTTCTAACGATAATTGGCACGAATACGTGATATTCGATGTTTCCAATCGTTCTGCATCGACGGTAGGTAAGGATTCACTTCCCAGCTCCCGCAATCGTTCTTTCTATCGTCAATTGGCACGAATACGTGATATTCGTGGTTTCCAATCGTTCTGCATCGACGGTAGGTAAGGATACACTTCCCAGCTCCCACAATCGTTCTTTCTATCGTCAATTGGCACGAATACGTGCTATTCGTGGTTTCCAATCGTTCTGCATCGACGGTAGGTAAGGATACACTTCCCAGCTCCCGCAATCGTTCTTTCTATCGATAATTGGCACGAATACGTGATATTCGCTGTTTCCAATCGTTTTCCATCGACGGTAGGTAAAGATTCATTTCCCAGCGCCCGCAATCGTTCTTTCTATCAATAATTGGCACGAATACGTGATATTCAATGTTTCCAATCGTTCTGCATCGACGGTAGGTAAGGATTCACTTCCCAGCTCCCGCAATCGTTCTTTCTATCGTCAATTGGCACGAATACGTGATATTCGTGGTTTCCAATCGTTCTGCACCGACGGTAGGTAAGGATTCACTTCCTAGCTCCCGCAATCGTTCTTTCTATCGATAATTGGCACGACTACATGATATTCGATCTTTCCAGTCGTTTTGCATCGACGGTAGGTAAGGATTCATTTCCCAGCGCCCGCAATCGTTCTTTCTATCGATAATTGGCACGAATACCTGATATTTGATATTTCCAGTCGTTTTGCATCGACGGTAGTTAAGGATTCATTTACCAGCGCCCGCAATAGTTCTTTCTAACGATAATTGGCACGAATACGTGATATTCGTTGTTTCCAATCGTACTGCATCGACGGTAGGTAAGGATTCACTTCCCAGCTCCCGCAATGGTTCTTTCCATCGATAATTGGCACGCATACGTGCTATTCGATGTTTCCAATCGTTCTGTATCGACGGTAGGTAAGGATTCACTTCCCAGCTCCCGCAATCGTTCTTTCTATCGATAATTGGCACGCATACGTGCTATTCGATGTTTCCTATCGTTCTGCATCGACGGTAGGTAAGGATTCACTACCCAGCTCCCGCAATCGTTCTTTCTATCGATAATTGGCACGAATACGTGATATTCGCTGTTTCCAATCGTTTTCCATCGACGGTAGGTAAAGATTCATTTCCCAGCGCCCGCAATCGTTCTTTCTATCAATAATTGGCACGAATACGTGATATTCAATGTTTCCAATCGTTCTGTATCGACGGTAGGTAAGGATTCACTTAACAGCTCCCGCAATCGTTCTATCTAACGATAATTGGCACGAATACGTGATATTCGTGGTTTCCAATCGTTCTGCATCGACGGTAGGTAAGGATTCATTTCCCAGAGCCCGCAATAGTTCTTTCTAACGATAATTGGCACGAATACGTGATATTCGATGTTTCCAATCGTTCTGCATCGACGGTAGGTAAGGATTCACTTCCCAGCTCCCGCAATCGTTCTTTCTATCGTCAATTGGCACGAATACGTGATATTCGTGGTTTCCAATCGTTCTGCATCGACGGTAGGTAAGGATTCACTTCCTAGCTCCCGCAATCGTTCTTTCTATCGATAATTGGCACGAATACATGATATTCGATCTTTCCAGTCGTTTTGCATCGACGGTAGGTAAGGATTCATTTCCCAGCGCCCGCAATCGTTCTTTCTATCGATAATTGGCACGAATACCTGATATTTGATATTTCCAGTCGTTTTGCATCGACGGTAGTTAAGGATTCATTTACCAGCGCCCGCAATAGTTCTTTCTAACGATAATTGGCACGAATACGTGATATTCGTTGTTTCCAATCGTACTGCATCGACGGTAGGTAAGGATTCACTTCCCAGCTCCCGCAATGGTTCTTTCCATCGATAATTGGCACGCATACGTGCTATTCGATGTTTCCAATCGTTCTGTATCGACGGTAGGTAAGGATTCACTTCCCAGCTCCCGCAATCGTTCTTTCTATCGATAATTGGCACGCATACGTGCTATTCGATGTTTCCTATCGTTCTGCATCGACGGTAGGTAAGGATTCACTACCCAGCTCCCGCAATTGTTCTTTCTATCGATAATTGGCACGAATACGTGATATTCGCTGTTTCCAATCGTTTTCCATCGACGGTAGGTAAAGATTCATTTCCCAGCGCCCGCAATCGTTCTTTCTATCAATAATTGGCACGAATACGTGATATTCAATGTTTCCAATCGTTCTGTATCGACGGTAGGTAAGGATTCACTTAACAGCTCCCGCAATCGTTCTATCTAACGATAATTGGCACGAATACGTGATATTCGTGGTTTCCAATCGTTCTGCATCGACGGTAGGTAAGGATTCATTTCCCAGAGCCCGCAATAGTTCTTTCTAACGATAATTGGCACGAATACGTGATATTCGATGTTTCCAATCGTTCTGCATCGACGGTAGGTAAGGATTCACTTCCCAGCTCCCGCAATCGTTCTTTCTATCGTCAATTGGCACGAATACGTGATATTCGTGGTTTCCAATCGTTCTGCATCGACGGTAGGTAAGGATACACTTCCCAGCTCCCACAATCGTTCTTTCTATCGTCAATTGGCACGAATACGTGCTATTCGTGGTTTCCAATCGTTCTGCATCGACGGTAGGTAAGGATACACTTCCCAGCTCCCGCAATCGTTCTTTCTATCGATAATTGGCACGAATACGTGATATTCGCTGTTTCCAATCGTTTTCCATCGACGGTAGGTAAAGATTCATTTCCCAGCGCCCGCAATCGTTCTTTCTATCAATAATTGGCACGAATACGTGATATTCAATGTTTCCAATCGTTCTGTATCGACGGTAGGTAAGGATTCACTTAACAGCTCCCGCAATCGTTCTATCTAACGATAATTGGCACGAATACGTGATATTCGTGGTTTCCAATCGTTCTGCATCGACGGTAGGTAAGGATTCATTTCCCAGAGCCCGCAATAGTTCTTTCTAACGATAATTGGCACGAATACGTGATATTCGATGTTTCCAATCGTTCTGCATCGACGGTAGGTAAGGATTCACTTCCCAGCTCCCGCAATCGTTCTTTCTATCGTCAATTGGCACGAATACGTGATATTCGTGGTTTCCAATCGTTCTGCATCGACGGTAGGTAAGGATACACTTCCCAGCTCCCACAATCGTTCTTTCTATCGTCAATTGGCACGAATACGTGCTATTCGTAGTTTCCAATCGTTCTGCATCGACGGTAGGTAAGGATACACTTCCCAGCTCCCGCAATCGTTCTTTCTATCGATAATTGGCACGAATACGTGATATTCGCTGTTTCCAATCGTTTTCCATCGACGGTAGGTAAAGATTCATTTCTCAGCGCCCGCAATCGTTCTTTCTATCAATAATTGGCACGAATACGTGATATTCAATGTTTCCAATCGTTCTGTATCGACGGTAGGTAAGGATTCACTTAACAGCTCCCGCAATCGTTCTATCTAACGATAATTGGCACGAATACGAGATATTCGATGTTTCCAATCATTCTGCATCGACGGTAGATAAGGATTCACTTTCCAGCTCCCGCAATCTTTCTTTGTATCGATAATTGGCACGAATAAGTTATATTCGATGTTTCCAATCGTTCTGGATCGACGATATGTAAGGATACACTTCCCAGCTCCCACAATCGTTCTTTCTATCGATAATTGGCACGAATACGTGATATTCGATGTTTCCAATCGTTCTGCATCGACGGTAGGTAAGGATTCATTTCCCAGCGCCCGCAATCGTTCTTTCTATCGATAATTGGCACGAATACCTGATATTTGATATTTCCAGTCGTTTTGCATCGACGGTAGGTAAGGATTCATTTCCCAGCGCCCGCAATAGTTCTTTCTAACGATAATTGGCACGAATACGTGATATTCGATGTTTCCAATCCTTCTGCACCGACGGTAGGTAAGGATTCACTTCCCAGCTCCCGCAATGGTTCTTTCCATCGATAATTGGCACGCATACGTGCTATTCGATGTTTCCTATCGTTCTGCATCGACGGTAGGTAAGGATACACTACCCAGCTCCCACAATGGAACTTTCTATCGATAATTGGCAAGCATACGTGCTATTCGATGTTTCCTACCGTTCTGCATCGACGGTAGGTAAGGATTCACTACCAAGCTCCCGCAATCGTTCTTTCTATCGATAATTGGCACGAATACCTGATATTTGATCTTTCCAGTCGTTCTGCATCGACGGTAGATAAGGATTCACTTCCCAGCTCCCACAATGGTTCCTTCTATCGATAATTGGCACGCATACGTGCTATTCGATGTTTCCTATCGTTCTGCATCGACGGTAGGTAAGGATTCACTACCAAGCTCCCGCAATCGTTCTTTCTATCGATAATTGGCACGAATACCTGATATTTGATCTTTCCAGTCGTTCTGCATCGACGGTAGATAAGGATTCACTTCCCAGCTCCCGCAATCGTTCTTTCTATCGATAATTTTCACGGATACGAGATATTCGATGTTTCCAATCGTTCTGCATCGACAGTAGGTAAGGATTCACTTCCCAGCTCCCGCAATCGTTCTTTCTATCGATACTTGGCACGCATACGTGCTATTCGATGTTTCCAATCGTTCTGTATCGACGGTAGGTAAGGATTCACTTCCCAGCTCCCGCAATCGTTCTTTCTATCGTCAATTGGCACGAATACGTGATATTCGATGTTTCCAATCGTACTGCATCGACGGTAGGTAAGGATTCACTTCCCAGCTCCCGCAATGGTTCTTTCCATCGATAATTGGCACGCATACGTGCTATTCGATGTTTCCTATCGTTCTGCATCGACGGTAGGTAAGGGTTCATTTCCCAGCGCCCGCAATCGTTCTTTCTACCGATAATTGGCACGAATACGTGATATTCGATGTTTCCAATCGTTCTGCATCGACGGTAGGTAAGGATTCACTTCCCAGCTCCCGCAATCGTTCTTTCTATCGTCAATTGGCACGAATACGTGATATTCGTGGTTTCCAATCGTTCTGCATCGACGGTAGTTAAGGATTCATTTCCCAGCGCCCGCAATAGTTCTTTCTAACGATAATTGGCACGAATACGTGATATTCGATGCTTCCAATCGTTCTGCATCGACGGTAGGTAAGGATTCACTTCCCAGCTCCCACAATCGTTCTTTCTATCGTCAATTGGCACGAATACGTGATATTCGTGGTTTCCAATCGTTCTGCATCGACGGTAGGTAAGGATACACTTCCCAGCTCCCGCAATCGTTCTTTCTATCGATAATTGGCACGAATACGTGATATTCGCTGTTTCCAATCGTTTTCCATCGACGGTAGGTAAAGATTCATTTCCCAGCGCCCGCAATCGTTCTTTCTATCAATAATTGGCACGAATACGTGATATTCAATGTTTCCAATCGTTCTGTATCGACGGTAGGTAAGGATTCACTTAACAGCTCCCGCAATCGTTCTATCTAACGATAATTGGCACGAATACGAGATATTCGATGTTTCCAATCATTCTGCATCGACGGTAGATAAGGATTCACTTTCCAGCTCCCGCAATCTTTCTTTGTATCGATAATTGGCACGAATAAGTTATATTCGATGTTTCCAATCGTTCTGCATCGACGGTAGGTAAGGATTCACTTCCCAGCTCCCACAATCGTTCTTTCTATCGATAATTGGCACGAATACGTGATATTCGATGTTTCCAATCGTTCTGCATCGACGGTAGGTAAGGATTCATTTCCCAGCGCCCGCAATCGTTCTTTCTATCGATAATTGGCACGAATACCTGATATTTGATATTTCCAGTCGTTTTGCATCGACGGTAGGTAAGGATTCATTTCCCAGCGCCCGCAATAGTTCTTTCTAACGATAATTGGCACGAATACGTGATATTCGATGTTTCCAATCCTTCTGCATCGACGGTAGGTAAGGATTCACTTCCCAGCTCCCGCAATGGTTCTTTCCATCGATAATTGGCACGCATACGTGCTATTCGATGTTTCCTATCGTTCTGCATCGACGGTAGGTAAGGATACACTTTCCAGCTCCCACAATGGTTCTTTCTATCGATAATTGGCAAGCATACGTGCTATTCGATGTTTCCTATCTTTCTGCATCGACGGTAGGTAAGGATTCACTACCAAGCTCCCGCAATCGTTCTTTCTATCGATAATTGGCACGAATACGTGATATTCGATGTTTCCAATCGTACTGCATCGACGGTAGGTAAGGATTCACTTCCCAGCTCCCGCAATGGTTCTTTCCATCGATAATTGGCACGCATACGTGCTATTCGATGTTTCCTATCGTTCTGCATCGACGGTAGGTAAGGGTTCATTTCCCAGCGCCCGCAATCGTTCTTTCTAACGATAATTGGCACGAATACGTGATATTCGATGTTTCCAATCGTTCTGCATCGACGGTAGGTAAGGATTCACTTCCCAGCTCCCGCAATCGTTCTTTCTATCGTCAATTGGCACGAATACGTGATATTCGTGGTTTCCAATCGTTCTGCATCGACGGTAGGTAAGGATACACTTCCCAGCTCCCACAATCGTTCCTTCTATCGTCAATTGGCACGAATACGTGATATTCGTGGTTTCCAATCGTTCTGCATCGACGGTAGGTAAGGATACACTTCCCAGCTCCCACAATCGTTCTTTCTATCGATAATTGGCACGAATACGTGATATTCGATGTTTCCAATCGTTCTGCATCGGCGGTAGGTAAGGATTCACTTCCCAGCTCCCGCAATCGTTCTTTCTATCGATAATTGGCACGAATACGTGATATTCGATGTTTCCAGTCGTTTTGCATCGACGGTAGGTAAGGATTCACTTCCCAGCTCCCGCAATAGTTCTTTCTATCGATAATTGGCAAAAATACGTGATGTTCGCTGTTTCCAATCGTTTTCCATCGACGGTAGGTAAAGATTCATTTCCCAGCGCCCGCAATCGTTCTTTCTATCAATAATTGGCACGAATACGTGATATTCAATGTTTCCAATCGTTCTGTATCGACGGTAGGTAACGATTCACTTAACAGCTCCCGCAATCGTTCTATCTAACGATAATTGGCACGAATACGAGATATTCGATGTTTCCAATCATTCTGCATCGACGGTAGGTAAGGATTCACTTCCCAGCTCCCGCAATCGTTCTTTCTATCGACAATTGGCACGAATACATGATATTCGGTCTTTCCAGTCGTTTTGCATCGACGGTAGGTAAGGATTCATTTCCCAGCGCCCGCAATAGTTCTTTCTAACGATAATTGGCACGAATACGTGATATTCGATGTTTCCAATCGTTCTGCATCGACGGTAGGTAAGGATTCACTTCCCAGCTCCCGCAATCGTTCTTTCTATCGTCAATTGGCACGAATACGTGATATTCGTGGTTTCCAATCGTTCTGCATCGACGGTAGGTAAGGATTCATTTCCCAGCGCCCGCAATCGTTCTTTCTATCGATAATTGGCACGCATACGTGCTATTCGATGTTTCCTATCGTTCTGCATCGACGGTAGGTAAGGATTCACTTCCCAGCTCCCGCAATCGTTCTTTCTATCGTCAATTGGCACGAATACGTGATATTCGTGGTTTCCAATCGTTCTGCATCGACGGTGGGTAAGGATACACTTCCCAGCTCCCACAATCGTTCTTTCTATCGATATTTGGCACGAATACGAGATATTCGATGTTTCCAATCGTTCTGCATCGACGGTAGGTAAGGATTCACTTCCCAGCTCCCGCAATGGTTCTTTCTATCGATAATTGGCACGCATACGTGCTATTCGATGTTTCCTATCGTTCTGCATCGTCGGTAGGTAAGGATTCACATCCCAGCTCCCGCAATCGTTCTTTCTATCGATAATTGGCACGAATACATGATATTCGAAGTTTCCAATCGTTTTGCATTGACGCTACGTGCTATTCGATGTTTCCTATCGTACTGCATCGACGGTAGGTAAGGATTCACTTCCCAGCTCCCGCAATCGTTCTTTCTATCAATAATTGGCACGAATACGTGATACTCGATGTTTCCAAGCGTTCTGCATCGACGGTAGGTAAGGATTCACTTCCCAGCTCCCATAATCGTTCTTTCTATCGATATTTGGCACGAATACATGATATTCGATGTTTCCAATCGTTCTGTATCGGCGGTAGATAAGGATTCACTTCCCAGCTCCCGCAATGGTTCTTTCTATCGATAATTGGCACGCATACGTGCTATTCGATGTTTCCTATCGTACTGCATCGACGGTAGGTAAGGATTCACTTCCCAGCTCCCGCAATCGTTCTTTCTATCAATAATTGGCACGAATACGTGATACTCGATGTTTCCAATCGTTCTGCATCGACGGTAGGTAAGGATTCACTTCCCAGCTCCCATAATCGTTCTTTCTATCGATATTTGGCACGAATACGTGATATTCGATGTTTCCAATCGTTCTGCATCGACGGTAGGTAAGGATTCACTTCCCAGCTCCCGCAATCATTCTTTCTATCGATAATTGGCACGAATACATGATATTCGATGTTTCCAATCGTTCTGTATCGGCGGTAGATAAGGATTCACTTCCCAGCTCCCGCAATGGTTCTTTCTATCGATAATTGGCACGCATACGTGCTATTCGATGTTTCCTATCGTTCTGCATCGTCGGTAGGTAAGGATTCACTTCCCAGCTCCCGCAATCGTTCTTTCTATCGATAATTGGCACGAATACATGATATTCGATGTTTCCAATCGTTCTGCATCGACGGTAGATAAGGATTCACTTCCCAGCTCCCGCAATGGTTCTTTCTATCGATAATTGGCACGCATACGTGCTATTCGATGTTTCCTATCGTTCTGCATCGTCGGTAGGTAAGGATTCACTTCCCAGCTCCCGCAATCGTTCTTTCTATCGATAATTGGCACGAATTCGTGATATTCGATGTATCCAATCGTTCTGCATCGACGGTAGATAAGGATTCACTTCCCAGCTCCCGCAATCGTTCTTTCTATCGATAATTGGCACGAATACGTGATATTCGATGTTTCCAATCGTACTGCATCGACGGTAGGTAAGGATTCACTTCCCAGCTCCCGCAATCGTTCTTTCTATCAATAATTGGCACGAATACGTGATACTCGATGTTTCCAATCGTTCTGCATCGACGGTAGGTAAGGATTCACTTCCCAGCTCCCGCACGCGTTCTTTCTATCGATAATTGGCACGAATACGTGATATTCGATGTTTCCAATCGTTCTGCATCGACGGTAGGTAAGGATACACTTTCCAGCTCCCACAATCGTTCTTTCTATCGATATTTGGCACGAATACGTGATATTCGATGTTTCCAATCGTTCTGCATCGACGGTAGGTAAGGATTCACTTCCCAGCTCCCGCAATCATTCTTTCTATCGATAATTGGCACGAATACATGATATTCGATGTTTCCAATCGTTCTGTATCGGCGGTAGATAAGGATTCACTTCCCAGCTCCCGCAATGGTTCTTTCTATCGATAATTGGCACGCATACGTGCTATTCGATGTTTCCTATCATTCTGCATCGTCGGTAGGTAAGGATTCACTTCCCAGCTCCCGCAATCGTTCTTTCTATCGATAATTGGCACGAATACATGATATTCGATGTTTCCAGTCGTTTTGCATCGACGGTAGGTAAGGATTCATTTCCCAGCGCCCGCAATAGTTCTTGCGTACTGCAACGTACTGCATCGACGGTAGGTAAGGATTCACGACCCAGCTCCCGCAATCGTTCTTTCTATCGTCAATTGGCACGAATACGTGATATTCGATGTTTCCAATCGTTCTGCATCGACGGTAGGTAAGGATTCACTTCCCAGCGCCCGCAATCGTTCTTTCTATCGATAATTGGCACGAATACGTGATATTCGATGTTTCCAATCGTTCTGCATCGACGGTAGATAAGGATTCACTTCCCAGCTCCCGCAATCGTTCTTTCTATAAATAATTGGCACGAATACGTGATACTCGATGTTTCCAGTCGTTCTGCATCGACGGTAGGTAAGGATTCACTTCCCAGCTCCCGCAATCGTTCTTTCTATCGATAATTGGCACGAATACGAGATGTTCGATGTTTCCAATCGTTCTCTATCGACGGTAGATAAGGATTCACTTCCCAGCTCCCGCAATCGTTCTTTCTATCGATAATTGGCACGAATACGTGATATTCGAGGTTTGCAATCGTACTGCATCGACGGTAGGTAAGGATTCACTTCCCAGCTCCCGCAATCGTTCTTTCTATCGATTATTGGCACGAATACGTGATATTCGATTTTTCCAATCGTTCTCTATCGACGGTAGATAAGGATTCACTTCCCAGCTCCCGCAATCGTTCTTTCTATCGATAATTGGCACGAATACGTGATATTCGCTGTTTCCAATCGTTTTCCATCGACGGTAGGTAAGGATTCACTTCCCAGGTCCCGCAATCGTTCTTTCTATCGTCAATTGGCACGAATACGTGATATTCGTGGTTTCCAATCGATCTGCATCGAGGGTAGGTAAGGATTCAGTCCCCAGCTCCCGCAATCGTTCTTTCTATAAATAATTGGCACGAATACGTGATACTCGATGTTTCCAGTCGTTCTGCATCGACGGTAGATAAGGATTCACTTCCCAGCTCCCGCAATCGTTCTTTCTATCGATAATTGGCACGAATACGTGATATTCGATGATTCCAATCGTTCTGCATCGACGGTAGGTAAGGATTCACTTCCCAGCTCCCGCAATCGTTCTTTCTATCGATAATTGGCACGAATACGTGATATTCGATGTTTGCAATCGTACTGCATCGACGGTAGGTAAGGATTCACTTCCCAGCTCCCGCAATCGTTCTTTCTATCGATAATTGGCACGAATACGTGATATTCGATGTTTCCAATCGTTCTGTATCGACGGTAGGTATGGATTCACTACCCAGCTCCCGCAATCGTTCTTTCTATCGATAATTGGCACGAATACGTGATATTCGCTGTTTCCAATCGTTTTCCATCGACGGTAGGTAAGGATTCACTTCCCAGGTTCCGCAATCGTTCTTTCTATCGTCAATTGGCACGAATACGTGATATTCGTGGTTTCCAATCGTGCTGCATCGAGGGTAGGTAAGGATACACTTCCCAGCTCCCACAATCATTCTTTCTATCGATATTTGGCACGAATACGTGATATTCGATGTTTCCAATCGTTCTGCATCGACGGTAGGTAAGGATTCACTTCCCAGCTACCGCAATCATTCTTTCTATCGATAATTGGCACGAATATGTAATATTCGATGTTTCCAATCGTTCTGTATCGACGGTAGATAAGGATTCATTTCCCAGCGCCCGCAATCGTTCTTTCTATCGATAATTGGCACGAATACGTGATATTCGATGTTTGCAATCGTACTGCATCGACGGTAGGTAAGGATTCACTTCCCAGCTCCCGCAATCGTTCTTTCTATCGATAATTGGCACGAATACGTGATATTCGATGTTTCCAATCGTACTGCATCGACGGTAGGTAAGGATTCACTTTCCAGCTCCCGCAATGGTTCTTTCCATCGATAATTGGCACGCATACGTGCTATTCGATGTTTCCTATCGTTCTGCATCGACGGTAGGTAAGGATTCACTTCCCAGCTCCCGCAATCGTTCTTTCTATCGTCAATTGGCACGAATACGTGATATTCGTGGTTTCCAATCGTTCTGCATCGACGGTAGGTAAGGATACACTTCCCAGCTCCCACAATGGTTCTTTCTATCGATAATTGGCACGCATACGTGCTATTCGATGTTTCCTATCGTTCTGCATCGACGGTAGGTAAGGATTCACTACCCAGCTCCCGCAATCGTTCTTTCTATCGATAATTGGCACGAATACCTGATATTTGATCTTTCCAGTCGTTCTGCATCGACGGTAGATAAGGATTCACTTCCCAGCTCCCGCAATCGTTCTTTCTATCGATAATTTTCACGGATACGAGATATTCGATGTTTCCAAGCGTTCTGCATCGACGGTAGGTAAGGATTCACTTCCCAGCTCCCATAATCGTTCTTTCTATCGATATTTGGCACGAATACATGATATTCGATGTTTCCAATCGTTCTGTATCGGCGGTAGATAAGGATTCACTTCCCAGCTCCCGCAATGGTTCTTTCTATCGATAATTGGCACGCATACGTGCTATTCGATGTTTCCTATCGTACTGCATCGACGGTAGGTAAGGATTCACTTCCCAGCTCCCGCAATCGTTCTTTCTATCAATAATTGGCACGAATACGTGATACTCGATGTTTCCAATCGTTCTGCATCGACGGTAGGTAAGGATTCACTTCCCAGCTCCCATAATCGTTCTTTCTATCGATATTTGGCACGAATACGTGATATTCGATGTTTCCAATCGTTCTGCATCGACGGTAGGTAAGGATTCACTTCCCAGCTCCCGCAATCATTCTTTCTATCGATAATTGGCACGAATACATGATATTCGATGTTTCCAATCGTTCTGTATCGGCGGTAGATAAGGATTCACTTCCCAGCTCCCGCAATGGTTCTTTCTATCGATAATTGGCACGCATACGTGCTATTCGATGTTTCCTATCGTTCTGCATCGTCGGTAGGTAAGGATTCACTTCCCAGCTCCCGCAATCGTTCTTTCTATCGATAATTGGCACGAATACATGATATTCGATGTTTCCAATCGTTCTGCATCGACGGTAGATAAGGATTCACTTCCCAGCTCCCGCAATGGTTCTTTCTATCGATAATTGGCACGCATACGTGCTATTCGATGTTTCCTATCGTTCTGCATCGTCGGTAGGTAAGGATTCACTTCCCAGCTCCCGCAATCGTTCTTTCTATCGATAATTGGCACGAATTCGTGATATTCGATGTATCCAATCGTTCTGCATCGACGGTAGATAAGGATTCACTTCCCAGCTCCCGCAATCGTTCTTTCTATCGATAATTGGCACGAATACGTGATATTCGATGTTTCCAATCGTACTGCATCGACGGTAGGTAAGGATTCACTTCCCAGCTCCCGCAATCGTTCTTTCTATCAATAATTGGCACGAATACGTGATACTCGATGTTTCCAATCGTTCTGCATCGACGGTAGGTAAGGATTCACTTCCCAGCTCCCGCACGCGTTCTTTCTATCGATAATTGGCACGAATACGTGATATTCGATGTTTCCAATCGTTCTGCATCGACGGTAGGTAAGGATACACTTTCCAGCTCCCACAATCGTTCTTTCTATCGATATTTGGCACGAATACGTGATATTCGATGTTTCCAATCGTTCTGCATCGACGGTAGGTAAGGATTCACTTCCCAGCTCCCGCAATCATTCTTTCTATCGATAATTGGCACGAATACATGATATTCGATGTTTCCAATCGTTCTGTATCGGCGGTAGATAAGGATTCACTTCCCAGCTCCCGCAATGGTTCTTTCTATCGATAATTGGCACGCATACGTGCTATTCGATGTTTCCTATCATTCTGCATCGTCGGTAGGTAAGGATTCACTTCCCAGCTCCCGCAATCGTTCTTTCTATCGATAATTGGCACGAATACATGATATTCGATGTTTCCAGTCGTTTTGCATCGACGGTAGGTAAGGATTCATTTCCCAGCGCCCGCAATAGTTCTTGCGTACTGCAACGTACTGCATCGACGGTAGGTAAGGATTCACGACCCAGCTCCCGCAATCGTTCTTTCTATCGTCAATTGGCACGAATACGTGATATTCGATGTTTCCAATCGTTCTGCATCGACGGTAGGTAAGGATTCACTTCCCAGCGCCCGCAATCGTTCTTTCTATCGATAATTGGCACGAATACGTGATATTCGATGTTTCCAATCGTTCTGCATCGACGGTAGATAAGGATTCACTTCCCAGCTCCCGCAATCGTTCTTTCTATAAATAATTGGCACGAATACGTGATACTCGATGTTTCCAGTCGTTCTGCATCGACGGTAGGTAAGGATTCACTTCCCAGCTCCCGCAATCGTTCTTTCTATCGATAATTGGCACGAATACGAGATGTTCGATGTTTCCAATCGTTCTCTATCGACGGTAGATAAGGATTCACTTCCCAGCTCCCGCAATCGTTCTTTCTATCGATAATTGGCACGAATACGTGATATTCGAGGTTTGCAATCGTACTGCATCGACGGTAGGTAAGGATTCACTTCCCAGCTCCCGCAATCGTTCTTTCTATCGATTATTGGCACGAATACGTGATATTCGATTTTTCCAATCGTTCTCTATCGACGGTAGATAAGGATTCACTTCCCAGCTCCCGCAATCGTTCTTTCTATCGATAATTGGCACGAATACGTGATATTCGCTGTTTCCAATCGTTTTCCATCGACGGTAGGTAAGGATTCACTTCCCAGGTCCCGCAATCGTTCTTTCTATCGTCAATTGGCACGAATACGTGATATTCGTGGTTTCCAATCGATCTGCATCGAGGGTAGGTAAGGATTCAGTCCCCAGCTCCCGCAATCGTTCTTTCTATAAATAATTGGCACGAATACGTGATACTCGATGTTTCCAGTCGTTCTGCATCGACGGTAGATAAGGATTCACTTCCCAGCTCCCGCAATCGTTCTTTCTATCGATAATTGGCACGAATACGTGATATTCGATGATTCCAATCGTTCTGCATCGACGGTAGGTAAGGATTCACTTCCCAGCTCCCGCAATCGTTCTTTCTATCGATAATTGGCACGAATACGTGATATTCGATGTTTGCAATCGTACTGCATCGACGGTAGGTAAGGATTCACTTCCCAGCTCCCGCAATCGTTCTTTCTATCGATAATTGGCACGAATACGTGATATTCGATGTTTCCAATCGTTCTGTATCGACGGTAGGTATGGATTCACTACCCAGCTCCCGCAATCGTTCTTTCTATCGATAATTGGCACGAATACGTGATATTCGCTGTTTCCAATCGTTTTCCATCGACGGTAGGTAAGGATTCACTTCCCAGGTTCCGCAATCGTTCTTTCTATCGTCAATTGGCACGAATACGTGATATTCGTGGTTTCCAATCGTGCTGCATCGAGGGTAGGTAAGGATACACTTCCCAGCTCCCACAATCATTCTTTCTATCGATATTTGGCACGAATACGTGATATTCGATGTTTCCAATCGTTCTGCATCGACGGTAGGTAAGGATTCACTTCCCAGCTACCGCAATCATTCTTTCTATCGATAATTGGCACGAATATGTAATATTCGATGTTTCCAATCGTTCTGTATCGACGGTAGATAAGGATTCATTTCCCAGCGCCCGCAATCGTTCTTTCTATCGATAATTGGCACGAATACGTGATATTCGATGTTTGCAATCGTACTGCATCGACGGTAGGTAAGGATTCACTTCCCAGCTCCCGCAATCGTTCTTTCTATCGATAATTGGCACGAATACGTGATATTCGATGTTTCCAATCGTACTGCATCGACGGTAGGTAAGGATTCACTTTCCAGCTCCCGCAATGGTTCTTTCCATCGATAATTGGCACGCATACGTGCTATTCGATGTTTCCTATCGTTCTGCATCGACGGTAGGTAAGGATTCACTTCCCAGCTCCCGCAATCGTTCTTTCTATCGTCAATTGGCACGAATACGTGATATTCGTGGTTTCCAATCGTTCTGCATCGACGGTAGGTAAGGATACACTTCCCAGCTCCCACAATGGTTCTTTCTATCGATAATTGGCACGCATACGTGCTATTCGATGTTTCCTATCGTTCTGCATCGACGGTAGGTAAGGATTCACTACCCAGCTCCCGCAATCGTTCTTTCTATCGATAATTGGCACGAATACCTGATATTTGATCTTTCCAGTCGTTCTGCATCGACGGTAGATAAGGATTCACTTCCCAGCTCCCGCAATCGTTCTTTCTATCGATAATTTTCACGGATACGAGATATTCGATGTTTCCAATCGTTTTGCATCGACAGTAGGAAAGGATTCACTTCCCAGCTCCCGCAATCGTTCTTTCTATCGATAATTGGCACGCATACGTGCTATTCGATGTTTCCTATCGTTCTGCATCGACGGTAGGTAAGTATTCACTACCCAGCTCCCGCAATCGTTCTTTCTACCGATAATTGGCAGGAATTCGTGATATTCGATGTATCCAATCGTTCTGCAACGACGGTAGATAAGGATTCACTTAACAGCTACCGCAATCATTCTTTCTATCGATAATTGGCACGAATATGTGATATTCGATGTTTCCAATCGTTCTGTATCGACGGTAGATAAGGATTCATTTCCCAGCGCCCGCAATCGTTCTTTCTATCGATAATTGGCACGAATACGTGATATTCGATGTTTGCAATCGTACTGCATCGACGGTAGGTAAGGATTCACTTCCCAGCTCCCGCAATCGTTCTTTCTATCGATAATTGGCACGAATACGTGATATTCGATGTTTCCAATCGTACTGCATCGACGGTAGGTAAGGATTCACTTTCCAGCTCCCGCAATGGTTCTTTCCATCGATAATTGGCACGCATACGTGCTATTCGATGTTTCCTATCGTTCTGCATCGACGGTAGGTAAGGATTCACTTCCCAGCTCCCGCAATCGTTCTTTCTATCGTCAATTGGCACGAATACGTGATATTCGTGGTTTCCAATCGTTCTGCATCGACGGTAGGTAAGGATACACTTCCCAGCTCCCACAATGGTTCTTTCTATCGATAATTGGCACGCATACGTGCTATTCGATGTTTCCTATCGTTCTGCATCGACGGTAGGTAAGGGTTCATTTCCCAGCGCCCGCAATCGTTCTTTCTATCGATAATTGGCACGAATACCTGATATTTGATCTTTCCAGTCGTTTTGCATCGACGGTAGGTAAGGATTCACTTCCCAGCTCCCGCAATGGTTCTTTCTATCGATAATTGGCACGCATACGTGCTATTCGATGTTTCCTATCGTTCTGCATCGACGGTAGGTAAGGATTCACTACCCAGCTCCCGCAATCGTTCTTTCTATCGATAATTGGCACGAATACGTGATATTCGATGTTTCCAATCGTTCTGTATCGACGGTAGGTATGGATTCACTACCCAGCTCCCGCAATCGTTCTTTCTATCGATAATTGGCACGAATACGTGATATTCGCTGTTTCCAATCGTTTTCCATCGACGGTAGGTAAGGATTCACTTCCCAGGTTCCGCAATCGTTCTTTCTATCGTCAATTGGCACGAATACGTGATATTCGTGGTTTCCAATCGTGCTGCATCGAGGGTAGGTAAGGATACACTTCCCAGCTCCCACAATCATTCTTTCTATCGATATTTGGCACGAATACGTGATATTCGATGTTTCCAATCGTTCTGCATCGACGGTAGGTAAGGATTCACTTCCCAGCTACCGCAATCATTCTTTCTATCGATAATTGGCACGAATATGTAATATTCGATGTTTCCAATCGTTCTGTATCGACGGTAGATAAGGATTCATTTCCCAGCGCCCGCAATCGTTCTTTCTATCGATAATTGGCACGAATACGTGATATTCGATGTTTGCAATCGTACTGCATCGACGGTAGGTAAGGATTCACTTCCCAGCTCCCGCAATCGTTCTTTCTATCGATAATTGGCACGAATACGTGATATTCGATGTTTCCAATCGTACTGCATCGACGGTAGGTAAGGATTCACTTTCCAGCTCCCGCAATGGTTCTTTCCATCGATAATTGGCACGCATACGTGCTATTCGATGTTTCCTATCGTTCTGCATCGACGGTAGGTAAGGATTCACTTCCCAGCTCCCGCAATCGTTCTTTCTATCGTCAATTGGCACGAATACGTGATATTCGTGGTTTCCAATCGTTCTGCATCGACGGTAGGTAAGGATACACTTCCCAGCTCCCACAATGGTTCTTTCTATCGATAATTGGCACGCATACGTGCTATTCGATGTTTCCTATCGTTCTGCATCGACGGTAGGTAAGGATTCACTACCCAGCTCCCGCAATCGTTCTATCTATCGATAATTGGCACGAATACCTGATATTTGATCTTTCCAGTCGTTCTGCATCGACGGTAGATAAGGATTCACTTCCCAGCTCCCGCAATCGTTCTTTCTATCGATAATTTTCACGGATACGAGATATTCGATGTTTCCAATCGTTTTGCATCGACAGTAGGAAAGGATTCACTTCCCAGCTCCCGCAATCGTTCTTTCTATCGATAATTGGCACGCATACGTGCTATTCGATGTTTCCTATCGTTCTGCATCGACGGTAGGTAAGTATTCACTACCCAGCTCCCGCAATCGTTCTTTCTACCGATAATTGGCAGGAATTCGTGATATTCGATGTATCCAATCGTTCTGCAACGACGGTAGATAAGGATTCACTTAACAGCTACCGCAATCATTCTTTCTATCGATAATTGGCACGAATATGTGATATTCGATGTTTCCAATCGTTCTGTATCGACGGTAGATAAGGATTCATTTCCCAGCGCCCGCAATCGTTCTTTCTATCGATAATTGGCACGAATACGTGATATTCGATGTTTGCAATCGTACTGCATCGACGGTAGGTAAGGATTCACTTCCCAGCTCCCGCAATCGTTCTTTCTATCGATAATTGGCACAAATACGTGATATTCGATGTTTCCAATCGTACTGCATCGACGGTAGGTAAGGATTCACTTTCCAGCTCCCGCAATGGTTCTTTCCATCGATAATTGGCACGCATACGTGCTATTCGATGTTTCCTATCGTTCTGCATCGACGGTAGGTAAGGATTCACTTCCCAGCTCCCGCAATCGTTCTTTCTATCGTCAATTGGCACGAATACGTGATATTCGTGGTTTCCAATCGTTCTGCATCGACGGTAGGTAAGGATACACTTCCCAGCTCCCACAATGGTTCTTTCTATCGATAATTGGCACGCATACGTGCTATTCGATGTTTCCTATCGTTCTGCATCGACGGTAGGTAAGGGTTCATTTCCCAGCGCCCGCAATCGTTCTTTCTATCGATAATTGGCACGAATACCTGATATTTGATCTTTCCAGTCGTTTTGCATCGACGGTAGGTAAGGATTCACTTCCCAGCTCCCGCAATGGTTCTTTCTATCGATAATTGGCACGCATACGTGCTATTCGATGTTTCCTATCGTTCTGCATCGACGGTAGGTAAGGATTCACTACCCAGCTCCCGCAATCGTTCTTTCTATCGATAATTGGCACGAATTCGTGATATTCGATGTATCCAATCGTTCTGCATCGACGGTAGATAAGGATTCATTTCCCAGCGCCCGCAATCGTTCTTTCTATCGATAATTGGCACGAATACGTGATATTCGATGTTTCCAGTCGTTCTGCATCGACGGTAGATAAGGATTCACTTCCCAGCTCCCGCAATCGTTCTTTCTATCGATAATTTTCACGGATACGAGATATTCGATGTTTCCAATCGTTCTGCATCGACGGTAGGTAAGGATTCACTTCCCAGCTCCCGCAATGGTTCTTTCTATCGATAATTGGCACGCATACGTGCTATTCGATGTTTCCTATCGTTCTGCATCGACGGTAGGTAAGGATTCACTACCCAGCTCCCGCAATCGTTCTTTCTATCGATAATTGGCACGAATACCTGATATTTGATCTTTCCAGTCGTTCTGCATCGACGGTAGATAAGGATTCATTTCCCAGCTCCCGCAATCGTTCTTTCTATCGATAATTTTCACGGATACGAGATATTCGATGTTTCCAATCGTTCTGCATCGACGGTAGATAAGGATTCACTTTCCAGCTCCCGCAATCTTTCTTTGTATCGATAATTGGCACGAATAAGTTATATTCGATGTTTCCAATCGTTCTGGATCGACGATATGTAAGGATTCACTTCTCAGCTCCCGCAATCGTTCGTTCTATCGATAATTGGCACGCATACGTGCTATTCGATGTTTCCAATCGTTCTGTATCGACGGTAGGTAAGGATTCACTTCCCAGCTCCCGCAATCGTTCTTTCTATCGTCAATTGGCACGAATACGTGATATTCGATGTTTCCAATCGTACTGCATCGACGGTAGTTAAGGATTCACTTCCCAGCTCCCGCAATCGTTCTTTCTATCGATAATTGGCACGCATACGTGCTATTCGATGTTTCCTATCGTTCTGCATCGACGGTAGGTAAGGATTCACTACCCAGCTCCCGCAATCGTTCTTTCTATCGATAATTGGCACGAATACGTTATATTCGATGTTTCCAATCGTTGTGTATCGCCGGTAGGTAAGGATACACTTCCCACCTCCCGCAATCGTTCTTTCCATCGATACTTGGCACGAATACGTTATATTCGATGTTTCCGATCGTTCTACATGGACGGTAGATAAGGATTCACTTCCCAGCTCCCGCAATCGTTCTTTCTATCGATAATTGGCACGAATACGTGATATTCGATGTTTCCAATCGTTCTGCATCGACGGTAGGTAAAGATTCACTTCCCAGCTCCCGCAATCGTTCTTTCTATCGATAATTGGCACGAATTCGTTATATTCGATGTATCCAATCGTTCTGCATCGACGGTAGATAAGGATTCATTTCCCAGCTCCCGCAATCGTTCTTTGTATCGATAATTGGAACGAATACGTGATATTCGATGTTTCCAATCGTTCTGCATCGATAGTAGAAAAGGATTCACTTTCCAGCTCCCACAATCTTTCATTGTATCGATAATTGGCACGAATACGTTATATTCGATGTTTCCAATCGTTCTGTATCGACGGTAGGTATGGATTCACTACCCAGCTCCCGCAATCGTTCTTTCTAACGATAATTGGCACGAATACGTGATATTCGATGCTTGCAATCGTTCTCCATCGACGGTAGAGAAGGATTCAGTCCCCAGCTCCCGCAATCGTTCTTTCTATAAATAATTGGCACGAATACGTGATACTCGATGTTTCCAGTCGTTCTGCATCGACGGTAGATAAGGATTCACTTCCCAGCTCCCGCAATCGTTCTTTCTATCGATAATTGGCACGAATACGTGATATTCGATGTTTCCAATCGTTCTGCATCGATAGTAGAAAAGGATTCACTTCCCAGCTCCCGCAATCTTTCATTGTATCGATAATTGGCACGAATACGTTATATTCGATGTTTCCAATCGTTCTGTATCGACGGTAGATATGGATTCACTACCCAGCTCCCGCAATCGTTCTTTCTATCGATAATTGGCACGAATACGTGATATTCGATGCTTGCAATCGTTCTCCATCGACGGTAGAGAAGGATTCAGTCCCCAGCTCCCGCAATCGTTCTTTCTATAAATAATTGGCACGAATACGTGATACTCGATGTTTCCAGTCGTTCTGCATCGACGGTAGATAAGGATTCACTTCCCAGCTCCCGCAATCGTTCTTTCTATCGATAATTGGCACGAATACGTGATATTCGATGTTTCCAATCGTTCTGCATCGATAGTAGAAAAGGATTCACTTTCCAGCTCCCGCAATCTTTCATTGTATCGATAATTGGCACGAATACGTTATATTCGATGTTTCCAATCGTTCTGTGTCGACGGTAGGTATGGATTCACTACCCAGCTCCCGTAATCGTTCTTTCTATCGATAATTGGCACGAATACATGATATTCGATGTTTCCAATCGTTTTGCATTGACGGTAGGTAAGGGTTCATTTCCCAGCGCCCGCAATCGTTCTTTCTATCGATAATTGGCACGAATACGTGATATTTGATCTTTCCACTCGTTTTGCATCGACGGTAGGTAAGGATTCATTTCCCAGCTCCCGCAATCGTTCTTTGTATCGATAATTGGAACGAATACGAGATATTCGATGTTTCCAATCGTTCTGCATCGATAGTAGAAAAGGATTCACTTTCCAGCTCCCGCAATCTTTCATTGTATCGATAATTGGCACGAATACGTTATATTCGATGTTTCCAATCGTTCTGTATCGACGGTAGGTATGGATTCACTACCCAGCTCCCGCAATCGTTCCTTCTATCGATAATTGGCACGAATACGTGATATTCGATGTTTCCAATCGTTCTCTATCGACGGTAGATAAGGATTCACTTCCCAGCTCCCGCAATCGTTCTTTCTATCGATAATTGGCACGAATACGTGATATTCGCTGTTTCCAATCGTTTTCCATCGACGGTAGGTAAGGATTCACTTCCCAGGTCCCGCAATCGTTCTTTCTATCGTCAATTGGCACGAATACGTGATATTCGTGGTTTCCAATCGTGCTGCATCCAGGGTAGGTAAGGATACACTTCCCAGCTCCCACAATCGTTCTTTCTATCAATATTTGGCACGAATACGTGATATTCGATGTTTCCAATCGTTCTGCATCGACGGTAGGTAAGGATTCACTTCCCAGCTCCCGCAATCGTTCTTTCTATCGTCAATTGGCACGAATACGTGATATTCGTAGTTTAAAATCGTTCTGCATCGACGGTAGATAAGGATTCACTTCCCAGCTCCCGCAATCGTTCTTTCTATCGATAATTTTCACGGATACGAGATATTCGATGTTTCCAATCGTTTTGCATCGACGGTAGATAAGGATTCACTTAACAGCTCCCGCAATCGTTCTTTCTATCGATAATTGGCACGAATACGTTATATTCGATGTTTCCAATCGTTGTGTATCGCCGGTAGGTAAGGATACACTTCCCACCTCCCGCAATCGTTCTTTCCATCGATACTTGGCACGAATACGTTATATTCGATGTTTCCGATCGTTCTACATGGACGGTAGATAAGGATTCACTTCCCAGCTCCCGCAATCGTTCTTTCTATCGATAATTGGCACGAATACGTGATATTCGATGTTTCCAATCGTTCTGCATCGATAGTAGAAAAGGATTCACTTTCCAGCTCCCACAATGTTTCATTGTATCGATAATTGGCACGAATACGTTATATTCGATGTTTCCAATCGTTCTGTATCGACGGTAGGTATGGATTCACTACCCAGCTCCCGCAATCGTTCTTTCTAACGATAATTGGCACGAATACGTGATATTCGATGCTTGCAATCGTTCTCCATCGACGGTAGAGAAGGATTCAGTCCCCAGCTCCCGCAATCGTTCTTTCTATAAATAATTGGCACGAATACGTGATACTCGATGTTTCCAGTCGTTCTGCATCGACGGTAGATAAGGATTCACTTCCCAGCTCCCGCAATCGTTCTTTCTATCGATAATTGGCACGAATACGTGATATTCGATGTTTCCAATCGTTCTGCATCGATAGTAGAAAAGGATTCACTTCCCAGCTCCCGCAATCTTTCATTGTATCGATAATTGGCACGAATACGTTATATTCGATGTTTCCAATCGTTCTGTATCGACGGTAGATATGGATTCACTACCCAGCTCCCGCAATCGTTCTTTCTATCGATAATTGGCACGAATACGTGATATTCGATGCTTGCAATCGTTCTCCATCGACGGTAGAGAAGGATTCAGTCCCCAGCTCCCGCAATCGTTCTTTCTATAAATAATTGGCACGAACACGTGATACTCGATGTTTCCAGTCGTTCTGCATCGACGGTAGATAAGGATTCACTTCCCAGCTCCCGCAATCGTTCTTTCTATCGTCAATTGGCACGAATACGTGATATTCGATGTTTCCAATCGTACTGCATCGACGGTAGTTAAGGATTCACTTCCCAGCTCCCGCAATGGTTCTTTCCATCGATAATTGGCACGCATACGGGCTATTCGATGTTTCCTATCGTTCTGCATCGACGGTAGGTAAGGGTTCATTTCCCAGCGCCCGCAATCGTTCTTTCTATCGATAATTGGCACGAATACCTGATATTTGATCATTCCAGTCGTTCTGCATCGACGGTAGATAAGGATTCACTTCCCAGCTCCCGCAATCGTTCTTTCTATCGATAATTGGCACGCATACGTGCTATTCGATGTTTCCTATCGTTCTGCATCGACGGTAGGTAAGGATTCACTACCCAGCTCCCGCAATCGTTCTTTCTATCGATAATTGGCACGAATACGTTATATTCGATGTTTCCAATCGTTGTGTATCGCCGGTAGGTAAGGATACACTTCCCACCTCCCGCAATCGTTCTTTCCATCGATACTTGGCACGAATACGTTATATTCGATGTTTCCGATCGTTCTACATGGACGGTAGATAAGGATTCACTTCCCAGCTCCCGCAATCGTTCTTTCTATCGAATATGATATTCGATGTTTCCAATCGTTCTGCATCGATAGTAGAAAAGGATTCACTTCCCAGCTCCCGCAATCTTTCATTGTATCGATAATTGGCACGAATACGTTATATTCGATGTTTCCAGTCGTTCTGCATCGACGGTAGATAAGGATTCACTTCCCAGCTCCCGCAATCGTTCTTTCTATCGATAATTGGCACGAATACGTGATATTCGATGTTTCCAATCGTTCTGCATCGACGGTAGGTAAGGATTCACTTCCCAGCTCCCGCAATCGTTCTTTCTATCGATAATTGGCACGAATACATGATATTCGATGTTTCCAATCGTTCTGCATCGACGGTAGATAAGGATTCACATCCCAGCTCCCGCAATCGTTCTTTCTATCGATAATTGGCACGCATACGTGATATTCGACGTTTCCAATCGTTTTGCATTGACGGTAGGTAAGGATTCATTTCCCAGCGCCCGCAATCGTTCTTTCTATCGATAATTGGCACGAATACGTGATATTTGATCTTTCCACTCGTTTTGCATCGACGGTAGGTAAGGATTCATTTCCCAGCGCACGCAATCGTTCTTTGTATCGATAATTGGCACGAATACGTGATATTCGATGTTTCCAATCGTTCTGCATCGATAGTAGAAAAGGATTCACTTTCCAGCTCCCGCAATATTTCATTGTATCGATAATTGGCACGAATACGTTATATTCGATGTTTCCAATCGTTCTGTATCGACGGTAGGTATGGATTCACTACCCAGCTCCCGTAATCGTTCTTTCTATCGATAATTGGCACGAATACATGATATTCGATGTTTCCAATCGTTTTGCATTGACGGTAGGTAAGGGTTCATTTCCCAGCGCCCGCAATCGTTCTTTCTATCGATAATTGGCACGAATACGTGATATTTGATCTTTCCACTCGTTTTGCATCGACGGTAGGTAAGGATTCATTTCCCAGCTCCCGCAATCGTTCTTTGTATCGATAATTGGAACGAATACGTGATATTCGATGTTTCCAATCGTTCTGCATCGATAGTAGAAAAGGATTCACTTTCCAGCTCCCGCAATCTTTCATTGTATCGATAATTGGCACGAATACGTTATATTCGATGTTTCCAATCGTTCTGTATCGACGGTAGGTATGGATTCACTACCCAGCTCCCGCAATCGTTCTTTCTATCGATAATTGGCACGAATACGTGATATTCGATGTTTCCAATCGTTCTCTATCGACGGTAGATAAGGATTCACTTCCCAGCTCCCGCAATGGTTCTTTCTATCGATAATTGGCACGCATACGTGCTATTCGATGTATCCAATCGTTCTGCATCGACGGTAGGTAAGGGTTCATTTCCCAGCGCCCGCAATCGTTCTTTCTATCGATAATTGGCACGAATACCTGATATTTGATCATTCCAGTCGTTCTGCATCGACGGTAGATAAGGATTCACTTCCCAGCTCCCGCAATCGTTCTTTCTATCGATAATTGGCACGCATACGTGCTATTCGATGTTTCCTATCGTTCTGCATCGACGGTAGGTAAGGATTCACTACCCAGCTCCCGCAATCGTTCTTTCTATCGATAATTGGCACGAATACGTTATATTCGATGTTTCCAATCGTTGTGTATCGCCGGTAGGTAAGGATACACTTCCCACCTCCCGCAATCGTTCTTTCCATCGATACTTGGCACGAATACGTGATATTCGATGTTTCCAATCGTTCTGCATCGACGGTAGATAAGGATTCACTTCCCAGCTCCCGCAATCGTTCTTTCTATCGATAATTGGCAGCCATACGTGATATTCGACGTTTCCAATCGTTTTGCATTGACGGTAGGTAAGGATTCATTTCCCAGCGCCCGCAATCGTTCTTTCTATCGATAATTGGCACGAATACGTGATATTTGATCTTTCCACTCGTTTTGCATCGACGGTAGGTAAGGATTCACTTCCCAGCTCCCGCAATCGTTCTTTCTATCGATAATTGGCACGAATACATGATATTCGATGTTTCCAATCGTTCTGCATCGACGGTAGATGAGGATTCACTTCCCAGCTCCCGCAATCGTTCTTTCTATCGATAATTGGCACGCATACGTGATATTCGACGTTTCCAATCGTTTTGCATTGACGGTAGGTAAGGATTCACTTCCCAGCTCCCGCAATTGTTCTTTCTATCGATAATTGGCACGAATACAGGATATTCGATGTTTACCATCGTTCTGCATTGGCGGTATGTAAGGATTCATTTCCCAGCGCCCGCAATCGTTCTTTCTATCGATAATTGGCACGAATACGTGATATTCGATGTTTCCAATCGTTCTCTATCGACGGTAGATAAGGATTCACTTCCCAGCTCCCGCAATCGTTCTTTCTATCGTCAATTGGCACGAATACGTGATATTCGCTGTTTCCAATCGTTTTCCATCGACGGTAGGTAAGGATTCACTTCCCAGGTCCCGCAATCGTTCTTTCTATCGTCAATTGGCACGAATACGTGATATTCGTGGTTTCCAATCGTGCTGCATCGAGGGTAGGTAAGGATACACTTCCCAGCTCCCACAATCGTTTTTTCTATCGATATTTGGCACGAATACGTGATATTCGATGTTTCCAATCGTTCTGCATCGACGGTAGGTAAGGATTCACTTCCCAGCTCCCGCAATCGTTCTTTCTATCGTCAATTGGCACGAATACGTGATATTCGTGGTTTAAAATCGTTCTGCATCGACGGTAGATAAGGATTCACTTCCCAGCTCCCGCAATCGTTCTTTCTATCGATAATTTTCACGGATACGAGATATTCGATGTTTCCAATCGTTTTGCATCGACGGTAGATAAGGATTTACTTAACAGCTCCCGCAATCGTTCTTTCTATCGATAATTGGCACGAATACGTTATATTCGATGTTTCCAATCGTTGTGTATCGCCGGTAGGTAAGGATACACTTCCCACCTCCCGCAATCGTTCTTTCCATCGATACTTGGCACGAATACGTTATATTCGATGTTTCCGATCGTTCTACATGGACGGTAGATAAGGATTCACTTCCCAGCTCCCGCAATCGTTCTTTCTATCGATAATTGGCACGAATACGTGATATTCGATGTTTCCAATCGTTCTGCATCGATAGTAGAAAAGGATTCACTTTCCAGCTCCCACAATGTTTCATTGTATCGATAATTGGCACGAATACGTTATATTCGATGTTTCCAATCGTTCTGTATCGACGGTAGGTATGGATTCACTACCCAGCTCCCGCAATCGTTCTTTCTAACGATAATTGGCACGAATACGTGATATTCGATGCTTGCAATCGTTCTCCATCGACGGTAGAGAAGGATTCAGTCCCCAGCTCCCGCAATCGTTCTTTCTATAAATAATTGGCACGAATACGTGATACTCGATGTTTCCAGTCGTTCTGCATCGACGGTAGATAAGGATTCACTTCCCAGCTCCCGCAATCGTTCTTTCTATCGATAATTGGCACGAATACGTGATATTCGATGTTTCCAATCGTTCTGCATCGATAGTAGAAAAGGATTCACTTCCCAGCTCCCGCAATCTTTCATTGTATCGATAATTGGCACGAATACGTTATATTCGATGTTTCCAATCGTTCTGTATCGACGGTAGATATGGATTCACTACCCAGCTCCCGCAATCGTTCTTTCTATCGATAATTGGCACGAATACGTGATATTCGATGCTTGCAATCGTTCTCCATCGACGGTAGAGAAGGATTCAGTCCCCAGCTCCCGCAATCGTTCTTTCTATAAATAATTGGCACGAACACGTGATACTCGATGTTTCCAGTCGTTCTGCATCGACGGTAGATAAGGATTCACTTCCCAGCTCCCGCAATCGTTCTTTCTATCGTCAATTGGCACGAATACGTGATATTCGATGTTTCCAATCGTACTGCATCGACGGTAGTTAAGGATTCACTTCCCAGCTCCCGCAATGGTTCTTTCCATCGATAATTGGCACGCATACGGGCTATTCGATGTTTCCTATCGTTCTGCATCGACGGTAGGTAAGGGTTCATTTCCCAGCGCCCGCAATCGTTCTTTCTATCGATAATTGGCACGAATACCTGATATTTGATCATTCCAGTCGTTCTGCATCGACGGTAGATAAGGATTCACTTCCCAGCTCCCGCAATCGTTCTTTCTATCGATAATTGGCACGCATACGTGCTATTCGATGTTTCCTATCGTTCTGCATCGACGGTAGGTAAGGATTCACTACCCAGCTCCCGCAATCGTTCTTTCTATCGATAATTGGCACGAATACGTTATATTCGATGTTTCCAATCGTTGTGTATCGCCGGCAGGTAAGGATACACTTCCCACCTCCCGCAATCGTTCTTTCCATCGATACTTGGCACGAATACGTTATATTCGATGTTTCCGATCGTTCTACATGGACGGTAGATAAGGATTCACTTCCCAGCTCCCGCAATCGTTCTTTCTATCGAATATGATATTCGATGTTTCCAATCGTTCTGCATCGATAGTAGAAAAGGATTCACTTCCCAGCTCCCGCAATCTTTCATTGTATCGATAATTGGCACGAATACGTTATATTCGATGTTTCCAATCGTTCTGCATCGACGGTAGGTAAGGATTCACTTCCCAGCTCCCGCAATCGTTCTTTCTATCGATAATTGGCACGAATACGTGATATTCGATGTTTCCAATCGTTCTGCATCGACGGTAGGTAAGGATTCACTTCCCAGCTCCCGCAATCGTTCTTTCTATCGATAATTGGCACGAATACATGATATTCGATGTTTCCAATCGTTCTGCATCGACGGTAGATAAGGATTCACATCCCAGCTCCCGCAATCGTTCTTTCTATCGATAATTGGCACGCATACGTGATATTCGACGTTTCCAATCGTTTTGCATTGACGGTAGGTAAGGATTCATTTCCCAGCGCCCGCAATCGTTCTTTCTATCGATAATTGGCACGAATACGTGATATTTGATCTTTCCACTCGTTTTGCATCGACGGTAGGTAAGGATTCATTTCCCAGCGCACGCAATCGTTCTTTGTATCGATAATTGGCACGAATACGTGATATTCGATGTTTCCAATCGTTCTGCATCGATAGTAGAAAAGGATTCACTTTCCAGCTCCCGCAATCTTTCATTGTATCGATAATTGGCACGAATACGTTATATTCGATGTTTCCAATCGTTCTGTATCGACGGTAGGTATGGATTCACTACCCAGCTCCCGTAATCGTTCTTTCTATCGATAATTGGCACGAATACATGATATTCGATGTTTCCAATCGTTTTGCATTGACGGTAGGTAAGGGTTCATTTCCCAGCGCCCGCAATCGTTCTTTCTATCGATAATTGGCACGAATACGTGATATTTGATCTTTCCACTCGTTTTGCATCGACGGTAGGTAAGGATTCATTTCCCAGCTCCCGCAATCGTTCTTTGTATCGATAATTGGAACGAATACGTGATATTCGATGTTTCCAATCGTTCTGCATCGATAGTAGAAAAGGATTCACTTTCCAGCTCCCGCAATCTTTCATTGTATCGATAATTGGCACGAATACGTTATATTCGATGTTTCCAATCGTTCTGTATCGACGGTAGGTATGGATTCACTACCCAGCTCCCGCAATCGTTCTTTCTATCGATAATTGGCACGAATACGTGATATTCGATGTTTCCAATCGTTCTCTATCGACGGTAGATAAGGATTCACTTCCCAGCTCCCGCAATGGTTCTTTCTATCGATAATTGGCACGCATACGTGCTATTCGATGTATCCAATCGTTCTGCATCGACGGTAGGTAAGGGTTCATTTCCCAGCGCCCGCAATCGTTCTTTCTATCGATAATTGGCACGAATACCTGATATTTGATCATTCCAGTCGTTCTGCATCGACGGTAGATAAGGATTCACTTCCCAGCTCCCGCAATCGTTCTTTCTATCGATAATTGGCACGCATACGTGCTATTGGATGTTTCCTATCGTTCTGCATCGACGGTAGGTAAGGATTCACTACCCAGCTCCCGCAATCGTTCTTTCTATCGATAATTGGCACGAATACGTTATATTCGATGTTTCCAATCGTTGTGTATCGCCGGTAGGTAAGGATACACTTCCCACCTCCCGCAATCGTTCTTTCCATCGATACTTGGCACGAATACGTGATATTCGATGTTTCCAATCGTTCTGCATCGACGGTAGATAAGGATTCACTTCCCAGCTCCCGCAATCGTTCTTTCTATCGATAATTGGCAGCCATACGTGATATTCGACGTTTCCAATCGTTTTGCATTGACGGTAGGTAAGGATTCATTTCCCAGCGCCCGCAATCGTTCTTTCTATCGATAATTGGCACGAATACGTGATATTTGATCTTTCCACTCGTTTTGCATCGACGGTAGGTAAGGATTCACTTCCCAGCTCCCGCAATCGTTCTTTCTATCGATAATTGGCACGAATACATGATATTCGATGTTTCCAATCGTTCTGCATCGACGGTAGATGAGGATTCACTTCCCAGCTCCCGCAATCGTTCTTTCTATCGATAATTGGCACGCATACGTGATATTCGACGTTTCCAATCGTTTTGCATTGACGGTAGGTAAGGATTCACTTCCCAGCTCCCGCAATTGTTCTTTCTATCGATAATTGGCACGAATACAGGATATTCGATGTTTACCATCGTTCTGCATTGGCGGTATGTAAGGATTCATTTCCCAGCGCCCGCAATCGTTCTTTCTATCGATAATTGGCACGAATACGTGATATTCGATGTTTCCAATCGTTCTCTATCGACGGTAGATAAGGATTCACTTCCCAGCTCCCGCAATCGTTCTTTCTATCGTCAATTGGCACGAATACGTGATATTCGCTGTTTCCAATCGTTTTCCATCGACGGTAGGTAAGGATTCACTTCCCAGGTCCCGCAATCGTTCTTTCTATCGTCAATTGGCACGAATACGTGATATTCGTGGTTTCCAATCGTGCTGCATCGAGGGTAGGTAAGGATACACTTCCCAGCTCCCACAATCGTTTTTTCTATCGATATTTGGCACGAATACGTGATATTCGATGTTTCCAATCGTTCTGCATCGACGGTAGGTAAGGATTCACTTCCCAGCTCCCGCAATCGTTCTTTCTATCGTCAATTGGCACGAATACGTGATATTCGTGGTTTAAAATCGTTCTGCATCGACGGTAGATAAGGATTCACTTCCCAGCTCCCGCAATCGTTCTTTCTATCGATAATTTTCACGGATACGAGATATTCGATGTTTCCAATCGTTTTGCATCGACGGTAGATAAGGATTTACTTAACAGCTCCCGCAATCGTTCTTTCTATCGATAATTGGCACGAATACGTTATATTCGATGTTTCCAATCGTTGTGTATCGCCGGTAGGTAAGGATACACTTCCCACCTCCCGCAATCGTTCTTTCCATCGATACTTGGCACGAATACGTTATATTCGATGTTTCCGATCGTTCTACATGGACGGTAGATAAGGATTCACTTCCCAGCTCCCGCAATCGTTCTTTCTATCGATAATTGGCACGAATACGTGATATTCGATGTTTCCAATCGTTCTGCATCGATAGTAGAAAAGGATTCACTTTCCAGCTCCCACAATGTTTCATTGTATCGATAATTGGCACGAATACGTTATATTCGATGTTTCCAATCGTTCTGTATCGACGGTAGGTATGGATTCACTACCCAGCTCCCGCAATCGTTCTTTCTAACGATAATTGGCACGAATACGTGATATTCGATGCTTGCAATCGTTCTCCATCGACGGTAGAGAAGGATTCAGTCCCCAGCTCCCGCAATCGTTCTTTCTATAAATAATTGGCACGAATACGTGATACTCGATGTTTCCAGTCGTTCTGCATCGACGGTAGATAAGGATTCACTTCCCAGCTCCCGCAATCGTTCTTTCTATCGATAATTGGCACGAATACGTGATATTCGATGTTTCCAATCGTTCTGCATCGATAGTAGAAAAGGATTCACTTCCCAGCTCCCGCAATCTTTCATTGTATCGATAATTGGCACGAATACGTTATATTCGATGTTTCCAATCGTTCTGTATCGACGGTAGATATGGATTCACTACCCAGCTCCCGCAATCGTTCTTTCTATCGATAATTGGCACGAATACGTGATATTCGATGCTTGCAATCGTTCTCCATCGACGGTAGAGAAGGATTCAGTCCCCAGCTCCCGCAATCGTTCTTTCTATAAATAATTGGCACGAACACGTGATACTCGATGTTTCCAGTCGTTCTGCATCGACGGTAGATAAGGATTCACTTCCCAGCTCCCGCAATCGTTCTTTCTATCGTCAATTGGCACGAATACGTGATATTCGATGTTTCCAATCGTACTGCATCGACGGTAGTTAAGGATTCACTTCCCAGCTCCCGCAATGGTTCTTTCCATCGATAATTGGCACGCATACGGGCTATTCGATGTTTCCTATCGTTCTGCATCGACGGTAGGTAAGGGTTCATTTCCCAGCGCCCGCAATCGTTCTTTCTATCGATAATTGGCACGAATACCTGATATTTGATCATTCCAGTCGTTCTGCATCGACGGTAGATAAGGATTCACTTCCCAGCTCCCGCAATCGTTCTTTCTATCGATAATTGGCACGCATACGTGCTATTCGATGTTTCCTATCGTTCTGCATCGACGGTAGGTAAGGATTCACTACCCAGCTCCCGCAATCGTTCTTTCTATCGATAATTGGCACGAATACGTTATATTCGATGTTTCCAATCGTTGTGTATCGCCGGCAGGTAAGGATACACTTCCCACCTCCCGCAATCGTTCTTTCCATCGATACTTGGCACGAATACGTTATATTCGATGTTTCCGATCGTTCTACATGGACGGTAGATAAGGATTCACTTCCCAGCTCCCGCAATCGTTCTTTCTATCGAATATGATATTCGATGTTTCCAATCGTTCTGCATCGATAGTAGAAAAGGATTCACTTCCCAGCTCCCGCAATCTTTCATTGTATCGATAATTGGCACGAATACGTTATATTCGATGTTTCCAATCGTTCTGCATCGACGGTAGGTAAGGATTCACTTCCCAGCTCCCGCAATCGTTCTTTCTATCGATAATTGGCACGAATACGTGATATTCGATGTTTCCAATCGTTCTGCATCGACGGTAGGTAAGGATTCACTTCCCAGCTCCCGCAATCGTTCTTTCTATCGATAATTGGCACGAATACATGATATTCGATGTTTCCAATCGTTCTGCATCGACGGTAGATAAGGATTCACATCCCAGCTCCCGCAATCGTTCTTTCTATCGATAATTGGCACGCATACGTGATATTCGACGTTTCCAATCGTTTTGCATTGACGGTAGGTAAGGATTCATTTCCCAGCGCCCGCAATCGTTCTTTCTATCGATAATTGGCACGAATACGTGATATTTGATCTTTCCACTCGTTTTGCATCGACGGTAGGTAAGGATTCATTTCCCAGCGCACGCAATCGTTCTTTGTATCGATAATTGGCACGAATACGTGATATTCGATGTTTCCAATCGTTCTGCATCGATAGTAGAAAAGGATTCACTTTCCAGCTCCCGCAATCTTTCATTGTATCGATAATTGGCACGAATACGTTATATTCGATGTTTCCAATCGTTCTGTATCGACGGTAGGTATGGATTCACTACCCAGCTCCCGTAATCGTTCTTTCTATCGATAATTGGCACGAATACATGATATTCGATGTTTCCAATCGTTTTGCATTGACGGTAGGTAAGGGTTCATTTCCCAGCGCCCGCAATCGTTCTTTCTATCGATAATTGGCACGAATACGTGATATTTGATCTTTCCACTCGTTTTGCATCGACGGTAGGTAAGGATTCATTTCCCAGCTCCCGCAATCGTTCTTTGTATCGATAATTGGAACGAATACGTTATATTCGATGTTTCCAATCGTTCTGTATCGACGGTAGGTATGGATTCACTACCCAGCTCCCGCAATCGTTCTTTCTATCGATAATTGGCACGAATACGTGATATTCGATGTTTCCAATCGTTCTCTATCGACGGTAGATAAGGATTCACTTCCCAGCTCCCGCAATGGTTCTTTCTATCGATAATTGGCACGCATACGTGCTATTCGATGTATCCAATCGTTCTGCATCGACGGTAGGTAAGGGTTCATTTCCCAGCGCCCGCAATCGTTCTTTCTATCGATAATTGGCACGAATACCTGATATTTGATCATTCCAGTCGTTCTGCATCGACGGTAGATAAGGATTCACTTCCCAGCTCCCGCAATCGTTCTTTCTATCGATAATTGGCACGCATACGTGCTATTCGATGTTTCCTATCGTTCTGCATCGACGGTAGGTAAGGATTCACTACCCAGCTCCCGCAATCGTTCTTTCTATCGATAATTGGCACGAATACGTTATATTCGATGTTTCCAATCGTTGTGTATCGCCGGTAGGTAAGGATACACTTCCCACCTCCCGCAATCGTTCTTTCCATCGATACTTGGCACGAATACGTGATATTCGATGTTTCCAATCGTTCTGCATCGACGGTAGATAAGGATTCACTTCCCAGCTCCCGCAATCGTTCTTTCTATCGATAATTGGCAGCCATACGTGATATTCGACGTTTCCAATCGTTTTGCATTGACGGTAGGTAAGGATTCATTTCCCAGCGCCCGCAATCGTTCTTTCTATCGATAATTGGCACGAATACGTGATATTTGATCTTTCCACTCGTTTTGCATCGACGGTAGGTAAGGATTCACTTCCCAGCTCCCGCAATCGTTCTTTCTATCGATAATTGGCACGAATACATGATATTCGATGTTTCCAATCGTTCTGCATCGACGGTAGATGAGGATTCACTTCCCAGCTCCCGCAATCGTTCTTTCTATCGATAATTGGCACGCATACGTGATATTCGACGTTTCCAATCGTTTTGCATTGACGGTAGGTAAGGATTCACTTCCCAGCTCCCGCAATTGTTCTTTCTATCGATAATTGGCACGAATACAGGATATTCGATGTTTACCATCGTTCTGCATTGGCGGTATGTAAGGATTCATTTCCCAGCGCCCGCAATCGTTCTTTCTATCGATAATTGGCACGAATACGTGATATTCGATGTTTCCAATCGTTCTCTATCGACGGTAGATAAGGATTCACTTCCCAGCTCCCGCAATCGTTCTTTCTATCGTCAATTGGCACGAATACGTGATATTCGCTGTTTCCAATCGTTTTCCATCGACGGTAGGTAAGGATTCACTTCCCAGGTCCCGCAATCGTTCTTTCTATCGTCAATTGGCACGAATACGTGATATTCGTGGTTTCCAATCGTGCTGCATCGAGGGTAGGTAAGGATACACTTCCCAGCTCCCACAATCGTTTTTTCTATCGATATTTGGCACGAATACGTGATATTCGATGTTTCCAATCGTTCTGCATCGACGGTAGGTAAGGATTCACTTCCCAGCTCCCGCAATCGTTCTTTCTATCGTCAATTGGCACGAATACGTGATATTCGTGGTTTAAAATCGTTCTGCATCGACGGTAGATAAGGATTCACTTCCCAGCTCCCGCAATCGTTCTTTCTATCGATAATTTTCACGGATACGAGATATTCGATGTTTCCAATCGTTTTGCATCGACGGTAGATAAGGATTTACTTAACAGCTCCCGCAATCGTTCTTTCTATCGATAATTGGCACGAATACGTTATATTCGATGTTTCCAATCGTTGTGTATCGCCGGTAGGTAAGGATACACTTCCCACCTCCCGCAATCGTTCTTTCCATCGATACTTGGCACGAATACGTTATATTCGATGTTTCCGATCGTTCTACATGGACGGTAGATAAGGATTCACTTCCCAGCTCCCGCAATCGTTCTTTCTATCGATAATTGGCACGAATACGTGATATTCGATGTTTCCAATCGTTCTGCATCGATAGTAGAAAAGGATTCACTTTCCAGCTCCCACAATGTTTCATTGTATCGATAATTGGCACGAATACGTTATATTCGATGTTTCCAATCGTTCTGTATCGACGGTAGGTATGGATTCACTACCCAGCTCCCGCAATCGTTCTTTCTAACGATAATTGGCACGAATACGTGATATTCGATGCTTGCAATCGTTCTCCATCGACGGTAGAGAAGGATTCAGTCCCCAGCTCCCGCAATCGTTCTTTCTATAAATAATTGGCACGAATACGTGATACTCGATGTTTCCAGTCGTTCTGCATCGACGGTAGATAAGGATTCACTTCCCAGCTCCCGCAATCGTTCTTTCTATCGATAATTGGCACGAATACGTGATATTCGATGTTTCCAATCGTTCTGCATCGATAGTAGAAAAGGATTCACTTCCCAGCTCCCGCAATCTTTCATTGTATCGATAATTGGCACGAATACGTTATATTCGATGTTTCCAATCGTTCTGTATCGACGGTAGATATGGATTCACTACCCAGCTCCCGCAATCGTTCTTTCTATCGATAATTGGCACGAATACGTGATATTCGATGCTTGCAATCGTTCTCCATCGACGGTAGAGAAGGATTCAGTCCCCAGCTCCCGCAATCGTTCTTTCTATAAATAATTGGCACGAACACGTGATACTCGATGTTTCCAGTCGTTCTGCATCGACGGTAGATAAGGATTCACTTCCCAGCTCCCGCAATCGTTCTTTCTATCGTCAATTGGCACGAATACGTGATATTCGATGTTTCCAATCGTACTGCATCGACGGTAGTTAAGGATTCACTTCCCAGCTCCCGCAATGGTTCTTTCCATCGATAATTGGCACGCATACGGGCTATTCGATGTTTCCTATCGTTCTGCATCGACGGTAGGTAAGGGTTCATTTCCCAGCGCCCGCAATCGTTCTTTCTATCGATAATTGGCACGAATACCTGATATTTGATCATTCCAGTCGTTCTGCATCGACGGTAGATAAGGATTCACTTCCCAGCTCCCGCAATCGTTCTTTCTATCGATAATTGGCACGCATACGTGCTATTCGATGTTTCCTATCGTTCTGCATCGACGGTAGGTAAGGATTCACTACCCAGCTCCCGCAATCGTTCTTTCTATCGATAATTGGCACGAATACGTTATATTCGATGTTTCCAATCGTTGTGTATCGCCGGTAGGTAAGGATACACTTCCCACCTCCCGCAATCGTTCTTTCCATCGATACTTGGCACGAATACGTTATATTCGATGTTTCCGATCGTTCTACATGGACGGTAGATAAGGATTCACTTCCCAGCTCCCGCAATCGTTCTTTCTATCGAATATGATATTCGATGTTTCCAATCGTTCTGCATCGATAGTAGAAAAGGATTCACTTCCCAGCTCCCGCAATCTTTCATTGTATCGATAATTGGCACGAATACGTTATATTCGATGTTTCCAATCGTTCTGCATCGACGGTAGGTAAGGATTCACTTCCCAGCTCCCGCAATCGTTCTTTCTATCGATAATTGGCACGAATACGTGATATTCGATGTTTCCAATCGTTCTGCATCGACGGTAGGTAAGGATTCACTTCCCAGCTCCCGCAATCGTTCTTTCTATCGATAATTGGCACGAATACATGATATTCGATGTTTCCAATCGTTCTGCATCGACGGTAGATAAGGATTCACATCCCAGCTCCCGCAATCGTTCTTTCTATCGATAATTGGCACGCATACGTGATATTCGACGTTTCCAATCGTTTTGCATTGACGGTAGGTAAGGATTCATTTCCCAGCGCCCGCAATCGTTCTTTCTATCGATAATTGGCACGAATACGTGATATTTGATCTTTCCACTCGTTTTGCATCGACGGTAGGTAAGGATTCATTTCCCAGCGCACGCAATCGTTCTTTGTATCGATAATTGGCACGAATACGTGATATTCGATGTTTCCAATCGTTCTGCATCGATAGTAGAAAAGGATTCACTTTCCAGCTCCCGCAATCTTTCATTGTATCGATAATTGGCACGAATACGTTATATTCGATGTTTCCAATCGTTCTGTATCGACGGTAGGTATGGATTCACTACCCAGCTCCCGTAATCGTTCTTTCTATCGATAATTGGCACGAATACATGATATTCGATGTTTCCAATCGTTTTGCATTGACGGTAGGTAAGGGTTCATTTCCCAGCGCCCGCAATCGTTCTTTCTATCGATAATTGGCACGAATACGTGATATTTGATCTTTCCACTCGTTTTGCATCGACGGTAGGTAAGGATTCATTTCCCAGCTCCCGCAATCGTTCTTTGTATCGATAATTGGAACGAATACGTGATATTCGATGTTTCCAATCGTTCTGCATCGATAGTAGAAAAGGATTCACTTTCCAGCTCCCGCAATCTTTCATTGTATCGATAATTGGCACGAATACGTTATATTCGATGTTTCCAATCGTTCTGTATCGACGGTAGGTATGGATTCACTACCCAGCTCCCGCAATCGTTCTTTCTATCGATAATTGGCACGAATACGTGATATTCGATGTTTCCAATCGTTCTCTATCGACGGTAGATAAGGATTCACTTCCCAGCTCCCGCAATGGTTCTTTCTATCGATAATTGGCACGCATACGTGCTATTCGATGTATCCAATCGTTCTGCATCGACGGTAGGTAAGGGTTCATTTCCCAGCGCCCGCAATCGTTCTTTCTATCGATAATTGGCACGAATACCTGATATTTGATCATTCCAGTCGTTCTGCATCGACGGTAGATAAGGATTCACTTCCCAGCTCCCGCAATCGTTCTTTCTATCGATAATTGGCACGCATACGTGCTATTCGATGTTTCCTATCGTTCTGCATCGACGGTAGGTAAGGATTCACTACCCAGCTCCCGCAATCGTTCTTTCTATCGATAATTGGCACGAATACGTTATATTCGATGTTTCCAATCGTTGTGTATCGCCGGTAGGTAAGGATACACTTCCCACCTCCCGCAATCGTTCTTTCCATCGATACTTGGCACGAATACGTGATATTCGATGTTTCCAATCGTTCTGCATCGACGGTAGATAAGGATTCACTTCCCAGCTCCCGCAATCGTTCTTTCTATCGATAATTGGCAGCCATACGTGATATTCGACGTTTCCAATCGTTTTGCATTGACGGTAGGTAAGGATTCATTTCCCAGCGCCCGCAATCGTTCTTTCTATCGATAATTGGCACGAATACGTGATATTTGATCTTTCCACTCGTTTTGCATCGACGGTAGGTAAGGATTCACTTCCCAGCTCCCGCAATCGTTCTTTCTATCGATAATTGGCACGAATACATGATATTCGATGTTTCCAATCGTTCTGCATCGACGGTAGATGAGGATTCACTTCCCAGCTCCCGCAATCGTTCTTTCTATCGATAATTGGCACGCATACGTGATATTCGACGTTTCCAATCGTTTTGCATTGACGGTAGGTAAGGATTCACTTCCCAGCTCCCGCAATTGTTCTTTCTATCGATAATTGGCACGAATACAGGATATTCGATGTTTACCATCGTTCTGCATTGGCGGTATGTAAGGATTCATTTCCCAGCGCCCGCAATCGTTCTTTCTATCGATAATTGGCACGAATACGTGATATTCGATGTTTCCAATCGTTCTCTATCGACGGTAGATAAGGATTCACTTCCCAGCTCCCGCAATCGTTCTTTCTATCGTCAATTGGCACGAATACGTGATATTCGCTGTTTCCAATCGTTTTCCATCGACGGTAGGTAAGGATTCACTTCCCAGGTCCCGCAATCGTTCTTTCTATCGTCAATTGGCACGAATACGTGATATTCGTGGTTTCCAATCGTGCTGCATCGAGGGTAGGTAAGGATACACTTCCCAGCTCCCACAATCGTTCTTTCTATCGATATTTGGCACGAATACGTGATATTCGATGTTTCCAATCGTTCTGCATCGACGGTAGGTAAGGATTCACTTCCCAGCTCCCGCAATCGTTCTTTCTATCGTCAATTGGCACGAATACGTGATATTCGTGGTTTAAAATCGTTCTGCATCGACGGTAGATAAGGATTCACTTCCCAGCTCCCGCAATCGTTCTTTCTATCGATAATTTTCACGGATACGAGATATTCGATGTTTCCAATCGTTTTGCATCGACGGTAGATAAGGATTTACTTAACAGCTCCCGCAATCGTTCTTTCTATCGATAATTGGCACGAATACGTTATATTCGATGTTTCCAATCGTTGTGTATCGCCGGTAGGTAAGGATACACTTCCCACCTCCCGCAATCGTTCTTTCCATCGATACTTGGCACGAATACGTTATATTCGATGTTTCCGATCGTTCTACATGGACGGTAGATAAGGATTCACTTCCCAGCTCCCGCAATCGTTCTTTCTATCGATAATTGGCACGAATACGTGATATTCGATGTTTCCAATCGTTCTGCATCGATAGTAGAAAAGGATTCACTTTCCAGCTCCCACAATGTTTCATTGTATCGATAATTGGCACGAATACGTTATATTCGATGTTTCCAATCGTTCTGTATCGACGGTAGGTATGGATTCACTACCCAGCTCCCGCAATCGTTCTTTCTAACGATAATTGGCACGAATACGTGATATTCGATGCTTGCAATCGTTCTCCATCGACGGTAGAGAAGGATTCAGTCCCCAGCTCCCGCAATCGTTCTTTATATAAATAATTGGCACGAATACGTGATACTCGATGTTTCCGGTCGTTCTGCATCGACGGTAGATAAGGATTCACTTCCCAGCTCCCGCAATCGTTCTTTCTATCGATAATTGGCACGAATACGTGATATTCGATGTTTCCAATCGTTCTGCATCGATAGTAGAAAAGGATTCACTTCCCAGCTCCCGCAATCTTTCATTGTATCGATAATTGGCACGAATACGTTATATTCGATGTTTCCAATCGTTCTGTATCGACGGTAGATATGGATTCACTACCCAGCTCCCGCAATCGTTCTTTCTATCGATAATTGGCACGAATACGTGATATTCGATGCTTGCAATCGTTCTCCATCGACGGTAGAGAAGGATTCAGTCCCCAGCTCCCGCAATCGTTCTTTCTATAAATAATTGGCACGAACACGTGATACTCGATGTTTCCAGTCGTTCTGCATCGACGGTAGATAAGGATTCACTTCCCAGCTCCCGCAATCGTTCTTTCTATCGTCAATTGGCACGAATACGTGATATTCGATGTTTCCAATCGTACTGCATCGACGGTAGTTAAGGATTCACTTCCCAGCTCCCGCAATGGTTCTTTCCATCGATAATTGGCACGCATACGGGCTATTCGATGTTTCCTATCGTTCTGCATCGACGGTAGGTAAGGGTTCATTTCCCAGCGCCCGCAATCGTTCTTTCTATCGATAATTGGCACGAATACCTGATATTTGATCATTCCAGTCGTTCTGCATCGACGGTAGATAAGGATTCACTTCCCAGCTCCCGCAATCGTTCTTTCTATCGATAATTGGCACGCATACGTGCTATTCGATGTTTCCTATCGTTCTGCATCGACGGTAGGTAAGGATTCACTACCCAGCTCCCGCAATCGTTCTTTCTATCGATAATTGGCACGAATACGTTATATTCGATGTTTCCAATCGTTGTGTATCGCCGGTAGGTAAGGATACACTTCCCACCTCCCGCAATCGTTCTTTCCATCGATACTTGGCACGAATACGTTATATTCGATGTTTCCGATCGTTCTACATGGACGGTAGATAAGGATTCACTTCCCAGCTCCCGCAATCGTTCTTTCTATCGAATATGATATTCGATGTTTCCAATCGTTCTGCATCGATAGTAGAAAAGGATTCACTTCCCAGCTCCCGCAATCTTTCATTGTATCGATAATTGGCACGAATACGTTATATTCGATGTTTCCAGTCGTTCTGCATCGACGGTAGATAAGGATTCACTTCCCAGCTCCCGCAATCGTTCTTTCTATCGATAATTGGCACGAATACGTGATATTCGATGTTTCCAATCGTTCTGCATCGACGGTAGGTAAGGATTCACTTCCCAGCTCCCGCAATCGTTCTTTCTATCGATAATTGGCACGAATACATGATATTCGATGTTTCCAATCGTTCTGCATCGACGGTAGATAAGGATTCACATCCCAGCTCCCGCAATCGTTCTTTCTATCGATAATTGGCACGCATACGTGATATTCGACGTTTCCAATCGTTTTGCATTGACGGTAGGTAAGGATTCATTTCCCAGCGCCCGCAATCGTTCTTTCTATCGATAATTGGCACGAATACGTGATATTTGATCTTTCCACTCGTTTTGCATCGACGGTAGGTAAGGATTCATTTCCCAGCGCACGCAATCGTTCTTTGTATCGATAATTGGCACGAATACGTGATATTCGATGTTTCCAATCGTTCTGCATCGATAGTAGAAAAGGATTCACTTTCCAGCTCCCGCAATCTTTCATTGTATCGATAATTGGCACGAATACGTTATATTCGATGTTTCCAATCGTTCTGTATCGACGGTAGGTATGGATTCACTACCCCGCTCCCGTAATCGTTCTTTCTATCGATAATTGGCACGAATACATGATATTCGATGTTTCCAATCGTTTTGCATTGACGGTAGGTAAGGGTTCATTTCCCAGCGCCCGCAATCGTTCTTTCTATCGATAATTGGCACGAATACGTGATATTTGATCTTTCCACTCGTTTTGCATCGACGGTAGGTAAGGATTCATTTCCCAGCTCCCGCAATCGTTCTTTGTATCGATAATTGGAACGAATACGTGATATTCGATGTTTCCAATCGTTCTGCATCGATAGTAGAAAAGGATTCACTTTCCAGCTCCCGCAATCTTTCATTGTATCGATAATTGGCACGAATACGTTATATTCGATGTTTCCAATCGTTCTGTATCGACGGTAGGTATGGATTCACTACCCAGCTCCCGCAATCGTTCTTTCTATCGATAATTGGCACGAATACGTGATATTCGATGTTTCCAATCGTTCTCTATCGACGGTAGATAAGGATTCACTTCCCAGCTCCCGCAATCGTTCTTTCTATCGATAATTGGCACGAATACGTGATATTCGCTGTTTCCAATCGTTTTCCATCGACGGTAGGTAAGGATTCACTTCCCAGGTCCCGCAATCGTTCTTTCTATCGTCAATTGGCACGAATACGTGATATTCGTGGTTTCCAATCGTGCTGAATCGAGGGTAGGTAAGGATACACTTCCCAGCTCCCACAATCGTTCTTTCTATCGATAATTGGCACGAATACGTGATATTCGATGTTTCCAATCGTTCTGCATCGACGGTAGGTAAGGATTCACTTCCCAGCTCCCGCAATCGTTCTTTCTATCGTCAATTGGCACGAATACGTGATATTCGTGGTTTAAAATCGTTCTGCATCGACGGTAGGTAAGGATACACTTCCCAGCTCCCACAATGGTTCTTTCTATCGATAATTGGCACGCATACGTGCTATTCGATGTTTCCTATCGTTCTGCATCGACGGTAGGTAAGGGTTCATTTCCCAGCGCCCGCAATCGTTCTTTCTATCGACAATTGGCACGAATACCTGATATTTGATCTTTCCAGTCGTTTTGCATCGACGGTAGGTAAGGATTCACTTCCCAGCTCCCGCAATGGTTCTTTCTATCGATAATTGGCACGCATACGTGCTATTCGATGTATCCAATCGTTCTGCATCGACGGTAGGTAAGGGTTCATTTCCCAGCGCCCGCAATCGTTCTTTCTATCGATAATTGGCACGAATACCTGATATTTGATCATTCCAGTCGTTCTGCATCGACGGTAGATAAGGATTCACTTCCCAGCTCCCGCAATCGTTCTTTCTATCGATAATTGGCACGCATACGTGCTATTCGATGTTTCCTATCGTTCTGCATCGACGGTAGGTAAGGATTCACTACCCAGCTCCCGCAATCGTTCTTTCTATCGATAATTGGCACGAATACGTTATATTCGATGTTTCCAATCGTTGTGTATCGCCGGTAGGTAAGGATACACTTCCCACCTCCCGCAATCGTTCTTTCCATCGATACTTGGCACGAATACGTGATATTCGATGTTTCCAATCGTTCTGCATCGACGGTAGATAAGGATTCACTTCCCAGCTCCCGCAATCGTTCTTTCTATCGATAATTGGCAGCCATACGTGATATTCGACGTTTCCAATCGTTTTGCATTGACGGTAGGTAAGGATTCATTTCCCAGCGCCCGCAATCGTTCTTTCTATCGATAATTGGCACGAATACGTGATATTTGATCTTTCCACTCGTTTTGCATCGACGGTAGGTAAGGATTCACTTCCCAGCTCCCGCAATCGTTCTTTCTATCGATAATTGGCACGAATACATGATATTCGATGTTTCCAATCGTTCTGCATCGACGGTAGATGAGGATTCACTTCCCAGCTCCCGCAATCGTTCTTTCTATCGATAATTGGCACGCATACGTGATATTCGACGTTTCCAATCGTTTTGCATTGACGGTAGGTAAGGATTCACTTCCCAGCTCCCGCAATTGTTCTTTCTATCGATAATTGGCACGAATACAGGATATTCGATGTTTACCATCGTTCTGCATTGGCGGTATGTAAGGATTCATTTCCCAGCGCCCGCAATCGTTCTTTCTATCGATAATTGGCACGAATACCTGATATTTGATCTTTCCAATCGTTTTGCATCGACGGTTGGTAAGGATTCACTTAACAGCTCCCGCAATCGTTCTATCTATCGATAATTGGCACGAATACGAGATATTCGATGTTTCCAATCGTTCTGCATCGACGGTAGGTAAGGATTCACTTCCCAGCTCCCGCAATCGTTCTTTCTATCGATAATTGGCACGAATACGTGATATTCGATGTTTGCAATCGTACTGCATCGACGGTAGGTAAGGATTCACTTCCCAGCTCCCGCAATCGTTCTTTCTTTCGATAATTGGCACGAATACGTGATATTCGATGTTTCCAATCGTTCTCTATCGACGGTAGATAAGGATTCACTTCCCAGCTCCCGCAATCGTTCTTTCTATCGATAATTGGCACGAATACGTGATATTCGCTGTTTCCAATCGTTTTCCATCGACGGTAGGTAAGGATTCACTTCCCAGGTCCCGCAATCGTTCTTTCTATCGTCAATTGGCACGAATACGTGACATTCGTGGTTTCCAATCGTTCTGCATCGAGGGTAGGTAAGGATACACTTCCCAGCTCCCACAATCGTTCTTTCTGTCGATATTTGGCACGAATACGTGATATTCGCTGTTTCCAATCGTTTTCCATCGACGGTAGGTAAGGATTCATTTCCCAGTGCCCGCAATCGTTCTTTCTATCGATAATTAGCACGCATACGTGCTATTCGAGGTTTCCTATCGTTCTGCATCGACGGTAGGTAAGGATTCACTTCCCAGCTCCCGCAATCGTTCTTTCTATCATCAATTGGCACGAATACGTGATATTCGTGGTTTCCAATCGTTCTGCATCGAGGGTAGGTAAGGATACACTTCCCAGCTCCCACAATCGTTCATTCTATCGATATTTGGCACGAATAGGTGATATTCGATGTTTCCAATCGTTCTGCATCGACGGTAGGTAAGGATTCACTTCCCATCTACCGCAATCATTCTTTCTATCGATAATTGGCACGAATACGTGATATTCGATGTTTCCAATCGTTCTGTATCGACGGTAGATAAGGATTCACTTCCCAGCTCCCGCAATGGTTCTTTCTATCGATAATTGGCACGCATACGTGCTATTCGATGTGTCCTATCGTTCTGCATCGACGGTAGGGAAGGATTCAATTCCCAGCTCCCGCAATCGTTCTTTCTATCGATAATTGGCACGAATACATGATATTCGAAGTTTCCAATCGTTTTGCATTGACGGTAGGTAAGGATTCACTTCCCAGCTCCCGCAATCGTTCTTTCTATCGATAATTGGCACGAATACGTGATATTCGATGTTTCCAATCGTTCTGTATCGACGGTAGATAAGGATTCACTTCCCAGCTCCCGCAATGGTTCTTTCTATCGATAATTGGCACGCATACGTGCTATTCGATGTTTCCTATCGTTCTGCATCGACGGTAGGTAAGGATTCACTACCCAGCGCCCGCAATCGTTCTTTCTATCGATAATTGGCACGAATTCGTGATATTCGATGTATCCAATCGTTCTGCAACGACGGTAGATAACGATTCACTTAACAGCTCCCGCAATCGTTCTTTCTATCGATAATTGGCACGAATTCGTGATATTCGATGTATCCAATCGTTCTGCATCGACGGTAGATAAGGATTCATTTCCCAGCGCCCGCAATCGTTCTTTCTATCGATAATTGGCACGAATACGTGATATTCGATGTTTCCAATCGTTCTGCATCGACAGTAGATAAGGATTCACTTCCCAGCTCCCGCAATCGTTCTTTCTATCGATAATCGGCACCCATACGTGATATTCGACGTTTCCAATCGTTTTGCATTGACGGTAGGTAAGGATTCATTTCCCAGCGCCCCCAATCGTTCTTTCTATCGATAATTGGCACGAATACGTGATATTTGATCTTTCCACTCGTTTTGCATCGACGGTAGGTAAGGATTCATTTCCCAGCGCCCGCAATCGGTCTTTGTACCGATAATTGGCACGAATACGTGATATTCGTGAAAGACGGGTTTATATAAAAATCCGCTATTACTCTGACTCGCGTTTATTTGCGGAATACGTTATATATATATATTCTACAATGTTCCCAGGATCGCTATGCGTTTGCTCTATGCAATGGCTTTCCCAAGAATGCCCCGGTGTTGCCTTCTTGACCCCCAAGAAAGCGAACCCCTCGGTCCCACGTCGCAGCGCCTTCAAGGGCCTCTTTATAGCACCCCCAACGTTTCCTGTCCCGCTCGCCTATCGGCCTCGTGGTGATTGTTGCCAGATGGGCGGATGAGGCGCTCCGAACCCTCGAGTATTCTTACATTCGATGTTTCCAATCGTTCTGCATCGATAGTAGAAAAGGATTCACTTTCCAGCTCCCGCAATCTTTCATTGTATCGATAATTGGCACGAATACGTTATATTCGATGTTTCCAATCGTTCTGTATCGACGGTAGGTATGGATTCACTACCCAGCTCCCGCAATCGTTCTTTCTATCGATAATTGGCACGAATACGTGATATTCGATGCTTGCAATCGTTCTCCATCGACGGTAGAGAAGGATTCAGTTCCCAGCTGCCGCAATCGTTCTTTCTATAAATAATTGGCACGAATACGTGATACTCGATGTTTCCAGTCGTTCTGCATCGACGGTAGGTAAGAATTCTCTTCCCAGCTCCCACAATCGTTCTTTCTATCGATAATTGGCAGGAATACGTGATATTCGATGCTTCCAATCGTTCTGCATCGACGGTATGTAAGGATTCACTTCCCAGCTCCCGCAATCATTCTTTTTATCGATAATTGGCACGAATACGTGATATTCGATGCTTCCAATCGTTCTGTATCGACGGTAGATAAGGATTCACTTCCCAGCTCCCGCAATCGTTCTTTCTATCGATAATTGGCACGAATACGTGATATTCGATGTTTCCAATCGTTCTGCATCGACGGTAGGTAAGGATTCACTTCCCAGTTCCCACAATCGTTCTTTCTATCGATAATTGGCAGGAATACGTGATATTCGATGCTTCCAATCGTTCTGCATCGACGGTAGGTAAGGATTCACTTCCCAGCTCCCGCAATCATTCTTTTTATCGATAATTGGCACGAATACGTGATATTCGATGTTTCCAATCGTTCTGTATCGACGGTAGTTAAGGATTCACTTCCCAGCTCCCGCAATGGTTCTTTCCATCGATAATTGGCACGCATACGTGCTATTCGATGTTTCCTATCGTTCTGCATCGACGGTAGGTAAAGATTCATTTCCCAGCGCCCGCAATCGTTCTTTCTATCAATAATTGGCACGCATACGTGATATTCAATGTTTCCAATCGTTCTGTATCGACGGTAGGTAAGTATTCACTTCCCAACTCCCGCAATCGTTCTTTCTATCGTCAATTGGCACGAATACGTGATATTCGTGGTTTCCAATCGTTCTGCATCGACGGTAGGTAAGGATTCACTTCCCAGCTCCCGCAATCGTTCTTTCTGTCGATAATTTTCACGAATACGTGATATTCGATGTTTCCAATCATCTGCATCGACGGTAGGTAAGGATTCACTTCCCAGCTCCCGCAATCATTCTTTCTATCGATAATTTTCACGAATACGTGATATTCGATGTTTCCAATCGTTCTGCATCGACGGTAGGTAAGGATTCACTTCCCAGCTCCCGCAATCGTTCTTTCTATCGATAATTGGCACGAATACGTGATATTCGATGTTTCCAATCGTACTGCATCGACGGTAGGTAAGGATTCACTTCCCAGCTCCCGCAATCGTTCTTACTATCTATAATTGGCACGAATACGTGATATTCGATGTTTCCAATCATCTGCATCGACGGTAGGTAAGGATTCACTTCCCAGCTCCCGCAATCGTTCTTTCTATCGATAATTTTCACGAATACGTGATATTCGATGTTTCCAATCGTTCTGTATCGACGGTAGGTAAGGATTCACTTCCCAGCTCCCGCAATCGCTTTTGCTATCGATAATTGGTACGAATACGTGATATTCGATGCTTGCAATCGTTCTCCATCGACGGTAGAGAAGGATTCAGTCCCCAGCTCCCGCAATCGTTCTTTCTATAAATAATTGGCACGAATACGTGATACTCGATGTTTCCAGTCGTTCTGCATCGACGGTAGATAAGGATTCACTTCCCAGCTCCCGCAATCATTCTTTCTATCGATAATTGGCACGAATACGTGATATTCGATGTTTCCAATCGTTCTGCATCGACGGTAGGTAAGGATTCACTTCCCAGCTCCCGCAATCGTTCTTTCTATCGATAATTGGCACGAATACATGATATTCGATGTTTCCAATCGTTCTGCATCGAAGGTAGATAAGGATTCACTTCCCAGCTCCCGCAATCGTTCTTTCTATCGATAATTGGCACGCATACGTGATATTCGACGTTTCCAATCGTTTTGCATTGACGGTAGGTAAGGATTCATTTCCCAGCGCCCGCAATCGTTCTTTCTATCGATAATTGGCACGAATACGTGATATTTGATCTTTCCACTCGTTTTGCATCGACGGTAGGTAAGGATTCATTTCCCAGCGCACGCAATCGTTCTTTGTACCGATGATTGGCACGAATACGTGATATTCGATGTTTCCAATCGTTCTGCATCGATAGTAGAAAAGGATTCACTTTCCAGCTCCCGCAATCTTTCATTGTATCGATAATTGGCACGAATACGTTATATTCGATGTTTCCAATCGTTCTGTATCGACGGTAGGTATGGATTCACTACCCAGCTCCCGCAATCGTTCTTTCTATCGATAATTGGCACGAATACGTGATATTCGATGCTTGCAATCGTTCTCCATCGACGGTAGACAAGGATTCAGTCCCCAGCTCCCGCAATCGTTCTTTCTATAAATAATTGGCACGAATACGTGATATTCGACGTTTCCAATCGTTTTGCATTGACGGTAGGTAAGAATTCATTTCCCAGCGCCCGCAATCGTTCTTTCTATCGATAATTGGCACGAATCCGTGATATTTGATCTTTCCACTCGTTTTGCATCGACGGTAGGTAAGGATTCATTTCCCAGCGCACGCAATCGTTCTTTGTATCGATAATTGACACGAATACGTGATATTCGATGTTTCCAATCGTTCTGCATCGATAGTAGAAAAGGATTCACTTTCCAGCTCCCGCAATCTTTCATTGTATCGATAATTGGCACGAATACGTTATATTCGATGTTTCCAATCGTTCTGTATCGACGGTAGGTATGGATTCACTACCCAGCTCCCGCAATCGTTCTTTCTATCGATAATTGGCACGAATACGTGATATTCGATGCTTGCAATCATTCTCCATCGACGGTAGACAAGGATTCAGTCCCCAGCTCCCGCAATCGTTCTTTCTATCGATAATTGGCACGAATACGTGATATTCGATGTTTGCAATCGTACTGCATCGACGGTAGGTAAGGATTCACTTCCCAGCTCCCGCAATCGTTCTTTCTATCGATAATTGGCACGAATACGTGATATTCGATGTTTCCAATCGTTCTCTATCGACGGTAGATAAGGATTCACTTCCCAGCTCCCGCAATCGTTCTTTCTATCGATAATTGGCACGAATACGTGATATTCGCTGTTTCCAATCGTTTTCCATCGACGGTAGGTAAGGATTCACTTCCCAGGTCCCGCAATCGTTCTTTCTATCGTCAATTGGCACGAATACGTGATATTCGTGGTTTCCAATCGTGCTGCATCGAGGGTAGGTAAGGATACACTTCCCAGCTCCCACAATCGTTCTTTCTATCGATATTTGGCATGAATACGTGATATTCGATGTTTCCAATCGTTCTGCATCGACGGTAGGTAAGGATTCACTTCCCAGCTCCCGCAATCGTTCTTTCTATCGATAATTGACACGAATACGTGATATTCGATGTTTCCAATCGTACTGCATCGACGGTAGGTAAGGATTCACTTTCCAGCTCCCGCAATGGTTCTTTCCATCGATAATTGGCACGCATACGTGCTATTCGATGTTTCCTATCGTTCTGCATCGACGGTAGGTAAAGATTCACTTCCCAGCTCCCGCAATCGTTCTTTCTATCGTCAATTGCTACGAATACGTGATATTCGTGGTTTCCAATCGTTCTGCATCGACGGTAGGTAAGGAAACACTTCCCAGCTCCCACAATGGTTCTTTCTATCGATAATTGGCACGCACACGTGCTATTCGATGTTTCCTATCGTTCTGCATCGACGGTAGGTAAGGGTTCATTTCCCAGCGCCCGCAATCGTTCTTTCTATCGATAATTGGCACGAATACCTGATATTTGATCTTTCAGTCGTTTTGCATCGACGGTAGGTAAGGATTCACTTCCCAGCTCCCGCAATGGTTCTTTCTATCGATAATTGGCACGAATACATGATATTCGATGTTTCCAATCGTTTTGCATTGACGGTAGGTAAGGGTTCATTTCCCAGCGCCCGCAATCGTTCTTTCTATCGATAATTGGCACGAATACCTGATATTTGATCTTTCCAGTCGTTTTGCATCGACGGTAGGTAAGGATTCATTTCCCAGCGCCCGCAATAGTTCTTTCTAACGATAATTGGCACGAATACGTGATATTCGATGTTTCCAATCGTTCTGCATCGACGGTAGATAAGGATTCACTTCCCAGCTCCCGCAATCGTTCTTTCTATCGATAATTGGCACGAATACGTGATATTCGATGTTTCCAATCGTACTGCATCGACGGTAGGTAAGGATTCACTTCCCAGCTCCCACAATCGTTCTTTCTATCGATAATTGGCAGGAATACGTGATATTCGATGCTTCCAATCGTTCTGCATCGACGGTAGGTAAGGATTCACTTCCCAGCTCCCGCAATCATTCTTTTTATCGATAATTGGCACGAATACGTGATATTCGATGCTTCCAATCGTTCTGTATCGACGGTAGATAAGGATTCACTTCCCAGCTCCCGCAATCGTTCTTTCTATCGATAATTGGCACGAATACGTGATATTCGATGTTTCCAATGGTTCTGCATCGACGGTAGGTAAGGATTCACTTCCCAGTTCCCACAATCGTTCTTTCTATCGATAATTGGCAGGAATACGTGATATTCGATGCTTCCAATCGTTCTGCATCGACGGTAGGTAAGGATTCACTTCCCAGCTCCCGCAATCATTCTTTTTATCGATAATTGGCACGAATACGTGATATTCGATGTTTCCAATCGTTCTGTATCGACGGTAGTTAAGGATTCACTTCCCAGCTCCCGCAATGGTTCTTTCCATCGATAATTGGCACGCATACGTGCTATTCGATGTTTCCTATCGTTCTGCATCGACGGTAGGTAAAGATTCATTTCCCAGCGCCCGCAATCGTTCTTTCTATCAATAATTGGCACGCATACGTGATATTCAATGTTTCCAATCGTTCTGTATCGACGGTAGGTAAGTATTCACTTCCCAACTCCCGCAATCGTTCTTTCTATCGTCAATTGGCACGAATACGTGATATTCGTGGGTTCCAATCGTTCTGCATCGACGGTAGGTAAGGATTCACTTCCCAGCTCCCGCAATCGTTCTTTCTGTCGATAATTTTCACGAATACGTGATATTCGAAGTTTCCAATCATCTGCATCGACGGTAGGTAAGGATTCACTTCCCAGCTCCCGCAATCGTTCTTTCTATCGATAATTTTCACGAATACGTGATATTCGATGTTTCCAATCGTTCTGCATCGACGGTAGGTAAGGATTCACTTCCCAGCTCCCGCAATCGTTCTTTCTATCGATAATTGGCACGAATACGTGATATTCGATGTTTCCAATCGTACTGCATCGACGGTAGGTAAGGATTCACTTCCCAGCTCCCGCAATCGTTCTTACTATCGATAATTGGCACGAATACGTGATATTCGATGTTTCCAATCATCTGCATCGACGGTAGGTAAGGATTCACTTCCCAGCTCCCGCAATCGTTCTTTCTATCGATAATTTTCACGAATACGTGTTATTCGATGTTTCCAATCGTTCTGTATCGACGGTAGGTAAGGATTCACTTCCCAGCTCCCGCAATCGTTTTTTCTATCGATAATTGGTACGAATACGTGATATTCGATGCTTGCAATCGTTCTCCATCGACGGTAGAGAAGGATTCAGTCCCCAGCTCCCGCAATCGTTCTTTCTATAAATAATTGGCACGAATACGTGATACTCGATGTTTCCAGTCGTTCTGCATCGACGGTAGATAAGGATTCACTTCCCAGCTCCCGCAATCGTTCTTTCTATCGATAATTGGCACGAATACGTGATATTCGATGTTTCCAATCGTTCTGCATCGACGGTAGGTAAGGATTCACTTCCCAGCTCCCGCAATCGTTCTTTCTATCGATAATTGGCACGAATACATGATATTCGATATTTCCAATCGTTCTGCATCGAAGGTAGATAAGGATTCACTTCCCAGCTCCCGCAATCGTTCTTTCTATCGATAATTGGCACGCATACGTGATATTCGACGTTTCCAATCGTTTTGCATTGACGGTAGGTAAGGATTCATTTCCCAGCGCCCGCAATCGTTCTTTCTATCGATAATTGGCACGAATACGTGATATTTGATCTTTCCACGCGTTTTGCATCGACGGTAGGTAAGGATTCATTTCCCAGCGCACGCAATCGTTCTTTGTACCGATAATTGGCACGAATACATGATATTCGATGTTTCCAATCGTTCTGCATCGATAGTAGAAAAGGATTCACTTTCCAGCTCCCGCAATCTTTCATTGTATCGATAATTGGCACGAATACGTTATATTCGATGTTTCCAATCGTTCTGTATCGACGGTAGGTATGGATTCACTACCCAGCTCCCGCAATCGTTCTTTCTATCGATAATTGGCACGAATACGTGATATTCGATGCTTGCAATCGTTCTCCATCGACGGTAGACAAGGATTCAGTCCCCAGCTCCCGCAATCGTTCTTTCTATAAATAATTGGCACGAATACGTGATATTCGACGTTTCCAATCGTTTTGCATTGACGGTAGGTAAGGATTCATTTCCCAGCGCCCGCAATCGTTCTTTCTATCGATAATTGGCACGAATACGTGATATTTGATCTTTCCACTCGTTTTGCATCGACGGTAGGGAAGGATTCATTTCCCAGCGCACGCAATCGTTCTTGGTATCGATAATTGACACGAATACGTGATATTCGATGTTTCCAATCGTTCTGCATCGATAGTAGAAAAGGATTCAATTTCCAGCTGCCGCAATCTTTCATTGTATCGATAATTGGCACGAATACGTTATATTCGATGTTTCCAATCGTTCTGTATCGACGGTAGGTATGGATTCACTACCCAGCTCCCGCAATCGTTCTTTCTATCGATAATTGGCACGAATACGTGATATTCAATGCTTGCAATCGTTCTCCATCGACGGTAGACAAGGATTCAGTCCCCAGCTCCCGCAATCGTTCTTTCTATCGATAATTGGCACGAATACGTGATATTCGATGTTTGCAATCGTACTGCATCGACGGTAGGTGAGGATTCACTTCCCAGCTCCCGCAATCGTTCTTTCTATCGATAATTGGCACGAATACGTGATATTCGATGTTTCCAATCGTTCTCTATCGACGGTAGATAAGGATTCACTTCCCAGCTCCCGCAATCGTTCTTTCTATCGATAATTGGCACGAATACGTGATATTCGCTGTTTCCAATCGTCTTCCATCGACGGTAGGTAAGGATTCACTTCCCAGGTCCCGCAATCGTTCTTTCTATCGTCAATTGGCACGAATACGTGATATTCGTGGTTTCCAATCGTGCTGCATCGAGGGTAGGTAAGGATACACTTCCCAGCTCCCACAATCGTTCTTTCTATCGATATTTGGCATGAATACGTGATATTCGATGTTTCCAATCGTTCTGCATCGACGGTAGGTAAGGATTCACTTCCCAGCTCCCGCAATCGTTCTTTCTATCGATAATTGGCACGCATACGTGCTATTCGATGTTTCCAATCGTTCTGTATCGACGGTAGGTAAGGATTCACTTCCCAGCTCCCGCAATCGTTCTTTCTATCGTCAATTGGCACGAATACGTGATATTCGATGTTTCCAATCGTACTGCATCGACGGTAGGTAAGGATTCACTTCCCAGCTCCCGCAATGGTTCTTCCCATCGATAATTGGCACGCATACGTGCTATTCGATGTTTCCTATCGTTCTGCATCGACGGTAGGTAAGGGTTCATTTCCCAGCGCACGCAATCGTTCTTTGTATCGATAATTGACACGAATACGTGATATTCGATGTTTCCAATCGTTCTGCATCGATAGTAGAAAAGGATTCAATTTCCAGCTGCCGCAATCTTTCATTGTATCGATAATTGGCACGAATACGTTATATTCGATGTTTCCAATCGTTCTGTATCGACGGTAGGTATGGATTCACTACCCAGCTCCCGCAATCGTTCTTTCTATCGATAATTGGCACGAATACGTGATATTCAATGCTTGCAATCGTTCTCCATCGACGGTAGACAAGGATTCAGTCCCCAGCTCCCGCAATCGTTCTTTCTATCGATAATTGGCACGAATACGTGATATTCGATGTTTGCAATCGTACTGCATCGACGGTAGGTGAGGATTCACTTCCCAGCTCCCGCAATCGTTCTTTCTATCGATAATTGGCACGAATACGTGATATTCGATGTTTCCAATCGTTCTCTATCGACGGTAGATAAGGATTCACTTCCCAGCTCCCGCAATCGTTCTTTCTATCGATAATTGGCACGAATACGTGATATTCGCTGTTTCCAATCGTCTTCCATCGACGGTAGGTAAGGATTCACTTCCCAGGTCCCGCAATCGTTCTTTCTATCGTCAATTGGCACGAATACGTGATATTCGTGGTTTCCAATCGTGCTGCATCGAGGGTAGGTAAGGATACACTTCCCAGCTCCCACAATCGTTCTTTCTATCGATATTTGGCATGAATACGTGATATTCGATGTTTCCAATCGTTCTGCATCGACGGTAGGTAAGGATTCACTTCCCAGCTACCGCAATCATTCTTTCTATCGATAATTGGCACGAATATGTGATATTCGATGTTTCCAATCGTTCTGTATCGACGGTAGGTAAGGGTTCATTTCCCAGCGCCCGCAATCGTTCTTTCTGTCGATAATTGGCACGAATACCTGATATTTGATCTTTCCAGTCGTTTTGCATCGACGGTAGGTAAGGATTCACTTCCCAGCTCCCGCAATGGTTCTTTCTATCGATAATTTGCACGCATACGTGCTATTCGATGTTTCCTATCGTTCTGCATCGACGGTAAGTAAGGATTCACTACCCAGCTCCCGCAATCGTTCTTTCTATCGATAATTGGCACGAATACCTGATATTTGATCATTCCAGTCGTTCTGCATCGACGGTAGATAAGGATTCACTTCCCAGCTCCCGCAATCGTTCTTTCTATCGATAATTTTCACGGATACGAGATATTCGATGTTTCCAATCGTTTTGCATCGACAGTAGTTAAGGATCCACTTCCCAGCTCCCGCAATCGTTCTTTCTATCGATAATTGGCACGCATACGTGCTATTCGATGTTTCCAATCGTTCTGTATCGACGGTAGGTAAGGATTCACTTCCCAGCTCCCGCAATCGTTCTTTCTATCGTCAATTGGCACGAATACGTGATATTCAATGCTTGCAATCGTTCTCCATCGACGGTAGACAAGGATTCAGTCCCCAGCTCCCGCAATCGTTCTTTCTATCGATAATTGGCACGAATACGTGATATTCGATGTTTGCAATCGTACTGCATCGACGGTAGGTGAGGATTCACTTCCCAGCTCCCGCAATCGTTCTTTCTATCGATAATTGGCACGAATACGTGATATTCGATGTTTCCAATCGTTCTCTATCGACGGTAGATAAGGATTCACTTCCCAGCTCCCGCAATCGTTCTTTCTATCGATAATTGGCACGAATACGTGATATTCGCTGTTTCCAATCGTCTTCCATCGACGGTAGGTAAGGATTCACTTCCCAGGTCCCGCAATCGTTCTTTCTATCGTCAATTGGCACGAATACGTGATATTCGTGGTTTCCAATCGTGCTGCATCGAGGGTAGGTAAGGATACACTTCCCAGCTCCCACAATCGTTCTTTCTATCGATATTTGGCATGAATACGTGATATTCGATGTTTCCAATCGTTCTGCATCGACGGTAGGTAAGGATTCACTTCCCAGCTACCGCAATCATTCTTTCTATCGATAATTGGCACGAATATGTGATATTCGATGTTTCCAATCGTTCTGTATCGACGGTAGGTAAGGGTTCATTTCCCAGCGCCCGCAATCGTTCTTTCTGTCGATAATTGGCACGAATACCTGATATTTGATCTTTCCAGTCGTTTTGCATCGACGGTAGGTAAGGATTCACTTCCCAGCTCCCGCAATAGTTCTTTCTATCGATAATTTGCAGGCATACGTGCTATTCGATGTTTCCTATCGTTCTGCATCGACGGTAAGTAAGGATTCACTACCCAGCTCCCGCAATCGTTCTTTCTATCGATAATTGGCACGAATACCTGATATTTGATCATTCCAGTCGTTCTGCATCGACGGTAGATAAGGATTCACTTCCCAGCTCCCGCAATCGTTCTTTCTATCGATAATTTTCACGGATACGAGATATTCGATGTTTCCAATCGTTTTGCATCGACAGTAGTTAAGGATCCACTTCCCAGCTCCCGCAATCGTTCTTTCTATCGATAATTGGCACGCATACGTGCTATTCGATGTTTCCAAGCGTTCTGTATCGACGGTAGGTAAGGATTCACTTCCCAGCTCCCGCAATCGTTCTTTCTATCGTCAATTGGCACGAATACGTGATATTCGATGTTTCCAATCGTACTGCATCGACGGTAGGTAAGGATTCACTTCCCAGCTCCCGCAATGGTTCTTCCCATCGATAATTGGCACGCATACGTGCTATTCGATGTTTCCAATCGTTCTGCATCGATAGTAGAAAAGGATTCAATTTCCAGCTGCCGCAATCTTTCATTGTATCGATAATTGGCACGAATACGTTATATTCGATGTTTCCAATCGTTCTGTATCGACGGTAGGTATGGATTCACTACCCAGCTCCCGCAATCGTTCTTTCTATCGATAATTGGCACGAATACGTGATATTCAATGCTTGCAATCGTTCTCCATCGACGGTAGACAAGGATTCAGTCCCCAGCTCCCGCAATCGTTCTTTCTATCGATAATTGGCACGAATACGTGATATTCGATGTTTGCAATCGTACTGCATCGACGGTAGGTGAGGATTCACTTCCCAGCTCCCGCAATCGTTCTTTCTATCGATAATTGGCACGAATACGTGATATTCGATGTTTCCAATCGTTCTCTATCGACGGTAGACAAGGATTCACTTCCCAGCTCCCGCAATCGTTCTTTCTATCGATAATTGGCACGAATACGTGATATTCAATGCTTGCAATCGTTCTCCATCGACGGTAGACAAGGATTCAGTCCCCAGCTCCCGCAATCGTTCTTTCTATCGATAATTGGCACGAATACGTGATATTCGATGTTTGCAATCGTACTGCATCGACGGTAGGTGAGGATTCACTTCCCAGCTCCCGCAATCGTTCTTTCTATCGATAATTGGCACGAATACGTGATATTCGATGTTTCCAATCGTTCTCTATCGACGGTAGATAAGGATTCACTTCCCAGCTCCCGCAATCGTTCTTTCTATCGATAATTGGCACGAATACGTGATATTCGCTGTTTCCAATCGTCTTCCATCGACGGTAGGTAAGGATTCACTTCCCAGGTCCCGCAATCGTTCTTTCTATCGTCAATTGGCACGAATACGTGATATTCGTGGTTTCCAATCGTGCTGCATCGAGGGTAGGTAAGGATACACTTCCCAGCTCCCACAATCGTTCTTTCTATCGATATTTGGCATGAATACGTGATATTCGATGTTTCCAATCGTTCTGCATCGACGGTAGGTAAGGATTCACTTCCCAGCTACCGCAATCATTCTTTCTATCGATAATTGGCACGAATATGTGATATTCGATGTTTCCAATCGTTCTGTATCGACGGTAGGTAAGGGTTCATTTCCCAGCGCCCGCAATCGTTCTTTCTGTCGATAATTGGCACGAATACCTGATATTTGATCTTTCCAGTCGTTTTGCATCGACGGTAGGTAAGGATTCACTTCCCAGCTCCCGCAATGGTTCTTTCTATCGATAATTTGCACGCATACGTGCTATTCGATGTTTCCTATCGTTCTGCAACGACGGTAAGTAAGGATTCACTACCCAGCTCCCGCAATCGTTCTTTCTATCGATAATTGGCACGAATACCTGATATTTGATCATTCCAGTCGTTCTGCATCGACGGTAGATAAGGATTCACTTCCCAGCTCCCGCAATCGTTCTTTCTATCGATAATTTTCACGGATACGAGATATTCGATGTTTCCAATCGTTTTGCATCGACAGTAGTTAAGGATCCACTTCCCAGCTCCCGCAATCGTTCTTTCTATCGATAATTGGCACGCATACGTGCTATTCGATGTTTCCAATCGTTCTGTATCGACGGTAGGTAAGGATTCACTTCCCAGCTCCCGCAATCGTTCTTTCTATCGTCAATTGGCACGAATACGTGATATTCAATGCTTGCAATCGTTCTCCATCGACGGTAGACAAGGATTCAGTCCCCAGCTCCCGCAATCGTTCTTTCTATCGATAATTGGCACGAATACGTGATATTCGATGTTTGCAATCGTACTGCATCGACGGTAGGTGAGGATTCACTTCCCAGCTCCCGCAATCGTTCTTTCTATCGATAATTGGCACGAATACGTGATATTCGATGTTTCCAATCGTTCTCTATCGACGGTAGATAAGGATTCACTTCCCAGCTCCCGCAATCGTTCTTTCTATCGATAATTGGCACGAATACGTGATATTCGCTGTTTCCAATCGTCTTCCATCGACGGTAGGTAAGGATTCACTTCCCAGGTCCCGCAATCGTTCTTTCTATCGTCAATTGGCACGAATACGTGATATTCGTGGTTTCCAATCGTGCTGCATCGAGGGTAGGTAAGGATACACTTCCCAGCTCCCACAATCGTTCTTTCTATCGATATTTGGCATGAATACGTGATATTCGATGTTTCCAATCGTTCTGCATCGACGGTAGGTAAGGATTCACTTCCCAGCTACCGCAATCATTCTTTCTATCGATAATTGGCACGAATATGTGATATTCGATGTTTCCAATCGTTCTGTATCGACGGTAGGTAAGGGTTCATTTCCCAGCGCCCGCAATCGTTCTTTCTGTCGATAATTGGCACGAATACCTGATATTTGATCTTTCCAGTCGTTTTGCATCGACGGTAGGTAAGGATTCACTTCCCAGCTCCCGCAATAGTTCTTTCTATCGATAATTTGCAGGCATACGTGCTATTCGATGTTTCCTATCGTTCTGCATCGACGGTAAGTAAGGATTCACTACCCAGCTCCCGCAATCGTTCTTTCTATCGATAATTGGCACGAATACCTGATATTTGATCATTCCAGTCGTTCTGCATCGACGGTAGATAAGGATTCACTTCCCAGCTCCCGCAATCGTTCTTTCTATCGATAATTTTCACGGATACGAGATATTCGATGTTTCCAATCGTTTTGCATCGACAGTAGTTAAGGATCCACTTCCCAGCTCCCGCAATCGTTCTTTCTATCGATAATTGGCACGCATACGTGCTATTCGATGTTTCCAAGCGTTCTGTATCGACGGTAGGTAAGGATTCACTTCCCAGCTCCCGCAATCGTTCTTTCTATCGTCAATTGGCACGAATACGTGATATTCGATGTTTCCAATCGTACTGCATCGACGGTAGGTAAGGATTCACTTCCCAGCTCCCGCAATGGTTCTTCCCATCGATAATTGGCACGCATACGTGCTATTCGATGTTTCCAATCGTTCTGCATCGATAGTAGAAAAGGATTCAATTTCCAGCTGCCGCAATCTTTCATTGTATCGATAATTGGCACGAATACGTTATATTCGATGTTTCCAATCGTTCTGTATCGACGGTAGGTATGGATTCACTACCCAGCTCCCGCAATCGTTCTTTCTATCGATAATTGGCACGAATACGTGATATTCAATGCTTGCAATCGTTCTCCATCGACGGTAGACAAGGATTCAGTCCCCAGCTCCCGCAATCGTTCTTTCTATCGATAATTGGCACGAATACGTGATATTCGATGTTTGCAATCGTACTGCATCGACGGTAGGTGAGGATTCACTTCCCAGCTCCCGCAATCGTTCTTTCTATCGATAATTGGCACGAATACGTGATATTCGATGTTTCCAATCGTTCTCTATCGACGGTAGACAAGGATTCACTTCCCAGCTCCCGCAATCGTTCTTTCTATCGATAATTGGCACGAATACGTGATATTCAATGCTTGCAATCGTTCTCCATCGACGGTAGACAAGGATTCAGTCCCCAGCTCCCGCAATCGTTCTTTCTATCGATAATTGGCACGAATACGTGATATTCGATGTTTGCAATCGTACTGCATCGACGGTAGGTGAGGATTCACTTCCCAGCTCCCGCAATCGTTCTTTCTATCGATAATTGGCACGAATACGTGATATTCGATGTTTCCAATCGTTCTCTATCGACGGTAGATAAGGATTCACTTCCCAGCTCCCGCAATCGTTCTTTCTATCGATAATTGGCACGAATACGTGATATTCGCTGTTTCCAATCGTCTTCCATCGACGGTAGGTAAGGATTCACTTCCCAGGTCCCGCAATCGTTCTTTCTATCGTCAATTGGCACGAATACGTGATATTCGTGGTTTCCAATCGTGCTGCATCGAGGGTAGGTAAGGATACACTTCCCAGCTCCCACAATCGTTCTTTCTATCGATATTTGGCATGAATACGTGATATTCGATGTTTCCAATCGTTCTGCATCGACGGTAGGTAAGGATTCACTTCCCAGCTACCGCAATCATTCTTTCTATCGATAATTGGCACGAATATGTGATATTCGATGTTTCCAATCGTTCTGTATCGACGGTAGGTAAGGGTTCATTTCCCAGCGCCCGCAATCGTTCTTTCTGTCGATAATTGGCACGAATACCTGATATTTGATCTTTCCAGTCGTTTTGCATCGACGGTAGGTAAGGATTCACTTCCCAGCTCCCGCAATAGTTCTTTCTATCGATAATTTGCAGGCATACGTGCTATTCGATGTTTCCTATCGTTCTGCATCGACGGTAGGTAAGGATTCACTACCCAGCTCCCGCAATCGTTCTTTCTATCGATAATTGGCACGAATACCTGATATTTGATCATTCCAGTCGTTCTGCATCGACGGTAGATAAGGATTCACTTCCCAGCTCCCGCAATCGTTCTTTCAATCGATAATTTTCACGGATACGAGATATTCGATGTTTCCAATCGTTTTGCATCGACAGTAGTTAAGGAACCACTTCCCAGCTCCCGCAATCGTTCTTTCTATCGATAATTGGCACGCATACGTGCTATTCGATGTTTCCAATCGTTCTGTATCGACGGTAGGTAAGGATTCACTTCCCAGCTCCCGCAATCGTTCTTTCTATCGTCAATTGGCACGAATACGTGATATTCGATGTTTCCAATCGTACTGCATCGACGGTAGGTAAGGATTCACTTCCCAGCTCCCGCAATGGTTCTTCCCATCGATAATTGGCACGCATACGTGCTATTCGATGTTTCCTATCGTTCTGCATCGACGGTAGGTAAGGGTTCATTTCCCAGCGCCCGCAATCGTTCTTTCTATCGATAATTGGCACGAATACCTGATATTTGATCATTCCAGTCGTTCTGCATCGACGGTAGATAAGGATTCACTTCCCAGCTCCCGCAATCGTTCTTTCTATCGATAATTGGCACGCATAGGTGCTATTCGATGTTTCCTATCGTTCTGCATCGACGGTAGGTAAGGATTCACTTCCCAGCTCCCGCAATCGTTCTTTCTATCGTCAATTGGCACGAATACGTGATATTCGATGTTTCCAATCGTACTGCATCGACGGTAGGTAAGGATTCACTTCCCAGCTCCCGCAATGGTTCTTCCCATCGATAATTGGCACGCATACGTGCTATTCGATGTTTCCTATCGTTCTGCATCGACGGTAGGTAAGGATTCACTTCCCAGCTCCCGCAATCGTTCTTACTATCGATAATTGGCACGAATACGTGATATTCGATGTTTCCAATCATCTGCATCGACGGTAGGTAAGGATTCACTTCCCAGCTCCCGCAATCGTTCTTTCTATCGATAATTTTCACGAATACGTGTTATTCGATGTTTCCAATCGTTCTGTATCGACGGTAGGTAAGGATTCACTTCCCAGCTCCCGCAATCGTTTTTTCTATCGATAATTGGTACGAATACGTGATATTCGATGCTTGCAATCGTTCTCCATCGACGGTAGAGAAGGATTCAGTCCCCAGCTCCCGCAATCGTTCTTTCTATAAATAATTGGCACGAATACGTGATACTCGATGTTTCCAGTCGTTCTGCATCGACGGTAGATAAGGATTCACTTCCCAGCTCCCGCAATCGTTCTTTCTATCGATAATTGGCACGAATACGTGATATTCGATGTTTCCAATCGTTCTGCATCGACGGTAGGTAAGGATTCACTTCCCAGCTCCCGCAATCGTTCTTTCTATCGATAATTGGCACGAATACATGATATTCGATATTTCCAATCGTTCTGCATCGAAGGTAGATAAGGATTCACTTCCCAGCTCCCGCAATCGTTCTTTCTATCGATAATTGGCACGCATACGTGATATTCGACGTTTCCAATCGTTTTGCATTGACGGTAGGTAAGGATTCATTTCCCAGCGCCCGCAATCGTTCTTTCTATCGATAATTGGCACGAATACGTGATATTTGATCTTTCCACGCGTTTTGCATCGACGGTAGGTAAGGATTCATTTCCCAGCGCACGCAATCGTTCTTTGTACCGATAATTGGCACGAATACATGATATTCGATGTTTCCAATCGTTCTGCATCGATAGTAGAAAAGGATTCACTTTCCAGCTCCCGCAATCTTTCATTGTATCGATAATTGGCACGAATACGTTATATTCGATGTTTCCAATCGTTCTGTATCGACGGTAGGTATGGATTCACTACCCAGCTCCCGCAATCGTTCTTTCTATCGATAATTGGCACGAATACGTGATATTCGATGCTTGCAATCGTTCTCCATCGACGGTAGACAAGGATTCAGTCCCCAGCTCCCGCAATCGTTCTTTCTATAAATAATTGGCACGAATACGTGATATTCGACGTTTCCAATCGTTTTGCATTGACGGTAGGTAAGGATTCATTTCCCAGCGCCCGCAATCGTTCTTTCTATCGATAATTGGCACGAATACGTGATATTTGATCTTTCCACTCGTTTTGCATCGACGGTAGGGAAGGATTCATTTCCCAGCGCACGCAATCGTTCTTTGTATCGATAATTGACACGAATACGTGATATTCGATGTTTCCAATCGTTCTGCATCGATAGTAGAAAAGGATTCAATTTCCAGCTGCCGCAATCTTTCATTGTATCGATAATTGGCACGAATACGTTATATTCGATGTTTCCAATCGTTCTGTATCGACGGTAGGTATGGATTCACTACCCAGCTCCCGCAATCGTTCTTTCTATCGATAATTGGCACGAATACGTGATATTCAATGCTTGCAATCGTTCTCCATCGACGGTAGACAAGGATTCAGTCCCCAGCTCCCGCAATCGTTCTTTCTATCGATAATTGGCACGAATACGTGATATTCGATGTTTGCAATCGTACTGCATCGACGGTAGGTGAGGATTCACTTCCCAGCTCCCGCAATCGTTCTTTCTATCGATAATTGGCACGAATACGTGATATTCGATGTTTCCAATCGTTCTCTATCGACGGTAGATAAGGATTCACTTCCCAGCTCCCGCAATCGTTCTTTCTATCGATAATTGGCACGAATACGTGATATTCGCTGTTTCCAATCGTCTTCCATCGACGGTAGGTAAGGATTCACTTCCCAGGTCCCGCAATCGTTCTTTCTATCGTCAATTGGCACGAATACGTGATATTCGTGGTTTCCAATCGTGCTGCATCGAGGGTAGGTAAGGATACACTTCCCAGCTCCCACAATCGTTCTTTCTATCGATATTTGGCATGAATACGTGATATTCGATGTTTCCAATCGTTCTGCATCGACGGTAGGTAAGGATTCACTTCCCAGCTACCGCAATCATTCTTTCTATCGATAATTGGCACGAATATGTTATATTCGATGTTTCCAATCGTTCTGTATCGACGGTAGGTAAGGGTTCATTTCCCAGCGCCCGCAATCGTTCTTTCTATCGATAATTGGCACGAATACCTGATATTTGATCTTTCCAGTCGTTTTGCATCGACGGTAGGTAAGGATTCACTTCCCAGCTCCCGCAATGGTTCTTTCTATCGATAATTTGCACGCATACGTGCTATTCGATGTTTCCTATCGTTCTGCATCGACGGTAGGTAAGGATTCACTACCCAGCTCCCGCAATCGTTCTTTCTATCGATAATTGGCACGAATACCTGATATTTGATCATTCCAGTCGTTCTGCATCGACGGTAGATAAGGATTCACTTCCCAGCTCCCGCAATCGTTCTTTCTATCGATAATTTTCACGGATACGAGATATTCGATGTTTCCAATCGTTTTGCATCGACAGTAGTTAAGGATCCACTTCCCAGCTCCCGCAATCGTTCTTTCTATCGATAATTGGCACGCATACGTGCTATTCGATGTTTCCAATCGTTCTGTATCGACGGTAGGTAAGGATTCACTTCCCAGCTCCCGCAATCGTTCTTTCTATCGTCAATTGGCACGAATACGTGATATTCGATGTTTCCAATCGTACTGCATCGACGGTAGGTAAGGATTCACTTCCCAGCTCCCGCAATGGTTCTTCCCATCGATAATTGGCACGCATACGTGCTATTCGATGTTTCCTATCGTTCTGCATCGACGGTAGGTAAGGGTTCATTTCCCAGCGCACGCAATCGTTCTTTGTATCGATAATTGACACGAATACGTGATATTCGATGTTTCCAATCGTTCTGCATCGATAGTAGAAAAGGATTCAATTTCCAGCTGCCGCAATCTTTCATTGTATCGATAATTGGCACGAATACGTTATATTCGATGTTTCCAATCGTTCTGTATCGACGGTAGGTATGGATTCACTACCCAGCTCCCGCAATCGTTCTTTCTATCGATAATTGGCACGAATACGTGATATTCAATGCTTGCAATCGTTCTCCATCGACGGTAGACAAGGATTCAGTCCCCAGCTCCCGCAATCGTTCTTTCTATCGATAATTGGCACGAATACGTGATATTCGATGTTTGCAATCGTACTGCATCGACGGTAGGTGAGGATTCACTTCCCAGCTCCCGCAATCGTTCTTTCTATCGATAATTGGCACGAATACGTGATATTCGATGTTTCCAATCGTTCTCTATCGACGGTAGATAAGGATTCACTTCCCAGCTCCCGCAATCGTTCTTTCTATCGATAATTGGCACGAATACGTGATATTCGCTGTTTCCAATCGTCTTCCATCGACGGTAGGTAAGGATTCACTTCCCAGGTCCCGCAATCGTTCTTTCTATCGTCAATTGGCACGAATACGTGATATTCGTGGTTTCCAATCGTGCTGCATCGAGGGTAGGTAAGGATACACTTCCCAGCTCCCACAATCGTTCTTTCTATCGATATTTGGCATGAATACGTGATATTCGATGTTTCCAATCGTTCTGCATCGACGGTAGGTAAGGATTCACTTCCCAGCTACCGCAATCATTCTTTCTATCGATAATTGGCACGAATATGTGATATTCGATGTTTCCAATCGTTCTGTATCGACGGTAGGTAAGGGTTCATTTCCCAGCGCCCGCAATCGTTCTTTCTGTCGATAATTGGCACGAATACCTGATATTTGATCTTTCCAGTCGTTTTGCATCGACGGTAGGTAAGGATTCACTTCCCAGCTCCCGCAATGGTTCTTTCTATCGATAATTTGCACGCATACGTGCTATTCGATGTTTCCTATCGTTCTGCATCGACGGTAAGTAAGGATTCACTACCCAGCTCCCGCAATCGTTCTTTCTATCGATAATTGGCACGAATACCTGATATTTGATCATTCCAGTCGTTCTGCATCGACGGTAGATAAGGATTCACTTCCCAGCTCCCGCAATCGTTCTTTCTATCGATAATTTTCACGGATACGAGATATTCGATGTTTCCAATCGTTTTGCATCGACAGTAGTTAAGGATCCACTTCCCAGCTCCCGCAATCGTTCTTTCTATCGATAATTGGCACGCATACGTGCTATTCGATGTTTCCAATCGTTCTGTATCGACGGTAGGTAAGGATTCACTTCCCAGCTCCCGCAATCGTTCTTTCTATCGTCAATTGGCACGAATACGTGATATTCGATGTTTCCAATCGTACTGCATCGACGGTAGGTAAGGATTCACTTCCCAGCTCCCGCAATGGTTCTTCCCATCGATAATTGGCACGCATACGTGCTATTCGATGTTTCCTATCGTTCTGCATCGACGGTAGGTAAGGGTTCATTTCCCAGCGCACGCAATCGTTCTTTGTATCGATAATTGACACGAATACGTGATATTCGATGTTTCCAATCGTTCTGCATCGATAGTAGAAAAGGATTCAATTTCCAGCTGCCGCAATCTTTCATTGTATCGATAATTGGCACGAATACGTTATATTCGATGTTTCCAATCGTTCTGTATCGACGGTAGGTATGGATTCACTACCCAGCTCCCGCAATCGTTCTTTCTATCGATAATTGGCACGAATACGTGATATTCAATGCTTGCAATCGTTCTCCATCGACGGTAGACAAGGATTCAGTCCCCAGCTCCCGCAATCGTTCTTTCTATCGATAATTGGCACAAATACGTGATATTCGCTGTTTCCAATCGTCTTCCATCGACGGTAGGTAAGGATTCACTTCCCAGGTCCCGCAATCGTTCTTTCTATCGTCAATTGGCACGAATACGTGATATTCGTGGTTTCCAATCGTGCTGCATCGAGGGTAGGTAAGGATACACTTCCCAGCTCCCACAATCGTTCTTTCTATCGATATTTGGCATGAATACGTGATATTCGATGTTTCCAATCGTTCTGCATCGACGGTAGGTAAGGATTCACTTCCCAGCTACCGCAATCATTCTTTCTATCGATAATTGGCACGAATATGTGATATTCGATGTTTCCAATCGTTCTGTATCGACGGTAGGTAAGGGTTCATTTCCCAGCGCCCGCAATCGTTCTTTCTGTCGATAATTGGCACGAATACCTGATATTTGATCTTTCCAGTCGTTTTGCATCGACGGTAGGTAAGGATTCACTTCCCAGCTCCCGCAATAGTTCTTTCTATCGATAATTTGCACGCATACGTGCTATTCGATGTTTCCTATCGTTCTGCATCGACGGTAGGTAAGGATTCACTACCCAGCTCCCGCAATCGTTCTTTCTATCGATAATTGGCACGAATACCTGATATTTGATCATTCCAGTCGTTCTGCATCGACGGTAGATAAGGATTCACTTCCCAGCTCCCGCAATCGTTCTTTCAATCGATAATTTTCACGGATACGAGATATTCGATGTTTCCAATCGTTTTGCATCGACAGTAGTTAAGGATCCACTTCCCAGCTCCCGCAATCGTTCTTTCTATCGATAATTGGCACGCATACGTGCTATTCGATGTTTCCAATCGTTCTGTATCGACGGTAGGTAAGGATTCACTTCCCAGCTCCCGCAATCGTTCTTTCTATCGTCAATTGGCACGAATACGTGATATTCGATGTTTCCAATCGTACTGCATCGACGGTAGGTAAGGATTCACTTCCCAGCTCCCGCAATGGTTCTTCCCATCGATAATTGGCACGCATACGTGCTATTCGATGTTTCCTATCGTTCTGCATCGACGGTAGGTAAGGGTTCATTTCCCAGCGCCCGCAATCGTTCTTTCTATCGATAATTGGCACGAATACCTGATATTTGATCATTCCAGTCGTTCTGCATCGACGGTAGATAAGGATTCACTTCCCAGCTCCCGCAATCGTTCTTTCTATCGATAATTGGCACGCATACGTGCTATTCGATGTTTCCTATCGTTCTGCATCGACGGTAGGTAAGGATTCACTACCCAGCTCCCGCAATCGTTCTTTCTATCGATAATTGGCACGAATACGTTATATTCGATGTTTCCAATCGTTGTGAATCGCCGGTAGGTAAGGATACACTTCCCACCTCCCGCAATCGTTCTTTCCATCGATCCTTGGCACGAATACGTTATATTCGATGTTTCCGATCGTTCTACATGGACGGTAGATAAGGATTCACTTCCCAGCTCCCGCAATCGTTCTTTCTATCGATAATTGGCACGAATACGTGATATTCGATGTTTCCAATCGTACTGCATCGACGGTAGGTAAGGATTCACTGCCCAGCTCCCGCAACGGTTCTTCCCATCGATAATTGGCACGCATACGTGCTATTCGATGTTTCCTATCGTTCTGCATCGACGGTAGGTAAGGGTTCATTTCCCAGCGCCCGCAATCTTTCTTTCTATCGATAATTGGCACGAATACCTGATATTTGATCATTCCAGTCGTTCTGCATCGACGGTAGATAAGGATTCACTTCCCAGCTCCCGCAATCGTTCTTTCTATCGATAATTGGCACGAATTCGTGATATTCGATGTATCCAATCGTTCTGCATCGACGGTAGATAAGGATTCATTTCCCAGCGCCCGCAATCGTTCTTTCTATCGATAATTGGCACCCATACGTGATATTCGACGTTTCCAATCGTTTTGCATTGACGGTAGGTAAGGATTCATTTCCCAGCGCCCGCAATCGTTCTTTCTATCGATAATTGGCACGAATACGTGATATTTGATCTTTCCACTCGTTTTGCATCGACGGTAGGTAAGGATTCATTTCCCAGCTCCCGCAATCGTTCTTTGTATCGATAATTGGCACGAATACGTTATATTCGATGTTTCCAATCGTTCTGTATCGACGGTAGGTATGGATTCACTACCCAGCTCCCGCAATCGTTCTTTCTATCGATAATTGGCACGAATACGTGATATTCGATGCTTGCAATCGTTCTCCATCGACGGCAGACAAGAATTCAGTCCCCAGCTCCCGCAATCGTTCTTTCTATAAATAATTGGCACGAATACGTGATACTCGATGTTTCCAGTCGTTCTGCATCGACGGTAGGTAAGGATTCACTTCCCAGCTCCCGCAATCGTTCTTTCTATCGATAATTGGCACGAATACATGATATTCGATGTTTCCAATCGTTCTGCATCGACGGTAGATAAGGATTCACTTCCCAGCTCCCGCAATCGTTCTTTCTATCGATAATTGGCACGAATACGTGATATTTGATCTTTCCACTCGTTTTGCATCGACGGTAGGTAAGGATTCATTTCCCAGCGCACGCAATCGTTCTTTGTATCGATAATTGCCACGAATACGTGATATTCGATGTTTCCAATCGTTCTGCATCGATAGTAGAAAAGGATTCACTTTCCAGCTCCCGCAATCTTTCATTGTATCGATAATTGGCACGAATACGTTATATTCGATGTTTCCAATCGTTCTGTATCGACGGTAGGTATGGATTCACTACCCAGCTCCCGTAATCGTTCTTTCTATCGATAATTGGCACGAATACGTGATATTCGATGCTTGCAATCGTTCTCCATCGACGATAGACAAGGATTCAGTCCCCAGCTCCCGCAATCGTTCTTTCTATAAATAATTGGCACGAATACGTGATACTCGATGTTTCCAGTCGTTCTGCATCGACGGTAGGTAAGGATTCACTTCCCAGCTCCCGCAATCGTTCTTTCTATCGATAATTGGCACGAATACATGATATTCGATGTTTCCAATCGTTCTGCATCGACGGTAGATAAGGATTCACTTCCCAGCTCCCGCAATCGTTCTTTCTATCGATAATTGGCACGCATACGTGATATTCGACGTTTCCAATCGTTTTGCATTGACGGTAGGTAAGGATTCATTTCCCAGCGCCCGCAATCGTTCTTTCTATCGATAATTGGCACGAATACGTGATATTCGAGGTTTGCAATCGTACTGCATCGACGGTAGGTAAGGATTCACTTCCCAGCTCCCACAATGGTTCTTTCTATCGATAATTTGCACGCATACGTGCTATTCGATGTTTCCTATCGTTCTGCATCGACGGTAGGTAAGGTTTCATTTCCCAGCGCCCGCAATCGTTCTTTCTATCGATAATTGGCACGAATACCTGATATTTGATCTTTCCAGTCGTTTTGCATCGACGGTAGGTAAGGATTCACTTAACAGCTCCCGCAATCGTTCTATCTATCGATAATTGGCACGAATACGTGATATTCGCTGTTTCCAATCGTTTTCCATCGACGGTAGGTAAGGATTCACTTCCCAGGTCCCGCAATCGTTCTTTCTATCGTCAATTGGCACGAATACGTGATATTCGTGGTTTCCAATCGTTCTGCATCGAGGGTAGGTAAGGATTCAGTCCCCAGCTCCCGCAATCGTTCTTTCTATAAATAATTGGCACGAATACGTGATACTCGATGTTTCCAGTCGTTCTGCATCGACGGTAGGTAAGGATTCATTTCCCAGCGCACGCAATCGTTCTTTGTATCGATAATTGGCACGAATACGTGATATTCGATGTTTCCAATCGTTCTGCATCGATAGTAGAAAAGGATTCACTTTCCAGCTCCCGCAATCTTTCATTGTATCGATAATTGGCACGAATACGTTATATTCGATGTTTCCAATCGTTCTGTATCGACGGTAGGTATGGATTCACTACCCAGCTCCCGTAATCGTTCTTTCTATCGATAATTGGCACGAATACATGATATTCGATGTTTCCAATCGTTTTGCATTGACGGTAGGTAAGGGTTCATTTCCCAGCGCCCGCAATCGTTCTTTCTATCGATAATTGGCACCAATACCTGATATTTGATCTTTCCAGTCGTTTTGCATCGACGGTAGGTAAGGATTCATTTCCCAGCGCCCGCAATAGTTCTTTCTAACGATAATTGGCACGAATACGTGATATTCGATGTTTCCAATCGTTCTGCATCGACGGTAGATAAGGATTCACTTCCCAGCTCCCGCAATCGTTCTTTCTATCGATAATTGGCACGAATACGTGATATTCGATGTTTCCAATCGTACTGCATCGACGGTAGGTAAGGATTCACTTCCCAGCTCCCGCAATCGTTCTTTCTATCAATAATTGGCACGAATACGTGATATTCGATGTTTCCAATCGTACTGCATCGACGGTAGGTAAGGATTCACTTCCCAGCTCCCGCAATGGTTCTTACCATCGATAATTGGCACGCATACGTGCTATTCGATGTTTCCTATCGTTCTGCATCGACGGTAGGTAAGGATTCACTTCCCAGCTCCCGCAATCGTTCTTTCTATCGTCAATTGGCACGAATACGTGATATTCGTGGTTTCCAAACGTTCTGCATCGACGGTAGGTAAGGATACACTTCCCAGCTCCCACAATGGTTCTTTCTATCGATAATTGGCACGCATACGTGCTATTCGATGTTTCCTATCGTTCTGCATCGACGGTAGGTAAGGATTCACTTCCCAGCTCCCGCAATCATTCTTTTTATCGATAATTGGCACGAATACGTGATATTCGATGTTTCCAATCGTTCTGTATCGACGGTAGTTAAGGATTCACTTCCCAGCTCCCGCAATGGTTCTTTCTATCGATAATTGGCACGCATACGTGATATTCGATGTTTCCTATCGTTCTGCATCGACGGTAGGTAAAGATTCATTTCCCAGCGCCCGCAATCGTTCTTTCTATCAATAATTGGCACGAATACGTGATATTCAATGTTTCCAATCGTTCTGTATCGACGGTAGGTAAGTATTCACTTCCCAACTCCCGCAATCGTTCTTTCTATCATCAATTGGCACGAATACGTGATATTCGTGGTTTCCAATCGTTCTGCATCGACGGTAGGTAAGGATTCACTTCCCAGCTCCCGCAATCGTTCTTTCTATCGATAATTTTCACGAATACGTTATATTCGATGTTTCCAATCGTTGTGAATCGCCGGTAGGTAAGGATACACTTCCCACCTCCCGCAATCGTTCTTTCCATCGATCCTTGGCACGAATACGTTATATTCGATGTTTCCGATCGTTCTACATGGACGGTAGATAAGGATTCACTTCCCAGCTCCCGCAATCGTTCTTTCTATCGATAATTGGCACGAATACGTGATATTCGATGTTTCCAATCGTACTGCATCGACGGTAGATAAGGATTCACTTCCCAGCTCCCGCAATCGTTCTTTCTATCGATAATTGGCACCCATACTTGATATTCGACGTTTCCAATCGTTTTGCATTGACGGTAGGTAAGGATTCATTTCCCAGCGCCCCCAATCGTTCTTTCTATCGATAATTGGCACGAATACGTGATATTTGATCTTTCCACTCGTTTTGCATCGACGGTAGGTAAGGATTCATTTCCCAGCGCCCGCAATCGGTCTTTGTACCGATAATTGGCACGAATACGTGATATTCGATGTTTCCAATCGTTCTGCATCGATAGTAGAAAAGGATTCACTTTCCAGCTCCCGCAATCTTTCATTGTATCGATAATTGGCACGAATACGTTATATTCGATGTTTCCAATCGTTCTGTATCGACGGTAGGTATGGATTCACTACCCAGCTCCCGCAATCGTTCTTTCTATCGATAATTGGCACGAATACGTGATATTCGATGCTTGCAATCGTTCTCCATCGACGGTAGAGAAGGATTCAGTTCCCAGCTGCCGCAATCGTTCTTTCTATAAATAATTGGCACGAATACGTGATACTCGATGTTTCCAGTCGTTCTGCATCGACGGTAGGTAAGAATTCTCTTCCCAGCTCCCACAATCGTTCTTTTTATCGATAATTGGCACGAATACGTGATATTCGATGTTTCCAATCGTTCTGTATCGACGGTAGATAAGGATTCACTTCCCAGCTCCCGCAATCGTTCTTTCTATCGATAATTGGCACGAATACGTGATATTCGATGTTTCCAATCGTTCTGCATCGACGGTAGGTAAGGATTCACTTCCCAGTTCCCACAATCGTTCTTTCTATCGATAATTGGCACGAATACGTGATACTCGATGTTTCCAGTCGTTCTGCATCGACGGTAGGTAAGAATTCTCTTCCCAGCTCCCACAATCGTTCTTTTTATCGATAATTGGCACGAATACGTGATATTCGATGTTTCCAATCGTTCTGTATCGACGGTAGTTAAGGATTCACTTCCCAGCTCCCGCAATGGTTCTTTCTATCGATAATTGGCACGCATACGTGATATTCGATGTTTCCTATCGTTCTGTATCGACGGTAGGTAAGTATTCACTTCCCAACTCCCGCAATCGTTCTTTCTATCGTCAATTGGCACGAATACGTGATATTCGCTGTTTCCAATCGTTTTCCATCGACGGTAGGTAAGGATTCACTTCCCAGGTCCCGCAATCGTTCTTTCTATCGTCAATTGGCACGAATACGTGATATTCGTGGTTTCCAATCGTTCTGCATCGAGGGTAGGTAAGGATTCACTTCCCAGCTCCCACAATGGTTCTTTCTATCGATAATTGGCACGAATACCTGATATTTGATCTTTCCAGTCGTTTTGCATCGACGGTAGGTAAGGATTCACTTAACAGCTCCCGCAATCGTTCTTTCTATCGATAATTGGCACGAATACGTGATATTCGATGCTTGCAATCGTTCTCCATCGACGGAAGACAAGGATTCAGTCCCCAGCTCCCGCAATCGTTCTTTCTATCGATAATTGGCACGAATACGTGATATTCGATGCTTGCAATCGTTCTCCATCGACGGTAGAGAAGGATTCAGTTCCCAGCTGCCGCAATCGTTCTTTCTATAAATAATTGGCACGAATACGTGATACTCGATGTTTCCAGTCGTTCTGCATCGACGGTAGGTAAGAATTCTCTTCCCAGCTCCCACAATCGTTCTTTTTATCGATAATTGGCACGAATACGTGATATTCGATGTTTCCAATCGTTCTGTATCGACGGTAGATAAGGATTCACTTCCCAGCTCCCGCAATCGTTCTTTCTATCGATAATTGGCACGAATACGTGATATTCGATGTTTCCAATCGTTCTGCATCGACGGTAGGTAAGGATTCACTTCCCAGTTCCCACAATCGTTCTTTCTATCGATAATTGGCACGAATACGTGATACTCGATGTTTCCAGTCGTTCTGCATCGACGGTAGGTAAGAATTCTCTTCCCAGCTCCCACAATCGTTCTTTTTATCGATAATTGGCACGAATACGTGATATTCGATGTTTCCAATCGTTCTGTATCGACGGTAGTTAAGGATTCACTTCCCAGCTCCCGCAATGGTTCTTTCTATCGATAATTGGCACGCATACGTGATATTCGATGTTTCCTATCGTTCTGTATCGACGGTAGGTAAGTATTCACTTCCCAACTCCCGCAATCGTTCTTTCTATCGTCAATTGGCACGAATACGTGATATTCGCTGTTTCCAATCGTTTTCCATCGACGGTAGGTAAGGATTCACTTCCCAGGTCCCGCAATCGTTCTTTCTATCGTCAATTGGCACGAATACGTGATATTCGTGGTTTCCAATCGTTCTGCATCGAGGGTAGGTAAGGATTCACTTCCCAGCTCCCACAATGGTTCTTTCTATCGATAATTGGCACGAATACCTGATATTTGATCTTTCCAGTCGTTTTGCATCGACGGTAGGTAAGGATTCACTTAACAGCTCCCGCAATCGTTCTTTCTATCGATAATTGGCACGAATACGTGATATTCGATGCTTGCAATCGTTCTCCATCGACGGAAGACAAGGATTCAGTCCCCAGCTCCCGCAATCGTTCTTTCTATCGATAATTGGCACGAATACGTGATATTCGAGGTTTGCAATCGTACTGCATCGACGGTAGGTAAGGATTCACTTCCCAGCTCCCACAATGGTTCTTTCTATCGATAATTGGCACGAATACCTGATATTTGATCTTTCCAGTCGTTTTGCATCGACGGTAGGTAAGGATTCACTTAACAGCTCCCGCAATCGTTCTATCTATCGATAATTGGCACGAATACGTGATATTCGCTGTTTCCAATCGTTTTCCATCGACGGTAGATAAGGATTCACTTCCCAGGTCCCGCAATCGTTCTTTCTATCGTCAATTGGCACGAATACGTGATATTCATGGTTTCCAATCGTTCTGCATCGAGGGTAGGTAAGGATTCAGTCCCCAGCTCCCGCAATCGTTCTTTCTATAAATAATTGGCACGAATACGTGATACTCGATGTTTCCAATCGTTCTGCATCGACGGTAGATAAGGATTCACTTCCCAGCTCCCGCAATCGTTCTTTCTATCAATAATTGGCACGAATACGTGATATTCGATGTTTCCAATCGTACTGCATCGACGGTAGGTAAGGATTCACTTCCCAGCTCCCGTAATCGTTCTTTCTATCGATAATTGGCACGAATACATGATATTCGATGTTTCCAATCGTTTTGCATTGACGGTAGGTAAGGGTTCATTTCCCAGCGCCCGCAATCGTTCTTTCTATCGATAATTGGCACGAATACCTGATATTTGATCTTTCCAGTCGTTTTGCATCGACGGTAGGTAAGGATTCATTTCCCAGCGCCCGCAATAGTTCTTTCTAACGATAATTGGCACGAATACGTGATATTCGATGTTTCCAATCGTTCTGCATCGAGGGTAGGTAAGGATTCATTTCCCAGCGCACGCAATCGTTCTTTGTATCGATAATTGGCACGAATACGTGATATTCGATGTTTCCAATCGTTCTGCATCGATAGTAGAAAAGGATTCACTTTCCAGCTCCCGCAATCTTTCATTGTATCGATAATTGGCACGAATACGTTATATTCGATGTTTCCAATCGTTCTGTATCGACGGTAGGTATGGATTCACTACCCAGCTCCCGTAATCGTTCTTTCTATCGATAATTGGCACGAATACATGATATTCGATGTTTCCACTCGTTTTGCATCGACGGTAGGTAAGGATTCATTTCCCAGCGCCCGCAATAGTTCTTTCTAACGATAATTGGCACGAATACGTGATATTCGATGTTTCCAATCGTTCTGCATCGACGGTAGATAAGGATTCACTTCCCAGCTCCCGCAATCGTTCTTTCTGTCAATAATTGGCACGAATACGTGATATTCGATGTTTCCAATCGTACTGCATCGACGGTAGGTAAGGATTCACTTCCCAGCTCCCGCAATGGTTCTTACCATCGATAATTGGCACGCATACGTGCTATTCGATGTTTCCTATCGTTCTGCATCGACGGTAGGTAAGGATTCACTTCCCAGCTCCCGCAATCGTTCTTTCTATCGTCAATTGGCACGAATACGTGATATTCGTGGTTTCCAAACGTTCTGCATCGACGGTAGGTAAGGATACACTTCCCAGCTCCCACAATGGTTCTTTCTATCGATAATTGGCACGCATACGTGCTATTCGATGTTTCCTATCGTTCTGCATCGACGATAGGTAAGGGTTCATTTCCCAGCGCCCGCAATCGTTCTTTCTATCGATAATTGGCACGAATTCGTGATATTCGATGTATCCAATCGTTCTGCAACGACGGTAGATAACGATTCACTTAACAGCTCCCGCAATCGTTCTTTCTATCGATAATTGGCACGAATACGTGATATTCGATGTATCCAATCGTTCTGCATCGACGGTAGATAAGGATTCATTTCCCAGCGCCCGCAATCGTTCTTTCTATCGATAATTGGCACGAATACGTGATATTCGATGTTTCCAATCGATCTGCATCGACGGTAGATAAGGATTCACTTCCCAGCTCCCGCAATCGTTCTTTCTATCGATAATTGGCACCCATACGTGATATTCGACGTTTCCAATCGTTTTGCATTGACGGTAGGTAAGGATTCATTTCCCAGCGCCCCCAATCGTTCTTTCTATCGATAATTGGCACGAATACGTGATATTTGATCTTTCCACTCGTTTTGCATCGACGGTAGGTAAGGATTCATTTCCCAGCGCCCGCAATCGGTCTTTGTACCGATAATTGGCACGAATACGTGATATTCGATGTTTCCAATCGTTCTGCATCGAGGGTAGGTAAGGATTCATTTCCCAGCGCACGCAATCGTTCTTTGTATCGATAATTTTCACGAATACGTGATATTCGATGTTTCCAATTGTTCTGCATCGATAGTAGAAAAGGATTCACTTTCCAGCTCCCGCAATCTTTCATTGTATCGATAATTGGCACGAATACGTTATATTCGATGTTTCCAATCGTTCTGTATCGACGGTAGGTATGGATTCACTACCCAGCTCCCGCAATCGTTCTTTCTATCGATAATTGGCACGAATACGTGATATTCGATGCTTGCAATCGTTCTCCATCGACGGTAGAGAAGGATTCAGTTCCCAGCTGCCGCAATCGTTCTTTCTATAGATAATTGGCACGAATACGTGATATTCGATGTTTCCAATCGTTCTGCATCGACGGTAGGTAAGGATTCACTTCCCAGTTCCCACAATCGTTCTTTCTATCGATAATTGGCAGGAATACGTGATATTCGATGCTTCCAATCGTTCTGCATCGACGGTAGGTAAGGATTCACTTCCCAGCTCCCGCAATCATTCTTTTTATCGATAATTGGCACGAATACGTGATATTCGATGTTTCCAATCGTTCTGTATCGACGGTAGTTAAGGATTCACTTCCCAGCTCCCGCAATGGTTCTTTCTATCGATAATTGGCACGCATACGTGATATTCGATGTTTCCTATCGTTCTGCATCGACGGTAGGTAAAGATTCATTTCCCAGCGCCCGCAATCGTTCTTTCTATCAATAATTGGCACGAATACGTGATATTCAATGTTTCCAATCGTTCTGTATCGACGGTAGGTAAGTATTCACTTCCCAACTCCCGCAATCGTTCTTTCTATCGTCAATTGGCACGAATACGTGATATTCGTGGTTTCCAATCGTTCTGCATCGACGGTAGGTAAGGATTCACTTCCCAGCTCCCGCAATCGTTCTTTCTATCGATAATTTTCACGAATACGTGATATTCGATGTTTCCAATCATCTGCATCGACGGTAGGTAAGGATTCACTTCCCAGCTCCCGCAATCGTTCTTTCTATCGATAATTTTCACGAATACGTGATATTCGATGTTTCCAATCGTTCTGCATCGACGGGAGGTAAGGATTCACTTCCCAGCTCCCGCAATCGTTCTTTCTATCGATAATTGGCACGAATACGTGATATTCGATGTTTCCAATCGTTCTGCATCGACGGTAGGTAAGGATTCACTTCCCAGCTCCCGCAATCGTTCTTTCTATCGATAATTGGCACGAATACGTGATATTCGATGTTTCCAATCGTACTGCATCGACGGTAGGTAAGGATTCACTTCCCAGCTCCCGCAATCGTTCTTTCTATCGATAATTGGCACGAATACGTGATATTCGATGTATCCAAACGTTCTGCATCGACGGTAGGTAAGGATTCACTTCCCAGCTGCCGCAATCGTTTTTTCTATCGATAATTGGCACGAATACGTGATATTCGATGTTTCCAATCGTTCTGCATCGACGGTAGGTAAGGATTCACTTCCCAGCTCCCGCAATCGTTCTTTCTATCGATAATTGGCACGAATACGTGATATTCGATGTTTCCAATCGTACTGCATCGACGGTAGGTAAGGATTCACTTCCCAGCTCCCGCAATCGTTCTTTCTATCGATAATTGGCACGAATACGTGATATTCGATGTATCCAAACGTTCTGCATCGACGGTAGGTAAGGATTCACTTCCCAGCTCCCGCAATCGTTTTTTCTATCAATAATTGGTACGAATACGTGATATTCGATGCTTGCAATCGTTCTCCATCGACGGTAGAGAAGGGTTCAGTTCCCAGCTCCCGCAATCGTTCTTTCTATCGATAATTGGCACGAATACAGGATAATCGATTTTTACCATCGTTCTGCATTGACGGTATATAAGGATTCATTTCCCAGCTCCCGCAATCGTTCATTCTATCGATAATTGGCACACATACGTGCTATTCTATGTTTCCTATCGTTCTGCATCGACGGTAGGTAAGGATTCACTTCCCAGCTCCCGCAATCGTTCTTTCTATCGATAATTGGCACGAATACGTGATATTCGATGTTTCCAATCGTTCTGCATCGACGGTAGGTAAGGATTCACTTCCCAGCTCCCGCAATCGTTCTTTCTATCGATAATTGGCACGAATACGTGATATTCGATGCTTGCAATCGTACTCCATCGACGGTAGAGAAGGGTTCAGTTCCCAGCTCCCGCAATCGTTCTTTCTATCGATAATTGGCACGAATACAGGATATTCGATTTTTACCATCGTTCTGCATTGACGGTATATAAGGATTCATTTCCCAGCTCCCGCAATCGTTCATTCTATCGATAATTGGCACACATACGTGCTATTCTATGTTTCCTATCGTTCTGCATCGACGGGAGGTAAGGATTCACTTCCCAGCTCCCGCAATCGTTCTTTCTATCGATAATTGGCACGAATACGTGATATTCGATGTTTCCAATCGTTCTGCATCGACGGTAGGTAAGGATTCACTTCCCAGCTCCCGCAATCGTTCTTTCTATCGATAATTGGCACGAATACGTGATATTCGATGTTTCCAATCGTACTGCATCGACGGTAGGTAAGGATTCACTTCCCAGCTCCCGCAATCGTTCTTTCTATCGATAATTGGCACGAATACGTGATATTCGATGTATCCAAACGTTCTGCATCGACTGTAGGTAAGGATTCATTTCACAGCGCCCCCAATCGTTCTTTCTATCGATAATTGGCACGAATACGTGATATTTGATCTTTCCACTCGTTTTGCATCGACGGTAGGTAAGGATTCATTTCCCAGCGCCCGCAATCGGTCTTTGTACCGATAATTGGCACGAATACGTGATATTCGATGTTTCCAATCGTTCTGCATCGATAGTAGAAAAGGATTCACTTTCCAGCTCCCGCAATCTTTCATTGTATCGATAATTGGCACGAATACGTTATATTCGATGTTTCCAATCGTTCTGTATCGACGGTAGGTATGGATTCACTACCCAGCTCCCGCAATCGTTCTTTCTATCGATAATTGGCACGAATACGTGATATTCGATGCTTGCAATCGTTCTCCATCGACGGTAGAGAAGGATTCAGTTCCCAGCTGCCGCAATCGTTCTTTCTATAAATAATTGGCACGAATACGTGATACTCGATGTTTCCAGTCGTTCTGCATCGACGGTAGGTAAGAATTCTCTTCCCAGCTCCCACAATCGTTCTTTTTATCGATAATTGGCACGAATACGTGATATTCGATGTTTCCAATCGTTCTGTATCGACGGTAGATAAGGATTCACTTCCCAGCTCCCGCAATCGTTCTTTCTATCGATAATTGGCACGAATACGTGATATTCGATGTTTCCAATCGTTCTGCATCGACGGTAGGTAAGGATTCACTTCCCAGTTCCCACAATCGTTCTTTCTATCGATAATTGGCAGGAATACGTGATATTCGATGCTTCCAATCGTTCTGCATCGACGGTAGGTAAGGATTCACTTCCCAGCTCCCGCAATCATTCTTTTTATCGATAATTGGCACGAATACGTGATATTCGATGTTTCCAATCGTTCTGTATCGACGGTAGTTAAGGATTCACTTCCCAGCTCCCGCAATGGTTCTTTCTATCGATAATTGGCACGCATACGTGATATTCGATGTTTCCTATCGTTCTGCATCGACGGTAGGTAAAGATTCATTTCCCAGCGCCCGCAATCGTTCTTTCTATCAATAATTGGCACGAATACGTGATATTCAATGTTTCCAATCGTTCTGTATCGACGGTAGGTAAGTATTCACTTCCCAACTCCCGCAATCGTTCTTTCTATCGTCAATTGGCACGAATACGTGATATTCGTGGTTTCCAATCGTTCTGCATCGACGGTAGAGAAGGGTTCAGTTCCCAGCTCCCGCAATCGTTCTTTCTATCGATAATTGGCACGAATACAGGATATTCGATTTTTACCATCGTTCTGCATTGACGGTATATAAGGATTCATTTCCCAGCTCCCGCAATCGTTCATTCTATCGATAATTGGCACACATACGTGCTATTCTATGTTTCCTATCGTTCTGCATCGACGGTAGGTAAGGATTCACTTCCCAGCTCCCGCAATCGTTCTTTCTATCGATAATTGGCACGAATACGTGATATTCGATGTTTCCAATCGTTCTGCATCGACGGTAGGTAAGGATTCACTTCCCAGCTCCCGCAATCGTTCTTTCTATCGATAATTGGCACGAATACGTGATATTCGATGCTTGCAATCGTACTCCATCGACGGTAGAGAAGGGTTCAGTTCCCAACTCCCGCAATCGTTCTTTCTATCGATAATTGGCACGAATACAGGATATTCGATTTTTACCATCGTTCTGCATTGACGGTATATAAGGATTCATTTCCCAGCTCCCGCAATCGTTCATTCTATCGATAATTGGCACACATACGTGCTATTCTATGTTTCCTATCGTTCTGCATCGACGGGAGGTAAGGATTCACTTCCCAGCTCCCGCAATCGTTCTTTCTATCGATAATTGGCACGAATACGTGATATTCGATGTTTCCAATCGTTCTGCATCGACGGTAGGTAAGGATTCACTTCCCAGCTCCCGCAATCGTTCTTTCTATCGATAATTGGCACGAATACGTGATATTCGATGTTTCCAATCGTTCTGCATCGACGGGAGGTAAGGATTCACTTCCCAGCTCCCGCAATCGTTCTTTCTATCGATAATTGGCACGAATACGTGATATTCGATGTTTCCAATCGTTCTGCATCGACGGTAGGTAAGGATTCACTTCCCAGCTCCCGCAATCGTTCTTTCTATCGATAATTGGCACGAATACGTGATATTCGATGTTTCCAATCGTACTGCATCGACGGTAGGTAAGGATTCACTTCCCAGCTCCCGCAATCGTTCTTTCTATCGATAATTGGCACGAATACGTGATATTCGATGTATCCAAACGTTCTGCATCGACGGTAGGTAAGGATTCACTTCCCAGCTGCCGCAATCGTTTTTTCTATCGATAATTGGCACGAATACGTGATATTCGATGTTTCCAATCGTTCTGCATCGACGGTAGGTAAGGATTCACTTCCCAGCTCCCGCAATCGTTCATTCTATCGATAATTGGCACACATACGTGCTATTCTATGTTTCCTATCGTTCTGCATCGACGGTAGGTAAGGATTCACTTCCCAGCTCCCGCAATCGTTCTTTCTATCGATAATTGGCACGAATACGTGATATTCGATGTTTCCAATCGTTCTGCATCGACGGTAGGTAAGGATTCACTTCCCAGCTCCCGCAATCGTTCTTTCTATCGATAATTGGCACGAATACGTGATATTCGATGCTTGCAATCGTACTCCATCGACGGTAGAGAAGGGTTCAGTTCCCAGCTCCCGCAATCGTTCTTTCTATCGATAATTGGCACGAATACAGGATATTCGATTTTTACCATCGTTCTGCATTGACGGTATATAAGGATTCATTTCCCAGCTCCCGCAATCGTTCATTCTATCGATAATTGGCACACATACGTGCTATTCTATGTTTCCTATCGTTCTGCATCGACGGGAGGTAAGGATTCACTTCCCAGCTCCCGCAATCGTTCTTTCTATCGATAATTGGCACGAATACGTGATATTCGATGTTTCCAATCGTTCTGCATCGACGGTAGGTAAGGATTCACTTCCCAGCTCCCGCAATCGTTCTTTCTATCGATAATTGGCACGAATACGTGATATTCGATGTTTCCAATCGTTCTGCATCGACGGTAGGTAAGGATTCACTTCCCAGCTCCCGCAATCGTTCTTTCTATCGATAATTGGCACGAATACGTGATATTCGATGTTTCCAATCGTACTGCATCGGCGGTAGGTAAGGATTCACTTCCCAGCTCCCGCAATCGTTCTTTCTATCGATAATTGGCACGAATACGTGATATTCGATGTATCCAAACGTTCTGCATCGACTGTAGGTAAGGATTCCCTTCCCAGCTGCCGCAATCGTTCTTTCCAACGATACTTGTCACGAATTTGTTATATTCGATGTTTCCAATCGTTCTGTATCGACGGTAGGTAAGGATTCACTTCCCAGCTCCCGCAATCGTTTTTTCTATCGATAATTGGTACGAATACGTGATATTCGATGCTTGCAATCGTTCTCCATCGACGGTAGAGAAGGATTCAGTTCCCAGCTCCCGCAATCGTTCTTTTTATCGATAATTGGCACGAATACAGGATATTCGATTTTTACCATCGTTCTGCATCGACGGTAGGTAAGGATTCACTTCCCAGCTCCCGCAATCGTTCTTTCTATCGATAATTGGCACGAATACGTGATATTCGATGTTTCCAATCGTTTTGCATTGACGGTAGGTAAGGGTTCATTTCCCATCGCCCGCAATCGTTCTTACTATCGATAATTGGCACGAATACGTGATATTTGATCTTTCCAATCGTTTTGCATCGACGGTAGATAAGGATTCACTTCCCAGCTCCCGTAATCGTTCTTTCTATCGATAATTTTCACGAATACGTGATATTCGATGTTTCCAATCATCTGCATCGACGGTAGGTAAGGATTCACTTCCCAGCTCCCGCAATCGTTCTTTCTATCGATAATTTTCACGAATACGTGATATTCGATGTTTCCAATCGTTCTGCATCGACGGTAGGTAAGGATTCACTTCCCAGCTCCCGCAATCGTTCTTTCTATCGATAATTGGCACGAATACGTGATATTCGATGTTTCCAATCGTTCTGCATCGACGGTAGGTAAGGATTCACTTCCCAGCTCCCGCAATCGTTCTTTCTATCGATAATTGGCACGAATACGTGATATTCGATGTTTCCAATCGTACTGCATCGACGGTACGTAAGGATTCACTTCCCAGCTCCCGCAATCGTTCTTTCTATCGATAATTGGCACGAATACGTGATATTCGATGTATCCAAACGTTCTGCATCGACGGTAGGTAAGGATTCACTTCCCAGCTGCCGCAATCGTTTTTTCTATCGATAATTGGCACGAATACGTGATATTCGATGTTTCCAATCGTTCTGCATCGACGGTAGGTAAGGATTCACTTCCCAGCTCCCGCAATCGTTCTTTCTATCGATAATTGGCACGAATACGTGATATTCGATGTTTCCAATCGTACTGCATCGACGGTAGGTAAGGATTCACTTCCCAGCTCCCGCAATCGTTCTTTCTATCGATAATTGGCACGAATACGTGATATTCGATGTATCCAAACGTTCTGCATCGACGGTAGGTAAGGATTCACTTCCCAGCTCCCGCAATCGTTTTTTCTATCAATAATTGGTACGAATACGTGATATTCGATGCTTGCAATCGTTCTCCATCGACGGTAGAGAAGGGTTCAGTTCCCAGCTCCCGCAATCGTTCTTTCTATCGATAATTGGCACGAATACAGGATATTCGATTTTTACCATCGTTCTGCATTGACGGTATATAAGGATTCATTTCCCAGCTCCCGCAATCGTTCATTCTATCGATAATTGGCACACATACGTGCTATTCTATGTTTCCTATCGTTCTGCATCGACGGTAGGTAAGGATTCACTTCCCAGCTCCCGCAATCGTTCTTTCTATCGATAATTTTCACGAATACGTGATATTCGATGTTTCCAATCATCTGCATCGACGGTAGGTAAGGATTCACTTCCCAGCTCCCGCAATCGTTCTTTCTATCGATAATTTTCACGAATACGTGATATTCGATGTTTCCAATCGTTCTGCATCGACGGTAGGTAAGGATTCACTTCCCAGCTCCCGCAATCGTTCTTTCTATCGATAATTGGCACGAATACGTGATATTCGATGTTTCCAATCGTTTTGCATTGACGGTAGGTAAGGGTTCATTTCCCATCGCCCGCAATCGTTCTTACTATCGATAATTGGCACGAATACGTGATATTTGATCTTTCCAATCGTTTTGCATCGACGGTAGATAAGGATTCACTTCCCAGCTCCCGCAATCGTTCTTTCTATCGATAATTGGCACGAATACGTGATATTCGATGTTTCCAATCGTTCTGCATCGACGGTAGGTAAGGATTCACTTCCCAGTTCCCACAATCGTTCTTTCTATCGATAATTGGCAGGAATACGTGATATTCGATGCTTCCAATCGTTCTGCATCGACGGTAGGTAAGGATTCACTTCCCAGCTCCCGCAATCATTCTTTTTATCGATAATTGGCACGAATACGTGATATTCGATGTTTCCAATCGTTCTGTATCGACGGTAGTTAAGGATTCACTTCCCAGCTCCCGCAATGGTTCTTTCTATCGATAATTGGCACGCATACGTGCTATTCGATGTTTCCTATCGTTCTGCATCGACGGTAGGTAAAGATTCATTTCCCAGCGCCCGCAATCGTTCTTTCTATCAATAATTGGCACGAATACGTGATATTCAATGTTTCCAATCGTTCTGTATCGACGGTAGGTAAGGATTCACTTCCCAACTCCCGCAATCGTTCTTTCTATCGTCAATTGGCACGAATACGTGATATTCGTGGTTTCCAATCGTTCTGCATCGACGGTAGGTAAGGATTCACTTCCCAGCTCCCGCAATCATTCTTTCTATCGATAATTGGCACGAATACGTGATATTCGATGTTTCCAATCGTTCTGTATCGACGGTAGATAAGGATTCACTTTTGCTGAAAAGTGAATCCTTCGATGCTTCACTTCCCAGCTCCCGCAATGGTTCTTTCTATCGATAATTGGCACGCATACGTGCTATTCGAGGTTTCCTATCGTTCTGCATCGACGGTAGGTAAAGATTCATTTCCCAGCGCCCGCAATCGTTCTTTCTATCAATAATTGGCACGAATACGTGATATTCAATGTTTCCAATCGTTCTGTATCGACGGTAGGTAAGGATTCACTTCCCAACTCCCGCAATCGTTCTTTCTATCGTCAATTGGCACGAATACGTGATATTCGTGGTTTCCAATCGTTCTGCATCGACGGTAGGTAAGGATTCACTTCCCAGCTCCCGCAATCATTCTTTCTATCGATAATTGGCACGAATACGTGATATTCGATGCTTCCAATCGTTCTGCATCGACGGTAGGTAAGGATTCACTTCCCAGCTCCCGCAATCATTCTTTTTATCGATAATTGGCACGAATACGTGATATTCGATGTTTCCAATCGTTCTGTATCGACGGTAGTTAAGGATTCACTTCCCAGCTCCCGCAATGGTTCTTTCTATCGATAATTGGCACGCATACGTGCTATTCGATGTTTCCTATCGTTCTGCATCGACGGTAGGTAAAGATTCATTTCCCAGCGCCCGCAATCGTTCTTTCTATCAATAATTGGCACGAATACGTGATATTCAATGTTTCCAATCGTTCTGTATCGACGGTAGGTAAGGATTCACTTCCCAACTCCCGCAATCGTTCTTTCTATCGATAATTGGCACGCATACGTGCTATTCGATGTTTCCTGTCGTTCTGCATCGACGGTAGGTAAGGATTCACTTCCCAGCTCCCGCAATCGTTCTTTCTATCGATATTTGGCACGAATACATGATATTCGATGTTTCCAATCGTTCTGTATCGACGGTAGGTAAGGATTCACTACCCAGCTCCCGCAATCGTTCTTTCTATCGATAATTGGCACGAATTCGTGATATTCGATGTATCCAATCGTTCTGCAACGACGGTAGATAAGGATTCACTTAACAGCTCCCGCAATCGTTCTTTCTATCGATAATTGGCACGAATTCGTGATATTCGATGTATCCAATCGTTCCGCATCGACGGTAGATAAGGATTCATTTCCCAGCGCCCGCAATCGTTCTTTCTATCGATAATTGGCACGAATACGTGATATTCGATGTTTCCAATCGTTCTGCATCGACGGTAGATAAGGATTCACTTCCCAGCTCCCGCAATCGTTCTTTCTATCGATAATTGGCACCCATACGTGATATTCGACGTTTCCAATCGTTTTGCATTGACGGTAGGTAAGTATTCATTTCCCAGCGCCCGCAATCGTTCTTTCTATCGATAATTGGCACGAATACGTGATATTTGATCTTTCCACTCGTTTTGCATCGACGGTAGGTAAGGATTCATTTCCCAGCGCCCGCAATCGTTCTTTGTACCGATAATTGGCACGAATACGTGATATTCGATGTTTCCAATCGTTCTGCATCGATAGTAGAAAAGGATTCACTTTCCAGCTCCCGCAATCTTTCATTGTATCGATAATTGGCACGCATACGTGCTATTCGATGTTTCCTATCGTTCTGCATCGACGGTTGGTAAGTATTCACTTCCCAGCTCCCGCAATCGTTCTTTCTATCGTCAATTGGCACGAATACGTGATATTCGATGTTTCCAATGGTTCTGTATCGACGGTAGGTTAGGATTCACTTCCCAGCTCCCGCAATCGTTCTTTCTATCGTCAATTGGCACGAATACGTAATATTCGATGTTTCCAATCGTTCTGTATCGACGGTAGGTAAGGATTCACTTCCCAGCTCCCGCAATCATTCTTTCAATCGATACTTGGCACCCATACTTGATATTCGATGTTTCCAATCGTTGTGGATCGACGATATGTTAGGATTCACTTCCCAGCCCTCGCAATCGTTCTTTCTATCGATAATTGGCACGAATACGTGATATTCGATGTTTCCAATCGTTCTGCAGCGACGGTAGGTAAGGATTCACTTCCCAGCTCCCGCAATCGTTCTTTCTATCGATAATTGGCACGAATACATGATATTCGATGTTTCCAATCGTTTTGCATTGACGGTAGGTAAGGGTTCATTTCCCAGCGCCCGCAATCGTTCTTACTATCGATACTTGGCACCCATACTTGATATTCGATGTTTCCAATCGTTGTGGATCGACGATATGTAAGGATTCACTTCCCAGCCCTCGCAATCGTTCTTTCTATCGATAATTGGCACGAATACATGATATTCGATGTTTCCAATCGTTTTGCATTGACGGTGGGTAAGGAATCATTTCCCAGCGCCCGCAATCGTTCTTTCTATCGATAATTGGCACGAATACGTGATATTCGATGTTTCCAATCGTTCTGCATCGATAGTAGAAAAGGATTCACTTTCCAGCTCCCGCAATCTTTCTTTGTATCGATAATTGGCACGAATAAGTTCTATTCGATGTTTCCAATCGTTCTGTATCGACGGTAGATAAGGATTCACTTCCCAGCTCCCGCAATCGTTCTTTCTATCGATAATTGGCACGCATACGTGCTATTCGATGTTTCCAATCGTTCTGCATCGACGGTAGATAAGGATTCACTTCCCAGCTCCCGCATTCGTTCTTCCTATCGATAATTGGCACGAATACGTTATATTCGATGTTTCCAATCGTTCTGCAGCGACGGTAGGTAAGGATTCACTTCCCAGCTCCCGCAATCGTTCTTTCTATCGATAATTGGCACGAATACATGATATTCGATGTTTCCAATCGTTTTGCATTGACGGTAGGTAAGGGTTCATTTCCCAGCGCCCGCAATCGTTCTTACTATCGATAATTGGCACGGATACGTGATATTTGATCTTTCCAATCGTTTTGCATCGACGGTAGATAAGGATTCACTTCCCAGCTCCCGCAATCGTTCTTTCTATCGATAATTGGCACGAATAAGTGATATTCGATGTTTCCAATCGTTCTGCATCGACGGTAGGTAAGGATTCACTTCCCAGTTCCCGCAATCGTTCTTGATATCGTCAATTGGCACGAATATGTGATATTCGATGTTTCTAATCGTTCTGCATCGACGGTAGGTAAGGATTCACTTCCCAGCTCCCGCAATCGTTCTTTCTATCGATAATTGGCACGAATACATGATATTCGATGTTTCCAATCGTTTTGCATTGACGGTGGGTAAGGAATCATTTCCCAGCGCCCGCAATCGTTCTTTCTATCGATAATTGGCACGAATACGTGATATTCGATGTTTCCAATCGTTCTGCATCGATAGTAGAAAAGGATTCACTTTCCAGCTCCCGCAATCTTTCTTTGTATCGATAATTGGCACGAATAAGTTCTATTCGATGTTTCCAATCGTTCTGTATCGACGGTAGGTAAGGATTCACTTCCCAGCTCCCGCAATCGTTTTTTCTATCACTAATTGGCACGAATACGTGATATTCGATGTTTCCAATCGTTCTGCATCGACGGTAGATAAGGATTCACTTCCCAGCTCCCGCAATCGTTCTTTCTATCGATAATATTCACGAATACGTGATATTCGATGTTTCCAATCGTTCTGCATCGACGGTAGGTAAGGATTCACTTCCCAGCTCCCGCAATCGTTCTTTCTATCGATAATTGGCACGAATACGTGATATTCGATGTTTCCAATCGTTTTGCATTGACGGTAGGTAAGGGTTCATTTCCCAGCGCCCGCAATCGTTCTTACTATCGATAATTGGCACGAATACGTGATATTTGATCTTTTCAATCGTTTTGCATCGACGGTAGATAAGGATTCACTTCCCAGCTCCCGCAATCGTTCTTTCTATCGATAATTGGCACGAATACGTGATATTCGATGTTTCCAATCGTTCTGCATCGACGGTAGATAAGGATTCACTTCCCAGTTCCCACAATCGTTCTTTCTATCGATAATTGGCAGGAATACGTGATATTCGATGCTTCCAATCGTTCTGCATCGACGGTAGGTAAGGATTCACTTCCCAGCTCCCGCAATCATTCTTTTTATCGATAATTGGCACGAATACGTGATATTCGATGTTTCCAATCGTTCTGTATCGACGGTAGTTAAGGATTCACTTCCCAGCTCCCGCAATGGTTCTTTCTATCGATAATTGGCACGCATACGTGCTATTCGATGTTTCCTATCGTTCTGCATCGACGGTAGGTAAGGATTCACTACCCAGCTCCCGCAATCGTTCTTTCTATCGATAATTGGCACGCATACATGATATTCGAAGTTTCCAATCGTTTTGCATTAACGGTACGTAAGGATTTACTTCCCAGCTCCCGCAATCGTTCTTTCTATCGATAATTGGCACGAATACATGATATTCGATGTTTCCAATCGTTTTGCATTGACGGTAGGTAAGGGTTCATTTCCCAGCGCCCGCAATCGTTCTTACTATCGATAATTGGCACGGATACGTGATATTTGATCTTTCCAATCGTTTTGCATCGACGGTAGATAAGGATTCACTTCCCAGCTCCCGCAATCGTTCTTTCTATCGATAATTGGCACAAATAAGTGATATTCGATGTTTCCAATCGTTCTGCATCGACGGTAGGTAAGGATTCACTTCCCAGTTCCCGCAATCGTTCTTGATATCGTCAATTGGCACGAATATGTGATATTCGATGTTTCTAATCGTTCTGCATCGACGGTAGGTAAGGATTCACTTCCCAGCTCCCGCAATCGTTCTTACTATCGATAATTGGCACGAATACGTGATATTTGATCTTTTCAATCGTTTTGCATCGACGGTAGATAAGGATTCACTTCCCAGCTCCCGCAATCGTTCTTTCTATCGATAATTGGCACGAATACGCGATATTCAATGTTTCCAATCGTTCTGTATCGACGGTAGGTAAGGATTAACTTCCCAACTCCCGCAATCGTTCTTTCTATCGTCAATTGGCACGAATACGTGATATTCGTGGTTTCCAATCGTTCTGCATCGACGGTAGGTAAGGATTCACTTCTCAGCTCCCGCAATCATTCTTTCTATCGATAATTGGCACGAATACGTGATATTCGATGTTTCCAATCGTTCTGTATCGACGGTAGATAAGGATTCACTTTCCAGCTCCCGCAATCGTTCTTTCTATCAATAATTGGCACGCATACGTGCTATTCGATGTTTCCTATCGTTCTGCATCGACGGTAGGTAAGGATTCACTACCCAGCTCCCGCAATCGTTCTTTCTATCGATAATTGGCACGCATACATGATATTCGAAGTTTCCAATCGTTTTGCATTAACGGTACGTAAGGATTTACTTCCCAGCTCCCGCAATCGTTCTTTCTATCGATACTTGGCACGAATACATGATATTCGATGTTTCCAATCGTTTTGCATTCACGGTAGGTACGGGTTCATTTCCCAGCGCCCGCAATCGTTCTTTCTATCGATAATTGGCACGAATACCTGATATTTGATCTTTCCAGTCGTTTTGCATCGACGGTAGGTAAGGATTCATTTCCCAGCGCCCGCAATAGTTCTTTCTAACGATAATTGGCACGAATACGTGATATTCGATGTTTCCAATCGTTCTGCATCGACGGTAGATAAGGATTCACTTCCCAGCTCCCGCAATCGTTCTTTCTATCGATAATTGGCACGAATACGTAATATTCGATGTTTCCAATCGTTCTGTATCGACGGTAGATAAGGATTCACTTCCCAGCTCCCGCAATCGTTCTTTCTATCGATAATTGGCACGCATACGTGCTATTCGATGTTTCCTATCGTTCTGCATCGACGGTAGGTAAGGATTCACTACCCAGCTCCCGCAATCGTTCTTTCTATCGTCAATTGGCACGAATACGTGATATTCGATGTTTCCAATCGTTCTGTATCGACGGTAGGTAAGGATTCACTTCCCAGCTCCCGCAATCGTTCTTTCTATCGTCAATTGGCACGAATACGTAATATTCGATGTTTCCAATCGTTCTGTATCGACGGTAGGTAAGGATTCACATCCCAGCTCCCGCAATCATTCTTTCAATCGATACTTGGCACCCATACTTGATATTCGATGTTTCCAATCGTTGTGGATCGACGATATGTAAGGATTCACTTCCCAGCCCTCGCAATCGTTCTTTCTATCGATAATTGGCACGAATACGTGATATTCGATGTTGCCAATCGTTCTGCATCGACGGTAGATAAGGATTCACTTCCCAGCTCCCGCAATCGTTCTTTTTATCGATAATTGGCACGAATACGTGATATTCGATGTTTCCAATCGTTCTACATCGACGGTAGGTAAGGATTCACTTCCCAGCTCCCGCAATCGTTCTTTCTATCGATAATTTTCACGAATACGTGATATTCGATGTTTCCAATCGTTCTGCAGCGACGGTAGGTAAGGATTCACTTCCCAGCTCCCGCAATCGTTCTTTTTATCGATAATTGGCACGAATACGTGATATTCGATGTTTCCAATCGTTCTGTATCGACGGTAGTTAAGGATTCACTTCCCAGCTCCCGCAATGGTTCTTTCTATCGATAATTGGCACGCATACGTGCTATTCGATGTTTCCTATCGTTCTGCATCGACGGTAGGTAAAGATTCATTTCCCAGCGCCCGCAATCGTTCTTTCTATCAATAATTGGCACGAATACGTGATATTCAATGTTTCCAATCGTTCTGTATCGACGGTAGGTAAGGATTCACTTCCCAACTCCCGCAATCGTTCTTTCTATCGTCAATTGGCACGAATACGTGATATTCGTGGTTTTCAATCGTTCTGCATCGACGGTAGGTAAGGATTCACTTCCCAGCTCCCGCAATCATTCTTTCTATCGATAATTGGCACGAATACGTGATATTCGATGTTTCCAATCGTTCTGTATCGACGGTAGATAAGGATTCACTTTCCAGCTCCCGCAATGGTTCTTTCTATCGATAATTGGCACGCATACGTGCTATTCGATGTTTCCTATCGTTCTGCATCGACGGTAGGTAAGGATTCACTTCCCAGCTCCCGCAATCGTTCTTTCTATCGATAATTGGCACGAATACATGATATTCGAAGTTTCCAATCGTTTTCCATTAACGGTACGTAAGGATTTACTTCCCAGCTCCCGCAATCTTTCTTTCTATCGATAATTGGCTCGAATACGTGATATTCGAAGTTTCCAATCGTTCTGTATCGACGGTAGATAAGGATTCACTTCCCAGCTCCCGCAATCGTTCATTCTATCGATAATTGGCACGCATACGTGCTATTCGATGTTTCCTATCGTTCTGCATCGACGGTAGGTAAGGATTCACTACCCAGCTCCCGCAATCGTTCTTTCTATCGTCAATTGGCACGAATACGTGATATTCGATGTTTCCAATCGTTCTGTATCGACGGTAGGTAAGGATTCACTTCCCAGCTCCCGCAATCGTTCTTTCTATCGTCAATTGGCACGAATACGTAATATTCGATGTTTCCAATCGTTCTGTATCGACGGTAGATAAGGATTCACTTTCCAGCTCCCGCAATGGTTCTTTCTATCGATAATTGGCACGCATACGTGCTATTCGATGTTTCCTATCGTTCTGCATCGACGGTAGGTAAGGATTCACTTCCCAGCTCCCGCAATCGTTCTTTCTATCGATAATTGGCACGAATACATGATATTCGAAGTTTCCAATCGTTTTGCATTAACGGTACGTAAGGATTTACTTCCCAGCTCCCGCAATCGTTCTTTCTATCGATAATTGGCACGAATACATGATATTCGATGTTTCCTATCGTTTTGCATTCACGGTAGGTACGGGTTCATTTCCCAGCGCCCGCAATCGTTCTTTCTATCGATAATTGGCACGAATACCTGATATTTGATCTTTCCAGTCGTTTTGCATCGACGGTAGGTAAGGATTCATTTCCCAGCGCCCGCAATAGTTCTTTCTAACGATAATTGGCACGAATACGTGATATTCGATGTTTCCAATCGTTCTGCAGCGACGGTAGGTAAGGATTCACTTCCCAGCTCCCGCAATCGTTCTTTCTATCGATAATTGGCACGAATACATGATATTCGATGTTTCCAATCGTTTTGCATTGACGGTAGGTAAGGGTTCATTTCCCAGCGCCCGCAATCGTTCTTACTATCGATAATTGGCACGGATACGTGATATTTAATCTTTCCAATCGTTTTGCATCGACGGTAGATAAGGATTCACTTCCCAGCCCCCGCAATCGTTCTTTCTATCGATAATTGGCACGAATACGTGATATTCGATGTTTCCAATCGTTCTGCATCGACGGTAGGTAAGGATTCACTTCCCAGTTCCCGCAATCGTTCTTGATATCGTCAATTGGCACGAATATGTGATATTCGATGTTTCTAATCGTTCTGCATCGACGGTAGGTAAGGATTCACTTCCCAGCTCCCGCAATCGTTCTTTCTATCGATAATTGGCACGAATACATGATATTCGATGTTTCCAATCGTTTTGCATTGACGGTGGGTAAGGAATCATTTCCCAGCGCCCGCAATCGTTCTTTCTATCGATAATTGGCACGAATACGTGATATTCGATGTTTCCAATCGTTCTGCATCGATAGTAGAAAAGGATTCACTTTCCAGCTCCCGCAATCTTTCTTTGTATCGATAATTGGCACGAATAAGTTCTATTCGATGTTTCCAATCGTTCTGTATCGACGGTAGGTAAGGATTCACTTCCCAGCTCCCGCAATCGTTTTTTCTATCAATAATTGGCACGAATACGTGATATTCGATGTTTCCAATCGTTCTGCATCGACGGTAGATAAGGATACACTTCCCAGCTCCCGCAATCGTACTTTCTATCGATAATTTTCACGAATACGTGATATTCGATGTTTCCAATCATCTGCATCGACGGTAGGTAAGGATTCACTTCCCAGCTCCCGCAATCGTTCTTTCTATCGATAATTTTCACGAATACGTGATATTCGATGTTTCCAATCGTTCTACATCGACGGTAGGTAAGGATTCACTTCCAGCTCCCGCAATCGTTCTTTCTATCGATAATTGGCACGAATACGTGATATTCGATGTTTCCAATCGTACTGCATCGACGGTAGATAAGGATTCACTTCCCAGCTCCCGCAATCGTTCTTTCTATCGATAATTTTCACGAATACGTGATATTCGATGTTTCCAATCATCTGCATCGACGGTAGGTAAGGATTCACTTCCCAGCTCCCGCAATCGTTCTTTCTATCGATAATTTTCACGAATACGTGATATTCGATGTTTCCAATCATCTGCATCGACGGTAGGTAAGGATTCACTTCCCAGCTCCCGCAATCGTTCTTTCTATCGATAATTTTCACGAATACGTGATATTCGATGTTTCCAATCGTTCTACATCGACGATAGGTAAGGATTCACTTCCCAGCTCCCGCAATCGTTCTTTCTATCGATAATTGGCACGAATACGTGATATTCGATGTTTCCAATCGTTCTGTATCGACGGTAGGTAAGGATTCACTTCCCAGCTCCCGCAATCGTTTTTTCTATCAATAATTGGCACGAATACGTGATATTCGATGTTTCCAATCGTTCTGCATCGACGGTAGATAAGGATTCACTTCCCAGCTCCCGCAATCGTTCTTTCTATCGATAATTTTCACGAATACGTGATATTCGATGTTTCCAATCATCTGCATCGACGGTAGGTAAGGATTCACTTCCCAGCTCCCGCAATCGTTCTTTCTATCGATAATTTTCACGAATACGTGATATTCGATGTTTCCAATCGTTCTACATCGACGGTAGGTAAGGATTCACTTCCCAGCTCCCGCAATCGTTCTTTCTATCGATAATTTTCACGAATACGTGATATTCGATGTTTCCAATCGTTCTGCATCGACGGTAGGTAAGGATTCACTTCCCAGCTCCCGCAATCGTTCTTTCTATCGATACTTGGCACGAATACGTGATATTCGATGTTTCCAATCGTTTTGCATTGACGGTAGGTAAGGGTTCATTTCCCAGCGCCCGCAATCGTTCTTACTATCGATAATTGGCACGAATACGTGATATTTGATCTTTCCAATCGTTTTGCATCGACGGTAGATAAGGATTCACTTCCCAGCTCCCGCAATCGTTTTTTCTATCAATAATTGGCACGAATACGTGATATTCGATGTTTCCAATCGTTCTGCATCGACGGTAGATAAGGATTCACTTCCCAGCTCCCGCAATCGTTCTTTCTATCGATAATTGGCACGAATACGTGATATTCGATGTATCCAAACGTTCTGCATCGACGGTAGGTAAGGATTCACTTCCCAGCTGCCGCAATCGTTCTTTCCAACGATACTTGTCACGAATTTGTTATATTCGATGTTTCCAATCGTTCTGTATCGACGGTAGGTAAGGATTCATTTCCCAGCTCCCGCAATCGTTTTTTCTATCGATAATTGGTACGAATACGTGATATTCGATGCTTGCAATCGTTCTCCATCGACGGTAGAGAAGGATTCAGTTCCCAGCTCCCGCAATCGTTCTTTCTATCGATAATTGGCGCGAATACAGGATATTCGATGTTTACCATCGTTCTGCATTGACGGTATATAAGGATTCATTTCCCAGCTCCCGCAATCGTTCTTTCTATCGATAATTTTCACGAATACGTGATATTCGACGTTTCCAATCATCTGCATCGACGGCAGGTAAGGATTCACTTCCCAGCTCCCGCAATCGTTCTTTCTATCGATAATTTTCACGAATACGTGATATTCGATGTTTCCAATCGTTCTGCATCGACGGTAGGTAAGGATTCACTTCCCAGCTCCCGCAATGGTTCTTTCTATCGATAATTGGCACGCATACGTGCTATTCGATGTTTCCTATCGTTCTGCATCGACGGTAGGGAAGGATTCAATTCCCAGCTCCCACAATCGTTCTTTCTATCGATAATTGGCACGAATACATGATATTCGAAGTTTCCAATCGTTTTGCATTGACGGTAGGTAAGGATTCACTTCCCAGCTCCCGCAATCGTTCTTTCTATCGATAATTGGCACGAATACATGATATTCGATGTTTCCAATCGTTTTGCATTGACGGTAGGTAAGGGTTCATTTCCCAGCGCCCGCAATCGTTCATTCTATCGATAATTGGCACGCATACGTGCTATTCTATGTTTCCTATCGTTCTGCATCGACGGTAGGTAAGGGTTCACTTCCCAGCTCCCGCAATCGTTCTTTCTATCGATAATTGGCACGAATACATGATATTCGATGTTTCCAATCGTTTTGCATTGACGGTAGGTAAGGGTTCATTTCCCAGCGCCCGCAATCGTTCTTTCTATCGATAATTGTCACGAATACCTGATATTTGATCTTTCCAGTCGTTTTGCATCGACGGTAGGTAAGGATTCATTTCCCAGCGCCCGCAATAGTTCTTTCTAACGATAATTGGCACGAATACGTGATATTCGATGTTTCCAATCGTTCTGCATGGACGGTAGATAAGGATTCACTTCCCAGCTCCCGCAATCGTTCTTTCTATCGATAATTGGCACGAATACGTGATATTCGATGTTTCCAATCGTTCTGCAGCGACGGTAGGTAAGGATTCACTTCCCAGCTCCCGCAATCGTTCTTTCTATCGATAATTGGCACGAATACATGATATTCGATGTTTCCAATCGTTTTGCATTGACGGTAGGTAAGGGTTCATTTCCCAGCGCCCGCAATCGTTCTTACTATCGATAATTGGCACGGATACGTGATATTTGATCTTTCCAATCGTTTTGCATCGACGGTAGATAAGGATTCACTTCCCAGCTCCCGCAATCGTTCTTTCTATCGATAATTGGCACGAATACGTGATATTCGATGATTCCAATCGTTCTGCATCGACGGTATGTAAGGATTCATTTCCCAGTTCCCGCAATCGTTCTTGATATCGTCAATTGGCACGAATATGTCATATTCGATGTTTCTAATCGTTCTGCATCGACGGTAGGTAAGGATTCACTTCCCAGCTCCCGCAATCGTTCTTTCTATCGATAATTGGCACGAATACATGATATTCGATGTTTCCAATCGTTTTGCATTGACGGTGGTTAAGGAATCATTTCCCAGCGCCCGCAATCGTTCTTTCTATCGATAATTGGCACGAATACGTGATATTCGATGTTTCCAATCGTTCTGCATCGATAGTAGAAAAGGATTCACTTTCCAGCTCCCGCAATCTTTCTTTGTATCGATAATTGGCACGAATAAGTTCTATTCGATGTTTCCAATCGTTCTGTATCGACGGTAGGTAAGGATTCACTTCCCAGCTCCCGCAATCGTTTTTTCTATCAATAATTGGCACGAATACGTGATATTCGATGTTTCCAATCGTTCTGCATCGACGGTAGATAAGGATTCACTTCCCAGCTCCCGCAATCGTTCTTTCTATCGATAATTTTCACGAATACGTGATATTCGATGTTTCCAATCGTTCTACATCGACGGTAGGTAAGGATTCACTTCCCAGCTCCCGCAATGGTTCTTTCTATCGATAATTGGCACGCATACGTGCTATTCGATGTTTCCAATCGTTCTGCATCGACGGTAGATAAGGATTCACTTCCCAGCTCCCGCAATCGTTCTTTCTATCGATAATTGGCACGAATACGTGATATTCGATGTTTGCAATCGTACTGCATCGACGGTAGGTAAGGATTCACTTCCCAGCTCCCGCAATCGTTCTTTCTATCAATAATTGGCACGAATACGTGATATTCGATGTTTCCAATCGTACTGCATCGACGGTAGGTAAGGATTCACTTCCCAGCTCCCGCAATGGTTCTTTCCATCGATAATTGGCACGCATACGTGCTATTCGATGTTTCCTATCGTTCTGCATCGACGGTAGGTAAGGATTCACTTCCCAGCTCCCGCAATCGTACTTTCTATCGTCAATTGGCACGAATACGTGATATTCGTGGTTTCCAATCGTTCTGCATCGACGGTAGGTAAGGATACACTTCCCAGCTCCCGCAATCGTTCTTTCTATCAATAATTGGCACGAATACGTGATATTCGATGTTTCCAATCGTACTGCATCGACGGTAGGTAAGGATTCACTTCCCAGCTCCCGCAATGGTTCTTTCCATCGATAATTGGCACGCATACGTGCTATTCGATGTTTCCTATCGTTCTGCATCGACGGTAGGTAAGGATTCACTTCCCAGCTCCCGCAATCGTTCTTTCTATCGTCAATTGGCACGAATACGTGATATTCGTGGTTTCCAATCGTTCTGCATCGACGGTAGGTAAGGATTCACTTCCCAGCTCCCGCAATCGTTCTTTCTATCAATAATTGGCACGAATACGTGATATTCGATGTTTCCAATCGTACTGCATCGACGGTAGGTAAGGATTCACTTCCCAGCTCCCGCAATGGTTCTTTCCATCGATAATTGGCACGCATACGTGCTATTCGATGTTTCCTATCGTTCTGCATCGACGGTAGGTAAGGGTTCATTTCCCAGCGCCCGCAATCGTTCTTACTATCGATAATTGGCACGAATACGTGATATTTGATCTTTCCAATCGTTTTGCATCGACGGTAGATAAGGATTCACTTCCCAGCTCCCGCAATCGTTCTTTCTATCGATAATTGGCACGAATACGTGATATTCGATGTTTCCAATCGTTCTGCATCGACGGTAGGTAAGGATTCACTTCCCAGTTCCCACAATCGTTCTTTCTATCGATAATTGCCAGGAATACGTGATATTCGATGCTTCCAATCGTTCTGCATCGACGGTAGGTAAGGATTCACTTCCCAACTCCCGCAATCGTTCTTTCTATCGTCAATTGGCACGAATACGTGATATTCGTGGTTTCCAATCGTTCTGCATCGACGGTAGGTAAGGATTCACTTCCCAGCTCCCGCAATCATTCTTTCTATCGATAATTGGCACGAATACGTGATATTCGATGTTTCCAATCGTTCTGTATCGACGGTAGATAAGGATTCACTTTCCAGCTCCCGCAATGGTTCTTTCTATCGATAATTGGCACGCATACGTGCTATTCGATGTTTCCTATCGTTCTGCATCGACGGTAGGTAAGGATTCACTTCCCAGCTCCCGCAATCGTACTTTCTATCGATAATTGGCACGAATACATGATATTCGAAGTTTCCAATCGTTTTGCATTGACGGTACGTAAGGATTTACTTCCCAGCTCCCGCAATCGTTCTTTCTATCGATAATTGGCACGAATACATGATATTCGATGTTTCCAATCGTTTTGCATTGACGGTAGGTACGGGTTCATTTCCCAGCGCCCGCAATCGTTCTTTCTATCGATAATTGGCACGAATACCTGATATTTGATCTTTCCAGTCGTTTTGCATCGACGGTAGGTAAGGATTCATTTCCCAGCGCCCGCAATAGTTCTTTCTAACGATAATTGGCACGAATACGTGATATTCGATGTTTCCAATCGTTCTGCATCGACGGTAGATAAGGATTCACTTCCCAGCTCCCGCAATCGTTCTTTCTATCGATAATTGGCACGAATACGTGATATTCGATGTTTCCAATCGTTCTGTATCGACGGTAGATAAGGATTCACTTCCCAGCTCCCGCAATCGTTCTTTCTATCGATAATTGGCACGCATACGTGCTATTCGATGTTTCCTATCGTTCTGCATCGACGGTAGGTAAGGATTCACTACCCAGCACCCGCAATCGTTCTTTCTATCGTCAATTGGCACGAATACGTGATATTCGATGTTTCCAATCGTTCTGTATCGACGGTAGGTAAGGATTCACTACCCAGCACCCGCAATCGTTCTTTCTATCGTCAATTGGCACGAATACGTAATATTCGATGTTTCCAATCGTTCTGCATCGACGGTAGATAAGGATTCACTTCCCAGCGCCCGCAATCGTTCTTACTATCGATAATTGGCACGGATACGTGATATTTGATCTTTCCAATCGTTTTGCATCGACGGTAGATAAGGATTAACTTCCCAGCTCCCGCAATCGTTCTTTCTATCGATAATTGGCAGGAATACGTGATATTCGATGTTTCCAATCGTTCTGCATCGACGGTAGGTAAGGATTCACTTCCCAGTTCCCGCAATCGTTCTTGATATCGTCAATTGGCACGAATATGTGATATTCGATGTTTCTAATCGTTCTGCATCGACGGTAGGTAAGGATTCACTTCCCAGCTCCCGCAATCGTTCTTTCTATCGATAGTTGGCACGAATACATGATATTCGATGTTTCCAATCGTTTTGCATTGACGGTGGGTAAGGAATCATTTCCCAGCGCCCGCAATCGTTCTTTCTATCGATAAATGGCACGAATACGTGATATTCGATGTTTCCAATCGTTCTGCATCGATAGTAGAAAAGGATTCACTTTCCAGCTCCCGCAATCTTTCTTTGTATCGATAATTGGCACGAATAAGTTCTATTCGATGTTTCCAATCGTTCTGTATCGACGGTAGGTAAGGATTCACTTCCCAGCTCCCGCAATCGTTTTTTCTATCAATAATTGGCACGAATACGTGATATTTGATGTTTCCAATCGTTCTGCATCGACGGTAGATAAGGATTCACTTCCCAGCTCCCGAAATCGTTCTTTCTATCGATAATTTTCACGAATACGTGATATTCGATGTTTCCAATCGTTCTACATCGACGGTAGGTAAGGATTCACTTCCCAGCTCCCGCAATCGTTCTTTCTATCGATAATTGGCACGAATACGTGATACTCGATGTTTCCAATCGTACTGCATCGACGGTAGGTAAGGATTCACTTCCCAGCTTCCGCAATCGTTCTTTCTATCGATAATTGGAACGAATACGTGATATTCGATGTATCCAAACGTTCTGCATCGACGGTAGGTAAGGATTCACTTCCCAGCTGCCGCAATCGTTCTTTCCAACGATACTTGTCACGAATTTGTTATATTCGATGTTTCCAATCGTTCTGTATCGACGGTAGGTAAGGATTCACTTCCCAGCTCCCGCAATCGTTTTTTCTATCAATAATTGGCACGAATACGTGATATTCGATGTTTCCAATCGTTTTGCATTGACGGTAGGTAAGGGTTCATTTCCCAGCGTCCGCAATCGTTCTTACTATCGATAATTGGCACGGATACGTGATATTTGATCTTTCCAATCGTTTTGCATCGACGGTAGATAAGGATTCACTTCCCAGCTCCCGCAATCGTTCTTTCTATCGATAATTGGCACGAATACGTGATATTCGATGTTTCCAATCGTTCTGCATCGACGGTAGGTAAGGATTCACTTCCCAGTTCCCGCAATCGTTCTTGATATCGTCAATTGGCACGAATATGTGATATTCGATGTTTCTAATCGTTCTGCATCGACGGTAGGTAAGGATTCACTTCCCAGCTCCCGCAATCGTTCTTTCTATCGATAATTGGCACGAATACATGATATTCGATGTTTCCAATCGTTTTGCATTGACAGTGGGTAAGGAATCATTTCCCAGCGCCCGCAATCGTTCTTTCTATCGATAATTGGCACGAATACGTGATATTCGATGTTTCCAATCGTTCTGCATCGACGGTAGATAAGGATTCACTTCCCAGCTCCCGCAATCGTTCTTTCTATCGATAATTTTCACGAATACGTGATATTCGATGTTTCCAATCATCTGCATCGACGGTAGGTAAGGATTCACTTCCCAGCTGCCGCAATCGTTCTTTCCAACGATACTTGTCACGAATTTGTTATATTCGATGTTTCCAATCGTTCTGTATCGACGGTAGGTAACGATTCACTACCCAGCTCCCGCAATCGTTTTTTCTATCGATAATTGGTACGAATACGTGATATTCGATGCTTGCAATCGTTCTCCATCGACGGTAGAGAAGGATTCAGTTCCCAGCTCCCGCAATCGTTCTTTCTATCGATAATTGGCACGAATACAGGATATTCGATGTTTACCATCGTTCTGCATCGACGGTAGGTAAGGATTCACTTCCCAGCTCCCGCAATCGTTCATTCTATCGATAATTGGCACGAATACGTGATATTCGATGTTTCCAATCATCTGCATCGACGGTAGGTAAGGATTCACTTCCCAGCTCCCGCAATCGTTCTTTCTACCGATAATTTTCGCGAATACGTGATATTCGATGTTTCCAATCGTTCTGCATCGACGGTAGGTAAGGATTCACTTCCCAGCTCCCGCAATCGTTCTTTCTATCGATAATTGGCACGAATACGTGATATCCGATATTTCCAATCGTTTTGCATTGACGGTAGGTAAGGGTTCATTTCCCAGCGCCCGCAATCGTTCTTACTATCGATAATTGGCACGAATACGTGATATTTGATCTTTCCAATCGTTTTGCATCGACGGTAGATAAGGATTCACTTCCCAGCTCCCGCAATCGTTCTTTCTATCGATAATTGGCACGAATACGTGATATTCGATGTTTCCAATCGTTTTGCATTGACGGTAGGTAAGGAATCATTTCCCAGCGCCCGCAATCGTTCTTTCTATCGATAATTGGCACGAATACGTGATATTCGATGTTTCCAATCGTTCTGCATCGATAGTAGAAAAGGATTCATTTTCCAGCTCCCGCAATCTTTCTTTGTATCGATAATTGGCACGAATAAGTTCTATTCGATGTTTCCAATCGTTCTGTATCGACGGTAGGTAAGGATTCACTTCCCAGCTCCCGCAATCGTTTTTTCTATCAATAATTGGCACGAATACGTGATATTCGATGTTTCCAATCGTTCTGCATCGACGGTAGGTAAGGATTCACTTCCCAGCTGCCGCAATCGTTCTTTCCAACGATACTTGTCACGAATTTGTTATATTCGATGTTTCCAATCGTTCTGTATCGATGGTAGGTAACGATTCACTTCCCAGCTCCCGCAATCGTTTTTTCTATCGATAATTGGTACGAATACGTGATATTCGATGCTTGCAATCGTTCTCCATCGACGGTAGAGAAGGATTCAGTTCCCAGCTCCCGCAATCGTTCTTTCTACCGATAATTGGCACGAATACAGGATATTCGATGTTTACCATCGTTCTGCATTGACGGTATATAAGGATTCATTTCCCAGCTCCCGCAATCGTTCATTCTATCGATAATTGGCACGCATACGTGCTATTCTATGTTTCCTATCGTTCTGTATCGACGGTAGGTAAGGATTCACATCCCAGCTCCCGCAATCGTTCTTGCTATCGATAATTGGCACGAATACGTGATATTCTTTGTTTCCAATCGTACTGCATCGACGGTAGGTAAGGATTCACTTCCCAGCTCCCGCAATCGTTCTTTCTATCGATAATTGGCACGAATACGTGATATTCGATGTATCCAATCGTTCTGCATCGACGGTAGGTAAGGATTCACTTCCCAGCTGCCGCAATCGTTCTTTCTATCGATAATTGGCACGAATACGTGATATTCGATGTATCCAATCGTTCTGCATCGACGGTAGGTAAGGATTCACTTCCCAGCTGCCGCAATCGTTCTTTCTATCGATAATTGCAACGAATACGAGATATTCGATGTTTCCAATCGTTTTGCATCGACGGTAGGTAAGGATTCACTTCCCAGCTCCCGCAATCGTTCTTTCTATCGATAATTGGCACGAATACATGATATTCGATGTTTCCAATCGTTTTGCATTGACGGTAGGTAAGGGTTCATTTCCCAGCGCCCGCAATCGTTCTTACTATCGATAATTGGCACGAATACAGGATATTTGATGTTTACCATCGTTCTGCATTGACGGTATGTAAGGATTCATTTCCCAGCTCCCGAAATCGTTCTTTCTATCGATAATTGGCACGAATACCTGATATTTGATCTTTCCAATCGTTTTGCATCGGCGGTAGGTAAGGATTCATTTCCCAGCGCCCGCAATCGTTCTTTGTATCGATAATTGGCACGAATACGTGATATTCGATGTATCCAATCGTTCTGCATCGACGGTAGGTAAGGATTCATTTCCCAGCTGCCGCAATCGTTCTTTCCAACGATACTTGTCACGAATTTGTTATATTCGATGTTTCGAATCATTCTGCATCGACGGTAGATAAGGATTCACTTCCCAGCTCCCGCAATCGTTCCTTCTATCGATAATTGGCACGCATACGTGCTATTCGATGTTTCCTATCGTTCTGCATCGACGGTAGGTAAGGATTCACTACCCAGCTCCCGTAATCGTTCTTTCTATCGATAATTGGCACGAATACGTGATATTCGATGTATCCAATCGTTCTGCATCGACGGTAGGTAAGGATTCACTTCCCAGCTGCCGCAATCGTTCTTTCTATCGATAATTGGCACGAATACGTGATATTCGATGTATCCAATCGTTCTGCATCGACGGTAGGTAAGGATTCACTTCCCAGCTGCCGCAATCGTTCTTTCTATCGATAATTGGCACGAATACGTGATATTCGATGTATCCAATCGTTCTGCATCGACGGTAGGTAAGGATTCACTTCCCAGCTGCCGCAATCGTTCTTTCTATCGATAATTGCAACGAATACGAGATATTCGATGTTTCCAATCGTTTTGCATCGACGGTAGGTAAGGATTCACTTCCCAGCTCCCGCAATCGTTCTTTCTATCGATAATTGGCACGAATACATGATATTCGATGTTTCCAATCGTTTTGCATTGACGGTAGATAAGGGTTCATTTCCCAGCGCCCGCAATCGTTCTTACTATCGATAATTGGCACGAATACAGGATATTTGATGTTTACCATCGTTCTGCATTGACGGTATGTAAGGATTCATTTCCCAGCTCCCGAAATCGTTCTTTCTATCGATAATTGGCACGAATACCTGATATTTGATCTTTCCAATCGTTTTGCATCGGCGGTAGGTAAGGATTCATTTCCCAGCGCCCGCAATCGTTCTTTGTATCGATAATTGGCACGAATACGTGATATTCGATGTATCCAATCGTTCTGCATCGACGGTAGGTAAGGATTCATTTCCCAGCTGCCGCAATCGTTCTTTCCAACGATACTTGTCACGAATTTGTTATATTCGATGTTTCGAATCATTCTGCATCGACGGTAGATAAGGATTCACTTCCCAGCTCCCGCAATCGTTCCTTCTATCGATAATTGGCACGCATACGTGCTATTCGATGTTTCCTATCGTTCTGCATCGACGGTAGGTAAGGATTCACTACCCAGCTCCCGTAATCGTTCTTTCTATCGATAATTGGCACGAATACGTGATATTCGATGTATCCAATCGTTCTGCATCGACGGTAGATAAGGATTCACTTCCCAGCTCCCGCAATCGTTCCTTCTATCGATAATTGGCACGCATACGTGCTATTCGACGTTTCCTATCGTTCTGCATCGACGGTAGGTAAGGATTCACTACCCAGCTCCCGTAATCGTTCTTTCTATCGATAATTGGCACGAATACGTGATATTCGATGTATCCAATCGTTCTGCATCGACGGTAGGTAAGGATTCACTTCCCAGCTGCCGCAATCGTTCTTTCTATCGATAATTGGCACGAATACGTGATATTCGATGTATCCAATCGTTCTGCATCGACGGTAGGTAAGGATTCACTTCCCAGCTGCCGCAATCGTTCTTTCTATCGATAATTGCAACGAATACGAGATATTCGATGTTTCCAATCGTTTTGCATCGACGGTAGAAAAGGATTCAGTTCCCGGCTCCCGCAATCGTTCTTTCTATCAATAATTGGCACGAATACGTGATATTCGATGTTTCGAATCGTTCTGCATCGACGGTAGATAAGGATTCACTTCCCAGCTCCCGCAATCGTTCTTTCTATCGATAATTGGCACGCATACGTGCTATTCGATGTTTCCTATCGTTCTGCATCGACGGTAGGTAAGGATTCACTAACCAGCTCCCGTAATCGTTCTTTCTATCGATAATTGGCACGAATACGTTATATTCGATGTTTCCAATCGTTGTGTATCGCCGGTAGGTAAGGATAGACTTCCCAGCTCCCGCAATCGTTCTTTCCATCGATACTTGGCACGAATACGTTATATTCGATGTTTCCAATCGTTCTACATGGACGGTAGATAAGGATTCACTTCCCAGCTCCCGCAATCGTTCTTTCTATCGATAATTGGCACGAATACGTGACATTCGATGTTTCCAATCGTTCTGCATCGACGGTAGGTAAGGATTCACTTCCCAGCTCCCGCAATCGTTCTTTCTATCGATAATTGGCACGAATACATGATATTCGATGTTTCCAATCGTTTTGCATTGACGGTGGGTAAGGAATCATTTCCCAGCGCCCGCAATCGTTCTTTCTATCGATAATTGGCACGAATACGTGATATTCGATGTTTCCAATCGTTCTGCATCGATAGTAGAAAAGGATTCACTTTCCAGCTCCCGCAATCTTTCTTTGTATCGATAATTGGCACGAATAAGTTCTATTCGATGTTTCCAATCGTTCTGTATCGACGGTAGGTAAGGATTCACTTCCCAGCTCCCGCAATCGTTTTTTCTATCAATAATTGGCACGAATACGTGATATTCGATGTTTCCAATCGTTCTGCATCGACGGTAGATAAGGATTCACTTCCCAGCTCCCGCAATCGTTCTATCTATCGATAATTGGCACGAATACGAGATATTTGATCTTTCCAATCGTTTTGCATCGACGGTAGGTAAGGATTCATTTCCCAGCGCCCGCAATCGTTCTTTCTATCGATAATTGGAACGAATACGTGATATTCGATGTTTCCAATCGTTCTGTATCGACGGTAGGTAAGGATTCACTTCCCAGCTCCCGCAATCGTTTTTTCTATCAATAATTGGCACGAATACGTGATATTCGATGTTTCCAAACGTTCTGCATCGACGGTAGATAAGGATTCACTTTCCAGCTCCCGCAATCTTTCTTTGTATCGATAATTTTCACGAATACGTGATATTCGATGTTTCCAATCGTTCTGCATCGACGGTAGATAAGGATTCACTTCCCAGCTCCCGCAATCGTTCTTTCTATCGATAATTTTCACGAATACGTGATATTCGATGTTACCAATCATCTGCATCGACGGTAGGTAAGAATTCACTTCCCACCTCCCGCAATCGTTCTATCTATCGATAATTGGCACGAATACGGGATATTCGATGTTTCCAATCGTTCTGCATCGACGGTAGGTAAGGAGTCACTACCCAGCTCCCGCAATCGTTCTTTCTATCGATAATTGGCACGAATACGTGATATTCGATGTATCCAATCGTTCTGCATCGACGGTAGGTAAGGATTCAGTTCCCAGCTCCCGCAATCGTTCTTTCTATCGATAATTGGCACGAATACAGGATATTCGATGTTTACCATCGTTCTGCATTGACGGTATGTAAGGATTCATTTCCCAGCGCCCGCAATCGTTCTTTGTATCGATAATTGGCACGAATACGTGATATTCGAAGTTTGCTATCGGTCTCCATCGACGGTAGAGAAGGATTCAGTTCCCGGCTCCCGCAATCGTTCTTTCTATCAATAATTGGCACGAATACGTGATATTCGATGTTTCGAATCGTTCTGCATCGACGGTAGATAAGGTTTCACTTCCCAGCTCCCGCAATCGTTCTTTCTATCGATAATTGGCACGATTACATGATATTCGATGTTTCCAATCGTTTTGCATCGACGGTAGGTATGGATTCATTTCCCAGCTCCCGCAGTCGTTCTTTCTATCGATAATTGGCACGAATACGTGATATTCGATGTTTCCAATCGTTCTGCATCGACGGTAGGTAAGGATTCACTTCCCAGCTCCCGCAATCGTTCTTTCTATCGATAATTGGCACGATTACATGATATTCGATGTTTCCAATCGTTTTGCATTGACGGTGGGTCAGGAATCATTTCCCAGCTCCCGCAATCGTTCTTTCTATCGATAGTTGGCACGAATACGTGATATTCGATGTTTCCAATCGTTCTGCATCGATAGTAGAAAAGGATTCACTTTCCAGCTCCCGCAATCTTTCTTTGTATCGATAATTGGCACGAATAAGTTCTATTCGATGTTTCCAATCGTTCTGTATCGACGGTAGGTAAGGATTCACTTCCCAGCTCCCGCAATCGTTTTTTCTATCGATAATTGGCACGAATACATGATATTCGATGTTTCCAATCGTTTTGCATTGACGGTGGGTAAGGAATCATTTCCCAGCGCCCGCAATCGTTCTTTCTATCGATAATTGGCACGAATACGTGATATTCGATGTTTCCAATCGTTCTGCATCGATAGTAGAAAAGGATTCACTTTCCAGCTCCCGCAATCTTTCTTTGTATCGATAATTGGCACGAATAAGTTCTATTCGATGTTTCCAATCGTTCTGTATCGACGGTAGGTAAGGATTCACTTCCCAGCTCCCGCAATCGTTTTTTCTATCAATAATTGGCACGAATACGTGATATTCGATGTTTCCAATCGTTCTGCATCGACGGTAGATAAGGATTCACTTCCCAGCTCCCGCAATCGTTCTATCTATCGATAATTGGCACGAATACGAGATATTTGATCTTTCCAATCGTTTTGCATCGACGGTAGGTAAGGATTCATTTCCCAGCGCCCGCAATCGTTCTTTCTATCGATAATTGGAACGAATACGTGATATTCGATGTTTCCAATCGTTCTGTATCGACGGTAGGTAAGGATTCACTTCCCAGCTCCCGCAATCGTTTTTTCTATCAATAATTGGCACGAATACGTGATATTCGATGTTTCCAAACGTTCTGCATCGACGGTAGATAAGGATTCACTTTCCAGCTCCCGCAATCTTTCTTTGTATCGATAATTTTCACGAATACGTGATATTCGATGTTTCCAATCGTTCTGCATCGACGGTAGATAAGGATTCACTTCCCAGCTCCCGCAATCGTTCTTTCTATCGATAATTTTCACGAATACGTGATATTCGATGTTACCAATCATCTGCATCGACGGTAGGTAAGAATTCACTTCCCACCTCCCGCAATCGTTCTATCTATCGATAATTGGCACGAATACGGGATATTCGATGTTTCCAATCGTTCTGCATCGACGGTAGGTAAGGAGTCACTACCCAGCTCCCGCAATCGTTCTTTCTATCGATAATTGGCACGAATACGTGATATTCGATGTATCCAATCGTTCTGCATCGACGGTAGGTAAGGATTCAGTTCCCAGCTCCCGCAATCGTTCTTTCTATCGATAATTGGCACGAATACAGGATATTCGATGTTTACCATCGTTCTGCATTGACGGTATGTAAGGATTCATTTCCCAGCGCCCGCAATCGTTCTTTGTATCGATAATTGGCACGAATACGTGATATTCGAAGTTTGCTATCGGTCTCCATCGACGGTAGAGAAGGATTCAGTTCCCGGCTCCCGCAATCGTTCTTTCCATCAATAATTGGCACGAATACGTGATATTCGATGTTTCGAATCGTTCTGCATCGACGGTAGATAAGGTTTCACTTCCCAGCTCCCGCAATCGTTCTTTCTATCGATAATTGGCACGATTACATGATATTCGATGTTTCCAATCGTTTTGCATCGACGGTAGGTATGGATTCATTTCCCAGCTCCCGCAGTCGTTCTTTCTATCGATAATTGGCACGAATACGTGATATTCGATGTTTCCAATCGTTCTGCATCGACGGTAGGTAAGGATTCACTTCCCAGCTCCCGCAATCGTTCTTTCTATCAATAATTGGCACGATTACATGATATTCGATGTTTCCAATCGTTTTGCATTGACGGTGGGTCAGGAATCATTTCCCAGCTCCCGCAATCGTTCTTTCTATCGATAGTTGGCACGAATACGTGATATTCGATGTTTCCAATCGTTCTGCATCGATAGTAGAAAAGGATTCACTTTCCAGCTCCCGCAATCTTTCTTTGTATCGATAATTGGCACGAATAAGTTCTATTCGATGTTTCCAATCGTTCTGTATCGACGGTAGGTAAGGATTCACTTCCCAGCTCCCGCAATCGTTTTTTCTATCGATAATTGGCACGAATACATGATATTCGATGTTTCCAATCGTTTTGCATTGACGGTGGGTAAGGAATCATTTCCCAGCGCCCGCAATCGTTCTTTCTGTCGATAATTGGCACGAATACGTGATATTCGATGTTTCCAATCGTTCTGCATCGATAGTAGAAAAGGATTCACTTTCCAGCTCCCGCAATCTTTCTTTGTATCGATAATTGGCACGAATAAGTTCTATTCGATGTTTCCAATCGTTCTGTATCGACGGTAGGTAAGGATTCACTTCCCAGCTCCCGCAATCGTTTTTTCTATCAATAATTGGCACGAATACGTGATATTCGATGTTTCCAATCGTTCTGCATCGACGGTAGATAAGGATTCACTTCCCAGCTCCCGCAATCGTTCTATCTATCGATAATTGGCACGAATACGAGATATTTGATCTTTCCAATCGTTTTGCATCGACGGTAGGTAAGGATTCATTTCCCAGCGCCCGCAATCGTTCTTTCTATCGATAATTGGAACGAATACGTGATATTCGATGTTTCCAATCGTTCTGTATCGACGGTAGGTAAGGATTCACTTCCCAGCTCCCGCAATCGTTTTTTCTATCAATAATTGGCACGAATACGTGATATTCGATGTTTCCAAACGTTCTGCATCGACGGTAGATAAGGATTCACTTTCCAGCTCCCGCAATCTTTCTTTGTATCGATAATTTTCACGAATACGTGATATTCGATGTTTCCAATCGTTCTGCATCGACGGTAGATAAGGATTCACTTCCCAGCTCCCGCAATCGTTCTTTCTATCGATAATTTTCACGAATACGTGATATTCGATGTTACCAATCATCTGCATCGACGGTAGGTAAGAATTCACTTCCCACCTCCCGCAATCGTTCTATCTATCGATAATTGGCACGAATACGGGATATTCGATGTTTCCAATCGTTCTGCATCGACGGTAGGTAAGGAGTCACTACCCAGCTCCCGCAATCGTTCTTTCTATCGATAATTGGCACGAATACGTGATATTCGATGTATCCAATCGTTCTGCATCGACGGTAGGTAAGGATTCAGTTCCCAGCTCCCGCAATCGTTCTTTCTATCGATAATTGGCACGAATACAGGATATTCGATGTTTACCATCGTTCTGCATTGACGGTATGTAAGGATTCATTTCCCAGCGCCCGCAATCGTTCTTTGTATCGATAATTGGCACGAATACGTGATATTCGAAGTTTGCTATCGGTCTCCATCGACGGTAGAGAAGGATTCAGTTCCCGGCTCCCGCAATCGTTCTTTCTATCAATAATTGGCACGAATACGTGATATTCGATGTTTCGAATCGTTCTGCATCGACGGTAGATAAGGTTTCACTTCCCAGCTCCCGCAATCGTTCTTTCTATCGATAATTGGCACGATTACATGATATTCGATGTTTCCAATCGTTTTGCATCGACGGTAGGTATGGATTCATTTCCCAGCTCCCGCAGTCGTTCTTTCTATCGATAATTGGCACGAATACGTGATATTCGATGTTTCCAATCGTTCTGCATCGACGGTAGGTAAGGATTCACTTCCCAGCTCCCGCAATCGTTCTTTCTATCGATAATTGGCACGATTACATGATATTCGATGTTTCCAATCGTTTTGCATTGACGGTGGGTCAGGAATCATTTCCCAGCTCCCGCAATCGTTCTTTCTATCGATAGTTGGCACGAATACGTGATATTCGATGTTTCCAATCGTTCTGCATCGATAGTAGAAAAGGATTCACTTTCCAGCTCCCGCAATCTTTCTTTGTATCGATAATTGGCACGAATAAGTTCTATTCGATGTTTCCAATCGTTCTGTATCGACGATAGGTAAGGATTCACTTCCCAGCTCCCGCAATCGTTTTTTCTATAAATAATTGGCACGAATACGTGATATTCGATGTTTCCAATCGTTCTGCATCGACGGTAGATAAGGATTCACTTCCCAGCTCCCGCAATCGTTCTTTCTATCGATAATTTTCACGAATACGTGATATTCGATGTTTCCAATCATCTGCATCGACGGTAGGTAAGAATTCACTTCCCACCTCCCGCAATCGTTCTTTCTATCGATAATTGGCACGAATACGTGATATTCGATGTTTGCAATCGTTCTCCATCGACGGTAGAGAAGGATTCACTTCCCAGTTCCCGCAATCGTTCTTTCTATCGATAATTGGCACGAATACGTGATATTCGATGTATCCAATCGTTCTGCATCGAAGGTAGATAAGGATTCACTTACCAGCGCCCGCAATCGTTCTTACTATCGATAATTTTCACGAATACGTGATATTCGATGTTTCCAATCATCTGCATCGACGGTAGGTAAGAATTCACTTCCCACCTCCCGCAATCGTTCTATCTATCGATAATTGGCACGAATACGAGATATTCGATGTTTCCAATCGTTCTGCATCGACGGTAGATAAGGATTCACTTACCAGCGCCCGCAATCGTTCTTACTATCGATAATTGGTACGAATACGTGATATTTGATCTTTCCAATCGTTTTGCATCGACGGTAGGTAAGGATTCATTTCCCAGCGCCCGCAATCGTTCTTTCTATCGATAATTTTCACGAATACGTGATATTCGATGTTTCCAATCATCTGCATCGACGGTAGGTAAGAATTCACTTCCCACCTCCCGCAATCGTTCTATCTATCGATAATTGGCACGAATACGAGATATTCGATGTTTCCAATCGTTCTGCATCGACGGTAGGTAAGGAGTCACTACCCAGCTCCCGCAATCGTTCTTTCTATCGATAATTGGCACGAATACGTGATATTCGATGTATCCAATCGTTCTGCATCGACGGTAGGTAAGGATTCAGTTCCCAGCTCCCGCAATCGTTCTTTCTATCGATAATTGGCACGAATACAGGATATTCGATGTTTACCATCGTTCTGCATTGACGGTATGTAAGGATTCATTTCCCAGCGCCCGCAATCGTTCTTTGTATCGATAATTGGCACGAATACGTGATATTCGAAGTTTGCTATCGGTCTCCATCGACGGTAGAGAAGGATTCAGTTCCCGGCTCCCGCAATCGTTCTTTCTATCAATAATTGGCACGAATACGTGATATTCGATGTTTCGAATCGTTCTGCATCGACGGTAGATAAGGTTTCACTTCCCAGCTCCCGCAATCGTTCTTTCTATCGATAATTGGCACGAATACGTGATATTCGATGTTTCCAATCGTTCTGCATCGACGGTAGGTAAGGATTCACTTCCCAGCTCCCGCAATCGTTCTTTCTATCAATAATTGGCACGATTACATGATATTCGATGTTTCCAATCGTTTTGCATTGACGGTGGGTCAGGAATCATTTCCCAGCTCCCGCAATCGTTCTTTCTATCGATAGTTGGCACGAATACGTGATATTCGATGTTTCCAATCGTTCTGCATCGATAGTAGAAAAGGATTCACTTTCCAGCTCCCGCAATCTTTCTTTGTATCGATAATTGGCACGAATAAGTTCTATTCGATGTTTCCAATCGTTCTGTATCGACGGTAGGTAAGGATTCACTTCCCAGCTCCCGCAATCGTTTTTTCTATCGATAATTGGCACGAATACATGATATTCGATGTTTCCAATCGTTTTGCATTGACGGTGGGTAAGGAATCATTTCCCAGCGCCCGCAATCGTTCTTTCTATCGATAATTGGCACGAATACGTGATATTCGATGTTTCCAATCGTTCTGCATCGATAGTAGAAAAGGATTCACTTTCCAGCTCCCGCAATCTTTCTTTGTATCGATAATTGGCACGAATAAGTTCTATTCGATGTTTCCAATCGTTCTGTATCGACGGTAGGTAAGGATTCACTTCCCAGCTCCCGCAATCGTTTTTTCTATCAATAATTGGCACGAATACGTGATATTCGATGTTTCCAATCGTTCTGCATCGACGGTAGATAAGGATTCACTTCCCAGCTCCCGCAATCGTTCTATCTATCGATAATTGGCACGAATACGAGATATTTGATCTTTCCAATCGTTTTGCATCGACGGTAGGTAAGGATTCATTTCCCAGCGCCCGCAATCGTTCTTTCTATCGATAATTGGAACGAATACGTGATATTCGATGTTTCCAATCGTTCTGTATCGACGGTAGGTAAGGATTCACTTCCCAGCTCCCGCAATCGTTTTTTCTATCAATAATTGGCACGAATACGTGATATTCGATGTTTCCAAACGTTCTGCATCGACGGTAGATAAGGATTCACTTTCCAGCTCCCGCAATCTTTCTTTGTATCGATAATTTTCACGAATACGTGATATTCGATGTTTCCAATCGTTCTGCATCGACGGTAGATAAGGATTCACTTACCAGCGCCCGCAATCGTTCTTACTATCGATAATTGGTACGAATACGTGATATTTGATCTTTCCAATCGTTTTGCATCGACGGTAGGTAAGGATTCATTTCCCAGCGCCCGCAATCGTTCTTTCTATCGATAATTTTCACGAATACGTGATATTCGATGTTTCCAATCATCTGCATCGACGGTAGGTAAGAATTCACTTCCCACCTCCCGCAATCGTTCTATCTATCGATAATTGGCACGAATACGAGATATTCGATGTTTCCAATCGTTCTGCATCGACGGTAGGTAAGGAGTCACTACCCAGCTCCCGCAATCGTTCTTTCTATCGATAATTGGCACGAATACGTGATATTCGATGTATCCAATCGTTCTGCATCGACGGTAGGTAAGGATTCAGTTCCCAGCTCCCGCAATCGTTCTTTCTATCGATAATTGGCACGAATACAGGATATTCGATGTTTACCATCGTTCTGCATTGACGGTATGTAAGGATTCATTTCCCAGCGCCCGCAATCGTTCTTTGTATCGATAATTGGCACGAATACGTGATATTCGAAGTTTGCTATCGGTCTCCATCGACGGTAGAGAAGGATTCAGTTCCCGGCTCCCGCAATCGTTCTTTCTATCAATAATTGGCACGAATACGTGATATTCGATGTTTCGAATCGTTCTGCATCGACGGTAGATAAGGTTTCACTTCCCAGCTCCCGCAATCGTTCTTTCTATCGATAATTGGCACGATTACATGATATTCGATGTTTCCAATCGTTTTGCATCGACGGTAGGTATGGATTCATTTCCCAGCTCCCGCAGTCGTTCTTTCTATCGATAATTGGCACGAATACGTGATATTCGATGTTTCCAATCGTTCTGCATCGACGGTAGGTAAGGATTCACTTCCCAGCTCCCGCAATCGTTCTTTCTATCAATAATTGGCACGATTACATGATATTCGATGTTTCCAATCGTTTTGCATTGACGGTGGGTCAGGAATCATTTCCCAGCTCCCGCAATCGTTCTTTCTATCGATAGTTGGCACGAATACGTGATATTCGATGTTTCCAATCGTTCTGCATCGATAGTAGAAAAGGATTCACTTTCCAGCTCCCGCAATCTTTCTTTGTATCGATAATTGGCACGAATAAGTTCTATTCGATGTTTCCAATCGTTCTGTATCGACGGTAGGTAAGGATTCACTTCCCAGCTCCCGCAATCGTTTTTTCTATCGATAATTGGCACGAATACATGATATTCGATGTTTCCAATCGTTTTGCATTGACGGTGGGTAAGGAATCATTTCCCAGCGCCCGCAATCGTTCTTTCTATCGATAATTGGCACGAATACGTGATATTCGATGTTTCCAATCGTTCTGCATCGATAGTAGAAAAGGATTCACTTTCCAGCTCCCGCAATCTTTCTTTGTATCGATAATTGGCACGAATAAGTTCTATTCGATGTTTCCAATCGTTCTGTATCGACGGTAGGTAAGGATTCACTTCCCAGCTCCCGCAATCGTTTTTTCTATCAATAATTGGCACGAATACGTGATATTCGATGTTTCCAATCGTTCTGCATCGACGGTAGATAAGGATTCACTTCCCAGCTCCCGCAATCGTTCTATCTATCGATAATTGGCACGAATACGAGATATTTGATCTTTCCAATCGTTTTGCATCGACGGTAGGTAAGGATTCATTTCCCAGCGCCCGCAATCGTTCTTTCTATCGATAATTGGAACGAATACGTGATATTCGATGTTTCCAATCGTTCTGTATCGACGGTAGGTAAGGATTCACTTCCCAGCTCCCGCAATCGTTTTTTCTATCAATAATTGGCACGAATACGTGATATTCGATGTTTCCAAACGTTCTGCATCGACGGTAGATAAGGATTCACTTTCCAGCTCCCGCAATCTTTCTTTGTATCGATAATTTTCACGAATACGTGATATTCGATGTTTCCAATCGTTCTGCATCGACGGTAGATAAGGATTCACTTCCCAGCTCCCGCAATCGTTCTTTCTATCGATAATTTTCACGAATACGTGATATTCGATGTTACCAATCATCTGCATCGACGGTAGGTAAGAATTCACTTCCCACCTCCCGCAATCGTTCTATCTATCGATAATTGGCACGAATACGGGATATTCGATGTTTCCAATCGTTCTGCATCGACGGTAGGTAAGGAGTCACTACCCAGCTCCCGCAATCGTTCTTTCTATCGATAATTGGCACGAATACGTGATATTCGATGTATCCAATCGTTCTGCATCGACGGTAGGTAAGGATTCAGTTCCCAGCTCCCGCAATCGTTCTTTCTATCGATAATTGGCACGAATACAGGATATTCGATGTTTACCATCGTTCTGCATTGACGGTATGTAAGGATTCATTTCCCAGCGCCCGCAATCGTTCTTTGTATCGATAATTGGCACGATTACATGATATTCGATGTTTCCAATCGTTTTGCATTGACGGTGGGTCAGGAATCATTTCCCAGCTCCCGCAATCGTTCTTTCTATCGATAGTTGGCACGAATACGTGATATTCGATGTTTCCAATCGTTCTGCATCGACGGTAGATAAGGTTTCACTTCCCAGCTCCCGCAATCGTTCTTTCTATCGATAATTGGCACGATTACATGATATTCGATGTTTCCAATCGTTTTGCATCGACGGTAGGTATGGATTCATTTCCCAGCTCCCGCAGTCGTTCTTTCTATCGATAATTGGCACGAATACGTGATATTCGATGTTTCCAATCGTTCTGCATCGACGGTAGGTAAGGATTCACTTCCCAGCTCCCGCAATCGTTCTTTCTATCGATAATTGGCACGATTACATGATATTCGATGTTTCCAATCGTTTTGCATTGACGGTGGGTCAGGAATCATTTCCCAGCTCCCGCAATCGTTCTTTCTATCGATAGTTGGCACGAATACGTGATATTCGATGTTTCCAATCGTTCTGCATCGATAGTAGAAAAGGATTCACTTTCCAGCTCCCGCAATCTTTCTTTGTATCGATAATTGGCACGAATAAGTTCTATTCGATGTTTCCAATCGTTCTGTATCGACGGTAGGTAAGGATTCACTTCCCAGCTCCCGCAATCGTTTTTTCTATAAATAATTGGCACGAATACGTGATATTCGATGTTTCCAATCGTTCTGCATCGACGGTAGATAAGGATTCACTTCCCAGCTCCCGCAATCGTTCTTTCTATCGATAATTTTCACGAATACGTGATAATCGATGTTTCCAATCATCTGCATCGACGGTAGGTAAGAATTCACTTCCCACCTCCCGCAATCGTTCTTTCTATCGATAATTGGCACGAATACGTGATATTCGATGTTTGCAATCGTTCTCCATCGACGGTAGAGAAGGATTCACTTCCCAGTTCCCGTAATCGTTCTTTCTATCGATAATTGGCACGAATACGTGATATTCGATGTATCCAATCGTTCTGCATCGAAGGTAGATAAGGATTCACTTACCAGCGCCCGCAATCGTTCTTACTATCGATAATTTTCACGAATACGTGATATTCGATGTTTCCAATCATCTGCATCGACGGTAGGTAAGAATTCACTTCCCACCTCCCGCAATCGTTCTATCTATCGATAATTGGCACGAATACGAGATATTCGATGTTTCCAATCGTTCTGCATCGACGGTAGATAAGGATTCACTTACCAGCGCCCGCAATCGTTCTTACTATCGATAATTGGTACGAATACGTGATATTTGATCTTTCCAATCGTTTTGCATCGACGGTAGGTAAGGATTCATTTCCCAGCGCCCGCAATCGTTCTTTCTATCGATAATTTTCACGAATACGTGATATTCGATGTTTCCAATCATCTGCATCGACGGCAGGTAAGAATTCACTTCCCACCTCCCGCAATCGTTCTATCTATCGATAATTGGCACGAATACGAGATATTCGATGTTTCCAATCGTTCTGCATCGACGGTAGATAAGGATTCATTTCCCAGCTCCCGCAATCGTTCTTTCTATCGATAATTGGCACGCATACGTGCTATTCGATGTTTCCTATCGTTCTGCATCGACGGTAGGTAAGGATTCACTACCCAGCTCCCGCAATCGTTCTTTCTATCGATAATTCGCACGAATACGTGATATTCGATGTATCCAATCGTTCTGCATCGACGGTAGGTAAGGATTCACTTCCCAGCTGCCGCAATCGTTCTTTCTATCCATAATTGGCACGAATACGTGTTATACGATGCTTGCAATCGTTCTCCATCGACGGTAGAGAAGGATTCAGTTCCCAGCTCCCGCAATCGTTCTTTCTATCGATAATTGGCACGAATACAGGATATTCGATGTTTACCATCGTTCTGCATTGACGGTATGTAAGGATTCATTTCCCAGCTCCCGCAATCGTTCTTTCTATCGATAATTGGCACGCATACGTGCTATTCGATGTTTCCTATCGTTCTGCATCGACGGTAGGTAAGGATTCACTACCCAGCTCCCGCAATCGTTCTTTCTATCGATAATTGGCACGAATACGTGATATTCGATGTATCCAATCGTTCTGCATCGACGGTAGGTAAGGATTCACTTCCCAGCTGCCGCAATCGTTCTTTCTATCGATAATTGGCACGAATACGAGATATTTGATCTTTCCAATCGTTTTGCATCGACGGTAGGTAAGGATTCATTTCCCAGCGCCCGGAATCGTTCTTTCTATCGATAATTGGAACGAATACGTGATATTCGATGTTTCCAATCGTTCTGTATCGACGGTAGGTAAGGATTCACTTCCCAGCTCCCGCAATCGTTTTTTCTATCAATAATTGGTACGAATACGTGATATTCGAAGTTTCCAATCGTTCTGCATCGACGGTAGATAAGGATTCACTTCCCAGCTCCCGCAATCGTTCTTTTTATCGATAATTTTCACGAATACGTGATATTCGATGTTTCCAATCATCTGCATCGACGGTAGGTAAGGATTCACTTCCCAGCTCCCGCAATCGTTCTTTCTATCGATAATTTTCACGAATACGTGATATTCGATGTTTCCAATCTTCTGCATCGACGGTAGGTAAGAATTCACTTCCCAGCTCCCGCAATCGTTCTATCTATCGATAATTGGCACGAATACGAGATATTCGATGTTTCCAATCGTTCTGCATCGATAGTAGAAAAGGATTCACTTTCCAGCTCCCGCAATCTTTCTTTGTATCGATAATTGGCACGAATAAGTTCAATTCGATGTTACCAATCGTTCTGTATCGACGGTAGGTAAGGATTCACTTCCCAGCTCACGCAATCGTTCTTTCTATCGATAATTGGCACGAATACGTGATATTCGATGTTTGCAATCGTTCTCCATCGACGGTAGAGAAGGATTCACTTCCCACTTCCCGCAATCGTTCTTGAAATCATCAATTGGCACGAATACGTGATATTCGATGTACCCAATCGTTCTGCATCGAAGGTAGATAAGGATTCACTTACCAGCTCCCGCAATCGTTCTATCTATCGATAATTGGCACGAATACGGGATATTCGATGTTTCCAATCGTTCTGCATCGACGGTAGGTAAGGATTCACTTCCCAGCTCCCGCAATCGTTCTTTCTATCGATAATTTTCACGAATATATGATATTCGATGTTTCCAATCGTTCTGCATCGACGGTAGATAAGGATTCATTTCCCAGCTCCCGCAATCGTTCTTTCTATCGATAATTGGCACGCATACGTGTTATTCGATGTTTCCTATCGTTCTGCATCGACGGTAGGTAAGGATTCACTACCCAGCTCCCGCAATCGTTCTTTCTATCGATAATTGGCACGAATACGTGATATTCGATGTTTCCAATCGTTCTGTATCGACGGTAGGTAAGGATTCACTTCCCAGCTCCCGCAATCGTTCTTTCTATCGATAATTGGCACGAATACGTGATATTCGATGTATCCAATCGTTTTGCATCGACGGTAGGTAAGGATTCATTTCCCAGCGCCCGCAATCGTTCTTTCTATCGATAATTTTCACGAATACGTGATATTCGATGTTTCCAATCATCTGCATCGACGGTAGGTAAGAATTCACTTCCCACCTCCCGCAATCGTTCTATCTATCGATAATTGGCACGAATACGAGATATTCGATGTTTCCAATCGTTCTGCATCGACGGTAGATAAGGATTCATTTCCCAGCTCCCGCAATCGTTCTTTCTATCGATAATTGGCACGCATACGTGCTATTCGATGTTTCCTATCGTTCTGCATCGACGGTAGGTAAGGATTCACTACCCAGCTCCCGCAATCGTTCTTTCTATCGATAATTCGCACGAATACGTGATATTCGATGTATCCAATCGTTCTGCATCGACGGTAGGTAAGGATTCACTTCCCAGCTGCCGCAATCGTTCTTTCTATCCATAATTGGCACGAATACGTGTTATACGATGCTTGCAATCGTTCTCCATCGACGGTAGAGAAGGATTCAGTTCCCAGCTCCCGCAATCGTTCTTTCTATCGATAATTGGCACGAATACAGGATATTCGATGTTTACCATCGTTCTGCATTGACGGTATGTAAGGATTCATTTCCCAGCTCCCGCAATCGTTCTTTCTATCGATAATTGGCACGCATACGTGCTATTCGATGTTTCCTATCGTTCTGCATCGACGGTAGGTAAGGATTCACTACCCAGCTCCCGCAATCGTTCTTTCTATCGATAATTGGCACGAATACGTGATATTCGATGTATCCAATCGTTCTGCATCGACGGTAGGTAAGGATTCACTTCCCAGCTGCCGCAATCGTTCTTTCTATCGATAATTGGCACGAATACGAGATATTTGATCTTTCCAATCGTTTTGCATCGAAGGTAGGTAAGGATTCATTTCCCAGCGCCCGGAATCGTTCAATCTATCGATAATTGGAACGAATACGTGATATTCGATGTTTCCAATCGTTCTGTATCGACGGTAGGTAAGGATTCACTTCCCAGCTCCCGCAATCGTTTTTTCTATCAATAATTGGTACGAATACGTGATATTCGAAGTTTCCAATCGTTCTGCATCGACGGTAGATAAGGATTCACTTCCCAGCTCCCGCAATCGTTCTTTTTATCGATAATTTTCACGAATACGTGATATTCGATGTTTCCAATCATCTGCATCGACGGTAGGTAAGGATTCACTTCCCAGCTCCCGCAATCGTTCTTTCTATCGATAATTTTCACGAATACGTGATATTCGATGTTTCCAATCTTCTGCATCGACGGTAGGTAAGAATTCACTTCCCAGCTCCCGCAATCGTTCTATCTATCGATAATTGGCACGAATACGAGATATTCGATGTTTCCAATCGTTCTGCATCGATAGTAGAAAAGGATTCACTTTCCAGCTCCCGCAATCTTTCTTTGTATCGATAATTGGCACGAATAAGTTCAATTCGATGTTACCAATCGTTCTGTATCGACGGTAGGTAAGGATTCACTTCCCAGCTCACGCAATCGTTCTTTCTATCGATAATTGGCACGAATACGTGATATTCGATGTTTGCAATCGTTCTCCATCGACGGTAGAGAAGGATTCACTTCCCACTTCCCGCAATCGTTCTTGAAATCATCAATTGGCACGAATACGTGATATTCGATGTACCCAATCGTTCTGCATCGACGGTAGGTAAGGATTCATTTCCCAGCGCCCGCAATCGTTCTTTCTATCGATAATTTTCACGAATACGTGATATTCGATGTTTCCAATCATCTGCATCGACGGTAGGTAAGAATTCACTTCCCACCTCCCGCAATCGTTCTATCTATCGATAATTGGCACGAATACGAGATATTCGATGTTTCCAATCGTTCTGCATCGACGGTAGATAAGGATTCATTTCCCAGCTCCCGCAATCGTTCTTTCTATCGATAATTGGCACGCATACGTGCTATTCGATGTTTCCTATCGTTCTGCATCGACGGTAGGTAAGGATTCACTACCCAGCTCCCGCAATCGTTCTTTCTATCGATAATTCGCACGAATACGTGATATTCGATGTATCCAATCGTTCTGCATCGACGGTAGGTAAGGATTCACTTCCCAGCTGCCGCAATCGTTCTTTCTATCCATAATTGGCACGAATACGTGTTATACGATGCTTGCAATCGTTCTCCATCGACGGTAGAGAAGGATTCAGTTCCCAGCTCCCGCAATCGTTCTTTCTATCGATAATTGGCACGAATACAGGATATTCGATGTTTACCATCGTTCTGCATTGACGGTATGTAAGGATTCATTTCCCAGCTCCCGCAATCGTTCTTTCTATCGATAATTGGCACGCATACGTGCTATTCGATGTTTCCTATCGTTCTGCATCGACGGTAGGTAAGGATTCACTACCCAGCTCCCGCAATCGTTCTTTCTATCGATAATTGGCACGAATACGTGATATTCGATGTATCCAATCGTTCTGCATCGACGGTAGGTAAGGATTCACTTCCCAGCTGCCGCAATCGTTCTTTCTATCGATAATTGGCACGAATACGAGATATTTGATCTTTCCAATCGTTTTGCATCGACGGTAGGTAAGGATTCATTTCCCAGCGCCCGGAATCGTTCTTTCTATCGATAATTGGAACGAATACGTGATATTCGATGTTTCCAATCGTTCTGTATCGACGGTAGGTAAGGATTCACTTCCCAGCTCCCGCAATCGTTTTTTCTATCAATAATTGGTACGAATACGTGATATTCGAAGTTTCCAATCGTTCTGCATCGACGGTAGATAAGGATTCACTTCCCAGCTCCCGCAATCGTTCTTTTTATCGATAATTTTCACGAATACGTGATATTCGATGTTTCCAATCATCTGCATCGACGGTAGGTAAGGATTCACTTCCCAGCTCCCGCAATCGTTCTTTCTATCGATAATTTTCACGAATACGTGATATTCGATGTTTCCAATCTTCTGCATCGACCGTAGGTAAGAATTCACTTCCCAGCTCCCGCAATCGTTCTATCTATCGATAATTGGCACGAATACGAGATATTCGATGTTTCCAATCGTTCTGCATCGATAGTAGAAAAGGATTCACTTTCCAGCTCCCGCAATCTTTCTTTGTATCGATAATTGGCACGAATAAGTTCAATTCGATGTTACCAATCGTTCTGTATCGACGGTAGGTAAGGATTCACTTCCCAGCTCACGCAATCGTTCTTTCTATCGATAATTGGCACGAATACGTGATATTCGATGTTTGCAATCGTTCTCCATCGACGGTAGAGAAGGATTCACTTCCCACTTCCCGCAATCGTTCTTGAAATCATCAATTGGCACGAATACGTGATATTCGATGTACCCAATCGTTCTGCATCGACGGTAGGTAAGGATTCATTTCCCAGCGCCCGCAATCGTTCTTTCTATCGATAATTTTCACGAATACGTGATATTCGATGTTTCCAATCATCTGCATCGACGGTAGGTAAGAATTCACTTCCCACCTCCCGCAATCGTTCTATCTATCGATAATTGGCACGAATACGAGATATTCGATGTTTCCAATCGTTCTGCATCGACGGTAGATAAGGATTCATTTCCCAGCTCCCGCAATCGTTCTTTCTATCGATAATTGGCACGCATACGTGCTATTCGATGTTTCCTATCGTTCTGCATCGACGGTAGGTAAGGATTCACTACCCAGCTCCCGCAATCGTTCTTTCTATCGATAATTCGCACGAATACGTGATATTCGATGTATCCAATCGTTCTGCATCGACGGTAGGTAAGGATTCACTTCCCAGCTGCCGCAATCGTTCTTTCTATCCATAATTGGCACGAATACGTGTTATACGATGCTTGCAATCGTTCTCCATCGACGGTAGAGAAGGATTCAGTTCCCAGCTCCCGCAATCGTTCTTTCTATCGATAATTGGCACGAATACAGGATATTCGATGTTTACCATCGTTCTGCATTGACGGTATGTAAGGATTCATTTCCCAGCTCCCGCAATCGTTCTTTCTATCGATAATTGGCACGCATACGTGCTATTCGATGTTTCCTATCGTTCTGCATCGACGGTAGGTAAGGATTCACTACCCAGCTCCCGCAATCGTTCTTTCTATCGATAATTGGCACGAATACGTGATATTCGATGTATCCAATCGTTCTGCATCGACGGTAGGTAAGGATTCACTTCCCAGCTGCCGCAATCGTTCTTTCTATCGATAATTGGCACGAATACGAGATATTTGATCTTTCCAATCGTTTTGCATCGACGGTAGGTAAGGATTCATTTCCCAGCGCCCGGAATCGTTCTTTCTATCGATAATTGGAACGAATACGTGATATTCGATGTTTCCAATCGTTCTGTATCGACGGTAGGTAAGGATTCACTTCCCAGCTCCCGCAATCGTTTTTTCTATCAATAATTGGTACGAATACGTGATATTCGAAGTTTCCAATCGTTCTGCATCGACGGTAGATAAGGATTCACTTCCCAGCTCCCGCAATCGTTCTTTTTATCGATAATTTTCACGAATACGTGATATTCGATGTTTCCAATCATCTGCATCGACGGTAGGTAAGGATTCACTTCCCAGCTCCCGCAATCGTTCTTTCTATCGATAATTTTCACGAATACGTGATATTCGATGTTTCCAATCTTCTGCATCGACCGTAGGTAAGAATTCACTTCCCAGCTCCCGCAATCGTTCTATCTATCGATAATTGGCACGAATACGAGATATTCGATGTTTCCAATCGTTCTGCATCGATAGTAGAAAAGGATTCACTTTCCAGCTCCCGCAATCTTTCTTTGTATCGATAATTGGCACGAATAAGTTCAATTCGATGTTACCAATCGTTCTGTATCGACGGTAGGTAAGGATTCACTTCCCAGCTCACGCAATCGTTCTTTCTATCGATAATTGGCACGAATACGTGATATTCGATGTTTGCAATCGTTCTCCATCGACGGTAGAGAAGGATTCACTTCCCACTTCCCGCAATCGTTCTTGAAATCATCAATTGGCACGAATACGTGATATTCGATGTACCCAATCGTTCTGCATCGAAGGTAGATAAGGATTCACTTACCAGCTCCCGCAATCGTTCTATCTATCGATAATTGGCACGAATACGGGATATTCGATGTTTCCAATCGTTCTGCATCGACGGTAGGTAAGGATTCACTTCCCAGCTCCCGCAATCGTTCTTTCTATCGATAATTTTCACGAATATATGATATTCGATGTTTCCAATCGTTCTGCATCGACGGTAGATAAGGATTCATTTCCCAGCTCCCGCAATCGTTCTTTCTATCGATAATTGGCACGCATACGTGTTATTCGATGTTTCCTATCGTTCTGCATCGACGGTAGGTAAGGATTCACTACCCAGCTCCCGCAATCGTTCTTTCTATCGATAATTGGCACGAATACGTGATATTCGATGTTTCCAATCGTTCTGCATCGACGGTAGGTAAGGATTCACTTCCCAGCTGCCGCAATCGTTCTTTCTATCCATAATTGGCACGAATACGTGTTATACGATGCTTGCAATCGTTCTCCATCGACGGTAGAGAAGGATTCAGTTCCCAGCTCCCGCAATCGTTCTTTCTATCGATAATTGGCACGAATACAGGATATTCGATGTTTACCATCGTTCTGCATTGACGGTATGTAAGGATTCATTTCCCAGCTCCCGCAATCGTTCTTTCTATCGATAATTGGCACGCATACGTGCTATTCGATGTTTCCTATCGTTCTGCATCGACGGTAGGTAAGGATTCACTACCCAGCTCCCGCAATCGTTCTTTCTATCGATAATTGGCACGAATACGTGATATTCGATGTATCCAATCGTTCTGCATCGACGGTAGGTAAGGATTCACTTCCCAGCTGCCGCAATCGTTCTTTCTATCGATAATTGGCACGAATACGAGATATTTGATCTTTCCAATCGTTTTGCATCGACGGTAGGTAAGGATTCATTTCCCAGCGCCCGGAATCGTTCTTTCTATCGATAATTGGAACGAATACGTGATATTCGATGTTTCCAATCGTTCTGTATCGACGGTAGGTAAGGATTCACTTCCCAGCTCCCGCAATCGTTTTTTCTATCAATAATTGGTACGAATACGTGATATTCGAAGTTTCCAATCGTTCTGCATCGACGGTAGATAAGGATTCACTTCCCAGCTCCCGCAATCGTTCTTTTTATCGATAATTTTCACGAATACGTGATATTCGATGTTTCCAATCATCTGCATCGACGGTAGGTAAGGATTCACTTCCCAGCTCCCGCAATCGTTCTTTCTATCGATAATTTTCACGAATACGTGATATTCGATGTTTCCAATCTTCTGCATCGACCGTAGGTAAGAATTCACTTCCCAGCTCCCGCAATCGTTCTATCTATCGATAATTGGCACGAATACGAGATATTCGATGTTTCCAATCGTTCTGCATCGATAGTAGAAAAGGATTCACTTTCCAGCTCCCGCAATCTTTCTTTGTATCGATAATTGGCACGAATAAGTTCAATTCGATGTTACCAATCGTTCTGTATCGACGGTAGGTAAGGATTCACTTCCCAGCTCACGCAATCGTTCTTTCTATCGATAATTGGCACGAATACGTGATATTCGATGTTTGCAATCGTTCTCCATCGACGGTAGAGAAGGATTCACTTCCCACTTCCCGCAATCGTTCTTGAAATCATCAATTGGCACGAATACGTGATATTCGATGTACCCAATCGTTCTGCATCGAAGGTAGATAAGGATTCACTTACCAGCTCCCGCAATCGTTCTATCTATCGATAATTGGCACGAATACGGGATATTCGATGTTTCCAATCGTTCTGCATCGACGGTAGGTAAGGATTCACTTCCCAGCTCCCGCAATCGTTCTTTCTATCGATAATTTTCACGAATATATGATATTCGATGTTTCCAATCGTTCTGCATCGACGGTAGATAAGGATTCATTTCCCAGCTCCCGCAATCGTTCTTTCTATCGATAATTGGCACGCATACGTGTTATTCGATGTTTCCTATCGTTCTGCATCGACGGTAGGTAAGGATTCACTACCCAGCTCCCGCAATCGTTCTTTCTATCGATAATTGGCACGAATACGTGATATTCGATGTTTCCAATCGTTCTGTATCGACGGTAGGTAAGGATTCACTTCCCAGCTCCCGCAATCGTTCTTTCTATCGATAATTGGCACGAATACGTGATATTCGATGTATCCAATCGTTCTGCATCGAAGGTAGATAAGGATTCACTTACCAGCGCCCGCAATCGTTCTTACTATCGATAATTGGTACGAATACGTGATATTTGATCTTTCCAATCGTTTTGCATCGACGGTAGGTAAGGATTCATTTCCCAGCGCCCGCAATCGTTCTTTCTATCGATAATTTTCACGAATACGTGATATTCGATGTTTCCAATCATCTGCATCGACGGTAGGTAAGAATTCACTTCCCACCTCCCGCAATCGTTCTATCTATCGATAATTGGCACGAATACGAGATATTCGATGTTTCCAATCGTTCTGCATCGACGGTAGATAAGGATTCATTTCCCAGCTCCCGCAATCGTTCTTTCTATCGATAATTGGCACGCATACGTGCTATTCGATGTTTCCTATCGTTCTGCATCGACGGTAGGTAAGGATTCACTACCCAGCTCCCGCAATCGTTCTTTCTATCGATAATTCGCACGAATACGTGATATTCGATGTATCCAATCGTTCTGCATCGACGGTAGGTAAGGATTCACTTCCCAGCTGCCGCAATCGTTCTTTCTATCCATAATTGGCACGAATACGTGTTATACGATGCTTGCAATCGTTCTCCATCGACGGTAGAGAAGGATTCAGTTCCCAGCTCCCGCAATCGTTCTTTCTATCGATAATTGGCACGAATACAGGATATTCGATGTTTACCATCGTTCTGCATTGACGGTATGTAAGGATTCATTTCCCAGCTCCCGCAATCGTTCTTTCTATCGATAATTGGCACGCATACGTGCTATTCGATGTTTCCTATCGTTCTGCATCGACGGTAGGTAAGGATTCACTACCCAGCTCCCGCAATCGTTCTTTCTATCGATAATTGGCACGAATACGTGATATTCGATGTATCCAATCGTTCTGCATCGACGGTAGGTAAGGATTCACTTCCCAGCTGCCGCAATCGTTCTTTCTATCGATAATTGGCACGAATACGAGATATTTGATCTTTCCAATCGTTTTGCATCGACGGTAGGTAAGGATTCATTTCCCAGCGCCCGGAATCGTTCTTTCTATCGATAATTGGAACGAATACGTGATATTCGATGTTTCCAATCGTTCTGTATCGACGGTAGGTAAGGATTCACTTCCCAGCTCCCGCAATCGTTTTTTCTATCAATAATTGGTACGAATACGTGATATTCGAAGTTTCCAATCGTTCTGCATCGACGGTAGATAAGGATTCACTTCCCAGCTCCCGCAATCGTTCTTTTTATCGATAATTTTCACGAATACGTGATATTCGATGTTTCCAATCATCTGCATCGACGGTAGGTAAGGATTCACTTCCCAGCTCCCGCAATCGTTCTTTCTATCGATAATTTTCACGAATACGTGATATTCGATGTTTCCAATCTTCTGCATCGACCGTAGGTAAGAATTCACTTCCCAGCTCCCGCAATCGTTCTATCTATCGATAATTGGCACGAATACGAGATATTCGATGTTTCCAATCGTTCTGCATCGATAGTAGAAAAGGATTCACTTTCCAGCTCCCGCAATCTTTCTTTGTATCGATAATTGGCACGAATAAGTTCAATTCGATGTTACCAATCGTTCTGTATCGACGGTAGGTAAGGATTCACTTCCCAGCTCACGCAATCGTTCTTTCTATCGATAATTGGCACGAATACGTGATATTCGATGTTTGCAATCGTTCTCCATCGACGGTAGAGAAGGATTCACTTCCCACTTCCCGCAATCGTTCTTGAAATCATCAATTGGCACGAATACGTGATATTCGATGTACCCAATCGTTCTGCATCGACGGTAGGTAAGGATTCATTTCCCAGCGCCCGCAATCGTTCTTTCTATCGATAATTTTCACGAATACGTGATATTCGATGTTTCCAATCATCTGCATCGACGGTAGGTAAGAATTCACTTCCCACCTCCCGCAATCGTTCTATCTATCGATAATTGGCACGAATACGAGATATTCGATGTTTCCAATCGTTCTGCATCGACGGTAGATAAGGATTCATTTCCCAGCTCCCGCAATCGTTCTTTCTATCGATAATTGGCACGCATACGTGCTATTCGATGTTTCCTATCGTTCTGCATCGACGGTAGGTAAGGATTCACTACCCAGCTCCCGCAATCGTTCTTTCTATCGATAATTCGCACGAATACGTGATATTCGATGTATCCAATCGTTCTGCATCGACGGTAGGTAAGGATTCACTTCCCAGCTGCCGCAATCGTTCTTTCTATCCATAATTGGCACGAATACGTGTTATACGATGCTTGCAATCGTTCTCCATCGACGGTAGAGAAGGATTCAGTTCCCAGCTCCCGCAATCGTTCTTTCTATCGATAATTGGCACGAATACAGGATATTCGATGTTTACCATCGTTCTGCATTGACGGTATGTAAGGATTCATTTCCCAGCTCCCGCAATCGTTCTTTCTATCGATAATTGGCACGCATACGTGCTATTCGATGTTTCCTATCGTTCTGCATCGACGGTAGGTAAGGATTCACTACCCAGCTCCCGCAATCGTTCTTTCTATCGATAATTGGCACGAATACGTGATATTCGATGTATCCAATCGTTCTGCATCGACGGTAGGTAAGGATTCACTTCCCAGCTGCCGCAATCGTTCTTTCTATCGATAATTGGCACGAATACGAGATATTTGATCTTTCCAATCGTTTTGCATCGACGGTAGGTAAGGATTCATTTCCCAGCGCCCGGAATCGTTCTTTCTATCGATAATTGGAACGAATATGTGATATTCGATGTTTCCAATCGTTCTGTATCGACGGTAGGTAAGGATTCACTTCCCAGCTCCCGCAATCGTTTTTTCTATCAATAATTGGTACGAATACGTGATATTCGAAGTTTCCAATCGTTCTGCATCGACGGTAGATAAGGATTCACTTCCCAGCTCCCGCAATCGTTCTTTTTATCGATAATTTTCACGAATACGTGATATTCGATGTTTCCAATCATCTGCATCGACGGTAGGTAAGGATTCACTTCCCAGCTCCCGCAATCGTTCTTTCTATCGATAATTTTCACGAATACGTGATATTCGATGTTTCCAATCTTCTGCATCGACCGTAGGTAAGAATTCACTTCCCAGCTCCCGCAATCGTTCTATCTATCGATAATTGGCACGAATACGAGATATTCGATGTTTCCAATCGTTCTGCATCGATAGTAGAAAAGGATTCACTTTCCAGCTCCCGCAATCTTTCTTTGTATCGATAATTGGCACGAATAAGTTCAATTCGATGTTACCAATCGTTCTGTATCGACGGTAGGTAAGGATTCACTTCCCAGCTCACGCAATCGTTCTTTCTATCGATAATTGGCACGAATACGTGATATTCGATGTTTGCAATCGTTCTCCATCGACGGTAGAGAAGGATTCACTTCCCACTTCCCGCAATCGTTCTTGAAATCATCAATTGGCACGAATACGTGATATTCGATGTACCCAATCGTTCTGCATCGAAGGTAGATAAGGATTCACTTACCAGCTCCCGCAATCGTTCTATCTATCGATAATTGGCACGAATACGGGATATTCGATGTTTCCAATCGTTCTGCATCGACGGTAGGTAAGGATTCACTTCCCAGCTCCCGCAATCGTTCTTTCTATCGATAATTTTCACGAATATATGATATTCGATGTTTCCAATCGTTCTGCATCGACGGTAGATAAGGATTCATTTCCCAGCTCCCGCAATCGTTCTTTCTATCGATAATTGGCACGCATACGTGTTATTCGATGTTTCCTATCGTTCTGCATCGACGGTAGGTAAGGATTCACTACCCAGCTCCCGCAATCGTTCTTTCTATCGATAATTGGCACGAATACGTGATATTCGATGTTTCCAATCGTTCTGTATCGACGGTAGGTAAGGATTCACTTCCCAGCTCCCGCAATCGTTCTTTCTATCGATAATTGGCACGAATACGTGATATTCGATGTATCCAATCGTTCTGCATCGAAGGTAGATAAGGATTCACTTACCAGCGCCCGCAATCGTTCTTACTATCGATAATTGGTACGAATACGTGATATTTGATCTTTCCAATCGTTTTGCATCGACGGTAGGTAAGGATTCATTTCCCAGCGCCCGCAATCGTTCTTTCTATCGATAATTTTCACGAATACGTGATATTCGATGTTTCCAATCATCTGCATCGACGGTAGGTAAGAATTCACTTCCCACCTCCCGCAATCGTTCTATCTATCGATAATTGGCACGAATACGAGATATTCGATGTTTCCAATCGTTCTGCATCGACGGTAGATAAGGATTCATTTCCCAGCTCCCGCAATCGTTCTTTCTATCGATAATTGGCACGCATACGTGCTATTCGATGTTTCCTATCGTTCTGCATCGACGGTAGGTAAGGATTCACTACCCAGCTCCCGCAATCGTTCTTTCTATCGATAATTCGCACGAATACGTGATATTCGATGTATCCAATCGTTCTGCATCGACGGTAGGTAAGGATTCACTTCCCAGCTGCCGCAATCGTTCTTTCTATCCATAATTGGCACGAATACGTGTTATACGATGCTTGCAATCGTTCTCCATCGACGGTAGAGAAGGATTCAGTTCCCAGCTCCCGCAATCGTTCTTTCTATCGATAATTGGCACGAATACAGGATATTCGATGTTTACCATCGTTCTGCATTGACGGTATGTAAGGATTCATTTCCCAGCTCCCGCAATCGTTCTTTCTATCGATAATTGGCACGCATACGTGCTATTCGATGTTTCCTATCGTTCTGCATCGACGGTAGGTAAGGATTCACTACCCAGCTCCCGCAATCGTTCTTTCTATCGATAATTGGCACGAATACGTGATATTCGATGTATCCAATCGTTCTGCATCGACGGTAGGTAAGGATTCACTTCCCAGCTGCCGCAATCGTTCTTTCTATCGATAATTGGCACGAATACGAGATATTTGATCTTTCCAATCGTTTTGCATCGACGGTAGGTAAGGATTCATTTCCCAGCGCCCGGAATCGTTCAATCTATCGATAATTGGAACGAATACGTGATATTCGATGTTTCCAATCGTTCTGTATCGACGGTAGGTAAGGATTCACTTCCCAGCTCCCGCAATCGTTTTTTCTATCAATAATTGGTACGAATACGTGATATTCGAAGTTTCCAATCGTTCTGCATCGACGGTAGATAAGGATTCACTTCCCAGCTCCCGCAATCGTTCTTTTTATCGATAATTTTCACGAATACGTGATATTCGATGTTTCCAATCATCTGCATCGACGGTAGGTAAGGATTCACTTCCCAGCTCCCGCAATCGTTCTTTCTATCGATAATTTTCACGAATACGTGATATTCGATGTTTCCAATCTTCTGCATCGACGGTAGGTAAGAATTCACTTCCCAGCTCCCGCAATCGTTCTATCTATCGATAATTGGCACGAATACGAGATATTCGATGTTTCCAATCGTTCTGCATCGATAGTAGAAAAGGATTCACTTTCCAGCTCCCGCAATCTTTCTTTGTATCGATAATTGGCACGAATAAGTTCAATTCGATGTTACCAATCGTTCTGTATCGACGGTAGGTAAGGATTCACTTCCCAGCTCACGCAATCGTTCTTTCTATCGATAATTGGCACGAATACGTGATATTCGATGTTTGCAATCGTTCTCCATCGACGGTAGAGAAGGATTCACTTCCCACTTCCCGCAATCGTTCTTGAAATCATCAATTGGCACGAATACGTGATATTCGATGTACCCAATCGTTCTGCATCGACGGTAGGTAAGGATTCATTTCCCAGCGCCCGCAATCGTTCTTTCTATCGATAATTTTCACGAATACGTGATATTCGATGTTTCCAATCATCTGCATCGACGGTAGGTATGAATTCACTTCCCACCTCCCGCAATCGTTCTATCTATCGATAATTGGCACGAATACGAGATATTCGATGTTTCCAATCGTTCTGCATCGACGGTAGATAAGGATTCATTTCCCAGCTCCCGCAATCGTTCTTTCTATCGATAATTGGCACGCATACGTGCTATTCGATGTTTCCTATCGTTCTGCATCGACGGTAGGTAAGGATTCACTACCCAGCTCCCGCAATCGTTCTTTCTATCGATAATTCGCACGAATACGTGATATTCGATGTATCCAATCGTTCTGCATCGACGGTAGGTAAGGATTCACTTCCCAGCTGCCGCAATCGTTCTTTCTATCCATAATTGGCACGAATACGTGTTATACGATGCTTGCAATCGTTCTCCATCGACGGTAGAGAAGGATTCAGTTCCCAGCTCCCGCAATCGTTCTTTCTATCGATAATTGGCACGAATACAGGATATTCGATGTTTACCATCGTTCTGCATTGACGGTATGTAAGGATTCATTTCCCAGCTCCCGCAATCGTTCTTTCTATCGATAATTGGCACGCATACGTGCTATTCGATGTTTCCTATCGTTCTGCATCGACGGTAGGTAAGGATTCACTACCCAGCTCCCGCAATCGTTCTTTCTATCGATAATTGGCACGAATACGTGATATTCGATGTATCCAATCGTTCTGCATCGACGGTAGGTAAGGATTCACTTCCCAGCTGCCGCAATCGTTCTTTCTATCGATAATTGGCACGAATACGAGATATTTGATCTTTCCAATCGTTTTGCATCGACGGTAGGTAAGGATTCATTTCCCAGCGCCCGGAATCGTTCTTTCTATCGATAATTGGAACGAATACGTGATATTCGATGTTTCCAATCGTTCTGTATCGACGGTAGGTAAGGATTCACTTCCCAGCTCCCGCAATCGTTTTTTCTATCAATAATTGGTACGAATACGTGATATTCGAAGTTTCCAATCGTTCTGCATCGACGGTAGATAAGGATTCACTTCCCAGCTCCCGCAATCGTTCATTTTATCGATAATTTTCACGAATACGTGATATTCGATGTTTCCAATCATCTGCATCGACGGTAGGTAAGGATTCACTTCCCAGCTCCCGCAATCGTTCTTTCTATCGATAATTTTCACGAATACGTGATATTCGATGTTTCCAATCTTCTGCATCGACGGTAGGTAAGAATTCACTTCCCAGCTCCCGCAATCGTTCTATCTATCGATAATTGGCACGAATACGAGATATTCGATGTTTCCAATCGTTCTGCATCGATAGTAGAAAAGGATTCACTTTCCAGCTCCCGCAATCTTTCTTTGTATCGATAATTGGCACGAATAAGTTCAATTCGATGTTACCAATCGTTCTGTATCGACGGTAGGTAAGGATTCACTTCCCAGCTCACGCAATCGTTCTTTCTATCGATAATTGGCACGAATACGTGATATTCGATGTTTGCAATCGTTCTCCATCGACGGTAGAGAAGGATTCACTTCCCACTTCCCGCAATCGTTCTTGAAATCATCAATTGGCACGAATACGTGATATTCGATGTACCCAATCGTTCTGCATCGAAGGTAGATAAGGATTCACTTACCAGCTCCCGCAATCGTTCTATCTATCGATAATTGGCACGAATACGGGATATTCGATGTTTCCAATCGTTCTGCATCGACGGTAGGTAAGGATTCACTTCCCAGCTCCCGCAATCGTTCTTTCTATCGATAATTGGCACGAATATATGATATTCGATGTTTCCAATCGTTCTGCATCGAAGGTATATAAGGATTCATTTCCCAGCTCCCGCAATCGTTCTTTCTATCGATAATTGGCACGCATACGTGTTATTCGATGTTTCCTATCGTTCTGCATCGACGGTAGGTAAGGATTCACTACCCAGCTCCCGCAATCGTTCTTTCTATCGATAATTGGCACGAATACGTGATATTCGATGTTTCCAATCGTTCTGTATCGACGGTAGGTAAGGATTCACTTCCCAGCTCCCGCAATCGTTCTTTCTATCGATAATTGGCACGATTACATGATATTCGATGTTTCCAATCGTTTTGCATCGACGGTAGGTATGGATTCATTTCCCAGCTCCCGCAGTCGTTCTTTCTATCGATAATTGGCACGAATACGTGATATTCGATGTTTCCAATCGTTCTGCATCGACGGTAGGTAAGGATTCACTTCCCAGCTCCCGCAATCGTTCTTTCTATCGATAATTGGCACGATTACATGATATTCGATGTTTCCAATCGTTTTGCATTGACGGTGGGTCAGGAATCATTTCCCAGCTCCCGCAATCGTTCTTTCTATCGATAGTTGGCACGAATACGTGATATTCGATGTTTCCAATCGTTCTGCATCGATAGTAGAAAAGGATTCACTTCCCAGCTCCCGCAATCGTTTTTTCTATAAATAATTGGCACGAATACGTGATATTCGATGTTTCCAATCGTTCTGCATCGACGGTAGATAAGGATTCACTTCCCAGCTCCCGCAATCGTTCTTTCTATCGATAATTTTCACGAATACGTGATATTCGATGTTTCCAATCATCTGCATCGACGGTAGGTAAGAATTCACTTCCCACCTCCCGCAATCGTTCTTTCTATCGATAATTGGCACGAATACGTGATATTCGATGTTTGCAATCGTTCTCCATCGACGGTAGAGAAGGATTCACTTCCCAGTTCCCGCAATCGTTCTTGAAATCGTCAATTGGCACGAATAAGTTCTATTCGATGTTTCCAATCGTTCTGTATCGACGGTAGTTAAGGATTCACTTCCCAGCTCCCGCAATCGTTTTTTCTATAAATAATTGGCACGAATACGTGATATTCGATGTTTCCAATCGTTCTGCATCGACGGTAGATAAGGATTCACTTCCCAGCTCCCGCAATCGTTCTTTCTATCGATAATTTTCACGAATACGTGATATTCGATGTTTCCAATCATCTTGATGTAAAAGGATGGGAAATCAACGAGACGGTTTTCACTCAGCGTGAACAGGAAGAAGTTTTAATAGAGTGAAGAGTGTCGTAGGCAAAAGAAACAAAAGAATAAACATACAATATACGTGAAGCTATCAGCAGCGGGAGATTATAAATCCAACACTCCCTCTTAATCTACCGTGCTAAATAAAATAAATTACACAAACCCATTTGTTGCGTACAAAATAAATGCTTAGATTTATGCAGTGGCTTAGTAAGAATATCTGCCGTCATGTTATCAGTATCCTTATAATCAAGTACTATTAACCTATCCTGTACTGCATTACGAATAAAATGGTATCTTACATCTACATGTTTTGTACGATTATGGTATTTGTCGTTTTCAACGAGTTTCTGACTACTTTGATTATCATTATATATTAATATTGGTTTGTCGCCAGTCGCTGTTATTTCTTGCAGTAGTCGTCTCAGGTACAGGGCTTCCTTTGCGGATTCGGCCAACGCCATGTACTCCGCTTCTGTGCTGGAGAGTGCAACAGTACGTTGCTTCCTAGATTCCCAGCTAACAGCTGCCCCTCCCAGCACATAGACATAGCCAGTGTAGGACCGCCGGTCATCTTCATCCCCAGCATAATTTGCATCAGCATACCCTATCAAGTCAAATAAACCTCTTTTATATGTAAGACTATAATTCAAGGTACAGTAATGTCTCGCACTGTGTTCAAAATCGTGATTCGATGGCTGTTCATTTTCTATCCCCCCTACTTGGGGCCGCCTCCCTTGGATTCTGGGAAGTGTCGTTCGGATCACTTTTGATGTTGTGATTTACGAAAACCGAGGCAGCCCAGCGTGGAGTACGAGGAAGGGGCAAATTTAAATGCCCGTGTACGTGTGACACAAACTAACGCAATCAAAATTTAATATTAAAACTTGCTTATTTTTTGTCCGTTTTAAATGAAATTTTACAAACATATTTGTTACAATCTCCCGATTAAAATGACACCAAACACGACATAGTTTGAATAATTTTTACTTATCATGGTAGTAATAATTGTATTCCCCTTTATTATTGTGAGATTATGAATTTGGAAAAATTATAATTTGATGTCTAATTACACTAAATTGTATTTTTATTATTATGTTTACTTAATATTTCTGTTTATTATGTTTACATTATATATTTACTTAATATTTCTGATGCGATGAGTGGCTAGTGTTAGAATATTTGAAGTACGTGAACGGCTGAGACAGGCCATGTGCATTTCCTCGATGCACACTATCATTGTCTAGCATAGCTTTTGCATAAAATGGTCAAAAAGGGTCATGGTGACGTAGGCGTCCTTACGACCGACGCTTTTGCCAAGGAAAGGCATTTTTGTATAGACTACGATTTTGTATAGACGATAATTTTGATTGCGTTAGTATTGTCTCACACGTACAAAGGGATTTAAACGTGCATAGAATAGTAGCAATGATTCGCACTGTGTTCATCGCTCGGGACCGAATGTGAACAGCCATCGTGTACAGACACGATTCTCGAGCGTCAGGTCACCTTCAATGTTGTGGCAACAGAGACTCGAGGCAGCGACCAGGAAAAAAATCAGGCAAGTTTAAATACCCGTGTACGTGAGACAACACTAACGCGATCAAAATTTAAGAATAAAACTTCTGCATTTTTGGTCCGTTTTAAATGAAATTTTACCAACATGTTCGTTACAATCTCCTGATTAAAATGACACCAAACACGACATAGATTGGTGCCATGGGACTGATTGTTTCGAAGACCATTATTACTATCATGATAAGTAAAAATTGTCCAAACTATGTCGTGTTTGCTGTCATTTTAATCAGGAGATTGTAAGGAACATGTTGGTAAAATTTCATTTAAAACGGACCAAAAATGCAGAAGTTTTATTCTTACTTTTTGATCGCGTTGGTATTGTCTCACGCACACGGGTATTTTATCTTGCCTCTTTCCTGGAACGCTGCCTCGAGCCTCGGCTGCCACAACATCAAAGGCGATCCGACTCGCTCGAGAATCGTGTCTGTACACGATGGCTGTTCACATTCGGTCCCGAGCGATGAACACAGTGCGAATCATTACTGTACCTTTGACGTATCGAAGAACTCTCTTTGCGGCCTGCCAGTGTTCCTCGGTGTAGCAAGAGTTGTATTGGCTTAACACACTGGCCGCATGTGCAATGTCTGGCCTGGTACATGTTGCTAGGTACATCAGGCATCCAATTAGCTTCTGGTATGGAATTTCAGGCCGGTTCATCCTTTCTCCTTTTGGCTTGCCCAGCTTCACATTGGGATCCAATGGTGTACTAACTGACTTGCAGTCGCCCATTCCAAAAATTTGCATAATTCTTTCTGCATAATGTCTCTGATCAATTGTTAAAGATTCATTTTTTCTGTCCCGTGTGACTCTGATACCGAGACACTCTTTCAGCTCTCCCAAGTCTCTCATCTTGTACCTTTTGAACAGTATATTTTTGATTTCTTCCTTTTCTTTTGCATCATTGAAAAATACTATGCAATCATCAACGTACAAGGCACATATTATGGTGACACTTTCAGTGATTTTGAAATATACGCAAGGCTCATATTTGCTTCGTGCAAATCCAAGTCGGGTCATTGTTCCGTCAATTTCCTTATTCCAAGCTCGAGATGCCTGTTTTAGGCCATAAATTGCTTTTCTCAACCGACATACTTTGTTTTCGTCTCCATCTGAAGTGAAACCTTCCGGTTGTTCCATAAAGACTTCCTCCTCCAATGTACCCTGAAGGAACGCAGTCATCACATCCCAATGGTGAATTTCTAGATTCATCTTGACTGCTAGTGCCAAGAGCATTCTGACTGTTGAGTGTCTCACAACAGGTGAGAAGGTCTCACAATAATCAATTCCATATTTTTGAGTAAAGCCCTTAGCAACCAACCTTGCTTTATATCTCTTAATGTCTCCACTGGTATCCTTCTTGGTCTTAAACACCCACCGAGAATCAACGACGTTTTTATTCTTCGGACGATCAACCAGTTCCCATGTTTCGTTATTAATGAGGGAATCATATTCGTCTTCCATTGCCTTTGTCCATTCTTTGGAATTTTTACTAGATAAAGCCTCAGCTCTGCTCTCTGGGTCATCCTGCAATCCCTGCTCAATTTCTGCATACCAAGAAAGAGCTTCTGGATATCTCGTCGGAGCTTGTCTTTTTCTTGTGGGATACCTCCGTTCAGTGACTTCATTCACTTCGTTATTTTGGTCAGATTCTCCGTAATTTCCTTCGTCTTCGTGTTCCCTGTCAGGCTGAAGATTACTTTGATTGACTTCCAATATCTCCACTACCCGCTCAGGATCCAGCACGACTGGCTCAGAGCCTTCTTCTACTGTGTTTGTGTTTCTATTATCTTTCACATTGTTGGAATTCTCAACAAAAATCACATCACGTGCTTTAACAATACCCTTCGTGCTTGGATTGAACAACCGGTATGCATCAATTTCCTCATAATATCCAACTTCTGTCATAAATTCAACAAACTTTAGCGATACCTCGTCTTTACTTTTCAGTAAGTATCCAAAACACTTACGTGTGTAGTCGTCTACGAAAGTTAATAGATATCTGGCTCCTCCCCACGTTGCTTGACTCATTGGACCGCATAAATCCGAATGGACAAGTTCCAAAACTTGCTTGCTTCTCAGATGTGGACCTATTTTCTTAAAAGGTCTGCGATGTTGCTTACCTTCAATGCATGCCACACAAGGTGGCAGATTCTCAGGTTCAGAGTAATTTAAGCCTGTTGCTAAACCATTCTTCAATGTTGCCATCATTTTCTTTGAAAGATGACCTAGTCGTCTATGCCATAAATTGTGATTTGTCACAACTGACAACATTGATGTCTCATTTATCTCTTCATTTGGTATAGTCTTCCTCTCCAGATCCACTCTGTAGATACCATTTACTCTTGTGCCTGAAAGCTCAACGTCTCCTGTGATAACACAATTGTCGTTTCGGTAGACTTTACAAGTATCATTATCAAATACCACAATCCGACCCTTGTCAGCTATCTTTCCTACTGAGAGTAGGTTTGCGGATAACTTAGGCACATGAAGAGCATCTTTTATAGTAAACGTGTCATTTTTTCTTGACATGACCTTTATATCACCTATGTGTGTGCTCTTTACCTTATGCTTACTTGCTACCAGTACCTCTGTGTCCATTGGCTTTCTATTGATCATCCAATCCTCCCTCAGTGTCATATGAGAACTCGAGCAAGAATCTATGTACCAATCAGTCGCATCAAATTCTGCTGCAGCAAAGGAAGTAGTTAAAAGGCTTTTATCTTCTCTCCTAAAACCTTTCTTTTCCTCGTGAGGCCTGTATTTTCCTTTCTTTTTCCTCCTTGGACACTGAGAACTGAAATGACCAGACTCTTTACAATTGTAGCAAATAATATCTCGTACCTGATTTACAGCAGTTTGGGCTTTCTTTTCCTTGTATTTGTGCTTTATTGCAAACACTGACTCCTGACTTGCCATTCCCATGTCACGCAGATCAGTTTGCAGCAATTTAGACTTGACTACGTCGCTGGTTAATTGTATGTTCATGCTTTGGAAAGCCATAATCATAGGTCCATACTCTGAGGGTAGGCCACTCAACATTATTGCAGCCAGTAGTTCATCGTCTAAGGGTTTCTTGACATCTGATAATTGATGTGCTACTGACATGATTTCAGAGATGTACTTACTCATGGAATCAAAGTCATGTAGCTTCAAGTTGAATAATTGTATCAACAGTCGCAAACGACGACCAAGCCCTTTGTCTTCATATGCTTCAGCCAAACCATTCCAAGCTTCGCGAGCCGTTTTCGCGCTTCTCACGTGGGCAAACGCATCCTTCCTTACACTAAGACATATTTTTGCCAATGCTCTCTGATCCTTGTTTTCATCAGTATGCTCGTTATTTATACACTCCCATAGCCCGTCGTGGACTAAATACATCCGCATTAAAAACTTCCAATCGTTATAATTAGAAGGACCTTCCAATTTTTCAATCGATGGTACACTGCCACTTACGCTAAGAGACATATTCGACACGGCTGCTTGCATATTCGAAGCCTCTCCCTGATCCGTCATATTTAAATCGGCTTAGCTTCTTTACTTTTAGTTCAAAGAAAGATGATAGAAACAAAGACCATTAGCACGTGGTTGCAGGTTAGAAACAAATCGACTACGTTACTGTTTCAAATCCATGATAGATCGACAGAATATTATTGTCCGCAAATAAAGGATAAAAATACTGCACAATTATTATACTTTACAAAGTCCAGTGTCTGGGCCCATAACCTGATGTAAAAGGATGGGAAATCAACGAGACGGTTTTCACTCAGCGTGAACAGGAAGAAGTTTTAATAGAGTGAAGAGTGTCGTAGGCAAAAGAAACAAAAGAATAAACATACAATATACGTGAAGCTATCAGCAGCGGGAGATTATAAATCCAACACATCTGCATCGACGGTAGGTAAGGATTCACTTCCCACCTCCCGCAATCGTTCTATCTATCGATAATTGGCACGAATACGAGATATTCGATGTTTCCAATCGTTCTGCATCGAAGGTAGATAAGGATTCACTTACCAGCGCCCGCAATCGTTCTTACTATCGATAATTGGTACGAATACGTGATATTTGATCTTTCCAATCGTTTTGCATCGACGGTAGGTAAGGATTCATTTCCCAGCGCCCGCAATCGTTCTTTCTATCGATAATTTTCACGAATACGTGATATTCGATGTTTCCAATCATCTGCATCGACGGTAGGTAAGAATTCACTTCCCACCTCCCGCAATCGTTCTATCTATCGATAATTGGCACGAATACGAGATATTCGATGTTTCCAATCGTTCTGCATCGACGGTAGATAAGGATTCATTTCCCAGCTCCCGCAATCGTTCTTTCTATCGATAATTGGCACGCATACGTGCTATTCGATGTTTCCTATCGTTCTGCATCGACGGTAGGTAAGGATTCACTACCCAGCTCCCGCAATCGTTCTTTCTATCGATAATTGGCACGAATACGTGATATTCGATGTATCCAATCGTTCTGCATCGAAGGTAGATAAGGATTCACTTACCAGCGCCCGCAATCGTTCTTACTATCGATAATTGGTACGAATACGTGATATTTGATCTTTCCAATCGTTTTGCATCGACGGTAGGTAAGGATTCATTTCCCAGCGCCCGCAATCGTTCTTTCTATCGATAATTTTCACGAATACGTGATATTCGATGTTTCCAATCATCTGCATCGACGGTAGGTAAGAATTCACTTCCCACCTCCCGCAATCGTTCTATCTATCGATAATTGGCACGAATACGAGATATTCGATGTTTCCAATCGTTCTGCATCGACGGTAGATAAGGATTCATTTCCCAGCTCCCGCAATCGTTCTTTCTATCGATAATTGGCACGCATACGTGCTATTCGATGTTTCCTATCGTTCTGCATCGACGGTAGGTAAGGATTCACTACCCAGCTCCCGCAATCGTTCTTTCTATCGATAATTCGCACGAATACGTGATATTCGATGTTTCCAATCGTTCTGCATCGACGGTAGGTAAGGATTCACTTCCCAGCTCCCGCAATCGTTCTTTCTATCGATAATTGGCACGATTACATGATATTCGATGTTTCCAATCGTTTTGCATTGACGGTGGGTCAGGAATCATTTCCCAGCTCCCGCAATCGTTCTTTCTATCGATAGTTGGCACGAATACGTGATATTCGATGTTTCCAATCGTTCTGCATCGATAGTAGAAAAGGATTCACTTTCCAGCTCCCGCAATCTTTCTTTGTATCGATAATTGGCACGAATAAGTTCTATTCGATGTTTCCAATCGTTCTGTATCGACGGTAGGTAAGGATTCACTTCCCAGCTCCCGCAATCGTTTTTTCTATAAATAATTGGCACGAATACGTGATATTCGATGTTTCCAATCGTTCTGCATCGACGGTAGATAAGGATTCACTTCCCAGCTCCCGCAATCGTTCTTTCTATCGATAATTTTCACGAATACGTGATATTCGATGTTTCCAATCATCTGCATCGACGGTAGGTAAGAATTCACTTCCCACCTCCCGCAATCGTTCTTTCTATCGATAATTGGCACGAATACGTGATATTCGATGTTTGCAATCGTTCTCCATCGACGGTAGAGAAGGATTCACTTCCCAGTTCCCGCAATCGTTCTTGAAATCGTCAATTGGCACGAATAAGTTCTATTCGATGTTTCCAATCGTTCTGTATCGACGGTAGTTAAGGATTCACTTCCCAGGTCCCGCAATCGTTTTTTCTATAAATAATTGGCACGAATACGTGATATTCGATGTTTCCAATCGTTCTGCATCGACGGTAGATAAGGATTCACTTCCCAGCTCCCGCAATCGTTCTTTCTATCGATAATTTTCACGAATACGTGATATTCGATGTTTCCAATCATCTGCATCGACGGTAGGTAAGGATTCACTTCCCACCTCCCGCAATCGTTCTATCTATCGATAATTGGCACGAATACGAGATATTCGATGTTTCCAATCGTTCTGCATCGAAGGTAGATAAGGATTCACTTACCAGCGCCCGCAATCGTTCTTACTATCGATAATTGGTACGAATACGTGATATTTGATCTTTCCAATCGTTTTGCATCGACGGTAGGTAAGGATTCATTTCCCAGCGCCCGCAATCGTTCTTTCTATCGATAATTTTCACGAATACGTGATATTCGATGTTTCCAATCATCTGCATCGACGGTAGGTAAGAATTCACTTCCCACCTCCCGCAATCGTTCTATCTATCGATAATTGGCACGAATGCGAGATATTCGATGTTTCCAATCGTTCTGCATCGACGGTAGATAAGGATTCATTTCCCAGCTCCCGCAATCGTTCTTTCTATCGATAATTGGCACGCATACGTGCTATTCGATGTTTCCTATCGTTCTGCATCGACGGTAGGTAAGGATTCACTACCCAGCTCCCGCAATCGTTCTTTCTATCGATAATTGGCACGAATACGTGATATTCGATGTATCCAATCGTTCTGCATCGAAGGTAGATAAGGATTCACTTACCAGCGCCCGCAATCGTTCTTACTATCGATAATTGGTACGAATACGTGATATTTGATCTTTCCAATCGTTTTGCATCGACGGTAGGTAAGGATTCATTTCCCAGCGCCCGCAATCGTTCTTTCTATCGATAATTTTCACGAATACGTGATATTCGATGTTTCCAATCATCTGCATCGACGGTAGGTAAGAATTCACTTCCCACCTCCCGCAATCGTTCTATCTATCGATAATTGGCACGAATACGAGATATTCGATGTTTCCAATCGTTCTGCATCGACGGTAGATAAGGATTCATTTCCCAGCTCCCGCAATCGTTCTTTCTATCGATAATTGGCACGCATACGTGCTATTCGATGTTTCCTATCGTTCTGCATCGACGGTAGGTAAGGATTCACTACCCAGCTCCCGCAATCGTTCTTTCTATCGATAATTCGCACGAATACGTGATATTCGATGTATCCAATCGTTCTGCATCGACGGTAGGTAAGGATTCACTTCCCAGCTGCCGCAATCGTTCTTTCTATCGATAATTGGCACGAATACAGGATATTCGATGTTTACCATCGTTCTGCATTGACGGTATGTAAGGATTCATTTCCCAGCTCCCGCAATCGTTCTTTCTATCGATAATTGGCACGCATACGTGCTATTCGATGTTTCCTATCGTTCTGCATCGACGGTAGGTAAGGATTCACTACCCAGCTCCCGCAATCGTTCTTTCTATCGATAATTGGCACGAATACGTGATATTCGATGTATCCAATCGTTCTGCATCGACGGTAGGTAAGGATTCACTTCCCAGCTGCCGCAATCGTTCTTTCTATCGATAATTGGCACGAATACGAGATATTTGATCTTTCCAATCGTTTTGCATCGACGGTAGGTAAGGATTCATTTCCCAGCGCCCGGAATCGTTCAATCTATCGATAATTGGAACGAATACGTGATATTCGATGTTTCCAATCGTTCTGTATCGACGGTAGGTAAGGATTCACTTCCCAGCTCCCGCAATCGTTTTTTCTATCAATAATTGGTACGAATACGTGATATTCGAAGTTTCCAATCGTTCTGCATCGACGGTAGATAAGGATTCACTTCCCAGCTCCCGCAATCGTTCTTTTTATCGATAATTTTCACGAATACGTGATATTCGATGTTTCCAATCATCTGCATCGACGGTAGGTAAGGATTCACTTCCCAGCTCCCGCAATCGTTCTTTCTATCGATAATTTTCACGAATACGTGATATTCGATGTTTCCAATCTTCTGCATCGACGGTAGGTAAGAATTCACTTCCCAGCTCCCGCAATCGTTCTATCTATCGATAATTGGCACGAATACGAGATATTCGATGTTTCCAATCGTTCTGCATCGATAGTAGAAAAGGATTCACTTTCCAGCTCCCGCAATCTTTCTTTGTATCGATAATTGGCACGAATAAGTTCAATTCGATGTTACCAATCGTTCTGTATCGACGGTAGGTAAGGATTCACTTCCCAGCTCACGCAATCGTTCTTTCTATCGATAATTGGCACGAATACGTGATATTCGATGTTTGCAATCGTTCTCCATCGACGGTAGAGAAGGATTCACTTCCCACTTCCCGCAATCGTTCTTGAAATCATCAATTGGCACGAATACGTGATATTCGATGTACCCAATCGTTGTGCATCGACGGTAGGTAAGGATTCATTTCCCAGCGCCCGCAATCGTTCTTTCTATCGATAATTTTCACGAATACGTGATATTCGATGTTTCCAATCATCTGCATCGACGGTAGGTAAGAATTCACTTCCCACCTCCCGCAATCGTTCTATCTATCGATAATTGGCACGAATACGAGATATTCGATGTTTCCAATCGTTCTGCATCGACGGTAGATAAGGATTCATTTCCCAGCTCCCGCAATCGTTCTTTCTATCGATAATTGGCACGCATACGTGCTATTCGATGTTTCCTATCGTTCTGCATCGACGGTAGGTAAGGATTCACTACCCAGCTCCCGCAATCGTTCTTTCTATCGATAATTCGCACGAATACGTGATATTCGATGTATCCAATCGTTCTGCATCGACGGTAGGTAAGGATTCACTTCCCAGCTGCCGCAATCGTTCTTTCTATCCATAATTGGCACGAATACGTGTTATACGATGCTTGCAATCGTTCTCCATCGACGGTAGAGAAGGATTCAGTTCCCAGCTCCCGCAATCGTTCTTTCTATCGATAATTGGCACGAATACAGGATATTCGATGTTTACCATCGTTCTGCATTGACGGTATGTAAGGATTCATTTCCCAGCTCCCGCAATCGTTCTTTCTATCGATAATTGGCACGCATACGTGCTATTCGATGTTTCCTATCGTTCTGCATCGACGGTAGGTAAGGATTCACTACCCAGCTCCCGCAATCGTTCTTTCTATCGATAATTGGCACGAATACGTGATATTCGATGTATCCAATCGTTCTGCATCGACGGTAGGTAAGGATTCACTTCCCAGCTGCCGCAATCGTTCTTTCTATCGATAATTGGCACGAATACGAGATATTTGATCTTTCCAATCGTTTTGCATCGACGGTAGGTAAGGATTCATTTCCCAGCGCCCGGAATCGTTCTTTCTATCGATAATTGGAACGAATACGTGATATTCGATGTTTCCAATCGTTCTGTATCGACGGTAGGTAAGGATTCACTTCCCAGCTCCCGCAATCGTTTTTTCTATCAATAATTGGTACGAATACGTGATATTCGAAGTTTCCAATCGTTCTGCATCGACGGTAGATAAGGATTCACTTCCCAGCTCCCGCAATCGTTCTTTTTATCGATAATTTTCACGAATACGTGATATTCGATGTTTCCAATCATCTGCATCGACGGTAGGTAAGGATTCACTTCCCAGCTCCCGCAATCGTTCTTTCTATCGATAATTTTCACGAATACGTGATATTCGATGTTTCCAATCTTCTGCATCGACGGTAGGTAAGAATTCACTTCCCAGCTCCCGCAATCGTTCTATCTATCGATAATTGGCACGAATACGAGATATTCGATGTTTCCAATCGTTCTGCATCGATAGTAGAAAAGGATTCACTTTCCAGCTCCCGCAATCTTTCTTTGTATCGATAATTGGCACGAATAAGTTCAATTCGATGTTACCAATCGTTCTGTATCGACGGTAGGTAAGGATTCACTTCCCAGCTCACGCAATCGTTCTTTCTATCGATAATTGGCACGAATACGTGATATTCGATGTTTGCAATCGTTCTCCATCGACGGTAGAGAAGGATTCACTTCCCACTTCCCGCAATCGTTCTTGAAATCATCAATTGGCACGAATACGTGATATTCGATGTACCCAATCGTTCTGCATCGAAGGTAGATAAGGATTCACTTACCAGCTCCCGCAATCGTTCTATCTATCGATAATTGGCACGAATACGGAATATTCGATGTTTCCAATCGTTCTGCATCGACGGTAGGTAAGGATTCACTTCCCAGCTCCCGCAATCGTTCTTTCTATCGATAATTTTCACGAATACGTGATATTCGATGTTTCCAATCTTCTGCATCGACGGTAGGTAAGAATTCACTTCCCAGCTCCCGCAATCGTTCTATCTATCGATAATTGGCACGAATACGAGATATTCGATGTTTCCAATCGTTCTGCATCGATAGTAGAAAAGGATTCACTTTCCAGCTCCCGCAATCTTTCTTTGTATCGATAATTGGCACGAATAAGTTCAATTCGATGTTACCAATCGTTCTGTATCGACGGTAGGTAAGGATTCACTTCCCAGCTCCCGCAATCGTTCTTTCTATCGATAATTGGCACGAATACATGATATTCGATGTTTCCAATCGTTCTGCATCGACGGTAGATAAGGATTCATTTCCCAGCTCCCGCAATCGTTCTTTCTATCGATAATTGGCACGCATACGTGTTATTCGATGTTTCCTATCGTTCTGCATCGACGGTAGGTAAGGATTCACTACCCAGCTCCCGCAATCGTTCTTTCTATCGATAATTGGCACGAATACGTGATATTCGATGTTTCCAATCGTTCTGTATCGACGGTAGGTAAGGATTCACTTCCCAGCTCCCGCAATCGTTTTTTCTATCAATAATTGGTACGAATACGTGATATTCGAAGTTTCCAATCGTTCTGCATCGACGGTAGATAAGGATTCACTTCCCAGCTCCCGCAATCGTTCTTTTTATCGATAATTTTCACGAATACGTGATATTCGATGTTTCCAATCATCTGCATCGACGGTAGGTAAGGATTCACTTCCCAGCTCCCGCAATCGTTCTTTCTATCGATAATTTTCACGAATACGTGATATTCGATGTTTCCAATCTTCTGCATCGACGGTAGGTAAGGATTCACTTCCCAGCTCCCGCAATCGTTCTTTCTATCGATAATTGGCACGAATACATGATATTCAATGTTTCCAATCGTTTTGCATCGACGGTAGGCATGGATTCATTTCCCAGCTCCCGCAATCGTTCTTTCTATCGATAATTGGCCCGAATACGTGATATTCGATGTTTGCAATCGTTCTCCATCGACGGCAGAGAAGGATTCACTTCCCAGCTCCCGCAATCGTTCTTTCTATCGATAATTGGCACGAATACATGATATTCGATGTTTCCAATCGTACTGCATCGACGGTAGGTAAGAATTCACTTCCCACCTCCCGCAATCGTTCTATCTATCGATAATTGGCACGAATACGAGATATTCGATGTTTCCAATCATCTGCATCGACGGTAGGTAAGAATTCACTTCCCACATCCCGCAATCGTTCTATCTATCGATAATTGGCACGAATAAGTTCAATTCGATGTTTCCAATCGTTCTGTATCGACGGTAGGTAAGGATTCACTTCCCAGCTCACGCAATCGTTCTTTCTATCGATAATTGGCACGAATACGTGATATTCGATGTTTGCAATCGTTCTCCATCGACGGTAGAGAAGGATTCACTTCCCAGTTCCCGCAATCGTTCTTGAAATCGTCAATTGGTACGAATACGTGATATTCGATGTTTCCAATCGTTCTGCATCGACGGTAGATAAGGATTCACTTCCCAGCTCCCGCAATCGTTCTTTCTATCGATAATTTTCACGAATACGTGATAGTCGATGTTTCCAATCATCTGCATCGACGGTAGGTAAGAATTCACTTCCCACCTCCCGCAATCGTTCTATCTATCGATAATTGGCACGACTACGGGATATTCGATGTTTCCAATCGTTCTGCATCGACGGTAGATAAGGATTCATTTCCCAGCTCCCGCAATCGTTCTTTCTATCGATAATTGGCACGCATACGTGTTATTCGATGTTTCCTATCGTTCTGCATCGACGGTAGGTAAGAATTCACTTCCCACCTCCCGCAATCGTTCTATCTATCGATAATTGGCACGACTACGGGATATTCGATGTTTCCAATCGTTCTGCATCGACGGTAGATAAGGATTCATTTCCCAGCTCCCGCAATCGTTCTTTCTATCGATAATTGGCACGCATACGTGCTATTCGATGTTTACCTATCGTTCTGCATCGACGGTAGGTAAGGATTCACTACCCAGCTCCCGCAATCGTTCTTTCTATCGATAATTGGCACGAATACAGAATATTCGATGTTTACCATCGTTCTGCATTGACGGTAGATAAGGATTCATTTCCCAGCTCCCGCAATCGTTCTTTCTATCGATAATTGGCACGCATACGTGTTATTCGATGTTTCCTATCGTTCTGCATCGACGGTAGGTAAGAATTCACTTCCCACCTCCCGCAATCGTTCTATCTATCGATAATTGGCACGACTACGGGATATTCGATGTTTCCAATCGTTCTGCATCGACGGTAGATAAGGATTCATTTCCCAGCGCCCGCAATCGTTCTTTCTATCGATAATTGGCCCGAATACGTGATATTCGATGTTTGCAATCGTTCTCCATCGACGGCAGAGAAGGATTCACTTCCCAGCTCCCGCAATCGTTCTTTCTATCGATAATTGGCACGCATACGTGCTATTCGATGTTTCCTATCTTTCTGCATCGACGGTAGGTAAGGATTCACTACCCATCTCCCGCAATCCTTCTTTCTATCGATAATTGGCACGAATACGTTATATTCGATGTTTCCAATCGTTGTGTATCGCCGGTAGGTAAGGATAGACTTCTCAGCTCCCGCAATCGTTGTTTCTATCGATAATTGGCACGAATACGTGATATTCGATGTTTCCAATCGTTCTGCATCGACGGTAGGTAAGGATTCACTTCCCAGCTCCCGCAATCGTTCTTTCTTTCGATAATTGGCACGAATACATGATATTCGATGTTTCCAATCGTTTTGCATCGACGGTAGGTATGGATTCATTTCCCAGCTCCCGCAATCGTTCTTTCTATCGATAATTGGCCCGAATACGTGATATTCGATGTTTGCAATCGTTCTCCATCGACGGCAGAGAAGGATTCACTTCCCAGCTCCCGCAATCGTTCTTTCTATCGATAATTGGCACGAATACGAGATATTCGATGTTTCCAATCATCTGCATCGACGGTAGGTAAGAATTCACTTCCCACCTCCCGCAATCGTTCTATCTATCGATAATTGGCACGAATAAGTTCACTTCGATGTTTTCAATCGTTCTGTATCGACGGTAGGTAAGGATTCACTTCCCAGCTCACGCAATCGTTCTTTCTATCGATAATTGGCACGAATACGTGATATTCGATGTTTGCAATCGTTCTCCATCGACGGTAGAGAAGGATTCACTTCCCAGTTGCCGCAATCGTTCTTGAAATCGTCAATTGGCACGAATACGTGATATTCGATGTATCCAATCGTTCTGCATCGAAGGTAGATAAGGATTCACTTACCAGCTCCCGCCATCGTTCTATCTATCGATAATTGGCACGAATACGAGATATTCGATGTTTCCAATCGTTCTGCATCGACGGTAGGTAAGGATTCACGTCCCAGCTCCCACAATCGTTCTTTCTATCGATAATTGGCACGAATACATGACATTCGATGTTCCCAATCGTTTTGCATTGACGGTAGGTAAGGGTTCATTTCCCAGCGCCCGCAATCGTTCTTTCTATCGATAATTTTCACGAATACGTGATATTCGATGTTTCCAATCATCTGCATCGACGGTAGGTAAGAATTCACTTCCCACCTCCCGCAATCGTTCTATCTATCGATAATTGGCACGAATACGAGATATTCGATGTTTCGAATCGTTCTGCATCGACGGTAGATAAGGATTCATTTCCCAGCTCCCGCAATCGTTCTTTCTATCGATAATTGGCACGCATACGTGCTATTCGATGTTTCCTATCGTTCTGCATCGACGGTAGGTAAGGATTCACTACCCAGCTCCCGCAATCGTTCTTTCTATCGATAATTGGCACGAATACGTGATATTCGATGCTTGCAATGGTTCTCCATCGACGGTAGAGAAGGATTCAGTTCCCAGCTCCCGCAATCGTTCTTTCTATCGATAATTGGCACGAATACAGGATATTCGATGTTTACCATCGTTCTGCATTGACGGTATGTAAGGATTCATTTCCCAGCGCACGCAATCGTTCTTTGTATCGATAATTGGCACGAATACGTGATATTCGAAGTTTGCTATCGTTCTCCATCGACGGTAGAGAAGGATTCAGTTCCCGGCTCCCGCAATCGTTCTTTCTATCAATAATTGGCACGAATACTTGATATTCGATGTTTCCAATCGTTCTGCATCGACGGTAGATAAGGATTCACTTCCCAGCTCCCGCAATCGTTCTTTTTATCGATAATTTTCACGAATACGTGATATTCGATGTTTCCAATCATCTGCATCGACGGTAGGTTAGGATTCACTTCCCAGCTCCCGCAATCGTTCTTTCTATCGATAATTTTCACGAATACGTGATATTCGATGTTTCCAATCTTCTGCATCGACGGTAGGTAAGAATTCACTTCCCAGCTCCCGCAATCGTTCTATCTATCGATAATTGGCACGAATACGAGATATTCGATGTTTCCAATCGTTCTGCATCGATAGTAGAAAAGGATTCACTTTCCAGCTCCCGCAATCTTTCTTTGTATCGATAATTGGCACGAATAAGTTCAATTCGATGTTACCAATCGTTCTGTATCGACGGTAGGTAAGGATTCACTTCCCAGCTCACGCAATCGTTCTTTCTATCGATAATTGGCACGAATACGTGATATTCGATGTTTGCAATCGTTCTCCATCGACGGTAGAGAAGGATTCACTTCCCACTTCCCGCAATCGTTCTTGAAATCATCAATTGGCACGAATACGTGATATTCGATGTACCCAATCGTTCTGCATCGAAGGTAGATAAGGATTCACTTACCAGCTCCCGCAATCGTTCTATCTATCGATAATTGGCACGAATACGGGATATTCGATGTTTCCAATCGTTCTGCATCGACGGTAGGTAAGGATTCACTTCCCAGCTCCCGCAATCGTTCTTTCTATCGATAATTGGCACGAATACATGATATTCGAGGTTTCCAATCGTTTTGCATTGAAGGTAGGTAAGGGTTCATTTCCCAGCGCCCGCAATCGTTCTTACTATCGATAATTGGCACGAATACGTGATATTTGATCTTTCCAATCGTTTTGCATCGACGGTAGGTAAGGATTCATTTCCCAGCGCCCGCAATCGTTCTTTCTGTCGGTAATTGGAACGAATACGTGATATTCGATGTTTCCAATCGTTCTGCATCGACGGTAGATAAGGATTCACTTCCCAGCTCCCGCAATCGTTCTTTTTATCGATAATTTTCACGAATACGTGATATTCGATGTTTCCAATCATCTGCATCGACGGTAGGTTAGGATTCACTTCCCAGCTCGCGCAATCGTTCTATCTATCGATAATTGGCACGAATACGGGATATTCGATGTTTCCAATCGTTCTGCATCGACGGTAGGTAAGGATTCACTTCCCAGCTCCCGCAATCGTTCTTTCTATCGATAATTTTCACGAATACGTGATATTCGATGTTTCCAATCATCTGCATCGACGGTAGGTAAGAATTCACTTCCCACCTCCCGCAATCGTTCTATCTATCGATAATTGGCACGAATACGAGATATTCGATGTTTCCAATCGTTCTGCATCGACGGTAGATAAGGATTCATTTCCCAGCTCCCGCAATCGTTCTTTCTATCGATAATTGGCACGCATACGTGCTATTCGATGTATCCAATCGTTCTGCATCGACGGTAGGTAAGGATTCACTTCCCAGCTGCCGCAATCGTTCTTTCTATCGATAATTGGCACGAATACGTGATATTCGATGCTTGCAATCGTTCTCCATCGACGGTAGAGAAGGATTCATTTCCCAGCTCCCGAAATCGTTCTTTCTATCGATAATTGGCACGAATACCTGATATTTGATCTTTCCAATCGTTTTGGATCGGCGGTAGGTAAGGATTCATTTCCCAGCGCCCGCAATCGTTCTTTGTATCGATAATTGGCACGAATACGTGATATTCGAAGTTTGCTATCGTTCTCCATCGACGGTAGGTAAGGATTCACTTCCCAGCTCCCGCAATCGTTCTTACTATCGATAATTGGCACGAATACGTGATATTCGATGTTTCCAATCGTTCTGCATCGACGGTAGATAAGGATTCACTTCCCAGCTCCCGCAATCGTTCTTTTTATCGATAATTTTCACGAATACGTGATATTCGATGTTTCCAATCATCTGCATCGACGGTAGGTAAGGATTCACTTCCCAGCTCCCGCAATCGTTCTTTCTATCGATAATTTTCACGAATACGTGATATTCGATGTTTCCAATCGTTCTGCATCGATAGTAGAAAAGGATTCACTTTCCAGCTCCCGCAATCTTTCTTTGTATCGATAATTGGCACGAATAAGTTCAATTCGATGTTACCAATCGTTCTGTATCGACGGTAGGTAAGGATTCACTTCCCAGCTCACGCAATCGTTCTTTCTATCGATAATTGGCACGAATACGTGATATTCGATGTTTGCAATCGTTCTCCATCGACGGTAGAGAAGGATTCACTTCCCACTTCCCGCAATCGTTCTTGAAATCATCAATTGGCACGAATACGTGATATTCGATGTACCCAATCGTTCTGCATCGAAGGTAGATAAGGATTCACTTACCAGCTCCCGCAATCGTTCTATCTATCGATAATTGGCACGAATACGGGATATTCGATGTTTCCAATCGTTCTGCATCGACGGTAGGTAAGGATTCACTTCCCAGCTCCCGCAATCGTTCTTTCTATCGATAATTTTCACGAATACGTGATATTCGATGTTTACAATCTTCTGCATCGACGGTAGGTAAGAATTCACTTCCCAGCTCCCGCAATCGTTCTTTCTATCGATAATTTTCACGAATACGTGATATTCGATGTTTCCAATCTTCTGCATCGACGGTAGGTAAGAATTCACTTCCCAGCTCCCGCAATCGTTCTATCTATCGATAATTGGCACGAATACGGGATATTCGATGTTTCCAATCGTTCTGCATCGATAGTAGAAAAGGATTCACTATCCAGCTCCCGCAATCTTTCATTGTATCGATAATTGGCACGAATACGTTATATTCGATGTTTCCAATCGTTCTGTATCGACGGTAGGTATGGATTCACTACCCAGCTCCCGCAATCGTTCTTTCTATCGATAATTGGCACGAATACGTGATATTTGATCTTTCCACTCGTTTTGCATCGACGGTAGGTAAGGATTCATTTCCCAGCGCACGCAATCGTTCTTTGTATCGATAATTGGCACGAATACGTGATATTCGATGTTTCCAATCGTTCTGCATCGATAGTAGAAAAGGATTCACTATCCAGCTCCCGCAATCTTTCATTGTATCGATAATTGGCACGAATACGTTATATTCGATGTTTCCAATCGTTCTGTATCGACGGTAGGTATGGATTCACTACCCAGCTCCCGCAATCGTTCTTTCTATCGATAATTGGCACGAATACGTGATATTCGATGCTTGCAATCGTTCTCCATCGACGGTAGAGAAGGATTCAGTCCCCAGCTCCCGCAATCGTTCTTTCTATAAATAATTGGCACGAATACGTGATACTCGATGTTTCCAGTCGTTCTGCATCGACGGTAGGTAAGGATTCACTTCGCTGCTCCCGCAATCGTTCTTTCTATCGATAATTGGCACGAATACGTGATATTCGATGTTTCCAATCGTACTGCATCGACGGTAGGTAAGGATTCACTTCCCAGCTCCCGCAATTGTTCTTTCTATCGATAATTGGCACGAATACAGGATATTCGATGTTTACCATCGTTCTGCATTGACGGTATGTAAGGATTCATTTCCCAGCGCCCGCAATCGTTCTTTCTATCGATAATTGGCACGAATACCTGATATTTGATCTTTCCAATCGTTTTGCATCGACGGTAGGTAAGGATTTACTTAACAGCTCCCGCAATCGTTCTATCTATCGATAATTGGCACGAATACGAGATATTCGATGTTTCCAATCGTTCTGCATCGACGGTAGGTAAGGATTCACTTCCCAGCTCCCGCAATCGTTCTTTCTATCGATAATTGGCACGAATACGTGATATTCGATGTTTGCAATCGTACTGCATCGACGGTAGGTAAGGATTCACTTCCCAGCTCCCGCAATCGTTCTTTCTATCAATAATTGGCACGAATACGTGATATTCGATGTTTCCAATCGTACTGCATCGACGGTAGGTTAAGGATTCACTTCCCAGCTCCCGCAATTGTTCTTTCTATCGATAATTGGCACGAATACAGGATATTCGATGTTAACCATCGTTCTGCATTGACGGTATGTAAGGATTCATTTCCCAGCGCCCGCAATCGTTCTTTCTATCGATAATTGGCACGAATACCTGATATTTGATCTTTCCAATCGTTTTGCATCGACGGTAGGTAAGGATTCACTTAACAGCTCCCGCAATCGTTCTATCTATCGATAATTGGCACGAATACGTGATATTCGATGTTTCCAATCGTTCTCTATCGACGGTAGATAAGGATTCACTTCCCAGCTCCCGCAATCGTTCTTTCTATCGATAATTGGCACGAATACGTGATATTCGCTGTTTCCAATCGTTTTCCATCGACGGTAGGTAAGGATTCACTTCCCAGGTCCCGCAATCGTTCTTTCTACCGTCAATTGGCACGAATACGTGATATTCGATGTTTCCAATCGTTCTCTATCGGCGGTAGATAAGGTTTCACTTCCCAGCTGCCGCAATCGTTCTTTCTATCGATAATTGGCACGAATACGTGATATTCGATGCTTGCAATCGTTCTCCATCGACGGTAGAGAAGGATTCAGTTCCCAGCTCCCGCAATCGTTCTTTCTATCGATAATTGGCACGAATACGTGATATTCGATGTTTCCAATCGTTTTCCATCGACGGTAGGTAAGGATTCACTTCCCAGGTCCCGCAATCGTTCTTTCTATCGTCAATTGGCACGAATACGTGATATTCGTGGTTTCCAATCGTTCTGCATCGAGGGTAGGTAAGGATTCAGTCCCCAGCTCCCGCAATCGTTCTTTCTATAAATAATTGGCACGAATACGTGATACTCGATGTTTCCAGTCGTTCTGCATCGACGGTAGATAAGGATTCACTTCCCAGCTCCCGCAATCGTTCTTTCTATCGATAATTGGCACGAATACGTGATATTCGATGTTTCCAATCGTTCTGCATCGACGGTAGGTAAGGATTCACTTCCCAGCTCCCGCAATCGTTCTTTCTATCGATAATTGGCACGAATACATGATATTCGATGTTTCCAATCGTTCTGCATCGACGGTAGATAAGGATTCACTTCCCAGCTCCCGCAATCGTTCTTTCTATCGATAATTGGCACGCATACGTGATATTCGACGTTTCCAATCGTTTTGCATTGACGGTAGGTAAGGATTCATTTCCCAGCGCCCGCAATCGTTCTTTCTATCGATAATTGGCACGAATACGTGATATTTGATCTTTCCACTCGTTTTGCATCGACGGTAGGTAAGGATTCATTTCCCAGCGCACGCAATCGTTCTTTGTATCGATAATTGGCACGAATACGTGATATTCGATGTTTCCAATCGTTCTGCATCGATAGTAGAAAAGGATTCACTATCCAGCTCCCGCAATCTTTCATTGTATCGATAATTGGCACGAATACGTTATATTCGATGTTTCCAATCGTTCTGTATCGACGGTAGGTATGGATTCACTACCCAGCTCCCGCAATCGTTCTTTCTATCGATAATTGGCACGAATACGTGATATTCGATGCTTGCAATCGTTCTCCATCGACGGTAGAGAAGGATTCAGTCCCCAGCTCCCGCAATCGTTCTTTCTATAAATAATTGGCACGAATACGTGATACTCGATGTTTCCAGTCGTTCTGCATCGACGGTAGGTAAGGATTCACTTCGCTGCTCCCGCAATCGTTCTTTCTATCGATAATTGGCACGAATACGTGATATTCGATGTTTCCAATCGTACTGCATCGACGGTAGGTAAGGATTTACTTCCCAGCTCCCGCAATTGTTCTTTCTATCGATAATTGGCACGAATACAGGATATTCGATGTTTACCATCGTTCTGCATTGACGGTATGTAAGGATTCATTTCCCAGCGCCCGCAATCGTTCTTTCTATCGATAATTGGCACGAATACCTGATATTTGATCTTTCCAATCGTTTTGCATCGACGGTAGGTAAGGATTCACTTAACAGCTCCCGCAATCGTTCTATCTATCGATAATTGGCACGAATACGAGATATTCGATGTTTCCAATCGTTCTGCATCGACGGTAGGTAAGGATTCACTTCCCAGCTCCCGCAATCGTTCTTTCTATCGATAATTGGCACGAATACGTGATATTCGATGTTTGCAATCGTACTGCATCGACGGTAGGTAAGGATTCACTTCCCAGCTCCCGCAATCGTTCTTTCTATCGATAATTGGCACGAATACGTGATATTCGATGTTTCCAATCGTACTGCATCGACGGTAGGTAAGGATTCACTTCCCAGCTCCCGCAATTGTTCTTTCTATCGATAATTGGCACGAATACAGGATATTCGATGTTTACCATCGTTCTGCATTGACGGTATGTAAGGATTCATTTCCCAGCGCCCGCAATCGTTCTTTCTATCGATAATTGGCACGAATACCTGATATTTGATCTTTCCAATCGTTTTGCATCGACGGTAGGTAAGGATTCACTTAACAGCTCCCACAATCGTTCTATCTATCGATAATTGGCACGAATACGTGATATTCGATGTTTCCAATCGTTCTCTATCGACGGTAGATAAGGATTCACTTCCCAGCTCCCGCAATCGTTCTTTCTATCGATAATTGGCACGAATACGTGATATTCGCTGTTTCCAATCGTTCTGCATCGACGGTAGGTAAGGATTCACTTCCCAGCTCCCGCAATCTTTCATTGTATCGATAATTGGCACGAATACGTTATATTCGATGTTTCCAATCGTTCTGTATCGACGGTAGGTATGGATTCACTACCCAGCTCCCGCGATCGTTCTTTCTATCGATAATTGGCACGAATACGTGATATTCGATGCTTGCAATCGTTCTCCATCGACGGTAGAGAAGGATTCACTTCGCTGCTCCAGCAATCGTTCTTTCTATCGATAATTGGCACGAATACGTGATATTCGAAGTTTCCAATCGTTTTGCATTGACGGTAGGTAAGGATTCACTTCCCAGCTCCCGCAATCTTTCTTTCTATCGATAACACTGTTCAACACGGGTCTCATTTTGTAACCTTCACTAGGCGTTTCTTGTAGTCTTTAACGCGCTGAATACGAATCTGAAATCCGTTTTTCTCCAGAACGTACCATTTTTGAAAAAATCGATTTTGAAAAAAATCGCAATTTTTCAACTTTGGGAGTGTTTTGTACTTTTACGGTAATAGTTATTCAGTTCCCCTTGGTGCCAAATGATTCTTTGGAGTTTCACGAATAAAATGATATAAATAGTTGCTTGATTATAAACATTTAAATATTGGGTCTGGGAAAAAGTTCGTGGCGTTTTTCCCGATAGATGGCTTTAATTGCAAATAACTCTGGAAACAAAGATCGCATCTACGCCACTAAACGCTCGTTGGAAAGGTCACACTTCGAGCGTTACTTTGAGTATATAAACATTGAAATTGGTGCAGTGGTTGGAAAGTTTTAGGCGTTTGAAAATGGAGAAAAATAATGAAAAACTGCGCTATATTTTACAATATTATTACGACAAAGGGAAGAACGCTGCGCAGGCGTGTGAAAAAATTTGTGCTGTGTATGGTGAAGGTACTTTATCAAAATCTGCTGCGCGGAAATGGTTCGCTCGCTTTCGGTCTGGTAATTTTAATGTGAAAGATGAGTCACGCGCTGGTCGTCCAATCACTGAAAAAGTTGATGAAATTTTTGAAAAAGTCCAGCAAGATAAGCATATCAGCAGTGTCGATATTGGTATGGAGCTAGGCATTGACCACAAAACTGTTTTGAACCATTTACACAAAGCTGGCTACAAAAAGAAGCTCGATGTATGGGTTCCTCATGAGTTGAGTCCGAAAAACATGATAGACCGAATTAACATCTGCGATGTGCTGCTGAAGCGCAATGAAATCGAGCCATTTCTGAAACGTGTCATAACCGGTGATGAAAAATGGATCACGTATGACAATCGGAAGCGTCAAAGATCGTGGATAAGGGATGGTGAGCCGTCCCAAGCGTTTGCGAAGCCAGGATTGACGCCGAAAAAGGTAATGCTGTGTGTGTGGTGGGATTGGAAGGGAATCGTCCACCATGAGCTACTTCCAAATGGTCAGATGATTGATTCTCAACTCTACTGTGGGCAACTAGAGAGATTACGCCAGGCAATTGAAAGAAAACGGCCCGAATTGCATAATAGGAAAGGTGTTGTCTTCCACCATGACAACGCTCGACCACACACTTCTTTGATGACCCGTCAAAAATTGCGAGAGCTTGGATGGGAAGTTTTAATGCATCCACCGTATAGTCCAGACATAGCACCCTCTGACTATCACTTGTTCCGATCTCTGCAGAACTCTCTCAACGGAATTAAGCTGCTTTCAAAAGAAGCCTGTGAAAACCACTTCATTCAGTTTTTCAACCAGAAACCACAGAAGTTCTTCACCGATGGCATCATGGCTCTACCCGAAAAATGGCGAAACATTGTTGATAATAATGGAGCATATTTGGTTTAAATAAATTCATTTTCAAACTATAAGAAAACCAGCTGAATTTTACTAAAAAAACGCCACGAACTTTTTCCCAGACCCAATATGTTTAAATGATGATCAAAGTGAAAAGGACACCGAAAACGCACCCATTTTGGCCGATATTTTTCAATTTATTTCAAAAACTGAGGGTCTAGGAGAAAATCTGACTATGCCACGCGATAGAACAGACATTTCTGCTAAGGAAAGCACCAACGGAAGTTGCAAAATCATTTTCGTTTTTAATATAGAAGCGAAATAGTTTAGCAAAACACGCGGCGGTGGCAGTGGTACTCAATGACGGCAGTCGCTTCGCTTGCCGCTCAGCGTACTGGAATCGCTACACGCGCACGCCGCTGTTACCTTCTTGCAATATTATATTTAGTTTATGCAATCATTTAAGAAATATTATTTAATTATTTATAAACTTTTTATAACAAGCGCAAAAATATTGAAGTTGATATACGTATGTGATATACATACTTTGCACTACAGTAAAGAAGGAATAAAGAAACAACTCACATTTTTAAAACAGTTTAAACCATTGTTTTTTTTTAATATTTTAAGTACCTACATACTCTTCTATGAAGTCTCTCAGATTCTCAAGTGTCTACTTTTCGACTTTTGGTTCTTCGAATCGTTCCTAGTTCTATAACTAGAGAAGGGATGCTTATCTTGTTTATGTAAACAAGTATAAGGTGGCATCGGAGACCATCTCCAATATGCATCAGTTTGTATTCAGTTTTTGATTCGAAACACACGATTCTTTGCAGTTAGGTGAAACGTACAGTGCTTTTGTGAAATATAATTTGTAAAGTTTACAAGTTTATAGAGTAAAAATATTTTATCAGAGCACGTCAGTTAGGGGAAGACCTTTGTTTTCGAACACTAAGTAACAATGTCCCGTACGTGTGTAAATATGCCAGATAGGTTTTGTTATGTATGTGGTGAAGTGATTTTTCGAAACTATCAACGGAATATAACGGAACCCATTAAGGAAGCGTACGAAATATATTTTAATTGCAAAATTGGTGATCAGGACAAGGAGTGGGCTCCTCATGTGATCTGCACCAGATGCGCTACAGCCCTGTTGAAATATAAAAAGACTGGAAAAAGGGCAATAACTTTTAATATACCAATGGTTTGGAGGGAACCAACAAACCATACCACCGATTGCTACTTTTGTCTTACAGAAATATATGGGCATAGCTTTAAAAACAGGAACAAAATTTTATATCCTACTGTCTTATCGGCTATAAGACCAATGTATATAGAAGAAAATGCAGCTTCAGCACTTCCAGAAACCACACGTGCTATCACAAAATCAAATTCCGGCGAAGATACGTCCGATGAAGCCGAGCAAGAATTTTCAAAGGACGATGGCATTCATTTGATCAATCAAATGGATTTAAATGATTTGGTACGTGATTTGAATCTACCAAAAAATAAAGCAGAACTGTTGGCCTCCAGATTGCAGCAATGGAATCTACTAACACCAGAAACCTCTATTACTCATTTCCGAAAAAGATCTGAGGAATTTGAAGAATGTTTTCTTACGCACGAAAACTTATGTTACTGTCCGGACATAAAAATTCTTTTTGCCAAGCTAGGTTTTGAACATCAACCTAAAGAATGGAGGCTCTTTATAGATTCCTCGAAAACAAGTTTGAAAGCAGTACTTCTGCATAATGGGAATTTATACCCGTCAGTACCAATTGCGTACGGTGCGAAAGTAAAGGAAACGTATGACATTTTCCAAACAGTTTTACATAAAATTAGTTATGAAATGTACAATTGGCATATATGCGGAGATCTAAAAGTTATAGCCATATTAATGGGTCTTCAAAGTGGGTACACGAAATACTGTTGTTTTTTGTGCGAATGGGACAGTCGGGCGAAATCAGACCACTATACGCTCAAAAAATGGCCAGCAAGGAGAGGCTTCATCCCCGGAGAAAAAATATTAAAAATACAAATTTAGTACACAAGAATAACATTTATTTGCCGCCACTACATATTAAATTGGGAATTATGAAAAATTTTGTAAAAGGCATGGACAAAAACGGAGCTGCGTTTAACTATTTAAAGCTGAAGTTCCCAGCTTTATCAGAGGCAAAGATAAAAGAAGGCATTTTTATAGGGCCACAGATTCGCACGTTAATGCGAGATGAAGAATTTCCTCACAAAATGGTACCAGCAGAAAAAAAAGTATGGACGGCGTTTAAAAATATATGCAACAATTTTCTTGGGTCATATCGATCACCGGATTATGCCCAAATTGTTAAGGAATTACTTCAGGCTTGTAGAAAATTGGGATGCAATATGTCCCTTAAAATGCATTTTTTACACTCGCACCTAGACTTTTTCCCCGAAAATCTTGGAGATGTGAGTGACGAACACGGTGAACGATTTCATCAAGATATTAGTGTTATGGAAAAACGATATGCTGGAAAGGATAGTGCTGCAATGTTGGCGGATTACTGTTGGCAGTTGAAAACGGAAGCAAACGGATTTCACAAACGTCAATCAGGAAGAAAGTTCTTTTAGGTAAGTATACATCTTAACTTCGGGCTTTTTTGTTATAAAATAGTGTATAAATAATTAAATAATATTTCTTAAATGATTGCGTAAACTAAATATAATATTGCAAGAAGGTAACAGCGCCGTGCGCGTGTAGCGATTCCAGTACGCTGAGCGGCAAGCGAAGCGACTGCCGTCATTGAGTACCACTGCCACCGCCGCGTGTTTTGCTAAACTATTTCGCTTCTATATTAAAAACGAAAATGATTTTGCAACTTCCGTTGGTGCTTTCCTTAGCAGAAATGTCTGTTCTATCGCGTGGCATAGTCAGATTTTCTCCTAGACCCTCAGTTTTTGAAATAAATTGAAAAATATCGGCCAAAATGGGTGCGTTTTCGGTGTCCTTTTCACTTTGATCATCATTTAAACATATTTAAATGTCTATAATCAAACAACTATTTATATCATTTTATTCGTGAAACTCCAAAGAATCATTTGGCACCAAGGGGAACTGAATAACTATTACCGTAAAAGTACAAAACACTCCCAAAGTTGAAAAATTGCGATTTTTTCAAAATCGATTTTTTCAAAAATGGTACGTTCTGGAGAAAAACGGATTTCAGATTCGTATTCAGCGCGTTAAAGACTACAAGAAACGCCTATTGAAGGTTACAAAATCAAAAAAAAGTTAAAATTTGTCGAACAGTGTAATTGGCACGAATACATGATATTCGATGTTTCGAATCGTTTTGCATTGACGGTAGGTAAGGATTCATTTCCCAGCGCCCGCAATCGTTCTTTCTATCGATAATTGGCACGAATACCTGATATTTGATCTTTCCAGACGTTTTGCATCGACGGTAGGTAAGGATTCACTTCCCAGCTCCCGCAATGGTTCTTTCTATCGATAATTGGCACGCATACGTGCTATTCGATGTTTCCTATCGTTCTGCATCGACGGTAGGTAAGGATTCACTACCCAGCGCCCGCAATCGTTCTTTCTATCGATAATTGGCACGAATTCGTAATATTCGATGTATCCAATCGTTCTGCAACGACGGTAGATAACGATTCACTTAACAGCTCCCGCAATCGTTCTTTCTATCGATAATTGGCACGAATTCGTGATATTCGATGTGACCAATCGTTCTGCATCGACGGTAGATAAGGATTCATTTCCCAGCGCCCGCAATCGTTCTTTCTATCGATAATTGGCACGAATACGTGATATTCGATGTTTCCAATCGTTCTGCATTGACGGTAGATAAGGATTCACTTCCCAGCTCCCGCAATCGTCCTTTCTATCGATAATTGGCACCCATACGTGATATTCGACGTTTCCAATCGTTTTGCATTGACGGTAGGTAAGGATTCATTTCCCAGCGCCCGCAATCGTTCTTTCTATCGATAATTGGCACGAATACGTGATATTTGATCTTTCCACTCGTTTTGCATCGACGGTAGGTAAGGATTCATTTCCCAGCGCCCGCAATCGTTCTTTGTACCGATAATTGGCACGAATACGTGATATTCGATGTTTCCAATCGTTCTGCATCGATAGTAGAAAAGGATTCACTTTCCAGCTCCCGCAATCGTCCTTTCCATCGATAATTGGCACGAATACGTGATATTCGATGTTTCCAATCGTACTGCATCGACGGTAGGTAAGGATTCACTTCCCAGCTCCCGCAATCGTTCTTTCTATCGATAATTGGCACGAATGCATGATACTCGATGTTTCCAATCGTTCTGCATCGACGGTAGGTAAGGATTCACTTCCCAGCTCCCAAAATCGTTCTTTCTATCGATAATTGGCACGAATACGTGATACACTGCCCGAAATTTCCATAAAGCCACCTTCATTTTCGCTTATATTGTAACAATATTACCAAATTTGTTACTTTTTCTCGACTCTGTTCACGGTTTTTTGCTGTTAAGTCTACATTGAATACTTTGTATGCTCCGCTAAGTTTACATTTTGCGTCCGTTTTGAACTTTTCCGACATAAAGCAGTATTTAAGCGCGAAGTTTCTATAAAGCCACTTATAGTTACCTACTACATATCGTGGTCCAATCAATTCAAATCTAAGTATTAGTGTTCAAATCAATCTCTTGATTGACAGAAATAGCCACGAGGAAAATTATTATCCAGTGAAGAGAAGGCATCGATTAATGCTTACAAGGAAATGGGTTGTTCTAATCGTACAATAGCGAACAAACTTAATCGTTCACGAACAGTCATAAATAATTACGTACATCTAGGTGAAAATTATGGTAAAAACCATCCTAAAGGTGGAAATCAAAAGCTGACGAGGAGGCAACGTACGCTACTTATGAGATCTGCAGCCAAAGAAATGAAAAGTGCATCACAACTTCGCAATGATCTTGAATTACCAGTGTCCACGAGACGAGTGCAACAACTACTAAAAAGTTCTAAGCGGTTTCGATGGTCGAAAATGCTGCAAAAACCAGGTCTAAAGCCACACCACAAAGAGGCTCGTCTTGAGTTTGCAAAAGAACACATGTCATGGAGTACTGAATGGCAAAATGTTATCTTTTCCGATGAAAAGAAATTTAATTTAGATGGGCCGGATGGTTTCAAATTCTACTGGCATGATTTATCGAAAGAAAAAAACATTGCAATGAGTCGTAATTTTGGTGGCGGCACATTAATGGTGTGGGCTGCATTTACATTCGATAAAAAAACACCCATTTGTCGTATTTCTCCTAAAATGAATTCCGAGAAATACACGGAATTGTTGGAATTAATTTTGATACCATTCACCGAAGAAATTGACGATGACAACTTAATTTTTCAACATGATAATGCTGCAGTCCACACATCACGCCATACCAAGCAGTGGTTTAATCAAAAGGATATCCCAGTTATGCTGGGCCAGCCTGTTCCCCGGACCTCAACCCTATCGAAAATCTGTGGGGAATAGTCGCGAGGAAAGTTTATGGAAATTGTAAACAATACAATTCAATCGGCGACTTGTCAAAGGCAGTTTGCGAAGCGTGGGCGTCCATTGATCAACAAACACTACAAACTTTAATTTCGTCACTGCCGAGTCGAATTTTTCAAGTGATTCAGAGAAATGGCACTTGTACTGACTATTAATTTAGAAATAAGTTAGAAACCATTATTAATTTAGTGTTTATTTACTTAAAACTGAAGTGGCATTATAGAAATTTCGCATTTTATTTTGTGTTATATTATGTTTTTTCACATTTTCTTCAAATAAATATTGTTTCTATCGTTTCAGTTAATGAATATGTTTTCTTTAATTAACCCTAAAACGATATTATTCACGAAATAATCATTACTACAGACATATCATAAGATTTCAGCGAAAAACAGAGTGGCTTTATGGAAATTTTGGGCAGTGTATTCGATGTTTCCAATCGTACTGCATCGACACTAGGTAAGGATTCACTTCCCAGCTCCCGCAATCGTTCTTTCTATCGATAATTGGCACGAATACGTGATATTCGCTGTTTCCAATCGTTTTCCATCGACGGTAGGTAAGGATTCATTTCCCAGCGCCCGCAATCGCTCTTTCTATCAATAATTGGCACGAATACGTGATATTCAATGTTTCCAATCGTTCTGCATCGATAGTAGAAAAGGATTCACTATCCAGCTCCCGCAATCTTTCATTGTATCGATAATTGGCACGAATACGTTATATTCGATGTTTCCAATCGTTCTGTATCGACGGTAGGTATGGATTCACTACCCAGCTCCCGCAATCGTTCTTTCTATCGATAATTGGCACGAATACGTGATATTCGATGCTTGCAATCGTTCTCCATCGACGGTAGAGAAGGATTCAGTCCCCAGCTCCCGCAATCGTTCTTTCTATAAATAATTGGCACGAATACGTGATACTCGATGTTTCCAGTCGTTCTGCATCGACGGTAGGTAAGGATTCACTTCGCTGCTCCCGCAATCGTTCTTTCTATCGATAATTGGCACGAATACGTGATATTCGATGTTTCCAATCGTACTGCATCGACGGTAGGTAAGGATTCACTTCCCAGCTCCCGCAATTGTTCTTTCTATCGATAATTGGCACGAATACAGGATATTCGATGTTTACCATCGTTCTGCATTGACGGTATGTAAGGATTCATTTCCCAGCGCCCGCAATCGTTCTTTCTATCGATAATTGGCACGAATACCTGATATTTGATCTTTCCAATCGTTTTGCATCGACGGTAGGTAAGGATTCACTTAACAGCTCCCGCAATCGTTCTATCTATCGATAATTGGCACGAATACGAGATATTCGATGTTTCCAATCGTTCTGCATCGACGGTAGGTAAGGATTCACTTCCCAGCTCCCGCAATCGTTCTTTCTATCGATAATTGGCACGAATACGTGATATTCGATGTTTGCAATCGTACTGCATCGACGGTAGGTAAGGATTCACTTCCCAGCTCCCGCAATCGTTCTTTCTATCGATAATTGGCACGCATACGTGCTATTCGATGTATCCAATCGTTCTGCATCGACGGTAGATAAGGATTCACTTCCCAGCTCCCGCAATCGTTCTTTTTATCGATAATTTTCACGAATACGTGATATTCGATGTTTCCAATCATCTGCATCGACGGTAGGTAAGGATTCACTTCCCAGCTCCCGCAATCGTTCTTTCTATCGATAATTTTCACGAATACGTGATATTCGATGTTTCCAATCGTTCTGCATCGATAGTAGAAAAGGATTCACTTTCCAGCTCCCGCAATCTTTCTTTGTATCGATAATTGGCACGAATAAGTTCAATTCGATGTTACCAATCGTTCTGTATCGATGGTAGGTAAGGATTCACTTCCCAGCTCTCGCAATCGTTCTTTCTATCGATAATTGGCACGAATACGTGATATTCGATGTTTGCAATCGTTCTCCATCGACGGTAGAGAAGGATTCACTTCCCACTTCCCGCAATCGTTCTTGAAATCATCAATTGGCACGAATACGTGATATTCGATGTACCCAATCGTTCTGCATCGAAGGTAGATAAGGATTCACTTACCAGCTCCCGCAATCGTTCTATCTATCGATAATTGGCACGAATACGGGATATTCGATGTTTCCAATCGTTCTGCATCGACGGTAGGTAAGGATTCACTTCCCAGCTCCCGCAATCGTTCTTTCTATCGATAATTTTCACGAATACGTGATATTCGATGTTTACAATCTTCTGCATCGACGGTAGGTAAGAATTCACTTCCCAGCTCCCGCAATCGTTCTTTCTATCGATAATTTTCACGAATACGTGATATTCGATGTTTCCAATCTTCTGCATCGACGGTAGGTAAGAATTCACTTCCCAGCTCCCGCAATCGTTCTATCTATCGATAATTGGCACGAATACGGGATATTCGATGTTTCCAATCGTTCTGCATCGATAGTAGAAAAGGATTCACTATCCAGCTCCCGCAATCTTTCATTGTATCGATAATTGGCACGAATACGTTATATTCGATGTTTCCAATCGTTCTGTATCGACGGTAGGTATGGATTCACTACCCAGCTCCCGCAATCGTTCTTTCTATCGATAATTGGCACGAATACGTGATATTTGATCTTTCCACTCGTTTTGCATCGACGGTAGGTAAGGATTCATTTCCCAGCGCACGCAATCGTTCTTTGTATCGATAATTGGCACGAATACGTGATATTCGATGTTTCCAATCGTTCTGCATCGATAGTAGAAAAGGATTCACTATCCAGCTCCCGCAATCTTTCATTGTATCGATAATTGGCACGAATACGTTATATTCGATGTTTCCAATCGTTCTGTATCGACGGTAGGTATGGATTCACTACCCAGCTCCCGCAATCGTTCTTTCTATCGATAATTGGCACGAATACGTGATATTCGATGCTTGCAATCGTTCTCCATCGACGGTAGAGAAGGATTCAGTCCCCAGCTCCCGCAATCGTTCTTTCTATAAATAATTGGCACGAATACGTGATACTCGATGTTTCCAGTCGTTCTGCATCGACGGTAGGTAAGGATTCACTTCGCTGCTCCCGCAATCGTTCTTTCTATCGATAATTGGCACGAATACGTGATATTCGATGTTTCCAATCGTACTGCATCGACGGTAGGTAAGGATTCACTTCCCAGCTCCCGCAATTGTTCTTTCTATCGATAATTGGCACGAATACAGGATATTCGATGTTTACCATCGTTCTGCATTGACGGTATGTAAGGATTCATTTCCCAGCGCCCGCAATCGTTCTTTCTATCGATAATTGGCACGAATACCTGATATTTGATCTTTCCAATCGTTTTGCATCGACGGTAGGTAAGGATTCACTTAACAGCTCCCGCAATCGTTCTATCTATCGATAATTGGCACGAATACGAGATATTCGATGTTTCCAATCGTTCTGCATCGACGGTAGGTAAGGATTCACTTCCCAGCTCCCGCAATCGTTCTTTCTATCGATAATTGGCACGAATACGTGATATTCGATGTTTGCAATCGTACTGCATCGACGGTAGGTAAGGATTCACTTCCCAGCTCCCGCAATCGTTCTTTCTATCGATAATTGGCACGCATACGTGCTATTCGATGTATCCAATCGTTCTGCATCGACGGTAGGTAAGGATTCACTTCCCAGCTGCCGCAATCGTTCTTTCTATCGATAATTGGCACGAATACGTGATATTCGATGCTTGCAATCGTTCTCCATCGACGGTAGAGAAGGATTCATTTCCCAGCTCCCGAAATCGTTCTTTCTATCGATAATTGGCACGAATACCTGATATTTGATCTTTCCAATCGTTTTGCATCGGCGGTAGGTAAGGATTCATTTCCCAGCGCCCGCAATCGTTCTTTGTATCGATAATTGGCACGAATACGTGATATTCGAAGTTTGCTATCGTTCTCCATCGACGGTAGGTAAGGATTCACTTCCCAGCTCCCGCAATCGTTCTTACTATCGATAATTGGCACGAATACGTGATATTCGATGTTTGCAATCGTTCTCCATCGACGGTAGAGAAGGATTCACTTCCCACTTCCCGCAATCGTTCTTGAAATCATCAATTGGCACGAATACGTGATATTCGATGTACCCAATCGTTCTGCATCGATGGTAGATAAGGATTCACTTCCCAGCTCCCGCAATCGTTCTTTTTATCGATAATTTTCACGAATACGTGATATTCGATGTTTCCAATCATCTGCATCGACGGTAGGTAAGGATTCACTTCCCAGCTCCCGCAATCGTTCTTTTTATCGATAATTTTCACGAATACGTGATATTCGATGTTTCCAATCATCTGCATCGACGGTAGGTAAGGATTCACTTCCCAGCTCCCGCAATCGTTCTTTCTATCGATAATTTTCACGAATACGTGATATTCGATGTTTCCAATCGTTCTGCATCGATAGTAGAAAAGGATTCACTTTCCAGCTCCCGCAATCTTTCTTTGTATCGATAATTGGCACGAATAAGTTCAATTCGATGTTACCAATCGTTCTGTATCGACGGTAGGTAAGGATTCACTTCCCAGCTCACGCAATCGTTCTTTCTATCGATAATTGGCACGAATACGTGATATTCGATGTTTGCAATCGTTCTCCATCGACGGTAGAGAAGGATTCACTTCCCACTTCCCGCAATCGTTCTTGAAATCATCAATTGGCACGAATACGTGATATTCGATGTACCCAATCGTTCTGCATCGATGGTAGATAAGGATTCACTTACCAGCTCCCGCAATCGTTCTATCTATCGATAATTGGCACGAATACGGGATATTCGATGTTTCCAATCGTTCTGCATCGACGGTAGGTAAGGATTCACTTCCCAGCTCCCGCAATCGTTCTTTCTATCGATAATTTTCACGAATACGTGATATTCGATGTTTACAATCTTCTGCATCGACGGTAGGTAAGAATTCACTTCCCAGTTCCCGCAATCGTTCTTTCTATCGATAATTTTCACGAATACGTGATATTCGATGTTTCCAATCTTCTGCATCGACGGTAGGTAAGAATTCACTTACCAGCTCCCGCAATCGTTCTATCTATCGATAATTGGCACGAATACGGGATATTCGATGTTTCCAATCGTTCTGCATCGACGGTAGGTAAGGATTCACTTCCCAGCTCCCGCAATCGTTCTTTCTATCGATAATTTTCACGAATACGTGATATTCGATGTTTACAATCTTCTGCATCGACGGTAGGTAAGAATTCACTTCCCAGTTCCCGCAATCGTTCTTTCTATCGATAATTTTCACGAATACGTGATATTCGATGTTTCCAATCTTCTGCATCGACGGTAGGTAAGAATTCACTTCCCAGCTCCCGCAATCGTTCTATCTATCGATAATTGGCACGAATACGGGATATTCGATGTTTCCCATCGTTCTGCATCGATAGTAGAAAAGGATTCACTATCCAGCTCCCGCAATCTTTCATTGTATCGATAATTGGCACGAATACGTTATATTCGATGTTTCCAATCGTTCTGTATCGACGGTAGGTATGGATTCACTACCCAGCTCCCGCAATCGTTCTTTCTATCGATAATTGGCACGAATACGTGATATTTGATCTTTCCACTCGTTTTGCATCGACGGTAGGTAAGGATTCATTTCCCAGCGCACGCAATCGTTCTTTGTATCGATAATTGGCACGAATACGTGATATTCGATGTTTCCAATCGTTCTGCATCGATAGTAGAAAAGGATTCACTATCCAGCTCCCGCAATCTTTCATTGTATCGATAATTGGCACGAATACGTTATATTCGATGTTTCCAATCGTTCTGTATCGACGGTAGGTATGGATTCACTACCCAGCTCCCGCAATCGTTCTTTCTATCGATAATTGGCACGAATACGTGATATTCGATGCTTGCAATCGTTCTCCATCGACGGTAGAGAAGGATTCAGTCCCCAGCTCCCGCAATCGTTCTTTCTATAAATAATTGGCACGAATACGTGATACTCGATGTTTCCAGTCGTTCTGCATCGACGGTAGGTAAGGATTCACTTCGCTGCTCCCGCAATCGTTCTTTCTATCGATAATTGGCACGAATACGTGATATTCGATGTTTCCAATCGTACTGCATCGACGGTAGGTAAGGATTCACTTCCCAGCTCCCGCAATTGTTCTTTCTATCGATAATTGGCACGAATACAGGTTATTCGATGTTTACCATCGTTCTGCATTGACGGTATGTAAGGATTCATTTCCCAGCGCCCGCAATCGTTCTTTCTATCGATAATTGGCACGAATACCTGATATTTGATCTTTCCAATCGTTTTGCATCGACGGTAGGTAAGGATTCACTTAACAGCTCCCGCAATCGTTCTATCTATCGATAATTGGCACGAATACGAGATATTCGATGTTTCCAATCGTTCTGCATCGACGGTAGGTAAGGATTCACTTCCCAGCTCCCGCAATCGTTCTTTCTATCGATAATTGGCACGAATACGTGATATTCGATGTTTGCAATCGTACTGCATCGACGGTAGGTAAGGATTCACTTCCCAGCTCCCGCAATCGTTCTTTCTATCGATAATTGGCACGAATACGTGATATTCGATGTTTCCAATCGTACTGCATCGACGGTAGGTAAGGATTCACTTCCCAGCTCCCGCAATTGTTCTTTCTATCGATAATTGGCACGAATACAGGATATTCGATGTTAACCATCGTTCTGCATTGACGGTATGTAAGGATTCATTTCCCAGCGCCCGCAATCGTTCTTTCTATCGATAATTGGCACGAATACCTGATATTTGATCTTTCCAATCGTTTTGCATCGACGGTAGGTAAGGATTCACTTAACAGCTCCCGCAATCGTTCTATCTATCGATAATTGGCACGAATACGTGATATTCGATGTTTCCAATCGTTCTCTATCGACGGTAGATAAGGATTCACTTCCCAGCTCCCGCAATCGTTCTTTCTATCGATAATTGGCACGAATACGTGATATTCGCTGTTTCCAATCGTTTTCCATCGACGGTAGGTAAGGATTCACTTCCCAGGTCCCGCAATCGTTCTTTCTACCGTCAATTGGCACGAATACGTGATATTCGATGTTTCCAATCGTTCTCTATCGACGGTAGATAAGGATTCACTTCCCAGCTGCCGCAATCGTTCTTTCTATCGATAATTGGCACGAATACGTGATATTCGATGCTTGCAATCGTTCTCCATCGACGGTAGAGAAGGATTCAGTTCCCAGCTCCCGCAATCGTTCTTTCTATCGATAATTGGCACGAATACGTGATATTCGATGTTTCCAATCGTTTTCCATCGACGGTAGGTAAGGATTCACTTCCCAGGTCCCGCAATCGTTCTTTCTATCGTCAATTGGCACGAATACGTGATATTCGTGGTTTCCAATCGTTCTGCATCGAGGGTAGGTAAGGATTCAGTCCCCAGCTCCCGCAATCGTCCTTTCTATAAATAATTGGCACGAATACGTGATACTCGATGTTTCCAGTCGTTCTGCATCGACGGTAGATAAGGATTCACTTCCCAGCTCCCGCAATCGTTCTTTCTATCGATAATTGGCACGAATACGTGATATTCGATGTTTCCAATCGTTCTGTATCGACGGTAGATAAGGATTCACTTCCCAGCTCCCGCAATGGTTATTTCTATCGACAATTGGCACGCATACGTGCTATTCGATGTTTCCTATCGTTCTGTATCGACGGTAGGTAAAGATTCATTTCCCAGCGCCCGCAATCGTTCTTTCTATCAATAATTAGCACGAATACTTGATATTCAATGTTTCCAATCGTTCTGTATCAACAGTAGGTAAGGATTCACTTCCCAGCTCCCGCAATCGTTCTTTCTATCGTCAATTGGCACGAATACGTGATATTCGTGGTTTCCAATCGTTCTGCATCGACGGTAGGTAAGGATACACTTCCCAGCTCCCACAATCGTTCTTTCTATCGATAATTGGCACGAATACATGATATTCGATGTTTCCAATCGTTTTGCATTGACGGTAGGTAAGGATTCATTTCCCAGCGCTCGCAATCGTTCTTTCTATCGATAATTGGCACGAATACCTTATATTTGATCTTTCCAGACGTTTTGCATCGACGGTAGGTAAGGATTCACTTCCCAGCTCCCGCAATGGTTCTTTCTATCGATAATTGGCACGCATACGTGCTATTCGATGTTTCCTATCGTTCTGCATCGACGGTAGGTAAGGATTCACTACCCAGCGCCCGCAATCGTTCCTTCTATCGATAATTGGCACGAATTCGTAATATTCGATGTATCCAATCGTTCTGCAACGACGGTAGATAACGATTCACTTAACAGCTCCCGCAATCGTTCTTTCTATCGATAATTGGCACGAATTCGTGATATTCGATGTGACCAATCGTTCTGCATCGACGGTAGATAAGGATTCATTTCCCAGCGCCCGCAATCGTTCTTTCTATCGATAATTGGCACGAATACGTGATATTCGATGTTTCCAATCGTTCTGTATTGACGGTAGATAAGGATTCACTTCCCAGCTCCCGCAATCGTTCTTTCTATCGATAATTGGCACCCATACGTGATATTCGACGTTTCCAATCGTTTTGCATTGACGGTAGGTAAGGATTCATTTCCCAGCGCCCGCAATCGTTCTTTCTATCGATAATTGGCACGAATACGTGATATTTGATCTTTCCACTCGTTTTGCATCGACGGTAGGTAAGGATTCATTTCCCAGCGCCCGCAATCGTTCTTTGTACCGATAATTGGCACGAATACGTGATATTCGATGTTTCCAATCGTTCTGCATCGATAGTAGAAAAGGATTCACTTTCCAGCTCCCGCAATCGTCCTTTCCATCGATAATTGGCACGAATACGTGATATTCGATGTTTCCAATCGTACTGCATCGACGGTAGGTAAGGATTCACTTCCCAGCTCCCGCAATCGTTCTTTCTATCGATAATTGGCACGAATGCATGATACTCGATGTTTCCAATCGTTCTGCATCGACGGTAGGTAAGGATTCACTTCCCAGCTCCCAAAATCGTTCTTTCTATCGATAATTGGCACGAATACGTGATATTCGATGTTTCCAATCGTACTGCATCGACACTAGGTAAGGACTCACTTCCCAGCTCCCGCAATCGTTCTTTCTATCGATAATTGGCACCAATACGTGATATTCGCTGTTTCCAATCGTTTTCCATCGACGGTAGGTAAGGATTCATTTCCCAGCGCCCGCAATCGCTCTTTCAATCAATAATTGGCACGAAGACGTGATATTCAATGTTTCCAATCGTTCTGCATCGACGGTAGGTAAGGATTCACTTCCCAGCTCCCAAAATCGTTCTTTCTATCGATAATTGGCACGAATACGTGATATTCGATGTTTCCAATCGTACTGCATCGACACTAGGTAAGGATTCACTTCCCAGCTCCCGCAATCATTCTTTCTATCGATAATTGGCACGAATACGTGATATTCGATGTTTCCAATCGTTCTGTATCGACGGTAGATAAGGATTCACTTCCCAGCTCCCGCAATGGTTATTTCTATCGACAATTGGCACGCATACGTGCTATTCGATGTTTCCTATCGTTCTGTATCGACGGTAGGTAACGATTCATTTCCCAGCGCCCGCAATCGTTCTTTCTATCAATAATTAGCACGAATACGTGATATTCAATGTTTCCAATCGTCCTGTATCGACAGTAGGTAAGGATTCACTTCCCAGCTCCCGCAATCGTTCTTTCTATCGTCAATTGGCACGAATACGTGATATTCGTGGTTTCCAATCGTTCTGCATCGACGGTAGGTAAGGATACACTTCCCAGCTCCCACAATCGTTCTTTCTATCGATATTTGGCACGAATACGTGATATTCGATGTTTCCAATCGTTCTGCATCGACGGTAGGTAAGGATTCACTTCCCAGCTCCCGCAATCATTCTTTCTATCGATAATTGGCACGAATACGTGATATTCGATGTTTCCAATCGTTCTGTATCGACGGTAGATAAGGATTCACTTCTCAGCTCCCGCAATCGTTCTTTCTATCGATAATTTTCACGAATACGTGATATTCGATGTTTCCAATCTTCTGCATCGACGGTAGGTAAGAATTCACTTCCCAGCTCCCGCAATCGTTCTATCTATCGATAATTGGCACGAATACGAGATATTCGATGTTTCCAATCGTTCTGCATCGATAGTAGAAAAGGATTCACTTTCCAGCTCCCGCAATCTTTCTTTGTATCGATAATTGGCACGAATAAGTTCAATTCGATGTTACCAATCGTTCTGTATCGACGGTAGGTAAGGATTCACTTCCCAGCTCACGCAATCGTTCTTTCTATCGATAATTGGCACGAATACGTGATATTCGATGTTTGCAATCGTTCTCCATCGACGGTAGAGAAGGATTCACTTCCCACTTCCCGCAATCGTTCTTGAAATCATCAATTGGCACGAATACGTCATATTCGATGTACCCAATCGTTCTGCATCGAAGGTAGATAAGGATTCACTTACCAGCTCCCGCAATCGTTCTTTCTATCGATAATTTTCACGAATACGTGATATTCGATGTTTCCAATCTTCTGCATCGACGGTAGGTAAGAATTCACTTCCCAGCTCCCGCAATCGTTCTTTCTATCGATAATTTTCACGAATACGTGATATTCGATGTTTCCAATCTTCTGCATCGACGGTAGGTAAGAATTCACTTACCAGCTCCCGCAATCGTTCTATCTATCGATAATTGGCACGAATACGGGATATTCGATGTTTCCAATCGTTCTGCATCGACGGTAGGTAAGGATTCACTTCCCAGCTCCCGCAATCGTTCTTTCTATCGATAATTTTCACGAATACGTGATATTCGATGTTTACAATCTTCTGCATCGACGGTAGGTAAGAATTCACTTCCCAGCTCCCGCAATCGTTCTTTCTATCGATAATTTTCACGAATACGTGATATTCGATGTTTCCAATCTTCTGCATCGACGGTAGGTAAGAATTCACTTCCCAGCTCCCGCAATCGTTCTATCTATCGATAATTGGCACGAATACGGGATATTCGATGTTTCCAATCGTTCTGCATCGATAGTAGAAAAGGATTCACTATCCAGCTCCCGCAATCTTTCATTGTATCGATAATTGGCACGAATACGTTATATTCGATGTTTCCAATCGTTCTGTATCGACGGTAGGTATGGATTCACTACCCAGCTCCCGCAATCGTTCTTTCTATCGATAATTAGCACGAATACGTGATATTTGATCTTTCCACTCGTTTTGCATCGACGGTAGGTAAGGATTCATTTCCCAGCGCACGCAATCGTTCTTTGTATCGATAATTGGCACGAATACGTGATATTCGATGTTTCCAATCGTTCTGTATCGACAGTAGGTAAGGATTCACTTCCCAGCTCCCGCAATCGTTCTTTCTATCGTCAATTGGCACGAATACGTGATATTCGTGGTTTCCAATCGTTCTGCATCGACGGTAGGTAAGGATACACTTCCCAGCTCCCACAATCGTTCTTTCTATCGATATTTGGCACGAATACGTGATATTCGATGTTTCCAATCGTTCTGCATCGACGGTAGGTAAGGATTCACTTCCCAGCTCCCGCAATCATTCTTTCTATCGATAATTGGCACGAATACGTGATATTCGATGTTTCCAATCGTACTGCATCGACGGTAGGTAAGGATTCACTTCCCAGCTCCCGCAATCGTTCTTTCTATCGATAATTGGCACGAATGCATGATACTCGATGTTTCCAATCGTTCTGCATCGACGGTAGGTAAGCATTCACTTCCCAGCTCCCAAAATCGTTCTTTCTATCGATAATTGGCACGAATACGTGATATTCGATGTTTCCAATCGTACTGCATCGACACTAGGTAAGGATTCACTTCCCAGCTCCCGCAATCGTTCTTTCTATCGATAATTGGCACCAATACGTGATATTCGCTGTTTCCAATCGTTTTCCATCGACGGTAGGTAAGGATTCATTTCCCAGCGCCCGCAATCGCTCTTTCAATCAATAATTGGCACGAAGACGTGATATTCAATGTTTCCAATCGTTCTGCATCGACGGTAGGTAAGGATTCACTTCCCAGCTCCCAAAATCGTTCTTTCTATCGATAATTGGCACGAATACGTGATATTCGATGTTTCCAATCGTACTGCATCGACACTAGGTAAGGATTCACTTCCCAGCTCCCGCAATCATTCTTTCTATCGATAATTGGCACGAATACGTGATATTCGATGTTTCCAATCGTTCTGTATCGACGGTAGATAAGGATTCACTTCCCAGCTCCCGCAATGGTTATTTCTATCGACAATTGGCACGCATACGTGCTATTCGATGTTTCCTATCGTTCTGTATCGACGGTAGGTAACGATTCATTTCCCAGCGCCCGCAATCGTTCTTTCTATCAATAATTAGCACGAATACGTGATATTCAATGTTTCCAATCGTTCTGTATCGACAGTAGGTAAGGATTCACTTCCCAGCTCCCGCAATCGTTCTTTCTATCGTCAATTGGCACGAATACGTGATATTCGTGGTTTCCAATCGTTCTGCATCGACGGTAGGTAAGGATACACTTCCCAGCTCCCACAATCGTTCTTTCTATCGATATTTGGCACGAATACGTGATATTCGATGTTTCCAATCGTTCTGCATCGACGGTAGGTAAGGATTCACTTCCCAGCTCCCGCAATCATTCTTTCTATCGATAATTGGCACGAATACGAGATATTCGATGTTTCCAATCGTTCTGCATCGATAGTAGAAAAGGATTCACTTTCCAGCTCCCGCAATCTTTCTTTGTATCGATAATTGGCACGAATAAGTTCAATTCGATGTTACCAATCGTTCTGTATCGACGGTAGGTAAGGATTCACTTCCCAGCTCACGCAATCGTTCTTTCTATCGATAATTGGCACGAATACGTGATATTCGATGTTTCCAATCTTCTGCATCGACGGTAGGTAAGAATTCACTTCCCAGCTCCCGCAATCGTTCTATCTATCGATAATTGGCACGAATACGAGATATTCGATGTTTCCAATCGTTCTGCATCGATAGTAGAAAAGGATTCACTTTCCAGCTCCCGCAATCTTTCTTTGTATCGATAATTGGCACGAATAAGTTCAATTCGATGTTACCAATCGTTCTGTATCGACGGTAGGTAAGGATTCACTTCCCAGCTCACGCAATCGTTCTTTCTATCGATAATTGGCACGAATACGTGATATTCGATGTTTGCAATCGTTCTCCATCGACGGTAGAGAAGGATTCACTTCCCACTTCCCGCAATCGTTCTTGAAATCATCAATTGGCACGAATACGTCATATTCGATGTACCCAATCGTTCTGCATCGAAGGTAGATAAGGATTCACTTACCAGCTCCCGCAATCGTTCTTTCTATCGATAATTTTCACGAATACGTGATATTCGATGTTTCCAATCTTCTGCATCGACGGTAGGTAAGAATTCACTTCCCAGCTCCCGCAATCGTTCTTTCTATCGATAATTTTCACGAATACGTGATATTCGTGGTTTCCAATCGTTCTGCATCGACGGTAGGTAAGGATACACTTCCCAGCTCCCACAATCGTTCTTTCTATCGATATTTGGCACGAATACGTGATATTCGATGTTTCCAATCGTTCTGCATCGACGGTAGGTAAGGATTCACTTCCCAGCTCCCGCAATCATTCTTTCTATCGATAATTGGCACGAATACGTGATATTCGATGTTTCCAATCGTTCTGTATCGACGGTAGATAAGGATTCACTTCTCAGCTCCCGCAATCGTTCTTTCTATCGATAATTTTCACGAATACGTGATATTCGATGTTTCCAATCTTCTGCATCGACGGTAGGTAAGAATTCACTTCCCAGCTCCCGCAATCGTTCTATCTATCGATAATTGGCACGAATACGAGATATTCGATGTTTCCAATCGTTCTGCATCGATAGTAGAAAAGGATTCACTTTCCAGCTCCCGCAATCTTTCTTTGTATCGATAATTGGCACGAATAAGTTCAATTCGATGTTACCAATCGTTCTGTATCGACGGTAGGTAAGGATTCACTTCCCAGCTCACGCAATCGTTCTTTCTATCGATAATTGGCACGAATACGTGATATTCGATGTTTGCAATCGTTCTCCATCGACGGTAGAGAAGGATTCACTTCCCACTTCCCGCAATCGTTCTTGAAATCATCAATTGGCACGAATACGTCATATTCGATGTACCCAATCGTTCTGCATCGAAGGTAGATAAGGATTCACTTACCAGCTCCCGCAATCGTTCTTTCTATCGATAATTTTCACGAATACGTGATATTCGATGTTTCCAATCTTCTGCATCGACGGTAGGTAAGAATTCACTTCCCAGCTCCCGCAATCGTTCTTTCTATCGATAATTTTCACGAATACGTGATATTCGATGTTTCCAATCTTCTGCATCGACGGTAGGTAAGAATTCACTTACCAGCTCCCGCAATCGTTCTATCTATCGATAATTGGCACGAATACGGGATATTCGATGTTTCCAATCGTTCTGCATCGACGGTAGGTAAGGATTCACTTCCCAGCTCCCGCAATCGTTCTTTCTATCGATAATTTTCACGAATACGTGATATTCGATGTTTACAATCTTCTGCATCGACGGTAGGTAAGAATTCACTTCCCAGCTCCCGCAATCGTTCTTTCTATCGATAATTTTCACGAATACGTGATATTCGATGTTTCCAATCTTCTGCATCGACGGTAGGTAAGAATTCACTTCCCAGCTCCCGCAATCGTTCTATCTATCGATAATTGGCACGAATACGGGATATTCGATGTTTCCAATCGTTCTGCATCGATAGTAGAAAAGGATTCACTATCCAGCTCCCGCAATCTTTCATTGTATCGATAATTGGCACGAATACGTTATATTCGATGTTTCCAATCGTTCTGTATCGACGGTAGGTATGGATTCACTACCCAGCTCCCGCAATCGTTCTTTCTATCGATAATTGGCACGAATACGTGATATTTGATCTTTCCACTCGTTTTGCATCGACGGTAGGTAAGGATTCATTTCCCAGCGCACGCAATCGTTCTTTGTATCGATAATTGGCACGAATACGTGATATTCGATGTTTCCAATCGTTCTGTATCGACAGTAGGTAAGGATTCACTTCCCAGCTCCCGCAATCGTTCTTTCTATCGTCAATTGGCACGAATACGTGATATTCGTGGTTTCCAATCGTTCTGCATCGACGGTAGGTAAGGATACACTTCCCAGCTCCCACAATCGTTCTTTCTATCGATATTTGGCACGAATACGTGATATTCGATGTTTCCAATCGTTCTGCATCGACGGTAGGTAAGGATTCACTTCCCAGCTCCCGCAATCATTCTTTCTATCGATAATTGGCACGAATACGTGATATTCGATGTTTCCAATCGTTCTGTATCGACGGTAGATAAGGATTCACTTCTCAGCTCCCGCAATCGTTCTTTCTATCGATAATTTTCACGAATACGTGATATTCGATGTTTCCAATCTTCTGCATCGACGGTAGGTAAGAATTCACTTCCCAGCTCCCGCAATCGTTCTATCTATCGATAATTGGCACGAATACGAGATATTCGATGTTTCCAATCGTTCTGCATCGATAGTAGAAAAGGATTCACTTTCCAGCTCCCGCAATCTTTCTTTGTATCGATAATTGGCACGAATAAGTTCAATTCGATGTTACCAATCGTTCTGTATCGACGGTAGGTAAGGATTCACTTCCCAGCTCACGCAATCGTTCTTTCTATCGATAATTGGCACGAATACGTGATATTCGATGTTTGCAATCGTTCTCCATCGACGGTAGAGAAGGATTCACTTCCCACTTCCCGCAATCGTTCTTGAAATCATCAATTGGCACGAATACGTCATATTCGATGTACCCAATCGTTCTGCATCGAAGGTAGATAAGGATTCACTTACCAGCTCCCGCAATCGTTCTTTCTATCGATAATTTTCACGAATACGTGATATTCGATGTTTCCAATCTTCTGCATCGACGGTAGGTAAGAATTCACTTCCCAGCTCCCGCAATCGTTCTTTCTATCGATAATTTTCACGAATACGTGATATTCGATGTTTCCAATCTTCTGCATCGACGGTAGGTAAGAATTCACTTCCCAGCTCCCGCAATCGTTCTATCTATCGATAATAGGCACGAATACGGGATATTCGATGTTTCCAATCGTTCTGCATCGACGGTAGGTAAGGATTCACTTCCCAGCTCCCGCAATCGTTCTTTCTATCGATAATTTTCACGAATACGTGATATTCGATGTTTCCAATCATCTGCATCGACGGTAGGTAAGAATTCACTTCCCACCTCCCGCAATCGTTCTATCTATCGATAGTTGGCACGAATACGAGATATTCGATGTTTCCAATCGTTCTGCATCGACGGTAGATAAGGATTCATTTCCCAGCTCCCGCAATCGTTCTTTCTATCGATAATTGGCACGCATACGTGCTATTCGATGTATCCAATCGTTCTGCATCGACGGTAGGTAAGGATTCACTTCCCAGCTGCCGCAATCGTTCTTTCTATCGATAATTGGCACGAATACGTGATATTCGATGCTTGCAATCGTTCTCCATCGACGGTAGAGAAGGATTCATTTCCCAGCTCCCGAAATCGTTCTTTCTATCGATAATTGGCACGAATACCTGATATTTGATCTTTCCAATCGTTTTGCATCGGCGGTAGGTAAGGATTCATTTCCCAGCGCCCGCAATCGTTCTTTGTATCGATAATTGGCACGAATACGTGATATTCGAAGTTTGCTATCGTTCTCCATCGACGGTAAGTAAGGATTCACTTCCCAGCTCCCGCAATCGTTCTTACTATCGATAATTGGCACGAATACGTGATATTCGATGTTTCCAATCGTTCTGCATCGACGGTAGATAAGGATTCACTTCCCAGCTCCCGCAATCGTTCTTTTTATCGATAATTTTCACGAATACGTGATATTCGATGTTTCCAATCATCTGCATCGACGGTAGGTAAGGATTCACTTCCCAGCTCCCGCCATCGTTCTTTCTATCGATAATTTTCACGAATACGTGATATTCGATGTTTCCAATCGTTCTGCATCGATAGTAGAAAAGGATTCACTTTCCAGCTCCCGCAATCTTTCTTTGTATCGATAATTGGCACGAATAAGTTCAATTCGATGTTACCAATCGTTCTGTATCGACGGTAGGTAAGGATTCACTTCCCAGCTCACGCAATCGTTCTTTCTATCGATAATTGGCACGAATACGTGATATTCGATGTTTGCAATCGTTCTCCATCGACGGTAGAGAAGGATTCACTTCCCACTTCCCGCAATCGTTCTTGAAATCATCAATTGGCACGAATACGTGATATTCGATGTACCCAATCGTTCTGCATCGAAGGTAGATAAGGATTCACTTACCAGCTCCCGCAATCGTTCTATCTATCGATAATTGGCACGAATACGGGATATTCGATGTTTCCAATCGTTCTGCATCGACGGTAGGTAAGGATTCACTTCCCAGCTCCCGCAATCGTTCTTTCTATCGATAATTTTCACGAATACGTGATATTCGATGTTTACAATCTTCTGCATCGACGGTAGGTAAGAATTCACTTCCCAGCTCCCGCAATCGTTCTTTCTATCGATAATTTTCACGAATACGTGATATTCGATGTTTCCAATCTTCTGCATCGACGGTAGGTAAGAATTCACTTCCCAGCTCCCGCAATCGTTCTATCTATCGATAATTAGCACGAATACGGGATATTCGATGTTTCCAATCGTTCTGCATCGATAGTAGAAAAGGATTCACTATCCAGCTCCCGCAATCTTTCATTGTATCGATAATTGGCACGAATACGTTATATTCGATGTTTCCAATCGTTCTGTATCGACGGTAGGTATGGATTCACTACCCAGCTCCCGCAATCGTTCTTTCTATCGATAATTGGCACGAATACGTGATATTTGATCTTTCCACTCGTTTTGCATCGACGGTAGGTAAGGATTCATTTCCCAGCGCACGCAATCGTTCTTTGTATCGATAATTGGCACGAATACGTGATATTCGATGTTTCCAATCGTTCTGCATCGATAGTAGAAAAGGATTCACTATCCAGCTCCCGCAATCTTTCATTGTATCGATAATTGGCACGAATACGTTATATTCGATGTTTCCAATCGTTCTGTATCGACGGTAGGTATGGATTCACTACCCAGCTCCCGCAATCGTTCTTTCTATCGATAATTGGCACGAATACGTGATATTCGATGCTTGCAATCGTTCTCCATCGACGGTAGAGAAGGATTCAGTCCCCAGCTCCCGCAATCGTTCTTTCTATAAATAATTGGCACGAATACGTGATACTCGATGTTTCCAGTCGTTCTGCATCGACGGTAGGTAAGGATTCACTTCGCTGCTCCCGCAATCGTTCTTTCTATCGATAATTGGCACGAATACGTGATATTCGATGTTTCCAATCGTACTGCATCGACGGTAGGTAAGGATTCACTTCCCAGCTCCCGCAATTGTTCTTTCTATCGATAATTGGCACGAATATCTGATATTTGATCTTTCCAATCGTTTTGCATCGACGGTAGGTAAGGATTCACTTAACAGCTCCCGCAATCGTTCTATCTATCGATAATTGGCACGAATACGAGATATTCGATGTTTCCAATCGTTCTGCATCGACGGTAGGTAAGGATTCACTTCCCAGCTCCCGCAATCGTTCTTTCTATCGATAATTGGCACGAATACGTGATATTCGATGTTTGCAATCGTACTGCATCGACGGTAGGTAAGGATTCACTTCCCAGCTCCCGCAATCGTTCTTTCTATCGATAATTGGCACGCATACGTGCTATTCGATGTATCCAATCGTTCTGCATCGACGGTAGGTAAGGATTCACTTCCCAGCTGCCGCAATCGTTCTTTCTATCGATAATTGGCACGAATACGTGATAGATTCATTTCCCAGCTCCCGAAATCGTTCTTTCTATCGATAATTGGCACGAATACCTGATATTTGATCTTTCCAATCGTTTTGCATCGGCGGTAGGTAAGGATTCATTTCCCAGCGCCCGCAATCGTTCTTTGTATCGATAATTGGCACGACTACGTGATATTCGAAGTTTGCTATCGTTCTCCATCGACGGTAGGTAAGGATTCACTTCCCAGCTCCCGCAATCGTTCTTACTATCGATAATTGGCACGAATACGTGATATTCGATGTTTCCAATCGTTCTGCATCGACGGTAGATAAGGATTCACTTCCCAGCTCCCGCAATCGTTCTTTTTATCGATAATTTTCACGAATACGTGATATTCGATGTTTCCAATCATCTGCATCGACGGTAGGTAAGGATTCACTTCCCAGCTCCCGCAATCGTTCTTTCTATCGATAATTTTCACGAATACGTGATATTCGATGTTTCCAATCGTTCTGCATCGATAGTAGAAAAGGATTCACTTTCCAGCTCCCGCAATCTTTCTTTGTATCGATAATTGGCACGAATAAGTTCAATTCGATGTTACCAATCGTTCTGTATCGACGGTAGGTAAGGATTCACTTCCCAGCTCACGCAATCGTTCTTTCTATCGATAATTGGCACGAATACGTGATATTCGATGTTTGCAATCGTTCTCCATCGACGGTAGAGAAGGATTCACTTCCCACTTCCCGCAATCGTTCTTGAAATCATCAATTGGCACGAATACGTGATATTCGATGTACCCAATCGTTCTGCATCGAAGGTAGATAAGGATTCACTTACCAGCTCCCGCAATCGTTCTATCTATCGATAATTGGCACGAATACGGGATATTCGATGTTTCCAATCGTTCTGCATCGACGGTAGGTGAGGATTCACTTCCCAGCTCCCGCAATCGTTCTTTCTATCGATAATTTTCACGAATACGTGATATTCGATGTTTACAATCTTCTGCATCGACGGTAGGTAAGAATTCACTTCCCAGTTCCCGCAATCGTTCTTTCTATCGATAATTTTCACGAATACGTGATATTCGATGTTTCCAATCTTCTGCATCGACGGTAGGTAAGAATTCACTTACCAGCTCCCGCAATCGTTCTATCTATCGATAATTGGCACGAATACGGGATATTCGATGTTTCCAATCGTTCTGCATCGACGGTAGGTAAGGATTCACTTCCCAGCTCCCGCAATCGTTCTTTCTATCGATAATTTTCACGAATACGTGATATTCGATGTTTACAATCTTCTGCATCGACGGTAGGTAAGAATTCACTTCCCAGTTCCCGCAATCGTTCTTTCTATCGATAATTTTCACGAATACGTGATATTCGATGTTTCCAATCTTCTGCATCGACGGTAGGTAAGAATTCACTTCCCAGCTCCCGCAATCGTTCTATCTATCGATAATTGGCACGAATACGGGATATTCGATGTTTCCAATCGTTCTGCATCGATAGTAGAAAAGGATTCACTATCCAGCTCCCGCAATCTTTCATTGTATCGATAATTGGCACGAATACGTTATATTCGATGTTTCCAATCGTTCTGTATCGACGGTAGGTATGGATTCACTACCCAGCTCCCGCAATCGTTCTTTCTATCGATAATTGGCACGAATACGTGATATTTGATCTTTCCACTCGTTTTGCATCGACGGTAGGTAAGGATTCATTTCCCAGCGCACGCAATCGTTCTTTGTATCGATAATTGGCACGAATACGTGATATTCGATGTTTCCAATCGTTCTGCATCGATAGTAGAAAAGGATTCACTATCCAGCTCCCGCAATCTTTCATTGTATCGATAATTGGCACGAATACGTTATATTCGATGTTTCCAATCGTTCTGTATCGACGGTAGGTATGGATTCACTACCCAGCTCCCGCAATCGTTCTTTCTATCGATAATTGGCACGAATACGTGATATTCGATGCTTGCAATCGTTCTCCATCGACGGTAGAGAAGGATTCAGTCCCCAGCTCCCGCAATCGTCCTTTCTATAAATAATTGGCACGAATACGTGATACTCGATGTTTCCAGTCGTTCTGCATCGACGGTAGGTAAGGATTCACTTCGCTGCTCCCGCAATCGTTCTTTCTATCGATAATTGGCACGAATACGTGATATTCGATGTTTCCAATCGTACTGCATCGACGGTAGGTAAGGATTCACTTCCCAGCTCCCGCAATTGTTCTTTCTATCGATAATTGGCACGAATACCTGATATTTGATCTTTCCAATCGTTTTGCATCGACGGTAGGTAAGGATTCACTTAACAGCTCCCGCAATCGTTCTATCTATCGATAATTGGCACGAATACGAGATATTCGATGTTTCCAATCGTTCTGCATCGACGGTAGGTAAGGATTCACTTCCCAGCTCCCGCAATCGTTCTTTCTATCGATAATTGGCACGAATACGTGATATTCGATGTTTGCAATCGTACTGCATCGACGGTAGGTAAGGATTCACTTCCCAGCTCCCGCAATCGTTCTTTCTATCGATAATTGGCACGCATACGTGCTATTCGATGTATCCAATCGTTCTGCATCGACGGTAGGTAAGGATTCACTTCCCAGCTGCCGCAATCGTTCTTTCTATCGATAATTGGCACGAATACGTGATAGATTCATTTCCCAGCTCCCGAAATCGTTCTTTCTATCGATAATTGGCACGAATACCTGATATTTGATCTTTCCAATCGTTTTGCATCGGCGGTAGGTAAGGATTCATTTCCCAGCGCCCGCAATCGTTCTTTGTATCGATAATTGGCACGACTACGTGATATTCGAAGTTTGCTATCGTTCTCCATCGACGGTAGGTAAGGATTCACTTCCCAGCTCCCGCAATCGTTCTTACTATCGATAATTGGCACGAATACGTGATATTCGATGTTTCCAATCGTTCTGCATCGACGGTAGATAAGGATTCACTTCCCAGCTCCCGCAATCGTTCTTTTTATCGATAATTTTCACGAATACGTGATATTCGATGTTTCCAATCATCTGCATCGACGGTAGGTAAGGATTCACTTCCCAGCTCCCGCAATCGTTCTTTCTATCGATAATTTTCACGAATACGTGATATTCGATGTTTCCAATCGTTCTGCATCGATAGTAGAAAAGGATTCACTTTCCAGCTCCCGCAATCTTTCTTTGTATCGATAATTGGCACGAATAAGTTCAATTCGATGTTACCAATCGTTCTGTATCGACGGTAGGTAAGGATTCACTTCCCAGCTCACGCAATCGTTCTTTCTATCGATAATTGGCACGAATACGTGATATTCGATGTTTGCAATCGTTCTCCATCGACGGTAGAGAAGGATTCACTTCCCACTTCCCGCAATCGTTCTTGAAATCATCAATTGGCACGAATACGTGATATTCGATGTACCCAATCGTTCTGCATCGAAGGTAGATAAGGATTCACTTACCAGCTCCCGCAATCGTTCTATCTATCGATAATTGGCACGAATACGGGATATTCGATGTTTCCAATCGTTCTGCATCGACGGTAGGTAAGGATTCACTTCCCAGCTCCCGCAATCGTTCTTTCTATCGATAATTTTCACGAATACGTGATATTCGATGTTTACAATCTTCTGCATCGACGGTAGGTAAGAATTCACTTCCCAGTTCCCGCAATCGTTCTTTCTATCGATAATTTTCACGCATACGTGATATTCGATGTTTCCAATCTTCTGCATCGACGGTAGGTAAGAATTCACTTACCAGCTCCCGCAATCGTTCTATCTATCGATAATTGGCACGAATACGGGATATTCGATGTTTCCAATCGTTCTGCATCGACGGTAGGTAAGGATTCACTTCCCAGCTCCCGCAATCGTTCTTTCTATCGATAATTTTCACGAATACGTGATATTCGATGTTTACAATCTTCTGCATCGACGGTAGGTAAGAATTCACTTCCCAGTTCCCGCAATCGTTCTTTCTATCGATAATTTTCACGAATACGTGATATTCGATGTTTCCAATCTTCTGCATCGACGGTAGGTAAGAATTCACTTCCCAGCTCCCGCAATCGTTCTATCTATCGATAATTGGCACGAATACGGGATATTCGATGTTTCCAATCGTTCTGCATCGATAGTAGAAAAGGATTCACTATCCAGCTCCCGCAATCTTTCATTGTATCGATAATTGGCACGAATACGTTATATTCGATGTTTCCAATCGTTCTGTATCGACGGTAGGTATGGATTCACTACCCAGCTCCCGCAATCGTTCTTTCTATCGATAATTGGCACGAATACGTGATATTTGATCTTTCCACTCGTTTTGCATCGACGGTAGGTAAGGATTCATTTCCCAGCGCACGCAATCGTTCTTTGTATCGATAATTGGCACGAATACGTGATATTCGATGTTTCCAATCGTTCTGCATCGATAGTAGAAAAGGATTCACTATCCAGCTCCCGCAATCTTTCATTGTATCGATAATTGGCACGAATACGTTATATTCGATGTTTCCAATCGTTCTGTATCGACGGTAGGTATGGATTCACTACCCAGCTCCCGCAATCGTTCTTTCTATCGATAATTGGCACGAATACGTGATATTCGATGCTTGCAATCGTTCTCCATCGACGGTAGAGAAGGATTCAGTCCCCAGCTCCCGCAATCGTCCTTTCTATAAATAATTGGCACGAATACGTGATACTCGATGTTTCCAGTCGTTCTGCATCGACGGTAGGTAAGGATTCACTTCGCTGCTCCCGCAATCGTTCTTTCTATCGATAATTGGCACGAATACGTGATATTCGATGTTTCCAATCGTACTGCATCGACGGTAGGTAAGGATTCACTTCCCAGCTCCCGCAATTGTTCTTTCTATCGATAATTGGCACGAATACAGGATATTCGATGTTTACCATCGTTCTGCATTGACGGTATGTAAGGATTCATTTCCCAGCGCCCGCAATCGTTCTTTCTATCGATAATTGGCACGAATACCTGATATTTGATCTTTCCAATCGTTTTGCATCGACGGTAGGTAAGGATTCACTTAACAGCTCCCGCAATCGTTCTATCTATCGATAATTGGCACGAATACGAGATATTCGATGTTTCCAATCGTTCTGCATCGACGGTAGGTAAGGATTCACTTCCCAGCTCCCGCAATCGTTCTTTCTATCGATAATTGGCACGAATACGTGATATTCGATGTTTGCAATCGTACTGCATCGACGGTAGGTAAGGATTCACTTCCCAGCTCCCGCAATCGTTCTTTCTATCGATAATTGGCACGAATACGTGATATTCGATGTTTCCAATCGTACTGCATCGACGGTAGGTAAGGATTCACTTCCCAGCTCCCGCAATTGTTCTTTCTATCGATAATTGGCACGAATACAGGATATTCGATGTTAACCATCGTTCTGCATTGACGGTATGTAAGGATTCATTTCCCAGCGCCCGCAATCGTTCTTTCTATCGATAATTGGCACGAATACCTGATATTTGATCTTTCCAATCGTTTTGCATCGACGGTAGGTAAGGATTCACTTAACAGCTCCCGCAATCGTTCTATCTATCGATAATTGGCACGAATACGTGATATTCGATGTTTCCAATCGTTCTCTATCGACGGTAGATAAGGATTCACTTCCCAGCTCCCGCAATCGTTCTTTCTATCGATAATTGGCACGAATACGTGATATTCGCTGTTTCCAATCGTTTTCCATCGACGGTAGGTAAGGATTCACTTCCCAGGTCCCGCAATCGTTCTTTCTACCGTCAATTGGCACGAATACGTGATATTCGATGTTTCCAATCGTTCTCTATCGACGGTAGATAAGGATTCACTTCCCAGCTACCGCAATCGTTCTTTCTATCGATAATTGGCACGAATACGTGATATTCGATGCTTGCAATCGTTCTCCATCGACGGTAGAGAAGGATTCAGTTCCCAGCTCCCGCAATCGTTCTTTCTATCGATAATTGGCACGAATACGTGATATTCGATGTTTCCAATCGTTTTCCATCGACGGTAGGTAAGGATTCACTTCCCAGGTCCCGCAATCGTTCTTTCTATCGTCAATTGGCACGAATACGTGATATTCGTGGTTTCCAATCGTTCTGCATCGAGGGTAGGTAAGGATTCAGTCCCCAGCTCCCGCAATCGTTCTTTCTATAAATAATTGGCACGAATACGTGATACTCGATGTTTCCAGTCGTTCTGCATCGACGGTAGATAAGGATTCACTTCCCAGCTCCCGCAATCGTTCTTTCTATCGATAATTGGCACGAATACGTGATATTTTATGTTTCCAATCGTTCTGCATCGACGGTAGGTAAGGATTCACTTCCCAGCTCCCGCAATCGTTCTTTCTATCGATAATTGGCACGAATACATGATATTCGATGTTTCCAATCGTTCTGCATCGACGGTAGATAAGGATTCACTTCCCAGCTCCCGCAATCGTTCTTTCTATCGATAATTGGCACGCATACGTGATATTCGACGCTTCCAATCGTTTTGCATTGACGGTAGGTAAGGATTCATTTCCCAGCGCCCGCAATCGTTCTTTCTATCGATAATTGGCACGAATACGTGATATTTGATCTTTCCACTCGTTTTGCATCGACGGTAGGTAAGGATTCATTTCCCAGCGCACGCAATCGTTCTTTGTATCGATAATTGGCACGAATACGTGATATTCGATGTTTCCAATCGTTCTGCATCGATAGTAGAAAAGGATTCACTATCCAGCTCCCGCAATCTTTCATTGTATCGATAATTGGCACGAATACGTTATATTCGATGTTTCCAATCGTTCTGTATCGACGGTAGGTATGGATTCACTACCCAGCTCCCGCAATCGTTCTTTCTATCGATAATTGGCACGAATACGTGATATTCGATGCTTGCAATCGTTCTCCATCGACGGTAGAGAAGGATTCAGTCCCCAGCTCCCGCAATCGTTCTTTCTATAAATAATTGGCACGAATACGTGATACTCGATGTTTCCAGTCGTTCTGCATCGACGGTAGGTAAGGATTCACTTCGCTGCTCCCGCAATCGTTCTTTCTATCGATAATTGGCACGAATACGTGATATTCGATGTTTCCAATCGTACTGCATCGACGGTAGGTAAGGATTTACTTCCCAGCTCCCGCAATTGTTCTTTCTATCGATAATTGGCACGAATACAGGATATTCGATGTTTACCATCGTTCTGCATTGACGGTATGTAAGGATTCATTTCCCAGCGCCCGCAATCGTTCTTTCTATCGATAATTGGCACGAATACCTGATATTTGATCTTTCCAATCGTTTTGCATCGACGGTAGGTAAGGATTCACTTAACAGCTCCCGCAATCGTTCTATCTATCGATAATTGGCACGAATACGAGATATTCGATGTTTCCAATCGTTCTGCATCGACGGTAGGTAAGGATTCACTTCCCAGCTCCCGCAATCGTTCTTTCTATCGATAATTGGCACGAATACGTGATATTCGATGTTTGCAATCGTACTGCATCGACGGTAGGTAAGGATTCACTTCCCAGCTCCCGCAATCGTTCTTTCTATCGATAATTGGCACGAATACGTGATATTCGATGTTTCCAATCGTACTGCATCGACGGTAGGTAAGGATTCACTTCCCAGCTCCCGCAATTGTTCTTTCTATCGATAATTGGCACGAATACAGGATATTCGATGTTTACCATCGTTCTGCATTGACGGTATGTAAGGATTCATTTCCCAGCGCCCGCAATCGTTCTTTCTATCGATAATTGGCACGAATACCTGATATTTGATCTTTCCAATCGTTTTGCATCGACGGTAGGTAAGGATTCACTTAACAGCTCCCGCAATCGTTCTATCTATCGATAATTGGCACGAATACGAGATATTCGATGTTTCCAATCGTTCTGCATCGACGGTAGGTAAGGATTCACTTCCCAGCTCCCGCAATCGTTCTTTCTATCGATAATTGGCACGAATACGTGATATTCGATGTTTGCAATCGTACTGCATCGACGGTAGGTAAGGATTCACTTCCCAGCTCCCGCAATCGTTCTTTCTATCGATAATTGGCACGAATACGTGATATTCGATGTTTCCAATCGTACTGCATCGACGGTAGGTAAGGATTCACTTCCCAGCTCCCGCAATTGTTCTTTCTATCGATAATTGGCACGAATACAGGATATTCGATGTTTACCATCGTTCTGCATTGACGGTATGTAAGGATTCATTTCCCAGCGCCCGCAATCGTTCTTTCTATTGATAATTGGCACGAATACCTGATATTTGATCTTTCCAATCGTTTTGCATCGACGGTAGGTAAGGATTCACTTAACAGCTCCCACAATCGTTCTATCTATCGATAATTGGCACGAATACGTGATATTCGATGTTTCCAATCGTTCTCTATCGACGGTAGATAAGGATTCACTTCCCAGCTCCCGCAATCGTTCTTTCTATCGATAATTGGCACGAATACGTGATATTCGCTGTTTCCAATCGTTCTGCATCGACGGTAGGTAAGGATTCACTTCCCAGCTCCCGCAATCGCTCTTTCTATCGTCAATTGGCACGAATACGTGATATTCGTGGTTTCCAATCGTTCTGCATCGACGGTAGGTAAGGATACACTTCCCAGCTCCCACAATCGTTCTTTCTATCGATAATTGGCACGAATACGTGATATTCGATGTTTCCAATCGTTCTGCATCGACGGTAGGTAAGGATTCACTTCCCAGCTCCCGCAATCATTCTTTCTATCGATAATTGGCACGAATACGTGATATTCGATGTTTCCAATCGTTCTGCATCGATAGTAGAAAAGGATTCACTATCCAGCTCCCGCAATCTTTCATTGTATCGATAATTGGCACGAATACGTTATATTCGATGTTTCCAATCGTTCTGTATCGACGGTAGGTATGGATTCACTACCCAGCTCCCGCGATCGTTCTTTCTATCGATAATTGGCACGAATACGTGATATTCGATGCTTGCAATCGTTCTCCATCGACGGTAGAGAAGGATTCACTTCGCTGCTCCAGCAATCGTTCTTTCTATCGATAATTGGCACGAATACGTGATATTCGAAGTTTCCAATCGTTTTGCATTGACGGTAGGTAAGGATTCACTTCCCAGCTCCCGCAATCTTTCTTTCTATCGATAACACTGTTCAACACGGGTCTCATTTTGTAACCTTCACTAGGCGTTTCTTGTAGTCTTTAACGCGCTGAATACGAATCTGAAATCCGTTTTTCTCCAGAACGTACCATTTTTGAAAAAATCGATTTTGAAAAAAATCGCAATTTTTCAACTTTGGGAGTGTTTTGTACTTTTACGGTAATCGTTATTCAGTTCCCCTTGGTGCCAAATGATTCTTTGGAGTTTCACGAATAAAATGATATAAATAGTTGTTTGATTATAAACATTTAAATATGTTTAAATGATGATCAAAGTGAAAAGGACACCGAAAACGCACCCATTTTGGCCGATATTTTTCAATTTATTTCAAAAACTGAGGGTCTAGGAGAAAATCTGACTATGCCACGCGATAGAACAGACATTTCTGCTAAGGAAAGCACCAACGGAAGTTGCAAAATCATTTTCGTTTTTAATATAGAAGCGAAATAGTTTAGCAAAACACGCGGCGGTGGCAGTGGTACTCAATGACGGCAGTCGCTTCGCTTGCCGCTCAGCGTACTGGAATCGCTACACGCGCACGGCGCTGTTACCTTCTTGCAATATTATATTTAGTTTATGCAATCATTTAAGAAATATTATTTAATTATTTAAAACTTTTTATAACAAGCGCAAAAATATTGAAGTTGATATACGTATGTGATATACATACTTTGCACTACAGTAAAGAAGGAATAAAGAAACAACTCACATTTTTAAAACAGTTTAAACCATTGTTTTTTTTTAATATTTTAAGTACCTACATACTCTTCTATGAAGTCTCTCAGATTCTCAAGTGTCTACTTTTCGACTTTTGGTTCTTCGAATCGTTCCTAGTTCTATAACTAGAGAAGGGATGCTTATCTTGTTTATGTAAACAAGTATAAGGTGGCATCGGAGACCATCTCCAATATGCATCAGTTTGTATTCAGTTTTTGATTCGAAACACACGATTCTTTGCAGTTAGGTGAAACGTACAGTGCTTTTGTGAAATATAATTTGTAAAGTTTACAAGTTTATAGAGTAAAAATATTTTATCAGAGCACGTCAGTTAGGGGAAGACCTTTGTTTTCGAACACTAAGTAACAATGTCCCGTACGTGTGTAAATATGCCAGATAGGTTTTGTTATGTATGTGGTGAAGTGATTTTTCGAAACTATCAACGGAATATAACGGAACCCATTAAGGAAGCGTACGAAATATATTTTAATTGCAAAATTGGTGATCAGGACAAGGAGTGGGCTCCTCATGTGATCTGCACCAGATGCGCTACAGCCCTGTTGAAATATAAAAAGACTGGAAAAAGGGCAATAACTTTTAATATACCAATGGTTTGGAGGGAACCAACAAACCATACCACCGATTGCTACTTTTGTCTTACAGAAATATATGGGCATAGCTTTAAAAACAGGAACAAAATTTTATATCCTACTGTCTTATCGGCTATAAGACCAATGTATATAGAAGAAAATGCAGCTTCAGCACTTCCAGAAACCACACGTGCTATCACAAAATCAAATTCCGGCGAAGATACGTCCGATGAAGCCGAGCAAGAATTTTCAAAGGACGATGGCATTCATTTGATCAATCAAATGGATTTAAATGATTTGGTACGTGATTTGAATCTACCAAAAAATAAAGCAGAACTGTTGGCCTCCAGATTGCAGCAATGGAATCTACTAACACCAGAAACCTCTATTACTCATTTCCGAAAAAGATCTGAGGAATTTGAAGAATGTTTTCTTACGCACGAAAACTTATGTTACTGTCCGGACATAAAAATTCTTTTTGCCAAGCTAGGTTTTGAACATCAACCTAAAGAATGGAGGCTCTTTATAGATTCCTCGAAAACAAGTTTGAAAGCAGTACTTCTGCATAATGGGAATTTATACCCGTCAGTACCAATTGCGTACGGTGCGAAAGTAAAGGAAACGTATGACATTTTCCAAACAGTTTTACATAAAATTAGTTATGAAATGTACAATTGGCATATATGCGGAGATCTAAAAGTTATAGCCATATTAATGGGTCTTCAAAGTGGGTACACGAAATACTGTTGTTTTTTGTGCGAATGGGACAGTCGGGCGAAATCAGACCACTATACGCTCAAAAAATGGCCAGCAAGGAGAGGCTTCATCCCCGGAGAAAAATTATTAAAAATACAAATTTAGTACACAAGAATAACATTTATTTGCCGCCACTACATATTAAATTGGGAATTATGAAAAATTTTGTAAAAGGCATGGACAAAAACGGAGCTGCGTTTAACTATTTAAAGCTGAAGTTCCCAGCTTTATCAGAGGCAAAGATAAAAGAAGGCATTTTTATAGGGCCACAGATTCGCACGTTAATGCGAGATGAAGAATTTCCTCACAAAATGGTACCAGCAGAAAAAAAAGTATGGACGGCGTTTAAAAATATATGCAACAATTTTCTTGGGTCATATCGATCACCGGATTATGCCCAAATTGTTAAGGAATTACTTCAGGCTTGTAGAAAATTGGGATGCAATATGTCCCTTAAAATGCATTTTTTACACTCGCACCTAGACTTTTTCCCCGAAAATCTTGGAGATGTGAGTGACGAACACGGTGAACGATTTCATCAAGATATTAGTGTTATGGAAAAACGATATGCTGGAAAGGATAGTGCTGCAATGTTGGCGGATTACTGTTGGCAGTTGAAAACGGAAGCAAACGGATTTCACAAACGTCAATCAGGAAGAAAGTTCTTTTAGGTAAGTATACATCTTAACTTCGGGCTTTTTTGTTATAAAATAGTGTATAAATAATTAAATAATATTTCTTAAATGATTGCATAAACTAAATATAATATTGCAAGAAGGTAACAGCGCGTGTAGCGATTCCAGTACGCTGAGCGGCAAGCGAAGCGACTGCCGTCATTGAGTACCACTGCCACCGCCGCGTGTTTTGCTAAACTATTTCGCTTCTATATTAAAAACGAAAATGATTTTGCAACTTCCGTTGGTGCTTTCCTTAGCAGAAATGTCTGTTCTATCGCGTGGCATAGTCAGATTTTCTCCTAGACCCTCAGTTTTTGAAATAAAATTGAAAAATATCGGCCAAAATGGGTGCGTTTTCGGTGTCCTTTTCACTTTGATCATCATTTAAACATATTTAAATGTTTATAATCAAACAACTATTTATATCATTTTATTCGTGAAACTCCAAAGAATCATTTGGCACCAAGGGGAACTGAATAACTATTACCGTAAAAATACAAAACACTCCCAAAGTTGAAAAATTGCGATTTTTTTCAAAATCGATTTTTTCAAAAATGGTACGTTCTGGAGAAAAACGGATTTCAGATTCGTATTCAGCGCGTTAAAGACTACAAGAAACGCATATTGAAGGTTACAAAATCAAAAAAAAGTTAAAATTTGTCGAACAGTGTAATTGGCACGAATACATGATATTCGATGTTTCCAATCGTTTTGCATTGACGGTAGGTAAGGATTCATTTCCCAGCGCCCGCAATCGTTCTTTCTATCGATAATTGGCACGAATACCTGATATTTGATCTTTCCAGACGTTTTGCATCGACGGTAGGTAAGGATTCACTTCCCAGCTCCCGCAATGGTTCTTTCTATCGATAATTGGCACGCATACGTGCTATTCGATGTTTCCTATCGTTCTGCATCGACGGTAGGTAAGGATTCACTACCCAGCGCCCGCAATCGTTCTTTCTATCGATAATTGGCACGAATTCGTAATATTCGATGTATCCAATCGATCTGCAACGACGGTAGATAACGATTCACTTAACAGCTCCCGCAATCGTTCTTTCTATCGATAATTGGCACGAATTCGTGATATTCGATGTGACCAATCGTTCTGCATCGACGGTAGATAAGGATTCATTTCCCAGCGCCCGCAATCGTTCTTTCTATCGATAATTGGCACGAATACGTGATATTCGATGTTTCCAATCGTTCTGCATCGATAGTAGAAAAGGATTCACTTTCCAGCTCCCGCAATCGTCCTTTCCATCGATAATTGGCACGAATACGTGATATTCGATGTTTCCAATCGTACTGCATCGACGGTAGGTAAGGATTCACTTCCCAGCTCCCGCAATCGTTCTTTCTATCGATAATTGGCACGAATGCATGATACTCGATGTTTCCAATCGTTCTGCATCGACGGTAGGTAAGGATTCACTTCCCAGCTCCCAAAATCGTTCTTTCTATCGATAATTGGCACGAATACGTGATATTCGATGTTTCCAATCGTACTGCATCGACACTAGGTAAGGATTCACTTCCCAGCTCCCGCAATCGTTCTTTCTATCGATAATTGGCACGAATACGTGATATTCGCTGTTTCCAATCGTTTTCCATCGACGGTAGGTAAGGATTCATTTCCCAGCGCCCGCAATCGCTCTTTCTATCAATAATTGGCACGAATACGTGATATTCAATGTTTCCAATCGTTCTGCATCGACGGTAGGTAAGGATTCACTTCCCAGCTCCCAAAATCGTTCTTTCTATCGATAATTGGCACGAATACGTGATATTCGATGTTTCCAATCGTACTGCATCGACACTAGGTAAGGATTCACTTCCCAGCTCCCGCAATCATTCTTTCTATCGATAATTGGCACGAATACGTGATATTCGATGTTTCCAATCGTTCTGTATCGACGGTAGATAAGGATTCACTTCCCAGCTCCCGCAATGGTTATTTCTATCGACAATTGGCACGCATACGTGCTATTCGATGTTTCCTATCGTTCTGTATCGACGGTAGGTAAAGATTCATTTCCCAGCGCCCGCAATCGTTCTTTCTATCAATAATTAGCACCAATACGTGATATTCAATGTTTCCAATCGTTCTGTATCGACAGTAGGTAAGGATTCACTTCCCAGCTCCCGCAATCGTTCTTTCTATCGTCAATTGGCACGAATACGTGATATTCGTGGTTTCCAATCGTTCTGCATCGACGGTAGGTAAGGATTCATTTCCCAGCGCCCGCAATCGTTCTTTCTATCGATAATTGGCACGAATACCTGATATTTGATCTTTCCAGACGTTTTGCATCGACGGTAGGTAAGGATTCACTTCCCAGCTCCCGCAATGGTTCTTTCTATCGATAATTGGCACGCATACGTGCTATTCGATGTTTCCTATCGTTCTGCATCGACGGTAGGTAAGGATTCACTACCCAGCGCCCGCAATCGTTCTTTCTATCGATAATTGGCACGAATTCGTAATATTCGATGTATCCAATCGATCTGCAACGACGGTAGATAACGATTCACTTAACAGCTCCCGCAATCGTTCTTTCTATCGATAATTGGCACGAATTCGTGATATTCGATGTGACCAATCGTTCTGCATCGACGGTAGATAAGGATTCATTTCCCAGCGCCCGCAATCGTTCTTTCTATCGATAATTGGCACGAATACGTGATATTCGATGTTTCCAATCGTTCTGCATCGATAGTAGAAAAGGATTCACTTTCCAGCTCCCGCAATCGTCCTTTCCATCGATAATTGGCACGAATACGTGATATTCGATGTTTCCAATCGTACTGCATCGACGGTAGGTAAGGATTCACTTCCCAGCTCCCGCAATCGTTCTTTCTATCGATAATTGGCACGAATGCATGATACTCGATGTTTCCAATCCTTCTGCATCGACGGTAGGTAAGGATTCACTTCCCAGCTCCCAAAATCGTTCTTTCTATCGATAATTGGCACGAATACGTGATATTCGATGTTTCCAATCGTACTGCATCGACACTAGGTAAGGATTCACTTCCCAGCTCCCGCAATCGTTCTTTCTATCGATAATTGGCACGAATACGTGATATTCGCTGTTTCCAATCGTTTTCCATCGACGGTAGGTAAGGATTCATTTCCCAGCGCCCGCAATCGCTCTTTCTATCAATAATTGGCACGAATACGTGATATTCAATGTTTCCAATCGTTCTGCATCGACGGTAGGTAAGGATTCACTTCCCAGCTCCCAAAATCGTTCTTTCTATCGATAATTGGCACGAATACGTGATATTCGATGTTTCCAATCGTACTGCATCGACACTAGGTAAGGATTCACTTCCCAGCTCCCGCAATCATTCTTTCTATCGATAATTGGCACGAATACGTGATATTCGATGTTTCCAATCGTTCTGTATCGACGGTAGATAAGGATTCACTTCCCAGCTCCCGCAATGGTTATTTCTATCGACAATTGGCACGCATACGTGCTATTCGATGTTTCCTATCGTTCTGTATCGACGGTAGGTAAAGATTCATTTCCCAGCGCCCGCAATCGTTCTTTCTATCAATAATTAGCACCAATACGTGATATTCAATGTTTCCAATCGTTCTGTATCGACAGTAGGTAAGGATTCACTTCCCAGCTCCCGCAATCGTTCTTTCTATCGTCAATTGGCACGAATACGTGATATTCGTGGTTTCCAATCGTTCTGCATCGACGGTAGGTAAGGATTCATTTCCCAGCGCCCGCAATCGTTCTTTCTATCGATAATTGGCACGAATACCTGATATTTGATCTTTCCAGACGTTTTGCATCGACGGTAGGTAAGGATTCACTTCCCAGCTCCCGCAATGGTTCTTTCTATCGATAATTGGCACGCATACGTGCTATTCGATGTTTCCTATCGTTCTGCATCGACGGTAGGTAAGGATTCACTACCCAGCGCCCGCAATCGTTCTTTCTATCGATAATTGGCACGAATTCGTAATATTCGATGTATCCAATCGATCTGCAACGACGGTAGATAACGATTCACTTAACAGCTCCCGCAATCGTTCTTTCTATCGATAATTGGCACGAATTCGTGATATTCGATGTGACCAATCGTTCTGCATCGACGGTAGATAAGGATTCATTTCCCAGCGCCCGCAATCGTTCTTTCTATCGATAATTGGCACGAATACGTGATATTCGATGTTTCCAATCGTTCTGCATCGATAGTAGAAAAGGATTCACTTTCCAGCTCCCGCAATCGTCCTTTCCATCGATAATTGGCACGAATACGTGATATTCGATGTTTCCAATCGTACTGCATCGACGGTAGGTAAGGATTCACTTCCCAGCTCCCGCAATCGTTCTTTCTATCGATAATTGGCACGAATGCATGATACTCGATGTTTCCAATCCTTCTGCATCGACGGTAGGTAAGGATTCACTTCCCAGCTCCCAAAATCGTTCTTTCTATCGATAATTGGCACGAATACGTGATATTCGATGTTTCCAATCGTACTGCATCGACACTAGGTAAGGATTCACTTCCCAGCTCCCGCAATCGTTCTTTCTATCGATAATTGGCACGAATACGTGATATTCGCTGTTTCCAATCGTTTTCCATCGACGGTAGGTAAGGATTCATTTCCCAGCGCCCGCAATCGCTCTTTCTATCAATAATTGGCACGAATACGTGATATTCAATGTTTCCAATCGTTCTGCATCGACGGTAGGTAAGGATTCACTTCCCAGCTCCCAAAATCGTTCTTTCTATCGATAATTGGCACGAATACGTGATATTCGATGTTTCCAATCGTACTGCATCGACACTAGGTAAGGATTCACTTCCCAGCTCCCGCAATCATTCTTTCTATCGATAATTGGCACGAATACGTGATATTCGATGTTTCCAATCGTTCTGTATCGACGGTAGATAAGGATTCACTTCCCAGCTCCCGCAATGGTTATTTCTATCGACAATTGGCACGCATACGTGCTATTCGATGTTTCCTATCGTTCTGTATCGACGGTAGGTAAAGATTCATTTCCCAGCGCCCGCAATCGTTCTTTCTATCAATAATTAGCACCAATACGTGATATTCAATGTTTCCAATCGTTCTGTATCGACAGTAGGTAAGGATTCACTTCCCAGCTCCCGCAATCGTTCTTTCTATCGTCAATTGGCACGAATACGTGATATTCGTGGTTTCCAATCGTTCTGCATCGACGGTAGGTAAGGATACACTTCCCAGCTCCCACAATCGTTCTTTCTATCGATAATTGGCACGAATACATGATATTCGAAGTTTCCAATCGTTTTGCATTGACGGTAGGTAAGGATTCACTTCCCAGCTCCCGCAATCGTTCTTTCTATCGATAATTGGCACGAATACATGATATTCGATGTTTCCTATCGTTCTGCATCGACGGTAGGTAAGGATTCACGACCCAGCGCCCGCAATCGTTCTTTCTATCGATAATTGGCACGAATTCGTAATATTCGATGTATCCAATCGTTCTGCAACGACGGTAGATAACGATTCACTTAACAGCTCCCGCAATCGTTCTTTCTATCGATAATTGGCACGAATTCGTGATATTCGATGTGACCAATCGTTCTGCATCGACGGTAGATAAGGATTCATTTCCCAGCGCCCGCAATCGTTCTTTCTATCGATAATTGGCACGAATACGTGATATTCGATGTTTCCAATCGTTCTGCATTGACGGTAGATAAGGATTCACTTCCCAGCTCCCGCAATCGTCCTTTCTATCGATAATTGGCACCCATACGTGATATTCGACGTTTCCAATCGTTTTGCATTGACGGTAGGTAAGGATTCATTTCCCAGCGCCCGCAATCGTTCTTTCTATCGATAATTGGCACGAATACGTGATATTTGATCTTTCCACTCGTTTTGCATCGACGGTAGGTAAGGATTCATTTCCCAGCGCCCGCAATCGTTCTTTGTACCGATAATTGGCACGAATACGTGATATTCGATGTTTCCAATCGTTCTGCATCGATAGTAGAAAAGGATTCACTTTCCAGCTCCCGCAATCGTCCTTTCCATCGATAATTGGCACGAATACGTGATATTCGATGTTTCCAATCGTACTGCATCGACGGTAGGTAAGGATTCACTTCCCAGCTCCCGCAATCGTTCTTTCTATCGATAATTGGCACGAATGCATGATACTCGATGTTTCCAATCGTTCTGCATCGACGGTAGGTAAGGATTCACTTCCCAGCTCCCAAAATCGTTCTTTCTATCGATAATTGGCACGAATACGTGATATTCGATGTTTCCAATCGTACTGCATCGACACTAGGTAAGGATTCACTTCCCAGCTCCCGCAATCGTTCTTTCTATCGATAATTGGCACGAATACGTGATATTCGCTGTTTCCAATCGTTTTCCATCGACGGTAGGTAAGGATTCATTTCCCAGCGCCCGCAATCGCTCTTTCTATCAATAATTGGCACGAATACGTGATATTCAATGTTTCCAATCGTTCTGCATCGACGGTAGGTAAGGATTCACTTCCCAGCTCCCAAAATCGTTCTTTCTATCGATAATTGGCACGAATACGTGATATTCGATGTTTCCAATCGTACTGCATCGACACTAGGTAAGGATTCACTTCCCAGCTCCCGCAATCATTCTTTCTATCGATAATTGGCACGAATACGTGATATTCGATGTTTCCAATCGTTCTGTATCGACGGTAGATAAGGATTCACTTCCCAGCTCCCGCAATGGTTATTTCTATCGACAATTGGCACGCATACGTGCTATTCGATGTTTCCTATCGTTCTGTATCGACGGTAGGTAAAGATTCATTTCCCAGCGCCCGCAATCGTTCTTTCTATCAATAATTAGCACGAATACGTGATATTCAATGTTTCCAATCGTTCTGTATCGACAGTAGGTAAGGATTCACTTCCCAGCTCCCGCAATCGTTCTTTCTATCGTCAATTGGCACGAATACGTGATATTCGTGGTTTCCAATCGTTCTGCATCGACGGTAGGTAAGGATACACTTCCCAGCTCCCACAATCGTTCTTTCTATCGATAATTGGCACGAATACATGATATTCGAAGTTTCCAATCGTTTTGCATTGACGGTAGGTAAGGATTCACTTCCCAGCTCCCGCAATCGTTCTTTCTATCGATAATTGGCACGAATACATGATATTCGATGTTTCCAATCGTTTTGCATTGACGGTAGGTAAGGATTCATTTCCCAGCGCTCGCAATCGTTCTTTCTATCGATAATTGGCACGAATACCTTATATTTGATCTTTCCAGACGTTTTGCATCGACGGTAGGTAAGGATTCACTTCCCAGCTCCCGCAATGGTTCTTTCTATCGATAATTGGCACGCATACGTGATATTCGATGTTTCCTATCGTTCTGCATCGACGGTAGGTAAGGATTCACTACCCAGCGCCCGCAATCGTTCTTTCTATCGATAATTGGCACGAATTCGTAATATTCGATGTATCCAATCGTTCTGCAACGACGGTAGATAACGATTCACTTAACAGCTCCCGCAATGGTTCTTTCTATCGATAATTGGCACGAATTCGTGATATTCGATGTGACCAATCGTTCTGCATCGACGGTAGATAAGGATTCATTTCCCAGCGCCCGCAATCGTTCTTTCTATCGATAATTGGCACGAATACGTGATATTCGATGTTTCCAATCGTTCTGCATTGACGGTAGATAAGGATTCACTTCCCAGCTCCCGCAATCGTTCTTTCTATCGATAATTGGCACCCATACGTGATATTCGACGTTTCCAATCGTTTTGCATTGACGGTAGGTAAGGATTCATTTCCCAGCGCCCGCAATCGTTCTTTCTATCGATAATTGGCACGAATACGTGATATTTGATCTTTCCACTCGTTTTGCATCGACGGTAGGTAAGGATTCTTTTCCCAGCGCCCGCAATCGTTCTTTGTACCGATAATTGGCACGAATACGTGATATTCGATGTTTCCAATCGTTCTGCATCGATAGTAGAAAAGGATTCACTTTCCAGCTCCCGAAATCGTCCTTTCCATCGATAATTGGCACGAATACGTGATATTCGATGTTTCCAATCGTTCTGCATCGACGGTAGGTAAGGATTCACTTCCCAGCTCCCAAAATCGTTCTTTCTATCGATAATTGGCACGAATACGTGATATTCGATGTTTCCAATCGTACTGCATCGACACTAGGTAAGGATTCACTTCCCAGCTCCCGCAATCGTTCTTTCTATCGATAATTGGCACCAATACGTGATATTCGCTGTTTCCAATCGTTTTCCATCGACGGTAGGCAAAGGATTCATTTCCCAGCGCCCGCAATCGCTCTTTCTATCAATAATTGGCACGAATACGTGATATTCAATGTTTCCAATCGTTCTGCATCGACGGTAGGTAAGGATTCACTTCCCAGCTCCCAAAATCGTTCTTTCTATCGATAATTGGCACGAATACGTGATATTCGATGTTTCCAATCGTACTGCATCGACGGTAGGTAAGGATTCACTTCCCAGCTCCCGCAATCGTTCTTTCTATCGATAATTGGCACGAATACATTATATTCGAAGTTTCCAATCGTTCTGCAGCGACGGTAGATAAGGATTCACTTCCCAGCTCCCGCAATCGTTCTTTCTATCGATAATTGGCACGAATACGTGATATTCGATGTTTCCAATCGTACTGCATCGAGGGTAGGTAAGGATACACTTCCCAGCTCCCACAATCGTTCTTTCTATCGATAATTGGCACGAATACGTGATATTCGTGGTTTCCAATCGTTCTGCATCGACGGTAGGTAAGGATACACTTCCCAGCTCCCACAATCGTTCTTTCTATCGATATTTGGCACGAATACGTGATATTCGATGTTTCCAATCGTTTTGCATTGACGGTAGGTAAGGATTCATTTCCCAGCGCCCGCAATCGTTCTTTCTATCGATAATTGGCACGAATACCTGATATTTGATCTTTCCAGACGTTTTGCATCGACGGTAGGTAAGGATTCACTTCCCAGCTCCCGCAATCATTCTTTCTATCGATAATTGGCACGAATACGTGATATTCGATGTTTCCAATCGTTCTGTATCGACGGTAGATAAGGATTCACTTCCCAGCTCCCGCAATGGTTATTTCTATCGACAATTGGCACGCATACGTGCTATTCGATGTTTCCTATCGTTCTGTATCGACGGTAGGTAAAGATTCATTTCCCAGCGCCCGCAATCGTTCTTTCTATCAATAATTAGCACGAATACGTGATATTCAATGTTTCCAATCGTTCTGTATCGACAGTAGGTAAGGATTCACTTCCCAGCTCCCGCAATCGTTCTTTCTATCGTCAATTGGCACGAATACGTGATATTCGTGGTTTCCAATCGTTCTGCATCGACGGTAGGTAAGGATACACTTCCCAGCTCCCACAATCGTTCTTTCTATCGATATTTGGCACGAATACGTGATATTCGATGTTTCCAATCGTTTTGCATTGACGGTAGGTAAGGATTCATTTCCCAGCGCCCGCAATCGTTCTTTCTATCGATAATTGGCACGAATACCTGATATTTGATCTTTCCAGACGTTTTGCATCGACGGTAGGTAAGGATTCACTTCCCAGCTCCCGCAATGGTTCTTTCTATCGATAATTGGCACGCATACGTGCTATTCGATGTTTCCTATCGTTCTGCATCGACGGTAGGTAAGGATTCACTTCCCAGCTCCCGCAATCGTTCTTTCTATCGATAATTGGCACGAATACATTATATTCGAAGTTTCCAATCGTTCTGCAGCGACGGTAGATAAGGATTCACTTCCCAGCTCCCGCAATCGTTCTTTCTATCGATAATTGGCACGAATACGTGATATTCGATGTTTCCAATCGTACTGCATCGAGGGTAGGTAAGGATACACTTCCCAGCTCCCACAATCGTTCTTTCTATCGATAATTGGCACGAATACGTGATATTCGATGTTTCCAATCGTACTGCATCGAGGGTAGGTAAGGATACACTTCCCAGCTCCCACAATCGTTCTTTCTATCGATAATTGGCACGAATACGTGATATTCGATGTTTCCAATCGTACTGCATCGAGGGTAGGTAAGGATTCACTTCCCAGCTCCCGCAATCGTTCTTTCTATCGATAATTGGCACGAATACATGATATTCGATGTTTCCAATCGTTTTGCATTGACGGTAGGTAAGGATTCATTTCCCAGCGCCCGCAATCGTTCTTTCTATCGATAATTGGCACGAATACCTGATATTTGATCTTTCCAGACGTTTTGCATCGACGGTAGGTAAGGATTCACTTCCCAGCTCCCGCAATGGTTCTTTCTATCGATAATTGGCACGCATACGTGCTATTCGATGTTTCCTATCGTTCTGCATCGACGGTAGGTAAGGATTCACTTCCCAGCTCCCGCAATCGTTCTTTCTATCGATAATTGGCACGAATACATTATATTCGAAGTTTCCAATCGTTCTGCAGCGACGGTAGATAAGGATTCACTTCCCAGCTCCCGCAATCGTTCTTTCTATCGATAATTGGCACGAATACGTGATATTCGATGTTTCCAATCGTACTGCATCGAGGGTAGGTAAGGATACACTTCCCAGCTCCCACAATCGTTCTTTCTATCGATAATTGGCACGAATACGTGATATTCGATGTTTCCAATCGTACTGCATCGAGGGTAGGTAAGGATACACTTCCCAGCTCCCACAATCGTTCTTTCTATCGATAATTGGCACGAATACGTGATATTCGATGTTTCCAATCGTTCTGCATCGACGGTAGGTAAGGATTCACTTCCCATCTACCGCAATCATTCTTTCTATCGATAATTGGCACGAATACATGATATTCGAAGTTTCCAATCGTTTTGCATTGACGGTAGGTAAGGATTCACTTCCCAGCTCCCGCAATCGTTCTTTCTATCGATAATTGGCACGAATACATGATATTCGATGTTTCCAATCGTTTTGCATTGACGGTAGGTAAGGATTCATTTCCCAGCGCCCGCAATCGTTCTTTCTATCGATAATTGGCACGAATACCTGATATTTGATCTTTCCAGACGTTTTGCATCGACGGTAGGTAAGGATTCACTTCCCAGCTCCCGCAATCGTTCTTTCTAACGATAATTGGCACGAATACGTGCTATTCGATGTTTCCAATCGTTCTGTATCGACGGTAGGTAAGGATTCACTTCCCAGCTCCCGCAATGGTTCTTTCTATCGATAATTGGCACGCATACGTGCTATTCGATGTTTCCTATCGTTCTGCATCGACGGTAGGTAAGGATTCACTACCCAGCGCCCGCAATCGTTCTTTCTAACGATAATTGCCACGAATACGTGCTATTCGATGTTTCCAATCGGTCTGTATCGACGGTAGGTAAGGATTCACTTCCCAGCTCCCGCAATCGTTCTTTCTATCGATAATTGGCACGAATGCATGATACTCGATGTTTCCAATCGTTCTGCATCGACGGTAGGTAAGGATTCACTTCCCAGCTCCCAAAATCGTTCTTTCTATCGATAATTGGCACGAATACGTGATATTCGATGTTTCCAATCGTACTGCATCGACACTAGGTAAGGATTCACTTCCCAGCTCCCGCAATCGTTCTTTCTATCGATAATTGGCACGCATACGTGCTATTCGATGTTTCCTATCGTTCTGCATCGACGGTAGGTAAGGATTCACTACCCAGCGCCCGCAATCGTTCTTTCTAACGATAATTGGCACGAATACGTGCTATTCGATGTTTCCAATCGTTCTGTATCGACGGTAGGTAAGGATTCACTTCCCAGCTCCCGCAATGGTTATTTCTATCGATAATTGGCACGCATACGTGCTATTCGATGTTTCCTGTCGTTCTGCATCGACGGTAGATAAGGATTCACTTCCCAGCTCCCGCAATCGTTCTTTCTATCGATAATTGGCACGAATACATGATATTCGAAGTTTCCAATCGTTTTGCATGGACGGTAGGTAAGGATTTACTTCCCAGCTCCCGCAATCGTTCTTTCTATCGATAATTGGCACGAATACATGATATTCGATGTTTCCAATCGTTTTGCATTGACGGTAGGTACGGGTTCATTTCCCAGCGCCCGCAATCGTTCTTTCTATCGATAATTGGCACGAATACCTGATATTTGATCTTTCCAGTCGTTTTGCATCGACGGTAGGTAAGGATTCACTTCCCAGCTCCCGCAATAGTTCTTTCTAACGATAATTGGCACGAATACGTGATATTCGATGTTTCCAATCGTTCTGCATCGACGGTAGATAAGGATTCACTTCCCAGCTCCCGCAATCGTTCTTTCTATCGTCAATTGGCACGAATACGTGATATTCGTGGTTTCCAATCGTTCTGCATCGACGGTAGGTAAGGATTCACTTCCCAGCTCCCGCAATCATTCTTTCTATCGATAATTGGCACGAATACGTGATATTCGATGTTTCCAATCGTTCTGTATCGACGGTAGATAAGGATTCACTTTCCAGCTCCCGCAATGGTTCTTTCTATCGATAATTGGCACGAATACGTGATATTCGATGTTTCCAATCGTACTGCATCGAGGGTAGGTAAGGATACACTTCCCAGCTCCCACAATCGTTCTTTCTATCGATAATTGGCACGAATACGTGATATTCGATGTTTCCAATCGTTCTGCATCGACGGTAGGTAAGGATTCACTTCCCAGCTCCCGCAATCGTTCTTTCTATCGATAATTGGCACGAATACATGATATTCGATGTTTCCAATCGTTTTGCATTGACGGTAGGTAAGGATTCATTTCCCAGCGCCCGCAATCGTTCTTTCTATCGATAATTGGCACGAATACCTGATATTTGATCTTTCCAGACGTTTTGCATCGACGGTAGGTAAGGATTCACTTCCCAGCTCCCGCAATGGTTCTTTCTATCGATAATTGGCACGCATACGTGCTATTCGATGTTTCCTATCGTTCTGCATCGACGGTAGGTAAGGATTCACTACCCAGCGCCCGCAATCGTTCTTTCTAACGATAATTGGCACGAATACGTGCTATTCGATGTTTCCAATCGTTCTGTATCGACGGTAGGTAAGGATTCACTTCCCAGCTCCCGCAATCGTTCTTTCTATCGATAATTGGCACGAATGCATGATACTCGATGTTTCCAATCGTTCTGCATCGACGGTAGGTAAGGATTCACTTCCCAGCTCCCGCAATCGTTCTTTCTATCGATAATTGGCACGAATACGTGATATTCGATGTTTCCAATCGTACTGCATCGACACTAGGTAAGGATTCACTTCCCAGCTCCCGCAATCGTTCTTTCTATCGATAATTGGCACGAATACGTGATATTCGCTGTTTCCAATCGTTTTCCATCGACGGTAGGTAAGGATTCATTTCCCAGCGCCCGCAATCGCTCTTTCTATCAATAATTGGCACGAATACGTGATATTCAATGTTTCCAATCGTTCTGTATCGACGGTAGGTAAGGATTCACTTAACAGCTCCCGCAATCGTTCTATCTATCGATAATTGGCACGAATACGTGATATTCGATGTTTCCAATCGTTCTGCATCGACGGTAGGTAAGGATTCACTTCCCAGCTCCCGCAATCATTCTTTCTATCGATAATTGGCACGAATACGTGATATTCGATGTTTCCAATCGTTCTGTATCGACGGTAGATAAGGATTCACTTCCCAGCTCCCGCAATGGTTATTTCTATCGACAATTGGCACGCATACGTGCTATTCGATGTTTCCTATCGTTCTGTATCGACGGTAGGTAAAGATTCATTTCCCAGCGCCCGCAATCGTTCTTTCTATCAATAATTAGCACGAATACGTGATATTCAATGTTTCCAATCGTTCTGTATCGACAGTAGGTAAGGATTCACTTCCCAGCTCCCGCAATCGTTCTTTCTATCGTCAATTGGCACGAATACGTGATATTCGTGGTTTCCAATCGTTCTGCATCGACGGTAGGTAAGGATACACTTCCAAGCTCCCACAATCGTTCTTTCTATCGATATTTGGCACGAATACGTGATATTCGATGTTTCCAATCGTTCTGCATCGACGGTAGGTAAGGATTCACTTCCCAGCTCCCTCAATCATTCTTTCTATCGATAATTGGCACGAATACGTGATATTCGATGTTTCCAATCGTTCTGTATCGACGGTAGATAAGGATTCACTTCTCAGCTCCCGCAATGGTTCTTTCTATCGATAATTGGCACGCATACGTGCTATTCGATGTTTCCTGTCGTTCTGCATCGACGGTAGATAAGGATTCACTTCCCAGCTCCCGCAATCGTTCTTTCTATCGATAATTGGCACGAATACATGATATTCGAAGTTTCCAATCGTTTTGCATGGACGGTAGGTAAGGATTTACTTCCCAGCTCCCGCAATCGTTCTTTCTATCGATAATTGGCACGAATACATGATATTCGATGTTTCCAATCGTTTTGCATTGACGGTAGGTACGGGTTCATTTCCCAGCGCCCGCAATCGTTCTTTCTATCGATAATTGGCACGAATACCTGATATTTGATCTTTCCAGTCGTTTTGCATCGACGGTAGGTAAGGATTCATTTCCCAGCGCCCGCAATAGTTCTTTCTAACGATAATTGGCACGAATACGTGATATTCGATGTTTCCAATCGTTCTGCAGCGACGGTAGATAAGGATTCACTTCCCAGCTCCCGCAATCGTTCTTTCTATCGATAATTGGCACGAATACGTGATATTCGATGTTTCCAATCGTACTGCATCGACGGTAGGTAAGGATTCACTTCCCAGCTCCCGCAATCGTTCTTTCCATCGATAATTGGCACGCATACGTGCTATTCGATGTTTCCTATCGTTCTGCATCGACGGTAGATAAGGATTCACTTCCCAGCTCCCGCAATCGTTCTTTCTATCGTCAATTGGCACGAATACGTGATATTCGTGGTGTCCAATCGTTCTGCATCGACGGTAGGTAAGGATTCACTTCCCAGCTCCCGCAATCATTCTTTCTATCGATAATTGGCACGAATACGTGATATTCGATGTTTCCAATCGTTCTGTATCGACGGTAGATAAGGATTCACTTTCCAGCTCCCGCAATGGTTCTTTCTATCGATAATTGGCACGCATACGTGCTATTCGATGTTTCCTATCGTTCTGCATCGACGGTAGGTAAGGATTCACTACCCAGCTCCCGCAATCGTTCTTTCTATCGATAATTGGCACGAATTCGTGATATTCGATGTATCCAATCGTTCTGCAACGACGGTAGATAAGGATTCACTTAACAGCTCCCGCAATCGTTCTTTCTATCGATAATTGGCACGAATTCGTGATATTCGATGTATCCAATCGTTCTGCATCGACGGTAGATAAGGATTCATTTCCCAGCGCCCGCAATCGTTCTTTCTATCGATAATTGGCACGAATACGTGATATTCGATGTTTCCTATCGTTCTGCATCGACGGTAGGGAAGGATTCGATTCCCAGCTCCCGCAATCGTTCTTTCTATCGATAATTGGCACGAATACATGATATTCGAAGTTTCGAATCGTTTTGCATTGACGGTAGGTAAGGATTCACTTCCCAGCTCCCGCAATCGTTCTTTCTATCGATAATTGGCACGAATACATGATATTCGATGTTTCCAATCGTTTTGCATTGACGGTAGGTAAGGATTCATTTCCCAGCGCCCGCAATCGTTCTTTCTATCGATAATTGGCACGAATACCTGATATTTGATCTTTCCAGACGTTTTGCATCGACGGTAGGTAAGGATTCACTTCCCAGCTCCCGCAATGGTTCTTTCTATCGATAATTGGCACGCATACGTGCTATTCGATGTTTCCTATCGTTCTGCATCGACGGTAGGTAAGGATTCACTACCCAGCGCCCGCAATCGTTCTTTCTAACGATAATTGGCACGAATACGTGCTATTCGATGTTTCCAATCGTTCTGTATCGACGGTAGGTAAGGATTCACTTCCCAGCTCCCGCAATCGTTCTTTCTATCGATAATTGGCACGAATGCATGATACTCGATGTTTCCAATCGTTCTGCATCGACGGTAGGTAAGGATTCACTTCCCAGCTCCCAAAATCGTTCTTTCTATCGATAATTGGCACGAATACGTGATATTCGATGTTTCCAATCGTACTGCATCGACACTAGGTAAGGATTCACTTCCCAGCTCCCGCAATCGTTCTTTCTATCGATAATTGGCACGAATACGTGATATTCGCTGTTTCCAATCGTTTTCCATCGACGGTAGGTAAGGATTCATTTCCCAGCGCCCGCAATCGCTCTTTCTATCAATAATTGGCACGAATACGTGATATTCAATGTTTCCAATCGTTCTGTATCGACGGTAGGTAAGGATTCACTTCCCAGCTCCCGCAATCATTCTTTCTATCGATAATTGGCACGAATACGTGATATTCGATGTTTCCAATCGTTCTGTATCGACGGTAGATAAGGATTCACTTCCCAGCTCCCGCAATGGTTATTTCTATCGACAATTGGCACGCATACGTGCTATTCGATGTTTCCTATCGTTCTGTATCGACGGTAGGTAAAGATTCATTTCCCAGCGCCCGCAATCGTTCTTTCTATCAATAATTAGCACGAATACGTGATATTCAATGTTTCCAATCGTTCTGTATCGACAGTAGGTAAGGATTCACTTCCCAGCTCCCGCAATCGTTCTTTCTATCGTCAATTGGCACGAATACGTGATATTCGTGGTTTCCAATCGTTCTGCATCGACGGTAGGTAAGGATACACTTCCAAGCTCCCACAATCGTTCTTTCTATCGATATTTGGCACGAATACGTGATATTCGATGTTTCCAATCGTTCTGCATCGACGGTAGGTAAGGATTCACTTCCCAGCTCCCGCAATCATTCTTTCTATCGATAATTGGCACGAATACGTGATATTCGATGTTTCCAATCGTTCTGTATCGACGGTAGATAAGGATTCACTTCTCAGCTCCCGCAATGGTTCTTTCTATCGATAATTGGCACGCATACGTGCTATTCGATGTTTCCTGTCGTTCTGCATCGACGGTAGATAAGGATTCACTTCCCAGCTCCCGCAATCGTTCTTTCTATCGATAATTGGCACGAATACATGATATTCGAAGTTTCCAATCGTTTTGCATGGACGGTAGGTAAGGATTTACTTCCCAGCTCCCGCAATCGTTCTTTCTATCGATAATTGGCACGAATACATGATATTCGATGTTTCCAATCGTTTTGCATTGACGGTAGGTACGGGTTCATTTCCCAGCGCCCGCAATCGTTCTTTCTATCGATAATTGGCACGAATACCTGATATTTGATCTTTCCAGTCGTTTTGCATCGACGGTAGGTAAGGATTCATTTCCCAGCGCCCGCAATAGTTCTTTCTAACGATAATTGGCACGAATACGTGATATTCGATGTTTCCAATCGTTCTGCAGCGACGGTAGATAAGGATTCACTTCCCAGCTCCCGCAATCGTTCTTTCTATCGATAATTGGCACGAATACGTGATATTCGATGTTTCCAATCGTACTGCATCGACGGTAGGTAAGGATTCACTTCCCAGCTCCCGCAATCGTTCTTTCCATCGATAATTGGCACGCATACGTGCTATTCGATGTTTCCTATCGTTCTGCATCGACGGTAGATAAGGATTCACTTCCCAGCTCCCGCAATCGTTCTTTCTATCGTCAATTGGCACGAATACGTGATATTCGTGGTTTCCAATCGTTCTGCATCGACGGTAGGTAAGGATTCACTTCCCAGCTCCCGCAATCATTCTTTCTATCGATAATTGGCACGAATACGTGATATTCGATGTTTCCAATCGTTCTGTATCGACGGTAGATAAGGATTCACTTTCCAGCTCCCGCAATGGTTCTTTCTATCGATAATTGGCACGCATACGTGCTATTCGATGTTTCCTATCGTTCTGCATCGACGGTAGGTAAGGATTCACTACCCAGCTCCCGCAATCGTTCTTTCTATCGATAATTGGCACGAATTCGTGATATTCGATGTATCCAATCGTTCTGCAACGACGGTAGATAAGGATTCACTTAACAGCTCCCGCAATCGTTCTTTCTATCGATAATTGGCACGAATTCGTGATATTCGATGTATCCAATCGTTCTGCATCGACGGTAGATAAGGATTCATTTCCCAGCGCGCGCAATCGTTCTTTCTATCGATAATTGGCACGAATACGTGATATTCGATGTTTCCAATCGTTCTGCATCGACGGTAGATAAGGATTCACTTCCCAGCTCCCGCAATCGTTCTTTCTATCGATAATTGGCACCCATACGTGATATTCGACGTTTCCAATCGTTTTCATTGACGGTAGGTAAGTATTCATTTCCCAGCGCCCGCAATCGTTCTTTCTATCGATAATTGGCACGAATACGTGATATTTGATCTTTCCACTCGTTTTACATCGACGGTAGGTAAGGATTCATTTCCCAGCGCCCGCAATCGTTCTTTGTACCGATAATTGGCACGAATACGTGATATTCGATGTTTCCAATCGTTCTGCATCGATAGTAGAAAAGGATTCACTTTCCAGCTCCCGCAATCTTTCATTGTATCGATAATTGGCACGAATACGTTATATTCGATGTTTCCAATCGTTCTGTATCGACGGTAGGTATGGATTCACTATCCAGCTCCCGCAATCGTTCTTTCTATCGATAATTGGCACGAATACGTGATACTCGATGTTTCCAGTCGTTCTGCATCGACGGTAGGTAAGATTTCACTTCCCAGCTCCCGCAATCGTTCTTTCTATCGATAATTGGTACGAATACGTGATATTCGATGCTTGCAATCGTTCTGCATCGACGGTAGGTAAGGATTCACTTCCCAACTCCCGCAATCGTTCTTTCTATCGATAATTGGCACGAATACGTGATATTCGATGTTTCCAATCGTTCTGCATCGACGGTAGGTGAGGATTCATTTCCCAGCGCCCGCAATCGTTCTTTCTATCGATAATTGGCACGAATACGTTATATTCGATGCTTCCAATCGTTCTGCATGGACGGTGGATAAGGATTCACTTCCCAGCCCTCGCAATCGTTCTTTCTATCGATAATTGGTACGAATACGTGATATTCGATGTTTCCAATCGTTCTGCATCGACGGTAGATACGGATTCACTTCCCAGGTCCCGCAATCGTTCTTCCTACCGATAATTGGTACGAATACGTGATATTCGATGATTCCAATCGTTTTGCATCGGCGGTAGGTAAGGATTCATTTCCCAGCGCCCGCAATCGTTCTTTGTATCGATAATTGGCACGAATACGTGATATTCGAAGTTTGCTATCGTTCTCCATCGACGGTAGAGAAGGATTCACTTCCCAGTTCCCGCGACCGTTCTTGAAATCGTCAATTGGCACGAATACGTGATATTCGATGTTTCCAATCTTTCTGCAGCGACGGTAGGTAAGGATTCACTTCCCAGCTCCCGCAATCGTTCTTTCTATCGATAATTGGCACGAATACATGATATTCGATGTTTCCAATCGTTTTGCATTGACGGTAGGTAAGGATTCACTTCCCAGCTCCCGCAATCGTTCTTGATATCGTCAATTGGCACGAATATATGATATTCGATGTTTCCAATCGTTCTGCATCGACGGTAGGTAAGGATTCACTTCCCAGCTCCCGCAATCGTTCTTTCTATCGATAATTGGCACGAATACATGATATTCGATGTTTCCAATCGTTTTGCAGTGACGGTGGGTAAGGAATCATTTCCCAGCGCCCGCAATCGTTCTTTCTATCGATAATTGGCACGAATACGTGATATTCGATGTTTCCAATCGTTCTGCATCGATAGTAGAAAAGGATTCACTTTCCAGCTCCCGCAATCTTTCTTTGTATCGATAATTGGCACGAATAAGTTCTATTCGATGTTTCCAGTCGTTCTGCATCGACGGTAGGTAAGGATTCACTTCCCAGCTCCCGCAATCGTTTTTTCTATCAATAATTGGCACGAATACGTGATATTCGATGTTTCCAATCGTACTGCATCGACGGTAGATAAGGATTCATTTCCCAGCTCCCGCAATCGTTCTTTCTATCGATAATTGGCACGAATACGTGATATTCGATGTATCCAAACGTTCTGCATCGACGGTAGGTAAGGATTCACTTCCCAGCTGCCGCAATCGTTCTTTCCAACGATACTTGTCACGAATTTGTTATATTCGATGTTTCCAATCGTTCTGTATCGACGGTAGGTAAGGATTCACTTCCCAGCTCCCGCAATCGTTTTTTCTATCGATAATTGGTACGAATACGTGATATTCGATGCTTGCAATCGTTCTGCATCGACGGTAGGTAAGGATTCACTTCCCAACTCCCGCAATCGTTCTTTCTATCGATAATTGGTACGAATACGTGATATTCGATGCTTGCAATCGTTCTGCATCGACGGTAGGTAAGGATTCACTTCCCAACTCCCGCAATCGTTCTTTCTATCGATAATTGGCACGAATACGTGATATTCGATGTTTCCAAACGTTCTGCATCGACGGTAGGTGAGGATTCATTTCCCAGCGCCCGCAATCGTTCTTTCTATCGATAATTGGCACGAATACGTTATATTCGATGCTTCCAATCGTTCTGCATGGACGGTGGATAAGGATTCACTTCCCAGCCCTCGCAATCGTTCTTTCTATCGATAATTGGCACGAATACGTGATATTCGATGTTTCCAATCGTTCTGCATCGACGGTAGATAAGGATTCACTTCCCAGGTCCCGCAATCGTTCTTCCTACCGATAATTGGTACGAATACGTGATATTCGATGATTCCAATCGTTTTGCATCGGCGGTAGGTAAGGATTCATTTCCCAGCGCCCGCAATCGTTCTTTGTATCGATAATTGGCACGAATACGTGATATTCGAAGTTTGCTATCGTTCTCCATCGACGGTAGAGAAGGATTCAGTTCCCGGCTCCCGCAATCGTTCTTTCTATCGATAATTTTCACGAATACGTGATATTCGATGTTTCCAATCTTCTGCATCGACGGTAGGTAAGGATCCACTTCCCAGCTCCCGCAATCGGTCTTTCTATCGATAATTGGCACGAATACGTGATATTCGATATTTGCAATCGTTCTCCATCGACGGTAGAGAAGGATTCACTTCCCAGTTCCCGCAACCGTTCTTGAAATCGTCAATTGGCACGAATACGTGATATTCGATGTTTCCAATCTTTCTGCAGCGACGGTAGGTAAGGATTCACTTCCCAGCTCCCGCAATCGTTCTTTCTATCGATAATTGGCACGAATACATGATATTCGATGTTTCCAATCGTTTTGCATTGACGGTAGGTAAGGGTTCATTTCCCAGCGCCCGCAATCGTTCTTACTATCGATAATTGGCACGAATACGTGATATTTGATCTTTCCAATCGTTTTGCATCGACGGTAGATAAGGATTCACTTCCCAGCTCCCGCAATCGTTCTTTCTATCGATAATTGGCACGAATACGTTATATTCGATGCTTCCAATCGTTCTGCATGGACGGTGGATAAGGATTCACTTCCCAGCTCCCGCAATCGTTCTTTCTATCGATAATTTTCACGAATACGTGATATTCGATGTTTCCAATCGTTCTGCATCGACGGTAGGTAAGGATTCACTTCCCAGCCCTAGCAATCGTTCTTTCTATCGATAATTGGCACGAATACGTGATATTCGATGTTTCCAATCGTTCTTCATCGACGGTAGGTAAGGATTCACTTCCCAGTTCCCGCAATCGTTCTTGATATCGTCAATTGGCACGAATATGTGATATTCGATGTTTCCAATCGTTCTGCATCGACGGTAGGTAAGGATTCACTTCCCAGCTCCCGCAATCGTTCTTTCTATCGATAATTGGCACGAATACATGATATTCGATGTTTCCAATCGTTTTGCATTGACGGTGGGTAAGGAATCATTTCCCAGCGCCCGCAATCGTTCTTTCTATCGATAATTGGCACGAATACGTGATATTCGATGTTTCCAATCGTTCTGCATCGATAGTAGAAAAGGATTCACTTTCCAGCTCCCGCAATCTTTCTTTGTATCGATAATTGGCACGAATAAGTTCTATTCGATGTTTCCAATCGTTCTGTATCGACGGTAGGTAAAGATTCACTTCCCAGCTCCCGCAATCGTTTTTTCTATCAATAATTGGCACGAATACGTGATACTCGATGTTTCCAGTCGTTCTGCATCGACGGTAGGTAAGGATTCACTTCCCAGCTCCCGCAATCGTTTTTTCTATCGATAATTGGCACGAATACGTGATATTCGATGTTTCCAATCGTACTGCATCGACGGTAGGTAAGGATTCATTTCCCAGCTCCCGCAATCGTTCTTTCTATCGATAATTGGCACGAATACGTGATATTCGATGTATCCAAACGTTCTGCATCGACGGTAGGTAAGGATTCACTTCCCAGCTGCCGCAATCGTTCTTTCCAACGATACTTGTCACGAAATTGTTATATTCGATGTTTCCAATCGCTCTGCATCGACGGTAGGTAAGGATTCACTTCCCAACTCCCGCAATCGTTCTTTCTATCGATAATTGGCACGAATACGTGATATTCGATGTTTCCAATCGTTCTGCATCGACGGTAGGTGAGGATTCACTTCCCAGCTCCCGCAATCGTTCTTTCTATCGATAATTGGCACGAATACGTGATATTCGATGTTTCCAATCGTTCTGCATCGACGGTAGGTAAGGATTCACTTCCCAGTTCCCGCAATCGTTCTTGATATCGTCAATTGGCACGAATATGTGATATTCGATGTTTCCAATCGATCTGCATCGACGGTAGGTAAGGATTCACTTCCCAGCTCCCGCAATCGTTCTTTCTATCGATAATTGGCACGAATACATGATATTCGATGTTTCCAATCGTTTTGCATTGACGGTGGGTAAGGAATCATTTCCCAGCGCCCGCAATCGTTCTTTCTATCGATAATTGGCACGAATACGTGATATTCGATGTTTCCAATCGTTCTGCAACGATAGTAGAAAAGGATTCACTTTCCAGCTCCCGCAATCTTTCTTTGTATCGATAATTGGCACGAATAAGTTCTATTCGATGTTTCCAATCGTTCTGTATCGACGGTAGGTAAAGATTCACTTCCCAGCTCCCCCAATCGTTTTTTCTATCAATAATTGGCACGAATACGTGATACTCGATGTTTCCAGTCGTTCTGCATCGACGGTAGGTAAGGATTCACTTCCCAGCTCCCGCAATCGTTTTTTCTATCAATAATTGGCACGAATACGTGATATTCGATGTTTCCACTCGTACTGCATCGACGGTAGGTAAGGATTCATTTCCCAGCTCCCGCAATCGTTCTTTCTATCGATAATTGGCACGAATACGTGATATTCGATGTATCCAAACGTTCTGCATCGACGGTAGGTAAGGATTCACTTCCCAGCTGCCGCAATCGTTCTTTCCAACGATACTTGTCACGAATTTGTTATATTCGATGTTTCCAATCGTTCTGTATCGACGGTAGGTAAGGATTCACTTCCCAGCTCCCGCAATCGTTTTTTCTATCGATAATTGGTACGAATACGTGATATTCGATGCTTGCAATCGTTCTGCATCGACGGTAGGTAAGGATTCACTTCCCAACTCCCGCAATCGTTCTTTCTATCGATAATTGGTACGAATACGTGATATTCGATGCTTGCAATCGTTCTGCATCGACGGTAGGTAAGGATTCACTTCCCAACTCCCGCAATCGTTCTTTCTATCGATAATTGGCACGAATACGTGATATTCGATGTTTCCAATCGTTCTGCATCGACGGTAGGTGAGGATTCATTTCCCAGCGCCCGCAATCGTTCTTTCTATCGATAATTGGCACGAATACGTTATATTCGATGCTTCCAATCGTTCTGCATGGACGGTGGATAAGGATTCACTTCCCAGCCCTCGCAATCGTTCTTTCTATCGATAATTGGCACGAATACGTGATATTCGAAGTTTGCTATCGTTCTCCATCGACGGTAGAGAAGGATTCAGTTCCCGGCTCCCGCAATCGTTCTTTCTATCGATAATTTTCACGAATACGTGATATTCGATGTTTCCAATCTTCTGCATCGACGGTAGGTAAGGATTCACTTCCCAGCTCCCGCAATCGGTCTTTCTATCGATAATTGGCACGAATACGTGATATTCGATGCTTGCAATCGTTCTGCATCGACGGTAGGTAAGGATTCACTTCCCAACTCCCGCAATCGATCTTTCTATCGATAATTGGTACGAATACGTGATATTCGATGCTTGCAATCGTTCTGCATCGACGGTAGGTAAGGATTCACTTCCCAACTCCCGCAATCGTTCTTTCTATCGATAATTGGCACGAATACGTGATATTCGATGCTTGCAATCGTTCTGCATCGACGGTAGGTAAGGATTCACTTCCCAACTCCCGCAATCGTTCTTTCTATCGATAATTGGTACGAATACGTGATATTCGATGCTTGCAATCGTTCTGCATCGACGGTAGGTAAGGATTCACTTCCCAACTCCCGCAATCGTTCTTTCTATCGATAATTGGCACGAATACGTGATATTCGATGTTTCCAATCGTTCTGCATCGACGGTAGATAAGGATTCACTTCCCAGGTCCCGCAATCGTTCTTCCTACCGATAATTGGTACGAATACGTGATATTCGATGATTCCAATCGTTTTGCATCGGCGGTAGGTAAGGATTCATTTCCCAGCGCCCGCAATCGTTCTTTGTATCGATAATTGGCACGAATACGTGATATTCGAAGTTTGCTATCGTTCTCCATCGACGGTAGAGAAGGATTCAGTTCCCGGCTCCCGCAATCGTTCTTTCTATCGATAATTTTCACGAATACGTGATATTCGATGTTTCCAATCTTCTGCATCGACGGTAGGTAAGGATTCACTTCCCAGCTCCCGCAATCGGTCTTTCTATCGATAATTGGCACGAATACGTGATATTCGATATTTGCAATCGTTCTCCATCGACGGTAGAGAAGGATTCACTTCCCAGTTCCCGCAACCGTTCTTGAAATCGTCAATTGGCACGAATACGTGATATTCGATGTTTCCAATCTTTCTGCAGCGACGGTAGGTAAGGATTCACTTCCCAGCTCCCGCAATCGTTCTTTCTATCGATAATTGGCACGAATACATGATATTCGATGTTTCCAATCGTTTTGCATTGACGGTAGGTAAGGGTTCATTTCCCAGCGCCCGCAATCGTTCTTACTATCGATAATTGGCACGAATACGTGATATTTGATCTTTCCAATCGTTTTGCATCGACGGTAGATAAGGATTCACTTCCCAGCTCCCGCAATCGTTCTTTCTATCGATAATTGGCACGAATACGTTATATTCGATGCTTCCAATCGTTCTGCATGGACGGTGGATAAGGATTCACTTCCCAGCTCCCGCAATCGTTCTTTCTATCGATAATTTTCACGAATACGTGATATTCGATGTTTCCAATCGTTCTGCATCGACGGTAGGTAAGGATTCACTTCCCAGCCCTAGCAATCGTTCTTTCTATCGATAATTGGCACGAATACGTGATATTCGATGTTTCCAATCGTTCTGCATCGACGGTAGGTAAGGATTCACTTCCCAGTTCCCGCAATCGTTCTTGATATCGTCAATTGGCACGAATATGTGATATTCGATGTTTCCAATCGTTCTGCATCGACGGTAGGTAAGGATTCACTTCCCAGCTCCCGCAATCGTTCTTTCTATCGATAATTGGCACGAATACATGATATTCGATGTTTCCAATCGTTTTGCATTGACGGTGGGTAAGGAATCATTTCCCAGCGCCCGCAATCGTTCTTTCTATCGATAATTGGCACGAATACGTGATATTCGATGTTTCCAATCGTTCTGCATCGATAGTAGAAAAGGATTCACTTTCCAGCTCCCGCAATCTTTCTTTGTATCGATAATTGGCACGAATAAGTTCTATTCGATGTTTCCAATCGTTCTGTATCGACGGTAGGTAAAGATTCACTTCCCAGCTCCCGCAATCGTTTTTTCTATCAATAATTGGCACGAATACGTGATACTCGATGTTTCCAGTCGTTCTGCATCGACGGTAGGTAAGGATTCACTTCCCAGCTCCCGCAATCGTTTTTTCTATCAATAATTGGCACGAATACGTGATATTCGATGTTTCCAATCGTACTGCATCGACGGTAGGTAAGGATTCATTTCCCAGCTCCCGCAATCGTTCTTTCTATCGATAATTGGCACGAATACGTGATATTCGATGTATCCAAACGTTCTGCATCGACGGTAGGTAAGGATTCACTTCCCAGCTGCCGCAATCGTTCTTTCCAACGATACTTGTCACGAATTTGTTATATTCGATGTTTCCAATCGTTCTGTATCGACGGTAGGTAAGGATTCACTTCCCAGCTCCCGCAATCGTTTTTTCTATCGATAATTGGTACGAATACGTGATATTCGATGCTTGCAATCGTTCTGCATCGACGGTAGGTAAGGATTCACTTCCCAACTCCCGCAATCGTTCTTTCTATCGATAATTGGTACGAATACGTGATATTCGATGCTTGCAATCGTTCTGCATCGACGGTAGGTAAGGATTCACTTCCCAACTCCCGCAATCGTTCTTTCTATCGATAATTGGCACGAATACGTGATATTCGATGTTTCCAATCGCTCTGCATCGACGGTAGGTAAGGATTCACTTCCCAACTCCCGCAATCGTTCTTTCTATCGATAATTGGCACGAATACGTGATATTCGATGTTTCCAATCGTTCTGCATCGACGGTAGGTGAGGATTCACTTCCCAGCTCCCGCAATCGTTCTTTCTATCGATAATTGGCACGAATACGTGATATTCGATGTTTCCAATCGTTCTGCATCGACGGTAGGTAAGGATTCACTTCCCAGTTCCCGCAATCGTTCTTGATATCGTCAATTGGCACGAATACGTGATATTCGATGTTTCCAATCGTTCTGCATCGATAGTAGAAAAGGATTCACTTTCCAGCTCCCGCAATCTTTCTTTGTATCGATAATTGGCACGAATAAGTTCTATTCGATGTTTCCAAACGTTCTGTATCGACGGTAGGTAAAGATTCACTTCCCAGCTCCCGCAATCGTTTTTTCTATCAATAATTGGCACGAATACGTGATACTCGATGTTTCCAGTCGTTCTGCATCGACGGTAGGTAAGGATTCACTTCCCAGCTCCCGCAATCGTTTTTTCTATCAATAATTGGCACGAATACGTGATATTCGATGTTTCCAATCGTACTGCATCGACGGTAGGTAAGGATTCATTTCCCAGCTCCCGCAATCGTTCTTTCTATCGATAATTGGCACGAATACGTGATATTCGATGTATCCAAACGTTCTGCATCGACGGTAGGTAAGGATTCACTTCCCAGCTGCCGCAATCGTTCTTTCCAACGATACTTGTCACGAATTTGTTATATTCGATGTTTCCAATCGTTCTGTATCGACGGTAGGTAAGGATTCACTTCCCAGCTCCCGCAATCGTTTTTTCTATCGATAATTGGTACGAATACGTGATATTCGATGCTTGCAATCGTTCTGCATCGACGGTAGGTAAGGATTCACTTCCCAACTCCCGCAATCGTTCTTTCTATCGATAATTGGTACGAATACGTGATATTCGATGCTTGCAATCGTTCTGCATCGACGGTAGGTAAGGATTCACTTCCCAACTCCCGCAATCGTTCTTTCTATCGATAATTGGCACGAATACGTGATATTCGATGTTTCCAATCGTTCTGCATCGACGGTAGGTGAGGATTCATTTCCCAGCGCCCGCAATCGTTCTTTCTATCGATAATTGGCACGAATACGTTATATTCGATGCTTCCAATCGTTCTGCATGGACGGTGGATAACGATTCACTTCCCAGCCCTCGCAATCGTTCTTTCTATCGATAATTGGCACGAATACGTGATATTCGAAGTTTGCTATCGTTCTCCATCGACGGTAGAGAAGGATTCAGTTCCCGGCTCCCGCAATCGTTCTTTCTATCGATAATTTTCACGAATACGTGATATTCGATGTTTCCAATCTTCTGCATCGACGGTAGGTAAGGATTCACTTCCCAGCTCCCGCAATCGGTCTTTCTATCGATAATTGGCACGAATACGTGATATTCGATATTTGCAATCGTTCTCCATCGACGGTAGAGAAGGATTCACTTCCCAGTACCCGCAACCGTTCTTGAAATCGTCAATTGGCACGAATACGTGATATTCGATGTTTCCAATCGTTTTGCATTGACGGTAGGTAAGGGTTCATTTCCCAGCGCCCGCAATCGTTCTTACTATCGATAATTGGCACGAATACGTGATATTTGATCTTTCCAATCGTTTTGCATCGACGGTAGATAAGGATTCACTTCCCAGCTCCCGCAATCGTTCTTTCTATCGATAATTGGCACGAATACGATATATTCGATGCTTCCAATCGTTCTGCATGGACGGTGGATAAGGATTCACTTCCCAGCTCCCGCAATCGTTCTTTCTATCGATAATTTTCACGAATACGTGATATTCGATGTTTCCAATCGTTCTGCATCGACGGTAGGTAAGGATTCACTTCCCAGCCCTAGCAATCGTTCTTTCTATCGATAATTGGCACGAATACGTGATATTCGATGTTTCCAATCGCTCTGCATCGACGGTAGGTAAGGATTCACTTCCCAACTCCCGCCATCGTTCTTTCTATCGATAATTGGCACGAATACGTGATATTCGATGTTTCCAATCGTTCTGCATCGACGGTAGGTGAGGATTCACTTCCCAGCTCCCGCAATCGTTTTTTCTATCAATAATTGGCACGAATACGTGATATTCGATGTTTCCAATCGTTCTGCATCGACGGTAGATAACGATTCACTTCCCAGCTCCCGCAATCGTTCTTTCTATCGATAATTTTCACGAATACGTGATATTCGATGTTTCCAATCATCTGCATCGACGGTAGGTAAGAATTCACTTCCCACCTCCCGCAATCATTCTATCTATCGATAATTGGCACGAATACGAGATGTTCGATGTTTCGACTCGTTCTGCATCGATAGTAGAAAAGGATTCACTTTCCAGCTCCCGCAATCTTTCTTTGTATCGATAATTGGCACGAATAAGTTCTATTCGATGTTTCCAATCGTTCTGTATCGACGATAGGTAAGGATTCACTTCCCAGCTCCCGCAATCGTTTTTTCTATCAATAATTGGCACGAATACGTGATATTCGATGTTTCCAATCGTTCTGCATCGACGGTAGATAAGGATTCACTTCCCAGCTCCCGCAATCGTTCTTTCTATCGATAATTTTCACGAATACGTGATATTCGATGTTTCCAATCATCTGCATCGACGGTAGGTAAGAATTCACTTCCCACCTCCCGCAATCGTTCTATCTATCGATAATTGGCACGAATACGAGATATTCGATGTTTCCAATCGTTCTGCATCGACGGTAGATAAGGATTCACTACCCAGCTCCCGCAATCGTTCTTTCTATCGATAATTGGCACGAATACGTGATATTCGATGTATCCAATCGTTCTGCATCGACGGTAGGTAAGGATTCACTTCCCAGCTCCCGCAATCGTTTTTTCTATCAATAATTGGCACGAATACGTGATATTCGATGTTTCCAATCGTTCTGCATCGACGGTAGATAAGGATTCACTACCCAGCTCCCGCAATCGTTCTTTCTATCGATAATTTTCACGAATACGTGATATTCGATGTTTCCAATCATCTGCATCGACGGTAGGTAAGAATTCACTTCCCACCTCCCGCAATCGTTCTATCTATCGATAATTGGCACGAATACGGGATATTCGATGTTTCCAATCGTTCTGCATCGACGGTAGATAAGGATTCATTTCCCAGCTCCCGCAATCGTTCTTTCTATCGATAATTGGCACGCATACGTGCTATTCGATGTTTCCTATCGTTCTGCATCGACGGTAGGTAAGGATCCACTACCCAGCTCCCGCAATCGTTCTTTCTGTCGATAATTGGCACGAATACGTGATATTCGATGTTTCCAATCTTCTGCATCGACGGTAGGTAAGAATTCACTTCCCACCTCCCGCAATCGTTCTATCTATCGATAATTGGCACGAATACGTGATATTCGATGTATCCAATCGTTCTGCATCGACGGTAGGTAAGGATTCACTTCCCAGCTCCCGCAATCGTTTTTTCTATCAATAATTGGCACGAATACGTGATATTCGATGTTTCCAATCGTTCTGCATCGACGGTAGGTAAGGATTCACTTCCCAGCTGCCGCAATCGTTCTTTCTATCGATAATTGGCACGAATACGTGATATTCGATGTTTCGAATCGTTCTGCATCGACGGTAGATAAGGATTCACTTCCCAGCGCCCGCAATCGTTCTTTGTATCGATAATTGGCACGAATACGTGATATTCGAAGTTTGCTATCGTTCTCCATCGACGGTAGAGAAGGATTCAGTTCCCGGCTCCCGCAATCGTTCTTTCTATCAATAATTGGCACGAATACGTGATATTCGATGTTTCGAATCGTTCTGCATCGACGGTAGATAAGGATTCACTTCCCAGCTCCCGCAATCGTTCTTTCTATCGATAATTGGCACGCATACGTGCTATTCGATGTTTCCTATCTTTCTGCATCGACGGTAGGTAAGGATTCACTACCCAGCTCCCGCAATCGTTCTTTCTATCGATAATTGGCACGAATACGTTATATTCGATGTTTCCAATCGTTGTGTATCGCCGGTAGGTAAGGATAGACTTCTCAGCTCCCGCAATCGTTCTTTCTATCGATAATTGGCACGAATACATGATATTCGATGTTTCCAATCGTTTTGCATTGACCGTGGGTAAGGAATCATTTCCCAGCGCCCGCAATCGTTCTTTCTATCGATAATTGGAACGAATACGTGATATTCGATGTTTCCAATCGTTCTGCATCGACGGTAGATAAGGATTCACTTTCCAGCTCCCGCAATCGTTCTTTCTATCGATAATTTTCACGAATACGTGATATTCGATGTTTCCAATCTTCTGCATCGACGGTAGGTAAGAATTCACTTCCCAGCTCCCGCAATCGTTCTATCTATCGATAATTGGCACGAATACGAGATATTCGATGTTTCCAATCGTTCTGCATCGATAGTAGAAAAGGATTCACTTTCCAGCTCCCGCAATCTTTCTTTGTATCGATAATTGGCACGAATAAGTTCAATTCGATGTTACCAATCGTTCTGTATCGACGGTAGGTAAGGATTCACTTCCCAGCTCACGCAATCGTTCTTTCTATCGATAATTGGCACGAATACGTGATATTCGATGTTTCCAATCGTTCTGCATCGATAGTAGAAAAGGATTCACTTTCCAGCTCCCGCAATCTTTCTTTGTATCGATAATTGGCACGAATAAGTTCAATTCGATGTTACCAATCGTTCTGTATCGACGGTAGGTAAGGATTCACTTCCCGGCTCACGCAATCGTTCTTTCTATCGATAATTGGCACGAATACGTGATATTCGATGTTTGCAATCGTTCTCCATCGACGGTAGAGAAGGATTCACTTCCCAGTTCCCGCAATCGTTCTTGAAATCATCAATTGGCACGAATACGTGATATTCGATGTACCCAATCGTTCTGCATCGAAGGTAGATAAGGATTCACTTACCAGCTCCCGCAATCGTTCTATCTATCGATAATTGGCACGAATACGGGATATTCGATGTTTCCAATCGTTCTGCATTGACGGTAGGTAAGGGTTCATTTCCCAGCGCCCGCAATCGTTCTTACTATCGATAATTGGCACGAATACGTGATATTTGATCTTTCCAATCGTTTTGCATCGACGGTAGGTAAGGATTCATTTCCCAGCGCCCGCAATCGTTCTTTCTATCGATAATTGGAACGAATACGTGATATTCGATGTTTCCAATCGTTCTGTATCGACGGTAGGTAAGGATTCACTTCCCAGCTCCCGCAATCGTTTTTTCTATCAATAATTGGTACGAATACGTGATATTCGATGTTTCCAATCGTTCTGCATCGACGGTAGATAAGGATTCACGTCCCAGCTCCCGCAATCGTTCTTTCTATCGATAATTTTCACGAATACGTGATATTCGATGTTTCCAATCATCTGCATCGACGGTAGGTAAGAATTCACTTCCCACCTCCCGCAATCGTTCTATCTATCGATAATTGGCACGAATACGAGATATTCGATGTTTCCAATCGTTCTGCATCGACGGTAGATAAGGATTCATTTCCCAGCTCCCGCAATCGTTCTTTCTATCGATAATTGGCACGCATACGTGCTATTCGATGTATCCAATCGTTCTGCATCGACGGTAGGTAAGGATTCACTTCCCAGCTGCCCCAATCGTTCTTTCTATCGATAATTGGCACGAATACGTGATATTCGATGCTTGCAATCGTTCTCCATCGACGGTAGAGAAGGATTCAGTTCCCAGCTCCCGCAATCGTTCTTTCTATCGATAATTGGCACGAATACAGGATATTCGATGTTTACCATCGTTCTGCATTGACGGTATGTAAGGATTCATTTCCCAGCTCCCGAAATCGTTCTTTCTATCGATAATTGGCACGAATACCTGATATTTGATCTTTCCAATCGTTTTGCATCGGCGGTAGGTAAGGATTCATTTCCCAGCGCCCGCAATCGTTCTTTGTATCGATAATTGGCACGAATACGTGATATTCGAAATTTGCTATCGTTCTCCATCGACGGTAGGTAAGGATTCACTTCCCAGCTCCCGCAATCGTTCTTTCTATCGATAATTGGCACGCATACGTGCTATTCGATGTATCCAATCGTTCTGCATCGACGGTAGGTAAGGATTCACTTCCCAGCTGCCCCAATCGTTCTTTCTATCGATAATTGGCACGAATACGTGATATTCGATGCTTGCAATCGTTCTCCATCGACGGTAGAGAAGGATTCAGTTCCCAGCTCCCGCAATCGTTCTTTCTATCGATAATTGGCACGAATACCTGATATTTGATCTTTCCAATCGTTTTGCATCGGCGGTAGGTAAGGATTCATTTCCCAGCGCCCGCAATCGTTCTTTGTATCGATAATTGGCACGAATACGTGATATTCGAAGTTTGCTATCGTTCTGCATCGACGGTAGGTAAGTATTCACTTCCTAGCTCCCGCAATCGTTCTTTCTATCGATAATTTTCACGAATACGTGATATTCGATGTTTCCAATCATCTGCATCGACGGTAGGTAAGGATTCACTTCCCAGCTCCCGCAATCGTTCTTTCTATCGATAATTTTCACGAATACGTGATATTCGATGTTTCCAATCTTCTGCATCGACGGTAGGTAAGAATTCACTTCCCAGCTTCCGCAATCGTTCTATCTATCGATAATTGGCACGAATACGAGATATTCGATGTTTCCAATCGTTCTGCATCGATAGTAGAAAAGGATTCACTTTCCAGCTCCCGCAATCTTTCTTTGTATCGATAATTGGCACGAATAAGTTCAATTCGATGTTACCAATCGTTCTGTATCGACGGTAGGTAAGGATTCACTTCCCAGCTCACGCAATCGTTCTTTCTATCGATAATTGGCACGAATACAGGATATTCGATGTTTACCATCGTTCTGCATTGACGGTATGTAAGGATTCATTTCCCAGCTCCCGAAATCGTTCTTTCTATCGATAATTGGCACGAATACCTGATATTTGATCTTTCCAATCGTTTTGCATCGAAGGTAGATAAGGATTCACTTCCCAGCTCCCGCAATCGTTCTTTCTATCGATAATTTTCACGAATACGTGATATTCGATGTTTCCAATCATCTGCATCGACGGTAGGTAAGGATTCACTTCCCAGCTCCCGCAATCGTTCTTTCTATCGATAATTTTCACGAATACGTGATATTCGATGTTTCCAATCTTCTGCATCGACGGTAGGTAAGAATTCACTTCCAGCTTCCGCAATCGTTCTATCTATCGATAATTGGCACGAATACGAGATATTCGATGTTTCCAATCGTTCTGCATCGATAGTAGAAAAGGATTCACTTTCCAGCTCCCGCAATCTTTCTTTGTATCGATAATTGGCACGAATAAGTTCAATTCGATGTTACCAATCGTTCTGTATCGACGGTAGGTAAGGATTCACTTCCCAGCTCACGCAATCGTTCTTTCTATCCATAATTGGCACGAATACAGGATATTCGATGTTTACCATCGTTCTGCATTGACGGTATGTAAGGATTCATTTCCCAGCTCCCGAAATCGTTCTTTCTATCGATAATTGGCACGAATACCTGATATTTGATCTTTCCAATCGTTTTGCATCGAAGGTAGATAAGGATTCACTTACCAGCTCCCGCAATCGTTCTATCTATCGATAATTGGCACGAATACGGGATATTCGATGTTTCCAATCGTTCTGCATCGACGGTAGGTAAGGATTCACTTCCCAGCTCCCGCAATCGTTCTTTCTATCGATAATTGGCACGAATACGTGATATTCGATGTTTCCAATCGTTCTGCATCGACGGTAGATAAGGATTCACTTCCCAGGTCCCGCAATCGTTCTTCCTACCGATAATTGGTACGAATACGTGATATTCGATGATTCCAATCGTTTTGCATCGGCGGTAGGTAAGGATTCATTTCCCAGCGCCCGCAATCGTTCTTTGTATCGATAATTGGCACGAATACGTGATATTCGAAGTTTGCTATCGTTCTCCATCGACGGTAGAGAAGGATTCAGTTCCCGGCTCCCGCAATCGTTCTTTCTATCGATAATTTTCACGAATACGTGATATTCGATGTTTCCAATCTTCTGCATCGACGGTAGGTAAGGATTCACTTCCCAGCTCCCGCAATCGGTCTTTCTATCGATAATTGGCACGAATACGTGATATTCGATATTTGCAATCGTTCTCCATCGACGGTAGAGAAGGATTCACTTCCCAGTTCCCGCAACCGTTCTTGAAATCGTCAATTGGCACGAATACGTGATATTCGATGTTTCCAATCTTTCTGCAGCGACGGTAGGTAAGGATTCACTTCCCAGCTCCCGCAATCGTTCTTTCTATCGATAATTGGCACGAATACATGATATTCGATGTTTCCAATCGTTTTGCATTGACGGTAGGTAAGGGTTCATTTCCCAGCGCCCGCAATCGTTCTTACTATCGATAATTGGCACGAATACGTGATATTTGATCTTTCCAATCGTTTTGCATCGACGGTAGATAAGGATTCACTTCCCAGCTCCCGCAATCGTTCTTTCTATCGATAATTGGCACGAATACGTTATATTCGATGCTTCCAATCGTTCTGCATGGACGGTGGATAAGGATTCACTTCCCAGCTCCCGCAATCGTTCTTTCTATCGATAATTTTCACGAATACGTGATATTCGAGGTTTCCAATCGTTCTGCATCGACGGTAGGTAAGGATTCACTTCCCAGCCCTAGCAATCGTTCTTTCTATCGATAATTGGCACGAATACGTGATATTCGATGTTTCCAATCGCTCTGCATCGACGGTAGGTAAGGATTCACTTCCCAACTCCCGCAATCGTTCTTTCTATCGATAATTGGCACGAATACGTGATATTCGATGTTTCCAATCGTTCTGCATCGACGGTAGGTGAGGATTCACTTCCCAGCTCCCGCAATCGTTTTTTCTATCAATAATTGGCACGAATACGTGATATTCGATGTTTCCAATCGTTCTGCATCGACGGTAGATAAGGATTCACTTCCCAGCTCCCGCAATCGTTCTTTCTATCGATAATTTTCACGAATACGTGATATTCGATGTTTCCAATCATCTGCATCGACGGTAGGTAAGAATTCACTTCCCACCTCCCGCAATCGTTCTATCTATCGATAATTGGCACGAATACGAGATGTTCGATGTTTCGACTCGTTCTGCATCGATAGTAGAAAAGGATTCACTTTCCAGCTCCCGCAATCTTTCTTTGTATCGATAATTGGCACGAATAAGTTCTATTCGATGTTTCCAATCGTTCTGTATCGACGATAGGTAAGGATTCACTTCCCAGCTCCCGCAATCGTTTTTTCTATCAATAATTGGCACGAATACGTGATATTCGATGTTTCCAATCGTTCTGCATCGACGGTAGATAAGGATTCACTTCCCAGCTCCCGCAATCGTTCTTTCTATCGATAATTTTCACGAATACGTGATATTCGATGTTTCCAATCATCTGCATCGACGGTAGGTAAGAATTCACTTCCCACCTCCCGCAATCGTTCTATCTATCGATAATTGGCACGAATACGAGATATTCGATGTTTCCAATCGTTCTGCATCGACGGTAGATAAGGATTCACTACCCAGCTCCCGCAATCGTTCTTTCTATCGATAATTGGCACGAATACGTGATATTCGATGTATCCAATCGTTCTGCATCGACGGTAGGTAAGGATTCACTTCCCAGCTGCCGCAATCGTTCTTTCTATCGATAATTGGCACGAATACGAGATATTCAATGGTTCCAATCGTTTTGCATCGACGGTAGGTAAGGATTCACTTCCCAGCTCCCGCAATCGTTCTTTCTATCGATAATTGGCACGAATACATGATATTCGATGTTTCCAATCGTTTTGCATTGACGGTAGGTAAGGGTTCATTTCCCAGCGCCCAAAATCGTTCTTACTATCGATAATTGGCACGAATACGTGATATTTGATCTTTCCAATCGTTTTGCATCGACGGTAGGTAAGGATTCATTTCCCAGCGCCCGCAATCGTTCTTTCTATCGATAATTGGAACGAATACGTGATATTCGAGGTTTCCAATCGTTCTGTATCGACGGTAGGTAAGGATTCACTTCCCACCTCCCGCAATCGTTCTATCTATCGATAATTGGCACGAATACGAGATGTTCGATGTTTCGACTCGTTCTGCATCGATAGTAGAAAAGGATTCACTTTCCAGCTCCCGCAATCTTTCTTTGTATCGATAATTGGCACGAATAAGTTCTATTCGATGTTTCCAATCGTTCTGTATCGACGATAGGTAAGGATTCACTTCCCAGCTCCCGCAATCGTTTTTTCTATCAATAATTGGCACGAATACGTGATATTCGATGTTTCCAATCGTTCTGCATCGACGGTAGATAAGGATTCACTTCCCAGCTCCCGCAATCGTTCTTTCTATCGATAATTTTCACGAATACGTGATATTCGATGTTTCCAATCATCTGCATCGACGGTAGGTAAGAATTCACTTCCCACCTCCCGCAATCGTTCTATCTATCGATAATTGGCACGAATACGAGATATTCGATGTTTCCAATCGTTCTGCATCGACGGTAGATAAGGATTCACTACCCAGCTCCCGCAATCGTTCTTTCTATCGATAATTGGCACGAATACGTGATATTCGATGTATCCAATCGTTCTGCATCGACGGTAGGTAAGGATTCACTTCCCAGCTGCCGCAATCGTTCTTTCTATCGATAATTGGCACGAATACGAGATATTCAATGGTTCCAATCGTTTTGCATCGACGGTAGGTAAGGATTCACTTCCCAGCTCCCGCAATCGTTCTTTCTATCGATAATTGGCACGAATACATGATATTCGATGTTTCCAATCGTTTTGCATTGACGGTAGGTAAGGGTTCATTTCCCAGCGCCCAAAATCGTTCTTACTATCGATAATTGGCACGAATACGTGATATTTGATCTTTCCAATCGTTTTGCATCGACGGTAGGTAAGGATTCATTTCCCAGCGCCCGCAATCGTTCTTTCTATCGATAATTGGAACGAATACGTGATATTCGAGGTTTCCAATCGTTCTGTATCGACGGTAGGTAAGGATTCACTTCCCAGCTGCCGCAATCGTTCTTTCTATCGATAATTGGCACGAATACGTGATATTCGAAGTTTGCTATCGTTCTCCATCGACGGTAGAGAAGGATTCAGTTCCCGGCTCCCGCAATCGTTCTTTCTATCAATAATTGGCACGAATACGTGATATTCGATGTTTCGAATCGTTCTGCATCGACGGTAGATAAGGATTCACTTCCCAGCTCCCGCAATCGTTCTTTCTATCGATAATTGGCACGCATACGTGCTATTCGATGTTTCCTATCTTTCTGCATCGACGGTAGGTAAGGATTCACTACCCAGCTCCCGCAATCGTTCTTTCTATCGATAATTGGCACGAATACGTTATATTCGATGTTTCCAATCGTTGTGTATCGCCGGTAGGTAAGGATAGACTTCTCAGCTCCCGCAATCGTTCTTTCTATCGATAATTGGCACGAATACATGATATTCGATGTTTCCAATCGTTTTGCATTGACGGTGGGTAAGGAATCATTTCCCAGCGCCCGCAATCGTTCTTTCTATCGATAATTGGAACGAATACGTGATATTCGATGTTTCCAATCGTTCTGCATCGACGGTAGATAAGGATTCACTTTCCAGCTCCCGCAATCGTTCTTTCTATCGATAATTTTCACGAATACGTGATATTCGATGTTTCCAATCTTCTGCATCGACGGTAGGTAAGAATTCACTTCCCAGCTCCCGCAATCGTTCTATCTATCGATAATTGGCACGAATACGAGATATTCGATGTTTCCAATCGTTCTGCATCGATAGTAGAAAAGGATTCACTTTCCAGCTCCCGCAATCTTTCTTTGTATCGATAATTGGCACGAATAAGTTCAATTCGATGTTACCAATCGTTCTGTATCGACGGTAGGTAAGGATTCACTTCCCAGCTCACGCAATCGTTCTTTCTATCGATAATTGGCACGAATACGTGACATTCGATGTTTCCAATCGTTCTGCATCGATAGTAGAAAAGGATTCACTTTCCAGCTCCCGCAATCTTTCTTTGTATCGATAATTGGCACGAATAAGTTCAATTCGATGTTACCAATCGTTCTGTATCGACGGTAGGTAAGGATTCACTTCCCAGCTCCCGCAATCGTTTTTTCTATCAATAATTGGTACGAATACGTGATATTCGATGTTTGCAATCGTTCTCCATCGACGGTAGAGAAGGATTCACTTCCCAGTTCCCGCAATCGTTCTTGAAATCATCAATTGGCACGAATACGTGATATTCGATGTTTCCAATCGTTCTGCATTGACGGTAGGTAAGGGTTCATTTCCCAGCGCCCGCAATCGTTCTTACTATCGATAATTGGCACGAATACGTGATATTTGATCTTTCCAATCGTTTTGCATCGACGGTAGGTAAGGATTCATTTCCCAGCGCCCGCAATCGTTCTTTCTATCGATAATTGGAACGAATACGTGATATTCGATGTTTCCAATCGTTCTGTATCGACGGTAGGTAAGGATTCACTTCCCAGCTCCCGCAATCGTTCTTTCTATCGATAATTTTCACGAATACGTGATATTCGATGTTTCCAATCATCTGCATCGACGGTAGGTAAGAATTCACTTCCCACCTCCCGCAATCGTTCTATCTATCGATAATTGGCACGAATACGAGATATTCGATGTTTCCAATCGTTCTGCATCGACGGTAGAGAAGGATTCAGTTCCCATCTGCCCCAATCGTTCTTTCTATCGATAATTGGCACGAATACGTGATATTCGATGCTTGCAATCGTTCTCCATCGACGGTAGAGAAGGATTCAGTTCCCAGCTCCCGCAATCGTTCTTTCTATCGATAATTGGCACGAATACCTGATATTTGATCTTTCCAATCGTTTTGCATCGGCGGTAGGTAAGGATTCATTTCCCAGCGCCCGCAATCGTTCTTTGTATCGATAATTGGCACGAATACGTGATATTCGAAGTTTGCTATCGTTCTCCATCGACGGTAGGTAAGGATTCACTTCCCAGCTCCCGCAATCGTTCTTTCTATCGATAATTTTCACGAATACGTGATATTCGATGTTTCCAATCATCTGCATCGACGGTAGGTAAGGATTCACTTCCCAGCTCCCGCAATCGTTCTTTCTATCGATAATTTTCACGAATACGTGATATTCGATGTTTCCAATCTTCTGCATCGACGGTAGGTAAGAATTCACTTCCCAGCTTCCGCAATCGTTCTATCTATCGATAATTGGCACGAATACGAGATATTCGATGTTTCCAATCGTTCTGCATCGATAGTAGAAAAGGATTCACTTTCCAGCTCCCGCAATCTTTCTTTGTATCGATAATTGGCACGAATAAGTTCAATTCGATGTTACCAATCGTTCTGTATCGACGGTAGGTAAGGATTCACTTCCCAGCTCACGCAATCGTTCTTTCTATCGACAATTGGCACGAATACAGGATATTCGATGTTTACCATCGTTCTGCATTGACGGTATGTAAGGATTCATTTCCCAGCTCCCGAAATCGTTCTTTCTATCGATAATTGGCACGAATACCTGATATTTGATCTTTCCAATCGTTTTGCATCGAAGGTAGATAAGGATTCACTTACCAGCTCCCGCAATCGTTCTATCTATCGATAATTGGCACGAATACGGGATATTCGATGTTTCCAATCGTTCTGCATCGACGGTAGGTAAGGATTCACTTCCCAGCTCCCGCAATCGTTCTTTCTATCGATAATTGGCACGAATACGTGATATTCGATGTTTCCAATCGTTCTGCATCGACGGTAGATAAGGATTCACTTCCCAGCTCCCGCAATCGTTCTTTCTATCGATAATTTTCACGAATACGTGATATTCGATGTTTCCAATCATCTGCATCGACGGTAGGTAAGGATTCACTTCCCAGCTCCCGCAATCGTTCTTTCTATCGATAATTTTCACGAATACATGATATTCGATGTTTCCAATCGTTCTGCATCGACGGTAGATAAGGATTCACTTCCCAGCTCCCGCAATCGTTCTTTCTATCGATAATTTTCACGAATACGTGATATTCGATGTTTCCAATCATCTGCATCGACGGTAGGTAAGAATTCACTTCCCACCTCCCGCAATCGTTCTATCTATCGATAATTGGCACGAATACGAGATATTCGATGTTTCCAATCGTTCTGCATCGACGGTAGATAAGGATTCATTTCCCAGCTCCCGCAATCGTTCTTTCTATCGATAATTGGCACGCATACGTGCTATTCGATGTATCCAATCGTTCTGCATCGACGGTAGGTAAGGATTCACTTCCCAGCTGCCCCAATCGTTCTTTCTATCGATAATTGGCACGAATACGTGATATTCGATGCTTGCAATCGTTCTCCATCGACGGTAGAGAAGGATTCAGTTCCCAGCTCCCGCAATCGTTCTTTCTATCGATAATTGGCACGAATACAAGATATTCGATGTTTACCATCGTTCTGCATTGACGGTATGTAAGGATTCATTTCCCAGCTCCCGAAATCGTTCTTTCTATCGATAATTGGCACGAATACCTGATATTTGATCTTTCCAATCGTTTTGCATCGGCGGTAGGTAAGGATTCATTTCCCAGCGCCCGCAATCGTTCTTTGTATCGATAATTGGCACGAATACGTGATATTCGAAGTTTGCTATCGTTCTCCATCGACGGTAGGTAAGGATTCACTTCCCAGCTCCCGCAATCGTTCTTTCTATCGATAATTGGCACGCATACGTGCTATTCGATGTATCCAATCGTTCTGCATCGACGGTAGGTAAGGATTCACTTCCCAGCTGCCCCAATCGTTCTTTCTATCGATAATTGGCACGAATACGTGATATTCGATGTTTGCAATCGTTCTGCATCGACGGTAGATAAGGATTCACTTCCCAGCTCCCGCAATCGTTCTTTCTATCGATAATTTTCACGAATACGTGATATTCGATGTTTCCAATCATCTGCATCGACGGTAGGTAAGGATTCACTTCCCAGCTCCCGCAATCGTTCTTTCTATCGATAATTTTCACGAATACGTGATATTCGATGTTTCCAATCGTTCTGCATCGACGGTAGATAAGGATTCACTTCCCAGCTCCCGCAATCGTTCTTTCTATCGATAATTTTCACGAATACGAGATATTCGATGTTTCCAATCGTTCTGCATCGATAGTAGAAAAGGATTCACTTTCCAGCTCCCGCAATCTTTCTTTGTATCGATAATTGGCACGAATAAGTTCAATTCGATGTTACCAATCGTTCTGTATCGACGGTAGGTAAGGATTCACTTCCCAGCTCACGCAATCGTTCTTTCTATCGATAATTGGCACGAATACGTGATATTCGATGTTTGCAATCGTTCTCCATCGACGGTAGAGAAGGATTCAGTTCCCAGTTCCCGCAATCGTTCTTGTAATCATCAATTGGCACGAATACGTGATATTCGATGTACCCAATCGTTCTGCATCGAAGGTAGATAAGGATTCACTTACCAGCTCCCGCAATCGTTCTATCTATCGATAATTGGCACGAATACGAGATATTCGATGTTTCCAATCGTTCTGCATCGACGGTAGATAAGGATTCATTTCCCAGCTCCCGCAATCGTTCTTTCTATCGATAATTGGCACGCATACGTGCTATTCGATGTATCCAATCGTTCTGCATCGACGGTAGGTAAGGATTCACTTCCCAGCTGCCCCAATCGTTCTTTCTATCGATAATTGGCACGAATACGTGATATTCGATGCTTGCAATCGTTCTCCATCGACGGTAGAGAAGGATTCAGTTCCCAGCTCCCGCAATCGTTCTTTCTATCGATAATTGGCACGAATACAGGATATTCGATGTTTACCATCGTTCTGCATTGACGGTATGTAAGGATTCATTTCCCAGCTCCCGAAATCGTTCTTTCTATCGATAATTGGCACGAATACCTGATATTTGATCTTTCCAATCGTTTTGCATCGGCGGTAGGTAAGGATTCATTTCCCAGCGCCCGCAATCGTTCTTTGTATCGATAATTGGCACGAATACGTGATATTCGAAGTTTGCTATCGTTCTCCATCGACGGTAGGTAAGGATTCACTTCCCAGCTCCCGCAATCGTTCTTTCTATCGATAATTGGCACGCATACGTGCTATTCGATGTATCCAATCGTTCTGCATCGACGGTAGGTAAGGATTCACTTCCCAGCTGCCCCAATCGTTCTTTCTATCGATAATTGGCACGAATACGTGATATTCGATGCTTGCAATCGTTCTCCATCGACAGTAGAGAAGGATTCAGTTCCCAGCTCCCGCAATCGTTCTTTCTATCGATAATTGGCACGAATACCTGATATTTGATCTTTCCAATCGTTTTGCATCGGCGGTAGGTAAGGATTCATTTCCCAGCGCCCGCAATCGTTCTTTGTATCGATAATTGGCACGAATACGTGATATTCGAAGTTTGCTATCGTTCTCCATCGACGGTAGGTAAGGATTCACTTCCCAGCTCCCGCAATCGTTCTTTCTATCGATAATTTTCACGAATACGTGATATTCGATGTTTCCAATCATCTGCATCGACGGTAGGTAAGGATTCACTTCCCAGCTCCCGCAATCGTTCTTTCTATCGATAATTTTCACGAATACGTGATATTCGATGTTTCCAATCTTCTGCATCGACGGTAGGTAAGAATTCACTTCCCAGCTTCCGCAATCGTTCTATCTATCGATAATTGGCACGAATACGAGATATTCGATGTTTCCAATCGTTCTGCATCGATAGTAGAAAAGGATTCACTTTCCAGCTCCCGCAATCTTTCTTTGTATCGATAATTGGCACGAATAAGTTCAATTCGATGTTACCAATCGTTCTGTATCGACGGTAGGTAAGGATTCACTTCCCAGCTCACGCAATCGTTCTTTCTATCCATAATTGGCACGAATACAGGATATTCGATGTTTACCATCGTTCTGCATTGACGGTATGTAAGGATTCATTTCCCAGCTCCCAAAATCGTTCTTTCTATCGATAATTGGCACGAATACCTGATATTTGATCTTTCCAATTGTTTTGCATCGAAGGTAGATAAGGATTCACTTACCAGCTCCCGCAATCGTTCTATCTATCGATAATTGGCACGAATACGGGATATTCGATGTTTCCAATCGTTCTGCATCGACGGTAGGTAAGGATTCACTTCCCAGCTCCCGCAATCGTTCTTTCTATCGATAATTGGCACGAATACGTGATATTCGATGTTTCCAATCGTTCTGCATCGACGGTAGATAAGGATTCACTTCCCAGCTCCCGCAATCGTTCTTTCTATCGATAATTTTCACGAATACGTGATATTCGATGTTTCCAATCATCTGCATCGACGGTAGGTAAGGATTCACTTCCCAGCTCCCGCAATCGTTCTTTCTATCGATAATTTTCACGAATACGTGATATTCGATGTTTCCAATCAACTGCATCGACGGTAGGTAAGAATTCACTTCCCAGCTCCCGCAATCGTTCTATCTATCGATAATTGGCACGAATACGAGATATTCGATGTTTCCAATCGTTCTGCATCGATAGTAGAAAAGGATTCACTTTCCAGCTCCCGCAATCTTTCTTTGTATCGATAATTGGCACGAATAAGTTCAATTCGATGTTACCAATCGTTCTGTATCGACGGTAGGTAAGGATTCACTTCCCAGCTCACGCAATCGTTCTTTCTATCGATAATTGGCACGAATACGTGATATTCGATGTTTGCAATCGTTCTCCATCGACGGTAGAGAAGGATTCAGTTCCCAGTTCCCGCAATCGTTCTTGTAATCATCAATTGGCACGAATACGTGATATTCGATGTACCCAATCGTTCTGCATCGAAGGTAGATAAGGATTCACTTACCAGCTCCCGCAATCGTTCTATCTATCGATAATTGGCACGAATACGGGATATTCGATGTTTCCAATCGTTCTGCATCGACAGTAGGTAAGGATTCACTTCCCAGCTCCCGCAATCGTTCTTTCTATCGATAATTGGCACGAATACATGATATTCGATGTTTCCAATCGTTTTGCATTGACGGTAGGTAAGGGTTCATTTCCCAGCGCCCGCAATCGTTCTTACTATCGATAATTGGCACGAATACGTGATATTTGATCTTTCCAATCGTTTTGCATCGACGGTAGGTAAGGATTCATTTCCCAGCGCCCGCAATCGTTCTTTCTATCGATAATTGGAACGAATACGTGATATTCGATGTTTCCAATCGTTCTGTATCGACGGTAGGTAAGGATTCACTTCCCAGCTCCCGCAATCGTTTTTTCTATCAATAATTGGTACGAATACGTGATATTCGATGTTTCCAATCGTTCTGCATCGACGGTAGATAAGGATTCACTTCCCAGCTCCCGCAATCGTTCTTTCTATCGATAATTTTCACGAATACGTGATATTCGATGTTTCCAATCATCTGCATCGACGGTAGGTAAGAATTCACTTCCCACCTCCCGCAAACGTTCTATCTATCGATAATTGGCACGAATACAGGATATTCGATGTTTACCATCGTTCTGCATTGACGGTATGTAAGGATTTATTTCCCAGCTCCCGAAATCGTTCTTTCTATCGATAATTGGCACGAATACCTGATATTTGATCTTTCCAATCGTTTTGCATCGGCGGTAGGTAAGGATTCATTTCCCAGCGCCCGCAATCGTTCTTTGTATCGATAATTGACACGAATACGTGATATTCGAAGTTTGCTATCGTTCTCCATCGACGGTAGGTAAGGATTCACTTCCCAGCTCCCGCAATCGTTCTTACTATCGATAATTGGCACGAATACGTGATATTTGATCTTTCCAATCGTTTTGCATCGACGGTAGGTAAGGATTCACTTCCCAGCTCCCGCAATCGTTCTTACTATCGATAATTGGTACGAATACGTGATATTCGATGTTTCCAATCGTTCTGCATCGACGGTAGATAAGGATTCACTTCCCAGCTCCCGCAATCGTTCTTTCTATCGATAATTTTCACGAATACGTGATATTCGATGTTTCCAATCATCTGCATCGACGGTAGGTAAGAATTCACTTCCCACCTCCCGCAATCGTTCTATCTATCGATAATTGGCACGAATACGAGATATTCGATGTTTCCAATCGTTCTGCATCGACGGTAGATAAGGATTCATTTCCCAGCTCCCGCAATCGTTCTTTCTATCGATAATTGGCACGTATACGTGCTATTCGATGTATCCAATCGTTCTGCATCGACGGTAGGTAAGGATTCACTTCCCAGCTGCCCCAATCGTTCTTTCTATCGATAATTGGCACGAATACGTGATATTCGATGCTTGCAATCGTTCTCCATCGACGGTAGAGAAGGATTCAGTTCCCAGCTCCCGCAATCGTTCTTTCTATCGATAATTGGCACGAATACAGGATATTCGATGTTTACCATCGTTCTGCATTGACGGTATGTAAGGATTCATTTCCCAGCTCCCGAATTCGTTCTTTCTATCGATAATTGGCACGAATACCTGATATTTGATCTTTCCAATCGTTTTGCATCGATAGTAGAAAAGGATTCACTTTCCAGCTCCCGCAATCGTTCTTTGTATCGATAATTGACACGAATACGTGATATTCGAAGTTTGCTATCGTTCTCCATCGACGGTAGGTAAGGATTCACTTCCCAGCTCCCGCAATCGTTCTTACTATCGATAATTGGCACGAATACGTGATATTTGATCTTTCCAATCGTTTTGCATCGACGGTAGGTAAGGATTCACTTCCCAGCTCCCGCAATCGTTCTTACTATCGATAATTGGCACGAATACGAGATATTCGATGTTTCCAATCGTTCTGCATCGACGGTAGATAAGGATTCATTTCCCAGCTCCCGCAATCGTTCTTTCTATCGATAACTGGCACGCATACGTGCTATTCGATGTATCCAATCGTTCTGCATCGACGGTAGGTAAGGATTCACTTCCCAGCTGCCCCAATCGTTCTTTCTATCGATAATTGGCACGAATACGTGATATTCGATGCTTGCAATCGTTCTCCATCGACGGTAGAGAAGGATTCAGTTCCCAGCTCCCGCAATCGTTCTTTCTATCGATAATTGGCACGAATACAGGATATTCGATGTTTACCATCGTTCTGCATTGACGGTATGTAAGGATTCATTTCCCAGCTCCCGAAATCGTTCTTTCTATCGATAATTTTCACGAATACGTGATATTCGATGTTTCCAATCTTCTTCATCGACGGTAGGTAAGAATTCACTTCCCAGCTCCCGCAATCGTTCTATCTATCGATAATTGGCACGAATACGAGATATTCGATGTTTCCAATCGTTCTGCATCGATAGTAGAAAAGGATTCACTTTCCAGCTCCCGCAATCTTTCTTTGTATCGATAATTGGCACGAATAAGTTCAATTCGATGTTACCAATCGTTCTGTATCGACGGTAGGTAAGGATTCACTTCCCAGCTCACGCAATCGTTCTTTCTATCGATAATTGGCACGAATACAGGATATTCGATGTTTACCATCGTTCTGCATTGACGGTATGTAAGGATTCATTTCCCAGCTCCCGAAATCGTTCTTTCTATCGATAATTGGCACGAATACCTGATATTTGATCTTTCCAATCGTTTTTCATCGAAGGTAGATAAGGATTCACTTACCAGCTCCCGCAATCGTTCTATCTATCGATAATTGGCACGAATACGGGATATTCGATGTTTCCAATCGTTCTGCATCGACGGTGAATAAGGATTCATTTCCCAGCTCCCGCAATCGTTCTTTCTATCGATAATTGGCACGCATACGTGCTATTCGATGTTTCCTATCGTTCTGCATCGAAAGTAGGTAAGGATTCACTACCCAGCTCCCGCAATCGTTCTTTCTATCGATAATTGGCACGAATACGTGATATTCGATGTATCCAATCGTTCTGCATCGACGGTAGGTAAGGATTCACTTCCCAGCTGCCGCAATCGTTCTTCCTATCGATAATTGGCACGAATACGTGATATTCGATGCTTGCAATCGTTCTCCATCGACGGTAGAGAAGGATTCAGTTCCCAGCTCCCGCAATCGTTCTTTCTATCGATAATTGGCACGAATACAGGATATTCGATGTTTACCATCGTTCTGCATTGACGGTATGTAAGGATTCATTTCCCAGCTCCCGAAATCGTTCTTTCTATCGATAATTGGCACGAATACCTGATATTTGATCTTTCCAATCGTTTTGCATCGGCGGTAGGTAAGGATTCATTTCCCAGCGCCCGCAATCGTTCTTTGTATCGATAATTGACACTAATACGTGATATTCGAAGTTTGCTATCGTTCTCCATCGACGGTAGGTAAGGATTCACTTCCCAGCTCCCGCAATCGTTCTTACTATCGATAATTGGCACGAATACGTGATATTTGATCTTTCCAATCGTTTTGCATCGACGGTAGGTAAGGATTCACTTCCCAGCTCCCGCAATCGTTCTTACTATCGATAATTGGTACGAATACGTGATATTCGATGTTTCCAATCGTTCTGCATCGACGGTAGATAAGGATTCACTTCCCAGCTCCCGCAATCGTTCTTTCTATCGATAATTTTCACGAATACGTGATATTCGATGTTTCCAATCATCTGCATCGACGGTAGGTAAGAATTCACTTCCCACCTCCCGCAATCGTTCTATCTATCGATAATTGGCACGAATACGAGATATTCGATGTTTCCAATCGTTCTCCATCGACGGTAGAGAAGGATTCAGTTCCCAGCTCCCGCAATCGTTCTTTCTATCGATAATTGGCACGAATACAGGATATTCGATGTTTACCATCGTTCTGCATTGACGGTATGTAAGGATTCATTTCCCAGCTCCCGAAATCGTTCTTTCTATCGATAATTGGCACGAATACGTGATATTTGATCTTTCCAATCGTTTTGCATCGACGGTAGGTAAGGATTCACTTCCCAGCTCCCGCAATCGTTCTTACTATCGATAATTGGCACGAATACGTGATATTCGATGTTTCCAATCGTTCTGCATCGACGGTAGATAAGGATTCACTTCCCAGCTCACGCAATCGTTCTTTCTATCGATAATTTTCACGAATACGTGATATTCGATGTTTCCAATCATCTGCATCGACGGTAGGTAAGAATTCACTTCCCACCTCCCGCAATCGTTCTATCTATCGATAATTGGCACGAATACGAGATATTCGATGTTTCCAATCATCTGCATCGACGGTAGGTAAGAATTCACTTCCCACCTCCCGCAAGCGTTCTATCTATCGATAATTGGTACGAATAAGTTCAATTCGATGTTTCCAATCGTTCTGCATCGACGGTAGGTAAGGATTCATTTCCCAGCGCCCGCAATCGTTCTTTCTATCGATAATTGGAACGAATACGTGATATTCGATGTTTCCAATCGTTCTGAATCGACGGTAGACAAGGATTCACTTTCCAGCTCCCGCAATCGTTCTTTCTATCGATAATTGGCATGAATACGTGATATTCGAAGTTTCCAATCGTTCTGTATCGACGGTAGATAAGGATTCACTTATCAGCTCCCGCAATCGTTCTTTCTATCGATAATTGGCACGCATACGTGCTATTCGATGTTTCCTATCGTTCTGCATCGACGGTAGGTAAGGATTCACTACCCAGCTCCCGCAATCGTTCTTTCTATCGATAATTGGCACGCATACGTGCTATTCGATGTTTCCTATCGTTCTGCATCGACGGTAGGTAAGGATTCACTACCCAGCCCCCGCAATCGTTCTATCTATCGATAATTGGCACGAATACGGGATATTCGATGTTTCCAATCGTTCTGCATCGACGGTAGGTAAGGATTCACTTCCCAGCTCCCGCAATCGTTCTTTCTATCGATAATTGGCACGAATACGTGATATTCAATGTTTGTAATCGTTCTCCATCGACGGCAGAGAAGGATTCGCTTCCCAGCTCCCGCAATCGTTCTTTCTATCGATAATTGGCACGAATACATGATATTCGATGTTTCCAATCGTTCTGTATCGACGGTAGGTATGGATTCATTTCCCAGCTCCCGCAATCGTTCTTTCTATCGATAATTGGCCCGAATACGTGATATTCGATGTTTGCAATCGTTCTCCATCGACGGCACAGAATGTTTCACTTCCCAGCTCCCGCAATCGTTCTTTCTATCGATAATTGGCACGAATACGTGATATTCGATGTTTCCAATCGTTCTGCATCGACGGTAGGTAAGAATTCACTTCCCACCTCCCGCAATCGTTCTATCTATCGATAATTGGCACGAATACGAGATATTCGATGTTTCCAATCGTTCTGCATCGACGGTAGATAAGGATTCATTTCCCAGCTCCCGCAATCGTTCTTTCTATCGATAATTGGCACGAATACATGATATTCGATGTTTCCAATCGTTCTGTATCGACGGTAGGTATGGATTCATTTCCCAGCTCCCGCAATCGTTCTTTCTATCGATAATTGGCCCGAATACGTGATATTCGATGTTTGCAATCGTTCTCCATCGACGGCACAGAATGTTTCACTTCCCAGCTCCCGCAATCGTTCTTTCTATCGATAATTGGCACGAATACATGATATTCGATGTTTCCAATCGTTTTGCATTGACCGTGGGTAAGGAATCATTTCCCAACGCCCGCAATCGTTCTTTCTATCGATAATTGGCACGAATACGTGATATTCGATGTATCCAATCGTTCTGCATCGACGGTAGGTAAGGATTCACTTCCCAGCTGCCCCAATCGTTCTTTCTATCGATAATTGGCACGAATACGTGATATTCGATGCTTGCAATCGTTCTCCATCGACGGTAGAGAAGGATTCAGTTCCCAGCTCCCGCAATCGTTCTTTCTATCGATAATTGGCACGAATACAGGATATTCGATGTTTACCATCGTTCTGCATTGACGGTATGTAAGGATTCATTTCCCAGCTCCCGAAATCGTTCTTTCTATCGATAATTGGCACGAATACCTGATATTTGATCTTTCCAATCGTTTTGCATCGGCGGTAGGTAAGGATTCATTTCTCAGCGCCCGCAATCGTTCTTTGTATCGATAATTGACACGAGTACGTGATATTCGAAGTTTGCTATCGTTCTCCATCGACGGTAGGTAAGGATTCACTTCCCAGCTCCCGCAATCGTTCTTACTATCGATAATTGGCACGAATACGTGATATTTGATCTTTCCAATCGTTTTGCATCGACGGTAGGTAAGGATTCACTTCCCAGCTCCCGCAATCGTTCTTACTATCGATAATTGGCACGAATACGTGATATTCGATGTTTCCAATCGTTCTGCATCGACGGTAGATAAGGATTCACTTCCCAGCTCCCGCAATCGTTCTTTCTATCGATAATTTTCACGAATACGTGATATTCGATGTTTCCAATCATCTGCATTCACGGTAGGTAAGAATTCACTTCCCACCTCCCGCAATCGTTCTATCTATCGATAATTGGCACGAATACGAGATATTCGATGTTTCCAATCATCTGCATCGACGGTAGGTAAGAATTCACTTCCCACCTCCCGCAAGCGTTCTATCTATCGATAATTGGTACGAATAAGTTCAATTCGATGTTTCCAATCGTTCTGCATCAACGGTAGGTAAGGATTCATTTCCCAGCGCCCGCAATCGTTCTTTCTATCGATAATTGGAACGAATACGTGATATTCGATGTTTCCAATCGTTCTGAATCGACGGTAGACAAGGATTCACTTTCCAGCTCCCGCAATCGTTCTTTCTATCGATAATTGGCACGAATACGTGATATTCGAAGTTTCCAATCGTTCTGTATCGACGGTAGATAAGGATTCACTTATCAGCTCCCGCAATCGTTCTTTCTATCGATAATTGGCACGCATACGTGCTATTCGATGTTTCCTATCGTTCTCCATCGACGGTAGAGAAGGATTCACTTCCCAGTTCCCGCAATCGTTCTTGAAATCGTCAATTGGCACGAATACGTGATATTCGATGTATCCAATCGTTCTGCATCGAAGGTAGATAAGGATTCACTTACCAGCTCCCGCCATCGTTCTATCTATCGATAATTGGCACGAATACGAGATATTCGATGTTTCCAATCGTTCTGCATCGACGGTAGGTAAGAATTCACTTCCCACCTCCCGCAATCGTTCTATCTATCGATAATTGGCACGAATACGAGATATTCGATGTTTCCAATCATCTGCATCGACGGTAGGTAAGAATTCACTTCCCACCTCCCGCAATCGTTCTATCTATCGATAATTGGCATGAATAAGTTCAATTCGATGTTTCCAATCGTTCTGTATCGACGGTAGGTAAGGATTCACTTCCCAGCTCACGCAATCGTTCTTTCTATCGATAATTGGCACGAATACGTGATATTCGATGTTGGCAATCGTTCTCCATCGACGGTAGAGAAGGATTCACTTCCCAGTTCCCGCAATCGTTCTTGAAATCGTCAATTGGCACGAATACGTGATATTCGATGTATCCAATCGTTCTGCATCGAAGGTAGACAAGGATTCACTTACCAGCTCCCGCAATCGTTCTTTCTATCGATAATTGGCACGCATACGTGCTATTCGATGTTTCCTATCGTTCTGCATCGACGGTAGGTAAGGATTCACTACCCAGCCCCCGCAATCGTTCTATCTATCGATAATTGGCACGAATACGGGATATTCGATGTTTCCAATCGTTCTGCATCGACGGTAGGTAAGGATTCACTTCCCAGCTCCCGCAATCGTTCTTTCTATCGATAATTGGCACGAATACGTGATATTCGATGTTTGTAATCGTTCTCCATCGACGGCAGAGAAGGATTCACTTCCCAGCTCCCGCAATCGTTCTTTCTATCGATAATTGGCACGAATACATGATATTCGATGTTTCCAATCGTTCTGTATCGACGGTAGGTATGGATTCATTTCCCAGCTCCCGCAATCGTTCTTTCTATCGATAATTGGCCCGAATACGTGATATTCGATGTTTGCAATCGTTCTCCATCGACGGCACAGAATGTTTCACTTCCCAGCTCCCGCAATCGTTCTTTCTATCGATAATTGGCACGAATACATGATATTCGATGTTTCCAATCGTTTTGCATTGACCGTGGGTAAGGAATCATTTCCCAGCGCCCGCAATCGTTCTTTCTATCGATAATTGGCACGAATACGTGATATTCGATGTTTCCAATCGTTCTGCATCGACGGTAGGTAAGAATTCACTTCCCACCTCCCGCAATCGTTCTATCTATCGATAATTGGCACGAATACGAGATATTCGATGTTTCCAATCGTTCTGCATCGACGGTAGATAAGGATTCATTTCCCAGCTCCCGCAATCGTTCTTTCTATCGATAATTGGCACGCATACGTGCTATTCGATGTATCCAATCGTTCTGCATCGACGGTAGGTAAGGATTCACTTCCCAGCTGCCCCAATCGTTCTTTCTATCGATAATTGGCACGAATACGTGATATTCGATGCTTGCAATCGTTCTCCATCGACGGTAGAGAAGGATTCAGTTCCCAGCTCCCGCAATCGTTCTTTCTATCGATAATTGGCACGAATACAGGATATTCGATGTTTACCATCGTTCTGCATTGACGGTATGTAAGGATTCATTTCCCAGCTCCCGAAATCGTTCTTTCTATCGATTATTGGCACGAATACCTGATATTTGATCTTTCCAATCGTTTTGCATCGGCGGTAGGTAAGGATTCATTTCTCAGCGCCCGCAATCGTTCTTTGTATCGATAATTGACACGAATACGTGATATTCGAAGTTTGCTATCGTTCTCCATCGACGGTAGGTAAGGATTCACTTCCCAGCTCCCACAATCGTTCTTTCTATCGATAATTTTCACGAATACAGTAATTCTTCGCTTGACGCTCGCCACGATCTCTAGTGTGGCCGCTCGTGAGTCATCCCCACCACTGGAGGGGCCCCTCTAACTTTAGGAGGACGGAGGAATCCGTCACCTTTTGACTAGCCGACGCGTCGCGGCGGCTGACAGCCGCGTTACCCATTGAAAGATTAAATGGCTTGGTATCGGTGAGACAACACTAATGCAACGGCGAAACTTTTTTATTGTTACTTATATCTCTTTAATTTTTTTTTGAAATGCTGCTGAGATTGTGGTGATTAAAATGAGACCAAACACGATAGAATTTGTGTTATTTTTACTTACTTAGTAATATTATATGTAATGGGCAAGAATCCTTACAAGAAAAGCTTGCGAACGGCCGTGCTCATTTTTTAATAAAACTTTACGGGCTTAGAGGATAGTCCAAATCTAAACATATATTCCAATAGGTTTTCTCAAGATAGGATCCACATTTATTAGTATGGTTTTATGTTTTTCGTGTTTTATTGCCAAACGTACTTTGCGAAAGGCAATTAAACACAGTTAACAATTCCTAGACTGAAAGCAAGTACGCTAGGATTTCTAGAAATCCATGCAAGCACATAATAATGGAATGCCACATGCAATACTGAAATCATTAGCCAAAATTGAATATAATAAAGAAATGTGTGGTATGGTAGAAACGCCTAAAACACAGCCGTCGGCCGTGTCCACACTCGAAACTCAGGTGGGTCAAATTCGTTGTCAATGCATTCCCGGCGCTAGTCGAAATTCGTTTTGTGTTCATCGACGAACGTCGAAAAGGCCTTATGTCGCCGCGACTGTCGGACCGACACAAGGGCTTAGCGAGGTTCCTCGATGAACACGACCGTTCGCGAGCTTTCCGTGTAAGCATCCTTGCCCATTACATATAACATTACTCAGTAAATATAATCCAATTTCTATCGTGTTTGGTCTCATTTCAATCACCACAATCTCAGCAATATTTCAAAAAAAAAATTATAGCGATATATGTAACAATAAAAAAGTTTCGCCGTTGCATTAGTGTTGTCTCACCGATGCGAAGGCATTTAAACCTTTTACTGACGCCCGACTTCTCATTCCACATTTTCTTTCGCTCGCTGTTTCTTTCTGTGGCCGCCGATGTCGGTGCCTACATAGTAGCCGGTCGGCCGAAATTTCTAGGGACCCAAAGTTCACCTAAATTTGCTCGGCGCTCGCGGCCGGTCCCGAACAGCGAGTGCCAAGCGAAGAATTACTGTACGTGATATTCGATGTTTCCAATCATCTGCATCGACGGTAGGTAAGGATTCACTTCCCAGCTCCCGCAATCGTTCTTTCTATCGATAATTTTCACGAATACGTGATATTCGAGGTTTCCAATCATCTGCATCGACGGTAGGTAAGGATTCACTTCCCAGCTCCCGCAATCGTTCTTTCTATCGATAATTGGCACGAATACATGATATTCGATGTTTCCAATCGTTTTGCATTGACGGTAGGTAAGGGTTCATTTCCCAGCGCCCGCAATCGTTCTTACTATCGATAATTGGCACGAATACGTGATATTTGATCTTTCCAATCGTTTTGCATCGACGCTAGGTAAGGATTCATTTCCCAGCGCCCGCAATCGTTCTTTCTATCGATAATTGGAACGAATACGTGATATTCGATGTTTCCAATCGTTCTGAATCGACGGTAGACAAGGATTCACTTTCCAGCTCCCGCAATCGTTCTTTCTATCGATAATTGGCACGAATACGTGATATTCGATGTATCCAATCGTTCTACATCGACGGTAGGTAAGGATTCACTTCCCAGCTGCCGCAATCGTTCTTTCCAAAGATACTTGGCACGAATTTGTTATATTCGATGTTTCCAATCGTTCTGTATCGACGGTAGGTAAGGATTCACTTCCCAGCTCCGGCAATCGTTTTTTCTATCAATAATTGGCACGAATACGTGAAATTCGATGTTTCCAATCGTTCTGTATCGACGGTAGATAAGGATTCACTTCCCAGCTCCCGCAATCGTTCTTTCTATCGATAATTTTCACGAATACGTGATATTCGATGTTTCCAATCATCTGCATCGACGGTAGGTAAGAATTCACTTCCCACCTCCCGCAATCGTTCTATCGATCGATAATTGGCACGAATACGAGATATTCGATGTTTCCAATCGTTCTGCATCGACGGTAGATAAGGATTCATTTCCCAGCTCCCGCAATCGTTCTTTCTATCGATAATTGGCACGAATACCTGATATTTGATCTTTCCAATCGTTTTGCATCGGCGGTAGGTAAGGATTCATTTCCCAGCGCCCGCAATCGTTCTTTGTATCGATAATTGGCACGAATACGTGATATTCGATGTTTGCAATCGTTCTCCATCGACGGCAGAGAAGGATTCACTTCCCAGCTCCCGCAATCGTTCTTTCTATCGATAATTGGCACGAATACATGATATTCGATGTTTCCAATCGTTTTGCATTGACGGTGGGTAAGGAATCATTTCCCAGCGCCCGCAATCGTTCTTTCTATCGATAATTGGCACGAATACGTGATATTCGATGTTTCCAATCGTTCTACATGGACGGTAGATAAGGATTCACTACCCAGCTCCCGCAATCGTTCTTTCTATCGATAATTGGCACGAATACGTGATATTCGATGTATCCAATCGTTCTACATCGACGGTAGGTAAGGATTCACTTCCCAGCTGCCGCAATCGTTCTTTCCAAAGATACTTGGCACGAATTTGTTATATTCGATGTTTCCAATCGTTCTGTATCGACGGTAGGTAAGGATTCACTTCCCAGCTCCCGCAATCGTTTTTTCTATCAATAATTGGCACGAATACGTGAAATTCAATGTTTCCAATCGTTCTGCATCGACGGTAGATAAGGATTCACTTCCCAGCTGCCGCAATCGTTCTTTCCAAAGATACTTGGCACGAATTTGTTATATTCGATGTTTCCAATCGTTCTGTATCGACGGTAGGTATGGATTCATTTCCCAGCTCCCGCAATCGTTCTTTCTATCGATAATTGGCCCGAATACGTGATATTCGATGTTTGCAATCGTTCTCCATCGACGGCACAGAATGATTCACTTCCCAGCTCCCGCAATCGTTCTTTCTATCGATAATTGGCACGAATACATGATATTCGTTGTTTCCAATCGTTTTGCATTGACGGTGGGTAAGGAATCATTTCCCAGGGCCCGCAATCGTTCTTTCTATCGATAATTGGCACGAATACGTGATATTCGATGTTGGCAATCGTTCTCCATCGACGGTAGAGAAGGATTCACTTCCCAGTTCCCGCAATCGTTCTTGAAATCGTCAATTGGCACGAATACGTGATATTCGACGTATCCAATCGTTCTGCATCGAAGGTAGATAAGGATTCACTTACCAGCTCCCGCCATCGTTCTATCTATCGATAATTGGCACGAATACGAGATATTCGATGTTTCCAATCGTTCTGCATCGACGGTAGGTAAGGATTCACTTCCCAGCTCCCACAATCGTCCTTTCTATCGATAATTGGAACGAATACGTGATATTCGATGTTTCCAATCGTTCTGCATCGACGGTAGATAAGGATTCACTTCCCAGCTCCCGCAATCGTTCTTTCTATCGATAATTTTCACGAATACGTGATATTCGATGTTTCCAATCATCTGCATCGACGGTAGGTAAGGATTCACTTCCCAGCTCCCGCAATCGTTCTTTCTATCGATAATTTTCACGAATACGTGATATTCGATGTTTCCAATCTTCTGCATCGACGGTAGGTAAGAATTCACTTCCCAGCTCCCGCAATCGTTCTATCTATCGATAATTGGCACGAATACGAGATATTCGATGTTTCCAATCGTTCTGCATCGATAGTAGAAAAGGATTCACTTTCCAGCTCCCGCAATCTTTCTTTGTATCGATAATTGGCACGAATAAGTTCAATTCGATGTTACCAATCGTTCTGTATCGACGGTAGGTAAAGATTCACTTCCCAGCTCACGCAATCGTTCTTACTATCGATAATTGGCACGAATACGTGATATTCGATGTTTGCAATCGTTCTCCATCGACGGTAGAGAAGGATTCACTTCCCAGTTCCCGCAATCGTTCTTGAAATCATCAATTGGCACGAATACGTGATATTCGATGTATCCAATCGTTCTGCATCGAAGGTAGATAAGGATTCACTACCCAGCTCCCGCAATCGTTCTTTCTATCGATAATTGGCACGAATACGTGATATTCGATGTATCCAATCGTTCTACATCGACGGTAGGTAAGGATTCACTTCCCAGCTGCCGCAATCGTTCTTTCCAAAGATACTTGGCACGAATTTGTTATATTCGATGTTTCCAATCGTTCTGTATCGACGGTAGGTAAGGATTCACTTCCCAGCTCCCGAAATCGTTTTTTCTATCAATAATTGGCACGAATACGTGAAATTCGATGTTTCCAATCGTTCTGCATCGACGGTAGATAAGGATTCACTTCCCAGCTGCCGCAATCGTTCTTTCCAAAGATACTTGGCACGAATTTGTTATATTCGATGTTTCCAATCGTTCTGTATCGACGGTAGGTATGGATTCATTTCCCAGCTCCCGCAATCGTTCTTTCTATCGATAATTGGCCCGAATACGTGATATTCGATGTTTGCAATCGTTCTCCATCGACGGCACAGAATGATTCACTTCCCAGCTCCCGCAATCGTTCTTTCTATCGATAATTGGCACGAATACATGATATTCGTTGTTTCCAATCGTTTTGCATTGACGGTGGGTAAGGAATCATTTCCCAGCGCCCGCAATCGTTCTTTCTATCGATAATTGGCACGAATACGTGATATTCGATGTTGGCAATCGTTCTCCATCGACGGTAGAGAAGGATTCACTTCCCAGTTCCCGCAATCGTTCTTGAAATCGTCAATTGGCACGAATACGTGATATTCGATGTATCCAATCGTTCTGCATCGAAGGTAGATAAGGATTCACTTACCAGCTCCCGCCATCGTTCTATCTATCGATAATTGGCACGAATACGAGATATTCGATGTTTCCAATCGTTCTGCATCGACGGTAGGTAAGGATTCACTTCCCAGCTCCCACAATCGTCCTTTCTATCGATAATTGGCACGAATACATGACATTCGATGTTTCCAATCGTTTTGCATTGACGGTAGGTAAGGGTTCATTTCCCAGCGCCCGCAAACGTTCTTACTATCGATAATTGGCACGAATACGTGATATTTGATCTTTCCAATCGGTTTGCATCGACGGTAGGTAAGGATTCATTTCCCAGCGCCCGCAATCGTTCTTTCTATCGATAATTGGAACGAATACGTGATATTCGATGTTTCCAATCGTTCTGCATCGACGGTAGATAAGGATTCACTTCCCAGCTCCCGCAATCGTTCTTTCTATCGATAATTTTCACGAATACGTGATATTCGATGTTTCCAATCATCTGCATCGACGGTAGGTACGGATTCACTTCCCAGCTCCCGCAATCGTTCTTTCTATCGATAATTTTCACGAATACGTGATATTCGATGTTTCCAATCTTCTGCATCGACGGTAGGTAAGAATTCACTTCCCAGCTCCCGCAATCGTTCTATCTATCGATAATTGGCACGAATACGAGATATTCGATGTTTCCAATCGTTCTGCATCGATAGTAGAAAAGGATTCACTTTCCAGCTCCCGCAATCTTTCTTTGTATCGATAATTGGCACGAATAAGTTCAATTCGATGTTACCAATCGTTCTGTATCGACGGTAGGTAAAGATTCACTTCCCAGCTCACGCAATCGTTCTTACTATCGATAATTGGCACGAATACGTGATATTCGATGTTTGCAATCGTTCTCCATCGACGGTAGAGAAGGATTCACTTCCCAGTTCCCGCAATCGTTCTTGAAATCATCAATTGGCACGAATACGTGATATTCGATGTATCCAATCGTTCTGCATCGAAGGTAGATAAGGATTCACTTACCAGCTCCCGCCATCGTTCTATCTATCGATAATTGGCACGAATACGAGATATTCGATGTTTCCAATCGTTCTGCATCGACGGTAGGTAAGGATTCACTTCCCAGCTCCCACAATCGTTCTTTCTATCGATAATTGGCACGAATACATGACATTCGATGTTTCCAATCGTTTTGCATTGACGGTAGGTAAGGGTTCATTTCCCAGCGCCCGCAAACGTTCTTACTAGCGATAATTGGCACGAATACGTGATATTTGATCTTTCCAATCGTTTTGCATCGACGGTAGGTAAGGATTCATTTCCCAGCGCCCGCAATCGTTCTTTCTATCGATAATTGGAACGAATACGTGATATTCGATGTTTCCAATCGTTCTGCATCGACGGTAGATAAGGATTCACTTCCCAGCTCCCGCAATCGTTCTTTCTATCGATAATTTTCACGAATACGTGATATTCGATGTTTCCAATCATCTGCATCGACGGTAGGTAAGGATTCACTTCCCAGCTCCCGCAATCGTTCATTCTATCGATAATTTTCACGAATACGTGATATTCGATGTTTCCAATCATCTGCATCGACGGTAGGTAAGGATTCACTTCCCAGCTCCCGCAATCGTTCTTTCTATCGATAATTGGCACGAATACATGATATTCGATGTTTCCAATCGTTTTGCATTGACGGTAGGTAAGGGTTCATTTCCCAGCGCCCGCAATCGTTCTTACTATCCATAATTGGCACGAATACGTGATATTTGATCTTTCCAATCGTTTTGCATCGACGCTAGGTAAGGATTCATTTCCCAGCGCCCGCAATCGTTCTTTCTATCGATAATTTTCACGAATACGTGATATTCAATGTTTCCAATCATCTGCATCGACGGTAGGTAAGGATTCACTTCCCAGCTCCCGCAATCGTTCTTTCTATCGATAATTGGAACGAATACGTGATATTCGATGTTTCCAATCGTTCTGAATCGACGGTAGACAAGGATTCACTTTCCAGCTCCCGCAATCGTTCTTTCTATCAATAATTGGCACGAATACGTGATATTCGATGTATCCAATCGTTCTACATCGACGGTAGGTAAGGATTCACTTCCCAGCTGCCGCAATCGTTCTTTCCAAAGATACTTGGCACGAATTTGTTATATTCGATGTTTCCAATCGTTCTGTATCGACGGTAGGTAAGGATTCACTTCCCAGCTCCGGCAATCGTTTTTTCTATCAATAATTGGCACGAATACGTGAAATTCGATGTTTCCAATCGTTCTGTATCGACGGTAGATAAGGATTCACTTCCCAGCTCCCGCAATCGTTCTTTCTATCGATAATTTTCACGAATACGTGATATTCGATGTTTCCAATCATCTGCATCGACGGTAGGTAAGAATTCACTTCCCACCTCCCGCAATCGTTCTATCGATCGATAATTGGCACGAATACGAGATATTCGATGTTTCCAATCGTTCTGCATCGACGGTAGATAAGGATTCATTTCCCAGCTCCCGCAATCGTTCTTTCTATCGATAATTGGCACGAATACCTGATATTTGATCTTTCCAATCGTTTTGTATCGACGGCAGAGAAGGATTCACTTCCCAGCTCCCGCAATCGTTCTTTGTATCGATAATTGGCACGAATACATGATATTCGATGTTTCCAATCGTTTTGCATTGACGGTGGGTAAGGAATCATTTCCCAGCGCCCGCAATCGTTCTTTCTATCGATAATTGGCACGAATACGTGATATTCGATGTTTCCAATCGTTCTACATGGACGGTAGATAAGGATTCACTACCCAGCTCCCGCAATCGTTCTTTCTATCGATAATTGGCACGAATACGTGATATTCGATGTATCCAATCGTTCTACATCGACGGTAGGTAAGGATTCACTTCCCAGCTGCCGCAATCGTTCTTTCCAAAGATACTTGGAACGAATTTGTTATATTCGATGTTTCCAATCGTTCTGTATCGACGGTAGGTAAGGATTCACTTCCCAGCTCCCGCAATCGTTCTTTCTATCGATAATTGGCACGAATAAGTTCAATTCGATGTTACCAATCGTTCTGTATCGACGGTAGGTAAAGATTCACTTCCCAGCTCACGCAATCGTTCTTACTATCGATAATTGGCACGAATACGTGATATTCGATGTTTGCAATCGTTCTCCATCGACGGTAGAGAAGGATTCACTTCCCAGTTCCCGCAATCGTTCTTGAAATCATCAATTGGCACGAATACGTGATATTCGATGTATCCAATCGTTCTGCATCGAAGGTAGATAAGGATTCACTTACCAGCCCCCGCAATCGTTCTATCTATCGATAATTGGCACGAATACGGGATATTCGATGTTTCCAATCGTTCTGCATCGACGGTAGGTAAGGATTCACTTCCCAGCTCCCGCAATCGTTCTTTCTATCGATAATTGGCAGGAATACATGATATTCGAGGTTTCCAATCGTTTTGCATTGACGGTAGGTAAGGGTTCATTTCCCAGCGCCCGCAATCGTTCTTACTATCGATAATTGGCACGAATACGTGATATTTGATCTTTCCAATCGTTTTGCATCGACGGTAGGTAAGGATTCATTTCCCAGCGCCCGCAATCGTTCTTTCTATCGATAATTGGAACGAATACGTGATATTCGATGTTTCCAATCGTTCTGAATCGACGGTAGACAAGGATTCACTTTCCAGCTCCCGCAATCGTTCTTTCTATCGATAATTGGCACGAATACGTGATATTCGAAGTTTCCAATCGTTCTGTATCGACGGTAGATAAGGATTCACTTATCAGCTCCCGCAATCGTTCTTTCTATCGATAATTGGCACGCATACGTGCTATTCGATGTTTCCTATCGTTCTGCATCGACGGTAGGTAAGGATTCACTACCCAGCTCCCGCAATCGTTCTTTCTATCGATAATTGGCACGAATACGTGATATTCGATGTATCCAATCGTTCTACATCGACGGTAGGTAAGGATTCACTTCCCAGCTGCCGCAATCGTTCTTTCCAAAGATACTTGGCACGAATTTGTTATATTCGATGTTTCCAATCGTTCTGTATCGACGGTAGGTAAGGATTCACTTCCCAGCTCCCGCAATCGTTTTTTCTATCAATAATTTGCACGAATACGTGAAATTCGATGTTTCCAATCGTTCTGCATCGACGGTAGATAAGGATTCACTTCCCAGCTCCCGCAATCGTTCTTTCTATCGATAATTTTCACGAATACGTGATATTCGATGTTTCCAATCATCTGCATCGACGGTAGGTAAGAATTCACTTCCCACCTCCCGCAATCGTTCTATCGATCGATAATTGGCACGAATACGAGATATTCGATGTTTCCAATCGTTCTGCATCGACGGTAGATAAGGATTCATTTCCCAGCTCCCGCAATCGTTCTTTCTATCGATAATTGGCACGCATACGTGCTATTCGATGTTTCCTATCGTTCTCCATCGACGGTAGAGAAGGATTCAGTTCCCAGCTCCCGCAATCGTTCTTTCTATCGATAATTGGCACGAATACAGGATATTCGATGTTTACCATCGTTCTGCATTGACGGTATGTAAGGATTCATTTCCCAGCTCCCGAAATCGTTCTTTCTATCGATAATTGGCACGAATACCTGATATTTGATCTTTCCAATGGTTTTGCATCGGCGGTAGGTAAGGATTCATTTCCCAGCGCCCGCAATCGTTCTTTGTATCGATAATTGGCACGAATACGTGATATTCGATGTTTGTAATCGTTCTCCATCGACGGCAGAGAAGGATTCACTTCCCAGCTCCCGCAATCGTTCTTTCTATCGATAATTGGCACGAATACATGATATTCGATGTTTCCAATCGTTTTGCATTGACGGTGGGTAAGGAATCATTTCCCAGCGCCCGCAATCGTTCTTTCTATCGATAATTGGCACGAATACGTGATATTCGATGTTTCCAATCGTTCTACATGGACGGTAGATAAGGATTCACTACCCAGCTCCCGCAATCGTTCTTTCTATCGATAATTGGCACGAATACGTGATATTCGATGTATCCAATCGTTCTACATCGACGGTAGGTAAGGATTCACTTCCCAGCTGCCGCAATCGTTCTTTCCAAAGATACTTGGCACGAATTTGTTATATTCGATGTTTCCAATCGTTCTGTATCGACGGTAGGTAAGGATTCACTTCCCAGCTCCCGCAATCGTTTTTTCTATCAATAATTGGCACGAATACGTGAAATTCGATGTTTCCAATCGTTCTGCATCGACGGTAGATAAGGATTCACTTCCCAGCTCCCGCAATCGTTCTTTCTATCGATAATTTTCACGAATACGTGATATTCGATGTTTCCAATCATCTGCATCGACGGTAGGTAAGAATTCACTTCCCACCTCCCGCAATCGTTCTATCGATCGATAATTGGCACGAATACGAGATATTCGATGTTTCCAATCGTTCTGCATCGACGGTAGATAAGGATTCATTTCCCAGCTCCCGCAATCGTTCTTTCTATCGATAATTGGCACGCATACGTGCTATTCGATGTTTCCTATCGTTCTGCATCGACGGTAGGTAAGGATTCACTACCCAGCTCCAGCAATCGTTCTTTCTATCGATAATTGGCACGAATACGTGATATTCGATGTATCCAATCGTTCTGCATCGACGGTAGGTAAGGATTCACTTCCCAGCTGCCGCAATCGTTCTTTCTATCGATAATTGGCACGAATACGTGATATTCGATGCTTGCAATCGTTCTCCATCGACGGTAGAGAAGGATTCAGTTCCCAGCTCCCGCAATCGTTCTTTCTATCGATAATTGACACGAATACAGGATATTCGATGTTTACCATCGTTCTGCATTGACGGTATGTAAGGATTCATTTCCCAGCTCCCGAAATCGTTCTTTCTAACGATAATTGGCACGAATACCTGATATTTGATCTTTCCAATCGTTTTGCATCGGCGGTAGGTAAGGATTCATTTCCCAGCGCCCGAAAGCGTTCTTTGTATCGATAATTGGCACGAATACGTGATATTCGATGTTTGTAATCGTTCTCCATCGACGGCAGAGAAGGATTCACTTCCCAGCTCCCGCAAGCGTTCTTTCTATCGATAATTGGCACGAATACATGATATTCGATGTTTCCAATCGTTTTGCATCGACGGTAGGTATGGATTCATTTCCCAGCTCCCGCAATCGTTCTTTCTATCGATAATTGGCCTGAATACGTGATATTCGATGTTTGTAATCGTTCTCCATCGACGGCAGAGAAGGATTCACTTCCCAGCCCCCGCAATCGTTCTTTCTATCGATAATTGGCACGAATACATGATATTCGATGTTTCCAATCGTTTTGCATTGACGGTGGGTAAGGAATCATTTCCCAGCGCCCGCAGTCGTTCTTTCTATCGATAATTGGCACGAATGCGTGATATTCGATGTTTCCAATCGTTCTGCATCGATAGTAGAAAAGGATTCACTTTCCAGCTCCCGCAATCTTTCTTTGTATCGATAATTGGCACGAATAAGTTCTATTCGATGTTTCCAATCGTTCTGTATCGACGGTAGGTAAGGATTCACTTCCCAGCTCCCGCAATCGTTTTTTCTATCAATAATTGGCACGAATACGTGATATTCGATGTTTCCAATCGTTCTGCATCGACGGTAGGTAAGGATTCACTTCCCAGCTCCTGCAATCGTTCTTTCTATCGATAATTGGCACGAATACATGATATTCGATGTTTCCAATCGTTTTGCATCGACGGTAGGTATGGATTCATTTCCCAGCTCCCGCAATCGTTCTTTCTATCGATAATTGGCCTGAATACGTGATATTCGATGTTTGTAATCGTTCTCCATCGACGGCAGAGAAGGATTCACTTCCCAGCCCCCGCAATCGTTCTTTCTATCGATAATTGGCACGAATACATGATATTCGATGTTTCCAATCGTTTTGCATTGACGGTGGGTAAGGAATCATTTCCCAGCGCCCACAATGGTTCTTTCTATCGATAATTGGCACGAATGCGTGATATTCGATGTTTCCAATCGTTCTGCATCGATAGTAGAAAAGGATTCACTTTCCAGCTCCCGCAATCTTTCTTTGTATCGATAATTGGCACGAATAAGTTCTATTCGATGTTTCCAATCGTTCTGTATCGACGGTAGGTAAGGATTCACTTCCCAGCTCCCGCAATCGTTTTTTCTATCAATAATTGGCACGATAATTGGCACGAATACATGATATTCGATGTTTCCAATCGTTTTGCATTGACGGTGGGTAAGGAATCATTTCCCAGCGCCCGCAATCGTTCTTTCTATCGATAATTGGCACGAATGCGTGATATTCGATGTTTCCAATCGTTCTGCATCGATAGTAGAAAAGGATTCACTTTCCAGCTCCCGCAATCTTTCTTTGTATCGATAATTGGCACGAATAAGTTCTATTCGATGTTTCCAATCGTTCTGTATCGACGGTAGGTAAGGATTCACTTCCCAGCCCCCGCAATCGTTCTTTCTATCGATAATTGGCACGAATACATAATATTCGATGTTTCCAATCGTTTTGCATTGACGGTGGGTAAGGAATCATTTCCCAGCGCCCGCAATCGTTCTTTCTATCGATAATTGGCACGAATGCGTGATATTCGATGTTTCCAATCGTTCTGCATCGATAGTAGAAAAGGATTCACTTTCCAGCTCCCGCAATCTTTCTTTGTATCGATAATTGGCACGAATAAGTTCTATTCGATGTTTCCAATCGTTCTGTATCGACGGTAGGTAAGGATTCACTTCCCAGCTCCCGCAATCGTTTTTTCTATCAATAATTGGCACGAATACGTGATATTCGATGTTTCCAATCGTTCTGCATCGACGGTAGGTAAGGATTCACTTCCCAGCTCCTGCAATCGTTCTTTCTATCGATAATTGGCACGAATACGTGATATTTGATGTTTGCAATCGTTCTCCATCGACGGTAGAGAAGGATTCACTTCCCAGTTCCCGCAATCGTTCTTGAAATCATCAATTGGCACGAATACGTGATATTCGATGTACCCAATCGTTCTGCATCGAAGGTAGATAAGGATTCACTTTCCAGCTGCCGCAATCGTTCTTTCCAAAGATACTTGGCACGAATTTGTTATATTCGATGTTTCCAATCGTTCTGTATCGACGGTAGGTAAGGATTCACTTCCCAGCTCCCGCAATCGTTTTTTCTATCAATAATTGGCACGAATACGTGAAATTCGATGTTTCCAATCGTTCTGCATCGACGGTAGATAAGGATTCACTTCCCAGCTCCCGCAATCGTTCTTTCTATCGATAATTTTCACGAATACGTGATATTCGATGTTTCCAATCATCTGCATCGACGGTAGGTAAGAATTCACTTCCCACCTCCCGCAATCGTTCTATCGATCGATAATTGGCACGAATACGAGATATTCGATGTTTCCAATCGTTCTGCATCGACGGTAGATAAGGATTCATTTCCCAGCTCCCGCAATCGTTCTTTCTATCGATAATTGGCACGCATACGTGCTATTCGATGTTTCCTATCGTTCTGCATCGACGGTAGGTAAGGATTCACTACCCAGCTCCCGCAATCGTTCTTTCTATCGATAATTGGCACGAATACGTGATATTCGATGTATCCAATCGTTCTGCATCGACGGTAGGTAAGGATTCACTTCCCAGCTGCCGCAATCGTTCTTTCTATCGATAATTGGCACGAATACGTGATATTCGATGCTTGCAATCGTTCTCCATCGACGGTAGAGAAGGATTCAGTTCCCAGCTCCCGCAATCGTTCTTTCTATCGATAATTGGCACGAATACAGGATATTCGATGTTTACCATCGTTCTGCATTGACGGTATGTAAGGATTCATTTCCCAGCTCCCGAATTCGTTCTTTCTAACGATAATTGGCACGAATACCTGATATTTGATCTTTCCAATCGTTTTGCATCGGCGGTAGGTAAGGATTCATTTCCCAGCGCCCGCAATCGTTCTTTGTATCGATAATTGGCACGAATACGTGATATTCGATGTTTGTAATCGTTCTCCATCGACGGCAGAGAAGGATTCACTTCCCAGCCCCCGCAATCGTTCTTTCTATCGATAATTGGCACGAATACATGATATTCGATGTTTCCAATCGTTTTGCATTGACGGTGGGTAAGGAATCATTTCCCAGCGCCCGCAATCGTTCTTTCTATCGATAATTGGCACGAATGCGTGATATTCGATGTTTCCAATCGTTCTGCATCGATAGTAGAAAAGGATTCACTTTCCAGCTCCCGCAATCTTTCTTTGTATCGATAATTGGCACGAATAAGTTCTATTCGATGTTTCCAATCGTTCTGTATCGACGGTAGGTAAGGATTCACTTCCCAGCTCCCGCAATCGTTTTTTCTATCAATAATTGGCACGAATACGTGATATTCGATGTTTCCAATCGTTCTGCATCGACGGTAGGTAAGGATTCACTTCCCAGCTCCTGCAATCGTTCTTTCTATCGATAATTGGCACGAATACATGATATTCGATGTTTCCAATCGTTTTGCATCGACGGTAGGTATGGATTCATTTCCCAGCTCCCGCAATCGTTCTTTCTATCGATAATTGGCCTGAATACGTGATATTCGATGTTTGTAATCGTTCTCCATCGACGGCAGAGAAGGATTCACTTCCCAGCCCCCGCAATCGTTCTTTCTATCGATAATTGGCACGAATACATGATATTCGATGTTTCCAATCGTTTTGCATTGACGGTGGGTAAGGAATCATTTCCCAGCGCCCACAATCGTTCTTTCTATCGATAATTGGCACGAATGCGTGATATTCGATGTTTCCAATCGTTCTGCATCGATAGTAGAAAAGGATTCACTTTCCAGCTCCCGCAATCTTTCTTTGTATCGATAATTGGCACGAATAAGTTCTATTCGATGTTTCCAATCGTTCTGTATCGACGGTAGGTAAGGATTCACTTCCCAGCTCCCGCAATCGTTTTTTCTATCAATAATTGGCACGATAATTGGCACGAATACATGATATTCGATGTTTCCAATCGTTTTGCATTGACGGTGGGTAAGGAATCATTTCCCAGCGCCCGCAATCGTTCTTTCTATCGATAATTGGCACGAATGCGTGATATTCGATGTTTCCAATCGTTCTGCATCGATAGTAGAAAAGGATTCACTTTCCAGCTCCCGCAATCTTTCTTTGTATCGATAATTGGCACGAATAAGTTCTATTCGATGTTTCCAATCGTTCTGTATCGACGGTAGGTAAGGATTCACTTCCCAGCTCCCGCAATCGTTTTTTCTATCAATAATTGGCACGAATACGTGATATTCGATGTTTCCAATCGTTCTGCATCGACGGTAGGTAAGGATTCACTTCCCAGCTCCTGCAATCGTTCTTTCTATCGATAATTGGCACGAATACGTGATATTTGATGTTTGCAATCGTTCTCCATCGACGGTAGAGAAGGATTCACTTCCCAGTTCCCGCAATCGTTCTTGAAATCATCAATTGGCACGAATACGTGATATTCGATGTACCCAATCGTTCTGCATCGAAGGTAGATAAGGATTCACTTACCAGCTCACGCAATCGTTCTATCTATCGATAATTGGCACGAATACGGGATATTCGATGTTTCCAATCGTTCTGCATCGACAGTAGGTAAGGATTCACTTCCCAGCTCCCGCAATCGTTCTTTCTATCGATAATTGGCACGAATACATGATATTCGATGTTTCCAATCGTTTTGCATTGACGGTAGGTAAGGGTTCATTTCCCAGCGCCCGCAATCGTTCTTACTATCGATAATTGGCACGAATACGTGATATTTGATCTTTCCAATCGTTCTGTATCGCCGGTAGGTAAGGATTCACTTCCCAGCTCCCGCAATCGTTTTTTCTATCAATAATTGGTACGAATACGTGATATTCGATGTTTCCAATCGTTCTGCATCGACGGTAGATAAGGATTCACTTCCCAGCTCCCGCAATCGTTCTTTCTATCGATAATTTTCACGAATACGTGATATTCGATGTTTCCAATCATCTGCATCCACGGTAGGTAAGAATTCACTTCCCACCTCCCGCAATCGTTCTATCTATCGATAATTGGCACGAATACGAGATATTCGATGTTTCCAATCGTTCTGCATCGACGGTAGATAAGGATTCATTTCCCAGCTCCCGCAATCGTTCTTTCTATCGATAATTGGCACGCATACGTGCTATTCGATGTTTCCTATCGTTCTGCATCGACGGTAGGTAAGGATTCACTACCCAGCTCCCGCAATCGTTCTTTCTATCGATAATTGGCACGAATACGTGATATTCGAAGTATCCAATCGTTCTGCATCGACGGTAGGTAAGGATTCACTTCCCAGCTGCCGCAATCGTTCTTTCTATCGATAATTGGCACGAATACGTGATATTCGATGCTTGCAATCGTTCTCCATCGACGGTAGAGAAGGATTCATTTCCCAGCTCCCGCAATCGTTCTTTCTATCGATAATTGGCACGCATACGTGCTATTCGATGTTTCCTATCGTTCTGCATCGACGGTAGGTAAGGATTCACTACCCAGCTCCCGCAATCGTTCTTTCTATCGATAATTGGCACGAATACGTGATATTCGAAGTATCCAATCGTTCTGCATCGGCGGTAGGTAAGGATTCATTTCCAAGCGCCCGCAATCGTTCTTTGTATCGATAATTGGCACGAATACGTGATATTCGAAGTTTGCTATCGTTCTCCATCGACGGTAGAGAAGGATTCAGTTCCCGGCTCCCGCAATCGTTCTTTCTATCAATAATTGGCACGAATACGTGATATTCGATGTTTCGAATCGTTCTGCATCGACGGTAGATAAGGATTCATTTCCCAGCGCCCGCAATCGTTCGTTCTATCGATAATTGGCACGAATACGTGATATTCGATGTTTGCAATCGTTCTCCATCGACGGCAGAGAAGGATTCACTTCCCAGCTCCCGCAATCGTTCTTTCTATCGATAATTGGAACGAATACGTGATATTCGATGTTTCCAATCGTTCTGCATCGACGGTAGACAAGGATTCACTTTCCAGCTCCCGCAATCTTTCTTTGTATCGATAATTGGCACGAATAAGTTATATTCGATGTTTCCAATCGTTCTGTATCAACGGTAGGGAAGGATTCGCTTCCCAGCTACCGCAATCGTTCTATCTATCGATAATTGGCACGAATACGAGATATTCGATGTTTCCAATCGTTCTGCATCGACGGTAGGTAAGAATTCACTTCCCACCTCCCGCAATCGTTCTATCTATCGATAATTGGCACGAATACGAGATATTCGATGTTTCCAATCATCTGCATCGACGGTAGGTAAGAATTCACTTCCCACCTCCCGCAATCGTTCTATCTATCGATAACTGGCAGGAATAAGTTCAATTCGATGTTTCCAACCGTTCTGTATCGACGGTAGGTAAGGATTCACTTCCCAGCTCACGCAATCGTTCTTTCTATCGATAATTGGCACGAATACGTGATATTCGATGTTTGCAATCGTTCTCCATCGACGGTAGAGAAGGATTCACTTCCCAGTTCCCGCAATCGTTCTTGAAATCGTTAATTGGCACGAATACGTGATATTCGATGTATCCAATCGTTCTGCATCGAAGGTAGATAAGGATTCACTTACCAGCTCCCGCCATCGTTCTATCTATCGATAATTGGCACGAATACGAGTTATTCGATGTTTCCAATCGTTCTGCATCGACAGTAGGTAAGGATTCACTTCCCAGCTCCCACAATCGTTCTTTCTATCGATAATTGGCACGAATACATGACATTCGATGTTTCCAATCGTTTTGCATTGACGGTAGGTAAGGGTTCATTTCCCAGCGCCCGCAAACGTTCTTACTATCGATAATTGGCACGAATACGTGATATTTGATCTTTCCAATCGTTTTGCATCGACGGTAGGTAAGGATTCATTTCCCAGCGCCCGCAATCGTTCTTTCTATCGATAATTGGAACGAATACGTGATATTCGATGTTTCCAATCGTTCTGCATCGACGGTAGATAAGGATTCATTTCCCAGCGCCCGCAATCGTTCTTTCTATCGATAATTGGAACGAATACGTGATATTCGATGTTTCCAATCGTTCTGCATCGACGGTAGATAAGGATTCATTTCCCAGCGCCCGCAATCGTTCGTTCTATCGATAATTGGCACGAATATGTGATATTCGATGTTTCCAATCGTTCTGCATCGACGGTAGATAAGGATTCACTTCCCAGCTCCCGCAATCGTTCTTTCTATCGATAATTTTCACGAATACGTGCTATTCGATGTTTCCAATCATCTGCATCGACGGTAGGTAAGGATTCACTTCCCAGCTCCCGCAATCGTTCTTTCTATCGATAATTTTCACGAATACGTGATATTCGATGTTTCCAACCTTCTGCATCGACGGTAGGTAAGAATTCACTTCCCAGCTCCCGCAATCGTTCTATCTATCGATAATTGGCACGAATACGAGATATTCGATGTTTCCAATCGTTCTGCATCGATAGTAGAAAAGGATTCACTTTCCAGCTCCCGCAATCTTTCTTTGTATCGATAATTGGCACGAATAAGTTCAATTCGATGTTACCAATCGTTCTGTATCGACGGTAGGTAAAGATTCACTTCCCAGCTCACGCAATCGTTCTTTCTATCGATAATTGGCACGAATACGTGATATTCGATGTTTGCAATCGTTCTCCATCGAAGGTAGAAAAGGATTCACTTCCCAGTTCCCGCAATCGTTCTTGAAATCATCAATTGGCACGAATACGTGATATTCGATGTATCCAATCGTTCTGCATCGAAGGTAGATAAGGATTCACTTACCAGCTCCCGCAATCGTGCTATCTATCGATAATTGGCACGAATACGGGATATTCGATGTTTCCAATCGTTCTGCATCGACGGTAGGTAAGGATTCACTTCCCAGCTCCCGCAATCGTTTTTTCTATCAATAATTGGTACGAATACGTGATATTCGATGTTTCCAATCGTTCTGCATCGACGGTAGATAAGGATTCACTTCCCAGCTCCCGCAATCGTTCTTTCTATCGATAATTTTCACGAATACGTGATATTCGATGTTTCCAATCATCTGCATCGACGGTAGGTAAGAATTCACTTCCCACCTCCCGCAATCGTTCTATCTATCGATAATTGGCACGAATACGAGATATTCGATGTTTCCAATCGTTCTGCATCGACGGTAGATAAGGATTCATTTCCCAGCTCCCGCAATCGTTCTTTCTATCGATAATTGGCACGCATACGTGCTATTCGATGTATCCAATCGTTCTGCATCGACGGTAGGTAAGGATTCACTTCCCAGCTGCCCCAATCGTTCTTTCTATCGATAATTGGCACGAATACGTGATATTCGATGCTTGCAATCGTTCTCCATCGACGGTAGAGAAGGATTCAGTTCCCAGCTCCCGCAATCGTTCTTTCTATCGATAATTGGCACGAATACAGGATATTCGATGTTTACCATCGTTCTGCATTGACGGTATATAAGGATTCATTTCCCAGCTCCCGAAATCGTTCTTTCTATCGATAATTGACACGAATACCTGATATTTGATCTTTCCAATCGTTTTGCATCGGCGGTAGGTAAGGATTCATTTCCCAGCGCCCGCAATCGTTCTTTGTATCGATAATTGGCACGAATACGTGATATTCGAAGTTTGCTATCGTTCTCCATCGACGGTAGATAAGGATTCACTTCCCAGCTCCCGCAATCGTTCTTACTATCGATAATTGGCACGAATACGTGATATTTGATCTTTCCAATCGTTTTGCATCGACGGTAGGTAAGGATTCATTTCCCAGCGCCCGCAATCGTTCTTTCTATCGATAATTGGAACGAATACGTGATATTCGATGTTTCCAATCGTTCTGCATCGACGGTAGATAAGGATTCACTTCCCAGCTCCCGCAATCGTTCTTTCTATCGATAATTTTCACGAATACGTGATATTCGATGTTTCCAATCATCTGCATCGACGGTAGGTAAGGATTCACTTCCCAGCTCCCGCAATCGTTCTTTCTATCGATAATTTTCACGAATACGTGATATTCGATGTTTCCAATCTTCTGCATCGACGGTAGGTAAGGATTCATTTCCCAGCGCCCGCAATCGTTCTTTCTATCGATAATTGAAACGAATACGTGATATTCGATGTTTCCAATCGTTCTGTATCGACGGTAGGTAAGGATTCACTTCCCAGCTCCCGCAATCGTTTTTTCTATCAATAATTGGTACGAATACGTGATATTCGATGTTTCCAATCGTTCTGCATCGACGGTAGATAAGGATTCACTTCCCAGCTCCCGCAATCGTTCTTTCTATCGATAATTGGCACGCATACGTGCTATTCGATGTATCCAATCGTTCTGCATCGACGGTAGGTAAGGATTCACTTCCCAGCTCCCGCAATCGTTCTTTCTATCGATAATTTTCACGAATACGTGATATTCGATGTCTCCAATCTTCTGCATCGACGGTAGGTAAGGATTCATTTCCCAGCGCCCGCAATCGTTCTTTCTATCGATAATTGGAACGAATACGTGATATTCGATGTTTCCAATCGTTCTGTATCGACGGTAGGTAAGGATTCACTTCCCAGCCCCCGCAATCGTTCTTTCTATCGATAATTGGAACGAATACGTGATATTCGATGTTTCCAATCATCTGCATCGACGGTAGGTAAGAATTCACTTCCCACCTCCCGCAATCGTTCTATCTATCGATAATTGGCACGAATACGAGATATTCGATGTTTCCAATCGTTCTGCATCGACGGTAGATAAGGATTCATTTCCCAGCTCCCGCAATCGTTCTTTCTATCGATAATTGGCACGCATACGTGCTATTCGATGTATCCAATCGTTCTGCATCGACGGTAGGTAAGGATTCACTTCCCAGCTGCCCCAATCGTTCTTTCTATCGATAATTGGCACGAATACGTGATATTCGATGCTTGCAATCGTTCTCCATCGACGGTAGAGAAGGATTCAGTTCCCAGCTCCCGCAATCGTTCTTTCTATCGATAATTGGCACGAATACAGGATATTCGATGTTTCCAATCGTTCTGCATCGACGGTAGATAAGGATTCACTTCCCAGCTCCCGCAATCGTTCTTTCTATCGATAATTTTCACGAATACGTGATATTCGATGTTTCCAATCATCTGCATCGACGGTAGGTACGGATTCACTTCCCAGCTCCCGCAATCGTTCTTTCTATCGATAATTTTCACGAATACGTGATATTCGAAGTTTGCTATCGTTCTCCATCGACGGTAGGTAAGGATTCACTTCCCAGCTCCCGCAATCGTTCTTACTATCGATAATTGGCACGAATACGTGATATTTGATCTTTCCAATCGTTTTGCATCGACGGTAGGTAAGGATTCACTTCCCAGCTCCCGCAATCGTTCTTTCTATCGATAATTTTCACGAATACGTGATATTCGATGTTTCCAATCATCTGCATCGACGGTAGGTAAGGATTCACTTCCCAGCTCCCGCAATCGTTCTTTCTATCGATAATTTTCACGAATACGTGATATTCGATGTTTCCAATCTTCTGCATCGACGGTAGGTAAGAATTCACTTCCCAGCTCCCGCAATCGTTCTATCTATCGATAATTGGCACGAATACGAGATATTCGATGTTTCCAATCGTTCTGCATCGACGGTAGTTAAGGATTCACTTCCCAGCTGCCGCAATCGTTCTTTCTATCGATAATTGGCACGAATACGTGATATTCGATGTTTCCAATCGTTCTGTATCGACGGTAGGTAAGGATTCACTTCCCAGCTCCCGCAATCGTTTTTTCTATCAATAATTGGTACGAATACGTGATATTCGATGTTTCCAATCGTTCTGCATCGACGGTAGATAAGGATTCACTTCCCAGCTCCCGCAATCGTTCTTTCTATCGATAATTGGCACGCATACGTGCTATTCGATGTATCCAATCGTTCTGCATCGACGGTAGGTAAGGATTCACTTCCCAGCTCCCGCAATCGTTCTTTCTATCGATAATTTTCACGAATACGTGATATTCGATGTCTCCAATCTTCTGCATCGACGGTAGGTAAGGATTCATTTCCCAGCGCCCGCAATCGTTCTTTCTATCGATAATTGGAACGAATACGTGATATTCGATGTTTCCAATCGTTCTGTATCGACGGTAGGTAAGGATTCACTTCCCAGCCCCCGCAATCGTTCTTTCTATCGATAATTGGAACGAATACGTGATATTCGATGTTTCCAATCATCTGCATCGACGGTAGGTAAGAATTCACTTCCCACCTCCCGCAATCGTTCTATCTATCGGTAATTGGCACGAATACGAGATATTCGATGTTTCCAATCGTTCTGCATCGACGGTAGATAAGGATTCATTTCCCAGCTCCCGCAATCGTTCTTTCTATCGATAATTGGCACGCATACGTGCTATTCGATGTATCCAATCGTTCTGCATCGACGGTAGGTAAGGATTCACTTCCCAGCTGCCCCAATCGTTCTTTCTATCGATAATTGGCACGAATACGTGATATTCGATGCTTGCAATCGTACTCCATCGACGGTAGAGAAGGATTCAGTTCCCAGCTCCCGCAATCGTTCTTTCTATCGATAATTGGCACGAATACAGGATATTCGATGTTTACCATCGTTCTGCATTGACGGTATGTAAGGATTCATTTCCCAGCTCCCGAAATCGTTCTTTCTATCGATAATTGGCACGAATACCTGATATTTGATCTTTCCAATCGTTTTGCATCGGCGGTAGGTAAGGATTCATTTCCCAGCGCCCGCAATCGTTCTTTGTATCGATAATTGGCACGAATACGTGATATTCGAAGTTTGCTATCGTTCTCCATCGACGGTAGGTAAGGATTCACTTCCCAGCTCCCGCAATCGTTCTTACTATCGATAATTGGCACGAATACGTGATATTTGATCTTTCCAATCGTTTTGCATCGACGGTAGGTAAGGATTCACTTCCCAGCTCCCGCAATCGTTCTTTCTATCGATAATTTTCACGAATACGTGATATTCGATGTTTCCAATCATCTGCATCGACGGTAGGTAAGGATTCACTTCCCAGCTCCCGCAATCGTTCTTTCTATCGATAATTTTCACGAATACGTGATATTCGATGTTTCCAATCTTCTGCATCGACGGTAGGTAAGAATTCACTTCCCAGCTCCCGCAATCGTTCTATCTATCGATAATTGGCACGAATACGAGATATTCGATGTTTCCAATCGTTCTGCATCGACGGTAGTTAAGGATTCACTTCCCAGCTGCCGCAATCGTTCTTTCTATCGATAATTGGCACGAATACGTGATATTCGATGCTTGCAATCGTTCTCCATCGACGGTAGAGAAGGATTCAGTTCCCGGCTCCCGCAATCGTTCTTTCTATCAATAATTGGCACGAATACGTGATATTCGATGTTTCGAATCGTTCTGCATCGACGGTAGATAAGGATTCACTTCCCAGCTCCCGCAATCGTTCTTTCTATCGATAATTGGCACGCATACGTGCTATTCGATGTTTCCTATCTTTCTGCATCGACGGTAGGTAAGGATTCACTACCCAGCTCCCGCAATCGTTCTTTCTATCGATAATTGGCACGAATAAGTTATATTCGATGTTTCCAATCGTTGTGTATCGCCGGTAGGTAAGGATAGACTTCTCAGCTCCCGCAATCGTTCTTTCTATCGATAATTGGCACGAATACGTGATATTCGATGTTTCCAATCGTTCTGCATCGACGGTAGGTAAGGATTCACTTCCCAGCTCCCGCAATCGTTCTTTCTATCGATAATTGGCACGAATACATGATATTCGATGTTTCCAATCGTTTTGCATCGACGGTAGGTATGGTTTCATTTCCCAGCTCCCGCAATCGTTCTTTCTATCGATAATTGGCCCGAATACGTGATATTCGATGTTTGCAATCGTTCTCCATCGACGGCAGAGAAGGATTCATTTCCCAGCTCCCGCAATCGTTCTTTCTATCGATAATTGGCACGAATACCTGATATTTGATCTTTCCAATCGTTTTGCATCGGCGGTAGGTAAGGATTCATTTCCCAGCGCCCGCAATCGTTCTTTGTATCGATAATTGGCACGAATACGTGATATTCGAAGTTTGCTATCGTTCTCCATCGACGGTAGGTAAGGATTCACTTCCCAGCTCCCGCAATCGTTCTTACTATCGATAATTGGCACGAATACGTGATATTTGATCTTTCCAATCGTTTTGCATCGACGGTAGGTAAGGATTCACTTCCCAGCTCCCGCAATCGTTCTTTCTATCGATAATTTTCACGAATACGTGATATTCGATGTTTCCAATCATCTGCATCGACGGTAGGTAAGGATTCACTTCCCAGCTCCCGCAATCGTTCTTTCTATCGATAATTTTCACGAATACGTGATATTCGATGTTTCCAATCTTCTGCATCGACGGTAGGTAAGAATTCACTTCCCAGCTCCCGCAATCGTTCTATCTATCGATAATTGGCACGAATACGAGATATTCGATGTTTCCAATCGTTCTGCATCGACGGTAGTTAAGGATTCACTTCCCAGCTGCCGCAATCGTTCTTTCTATCGATAATTGGCACGAATACGTGATATTCGATGCTTGCAATCGTTCTCCATCGACGGTAGAGAAGGATTCAGTTCCCAGCTCCCGCAATCGTTCTTTCTATCGATAATTGGCACGAATACAGGATATTCGATGTTTACCATCGTTCTCCATCGACGGTAGAGAAGGATTCAATTCCCGGCTCCCGCAATCGTTCTTTCTATCAATAATTGGCACGAATACGTGATATTCGATGTTTCGAATCGTTCTGCATCGACGGTAGATAAGGATTCACTTCCCAGCTCCCGCAATCGTTCTTTCTATCGATAATTGGCACGCATACGTGCTATTCGATGTTTCCTATCTTTCTGCATCGACGGTAGGTAAGGATTCACTACCCAGCTCCCGCAATCGTTCTTTCTATCGATAATTGGCACGAATAAGTTATATTCGATGTTTCCAATCGTTGTGTATCGCCGGTAGGTAAGGATAGACTTCTCAGCTCCCGCAATCGTTCTTTCTATCGATAATTGGCACGAATACGTGATATTCGATGTTTCCAATCGTTCTGCATCGACGGTAGGTAAGGATTCACTTCCCAGCTCCCGCAATCGTTCTTTCTATCGATAATTGGCACGAATACATGATATTCGATGTTTCCAATCGTTTTGCATCGACGGTAGGTATGGTTTCATTTCCCAGCTCCCGCAATCGTTCTTTCTATCGATAATTGGCCCGAATACGTGATATTCGATGTTTGCAATCGTTCTCCATCGACGGCAGAGAAGGATTCACTTCCCAGCTCCCGCAATCGTTCTTTCTATCGATAATTGGCACGAATACATGATATTCGATGTTTCCAATCGTTTTGCATTGACGGTGGGTAAGGAATCATTTCCCAGCGCCCGCAATCGTTCTTTCTATCGATAATTGGCACGAATACGTGATATTCGATGTTTCCAATCGTTCTGCATCGACGGTAGGTAAGAATTCACTTCCCACCTCCCGCAATCGTTCTATCTATCGATAATTGGCACGAATACGAGATATTCGATGTTTCCAATCATCTGCATCGACGGTAGGTAAGAATTCACTTCCCACCTCCCGCAATCGTTCTATCTATCGATAACTGGCACGAAGAAGTTCAATTCGATGTTTCCAACCGTTCTGTATCGACGGTAGGTAAGGATTCGCTTCCCAGCTACCGCAATCGTTCTATCTATCGATAATTGGCACGAATACGAGATATTCGATGTTTCCAATCGTTCTGCATCGACGGTAGATAAGGATTCATTTCCCAGCGCCCGTAATCGTTCGTTCTATCGATAATTGGCACGAATACGTGATATTCGATGTTTCCAATCGTTCTGCATCGACGGTAGGTAAGGATTCACTTCCCAGCTCCCGCAATCGTTCTTTCTATCGATAATTGGCACGAATACATGATATTCGATGTTTCCAATCGTTTTGCATCGACGGTAGGTATGGATTCATTTCCCAGCTCCCGCAATCGTTCTTTCTGTCGATAATTGGCCCGAATACGTGATATTCGATGTTTGCAATCGTTCTCCATCGACGGCAGAGAAGGATTCACTTCCCAGCTCCCGCAATCGTTCTTTCTATCGATAATTGGCACGCATACGTGCTATTCGATGTATCCAATCGTTCTGCATCGACGGTAGGTAAGGATTCACTTCCCAGCTGCCCCAATCGTTCTTTCTATCGATAATTGGCACGAATACGTGATATTCGATGCTTGCAATCGTTCTCCATCGACGGTAGAGAAGGATTCAGTTCCCAGCTCCCGCAATCGTTCTTTCTATCGATAATTGGCACGAATACAGGATATTCGATGTTTCCAATCGTTCTGCATCGACGGTAGATAAGGATTCATTTCCCAGCTCCCGCAATCGTTCTTTCTATCGATAATTGGCACGAATACGTGATATTCGAAGTTTGCTATCGTTCTCCATCGACGGTAGGTAAGGATTCACTTCCCAGCTCCCGCAATCGTTCTTACTATCGATAATTGGCACGAATACGTGATATTCGATGCTTGCAATCGTTCTCCATCGACGGTAGAGAAGGATTCAGTTCCCGGCTCCCGCAATCGTTCTTTCTATCAATAATTGGCACGAATACGTGATATTCGATGTTTCGAATCGTTCTGCATCGACGGTAGATAAGGATTCACTTCCCAGCTCCCGCAATCGTTCTTTCTATCGATAATTGGCACGCATACGTGCTATTCGATGTTTCCTATCTTTCTGCATCGACGGTAGGTAAGGATTCACTACCCAGCTCCCGCAATCGTTCTTTCTATCGATAATTGGCACGAATAAGTTATATTCGATGTTTCCAATCGTTGTGTATCGCCGGTAGGTAAGGATAGACTTCTCAGCTCCCGCAATCGTTCTTTCTATCGATAATTGGCACGAATACGTGATATTCGATGTTTCCAATCGTTCTGCATCGACGGTAGGTAAGGATTCACTTCCCAGCTCCCGCAATCGTTCTTTCTATCGATAATTGGCACGAATACATGATATTCGATGTTTCCAATCGTTTTGCATCGACGGTAGGTATGGTTTCATTTCCCAGCTCCCGCAATCGTTCTTTCTATCGATAATTGGCCCGAATACGTGATATTCGATGTTTGCAATCGTTCTCCATCGACGGCAGAGAAGGATTCATTTCCCAGCTCCCGCAATCGTTCTTTCTATCGATAATTGGCACGAATACCTGATATTTGATCTTTCCAATCGTTTTGCATCGGCGGTAGGTAAGGATTCATTTCCCAGCGCCCGCAATCGTTCTTTGTATCGATAATTGGCACGAATACGTGATATTCGAAGTTTGCTATCGTTCTCCATCGACGGTAGGTAAGGATTCACTTCCCAGCTCCCGCAATCGTTCTTACTATCGATAATTGGCACGAATACGTGATATTTGATCTTTCCAATCGTTTTGCATCGACGGTAGGTAAGGATTCACTTCCCAGCTCCCGCAATCGTTCTTTCTATCGATAATTTTCACGAATACGTGATATTCGATGTTTCCAATCATCTGCATCGACGGTAGGTAAGGATTCACTTCCCAGCTCCCGCAATCGTTCTTTCTATCGATAATTTTCACGAATACGTGATATTCGATGTTTCCAATCTTCTGCATCGACGGTAGGTAAGAATTCACTTCCCAGCTCCCGCAATCGTTCTATCTATCGATAATTGGCACGAATACGAGATATTCGATGTTTCCAATCGTTCTGCATCGACGGTAGTTAAGGATTCACTTCCCAGCTGCCGCAATCGTTCTTTCTATCGATAATTGGCACGAATACGTGATATTCGATGCTTGCAATCGTTCTCCATCGACGGTAGAGAAGGATTCAGTTCCCAGCTCCCGCAATCGTTCTTTCTATCGATAATTGGCACGAATACAGGATATTCGATGTTTACCATCGTTCTCCATCGACGGTAGAGAAGGATTCAGTTCCCGGCTCCCGCAATCGTTCTTTCTATCAATAATTGGCACGAATACGTGATATTCGATGTTTCGAATCGTTCTGCATCGACGGTAGATAAGGATTCACTTCCCAGCTCCCGCAATCGTTCTTTCTATCGATAATTGGCACGCATACGTGCTATTCGATGTTTCCTATCTTTCTGCATCGACGGTAGGTAAGGATTCACTACCCAGCTCCCGCAATCGTTCTTTCTATCGATAATTGGCACGAATAAGTTATATTCGATGTTTCCAATCGTTGTGTATCGCCGGTAGGTAAGGATAGACTTCTCAGCTCCCGCAATCGTTCTTTCTATCGATAATTGGCACGAATACGTGATATTCGATGTTTCCAATCGTTCTGCATCGACGGTAGGTAAGGATTCACTTCCCAGCTCCCGCAATCGTTCTTTCTATCGATAATTGGCACGAATACATGATATTCGATGTTTCCAATCGTTTTGCATCGACGGTAGGTATGGTTTCATTTCCCAGCTCCCGCAATCGTTCTTTCTATCGATAATTGGCCCGAATACGTGATATTCGATGTTTGCAATCGTTCTCCATCGACGGCAGAGAAGGATTCACTTCCCAGCTCCCGCAATCGTTCTTTCTATCGATAATTGGCACGAATACATGATATTCGATGTTTCCAATCGTTTTGCATTGACGGTGGGTAAGGAATCATTTCCCAGCGCCCGCAATCGTTCTTTCTATCGATAATTGGCACGAATACGTGATATTCGATGTTTCCAATCGTTCTGCATCGACGGTAGGTAAGAATTCACTTCCCACCTCCCGCAATCGTTCTATCTATCGATAATTGGCACGAATACGAGATATTCGATGTTTCCAATCATCTGCATCGACGGTAGGTAAGAATTCACTTCCCACCTCCCGCAATCGTTCTATCTATCGATAACTGGCACGAAGAAGTTCAATTCGATGTTTCCAACCGTTCTGTATCGACGGTAGGTAAGGATTCGCTTCCCAGCTACCGCAATCGTTCTATCTATCGATAATTGGCACGAATACGAGATATTCGATGTTTCCAATCGTTCTGCATCGACGGTAGATAAGGATTCATTTCCCAGCGCCCGTAATCGTTCGTTCTATCGATAATTGGCACGAATACGTGATATTCGATGTTTCCAATCGTTCTGCATCGACGGTAGGTAAGGATTCACTTCCCAGCTCCCGCAATCGTTCTTTCTATCGATAATTGGCACGAATACATGATATTCGATGTTTCCAATCGTTTTGCATCGACGGTAGGTATGGATTCATTTCCCAGCTCCCGCAATCGTTCTTTCTGTCGATAATTGGCCCGAATACGTGATATTCGATGTTTGCAATCGTTCTCCATCGACGGCAGAGAAGGATTCACTTCCCAGCTCCCGCAATCGTTCTTTCTATCGATAATTGGCACGCATACGTGCTATTCGATGTATCCAATCGTTCTGCATCGACGGTAGGTAAGGATTCACTTCCCAGCTGCCCCAATCGTTCTTTCTATCGATAATTGGCACGAATACGTGATATTCGATGCTTGCAATCGTTCTCCATCGACGGTAGAGAAGGATTCAGTTCCCAGCTCCCGCAATCGTTCTTTCTATCGATAATTGGCACGAATACAGGATATTCGATGTTTCCAATCGTTCTGCATCGACGGTAGATAAGGATTCATTTCCCAGCTCCCGCAATCGTTCTTTCTATCGATAATTGGCACGAATACGTGATATTCGAAGTTTGCTATCGTTCTCCATCGACGGTAGGTAAGGATTCACTTCCCAGCTCCCGCAATCGTTCTTACTATCGATAATTGGCACGAATACGTGATATTTGATCTTTCCAATCGTTTTGCATCGACGGTAGGTAAGGATTCACTTCCCAGCTCCCGCAATCGTTCTTTCTATCGATAATTTTCACGAATACGTGATATTCGATGATTCCAATCATCTGCATCGACGGTAGGTAAGGATTCACTTCCCAGCTCCCGCAATCGTTCTTTCTATCGATAATTTTCACGAATACGTGATATTCGATGTTTCCAATCTTCTGCATCGACGGTAGGTAAGAATTCACTTCCCAGCTCCCGCAATCGTTCTATCTATCGATAATTGGCACGAATACGAGATATTCGATGTTTCCAATCGTTCTGCATCGACGGTAGTTAAGGATTCACTTCCCAGCTGCCGCAATCGTTCTTTCTATCGATAATTGGCACGAATACGTGATATTCGATGCTTGCAATCGTTCTCCATCGACGGTAGAGAAGGATTCAGTTCCCAGCTCCCGCAATCGTTCTTTCTATCGATAATTGGCACGAATACAGGATATTCGATGTTTACCATCGTTCTCCATCGACGGTAGAGAAGGATTCAGTTCCCGGCTCCCGCAATCGTTCTTTCTATCAATAATTGGCACGAATACGTGATATTCGATGTTTCGAATCGTTCTGCATCGACGGTAGATAAGGATTCACTTCCCAGCTCCCGCAATCGTTCTTTCTATCGATAATTGGCACGCATACGTGCTATTCGATGTTTCCTATCTTTCTGCATCGACGGTAGGTAAGGATTCACTACCCAGCTCCCGCAATCGTTCTTTCTATCGATAATTGGCACGAATAAGTTATATTCGATGTTTCCAATCGTTGTGTATCGCCGGTAGGTAAGGATAGACTTCTCAGCTCCCGCAATCGTTCTTTCTATCGATAATTGGCACGAATACGTGATATTCGATGTTTCCAATCGTTCTGCATCGACGGTAGGTAAGGATTCACTTCCCAGCTCCCGCAATCGTTCTTTCTATCGATAATTGGCACGAATACATGATATTCGATGTTTCCAATCGTTTTGCATCGACGGTAGGTATGGTTTCATTTCCCAGCTCCCGCAATCGTTCTTTCTATCGATAATTGGCCCGAATACGTGATATTCGATGTTTGCAATCGTTCTCCATCGACGGCAGAGAAGGATTCACTTCCCAGCTCCCGCAATCGTTCTTTCTATCGATAATTGGCACGAATACATGATATTCGATGTTTCCAATCGTTTTGCATTGACGGTGGGTAAGGAATCATTTCCCAGCGCCCGCAATCGTTCTTTCTATCGATAATTGGCACGAATACGTGATATTCGATGTTTCCAATCGTTCTGCATCGACGGTAGGTAAGAATTCACTTCCCACCTCCCGCAATCGTTCTATCTATCGATAACTGGCACGAATAAGTTCAATTCGATGTTTCCAACCGTTCTGTATCGACGGTAGGTAAGGATTCGCTTCCCAGCTACCGCAATCGTTCTATCTATCGATAATTGGCACGAATACGAGATATTCGATGTTTCCAATCGTTCTGCATCGACGGTAGATAAGGATTCATTTCCCAGCGCCCGTAATCGTTCGTTCTATCGATAATTGGCACGAATACGTGATATTCGATGTTTCCAATCGTTCTGCATCGACGGTAGGTAAGGATTCACTTCCCAGCTCCCGCAATCGTTCTTTCTATCGATAATTGGCACGAATACATGATATTCGATGTTTCCAATCGTTTTGCATCGACGGTAGGTATGGATTCATTTCCCAGCTCCCGCAATCGTTCTTTCTATCGATAATTGGCCCGAATACGTGATATTCGATGTTTGCAATCGTTCTCCATCGACGGCAGAGAAGGATTCACTTCCCAGCTCCCGCAATCGTTCTTTCTATCGATAATTGGCACGAATACATGATATTCGATGTTTCCAATCGTTTTGCATTGACGGTGGGTAAGGAATCATTTCCCAGCGCCCGCAATCGTTCTTTCTATCGATAATTGGCACGAATACGTGATATTCGATGTTTCCAATCGTTCTGCATCGACGGTAGGTAAGAATTCACTTCCCACCTCCCGCAATCGTTCTATCTATCGATAATTGGCACGAATACGAGATATTCGATGTTTCCAATCATCTGCATCGACGGTAGGTAAGAATTCACTTCCAACCTCCCGCAATCGTTCTATCTATCGATAACTGGCACGAATAAGTTCAATTCGATGTTTCCAACCGTTCTGTATCGACGGTAGGTAAGGATTCGCTTCCCAGCTACCGCAATCGTTCTATCTATCGATAATTGGCACGAATACGAGATATTCGATGTTTCCAATCGTTCTGCATCGACGGTAGATAAGGATTCATTTCCCAGCGCCCGTAATCGTTCGTTCTATCGATAATTGGCACGAATACGTGATATTCGATGTTTCCAATCGTTCTGCATCGACGGTAGGTAAGGATTCACTTCCCAGCTCCCGCAATCGTTCTTTCTATCGATAATTGGCACGAATACATGATATTCGATGTTTCCAATCGTTTTGCATCGACGGTAGGTATGGATTCATTTCCCAGCTCCCGCAATCGTTCTTTCTGTCGATAATTGGCCCGAATACGTGATATTCGATGTTTGCAATCGTTCTCCATCGACGGCAGAGAAGGATTCACTTCCCAGCTCCCGCAATCGTTCTTTCTATCGATAATTGGCATGCATACGTGCTATTCGATGTATCCAATCGTTCTGCATCGACGGTAGGTAAGGATTCACTTCCCAGCTGCCCCAATCGTTCTTTCTATCGATAATTGGCACGAATACGTGATATTCGATGCTTGCAATCGTTCTCCATCGACGGTAGAGAAGGATTCAGTTCCCAGCTCCCGCAATCGTTCTTTCTATCGATAATTGGCACGAATACAGGATATTCGATGTTTCCAATCGTTCTGCATCGACGGTAGATAAGGATTCATTTCCCAGCTCCCGCAATCGTTCTTTCTATCGATAATTGGCACGAATACGTGATATTCGAAGTTTGCTATCGTTCTCCATCGACGGTAGAGAAGGATTCAGTTCCCGGCTCCCGCAATCGTTCTTTCTATCAATAATTGGCACGAATACGTGATATTCGATGTTTCGAATCGTTCTGCATCGACGGTAGATAAGGATTCACTTCCCAGCTCCCGCAATCGTTCTTTCTATCGATAATTGGCACGCATACGTGCTATTCGATGTTTCCTATCTTTCTGCATCGACGGTAGGTAAGGATTCTCTACCCAGCTCCCGCAATCGTTCTTTCTATCGATAATTGGCACGAATACGTTATATTCGATGTTTCCAATCATTGTGTATCGCCGGTAGGTAAGGATAGACTTCTCAGCTCCCGCAATCGTTCTTTCTATCGATAATTGGCACGAATACGTGATATTCGATGTTTCCAATCGTTCTGCATCGACGGTAGGTAAGGATTCACTTCCCAGCTCCCGCAATCGTTCTTTCTATCGATAATTGGCACGAATACATGATATTCGATGTTTCCAATCGTTTTGCATCGACGGTAGGTATGGATTCATTTCCCAGCTCCCGCAATCGTTCTTTCTATCGATAATGGCCCGAATACGTGATATTCGATGTTTGCAATCGTTCTCCATCGACGGCACAGAATGATTCACTTCCCAGCTCCCGCAATCGTTCTTTCTATCGATAATTGGCACGAATACATGATATTCGATGTTTCCAATCGTTTTGCATTGACGGTGGGTAAGGAATCATTTCCCAGCGCCCGCAATCGTTCTTTCTATCGATAATTGGCACGAATACGTGATATTCGATGTTTCCAATCGTTCTGCATCGACGGTAGGTAAGAATTCACTTCCCACCTCCCGCAATCGTTCTATCTATCGATGATTGGCACGAATACGAGATATTCGATGTTTCCAATCATCTGCATCGACGGTAGGTAAGAATTCACTTCCCACCTCCCGCAATCGTTCTATCTATCGATAATTGGCACGAATAAGTTCAATTCGATGTTTCCAATCGTTCTGTATCGACGGTAGGTAAGTATTCACTTCCCAGCTCACGCAATCGTTCTTTCTATCGATAATTGGCACGAATATGTGATATTCGATGTTGGCAATCGTTCTCCATCGACGGTAGAGAAGGATTCACTTCCCAGTTCCCGCAATCGTTCTTGAAATCGTCAATTGGCACGAATACGTGATATTCGATGTATCCAATCGTTCTGCATCGAAGGTAGATAAGGATTCACTTACCAGCTCCCGCCATCGTTCTATCTATCGATAATTGGCACGAATACGAGATATTCGATGTTTGCAATCGTTCTCCATCGACGGCACAGAATGATTCACTTCCCAGCTCCCGCAATCGTTCTTTCTATCGATAATTGGCACGAATACGTGATATTCGATGTTTCCAATCGTTCTGCATCGACGGTAGATAAGGATTCACTTCCCAGCTCCCGCAATCGTTCTTTCTATCGATAATTTTCACGAATACGTGATATTCGATGTTTCCAATCATCTGCATCGACGGTAGGTAAGAATTCACTTCCCACATCCCGCAATCGTTCTATCTATCGATAATTGGCACGAATACGAGATATTCGATGTTTCCAATCGTTCTGCATCGACGGTAGATAAGGATTCATTTCCCAGCTCCCGCAATCGTTCTTTCTATCGATAATTGGCACGCATACGTGCTATTCGATGTATCCAATCGTTCTGCATCGACGGTAGGTAAGGATTCACTTCCCAGCTGCCCCAATCGTTCTTTCTATCGATAATTGGCACGAATACGTGATATTCGATGCTTGCAATCGTTCTCCATCGACGGTAGAGAAGGATTCAGTTCCCAGCTCCCGCAATCGTTCTTTCTATCGATAATTGGCACGAATACAGGATATTCGATGTTTACCATCGTTCTGCATTGACGGTATGTAAGGATTCATTTCCCAGCTCCCGCCATCGTTCTATCTATCGATAATTGGCACGAATACGAGATATTCGATGTTTCCAATCGTTCTGCATTGACGGTAGGTAAGGATTCATTTCCAAGCGCCCGCAATCGTTCTTTGTATCGATAATTGGCACGAATACGTGATATTCGAAGTTTGCTATCGTTCTCCATCGACGGTAGAGAAGGATTCAGTTCCCGGCTCCCGCAATCGTTCTTTCTATCAATAATTGGCACGAATACGTGATATTCGATGTTTCGAATCGTTCTGCATCGACGGTAGATAAGGATTCACTTCCCAGCTCCCGCAATCGTTCTTTCTATCGATAATTGGCACGCATACGTGCTATTCGATGTTTCCTATATTTCTGCATCGACGGTAGGTAAGGATTCTCTACCCAGCTCCCGCAATCGTTCTTTCTATCGATAATTGGCACGAATACGTTATATTCGATGTTTCCAATCATTGTGTATCGCCGGTAGGTAAGGATAGACTTCTCAGCTCCCGCAATCGTTCTTTCTATCGATAATTGGCACGAATACGTGATATTCGATGTTTCCAATCGTTCTGCATCGACGGTAGGTAAGGATTCACTTCCCAGCTCCCGCAATCGTTCTTTCTATCGATAATTGGCACGAATACATGATATTCGATGTTTCCAATCGTTTTGCATCGACGGTAGGTATGGATTCATTTCCCAGCTCCCGCAATCGTTCTTTCTATCGATAATTGGCCCGAATACGTGATATTCGATGTTTGCAATCGTTCTCCATCGACGGCACAGAATGATTCACTTCCCAGCTCCCGCAATCGTTCTTTCTATCGATAATTGGCACGAATACATGATATTCGATGTTTCCAATCGTTTTGCATTGACGGTGGGTAAGGAATCATTTCCCAGCGCCCGCAATCGTTCTTTCTATCGATAATTGGCACGAATACGTGATATTCGATGTATCCAATCGTTCTGCATCGAAGGTAGATAAGGATTCACTTACCAGCTCCCGCCATCGTTCTATCTATCGATAATTGGCACGAATACGAGATATTCGATGTTTCCAATCGTTCTGCATTGACGGTAGATAAGGATTCACTACCCAGCTCCCGCAATCGTTCTTTCTATCGATAATTGGCACGAATACGTGATATTCGATGTATCCAATCGTTCTGCATCGACGGTAGGTAAGGATTCACTTCCCAGCTGCCGCAATCGTTCTTTCTATCGATAATTGGCTCGAATACGTGATATTCGATGCTTGCAATCGTTCTCCATCGACGGTAGAGAAGGATTCAGTTCCCAGCTCCCGCAATCGTTCTTTCTATCGATAATTGGCACGAATAAGTTCTATTCGATGTTTCCAATCGTTCTGTATCGACGATAGGTAAGGATTCACTTCCCAGCTCCCGCAATCGTTCTTGAAATCATCAATTGGCACGAATACGTGATATTCGATGTACCCAATCGTTCTGCATCGAAGGTAGATAAGGATTCACTTACCAGCTCCCGCAATCGTTCTATCTATCGATAATTGGCACGAATACGGGATATTCGATGTTTCCAATTGTTCTGCATCGACGGTAGGTAAGGATTCACTTCCCAGCTCCCGCAATCGTTCTTTCTATCGATAATTGGCACGAATACATGATATTCGATGTTTCCAATCGTTTTGCATTGACGGTAGGTAAGGGTTCATTTCCCAGCGCCCGCAATCGTTCTTACTATCGATAATTGGCACGAATACGTGATATTTGATCTTTCCAATCGTTTTGCATCGACGGTAGGTAAGGATTCATTTCCCAGCGCCCGCAATCGTTCTTTCTATCGATAATTGGAACGAATACGTGATATTCGATGTTTCCAATCGTTCTGTATCGACGGTAGGTAAGGATTCACTTCCCAGCTCCCGCAATCGTTTTTTCTATCAATAATTGGTACGAATACGTGATATTCGATGTTTCCAATCGTTCTGCATCGACGGTAGATAAGGATTCACTTCTCAGCTCCCGCAATCGTTCTTTCTATCGATAATTTTCACGAATACGTGATATTCGATGTTTCCAATCATCTGCATCGACGGTAGGTAAGAATTCACTTCCCACCTCCCGCAATCGTTCTATCTATCGATAATTGGCACGAATACGAGATATTCGAGGTTTCCAATCGTTCTGCATCGACGGTAGATAAGGATTCATTTCCCAGCTCCCGCAATCGTTCTTTCTATCGATAATTGGCACGCATACGTGCTATTCGATGTATCCAATCGTTCTGCATCGACGGTAGGTAAGGATTCACTTCCCAGCTGCCCCAATCGTTCTTTCTATCGATAATTGGCACGAATACGTGATATTCGATGCTTGCAATCGTTCTCCATCGACGGTAGAGAAGGATTCAGTTCCCGGCTCCCGCAATCGTTCTTTCTATCAATAATTGGCACGAATACGTGATATTCGATGTTTCGAATCGTTCTGCATCGACGGTAGATAAGGATTCACTTCCCAGCTCCCGCAATCGTTCTTTCTATCGATAATTGGCACGCATACGTGCTATTCGATGTTTCCTATCTTTCTGCATCGACGGTAGGTAAGGATTCTCTACCCAGCTCCCGCAATCGTTCTTTCTATCGATAATTGGCACGAATACGTTATATTCGATGTTTCCAATCGTTGTGTATCGCCGGTAGGTAAGGATAGACTTCTCAGCTCCCGCAATCGTTCTTTCTATCGATAATTGGCACGAATACGTGATATTCGATGTTTCCAATCGTTCTGCATCGACGGTAGGTAAGGATTCACTTCCCAGCTCCCGCAATCGTTCTTTCTATCGATAATTGGCACGAATACATGATATTCGATGTTTCCAATCGTTTTGCATCGACGGTAGGTATGGATTCATTTCCCAGCTCCCGCAATCGTTCTTTCTATCGATAATTGGCCCGAATACGTGATATTCGATGTTTGCAATCGTTCTCCATCGACGGCACAGAATGATTCACTTCCCAGCTCCCGCAATCGTTCTTTCTATCGATAATTGGCACGAATACATGATATTCGATGTTTCCAATCGTTTTGCATTGACGGTGGGTAAGGAATCATTTCCCAGCGCCCGCAATCGTTCTTTCTATCGATAATTGGCACGAATACGTGATATTCGATGTTTCCAATCGTTCTCCATCGACGGTAGAGAAGGATTCACTTCCCAGTTCCCGCAATCGTTCTTGAAATCGATAATTGGCACGAATACATGATATTCGATGTTTCCAATCGTTTTGCATCGACGGTAGGTAAGAATTCACTTCCCACCTCCCGCAATCGTTCTATCTATCGATAATTGGCACGAATACGAGATATTCGATGTTTCCAATCATCTGCATCGACGGTAGGTAAGAATTCACTTCCCACCTCCCGCAATCGTTCTATCTATCGATAATTGGCACGAACAAGTTCAATTCGATGTTTCCAATCGTTCTGTATCGACGGTAGGTAAGTATTCACTTCCCAGCTCACGCAATCGTTCTTTCTATCGATAATTGGCACGAATACGTGATATTCGATGTTGGCAATCGTTCTCCATCGACGGTAGAGAAGGATTCACTTCCCAGTTCCCGCAATCGTTCTTGAAATCGTCAATTGGCACGAATACGTGATATTCGATGTATCCAATCGTTCTGCATCGAAGGTAGATAAGGATTCACTTACCAGCTCCCGCCATCGTTCTATCTATCGATAATTGGCACGAATACGAGATATTCGATGTTTCCAATCGTTCTGCATCGACGGTAGGTAAGGATTCACTTCCCAGCTCCCACAATCGTTCTTTCTATCGATAATTGGCACGAATACATGACATTCGATGTTTCCAATCGTTTTGCATTGACGGTAGGTAAGGGTTCATTTCCCAGCGCCCGCAAACGTTCTTACTATCGATAATTGGCACGAATACGTGATATTTGATCTTTCCAATCGTTTTGCATCGACGGTAGGTAAGGATTCATTTCCCAGCGCCCGCAATCGTTCTTTCTATCGATAATTTTCACGAATACGTGATATTCGATGTTTCCAATCATCTGCATCGACGGTAGGTAAGGATTCACTTCCCAGCTCCCGCAATCGTTCTTTCTATCGATAATTTTCACGAATACGTGATATTCGATGTTTCCAATCTTCTGCATCGACGGTAGGTAAGAATTCACTTCCCAGCTCCCGCAATCGTTCTATCTATCGATAATTGGCACGAATACGAGATATTCGATGTTTCCAATCGTTCTGCATCGATAGTAGAAAAGGATTCACTTTCCAGCTCCCGCAATCTTTCTTTGTATCGATAATTGGCACGAATAAGTTCAATTCGATGTTACCAATCGTTCTGTATCGACGGTAGGTAAAGATTCACTTCCCAGCTCACGCAATCGTTCTTTCTATCGATAATTGGCACGAATACGTGATATTCGATGTTTGCAATCGTTCTCCATCGACGGTAGAGAAGGATTCACTTCCCAGTTCCCGCAATCGTTCTTGAAATCATCAATTGGCACGAATACGTGATATTCGATGTATCCAATCGTTCTGCATCGAAGGTAGATAAGGATTCACTTACCAGCCCCCGCAATCGTTCAATCTATCGATAATTGGCACGAATACGGGATATTCGATGTTTCCAATCGTTCTGCATCGACGGTAGGTAAGGATTCACTTCCCAGCTCCCGCAATCGTTCTTTCTATCGATAATTGGCACGAATACATGATATTCGATGTTTCCAATCGTTTTGCATGCCGGTAGGTAAGGGTTCATTTCCCAGCGCCCGCAATCGTTCTTACTATCGATAATTGGCACGAATACGTGATATTTGATCTTTCCAATCGTTTTGCATCGACGGTAGGTAAGGATTCATTTCCCAGCGCCCGCAATCGTTCTTTCTATCGATAATTTTCACGAATACGTGATATTCGAAGTTTCCAATCGTTCTGTATCGACGGTAGATAAGGATTCACTTATCAGCTCCCGCAATCGTTCTTTCTATCGATAATTGGCACGCATACGTGCTATTCGATGTTTCCTATCGTTCTGCATCGACGGTAGGAAAGGATTCACTACCCAGCTCCCGCAATCGTTCTTTCTATCGATAATTGGCACGAATACGTGATATTCGATGTATCCAATCGTTCTACATCGACGGTAGGTAAGGATTCACTTCCCAGCTGCCGCAATCGTTCTTTCCAAAGATACTTGGCACGAATTTGTTATATTCGATGTTTCCAATCGTTCTGTATCGACGGTAGGTAAGGATTCACTTCCCAGCTCCCGCAATCGTTTTTTCTATCAATAATTGGCACGAATACGTGAAATTCGATGTTTCCAATCGTTCTGCATCGACGGTAGATAAGGATTCACTTCCCAGCTCCCGCAATCGTTTTTTCTATCAATAATTGGCACGAATACGTGAAATTCGATGTTTCCAATCGTTCTGCATCGACGGTAGGTAAGAATTCACTTCCCACCTCCCGCAATCGTTCTATCGATCGATAATTGGCACGAATACGAGATATTCGATGTTTCCAATCGTTCTGCATCGACGGTAGATAAGGATTCATTTCCCAGCTCCCGCAATCGTTCTTTCTATCGATAATTGGCACGCATACGTGCTATTCGATGTTTCCTATCGTTCTGCATCGACGGTAGGTAAGGATTCACTACCCAGCTCCCGCAATCGTTCTTTCTATCGATAATTGGCACGAATACATGATATTCGATGTTTCCAATCGTTTTGCATTGACGGTGGGTAAGGAATCATTTCCCAGCGCCCGCAATCGTTCTTTCTATCGATAATTGGCACGAATACGTGATATTCGATGTTTCCAATCGTTCTGCATCGACGGTAGGTAAGGATTCACTTCCCAGCTGCCGCAATCGTTCTTTCCAAAGATACTTGGCACGAATTTGTTATATTCGATGTTTCCAATCGTTCTGTATCGACGGTAGGTAAGGATTCACTTCCCAGCTCCCGCAATCGTTTTTTCTATCAATAATTGGCACGAATACGTGATATTCGATGCTTGCAATCGTTCTCCATCGACGGTAGAGAAGGATTCAGTTCCCAGCTCCCGCAATCGTTCTTTCTATCGATAATTGGCACGAATACAGGATATTCGATGTTTACCATCGTTCTGCATTGACGGTATGTAAGGATTCATTTCCCAGCTCCCGAAATCGTTCTTTCTATCGATAATTGGCACGAATACCTGATATTTGATCTTTCCAATCGTTTTGCATCGGCGGTAGGTAAGGATTCATTTCCCAGCGCCCGCAATCGTTCTTTGTATCGATAATTGGCACGAATACGTGATATTCGATGTTTGTAATCGTTCTCCATCGACGGCAGAGAAGGATTCACTTCCCAGCTCCCGCAATCGTTCTTTCTATCGATAATTGGCTCGAATACATGATATTCGATGTTTCCAATCGTTTTGCATTGACGGTGGGTAAGGAATCATTTCCCAGCGCCCGCAATCGTTCTTTCTATCGATAATTGGCACGAATACGTGATATTCGATGTTTCCAATCGTTCTACATGGACGGTAGATAAGGATTCACTTCCCAGCTCCCGCAATCGTTCTTTCTATCGATAATTGGCACGAATACATGCTATTCGATGTTTCCAATCGTTTTGCATCGACGGTAGGTATGGATTCATTTCCCAGCTCCCGCAATCGTTCTTTCTATCGATAATTGGCCCGAATACGTGATATTCGATGTTTGTAATCGTTCTCCATCGACGGCAGAGAAGGATTCACTTCCCAGCCCCCGCAATCGTTCTTTCTATCGATAATTGGCACGAATACATGATATTCGATGTTTCCAATCGTTTTGCATTGACGGTGGGTAAGGAATCATTTCCCAGCGCCCGCAATCGTTCTTTCTATCGATAATTGGCACGAATGCGTGATATTCGATGTTTCCAATCGTTCTGCATCGATAGTAGAAAAGGATTCACTTTCCAGCTCCCGCAATCTTTCTTTGTATCGATAATTGGCACGAATAAGTTCTATTCGATGTTTCCAATCGTTCTGTATCGACGGTAGGTAAGGATTCACTTCTCAGCCCCCGCAATCGTTTTTTCTATCAATAATTGGCACGAATACGTGATATTCGATGTTTCCAATCGTTCTGCATCGACGGTAGATAAGGATTCACTTCCCAGCTCCCGCAATCGTTCTTTCTATCGATAATTTTCACGAATACGTGATATTCGATGTTTCCAATCATCTGCATCGACGGTAGGTAAGCATTCACTTCCCACCTCCCGCAATCGTTCTATCTATCGATAATTGGCACGAATACGTGATATTTGATGTTTGCAATCGTTCTCCATCGACGGTAGAGAAGGATTCACTTCCCAGTTCCCGCAATCGTTCTTGAAATCGTCAATTGGCACGAATACGTGATATTCGATGTTTGTAATCGTTCTCCATCGACGGCAGAGAAGGATTCACTTCCCAGCTCCCGCAATCGTTCTTTCTATCGATAATTTTCACGAATACGTGATATTCGATGTTTCCAATCATCTGCATCGACGGTAGGTAAGCATTCACTTCCCACCTCCCGCAATCGTTCTATCTATCGATAATTGGCACGAATACGTGATATTTGATGTTTGCAATCGTTCTCCTTCGACGGTAGAGAAGGATTCACTTCCCAGTTCCCGCAATCGTTCTTGAAATCGTCAATTGGCACGAATACGTGATATTCGATGTTTGTAATCGTTCTCCATCGACGGCAGAGAAGGATTCACTTCCCAGCTCCCGCAATCGTTCTTTCTATCGATAATTGGCACGAATACATGATATTCGATGTTTCCAATCGTTTTGCATTGACGGTGGGTAATGAATCATTTCCCAGCGCCCGCAATCGTTCTTTCTATCGATAATTGGCACGAATACGAGATATTCGATGTTTCGAATCGTTCTGCATCGATAGTAGAAAAGGATTCACTTTCCAGCTCCCGCAATCGTTCTTTCTATCGATAATTGGCACGAATACATGATATTCGATGTTTCCAATCGTTTTGAATTGACGGTGGGTAATGAATCATTTCCCAGCGCCCGCAATCGTACTTTCTATCGATAATTGGCACGAATACGAGATATTCGATGTTTCGAATCGTTCTGCATCGATAGTAGAAAAGGATTCACTTTCCAGCTCCCGCAATCTTTCTTTGTATCCATAATTGGCACGAATAAGTTCAATTCGATGTTTCCAATCGTTCTGTATCGACGGTAGGTAAGGATTCACTTCCCAGCTCACGCAATCGTTCTTTCTATCGTCAATTGGCACGAATACGTGATATTCGATGTATCCAATCGTTCTGCATCGAAGGTAGATAAGGATTCACTTACCAGCGCCCGCAATCGTTCTTACTATCGATAATTGGCACGAATACGTGATAATTGATCTTTCCAATCGTTTTGCATCGACGGTAGGTAAGGATTCATTTCCCAGCGCCCGCAATCGTTCTTTCTATCGATAATTGGAACGAATACGTGATATTCGATGTTTCCAATCGTTCTGCATCGACGGTAGATAAGGATTCACTTCCCAGCTCCCGCAATCGTTCTATCTATCGATAATTTTCACGAATACGTAATATTCGATGTTTCCCATCATCTGCATCGACGGTAGGTAAGGATTCACTTCCCAGCTCCCGCAATCGTTCTTTCTATCGATAATTTTCACGAATACGTGATATTCGATGTTTCCAATCTTCTGCATCCACGGTAGGTAAGAATTCACTTCCCAGCTCCCGCAATCGTTCTATCTATCGATAATTGGCACGAATACGAGATATTCGATGTTTCCAATCGTTCTGCATCGATAGTAGAAAAGGATTCACTTTCCAGCTCCCGCAATCTTTCTTTGTATCGATAATTGGCACGAATAAGTTCAATTCGATGTTACCAATCGTTCTGTATCGACGGTAGGTAAGGATTCACTGCCCAGCTCACGCAATCGTTCTTTCTATCGATAATTGGCACGAATACGTGATATTCGATGTTTGCAATCGTTCTCCATCGACAGTAGAGAAGGATTCACTTCCCAGTTCCCGCAATCGTTCTTGAAATCATCAATTGGCACGAATACGTGATATTCGATGTACCCAATCGTTCTGCATCGAAGGTAGATAAGGATTCACTTTCCAGCTCCCGCAATCGTTCTTTCTATCGATAATTGGCACGAATACATGATATTCGATGTTTCCAATCGTTTTGCATTGACGGTAGGTAAGGGTTCATTTCCCAGCGCCCGCAATCGTTCTTACTATCGATAATTGGCACGAATACGTGATATTTGATCTTTCCAATCGTTTTGCATCGACGGTAGGTAAGGATTCATTTCCCAGTGCCCGCAATCGTTCTTTCTATCGATAAATGGAACGAATACGTGATATTCGATGTTTCCAATCGTTCTGTATCGCCGGTAGGTAAGGATTCACTTCCCAGCTCCCGCAATCGTTTTTTCTATCAATAATTGGCACGAATACGTGATATTCGATGTTTCGAATCGTTCTGCATCGACGGTAGATAAGGATTCACTTCCCAGCTCCCGCAATCGCTCTTTCTATCGATAATTGGCACGCATACGTGCTATTCGATGTTTCCTATCTTTCTGCATCGACGGTAGGTAAGGATTCACTACCCAGCTCCCGCAATCGTTCTTTCTATCGATAATTGACACGAATAAGTTATATTCGATGTTTCCAATCGTTGTGTATCGCCGGTAGGTAAGGATAGACTTCTCAGCTACCGCAATCGTTCTTTCTATCGATAATTGGCACGAATACGTGATATTCGATGTTTCCAATCGTTCTGCATCGACGGTAGGTAAGGATTCACTTCCCAGCTCCCGCAATCGTTCTTTCTATCGATAATTTGCACGAATACATGATATTCGATGTTTCCAATCGTTTTGCATCGACGGTAGGTATGGATTCATTTCCCAGCTCCCGCAATCGTTCTTTCTATCGATAATTGGCCCGAATACGTGATATTCGATGTTTGCAATCGTTCTCCATCGACGGCAGAGAAGGATTCACTTCCCAGCTCCCGCAATCGTTCTTTCTATCGATAATTGGCACGAATACATGATATTCGATGTTTCCAATCGTTTTGCATTGACGGTGGGTAAGGAATCATTTCCCAGCGCCCGCAATCGTTCTTTCTATCGATAATTGGCACGAATACGTGATATTCGATGTTTCCAATCGTTCTGCATCGACGGTAGGTAAGAATTCACTTCCCACCTCCCGCAATCGTTCTATCTATCGATAATTGGCACGAATACGAGATATTCGATGATTCCAATCATCTGCATCGACGGTAGGTAAGAATTCACTTCCCACCTCCCGCAATCGTTCTATCTATCGATAATTGGCACGAATAAGTTCAATTCGATGTTTCCAACCGTTCTGTATCGACGGTAGGTAAGGATTCACTTCCCAGCTCACGCAATCGTTCTTTCTATCGATAATTGGCACGAATACGTGATATTCGATGTTTGCAATCGTTCTCCATCGACGGTAGAGAAGGATTCACTTCCCAGTTCCCGCAATCGTTCTTGAAATCGTCAATTGGCACGAATACGTGATATTCGATGTATCCAATCGTTCTGCATCAAAGGTAGATAAGGATTCACTTACCAGCTCCCGCCATCGTTCTATCTATCGATAATTGGCACGAATACGAGATATTCGATGTTTCCAATCGTTCTGCATCGACGGTAGGTAAGGATTCACTTCCCAGCTCCCACAATCGTTCTTTCTATCGATAATTGGCACGAATACATGACATTCGATGTTTCCAATCGTTTTGCATTGACGGTAGGTAAGGATTCACTTCCCAGCTCCCACAATCGTTCTTTCTATCGATAATTTTCACGAATACGTGATATTCGATGTTTCCAATCATCTGCACCGACGGTAGGTAAGGATTCACTTCCCAGCTCCCGCAATCTTTCTTTGTATCGATAATTGGCACGAATAAGTTCAATTCGATGTTACCAATCCTTCTGTATCGACGGTAGGTAAAGATTCACTTCCCAGCTCACGCAATCGTTCTTTCTATCGATAATTGGCACGAATACGTGATATTCGATGTTTGCAATCGTTCTCCATCGACGGTAGAAAAGGATTCACTTCCCAGTTCCCGCAATCGTTCTTGAAATCATCAATTGGCACGAATACGGGATATTCGATGTTTCCAATCGTTCTGCATCGACGGTAGGTAAGGATTCACTTCCCAGCTCACGCAATCGTTCTTTCTATCGATAATTGGCACGAATACGTGATATTCGATGTTTGCAATCGTTCTCCATCGACGGTAGAGAAGGATTCACTTCCCAGTTCCCGCAATCGTTCTTGAAATCGTCAATTGGCACGAATACGTGATATTCGATGTATCCAATCGTTCTGCATCAAAGGTAGATAAGGATTCACTTACCAGCTCCCGCCATCGTTCTATCTATCGATAATTGGCACGAATACGAGATATTCGATGTTTCCAATCGTTTGGCATCGACGGTAGGTAAGGATTCACTTCCCAGCTCCCACAATCGTTCTTTCTATCGATAATTGGCACGAATACATGACATTCGATGTTTCCAATCGTTTTGCATTGACGGTAGGTAAGGATTCACTTCCCAGCTCCCACAATCGTTCTTTCTATCGATAATTTTCACGAATACGTGATATTCGATGTTTCCAATCATCTGCATCGACGGTAGGTAAGGATTCACTTCCCAGCTCCCGCAATCTTTCTTTGTATCGATAATTGGCACGAATAAGTTCAATTCGATGTTACCAATCCTTCTGTATCGACGGTAGGTAAAGATTCACTTCCCAGCTCACGCAATCGTTCTTTCTATCGATAATTGGCACGAATACGTGATATTCGATGTTTGCAATCGTTCTCCATCGACGGTAGAAAAGGATTCACTTCCCAGTTCCCGCAATCGTTCTTGAAATCATCAATTGGCACGAATACGTGATATTCGATGTATCCAATCGTTCTGCATCGAAGGTAGATAAGGATTCACTTACCAGCTCCCGCAATCGTTCTATCTATCGATAATTGGCACGAATACGGGATATTCGATGTTTCCAATCGTTCTGCATCGACGGTAGGTAAGGATTCACTTCCCAGCTCCCGCAATCGTTCTTTCTATCGTTAACTGGCACGAATACATGATATTCGATGTTTCCAATCGGTTTGCATTGACGGTAGGTAAGGGTTCATTTCCCAGCGCCCGCAATCGTTCTTACTATCGATAATTGGCACGAATACGTGATATTTGATCTTTCCAATCGTTTTGCATCGACGGTAGGTAAGGATTCATTTCCCAGCGCCCGCAATCGTTCTTTCTATGGATAATTGGAACGAATACGTGATATTCGATGTTTCCAATCGTTCTGCATCGACGGTAGACAAGGATTTTCTTTCCAGCTCCCGCAATCTTTCTTTGTATCGATAATTGGCACGAATAAGTTATAGTCGATGTTTCCAATCGTTCTGTATCAACGGTAGGTAAGGATTCGCTTCCCAGCTACCGCAATCGTTCTATCTATCGATAATTGGCACGAATACGAGATATTCGATGTTTCCAATCGTTCTGCATCGACGGTAGATAAGGATTCATTTCCCAGCGCCCGCAATCGTTCGTTCTATCGATAATTGGCATGAATACGTGATATTCGATGTTTCCAATCGTTGTGTATCGCCGGTAGGTAAGGATAGACTTCTCAGCTACCGCAATCGTTCTTTCTATCGATAATTGGCACGAATACGTGATATTCGATGTTTCCAATCGTTCTGCATCGACGGTAGGTAAGGATTCACATCCCAGCTCCCGCAATCGTTCTTTCTATCGATAATTGGCACGAATACATGATATTCGATGTTTCCAATCGTTTTGCATCGACGGTAGAAAAGGATTCACTTCCCAGTTCCCGCAATCGTTCTTGAAATCATCAATTGGCACGAATACGTGATATTCGATGTATCCAATCGTTCTGCATCGAAGGTAGATAAGGATTCACTTACCAGCTCCCGCAATCGTTCTATCTATCGATAATTGGCACGAATACGGGATATTCGATGTTTCCAATCGTTCTGCATCGACGGTAGGTAAGGATTCACTTCCCAGCTCCCGCAATCGTTCTTTCTATCGTTAACTGGCACGAATACATGATATTCGATGTTTCCAATCGGTTTGCATTGACGGTAGGTAAGGGTTCATTTCCCAGCGCCCGCAATCGTTCTTACTATCGATAATTGGCACGAATACGTGATATTTGATCTTTCCAATCGTTTTGCATCGACGGTAGGTAAGGATTCATTTCCCAGCGCCCGCAATCGTTCTTTCTATCGATAATTGGAACGAATACGTGATATTCGATGTTTCCAATCGTTCTGCATCGACGGTAGACAAGGATTTTCTTTCCAGCTCCCGCAATCTTTCTTTGTATCGATAATTGGCACGAATAAGTTATAGTCGATGTTTCCAATCGTTCTGTATCAACGGTAGGTAAGGATTCGCTTCCCAGCTACCGCAATCGTTCTATCTATCGATAATTGGCACGAATACGAGATATTCGATGTTTCCAATCGTTCTGCATCGACGGTAGATAAGGATTCATTTCCCAGCGCCCGCAATCGTTCGTTCTATCGATAATTGGCATGAATACGTGATATTCGATGTTTCCAATCGTTCTGCATCGACGGTAGGTAAGGATTCACTTCCCAGCTCGCGCAATCGTTCTTTCTATCGATAATTGGCACGAATACATGATATTCGATGTTTCCAATCGTTTTGCATCGACGGTAGGTATGGATTCATTTCCCAGCTCCCGCAATCGTTCTTTCTATCGATAATTGGCCCGAATACGTGATATTCGATGTTTGCAATCGTTCTCCATCGACGGCAGAGAAGGATTCACTTCCCAGCTCCCGTAATCGTTCTTTCTATCGATAATTGGCACGAATACATGATATTCGATGTTTCCAATCGTTTTGCATTGACGGTGGGTAAGGAATCATTTCCCAGCTCCCGCAATCGTTCTATCTATCGATAATTGGCACGAATACGGGATATTCGATGTTTCCAATCGTTCTGCATCGACGGTAGGTAAGGATTCACTTCCCAGCTCCCGCAATCGTTCTTTCTATCGATAATTGGCACGAATACATGATATTCGATGTTTCCAATCGTTTTGCATTGACGGTAGGTAAGGGTTCATTTCCCAGCGCCCGCAATCGTTCTTACCATCGATAATTGGCACGAATACGTGATATTTGATCTTTCCAATCGTTTTGCATCGACGGTAGGTAAGGATTCATTTCCCAGCGCCCGCAATCGTTCTTTCTATCGATAATTGGAACGAATACGTGATATTCGATGTTTCCAATCGTTCTGCATCGACGGTAGACAAGGATTCACTTTCCAGCTCCCGCAATCTTTCTTTGTATCGATAATTGGCACGAATAAGTTATAGTCGATGTTTCCAATCGTTCTGTATCAACGGTAGGTAAGGATTCGCTTCCCAGCTACCGCAATCGTTCTACCTATCGATAATTGGCACGAATACGAGATATTCGATGTTTCCAATCGTTCTGCATCGACGGTAGATAAGGATTCATTTCCCAGCGCCCGCAATCGTTCGTTCTATCGATAATTGGCACGAATACGTGATATTCGATGTTTCCAATCGTTCTGCATCGACGGTAGGTAAGGATTCACTTCCCAGCTCCCGCAATCGTTCTTTCTATCGATAATTGGCACGAATACATGATATTCGATGTTTCCAATCGTTTTGCATCGACGGTAGGTATGGATTCATTTCCCAGCTCCCGCAATCGTTCTTTCTATCGATAATTGGCCCGAATACGTGATATTCGATGTTTGCAATCGTTCTCCATCGACGGCAGAGAAGGATTCACTTCCCAGCTCCCGCAATCGTTCTTTCTATCGATAATTGGCACGAATACATGATATTCGATGTTTCCAATCGTTTTGCATTGACGGTGGGTAAGGAATCATTTCCCAGCGCCCGCAATCGTTCTTTCTATCGATAATTGGCACGAATACGTGATATTCGATGTTTCCAATCGTTCTGCATCGACGGTAGGTAAGAATTCACTTCCCACCTCCCGCAATCGTTCTATCTATCGATAATTGGCACGAATACGAGATATTCGATGATTCCAATCATCTGCATCGACGGTAGGTAAGAATTCACTTCCCACCTCCCGCAATCGTTCTATCTATCGATAATTGGCACGAATAAGTTCAATTCGATGTTTCCAACCGTTCTGTATCGACGGTAGGTAAGGATTCACTTCCCAGCTCACGCAATCGTTCTTTCTATCGATAATTGGCACGAATACGTGATATTCGATGTTTGCAATCGTTCTCCATCGACGGTAGAGAAGGATTCACTTCCCAGTTCCCGCAATCGTTCTTGAAATCGTCAATTGGCACGAATACGTGATATTCGATGTATCCAATCGTTCTGCATCAAAGGTAGATAAGGATTCACTTACCAGCTCCCGCCATCGTTCTATCTATCGATAATTGGCACGAATACGAGATATTCGATGTTTCCAATCGTTCTGCATCGACGGTAGGTAAGGATTCACTTCCCAGCTCCCACAATCGTTCTTTCTATCGATAATTGGCACGAATACATGACATTCGATGTTTCCAATCGTTTTGCATTGACGGTAGGTAAGGATTCACTTCCCAGCTCCCACAATCGTTCTTTCTATCGATAATTTTCACGAATACGTGATATTCGATGTTTCCAATCATCTGCACCGACGGTAGGTAAGGATTCACTTCCCAGCTCCCGCAATCTTTCTTTGTATCGATAATTGGCACGAATAAGTTCAATTCGATGTTACCAATCCTTCTGTATCGACGGTAGGTAAAGATTCACTTCCCAGCTCACGCAATCGTTCTTTCTATCGATAATTGGCACGAATACGTGATATTCGATGTTTGCAATCGTTCTCCATCGACGGTAGAAAAGGATTCACTTCCCAGTTCCCGCAATCGTTCTTGAAATCATCAATTGGCACGAATACGGGATATTCGATGTTTCCAATCGTTCTGCATCGACGGTAGGTAAGGATTCACTTCCCAGCTCACGCAATCGTTCTTTCTATCGATAATTGGCACGAATACGTGATATTCGATGTTTGCAATCGTTCTCCATCGACGGTAGAGAAGGATTCACTTCCCAGTTCCCGCAATCGTTCTTGAAATCGTCAATTGGCACGAATACGTGATATTCGATGTATCCAATCGTTCTGCATCAAAGGTAGATAAGGATTCACTTACCAGCTCCCGCCATCGTTCTATCTATCGATAATTGGCACGAATACGAGATATTCGATGTTTCCAATCGTTTGGCATCGACGGTAGGTAAGGATTCACTTCCCAGCTCCCACAATCGTTCTTTCTATCGATAATTGGCACGAATACATGACATTCGATGTTTCCAATCGTTTTGCATTGACGGTAGGTAAGGATTCACTTCCCAGCTCCCACAATCGTTCTTTCTATCGATAATTTTCACGAATACGTGATATTCGATGTTTCCAATCATCTGCATCGACGGTAGGTAAGGATTCACTTCCCAGCTCCCGCAATCTTTCTTTGTATCGATAATTGGCACGAATAAGTTCAATTCGATGTTACCAATCCTTCTGTATCGACGGTAGGTAAAGATTCACTTCCCAGCTCACGCAATCGTTCTTTCTATCGATAATTGGCACGAATACGTGATATTCGATGTTTGCAATCGTTCTCCATCGACGGTAGAAAAGGATTCACTTCCCAGTTCCCGCAATCGTTCTTGAAATCATCAATTGGCACGAATACGTGATATTCGATGTATCCAATCGTTCTGCATCGAAGGTAGATAAGGATTCACTTACCAGCTCCCGCAATCGTTCTATCTATCGATAATTGGCACGAATACGGGATATTCGATGTTTCCAATCGTTCTGCATCGACGGTAGGTAAGGATTCACTTCCCAGCTCCCGCAATCGTTCTTTCTATCGTTAACTGGCACGAATACATGATATTCGATGTTTCCAATCGGTTTGCATTGACGGTAGGTAAGGGTTCATTTCCCAGCGCCCGCAATCGTTCTTACTATCGATAATTGGCACGAATACGTGATATTTGATCTTTCCAATCGTTTTGCATCGACGGTAGGTAAGGATTCATTTCCCAGCGCCCGCAATCGTTCTTTCTATGGATAATTGGAACGAATACGTGATATTCGATGTTTCCAATCGTTCTGCATCGACGGTAGACAAGGATTTTCTTTCCAGCTCCCGCAATCTTTCTTTGTATCGATAATTGGCACGAATAAGTTATAGTCGATGTTTCCAATCGTTCTGTATCAACGGTAGGTAAGGATTCGCTTCCCAGCTACCGCAATCGTTCTATCTATCGATAATTGGCACGAATACGAGATATTCGATGTTTCCAATCGTTCTGCATCGACGGTAGATAAGGATTCATTTCCCAGCGCCCGCAATCGTTCGTTCTATCGATAATTGGCATGAATACGTGATATTCGATGTTTCCAATCGTTGTGTATCGCCGGTAGGTAAGGATAGACTTCTCAGCTACCGCAATCGTTCTTTCTATCGATAATTGGCACGAATACGTGATATTCGATGTTTCCAATCGTTCTGCATCGACGGTAGGTAAGGATTCACATCCCAGCTCCCGCAATCGTTCTTTCTATCGATAATTGGCACGAATACATGATATTCGATGTTTCCAATCGTTTTGCATCGACGGTAGGTATGGATTCATTTCCCAGCTCCCGCAATCGTTCTTTCTATCGATAATTGGCCCGAATACGTGATATTCGATGTTTGCAATCGTTCTCCATCGACGGCAGAGAAGGATTCACTTCCCAGCTCACGCAATCGTTCTTTCTATCGATAATTGGCACGAATACGTGATATTCGATGTTTGCAATCGTTCTCCATCGACGGTAGAAAAGGATTCACTTCCCAGTTCCCGCAATCGTTCTTGAAATCATCAATTGGCACGAATACGTGATATTCGATGTATCCAATCGTTCTGCATCGAAGGTAGATAAGGATTCACTTACCAGCTCCCGCAATCGTTCTATCTATCGATAATTGGCACGAATACGGGATATTCGATGTTTCCAATCGTTCTGCATCGACGGTAGGTAAGGATTCACTTCCCAGCTCCCGCAATCGTTCTTTCTATCGTTAACTGGCACGAATACATGATATTCGATGTTTCCAATCGGTTTGCATTGACGGTAGGTAAGGGTTCATTTCCCAGCGCCCGCAATCGTTCTTACTATCGATAATTGGCACGAATACGTGATATTTGATCTTTCCAATCGTTTTGCATCGACGGTAGGTAAGGATTCATTTCCCAGCGCCCGCAATCGTTCTTTCTATCGATAATTGGAACGAATACGTGATATTCGATGTTTCCAATCGTTCTGCATCGACGGTAGACAAGGATTTTCTTTCCAGCTCCCGCAATCTTTCTTTGTATCGATAATTGGCACGAATAAGTTATAGTCGATGTTTCCAATCGTTCTGTATCAACGGTAGGTAAGGATTCGCTTCCCAGCTACCGCAATCGTTCTATCTATCGATAATTGGCACGAATACGAGATATTCGATGTTTCCAATCGTTCTGCATCGACGGTAGATAAGGATTCATTTCCCAGCGCCCGCAATCGTTCGTTCTATCGATAATTGGCATGAATACGTGATATTCGATGTTTCCAATCGTTCTGCATCGACGGTAGGTAAGGATTCACTTCCCAGCTCGCGCAATCGTTCTTTCTATCGATAATTGGCACGAATACATGATATTCGATGTTTCCAATCGTTTTGCATCGACGGTAGGTATGGATTCATTTCCCAGCTCCCGCAATCGTTCTTTCTATCGATAATTGGCCCGAATACGTGATATTCGATGTTTGCAATCGTTCTCCATCGACGGCAGAGAAGGATTCACTTCCCAGCTCCCGTAATCGTTCTTTCTATCGATAATTGGCACGAATACATGATATTCGATGTTTCCAATCGTTTTGCATTGACGGTGGGTAAGGAATCATTTCCCAGCTCCCGCAATCGTTCTATCTATCGATAATTGGCACGAATACGGGATATTCGATGTTTCCAATCGTTCTGCATCGACGGTAGGTAAGGATTCACTTCCCAGCTCCCGCAATCGTTCTTTCTATCGATAATTGGCACGAATACATGATATTCGATGTTTCCAATCGTTTTGCATTGACGGTAGGTAAGGGTTCATTTCCCAGCGCCCGCAATCGTTCTTACCATCGATAATTGGCACGAATACGTGATATTTGATCTTTCCAATCGTTTTGCATCGACGGTAGGTAAGGATTCATTTCCCAGCGCCCGCAATCGTTCTTTCTATCGATAATTGGAACGAATACGTGATATTCGATGTTTCCAATCGTTCTGCATCGACGGTAGACAAGGATTCACTTTCCAGCTCCCGCAATCTTTCTTTGTATCGATAATTGGCACGAATAAGTTATAGTCGATGTTTCCAATCGTTCTGTATCAACGGTAGGTAAGGATTCGCTTCCCAGCTACCGCAATCGTTCTACCTATCGATAATTGGCACGAATACGAGATATTCGATGTTTCCAATCGTTCTGCATCGACGGTAGATAAGGATTCATTTCCCAGCGCCCGCAATCGTTCGTTCTATCGATAATTGGCACGAATACGTGATATTCGATGTTTCCAATCGTTCTGCATCGACGGTAGGTAAGGATTCACTTCCCAGCTCCCGCAATCGTTCTTTCTATCGATAATTGGCACGAATACATGATATTCGATGTTTCCAATCGTTTTGCATCGACGGTAGGTATGGATTCATTTCCCAGCTCCCGCAATCGTTCTTTCTATCGATAATTGGCCCGAATACGTGATATTCGATGTTTGCAATCGTTCTCCATCGACGGCAGAGAAGGATTCACTTCCCAGCTCCCGTAATCGTTCTTTCTATCGATAATTGGCACGAATACATGATATTCGATGTTTCCAATCGTTTTGCATTGACGGTGGGTAAGGAATCATTTCCCAGCGCCCGCAATCGTTCTTTCTATCGATAATTGGCACGAATACGTGATATTCGATGTTTCCAATCGTTCTGCATCGACGGTAGGTAAGAATTCACTTCCCACCTCCCGCAATCGTTCTATCTATCGATAATTGGCACGAATACGAGATATTCGATGTTTCCAATCATCTGCATCGACGGTAGGTAAGAATTCACTTCCCACCTCCCGCAATCGTTCTATCTATCAATAATTGGCACGAATAAGTTCAATTCGATGTTTCCAATCGTTCTGTATCGACGGTAGAGAAGGATTCACTTCCCAGTTCCCGCAATCGTTCTTGAAATCGTCAATTGGCACGAATACGTGATATTCGATGTATCCAATCGTTCTGCATCAAAGGTAGATAAGGATTCACTTACCAGCTCCCGCCATCGTTCTATCTATCGATAATTGGCACGAATACGAGATATTCGATGTTTCCAATCGTTCTGCATCGACGGTAGGTAAGGATTCACTTCCCAGCTCCCACAATCGTTCTTTCTATCGATAATTGGCACGAATACATGACATTCGATGTTTCCAATCGTTTTGCATTGACGGTAGGTAAGGATTCACTTCCCAGCTCCCACAATCGTTCTTTCTATCGATAATTTTCACGAATACCTGATATTCGACGTTTCCAATCATCTGCATCGACGGTAGGTAAGGATTCACTTCCCAGCTCCCGCAATCTTTCTTTGTATCGATAATTGGCACGAATAAGTTCAATTCGATGTTACCAATCCTTCTGTATCGACGGTAGGTAAAGATTCACTTCCCAGCTCACGCAATCGTTCTTTCTATCGATAATTGGCACGAATACGTGATATTCGATGTTCGCAATCGTTCTCCATCGACGGTAGAAAAGGATTCACTTCCCAGTTCCCGCAATCGTTCTTGAAATCATCAATTGGCACGAATACGTGATATTCGATGTATCCAATCGTTCTGCATCGAAGGTAGATAAGGATTCACTTACCAGCTCCCGCAATCGTTCTATCTATCGATAATTGGCACGAATACGGGATATTCGATGTTTCCAATCGTTCAGCATCGACGGTAGGTAAGGATTCACTTCCCAGCTCACGCAATCGTTCTTTCTATCGATAATTGGCACGAATACGTGATATTCGATGTTTGCAATCGTTCTCCATCGACGGTAGAGAAGGATTCACTTCCCAGTTCCCGCAATCGTTCGTTCTATCGATAATTGGCATGAATACGTGATATTCGATGTTTCCAATCGTTGTGTATCGCCGGTAGGTAAGGATAGACTTCTCAGCTACCGCAATCGTTCTTTCTATCGATAATTGGCACGAATACGTGATATTCGATGTTTCCAATCGTTCTGCATCGACGGTAGGTAAGGATTCACTTCCCAGCTCCCGCAATCGTTCTTTCTATCGATAATTGGCACGAATACATGATATTCGATGTTTCCAATCGTTTTGCATCGACGGTAGGTATGGATTCATTTCCCAGCTCCCGCAATCGTTCTTTCTATCGATAATTGGCCCAAATACGTGATATTCGATGTTTGCAATCGTTCTCCATCGACGGCAGAGAAGGATTCACTTCCCAGCTCACGCAATCGTTCTTTCTATCGATAATTGGCACGAATACGTGATATTCGATGTTTGCAATCGTTCTCCATCGACGGTAGAAAAGGATTCACTTCCCAGTTCCCGCAATCGTTCTTGAAATCATCAATTGGCACGAATACGTGATATTCGATGTATCCAATCGTTCTGCATCGAAGGTAGATAAGGATTCACTTACCAGCTCCCGCAATCGTTCTATCTATCGATAATTGGCACGAATACGGGATATTCGATGTTTCCAATCGTTCTGCATCGACGGTAGGTAAGGATTCACTTCCCAGCTCCCGCAATCGCTCTTTCTATCGTTAACTGGCACGAATACATGATATTCGATGTTTCCAATCGGTTTGCATTGACGGTAGGTAAGGGTTCATTTCCCAGCGCCCGCAATCGTTCTTACTATCGATAATTGGCACGAATACGTGATATTTGATCTTTCCAATCGTTTTGCATCGACGGTAGGTAAGGATTCATTTCCCAGCGCCCGCAATCGTTCTTTCTATCGATAATTGGAACGAATACGTGATATTCGATGTTTCCAATCGTTCTGCATCGACGGTAGACAAGGATTTTCTTTCCAGCTCCCGCAATCTTTCTTTGTATCGATAATTGGCACGAATAAGTTATAGTCGATGTTTCCAATCGTTCTGTATCAACGGTAGGTAAGGATTCGCTTCCCAGCTACCGCAATCGTTCTATCTATCGATAATTGGCACGAATACGAGATATTCGATGTTTCCAATCGTTCTGCATCGACGGTAGATAAGGATTCATTTCCCAGCGCCCGCAATCGTTCGTTCTATCGATAATTGGCATGAATACGTGATATTCGATGTTTCCAATCGTTCTGCATCGACGGTAGGTAAGGATTCACTTCCCAGCTCGCGCAATCGTTCTTTCTATCGATAATTGGCACGAATACATGATATTCGATGTTTCCAATCGTTTTGCATCGACGGTAGGTATGGATTCATTTCCCAGCTCCCGCAATCGTTCTTTCTATCGATAATTGGCCCGAATACGTGATATTCGATGTTTGCAATCGTTCTCCATCGACGGCAGAGAAGGATTCACTTCCCAGCTCCCGTAATCGTTCTTTCTATCGATAATTGGCACGAATACATGATATTCGATGTTTCCAATCGTTCTGCATCGACGGTAGACAAGGATTTTCTTTCCAGCTCCCGCAATCTTTCTTTGTATCGATAATTGGCACGAATAAGTTATAGTCGATGTTTCCAATCGTTCTGTATCAACGGTAGGTAAGGATTCGCTTCCCAGCTACCGCAATCGTTCTATCTATCGATAATTGGCACGAATACGAGATATTCGATGTTTCCAATCGTTCTGCATCGACGGTAGATAAGGATTCATTTCCCAGCGCCCGCAATCGTTCGTTCTATCGATAATTGGCATGAATACGTGATATTCGATGTTTCCAATCGTTCTGCATCGACGGTAGGTAAGGATTCACTTCCCAGCTCGCGCAATCGTTCTTTCTATCGATAATTGGCACGAATACATGATATTCGATGTTTCCAATCGTTTTGCATCGACGGTAGGTATGGATTCATTTCCCAGCTCCCGCAATCGTTCTTTCTATCGATAATTGGCCCGAATACGTGATATTCGATGTTTGCAATCGTTCTCCATCGACGGCAGAGAAGGATTCACTTCCCAGCTCCCGTAATCGTTCTTTCTATCGATAATTGGCACGAATACATGATATTCGATGTTTCCAATCGTTTTGCATTGACGGTGGGTAAGGAATCATTTCCCAGCTCCCGCAATCGTTCTATCTATCGATAATTGGCACGAATACGGGATATTCGATGTTTCCAATCGTTCTGCATCGACGGTAGGTAAGGATTCACTTCCCAGCTCCCGCAATCGTTCTTTCTATCGATAATTGGCACGAATACATGATATTCGATGTTTCCAATCGTTTTGCATTGACGGTAGGTAAGGGTTCATTTCCCAGCGCCCGCAATCGTTCTTACCATCGATAATTGGCACGAATACGTGATATTTGATCTTTCCAATCGTTTTGCATCGACGGTAGGTAAGGATTCATTTCCCAGCGCCCGCAATCGTTCTTTCTATCGATAATTGGAACGAATACGTGATATTCGATGTTTCCAATCGTTCTGCATCGACGGTAGACAAGGATTCACTTTCCAGCTCCCGCAATCTTTCTTTGTATCGATAATTGGCACGAATAAGTTATAGTCGATGTTTCCAATCGTTCTGTATCAACGGTAGGTAAGGATTCGCTTCCCAGCTACCGCAATCGTTCTACCTATCGATAATTGGCACGAATACGAGATATTCGATGTTTCCAATCGTTCTGCATCGACGGTAGATAAGGATTCATTTCCCAGCGCCCGCAATCGTTCGTTCTATCGATAATTGGCACGAATACGTGATATTCGATGTTTCCAATCGTTCTGCATCGACGGTAGGTAAGGATTCACTTCCCAGCTCCCGCAATCGTTCTTTCTATCGATAATTGGCACGAATACATGATATTCGATGTTTCCAATCGTTTTGCATCGACGGTAGGTATGGATTCATTTCCCAGCTCCCGCAATCGTTCTTTCTATCGATAATTGGCCCGAATACGTGATATTCGATGTTTGCAATCGTTCTCCATCGACGGCAGAGAAGGATTCACTTCCCAGTTCCCGCAATCGTTCTTGAAATCGTCAATTGGCACGAATACGTGATATTCGATGTTTCCAATCGTTCTGCAGCGACGGTAGGTAAGGATTCTCTTCCCAGCTCCCGCAATCGTTCTTTCTATCAATAATTGGCACGAATACGTGATATTCGATGTTTCCAATCTTCTGCATCGACGGTAGGTAAGGATTCTCTTCCCAGCTCCCGCAATCGTTCTTTCTATCAATAATTGGCACGAATACGTGATATTCGATGTTTCCAATCTTCTGCATCGACGGTAGATAAGGATTCACTTCCCAGCTCCCGCAATCGTTCTATCTATCGATAATTGGCACGAATACGAGATATTCGATGTTTCCAATCGTTCTGCATCGATAGTAGAAAAGGATTCACTTTCCAGCTCCCGCAATCTTTCTTTGTATCCATAATTGGCACGAATAAGTTCTATTCGATGTTTCCAATCGTTCTGTATCGACGGTAGGTAAGGATTCACTTCCCAGCTCCCGCAATCGGTCTTTCTATCGATAATTGGCACGAATACGTGATAATCGATGTTTGCAATCGTTCTCCATCGACGGTAGAGAAGGATTCACTTCCCAGTTCCCGCAATCCTTCTTGAAATCGTCAATTGGCACGAATACGTGATATTCGATGTTTCCAATCGTTCTGCAGCGACGGTAGGTAAGGATTCTCTTCCCAGCTCCCGCAATCGTTCTTTCTATCAATAATTGGCACGAATACGTGATATTCGATGTTTCGAATCGTTCTGCATCGACGGTAGATAAGGATTCACGTCCCAGCTCCCGCAATCGTTCTTTCTATCGATAATTGACACCCATACTTGATATTCGATGTTTCAAATCGTTCTGGATCGACGATATGTAAGGATTCACTTCCCAGCCCTAGCAATCGTTCTTTCTATCGATAATTGGCACGAATACGTGATATTCGATGTTTCGAATCGTTCTGCATCGACGGTAGATAAGGATTCACTTCCCAGCTCCCGCAATCGTTCTTTCTATCGATAATTGGCACGCATACGTGCTATTCGATTTTTCCAATCGTTCTGCATGGACGGTAGATAAGGATTCACTTCCCAGCTCCCGCAATCGTTCTTTCTATCAATAATTGGCACGAATACGAGATATTCGATGTTTCCAATCGTTCTGCATCGATAGTAGAAAAGGATTCACTTTCCAGCTCCCGCAATCTTTCTTTGTATCCATAATTGGCACGAATAAGTTCTATTCGATGTTTCCAATCGTTCTGTATCGACGGTAGGTAAGGATTCACTTCCCAGCTCCCGCAATCGGTCTTTCTATCGATAATTGGCACGAATACGTGATAATCGATGTTTGCAATCGTTCTCCATCGACGGTAGAGAAGGATTCACTTCCCAGTTCCCGCAATCGTTCTTGAAATCGTCAATTGGCACGAATACGTGATATTCGATGTTTCCAATCGTTCTGCAGCGACGGTAGGTAAGGATTCTCTTCCCAGCTCCCGCAATCGTTGTTTCTATCAATAATTGGCACGAATACGTGATATTCGATGTTTCCAATCGTTCTGCATCGACGGTAGGTAAGGATTCACTTCCGAGCTCCCGCAATCGTTCTTTCTACCGATAATTGCTACGAATACGTGATATTCGACGATTCCAATCGTTTTGCATCGGCGGTAGGTAAGGATTCATTTCCCAGCTCCCGCAATCGTTCTTTCTATCGATAATTGGCACGAATACGTTATATTCGATGTTTCCAATCGTTGTGTATCGCCGGTAGGTAAGGATAGACTTCTCAGCTCCCGCAATCGTTCTTTCTATCGATAATTGGCACGAATACGTGATATTCGATGTTTCCAATCGTTCTGCATCGACGGTAGGTAAGGATTCACTTCCCAGCTCCCGCAATCGTTCTTTCTATCGATAATTGGCACGAATACATGATATTCGATGTTTCCAATCGTTTTGCATTGACGGTGGGTAAGGAATCATTTCCCAGCGCCTGCAATCGCTCTTTCTATCGATAATTGGCACGAATACGTGATATTCGATGTTTCCAATCGTTCTGCATCAACGGTAGGTAAGAATTCACTTACCACCTCCCGCAATCGTTCTATCTATCGATAATTGGCACGAATACGAGATATTCGATGTTTCCAATCATCTGCATCGACGGTAGGTAAGAATTCACTTCCCACCTCCCGCAATCGTTCTATCTATCGATAATTGGCACGAATAAGTTCAATTCGATGTTTCCAATCGTTCTGTATCGACGGTAGGTAAGGATTCCCTTCCCAGCTCACGCAATCGTTCTTTCTATCGATAATTGGCACGAATACGTGATATTCGATGTTTGCAATCGTTCTCCATCGACGGTAGAGAAGGATTCACTTCCCAGTTCCCGCAATCGTTCTTGAAATCGTCAATTGGCACGAATACGTGATATACGATGTATCCAATCGTTCTGCATCGAAGGTAGATAAGGATTCACTTACCAGCTCCCGCCATCGTTCTATCTATCGATAATTGGCACGAACACGAGATATTCGATGTTTCCAATCGTTCTGCATCGACGGTAGGTAAGGATTCACTTCCCAGCTCCCACAATCGTTCTTTCTATCGATAATTGGCACGAATACATGACATTCCATGTTTCCAATCGTTTTGCATTGACGGTAGGTAAGGGTTCATTTCCCAGCGCCCGCAAACGTTCTTACTATCGATAATTGGCACGAATACGTGATATTTGATCTTTCCAATCGGTTTGCATCGACGGTAGGTAAGGATTCATTTCCCAGCGCCCGCAATCGTTCTTTCTATCGATAATTGGAACGAATACGTGATATTCGATGTTTCCAATCGTTCTGCATCGACGGTAGATAAGGATTCACTTCCCAGCTCCCGCAATCGTTCTTTCTATCGATAATTTTCACGAATACGTGATATTCGATGTTTCCAATCATATGCATCGACGGTAGGTAAGGATTCACTTCCCAGCTCCCGCAATCGTTCTTTCTATCGATAATTTTGACGAATACGTGATATTCGATGTTTCCAATCTTCTGCATCGACGGTAGGTAAGAATTCACTTCCCAGCTCCCGCAATCGTTCTATCTATCGATAATTGGCACGAATACGAGATATTCGATGTTTCCAATCGTTCTGCATCGATAGTAGAAAAGGATTCACTTTCCAGCTCCCGCAATCTTTCTTTGTATCGATAATTGGCACGAATAAGTTCAATTCGATGTTACCAATCGTTCTGTATCGACGGTAGGTAAAGATTCACTTCCCAGCTCACGCAATTGTTCTTTCTATCGATAATTGGCACGAATACGTGATATTCGATGTTTGCAATCGTTCTCCATCGACGGTAGAGAAGGATTCACTTCCCAGTTCCCGCAATCGTTCTTGAAATCATCAATTGGCACGAATACGTGATATTCGATGTATCCAATCGTTCTGCATCGAAGGTAGATAAGGATTCACTTACCAGCTCCCGCAATCGTTCTATCTATCGATAATTGGCACGAATACATGATATTCGATGTTTCCAATCGTTTTGCATTGACGGTAGGTAAGGGTTCATTTCCCAGCGCCCGCAATCGGTCTTACTATCGATAATTGGCACGAATACGTGATATTTGATCTTTCCAATCGTTTTGCATCGACGGTAGGTAAGGATTCATTTCCCAGCGCCCGCAATCGTTCTTTCTATCGATAATTGGAACGAATACGTGATATTCGATGTTTCCAATCGTTCTGCATCGACGGTAGACAAGGATTCACTTTCCAGCTCCCGCAATCTTTCTTTGTATCGATAATTGGCACGAATAAGTTATATTCGATGTTTCCAATCGTTCTGTGTCAACGGTAGGTAAGGATTCGCTTCCCAGCTACCGCAATCGTTCTATCTATCGATAATTGGAACGAATACGAGATATTCGATGTTTCTAATCGTTCTGCATCGACGGTAGATAAGGATTCATTTCCCAGCGCCCGCAATCGTTCGTTCTATCGATAATTGGCACGAATACGTGATATTCGATGTTTCCAATCGTTCTGCATCGACGGTAGGTAAGGATTCACTTCCCAGCTCCCGCAATCGTTCTTTCTATCGATAATTGGCACGAATACGTGATATTCGATGTTTCCAATCGTACTGCATCGACGGTAGGTAAGGATTCACTTCCCAGCTCCCGCAATCGTTCTTGAAATCGTCAATTGGCACGAATACGTTATATACGATGTATCCAATCGTTCTGCATCGAAGGTAGATAAGGATTCACTTACCAGCTCCCGCCATCGTTCTATCTATCGATAATTGGCACGAATACGAGATATTCGATGTTTCCAATCGTTCTGCATCGACGGTAGGTAAGGATTCACTTCCCAGCTCCCACAATCGTTCTTTCTATCGATAATTGGCACGAATACATGACATTCGATGTTTCCAATCGTTTTGCATTGACGGTAGGTAAGGGTTCATTTCCCAGCGCCCGCAAACGTTCTTACTATCGATAATTGGCACGAATACGTGATATTTGATCTTTCCAATCGTATTGCATCGACGGTAGGTAAGGATTCATTTCCCAGCGCCCGCAATCGTTCTTTCTATCGATAATTGGAACGAATACGTGATATTCGATGTTTCCAATAATTCTGCATCGACGGTAGATAACGATTCACTTCCCAGCTCCCGCAATCGTTCTTTCTATCGATAATTTTCACGAATACGTGATATTCGATGTTTCCAATCATATGCATCGACGGTAGGTAAGGATTCACTTCCCAGCTCCCGCAATCGTTCTTTCTATCGATAATTTTCACAAATACGTGATATTCGATGTTTCCAATCTTCTGCATCGACGGTAGGTAAGAATTCACTTCCCAGCTCCCGCAATCGTTCTATCTATCGATAATTGGCACGAATACGAGATATTCGATGTTTCCAATCGTTCTGCATCGATAGTAGAAAAGGATTCACTTTCCAGCTCCCGCAATCTTTCTTTGTATCGATAATTGGCACGAATAAGTTCAATTTGATGTTACCAATCGTTCTGTATCGACGGTAGGTAAAGATTCACTTCCCAGCTCACGCAATCGTTCTTTCTATCGATAATTGGCACGAATACGTGATATTCGATGTATCCAATCGTTCTGCATCGAAGGTAGATAAGGATTCACTTACCAGCTCCCGCAATCGTTCTATCTATCGATAATTGGCACGAATACGTGATATTCAATGTTTCCAATCGTTCTGCATCGACGGTAGGTAAGGATTCACTTCCCAGCTCCCGCAATCGTTCTTTCTATCGATAATTGGCACGAATACGTGATATTCGATGTTTCCAATCGTACTGCATCGACGGTAGGTAAGGATTCACTTCCCAGCTCCCGCAATCGTTCTTTCTAACGATAATTGGCACGAATACGTGATATTCGAAGTTTCCAATCGTTCTGTATCGACGGTAGATAAGGATTCACTTATCAGCTCCCGCAATCGTTCTTTCTATCGATAATTGGCACGCATACATGATATTCGATGTATCCAATCGTTCTGCATCGACGGTAGGTAAGGATTCACTTCCCAGCTGCCGCAATCGTTCTTTCTATCGATAATTGGCACGAATACGTGATATTCGATGCTTAAGATCGTTCTCCATCGACGGTAGAGAAGGATTCAGTTCCCAGCTCCCGCAATCGTTCTTTCTATCGATAATTGGCACGAATACAGGATATTCGATGTTTACCATCGTTCTGCATTGACGGTATGTAAGGATTCATTTCCCAGCTCCCGAAATCGTTCTTTCTATCGATAATTGGCACGAATACCTGATATTTGATCTTTCCAATCGTTTTGCATCGGCGGTAGGTAAGGATTCATTTCCCAGCTCCCGCAATCGTTCTTTCTATCGATAATTGGCCCGAATACGTGATATTCGATGTTTGTAATCGTTCTCCATCGACGGTAGGTAAGGATTCATTTCCCAGCTCCCGCAATCGTTCTTTCTATCGATAATTGGCACGAATACGTGATATTCGATGTTTCCAATCGTTCTGCATCGACGGTAGGTAAGGATTCACTTCCCAGCTCCTGCAATCGTTCTTTCTATCGATAATTGGCACGAATACATGATATTCGATGTATCCAATCGTTCTGCATCGACGGTAGGTAAGGATTCACTTCCCAGCTGCCGCAATCGTTCTTTCTATCGATAATTGGCACGAATACGTGATATTCGATGCTTAAGATCGTTCTCCATCGACGGTAGAGAAGGATTCAGTTCCCAGCTCCCGCAATCGTTCTTTCTATCGATAATTGGCACGAATACAGGATATTCGATGTTTACCATCGTTCTGCATTGACGGTATGTAAGGATTCATTTCCCAGCTCCCGAAATCGTTCTTTCTATCGATAATTGGCACGAATACCTGATATTTGATCTTTCCAATCGTTTTGCATCGGCGGTAGGTAAGGATTCATTTCCCAGCTCCCGCAATCGTTCTTTCTATCGATAATTGGCCCGAATACGTGATATTCGTTGTTTGTAATCGTTCTCCATCGACGGCAGAGAAGGATTCACTTCCCAGATCCCGCAATCGTTCTTTCTATCGATAATTGGCACGAATACATGATATTCGATGTTTCCAATCGTTTTGCATTGACGGTGGGTAAGGAATCATTTCCCGGCGCCCGCAATCGTTCTTTCTATCGATAATTGGCACGAATACGTGATATTCGATGTTTCCAATCGTTCTGCATCGACGGTAGGTAAGGATTCACTTCCCAGCTCCCACAATCGTTCTTTCTATCGATAATTGGCACGAATACATGACATTCGATGTTTCCAATCGTTTTGCATTGACGGTAGGTAAGGGTTCATTTCCCAGCGCCCGCAAACGTTCTTACTATCGATAATTGGCACGAATACGTGATATTTGATCTTTCCAATCGTATTGCATCGACGGTAGGTAAGGATTCATTTCCCAGCGCCCGCAATCGTTCTTTCTATCGATAATTGGAACGAATACGTGATATTCGATGTTTCCAATAATTCTGCATCGACGGTAGATAACGATTCACTTCCCAGCTCCCGCAATCGTTCTTTCTATCGATAATTTTCACGAATACGTGATATTCGATGTTTCCAATCATATGCATCGACGGTAGGTAAGGATTCACTTCCCAGCTCCCGCAATCGTTCTTTCTATCGATAATTTTCACAAATACGTGATATTCGATGTTTCCAATCTTCTGCATCGACGGTAGGTAAGAATTCACTTCCCAGCTCCCGCAATCGTTCTATCTATCGATAATTGGCACGAATACGAGATATTCGATGTTTCCAATCGTTCTGCATCGATAGTAGAAAAGGATTCACTTTCCAGCTCCCGCAATCTTTCTTTGTATCGATAATTGGCACGAATAAGTTCAATTTGATGTTACCAATCGTTCTGTATCGACGGTAGGTAAAGATTCACTTCCCAGCTCACGCAATCGTTCTTTCTATCGATAATTGGCACGAATACGTGATATTCGATGTATCCAATCGTTCTGCATCGAAGGTAGATAAGGATTCACTTACCAGCTCCCGCAATCGTTCTATCTATCGATAATTGGCACGAATACGTGATATTCAATGTTTCCAATCGTTCTGCATCGACGGTAGGTAAGGATTCACTTCCCAGCTCCCGCAATCGTTCTTTCTATCGATAATTGGCACGAATACGTGATATTCGATGTTTCCAATCGTACTGCATCGACGGTAGGTAAGGATTCACTTCCCAGCTCCCGCAATCGTTCTTTCTAACGATAATTGGCACGAATACGTGATATTCGAAGTTTCCAATCGTTCTGTATCGACGGTAGATAAGGATTCACTTATCAGCTCCCGCAATCGTTCTTTCTATCGATAATTGGCACGCATACATGATATTCGATGTATCCAATCGTTCTGCATCGACGGTAGGTAAGGATTCACTTCCCAGCTGCCGCAATCGTTCTTTCTATCGATAATTGGCACGAATACGTGATATTCGATGCTTAAGATCGTTCTCCATCGACGGTAGAGAAGGATTCAGTTCCCAGCTCCCGCAATCGTTCTTTCTATCGATAATTGGCACGAATACAGGATATTCGATGTTTACCATCGTTCTGCATTGACGGTATGTAAGGATTCATTTCCCAGCTCCCGAAATCGTTCTTTCTATCGATAATTGGCACGAATACCTGATATTTGATCTTTCCAATCGTTTTGCATCGGCGGTAGGTAAGGATTCATTTCCCAGCTCCCGCAATCGTTCTTTCTATCGATAATTGGCCCGAATACGTGATATTCGATGTTTGTAATCGTTCTCCATCGACGGTAGGTAAGGATTCATTTCCCAGCTCCCGCAATCGTTCTTTCTATCGATAATTGGCACGAATACGTGATATTCGATGTTTCCAATCGTTCTGCATCGACGGTAGGTAAGGATTCACTTCCCAGCTCCTGCAATCGTTCTTTCTATCGATAATTGGCACGAATACATGATATTCGATGTATCCAATCGTTCTGCATCGACGGTAGGTAAGGATTCACTTCCCAGCTGCCGCAATCGTTCTTTCTATCGATAATTGGCACGAATACGTGATATTCGATGCTTAAGATCGTTCTCCATCGACGGTAGAGAAGGATTCAGTTCCCAGCTCCCGCAATCGTTCTTTCTATCGATAATTGGCACGAATACAGGATATTCGATGTTTACCATCGTTCTGCATTGACGGTATGTAAGGATTCATTTCCCAGCTCCCGAAATCGTTCTTTCTATCGATAATTGGCACGAATACCTGATATTTGATCTTTCCAATCGTTTTGCATCGGCGGTAGGTAAGGATTCATTTCCCAGCTCCCGCAATCGTTCTTTCTATCGATAATTGGCCCGAATACGTGATATTCGTTGTTTGTAATCGTTCTCCATCGACGGCAGAGAAGGATTCACTTCCCAGATCCCGCAATCGTTCTTTCTATCGATAATTGGCACGAATACATGATATTCGATGTTTCCAATCGTTTTGCATTGACGGTGGGTAAGGAATCATTTCCCGGCGCCCGCAATCGTTCTTTCTATCGATAATTGGCACGAATACGTGATATTCGATGTTTCCAATCGTTCTGCATCGATAGTAGAAAAGGATTCACTTTCCAGCTCCCGCAATCTTTCTTTGTATCGATAATTGGCACGAATAAGTTCTATTCGATGTTTCCAATCGTTCTGTATCGACGGTAGGTAAGGATTCACTTCCCAGCTCCCGCAATCGTTTTTTCTATCAATAATTGGCACGAATACGTGATATTCGATGTTTCCAATCGTTCTGCATCGACGGTAGATAAGGATTCACTTCCCAGCTCCCGCAATCGTTCTTTCTATCGATAATTTTCACGAATACGTGATATTCGATGTTTCCAATCATCTGCATCGACGGTAGGTAAGCATTCACTTCCCACCTCCCGCAATCGTTCTATCTATCGATAATTGGCACGAATACGTGATATTCGATGTTTGCAATCGTTCTCCATCGACGGTAGAGAAGGATTCACTTCCCAGTTCCCGCAATCGTTCTTGAAATCGTCAATTGGCACGAATACGTGATATTCGATGTATCCAATCGTTCTGCATCGAAGGTAGATAAGGATTCACTTACCAGCTCCCGCCATCGTTCTATCTATCGATAATTGGCACGAATACGAGATAATCGATGTTTCCAATCGTTTTGCATCGACGGTAGGTATGGATTCATTTCCCAGCTCCCGCAATCGTTCTTTCTATCGATAATTGGCACGAATACGAGATATTCGATGTTTCGAATCGTTCTGCATCGATAGTAGAAAAGGATTCACTTTCCAGCTCCCGCAATCTTTCTGTGTATCCATAATTGGCACGAATAAGTTCAATTCGATGTTTCCAATCGTTCTGCATCGGCGGTACGTAAGGATTCACTTCCCAGCTGCCGCAATCGTTCTTTCTATCGATAATTGGCACGAATACGTGATATTCGATGCTTGCAATCGTTCTCCATCGACGGTAGAGAAGGATTCACTTCCCAGCTCCCGCAATCGTTCTTTCTGTCGATAATTGGCACGCATACGTGCTAATCGATGTTTGCAATCGTTCTTCATCGACGGTAGAGAAGGATTCACTTCCCAGTTCCCGCAATCGTTCTTGAAATCGTCAATTGGCACGAATACGTGATATTCGATGTTTCCAATCGTTCTGCATCGACGGTAGATAAGGATTCACTTCCCAGCTCCCGCAATCGTTCTTTCTATCGATAATTGGCACGAATACAGGATATTCGATGTTTACCATCGTTCTGCATTGACGGTATGTAAGGATTCATTTCCCAGCTCCCGAAATCGTTCTTTCTATCGATAATTGGGACGCATACGTGCTATTCGATTTTTCCAATCGTTCTGCATGGACGGTAGATAAGGATTCACTTCCCAGCTCCCGCAATCGTTCTATCTATCGATAATTGGCACGAATACGAGATATTCGATGTTTCCAATCGTTCTGCATCGATAGTAGAAAAGGATTCACTTTCCAGCTCCCGCAATCTTTCTTTGTATCCATAATTGGCACGAATAAGTTCTATTCGATGTTTCCAATCGTTCTGTATCGACGGTAGGTAAGGATTCACTTCCCAGCTCCCGCAATCGGTCTTTCTATCGATAATTGGCACGAATACGTGATAATCGATGTTTGCAATCGTTCTCCATCGACGGTAGAGAAGGATTCACTTCCCAGTTCCCGCAATCGTTCTTGAAATCGTCAATTGGCACGAATACGTGATATTCGATGTTTCCAATCGTTCTGCAGCGACGGTAGGTAAGGATTCTCTTCCCAGCTCCCGCAATCGTTCTTTCTATCAATAATTGGCACGAATACGTGATATTCGATGTTTCGAATCGTTCTGCATCGACGGTAGATAAGGATTCACTTCCCAGCTCCCGCAATCGTTCTTTCTATCGATAATTGACACCCATACTTGATATTCGATGTTTCAAATCGTTCTGGATCGACGATATGTAAGGATTCACTTCCCAGCCCTAGCAATCGTTCTTTCTATCGATAATTGGCACGAATACGTGATATTCGATGTTTCGAATCGTTCTGCATCGACGGTAGATAAGGATTCACTTCCCAGCTCCCGCAATCGTTCTTTCTATCGATAATTGGCACGCATACGTGCTATTCGATTTTTCCAATCGTTCTGCATGGACGGTAGATAAGGATTCACTTCCCAGCTCCCGCAATCGTTCTTTCTATCAATAATTGGCACGAATACGAGATATTCGATGTTTCCAATCGTTCTGCATCGATAGTAGAAAAGGATTCACTTTCCAGCTCCCGCAATCTTTCTTTGTATCCATAATTGGCACGAATAAGTTCTATTCGATGTTTCCAATCGTTCTGTATCGACGGTAGGTAAGGATTCACTTCCCAGCTCCCGCAATCGGTCTTTCTATCGATAATTGGCACGAATACGTGATAATCGATGTTTGCAATCGTTCTCCATCGACGGTAGAGAAGGATTCACTTCCCAGTTCCCGCAATCGTTCTTGAAATCGTCAATTGGCACGAATACGTGATATTCGATGTTTCCAATCGTTCTGCAGCGACGGTAGGTAAGGATTCTCTTCCCAGCTCCCGCAATCGTTGTTTCTATCAATAATTGGCACGAATAAGTTCTATTCGATGTTTCCAATCGTTCTGTATCGACGGTAGGTAAGGATTCACTTCCCAGCTCCCGCAATCGGTCTTTCTATCGATAATTGGCACGAATACGTGATAATCGATGTTTGCAATCGTTCTCCATCGACGGTAGAGAAGGATTCACTTCCCAGTTCCCGCAATCGTTCTTGAAATCGTCAATTGGCACGAATACGTGATATTCGACGATTCCAATCGTTTTGCATCGGCGGTAGGTAAGGATTCATTTCCCAGCGCCCGCAATCGTTCTTTGTATCGATAATTGGCACGCATACGTGATATTCGAAGTTTGCTATCGTTCTCCATCGACGGTAGAGAAGGATTCAGTTCCCGGGTCCCGCAATCGTTCTTTCTATCAATAATTGGCACGAATACGTGATATTCGATGTTTCGAATCGTTCTGCATCGACGGTAGATAAGGATTCACTTCCCAGCTCCCGCAATCGTTCTTTCTATCGATAATTGGCACCCATACTTGATATTCGATGTTTCAAATCGTTCTGGATCGACGATATGTAAGGATTCACTTCCCAGCCCTAGCAATCGTTCTTTCTATCGATAATTGGCACGAATACGTGATATTCGATGTTTCGAATCGTTCTGCATCGACGGTAGATAAGGATTCACTTCCCAGCTCCCGCAATCGTTCTATCTATCGATAATTGGCACGAATACGAGATATTCGATGTTTCCAATCGTTCTGCATCGATAGTAGAAAAGGATTAACTTTCCAGCTCCCGCAATCTTTCTTTGTATCCATAATTGGCACGAATAAGTTCTATTCGATGTTTCCAATCGTTCTGCAGCGACGGTAGGTAAGGATTCTCTTCCCAGCTCCCGCAATCGTTGTTTCTATCAATAATTGGTACGAATACGTGATATTCGATGTTTGCAATCGTTCTCCATCGACGGTAGAAAAGGATTCACTTCCCAGTTCCCGCAATCGTTCTTGAAATCATCAATTGGCACGAATACGTGATATTCGATGTATCCAATCGTTCTGCATCGAAGGTAGATAAGGATTCACTTACCAGCTCCCGCAATCGTTCTATCTATCGATAATTGGCACGAATACGAGATATTCGATGTTTGCAATCGTTCTCAATCGACGGTAGAGAAGGATTCACTTCCCAGTTCCCGCAATCGTTCTTGAAATCATCAATTGGCACGAATACGTGATATTCGATGTATCCAATCGTTCTGCATCGAAGGTAGATAAGGATTCACTTACCAGCTCCCGCAATCGTTCTATCTATCGATAATTGGCACGAATACGTGATATTCGATGTTTCCAATCGTACTGCATCGACGATAGGTAAGGATTCACTTCCCAGCTCCCGCAATCGTTTTTTCTATCAATAATTGGCACGAATACGTGATATTCGATGATCCAATCGTTCTGCATCGACGGTAGATAAGGATTCACTTCCCAGCTCCCGCAATCTTTCTTTGTATCGATAATTGGCACGAATAAGTTCAATTCGATGTTACCAATCGTTCTGTATCGACGGTAGGTAAAGATTCACTTCCCAGCTCACGCAATCGTTCTTTCTATCGATAATTGGCACGAATACGTGATATTCGATGTTTGCAATCGTTTTCCATCGACGGTAGAGAAGGATTCACTTCCCAGTTCCCGCAATCGTTCTATCTATCGATAATTGGCACGAATACGGGATATTCGATGTTTCCAATCGTTCTGCATCGACGGTAGGTAAGGATTCACTTCCCAGCTCCCGCAATCGTTCTTTCTATCGATAATTGGCACGAATACATGATATTCGATGTTTCCAATCGTTTTGCATTGACGGTAGGTAAGGGTTCATTTCCCAGCGTCCGCAATCGTTCTTACTATCGATAATTGGCACGAATACGTGATATTTGATGTTTCCAATCGTTTTGCATCGACGGTAGGTAAGGATTCATTTCCCAGCGCCCGCAATCGTTCTTTCTATCGATAATTGGAACGAATACGTGATATTCGATGTTTCCAATCGATCTGCATCGACGGTAGACAAGGATTCACTTTCCAGCTCCCGTAATCGTTCTTGAAATCGTCAATTGGCACGAATACGTGATATACGATGTATCCAATCGTTCTGCATCGAAGGTAGATAAGGATTCACTTACTAGCTCCCGCCATCGTTCTATCTATCGATAATTAGCACGAATACGAGATATTCGATGTTTCCAATCGTTCTGCATCGACGGTAGGTAAGGATTCACTTCCCAGCTCCCACAATCGTTCTTTCTATCGATAATTGGCACGAATACATGACATTCGATGTTTCCAATCGTTTTGCATTGACGGTAGGTAAGGGTTCATTTCCCAGCGCCCGCAAACGTTCTTACTATCGATAATTGGCACGAATACGTGATATTTGATCTTTCCAATCGTTTTGCATTGACGGTAGGTAAGGATTCATTTCCCAGCGCCCGCAATCGTTCTTTCTATCGATAATTGGAACGAATACGTGATATTCGATGTTTCCAATCGTTCTGCATCGACGGTAGATAAGGATTCACTTCCCAGCTCCCGCAATCGTTCTTTCTATCGATAATTTTCACGAATACGTGATATTCGATGTTTCCAATCATATGCATCGACGGTAGGTAAGGATTCACTTCCCAGCTCCCGCAATCGTTCTTTCTATCGATAATTTTCACGAATACGTGATATTCGATGTTTCCAATCTTCTGCATCGACGGTAGGTAAGAATTCACTTCCCAGCTCCCGCAATCGTTCTATCTATCGATAATTGGCACGAATACGAGATATTCGATGTTTCCAATCGTTCTGCATCGATAGTAGAAAAGGATTCACTTTCCAGCTCCCGCAATCTTTCTTTGTATCGATAATTGGCACGAATACATGATATTCGATGTTTCCAATCGTTTTGCATCGACGGTAGGTAAGGATTCACTTCCCAGCTCCCGCAATCGTTCTTTCTATCGATAATTGGCACGAATACATGATATTCGATGTTTCCAATCGTTTTGCATTGACGGTAGGTAAGGGTTCATTTCCCAGCGCCCGCAATCGTTCTTACTATCGATAATTGGCACGAATACGTGATATTCGATGTTTCCAATCGTTCTGCATCGACGGTAGATAAGGATTCACTTCCCAGCTCCCGCAATCGTTCTTTCTATCGATAATTTTCACGAATACGTGATATTCGATGTTTCCAATCATATGCATCGACGGTAGGTAAGGATTCACTTCCCAGCTCCCGCAATCGTTCTTTCTATCGATAATTTTCACGAATACGTGATATTCGATGTTTCCAATCGTTTTGCATTGACGGTAGGTAAGGGTTCATTTCCCAGCGCCCGCAATCGTTCTTACTATCGATAATTGGCACGAATACGTGATATTTGATCTTTCCAATCGTTTTGCATCGACGGTAGGTAAGGATTCATTTCCCAGCGCCCGCAATCGTTCTTTCTATCGATAATTGGAACGAATACGTGATATTCGATGTTTCCAATCGTTCTGCATTGACGGTAGACAAGGATTCACTTTCCAGCTCCCGCAATCTTTCTTTGTATCGATAATTGGCACGAATAAGTTATATTCGATGTTTCCAATCGTTCTGTATCAACGGTAGGTAAGGATTCGCTTCCCAGCTACCGCAATCGTTCTTTCTATCGATAATTGGCACGAATACGTGATATTCGATGTATCCAATCGTTCTGCATCGACGGTAGGTAAGGATTCACTTCCCAGCTGCCGCAATCGTTCTTTCTATCGATAATTGGCACGAATACGTGATATTCGATGCTTGCAATCGTTCTCCATCGACGGTAGAGAAGGATTCAGTTCCCAGCTCCCGCAATCGTTCTTTCTATCGATAATTGGCACGAATACAGGATATTCGATGTTTACCATCGTTCTGCATTGACGGTATGTAAGCATTCATTTCCCAGCGCCCGCAATCGTTCTTTGTATCGATAATTGGCACGAATACGTGATATTCGAAGTTTGCTATCGTTCTCCATCGACGGTAGAGAAGGATTCAGTTCCCGGCTCCCGCAATCGTTCTTTCTATCAATAATTGGCACGAATACGTGATATTCGATGTTTCGAATCGTTCTGCATCGACGGTAGATAAGGATTCACTTCCCAGCTCCCGCAATCGTTCTTTCTATCGATAATTGGCACGCATACGTGCTATTCGATGTTTCCTATCTTTCTGCATCGACGGTAGGTAAGGATTCACTACCCAGCTCCCGCAATCGTTCTTTCTATCGATAATTGGCACGAATACGTTATATTCGATGTTTCCAATCGTTGTGTATCGCCGGTAGGTAAGGATAGACTTCTCAGCTCCCGCAATCGTTCTTTCTATCGATAATTGGCACGAATACGTGATATTCGATGTTTCCAATCGTTCTGCATCGACGGTAGGTAAGGATTCACTTCCCAGCTCCCGCAATCGTTCTTTCTATCGATAATTGGCACGAATACATGATATTCGATGTTTCCAATCGTTTTGCATTGACGGTGGGTAAGGAATCATTTCCCAGCGCCTGCAATCGTTCTTTCTATCGATAATTGGCACGAATACGTGATATTCGATGTTTCCAATCATCCTGCATCAACGGTAGGTAAGAATTCACTTACCACCTCCCGCAATCGTTCTATCTATCCATAATTGGCACGAATACGAGATATTCGATGTTTCCAATCATCTGCATCGACGGTAGGTAAGAATTCACTTCCCACCTCCCGCAATCGTTGTATCTATCGATAATTGGCACGAATAAGTTCAATTCGATGTTTCCAATCGTTCTGTATCGACGGTAGGTAAGGATTCACTTCCCAGCTCACGCAATCGTTCTTTCTATCGATAATTGGCACGAATACGTGATATACGATGTATCCAATCGTTCTGCATCGAAGGTAGATAAGGATTCACTTACCAGCTCCCGCCATCGTTCTATCTATCGATAATTGGCACGAACACGAGATATTCGATGTTTCCAATCGTTCTGCATCGACGGTAGGTAAGGATTCACTTCCCAGCTCCCACAATCGTTCTTTCTATCGATAATTGGCACGAATACATGACATTCGATGTTTCCAATCGTTTTGCATTGACGGTAGGTAAGGGTTCATTTCCCAGCGCCCGCAAACGTTCTTACTATCGATAATTGGCACGAATACGTGATATTTGATCTTTCCAATCGTTTTGCATCGACGGTAGGTAAGGATTCATTTCCCAGCGCCCGCAATCGTTCTTTCTATCGATAATTGGAACGAATACGTGATATTCGATGTTTCCAATCGTTCTGCATCGACGGTAGACAAGGATTCACTTTCCAGCTCCCGCAATCTTTCTTTGTATCGATAATTGGCACGAATAAGTTATATTCGATGTTTCCAATCGTTCTGTGTCAACGGTAGGTAAGGATTCGCTTCCCAGCTACCGCAATCGTTCTATCTATCGATAATTGGCACGAATACGAGATATTCGATGTTTCTAATCGTTCTGCATCGACGGTAGATAAGGATTCATTTCCCAGCGCCCGCAATCGTTCGTTCTATCGATAATTGGCACGAATACGTGATATTCGATGTTTCCAATCGTTCTGCATCGACGGTAGGTAAGGATTCACTTCCCAGCTCCCGCAATCGTTCTTTCTATCGATAATTGGCACGAATACGTGATATTCGATGTTTCCAATCGTACTGCATCGACGGTAGGTAAGGATTCACTTCCCAGCTCCCGCAATCGTTCTTGAAATCGTCAATTGGTACGAATACGTGATATACGATGTATCCAATCGTTCTGCATCGAAGGTAGATAAGGATTCACTTACCAGCTCCCGCCATCGTTCTATCTATCGATAATTGGCACGAATACGAGATATTCGATGTTTCCAATCGTTCTGCATCGACGGTAGGTAAGGATTCACTTCCCAGCTCCCACAATCGTTCTTTCTATCGATAATTGGCACGAATACATGACATTCGATGTTTCCAATCGTTTTGCATTGACGGTAGGTAAGGGTTCATTTCCCAGCGCCCGCAAACGTTCTTACTATCGATAATTGGCACGAATACGTGATATTTGATCTTTCCAATCGTATTGCATCGACGGTAGGTAAGGATTCATTTCCCAGCGCCCGCAATCGTTCTTTCTATCGATAATTGGAACGAATACGTGATATTCGATGTTTCCAATAATTCTGCATCGACGGTAGATAACGATTCACTTCCCAGCTCCCGCAATCGTTCTTTCTATCGATAATTTTCACGAATACGTGATATTCGATGTTTCCAATCATATGCATCGACGGTAGGTAAGGATTCACTTCCCAGCTCCCGCAATCGTTCTTTCTATCGATAATTTTCACGAATACGTGATATTCGATGTTTCCAATCTTCTGCATCGACGGTAGGTAAGAATTCACTTCCCAGCTCCCGCAATCGTTCTATCTATCGATAATTGGCACGAATACGAGATATTCGATGTTTGCAATCGTTCTCAATCGACGGTAGAGAAGGATTCACTTCCCAGTTCCCGCAATCGTTCTTGAAATCATCAATTGGCACGAATACGTGATATTCGATGTATCCAATCGTTCTGCATCGAAGGTAGATAAGGATTCACTTACCAGCTCCCGCAATCGTTCTATCTATCGATAATTGGCACGAATACGTGATATTCAATGTTTCCAATCGTTCTGCATCGACGGTAGGTAAGGATTCACTTTCCAGCTCCCGCAATCTTTCTTTGTATCGATAATTGGCACGAATAAGTTCAATTCGATGTTACCAATCGTTCTGTATCGACGGTAGGTAAAGATTCACTTCCCAGCTCACGCAATCGTTCTTTCTATCGATAATTGGCACGAATACGTGATATTCGATGTTTCCAATCGTTCTGCATCGACGGTAGGTAAGGATTCACTTCCCAGCTCCCGCAATCATTCTTTCTATCGATAATTGGCACGAATACGTGATATTCGATGTTTCCAATCGTACTGCATCGACGGTAGGTAAGGATTCACTTCCCAGCTCCCGCAATCGTTCTTTCTAACGATAATTGGCACGAATACGTGATATTCGAAGTTTCCAATCGTTCTGTATCGACGGTAGATAAGGATTCACTTATCAGCTCCCGCAATCGTTCTTTCTATCGATAATTGGCACCCATACGTGCTATTCGATGTTTCCTATCGTTCTGCATCGACGGTAGGTAAGGATTCACTACCCAGCTCCCGCAATCGTTCTTTCTATCGATAATTGGCACGAATACGTGATATTCGATGTATCCAATCGTTCTACATCGACGGTAGGTAAGGATTCACTTCCCAGCTGCCGCAATCGTTCTTTCCAAAGATACTTGGCACGAATTTGTTATATTCGATGTTTCCAATCGTTCTGTATCGACGGTAGGTAAGGAGTCACTTCCCAGCTCCCGCAATCGTTTTTTCTATCAATAATTGGCACGAATACGTGAAATTCGATGTTTCCAATCGTTCTGCATCGACGGTAGATAAGGATTCACTTCCCAGCTCCCGCAATCGTTCTTTCTATCGATAATTTTCACGAATACGTGATATTCGATGTTTCCAATCATCTGCATCGACGGTAGGTAAGAATTCACTTCCCACCTCCCGCAATCGTTCTATCGATCGATAATTGGCACGAATACGAGATATTCGATGTTTCCAATCGTTCTGCATCGACGGTAGATAAGGATTCATTTCCCAGCTCCCGCAATCGTTCTTTCTATCGATAATTGGCACGAATACGTTATATTCGATGTTTCCAATCGTTCTGCATCGACGGTAGGTAAGGATTCACTTCCCAGCTCCCGCAATCGTTCTTTCTATCGATAATTGGCACGAATACATGATATTCGATGTTTCCAATCGTTTTGCATTGACGGTGGGTAAGGAATCATTTCCCAGCGCCTGCAATCGTTCTTTCTATCGATAATTGGCACGAATACGTGATATTCGATGTTTCCAATCATCCTGCATCAACGGTAGGTAAGAATTCACTTACCACCTCCCGCAATCGTTCTATCTATCCATAATTGGCACGAATACGAGATATTCGATGTTTCCAATCATCTGCATCGACGGTAGGTAAGAATTCACTTCCCACCTCCCGCAATCGTTGTATCTATCGATAATTGGCACGTATAAGTTCAATTCGATGTTTCCAATCGTTCTGTATCGACGGTAGGTAAGGATTCACTTCCCAGCTCACGCAATCGTTCTTTCTATCGATAATTGGCACGAATACGTGATATTCGATGTTAGCAATCGTTCTCCATCGACGGTAGAGAAGGATTCACTTCCCAGTTCCCGCAATCGTTCTTGAAATCGTCAATTGGCACGAATACGTGATATACGATGTATCCAATCGTTCTGCATCGAAGGTAGATAAGGATTCACTTACCAGCTCCCGCCATCGTTCTATCTATCGATAATTGGCACGAACACGAGATATTCGATGTTTCCAATCGTTCTGCATCGACGGTAGGTAAGGATTCACTTCCCAGCTCCCACAATCGTTCTTTCTATCGATAATTGGCACGAATACATGACATTCGATGTTTCCAATCGTTTTGCATTGACGGTAGGTAAGGGTTCATTTCCCAGCGCCCGCAAACGTTCTTACTATCGATAATTGGCACGAATACGTGATATTTGATCTTTCCAATCGTTTTGCATCGACGGTAGGTAAGGATTCATTTCCCAGCGCCCGCAATCGTTCTTTCTATCGATAATTGGAACGAATACGTGATATTCGATGTTTCCAATCGTTCTGCATCGACGGTAGACAAGGATTCACTTTCCAGCTCCCGCAATCTTTCTTTGTATCGATAATTGGCACGAATAAGTTATATTCGATGTTTCCAATCGTTCTGTGTCAACGGTAGGCAAGGATTCGCTTCCCAGCTACCGCAATCGTTCTATCTATCGATAATTGGCACGAATACGAGATATTCGATGTTTCTAATCGTTCTGCATCGACGGTAGATAAGGATTCATTTCCCAGCGCCCGCAATCGTTCGTTCTATCGATAATTGGCACGAATACGTGATATTCGATGTTTCCAATCGTTCTGCATCGACGGTAGGTAAGGATTCACTTCCCAGCTCCCGCAATCGTTCTTTCTATCGATAATTGGCACGAATACGTGATATTCGATGTTTCCAATCGTACTGCATCGACGGTAGGTAAGGATTCACTTCCCAGCTCCCGCAATCGTTCTTGAAATCGTCAATTGGTACGAATACGTGATATACGATGTATCCAATCGTTCTGCATCGAAGGTAGATAAGGATTCACTTACCAGCTCCCGCCATCGTTCTATCTATCGATAATTGGCACGAATACGAGATATTCGATGTTTCCAATCGTTCTGCATCGACGGTAGGTAAGGATTCACTTCCCAGCTCCCACAATCGTTCTTTCTATCGATAATTGGCACGAATACATGACATTCGATGTTTCCAATCGTTTTGCATTGACGGTAGGTAAGGGTTCATTTCCCAGCGCCCGCAAACGTTCTTACTATCGATAATTGGCACGAATACGTGATATTTGATCTTTCCAATCGTATTGCATCGACGGTAGGTAAGGATTCATTTCCCAGCGCCCGCAATCGTTCTTTCTATCGATAATTGGAACGAATACGTGATATTCGATGTTTCCAATAATTCTGCATCGACGGTAGATAACGATTCACTTCCCAGCTCCCGCAATCGTTCTTTCTATCGATAATTTTCACGAATACGTGATATTCGATGTTTCCAATCATATGCATCGACGGTAGGTAAGGATTCACTTCCCAGCTCCCGCAATCGTTCTTTCTATCGATAATTTTCACGAATACGTGATATTCGATGTTTCCAATCTTCTGCATCGACGGTAGGTAAGAATTCACTTCCCAGCTCCCGCAATCGTTCTATCTATCGATAATTGGCACGAATACGAGATATTCGATGTTTGCAATCGTTCTCAATCGACGGTAGAGAAGGATTCACTTCCCAGTTCCCGCAATCGTTCTTGAAATCATCAATTGGCACGAATACGTGATATTCGATGTATCCAATCGTTCTGCATCGAAGGTAGATAAGGATTCACTTACCAGCTCCCGCAATCGTTCTATCTATCGATAATTGGCACGAATACGTGATATTCAATGTTTCCAATCGTTCTGCATCGACGGTAGGTAAGGATTCACTTTCCAGCTCCCGCAATCTTTCTTTGTATCGATAATTGGCACGAATAAGTTCAATTCGATGTTACCAATCGTTCTGTATCGACGGTAGGTAAAGATTCACTTCCCAGCTCACGCAATCGTTCTTTCTATCGATAATTGGCACGAATACGTGATATTCGATGTTTCCAATCGTTCTGCATCGACGGTAGGTAAGGATTCACTTCCCAGCTCCCGCAATCATTCTTTCTATCGATAATTGGCACGAATACGTGATATTCGATGTTTCCAATCGTTCTGCATCGACGGTAGGTAAGGATTCACTTCCCAGCTCCCGCAATCATTCTTTCTATCGATAATTGGCACGAATACGTGATATTCGATGTTTCCAATCGTACTGCATCGACGGTAGGTAAGGATTCACTTCCCAGCTCCCGCAATCGTTCTTTCTAACGATAATTGGCACGAATACGTGATATTCGAAGTTTCCAATCGTTCTGTATCGACGGTAGATAAGGATTCACTTATCAGCTCCCGCAATCGTTCTTTCTATCGATAATTTTCACGAATACGTGATATTCGATGTTTCCAATCATCTGCATCGACGGTAGGTAAGAATTCACTTCCCACCTCCCGCAATCGTTCTATCGATCGATAATTGGCACGAATACGAGATATTCGATGTTTCCAATCGTTCTGCATCGACGGTAGATAAGGATTCATTTCCCAGCTCCCGCAATCGTTCTTTGTATCGATAATTGGCACGCATACGTGCTATTCGATGTTTCCTATCGTTCTGCATCGACGGTAGGTAAGGATTCACTACCCAGCTCCCGCAATCGTTCTTTCTATCGATAATTGGCACGAATACGTGATATTCGATGTATCCAATCGTTCTGCATCGACGGTAGGTAAGGATTCACTTCCCAGCTGCCGCAATCGTTCTTTCTATCGATAATTGGCACGAATACGTGATATTCGATGCTTAAGATCGTTCTCCATCGACGGTAGAGAAGGATTCAGTTCCCAGCTCCCGCAATCGTTCTTTCTATCGATAATTGGCACGAATACAGGATATTCGATGTTTACCATCGTTCTGCATTGACGGTATGTAAGGATTCATTTCCCAGCTCCCGAAATCGTTCTTTCTATCGATAATTGGCACGAATACCTGATATTTGATCTTTCCAATCGTTTTGCATCGGCGGTAGGTAAGGATTCATTTCCCAGCTCCCGCAATCGTTCTTTCTATCGATAATTGGCCCGAATACGTGATATTCGATGTTTGTAATCGTTCTCCATCGACGGTAGGTAAGGATTCATTTCCCAGCTCCCGCAATCGTTCTTTCTATCGATAATTGGCACGAATACGTGATATTCGATGTTTCCAATCGTTCTGCATCGACGGTAGGTAAGGATTCACTTCCCAGCTCCTGCAATCGTTCTTTCTATCGATAATTGGCACGAATACATGATATTCGAGGTTTCCAATCGTTTTGCATCGACGGTAGGTATGGATTCATTTCCCAGCTCCCGCAATCGTTCTTTCTATCGATAATTGGCCCGAATACGTGATATTCGTTGTTTGTAATCGTTCTCCATCGACGGCAGAGAAGGATTCACTTCCCAGATCCCGCAATCGTTCTTTCTATCGATAATTGGCACGAATACATGATATTCGATGTTTCCAATCGTTTTGCATTGACGGTGGGTAAGGAATCATTTCCCGGCGCCCGCAATCGTTCTTTCTATCGATAATTGGCACGAATACGTGATATTCGATGTTTCCAATCGTTCTGCATCGATAGTAGAAAAGGATTCACTTTCCAGCTCCCGCAATCTTTCTTTGTATCGATAATTGGCACGAATAAGTTCTATTCGATGTTTCCAATCGTTCTGTATCGACGGTAGGTAAGGATTCACTTCCCAGCTCCCGCAATCGTTTTTTCTATCAATAATTGGCACGAATACGTGATATTCGATGTTTCCAATCGTTCTGCATCGACGGTAGATAAGGATTCACTTCCCAGCTCCCGCAATCGTTCTTTCTATCGATAATTTTCACGAATACGTGATATTCGATGTTTCCAATCATCTGCATCGACGGTAGGTAAGCATTCACTTCCCACCTCCCGCAATCGTTCTATCTATCGATAATTGGCACGAATACGTGATATTCGATGTTTGCAATCGTTCTCCATCGACGGTAGAGAAGGATTCACTTCCCAGTTCCCGCAATCGTTCTTGAAATCGTCAATTGGCACGAATACGTGATATTCGATGTATCCAATCGTTCTGCATCGAAGGTAGATAAGGATTCACTTACCAGCTCCCGCCATCGTTCTATCTATCGATAATAGGCACGAATACGAGATATTCTATGTTTCCAATCGTTTTGCATCGACGGTAGGTATGGATTCATTTCCCAGCTCCCGCAATCGTTCTTTCTATCGATAATTGGCACGAATACGAGATATTCGATGTTTCGAATCGTTCTGCATCGATAGTAGAAAAGGATTCACTTTCCAGCTCCCGCAATCTTTCTGTGTATCCATAATTGGCACGAATAAGTTCAATTCGATGTTTCCAATCGTTCTGTATCGACGGTAGGTAAGGATTCACTACCCAGCTCCCGCAATCGTTCTTTCTATCGATAATTGGCACGAATACGTGATATTCGATGTATCCAATCGTTCTGCATCGGCGGTAGGTAAGGATTCACTTCCCAGCTGCCGCAATCGTTCTTTCTATCGATAATTGGCACGAATACGTGATATTCGATGCTTGCAATCGTTCTCCATCGACGGTAGAGAAGGATTCAGTTCCCAGCTGCCGCAATCGTTCTTTCTATCGATAATTGGCACGAATACAGGATATTCGATGTTTACCATCGTTCTGCATTGACGGTATGTAAGGATTCATTTCCCAGCTCCCGAAATCGTTCTTTCTATCGATAATTGGCACGAATACGTGATATTCGATGTTTCGAATCGTTCTGCATCGACGGTAGATAAGGATTCACTTCCCAGCTCCCGCAATCGTTCTTTCTATCGATAATTGGCACGCATACGTGCTATTCGATTTTTCCAATCGTTCTGCATGGACGGTAGATAAGGATTCACTTCCCAGCTCCCGCAATCGTTCTATCTATCGATAATTGGCACGAATACGAGATATTCGATGTTTCCAATCGTTCTGCATCGATAGTAGAAAAGGATTCACTTTCCAGCTCCCGCAATCTTTCTTTGTATCCATAATTGGCACGAATAAGTTCTATTCGATGTTTCCAATCGTTCTGTATCGACGGTAGGTAAGGATTCACTTCCCAGCTCCCGCAATCGGTCTTTCTATCGATAATTGGCACGAATACGTGATAATCGATGTTTGCAATCGTTCTCCATCGACGGTAGAGAAGGATTCACTTCCCAGTTCCCGCAATCGTTCTTGAAATCGTCAATTGGCACGAATACGTGATATTCGATGTTTCCAATCGTTCTGCAGCGACGGTAGGTAAGGATTCTCTTCCCAGCTCCCGCAATCGTTCTTTCTATCAATAATTGGCACGAATACGTGATATTCGATGTTTCGAATCGTTCTGCATCGACGGTAGATAAGGATTCACTTCCCAGCTCCCGCAATCGTTCTTTCTATCGATAATTGACACCCATACTTGATATTCGATGTTTCAAATCGTTCTGGATCGACGATATGTAAGGATTCACTTCCCAGCCCTAGCAATCGTTCTTTCTATCGATAATTGGCACGAATACGTGATATTCGATGTTTCGAATCGTTCTGCATCGACGGTAGATAAGGATTCACTTCCCAGCTCCCGCAATCGTTCTTTCTATCAATAATTGGCACGAATACGAGATATTCGATGTTTCCAATCGTTCTGCATCGATAGTAGAAAAGGATTCACTTTCCAGCTCCCGCAATCTTTCTTTGTATCCATAATTGGCACGAATAAGTTCTATTCGATGTTTCCAATCGTTCTGTATCGACGGTAGGTAAGGATTCACTTCCCAGCTCCCGCAATCGGTCTTTCTATCGATAATTGGCACGAATACGTGATAATCGATGTTTGCAATCGTTCTCCATCGACGGTAGAGAAGGATTCACTTCCCAGTTCCCGCAATCGTTCTTGAAATCGTCAATTGGCACGAATACGTGATATTCGATGTTTCCAATCGTTCTGCATCGATAGTAGAAAAGGATTAACTTTCCAGCTCCCGCAATCTTTCTTTGTATCCATAATTGGTACGAATAAGTTCTATTCGATGTTTCCAATCGTTCTGTATCGACGGTAGGTAAGGATTCACTTCCCAGCTCCCGCAATCGGTCTTTCTATCGATAATTGGCACGAATACGTGATATTCGATGTTTGCAATCGTTCCCCATCGACGGTAGAGAAGGATTCACTTCCCAGTTCCCGCAATCGTTCTTGAAATCGTCAATTGGCACGAATACGTGATATTCGATGTTTCCAATCGTTCTGCAGCGACGGTAGGTAAGGATTCTCTTCCCAGCTCCCGCAATCGTTCTTTCTATCAATAATTGGCACGAATACGTGATATTCGATGTTTCCAATCTTCTGCATCGACGGTAGGTAAGGATTCTCTTCCCAGCTCCCGCAACCGTTCTTTCTATCAATAATTGGCACGAATACGTGATATTCGATGTTTCCAATCTTCTGCATCGACGGTAGATAAGGATTCACTTCCCAGCTCCCGCAATCGTTCTATCTATCGATAATTGGCACGAATACGAGATATTCGATGTTTCCAATCGTTCTGCATCGATAGTAGAAAAGGATTCACTTTCCAGCTCCCGCAATCTTTCTTTGTATCCATAATTGGCACGAATAAGTTCTATTCGATGTTTCCAATCGTTCTGTATCGACGGTAGGTAAGGATTCACTTCCCAGCTCCCGCAATCGGTCTTTCTATCGATAATTGGCACGAATACGTGATATTCGATGTTTGCAATCGTTCTCCATCGACGGTAGAGAAGGATTCACTTCCCAGTTCCCCCAATGGTTCTTGAAATCGTCAATTGGCACGAATACGTGATATTCGATGTTTCCAATCGTTCTGCAGCGACGGTAGGTAAGGATTCTCTTCCCAGCTCCCGCAATCGTTCTTTCTATCAATAATTGGCACGAATACGTGATATTCGATGTTTCCAATCGTTCTGCATCGACGGTAGATAAGGATTCACTTCCCAGCTCCCGCAATCGTTCTTTCTATCGATAATTGGCACGCATACGTGCTATTCGATGTTTCCAATCGTTCTGTATCAACGGTAGGTAAGGATTGATTTCCCAGCGCCCGCAATCGTTCTTTCCATCGATAATTGGCACGAATACGTTATATTCGATATTTCCAATCGTTCTGTATCGCCGGTAGGTAAGGATACACTTCCCAGCTACCGCCATCGTTCTTTCTGTCGATAATTGGCACGCATACGTGCTAATCGATGTTTGCAATCGTTCTTCATCGACGGTAGAGAAGGATTCACTTCCCAGTTCCCGCAATCGTTCTTGAAATCGTCAATTGGCACGAATACGTGATATTCGATGTTTCCAATCGTTCTGCATCGACGGTAGATAAGGATTCACTTCCCAGCTCCCGCAATCGTTCTTTCTATCGATAATTGGCACGAATACGTGATATTCGATGTTTCCAATCGTTCTGCATCGACGGTAGGTAAGGATTCATTTCCCAGCGCCCGCAATCGTTCTTCCTATCGATAATTGGCACGAATACGCGATATTCGAAGTTTGCAATCGTTCTCCATCGACGGTAGAGAAGGATTCAGTTCCCAGCTCCCGCAATCGTTCTTTCTATCAATAATTGGCACGAATGCGTGATATTCGATGTTTCCAATCTTTCTGCATCGACGGTAGATAAGGATTCACTTCCCAGCTCCCGCAATCGTTCTTTCTATCGATAATTGGCACGCATACGTGCTATTCGATGTTTCCAATAGTTCTGCATCGATAGTAGAAAAGGATTCACTTTCCAGCTCCCGCAATCTTTCTTTGTATCGATAATTGGCACGAATAAGTTCTATTCGATGTTTCCAATCGTTCCGTATCGACGGTAGGTAAGGATTCACTTCCCAGCTCCCGCAATCGGTCTTTCTATCGATAATTGGCACGAATACGTGATATTCGATGTTTGCAATCGTTCTCCATCGACGGTAGAGAAGGATTCACTTCCCAGTTCCCGCAATCGTTCTTGAAATCGTCAATTGGCACGAATACGTGATATTCGATGTTTCCAATCGTTCTGCAGCGACGGTAGGTAAGGATTCTCTTCCCAGCTCCCGCAATCGTTCTTTCTATCGTCAATTGGCACGAATACGTGATATTCGATGTTTCCAATCATTCTGTATCGACGGTAGGTAAGGATTCACTTCCCAGCTCCCGCAATCGGTCTTTCTATCGATAATTGGCACGAATACGTGATATTCGATGTTTGCAATCGTTCCCCATCGACGGTAGAGAAGGATTCACTTCCCAGTTCCCGCAATCGTTCTTGAAATCGTCAATTGGCACGAATACGTGATATTCGATGTTTCCAATCGTTCTGCAGCGACGGTAGGTAAGGATTCTCTTCCCAGCTCCCGCAATCGTTCTTTCTATCAATAATTGGCACGAATACGTGATATTCGATGTTTCCAATCTTCTGCATCGACGGTAGGTAAGGATTCTCTTCCCAGCTCCCGCAACCGATCTTTCTATCAATAATTGGCACGAATACGTGATATTCGATGTTTCCATTCTTCTGCATCGACGGTAGATAAGGATTCACTTCCCAGCTCCCGCAATCGTTCTATCTATCGATAATTGGCACGAATACGAGATATTCGATGTTTCCAATCGTTCTGCATCGATAGTAGAAAAGGATTCACTTTCCAGCTCCCGCAATCTTTCTTTGTATCCATAATTGGCACGAATAAGTTCTATTCGATGTTTCAAATCGTTCTGTATCGACGGTAGGTAAGGATTCACTTCCCAGCTCCCGCAATCGGTCTTTCTATCGATAATTGGCACGAATACGTGATATTCGATGTTTCCAATCGTTCTCCATCGACGGTAGAGAAGGATTCACTTCCCAGTTCCCCCAATCGTTCTTGAAATCGTCAATTGGCACGAATACGTGATATTCGATGTTTCCAATCGTTCTGCAGCGACGGTAGGTAAGGATTCTCTTCCCAGCTCCCGCAATCGTTCTTTCTATCAATAATTGGCACGAATACGTGATATTCGATGTTTCCAATCGTTCTGCATCGACGGTAGATAAGGATTCACTTCCCAGTTCCCGCAATCGTTCTTTCTATCGATAATTGGCACGAATACGTGATATTCGATGTTTCCAATCGTTCTGCATCGACGGTAGGTAAGGATTCACTTCCCAGCTCCCGCAATCGTTCTTTCCATCGATACTTGGCACGAATTTGTTATATTCGATGTTTCCAATCGTTCTGCATCGACGGTAGGTAAGGATTCACTTCCCAGCTCCCGCAATCGTTCTTTCTGTCGATAATTGGCACGCATACGTGCTAATCGATGTTTGCAATCGTTCTTCATCGACGGTAGAGAAGGATTCACTTCCCAGTTCCCGCAATCGTTCTTGAAATCGTCAATTGGCACGAATACGTGATATTCGATGTTTCCAATCGTTCTGCATCGACGGTAGATAAGGATTCACTTCCCAGCTCCCGCAATCGTTCTTTCTATCGATAATTGGCACGAATACGTGATATTCGATGTTTCCAATCGTTCTGCATCGACGGTAGGTAAGGATTCATTTCCCAGCGCCCGCAATCGTTCTTTCTATCGATAATTGGCACGAATACGCGATATTCGAAGTTTGCAATCGTTCTCCATCGACGGTAGAGAAGGATTCAGTTCCCAGCTCCCGCAATCGTTCTTTCTATCAATAATTGGCACGAATACGTGATATTCGATGTTTCCAATCTTTCTGCATCGACGGTAGATAAGGATTCACTTCCCGGCTCCCGCAATCGTTCTTTCTATCGATAATTGGCACGCATACGTGCTATTCGATGTTTCCAATAGTTCTGCATCGATAGTAGAAAAGGATTCACTTTCCAGCTCCCGCAATCTTTCTTTGTATCGATAATTGGCACGAATAAGTTCTATTCGATGTTTCCAATCGTTCCGTATCGACGGTAGGTAAGGATTCACTTCCCAGCTCCCGCAATCGGTCTTTCTATCGATAATTGGCACGAATACGTGATATTCGATGTTTGCAATCGTTCTCCATCGACGGTAGAGAAGGATTCACTTCCCAGTTCCCGCAATCGTTCTTGAAATCGTCAATTGGCACGAATACGTGATATTCGATGTTTCCAATCGTTCTGCAGCGACGGTAGGTAAGGATTCTCTTCCCAGCTCCCGCAATCGTTCTTTCTATCGTCAATTGGCACGAATACGTGATATTCGATGTTTCCAATCATTCTGTATCGACGGTAGGTAAGGATTCACTTCCCAGCTCCCGCAATCGGTCTTTCTATCGATAATTGGCACGAATACGTGATATTCGATGTTTGCAATCGTTCCCCATCGACGGTAGAGAAGGATTCACTTCCCAGTTCCCGCAATCGTTCTTGAAATCGTCAATTGGCACGAATACGTGATATTCGATGTTTCCAATCGTTCTGCAGCGACGGTAGGTAAGGATTCTCTTCCCAGCTCCCGCAATCGTTCTTTCTATCAATAATTGGCACGAATACGTGATATTCGATGTTTCCAATCTTCTGCATCGACGGTAGGTAAGGATTCTCTTCCCAGCTCCCGCAACCGTTCTTTCTATCAATAATTGGCACGAATACGTGATATTCGATGTTTCCAATCTTCTGCATCGACGGTAGATAAGGATTCACTTCCCAGCTCCCGCAATCGTTCTATCTATCGATAATTGGCACGAATACGAGATATTCGATGTTTCCAATCGTTCTGCATCGATAGTAGAAAAGGATTCACTTTCCAGCTCCCGCAATCTTTCTTTGTATCCATAATTGGCACGAATAAGTTCTATTCGATGTTTCCAATCGTTCTGTATCGACGGTAGGTAAGGATTCACTTCCCAGCTCCCGCAATCGGTCTTTCTATCGATAATTGGCACGAATACGTGATATTCGATGTTTGCAATCGTTCTCCATCGACGGTAGAGAAGGATTCACTTCCCAGTTCCCCCAATGGTTCTTGAAATCGTCAATTGGCACGAATACGTGATATTCGATGTTTCCAATCGTTCTGCAGCGACGGTAGGTAAGGATTCTCTTCCCAGCTCCCGCAATCGTTCTTTCTATCAATAATTGGCACGAATACGTGATATTCGATGTTTCCAATCGTTCTGCATCGACGGTAGATAAGGATTCACTTCCCAGCTCCCGCAATCGTTCTTTCTATCGATAATTGGCACGCATACGTGCTATTCGATGTTTCCAATCGTTCTGTATCAACGGTAGGTAAGGATTGATTTCCCAGCGCCCGCAATCGTTCTTTCCATCGATAATTGGCACGAATACGTTATATTCGATATTTCCAATCGTTCTGTATCGCCGGTAGGTAAGGATACACTTCCCAGCTACCGCCATCGTTCTTTCTGTCGATAATTGGCACGCATACGTGCTAATCGATGTTTGCAATCGTTCTTCATCGACGGTAGAGAAGGATTCACTTCCCAGTTCCCGCAATCGTTCTTGAAATCGTCAATTGGCACGAATACGTGATATTCGATGTTTCCAATCGTTCTGCATCGACGGTAGATAAGGATTCACTTCCCAGCTCCCGCAATCGTTCTTTCTATCGATAATTGGCACGAATACGTGATATTCGATGTTTCCAATCGTTCTGCATCGACGGTAGGTAAGGATTCATTTCCCAGCGCCCGCAATCGTTCTTCCTATCGATAATTGGCACGAATACGCGATATTCGAAGTTTGCAATCGTTCTCCATCGACGGTAGAGAAGGATTCAGTTCCCAGCTCCCGCAATCGTTCTTTCTATCAATAATTGGCACGAATGCGTGATATTCGATGTTTCCAATCTTTCTGCATCGACGGTAGATAAGGATTCACTTCCCAGCTCCCGCAATCGTTCTTTCTATCGATAATTGGCACGCATACGTGCTATTCGATGTTTCCAATAGTTCTGCATCGATAGTAGAAAAGGATTCACTTTCCAGCTCCCGCAATCTTTCTTTGTATCGATAATTGGCACGAATAAGTTCTATTCGATGTTTCCAATCGTTCCGTATCGACGGTAGGTAAGGATTCACTTCCCAGCTCCCGCAATCGGTCTTTCTATCGATAATTGGCACGAATACGTGATATTCGATGTTTGCAATCGTTCTCCATCGACGGTAGAGAAGGATTCACTTCCCAGTTCCCGCAATCGTTCTTGAAATCGTCAATTGGCACGAATACGTGATATTCGATGTTTCCAATCGTTCTGCAGCGACGGTAGGTAAGGATTCTCTTCCCAGCTCCCGCAATCGTTCTTTCTATCAATAATTGGCACGAATACGTGATATTCGATGTTTCCAATCTTCTGCATCGACGGTAGGTAAGGATTCTCTTCCCAGCTCCCGCAACCGATCTTTCTATCAATAATTGGCACGAATACGTGATATTCGATGTTTCCATTCTTCTGCATCGACGGTAGATAAGGATTCACTTCCCAGCTCCCGCAATCGTTCTATCTATCGATAATTGGCACGAATACGAGATATTCGATGTTTCCAATCGTTCTGCATCGATAGTAGAAAAGGATTCACTTTCCAGCTCCCGCAATCTTTCTTTGTATCCATAATTGGCACGAATAAGTTCTATTCGATGTTTCAAATCGTTCTGTATCGACGGTAGGTAAGGATTCACTTCCCAGCTCCCGCAATCGGTCTTTCTATCGATAATTGGCACGAATACGTGATATTCGATGTTTCCAATCGTTCTCCATCGACGGTAGAGAAGGATTCACTTCCCAGTTCCCCCAATCGTTCTTGAAATCGTCAATTGGCACGAATACGTGATATTCGATGTTTCCAATCGTTCTGCAGCGACGGTAGGTAAGGATTCTCTTCCCAGCTCCCGCAATCGTTCTTTCTATCAATAATTGGCACGAATACGTGATATTCGATGTTTCCAATCGTTCTGCATCGACGGTAGATAAGGATTCACTTCCCAGTTCCCGCAATCGTTCTTTCTATCGATAATTGGCACGAATACGTGATATTCGATGTTTCCAATCGTTCTGCATCGACGGTAGGTAAGGATTCACTTCCCAGCTCCCGCAATCGTTCTTTCCATCGATACTTGGCACGAATTTGTTATATTCGATGTTTCCAATCGTTCTGCATCGACGGTAGGTAAGGATTCACTTCCCAGCTCCCGCAATCGTTCTTTCTGTCGATAATTGGCACGCATACGTGCTAATCGATGTTTGCAATCGTTCTTCATCGACGGTAGAGAAGGATTCACTTCCCAGTTCCCGCAATCGTTCTTGAAATCGTCAATTGGCACGAATACGTGATATTCGATGTTTCCAATCGTTCTGCATCGACGGTAGATAAGGATTCACTTCCCAGCTCCCGCAATCGTTCTTTCTATCGATAATTGGCACGAATACGTGATATTCGATGTTTCCAATCGTTCTGCATCGACGGTAGGTAAGGATTCATTTCCCAGCGCCCGCAATCGTTCTTTCTATCGATAATTGGCACGAATACGCGATATTCGAAGTTTGCAATCGTTCTCCATCGACGGTAGAGAAGGATTCAGTTCCCAGCTCCCGCAATCGTTCTTTCTATCAATAATTGGCACGAATACGTGATATTCGATGTTTCCAATCTTTCTGCATCGACGGTAGATAAGGATTCACTTCCCGGCTCCCGCAATCGTTCTTTCTATCGATAATTGGCACGCATACGTGCTATTCGATGTTTCCAATAGTTCTGCATCGATAGTAGAAAAGGATTCACTTTCCAGCTCCCGCAATCTTTCTTTGTATCGATAATTGGCACGAATAAGTTCTATTCGATGTTTCCAATCGTTCCGTATCGACGGTAGGTAAGGATTCACTTCCCAGCTCCCGCAATCGGTCTTTCTATCGATAATTGGCACGAATACGTGATATTCGATGTTTGCAATCGTTCTCCATCGACGGTAGAGAAGGATTCACTTCCCAGTTCCCGCAATCGTTCTTGAAATCGTCAATTGGCACGAATACGTGATATTCGATGTTTCCAATCGTTCTGCAGCGACGGTAGGTAAGGATTCTCTTCCCAGCTCCCGCAATCGTTCTTTCTATCGTCAATTGGCACGAATACGTGATATTCGATGTTTCCAATCATTCTGTATCGACGGTAGGTAAGGATTCACTTCCCAGCTCCCGCAATCGGTCTTTCTATCGATAATTGGCACGAATACGTGATATTCGATGTTTGCAATCGTTCCCCATCGACGGTAGAGAAGGATTCACTTCCCAGTTCCCGCAATCGTTCTTGAAATCGTCAATTGGCACGAATACGTGATATTCGATGTTTCCAATCGTTCTGCAGCGACGGTAGGTAAGGATTCTCTTCCCAGCTCCCGCAATCGTTCTTTCTATCAATAATTGGCACGAATACGTGATATTCGATGTTTCCAATCTTCTGCATCGACGGTAGGTAAGGATTCTCTTCCCAGCTCCCGCAATCGTTCCTTCTATCAATAATTGGCACGAATACGTGATATTCGATGTTTCCAATCTTCTGCATCGACGGTAGATAAGGATTCACTTCCCAGCTCCCGCAATCGTTCTATCTATCGATAATTGGCACGAATACGAGATATTCGATGTTTCCAATCGTTCTGCATCGATAGTAGAAAAGGATTCACTTTCCAGCTCCCGCAATCTTTCTTTGTATCCATAATTGGCACGAATAAGTTCTATTCGATGTTTCCAATCGTTCTGTATCGACGGTAGGTAAGGATTCACTTCCCAGCTCCCGCAATCGGTCTTTCTATCGATAATTGGCACGAATACGTGATAATCGATGTTTGCAATCGTTCTCCATCGACGGTAGAGAAGGATTCACTTCCCAGTTCCCGCAATCCTTCTTGAAATCGTCAATTGGCACGAATACGTGATATTCGATGTTTCCAATCGTTCTGCAGCGACGGTAGGTAAGGATTCTCTTCCCAGCTCCCGCAATCGTTCTTTCTATCAATAATTGGCACGAATACGTGATATTCGATGTTTCGAATCGTTCTGCATCGACGGTAGATAAGGATTCACGTCCCAGCTCCCGCAATCGTTCTTTCTATCGATAATTGACACCCATACTTGATATTCGATGTTTCAAATCGTTCTGGATCGACGATATGTAAGGATTCACTTCCCAGCCCTAGCAATCGTTCTTTCTATCGATAATTGGCACGAATACGTGATATTCGATGTTTCGAATCGTTCTGCATCGACGGTAGATAAGGATTCACTTCCCAGCTCCCGCAATCGTTCTTTCTATCGATAATTGGCACGCATACGTGCTATTCGATTTTTCCAATCGTTCTGCATGGACGGTAGATAAGGATTCACTTCCCAGCTCCCGCAATCGTTCTTTCTATCAATAATTGGCACGAATACGAGATATTCGATGTTTCCAATCGTTCTGCATCGATAGTAGAAAAGGATTCACTTTCCAGCTCCCGCAATCTTTCTTTGTATCCATAATTGGCACGAATAAGTTCTATTCGATGTTTCCAATCGTTCTGTATCGACGGTAGGTAAGGATTCACTTCCCAGCTCCCGCAATCGGTCTTTCTATCGATAATTGGCACGAATACGTGATAATCGATGTTTGCAATCGTTCTCCATCGACGGTAGAGAAGGATTCACTTCCCAGTTCCCGCAATCGTTCTTGAAATCGTCAATTGGCACGAATACGTGATATTCGATGTTTCCAATCGTTCTGCAGCGACGGTAGGTAAGGATTCTCTTCCCAGCTCCCGCAATCGTTGTTTCTATCAATAATTGGCACGAATACGTGATATTCGATGTTTCCAATCGTTCTGCATCGACGGTAGGTAAGGATTCACTTCCGAGCTCCCGCAATCGTTCTTTCTACCGATAATTGCTACGAATACGTGATATTCGACGATTCCAATCGTTTTGCATCGGCGGTAGGTAAGGATTCATTTCCCAGCTCCCGCAATCGTTCTTTCTATCGATAATTGGCACGAATACGTTATATTCGATGTTTCCAATCGTTGTGTATCGCCGGTAGGTAAGGATAGACTTCTCAGCTCCCGCAATCGTTCTTTCTATCGATAATTGGCACGAATACGTGATATTCGATGTTTCCAATCGTTCTGCATCGACGGTAGGTAAGGATTCACTTCCCAGCTCCCGCAATCGTTCTTTCTATCGATAATTGGCACGAATACATGATATTCGATGTTTCCAATCGTTTTGCATTGACGGTGGGTAAGGAATCATTTCCCAGCGCCTGCAATCGCTCTTTCTATCGATAATTGGCACGAATACGTGATATTCGATGTTTCCAATCATATGCATCGACGGTAGGTAAGGATTCACTTCCCAGCTCCCGCAATCGTTCTTTCTATCGATAATTTTGACGAATACGTGATATTCGATGTTTCCAATCTTCTGCATCGACGGTAGGTAAGAATTCACTTCCCACCTCCCGCAATCGTTCTATCTATCGATAATTGGCACGAATAAGTTCAATTCGATGTTTCCAATCGTTCTGTATCGACGGTAGGTAAGGATTCACTTCCCAGCTCACGCAATCGTTCTTTCTATCGATAATTGGCACGAATACGTGATATTCGATGTTTGCAATCGTTCTCCATCGACGGTAGAGAAGGATTCACTTCCCAGTTCCCGCAATCGTTCTTGAAATCGTCAATTGGCACGAATACGTGATATACGATGTATCCAATCGTTCTGCATCGAAGGTAGATAAGGATTCACTTACCAGCTCCCGCCATCGTTCTATCTATCGATAATTGGCACGAACACGAGATATTCGATGTTTCCAATCGTTCTGCATCGACGGTAGGTAAGGATTCACTTCCCAGCTCCCACAATCGTTCTTTCTATCGATAATTGGCACGAATACATGACATTCCATGTTTCCAATCGTTTTGCATTGACGGTAGGTAAGGGTTCATTTCCCAGCGCCCGCAAACGTTCTTACTATCGATAATTGGCACGAATACGTGATATTTGATCTTTCCAATCGTTTTGCATCGACGGTAGGTAAGGATTCATTTCCCAGCGCCCGCAATCGTTCTTTCTATCGATAATTGGAACGAATACGTGATATTCGATGTTTCCAATCGTTCTGCATCGACGGTAGATAAGGATTCACTTCCCAGCTCCCGCAATCGTTCTTTCTATCGATAATTTTCACGAATACGTGATATTCGATGTTTCCAATCATATGCATCGACGGTAGGTAAGGATTCACTTCCCAGCTCCCGCAATCGTTCTTTCTATCGATAATTTTGACGAATACGTGATATTCGATGTTTCCAATCTTCTGCATCGACGGTAGGTAAGAATTCACTTCCCAGCTCCCGCAATCGTTCTATCTATCGATAATTGGCACGAATACGAGATATTCGATGTTTCCAATCGTTCTGCATCGATAGTAGAAAAGGATTCACTTTCCAGCTCCCGCAATCTTTCTTTGTATCGATAATTGGCACGAATAAGTTCAATTCGATGTTACCAATCGTTCTGTATCGACGGTAGGTAAAGATTCACTTCCCAGCTCACGCAATTGTTCTTTCTATCGATAATTGGCACGAATACGTGATATTCGATGTTTGCAATCGTTCTCCATCGACGGTAGAGAAGGATTCACTTCCCAGTTCCCGCAATCGTTCTTGAAATCATCAATTGGCACGAATACGTGATATTCGATGTTTCCAATCGTTCTGCAGCGACGGTAGGTAAGGATTCTCTTCCCAGCTCCCGCAATCGTTGTTTCTATCAATAATTGGCACGAATACGTGATATTCGATGTTTCCAATCGTTCTGCATCGACGGTAGGTAAGGATTCACTTCCGAGCTCCCGCAATCGTTCTTTCTACCGATAATTGCTACGAATACGTGATATTCGACGATTCCAATCGTTTTGCATCGGCGGTAGGTAAGGATTCATTTCCCAGCTCCCGCAATCGTTCTTTCTATCGATAATTGGCACGAACACGTTATATTCGATGTTTCCAATCGTTGTGTATCGCCGGTAGGTAAGGATAGACTTCTCAGCTCCCGCAATCGTTCTTTCTATCGATAATTGGCACGAATACGTGATATTCGATGTTTCCAATCGTTCTGCATCGACGGTAGGTAAGGATTCACTTCCCAGCTCCCGCAATCGTTCTTTCTATCGATAATTGGCACGAATACATGATATTCGATGTTTCCAATCGTTTTGCATTGACGGTGGGTAAGGAATCATTTCCCAGCGCCTGCAATCGCTCTTTCTATCGATAATTGGCACGAATACGTGATATTCGATGTTTCCAATCATATGCATCGACGGTAGGTAAGGATTCACTTCCCAGCTCCCGCAATCGTTCTTTCTATCGATAATTTTGACGAATACGTGATATTCGATGTTTCCAATCTTCTGCATCGACGGTAGGTAAGAATTCACTTCCCACCTCCCGCAATCGTTCTATCTATCGATAATTGGCACGAATAAGTTCAATTCGATGTTTCCAATCGTTCTGTATCGACGGTAGGTAAGGATTCACTTCCCAGCTCACGCAATCGTTCTTTCTATCGATAATTGGCACGAATACGTGATATTCGATGTTTGCAATCGTTCTCCATCGACGGTAGAGAAGGATTCACTTCCCAGTTCCCGCAATCGTTCTTGAAATCGTCAATTGGCACGAATACGTGATATACGATGTATCCAATCGTTCTGCATCGAAGGTAGATAAGGATTCACTTAACAGCTCCCGCCATCGTTCTATCTATCGATAATTGGCACGAACACGAGATATTCGATGTTTCCAATCGTTCTGCATCGACGGTAGGTAAGGATTCACTTCCCAGCTCCCACAATCGTTCTTTCTATCGATAATTGGCACGAATACATGACATTCCATGTTTCCAATCGTTTTGCATTGACGGTAGGTAAGGGTTCATTTCCCAGCGCCCGCAAACGTTCTTACTATCGATAATTGGCACGAATACGTGATATTTGATCTTTCCAATCGTTTTGCATCGACGGTAGGTAAGGATTCATTTCCCAGCGCCCGCAATCGTTCTTTCTATCGATAATTGGAACGAATACGTGATATTCGATGTTTCCAATCGTTCTGCATCGACGGTAGATAAGGATTCACTTCCCAGCTCCCGCAATCGTTCTTTCTATCGATAATTTTCACGAATACGTGATATTCGATGTTTCCAATCATATGCATCGACGGTAGGTAAGGATTCACTTCCCAGCTCCCGCAATCGTTCTTTCTATCGATAATTTTGACGAATACGTGATATTCGATGTTTCCAATCTTCTGCATCGACGGTAGGTAAGAATTCACTTCCCAGCTCCCGCAATCGTTCTATCTATCGATAATTGGCACGAATACGAGATATTCGATGTTTCCAATCGTTCTGCATCGATAGTAGAAAAGGATTCACTTTCCAGCTCCCGCAATCTTTCTTTGTATCGATAATTGGCACGAATAAGTTCAATTCGATGTTACCAATCGTTCTGTATCGACGGTAGGTAAAGATTCACTTCCCAGCTCACGCAATTGTTCTTTCTATCGATAATTGGCACGAATACGTGATATTCGATGTTTGCAATCGTTCTCCATCGACGGTAGAGAAGGATTCACTTCCCAGTTCCCGCAATCGTTCTTGAAATCATCAATTGGCACGAATACGTGATATTCGATGTATCCAATCGTTCTGCATCGAAGGTAGATAAGGATTCACTTACCAGCTCCCGCAATCGTTCTATCTATCGATAATTGGCACGAATACATGATATTCGATGTTTCCAATCGTTTTGCATTGACGGTAGGTAAGGGTTCATTTCCCAGCGCCCGCAATCGGTCTTACTATCGATAATTGGCACGAATACGTGATATTTGATCTTTCCAATCGTTTTGCATCGACGGTAGGTAAGGATTCATTTCCCAGCGCCCGCAATCGTTCTTTCTATCGATAATTGGAACGAATACGTGATATTCGATGTTTCCAATCGTTCTGCATCGACGGTAGACAAGGATTCACTTTCCAGCTCCCGCAATCTTTCTTTGTATCGATAATTGGCACGAATAAGTTATATTCGATGTTTCCAATCGTTCTGTGTCAACGGTAGGTAAGGATTCGCTTCCCAGCTACCGCAATCGTTCTATCTATCGATAATTGGAACGAATACGAGATATTCGATGCTTCTAATCGTTCTGCATCGACGGTAGATAAGGATTCATTTCCCAGCGCCCGCAATCGTTCGTTCTATCGATAATTGGCACGAATACGTGATATTCGATGTTTCCAATCGTTCTGCATCGACGTTAGGTAAGGATTCACTTCCCAGCTCCCGCAATCGTTCTTTCTATCGATAATTGGCACGAATACGTGATATTCGATGTTTCCAATCGTACTGCATCGACGGTAGGTAAGGATTCACTTCCCAGCTCCCGCAATCGTTCTTGAAATCGTCAATTGGCACGAATACGTTATATACGATGTATCCAATCGTTCTGCATCGAAGGTAGATAAGGATTCACTTACCAGCTCCCGCCATCGTTCTATCTATCGATAATTGGCACGAATACGAGATATTCGATGTTTCCAATCGTTCTGCATCGACGGTAGGTAAGGATTCACTTCCCAGCTCCCACAATCGTTCTTTCTATCGATAATTGGCACGAATACATGACATTCGATGTTTCCAATCGTTTTGCATTGACGGTAGGTAAGGGTTCATTTCCCAGCGCCCGCAAACGTTCTTACTATCGATAATTGGCACGAATACGTGATATTTGATCTTTCCAATCGTATTGCATCGACGGTAGGTAAGGATTCATTTCCCAGCGCCCGCAATCGTTCTTTCTATCGATAATTGGAACGAATACGTGATATTCGATGTTTCCAATAATTCTGCATCGACGGTAGATAACGATTCACTTCCCAGCTCCCGCAATCGTTCTTTCTATCGATAATTTTCACGAATACGTGATATTCGATGTTTCCAATCATATGCATCGACGGTAGGTAAGGATTCACTTCCCAGCTCCCGCAATCGTTCTTTCTATCGATAATTTTCACGAATACGTGATATTCGATGTTTCCAATCTTCTGCATCGACGGTAGGTAAGAATTCACTTCCCAGCTCCCGCAATCGTTCTATCTATCGATAATTGGCACGAATACGAGATATTCGATGTTTCCAATCGTTCTGCATCGATAGTAGAAAAGGATTCACTTTCCAGCTCCCGCAATCTTTCTTTGTATCGATAATTGGCACGAATAAGTTCAATTTGATGTTACCAATCGTTCTGTATCGACGGTAGGTAAAGATTCACTTCCCAGCTCACGCAATCGTTCTTTCTATCGATAATTGGCACGAATACGTGATATTCGATGTTTGCAATCGTTCTCAATCGACGGTAGAGAAGGATTCACTTCCCAGTTCCCGCAATCGTTCTTGAAATCATCAATTGGCACGAATACGTGATATTCGATGTATCCAATCGTTCTGCATCGAAGGTAGATAAGGATTCACTTACCAGCTCCCGCAATCGTTCTATCTATCGATAATTGGCACGAATACGTGATATTCAATGTTTCCAATCGTTCTGCATCGACGGTAGGTAAGGATTCACTTCCCAGCTCCCGCAATCGTTCTTTCTATCGATAATTGGCACGAATACGTGATATTCGATGTTTCCAATCGTACTGCATCGACGGTAGGTAAGGATTCACTTCCCAGCTCCCGCAATCGTTCTTTCTAACGATAATTGGCACGAATACGTGATATTCGAAGTTTCCAATCGTTCTGTATCGACGGTAGATAAGGATTCACTTATCAGCTCCCGCAATCGTTCTTTCTATCGATAATTGGCACGCATACATGATATTCGATGTATCCAATCGTTCTGCATCGACGGTAGGTAAGGATTCACTTCCCAGCTGCCGCAATCGTTCTTTCTATCGATAATTGGCACGAATACGTGATATTCGATGCTTAAGATCGTTCTCCATCGACGGTAGAGAAGGATTCAGTTCCCAGCTCCCGCAATCGTTCTTTCTATCGATAATTGGCACGAATACAGGATATTCGATGTTTACCATCGTTCTGCATTGACGGTATGTAAGGATTCATTTCCCAGCTCCCGAAATCGTTCTTTCTATCGATAATTGGCACGAATACCTGATATTTGATCTTTCCAATCGTTTTGCATCGGCGGTAGGTAAGGATTCATTTCCCAGCTCCCGCAATCGTTCTTTCTATCGATAATTGGCCCGAATACGTGATATTCGATGTTTGTAATCGTTCTCCATCGACGGTAGGTAAGGATTCATTTCCCAGCTCCCGCAATCGTTCTTTCTATCGATAATTGGCACGAATACGTGATATTCGATGTTTCCAATCGTTCTGCATCGACGGTAGGTAAGGATTCACTTCCCAGCTCCTGCAATCGTTCTTTCTATCGATAATTGGCACGAATACATGATATTCGATGTATCCAATCGTTCTGCATCGACGGTAGGTAAGGATTCACTTCCCAGCTGCCGCAATCGTTCTTTCTATCGATAATTGGCACGAATACGTGATATTCGATGCTTAAGATCGTTCTCCATCGACGGTAGAGAAGGATTCAGTTCCCAGCTCCCGCAATCGTTCTTTCTATCGATAATTGGCACGAATACAGGATATTCGATGTTTACCATCGTTCTGCATTGACGGTATGTAAGGATTCATTTCCCAGCTCCCGAAATCGTTCTTTCTATCGATAATTGGCACGAATACCTGATATTTGATCTTTCCAATCGTTTTGCATCGGCGGTAGGTAAGGATTCATTTCCCAGCTCCCGCAATCGTTCTTTCTATCGATAATTGGCCCGAATACGTGATATTCGTTGTTTGTAATCGTTCTCCATCGACGGCAGAGAAGGATTCACTTCCCAGATCCCGCAATCGTTCTTTCTATCGATAATTGGCACGAATACATGATATTCGATGTTTCCAATCGTTTTGCATTGACGGTGGGTAAGGAATCATTTCCCGGCGCCCGCAATCGTTCTTTCTATCGATAATTGGCACGAATACGTGATATTCGATGTTTCCAATCGTTCTGCATCGATAGTAGAAAAGGATTCACTTTCCAGCTCCCGCAATCTTTCTTTGTATCGATAATTGGCACGAATAAGTTCTATTCGATGTTTCCAATCGTTCTGTATCGACGGTAGGTAAGGATTCACTTCCCAGCTCCCGCAATCGTTTTTTCTATCAATAATTGGCACGAATACGTGATATTCGATGTTTCCAATCGTTCTGCATCGACGGTAGATAAGGATTCACTTCCCAGCTCCCGCAATCGTTCTTTCTATCGATAATTTTCACGAATACGTGATATTCGATGTTTCCAATCATCTGCATCGACGGTAGGTAAGCATTCACTTCCCACCTCCCGCAATCGTTCTATCTATCGATAATTGGCACGAATACGTGATATTCGATGTTTGCAATCGTTCTCCATCGACGGTAGAGAAGGATTCACTTCCCAGTTCCCGCAATCGTTCTTGAAATCGTCAATTGGCACGAATACGTGATATTCGATGTATCCAATCGTTCTGCATCGAAGGTAGATAAGGATTCACTTACCAGCTCCCGCCATCGTTCTTTCTATCGATAATTGGCACGAATACGTGATATTCGATGCTTGCAATCGTTCTCCATCGACGGTAGAGAAGGATTCACTTCCCAGCTCCCGCAATCGTTCTTTCTGTCGATAATTGGCACGCATACGTGCTAATCGATGTTTGCAATCGTTCTTCATCGACGGTAGAGAAGGATTCACTTCCCAGTTCCCGCAATCGTTCTTGAAATCGTCAATTGGCACGAATACGTGATATTCGATGTTTCCAATCGTTCTGCATCGACGGTAGATAAGGATTCACTTCCCAGCTCCCGCAATCGTTCTTTCTATCGATAATTGGCACGAATACAGGATATTCGATGTTTACCATCGTTCTGCATTGACGGTATGTAAGGATTCATTTCCCAGCTCCCGAAATCGTTCTTTCTATCGATAATTGGGACGCATACGTGCTATTCGATTTTTCCAATCGTTCTGCATGGACGGTAGATAAGGATTCACTTCCCAGCTCCCGCAATCGTTCTATCTATCGATAATTGGCACGAATACGAGATATTCGATGTTTCCAATCGTTCTGCATCGATAGTAGAAAAGGATTCACTTTCCAGCTCCCGCAATCTTTCTTTGTATCCATAATTGGCACGAATAAGTTCTATTCGATGTTTCCAATCGTTCTGTATCGACGGTAGGTAAGGATTCACTTCCCAGCTCCCGCAATCGGTCTTTCTATCGATAATTGGCACGAATACGTGATAATCGATGTTTGCAATCGTTCTCCATCGACGGTAGAGAAGGATTCACTTCCCAGTTCCCGCAATCGTTCTTGAAATCGTCAATTGGCACGAATACGTGATATTCGATGTTTCCAATCGTTCTGGATCGACGATATGTAAGGATTCACTTCCCAGCCCTAGCAATCGTTCTTTCTATCGATAATTGGCACGAATACGTGATATTCGATGTTTCGAATCGTTCTGCATCGACGGTAGATAAGGATTCACTTCCCAGCTCCCGCAATCGTTCTTTCTATCGATAATTGGCACGCATACGTGCTATTCGATTTTTCCAATCGTTCTGCATGGACGGTAGATAAGGATTCACTTCCCAGCTCCCGCAATCGTTCTTTCTATCAATAATTGGCACGAATACGAGATATTCGATGTTTCCAATCGTTCTGCATCGATAGTAGAAAAGGATTCACTTTCCAGCTCCCGCAATCTTTCTTTGTATCCATAATTGGCACGAATAAGTTCTATTCGATGTTTCCAATCGTTCTGTATCGACGGTAGGTAAGGATTCACTTCCCAGCTCCCGCAATCGGTCTTTCTATCGATAATTGGCACGAATACGTGATAATCGATGTTTGCAATCGTTCTCCATCGACGGTAGAGAAGGATTCACTTCCCAGTTCCCGCAATCGTTCTTGAAATCGTCAATTGGCACGAATACGTGATATTCGATGTTTCCAATCGTTCTGCAGCGACGGTAGGTAAGGATTCTCTTCCCAGCTCCCGCAATCGTTGTTTCTATCAATAATTGGCACGAATACGTGATATTCGATGTTTCCAATCGTTCTGCATCGACAGTAGGTAAGGATTCACTTCCCAGCTCCCGCAATCGGTCTTTCTATCGATAATTGGCACGAATACGTGATAATCGATGTTTGCAATCGTTCTCCATCGACGGTAGAGAAGGATTCACTTCCCAGTTCCCGCAATCGTTCTTGAAATCGTCAATTGGCACGAATACGTGATATTCGATGTTTCCAATCGTTCTGCAGCGACGGTAGGTAAGGATTCTCTTCCCAGCTCCCGCAATCGTTGTTTCTATCAATAATTGGTACGAATACGTGATATTCGACGATTCCAATCGTTTTGCATCGGCGGTAGGTAAGGATTCATTTCCCAGCGCCCGCAATCGTTCTTTGTATCGATAATTGGCACGCATACGTGATATTCGAAGTTTGCTATCGTTCTCCATCGACGGTAGAGAAGGATTCAGTTCCCGGGTCCCGCAATCGTTCTTTCTATCAATAATTGGCACGAATACGTGATATTCGATGTTTCGAATCGTTCTGCATCGACGGTAGATAAGGATTCACTTCCCAGCTCCCGCAATCGTTCTTTCTATCGATAATTGGCACCCATACTTGATATTCGATGTTTCAAATCGTTCTGGATCGACGATATGTAAGGATTCACTTCCCAGCCCTAGCAATCGTTCTTTCTATCGATAATTGGCACGAATACGTGATATTCGATGTTTCGAATCGTTCTGCATCGACGGTAGATAAGGATTCACTTCCCAGCTCCCGCAATCGTTCTATCTATCGATAATTGGCACGAATACGAGATATTCGATGTTTCCAATCGTTCTGCATCGATAGTAGAAAAGGATTAACTTTCCAGCTCCCGCAATCTTTCTTTGTATCCATAATTGGCACGAATAAGTTCTATTCGATGTTTCCAATCGTTCTGTATCGACGGTAGGTAAGGATTCACTTCCCAGCTCCCGCAATCGGTCTTTCTATCGATAATTGGCACGAATACGTGATATTCGATGTTTGCAATCGTTCCCCATCGACGGTAGAGAAGGATTCACTTCCCAGTTCCCGCAATCGTTCTTGAAATCGTCAATTGGCAAGAATACGTGATATTCGATGTTTCCAATCGTTCTGCAGCGACGGTAGGTAAGGATTCTCTTCCCAGCTCCCGCAATCGTTCTTTCTATCAATAATTGGCACGAATACGTGATATTCGATGTTTCCAATCTTCTGCATCGACGGTAGGTAAGGATTCTCTTCCCAGCTCCCGCAACCGTTCTTTCTATCAATAATTGGCACGAATACGAGATATTCGATGTTTCCAATCGTTCTGCATCGATAGTAGAAAAGGATTCACTTTCCAGCTCCCGCAATCTTTCTTTGTATCCATAATTGGCACGAATAAGTTCTATTCGATGTTTCCAATCGTTCTGTATCGACGGTAGGTAAGGATTCACTTCCCAGCTCCCGCAATCGGTCTTTCTATCGATAATTGGCACGAATACGTGATATTCGATGTTTGCAATCGTTCTCCATCGACGGTAGAGAAGGATTCACTTCCCAGTTCCCCCAATCGTTCTTGAAATCGTCAATTGGCACGAATACGTGATATTCGAGGTTTCCAATCGTTCTGCAGCGACGGTAGGTAAGGATTCTCTTCCCAGCTCCCGCAATCGTTCTTTCTATCAATAATTGGCACGAATACGTGATATTCGATGTTTCCAATCGTTCTGCATCGACGGTAGATAAGGATTCACTTCCCAGTTCCCGCAATCGTTCTTTCTATCGATAATTGGCACGAATACGTGATATTCGATGTTTCCAATCGTTCTGCATCGACGGTAGGTAAGGAGTCACTTCCCAGCTCCCGCAATCGTTCTTTCTGTCGATAATTGGCACGAATACGTGATATTCGATGTTTCCAATCGTTCTGCATCGACGGTAGATAAGGATTCACTTCCCAGCTCCCGCAATCGTTCTTTCTATCGATAATTGGCACGCATACGTGCTATTCGATGTTTCCAATCGTTCTGTATCAACGGTAGGTAAGGATTGATTTCCCAGCGCCCGCAATCGTTCTCTCCATCGATAATTGGCACGAATACGTTATATTCGATATTTCCAATCGTTCTGTATCGCCGGTAGGTAAGGATACACTTCCCAGCTACCGCCATCGTTCTTTCCATCGATACTTGGCACGAATTTGTTATATTCGATGTTTCCAATCTTTCTGCATCGACGGTAGATAAGGATTCACTTCCCAGCTCCCGCAATCGTTCTTTCTATCGATAATTGGCACGCATACGTGCTATTCGATGTTTCCAATAGTTCTGCATCGATAGTAGAAAAGGATTCACTTTCCAGCTCCCGCAATCTTTCTTTGTATCGATAATTGGCACGAATAAGTTCTATTCGATGTTTCCAATCGTTCCGTATCGACGGTAGGTAAGGATTCACTTCCCAGCTCCCGCAATCGTTCTTTCTGTCGATAATTGGCACGAATACGTGATATTCGATGTTTCCAATCGTTCTGCATCGACGGTAGATAAGGATTCACTTCCCAGTTCCCGCAATCGTTCTTTCTATCGATAATTGGCACGAATACGTGATATTCGATGTTTCCAATCGTTCTGCATCGACGGTAGGTAAGGAGTCACTTCCCAGCTCCCGCAATCGTTCTTTCTGTCGATAATTGGCACGAATACGTGATATTCGATGTTTCCAATCGTTCTGCATCGACGGTAGATAAGGATTCACTTCCCAGCTCCCGCAATCGTTCTTTCTATCGATAATTGGCACGCATACGTGCTATTCGATGTTTCCAATCGTTCTGCATCGACGGTAGGTAAGGATTCATTTCCCAGCGCGCGCAATCGTTCTTTCTATCGATAATTGGCACGAATACGCGATATTCGAAGTTTGCAATCGTTCTCCATCGACGGTAGAGAAGGATTCAGTTCCCAGCTCCCGCAATCGTTCTTTCTATCAATAATTGGCACGAATGCGTGATATTCGATGTTTCCAATCTTTCTGCATCGACGGTAGATAAGGATTCACTTCCCAGCTCCCGCAATCGTTCTTTCTATCGATAATTGGCACGCATACGTGCTATTCGATGTTTCCAATAGTTCTGCATCGATAGTAGAAAAGGATTCACTTTCCAGCTCCCGCAATCTTTCTTTGTATCGATAATTGGCACGAATAAGTTCTATTCGATGTTTCCAATCGTTCCGTATCGACGGTAGGTAAGGATTCACTTCCCAGCTCCCGCAATCGTTCTTTCTGTCGATAATTGGCACGAATACGTGATATTCGATGTTTCCAATCGTTCTGCATCGACGGTAGATAAGGATTCACTTCCCAGCTCCCGCAATCGTTCTTTCTATCGATAATTGGCACGCATACGCGCTATTCGATGTTTCCAATCGTTCTGTATCAACGGTAGGTAAGGATTGATTTCCCAGCGCCCGCAATCGTTCTTTCCATCGATAATTGGCACGAATACGTTATATTCGATATTTCCAATCGTTCTGTATCGCCGGTAGGTAAGGATACACTTCCCAGCTACCGCCATCGTTCTTTCCATCGATACTTGGCACGAATTTGTTATATTCGATGTTTCCAATCGTTCTGCATCGACGGTAGGTAAGGATTCACTTCCCAGCTCCCGCAATCGTTCTTTCTGTCGATAATTGGCACGCATACGTGCTAATCGATGTTTGCAATCGTTCTTCATCGACGGTAGAGAAGGATTCACTTCCCAGTTCCCGCAATCGTTCTTGAAATCGTCAATTGGCACGAATACGTGATATTCGAAGTTTCCAATCGTTCTGCATCGACGGTAGATAAGGATTCACTTCCCAGCTCCCGCAATCGTTCTTTCTATCGATAATTGGCACGAATACGTGATATTCGATGTTTCCAATCGTTCTGGATCGACGATATGTAAGGATTCACTTCCCAGCTCCGGCAATCGTTCTTTCTATCGATAATTGGCACGCATACGTGATATTCGACGTTTCCAATCGTTTTGCATTGACGGTAGCTAAGGATTCATTTCCCAGCGCCCGCAATCGTTCTTTCTATCGATAATTGGCACGAATACGTTATATTCGATGTTTCCAATCGTTTTGCATTGACGGTAGGTAAGGATTCATTTCCCAGCGCCCGCAATCGTTCTTTCTATCGATAAATGGCACGAATACGTTATATTCGATGTTTCCAATCGTTCTGCATGGACGGTAGATAAGGATTCACTTCCCAGCTACCGCAATCGTTCTTTCTATCGATAATTTTCACGAATACGTGATATTCGATGTTTCGAATCGTTCTGCATCGACGGTAGGTAAGGATTCACTTCCCAGCTCCCGCAATCGTTCTTTCTATCGATAATTGGTACGAATACGTGATATTCGATGTTTCCAATCATTCTGTATCGACGGTAGGTAAGGATTCACTTCCCAGCTCCCGCAATCGTTCTTTCTATCGTCAATTGGCACGAATACGTTATATTCGATGTTTCCAATCGTTCTGCATCGACGGTAGGTAAGGATTCACTTCCCAGCTCCCGCAATCGTTCTTTCTGTCGATAATTGGCACGCATACGTGCTATTCGATGTTTGCAATCGTTCTTCATCGACGGTAGAGAAGGATTCACTTCCCAGTTCCCGCAATCGTTCTTTCTATCGATAATTGGCACGAATACGTGATATTCGATGTTTCCAATCTTCCGCATCGACGGTAGGTAAGGATTCACTTCCCAGCTCCCGCAATCGGTCTTTCTATCGATAATTGGCACGAATACGTGATATTCGATGATTGCAATCGTTCCCCATCGACGGTAGAGAAGGATTCACTTCCCAGTTCCCGCAATCGTTCTTGAAATCGTCAATTGGCACGAATACGTGATATTCGATGTTTCCAATCGTTCTGCAGCGACGGTAGGTAAGGATTCTCTTCCCAGCTCCCGCAATCGTTCTTTCTATCAATAATTGGCACGAATACGTGATATTCGATGTTTCCAATCTTCTGCATCGACGGTAGGTAAGGATTCTCTTCCCAGCTCCCGCAATCGTTCTTTCTATCAATAAGTGGCACGAATACGTGATATTCGATGTTTCCAATCTTCTGCATCGACGGTGGATAAGGATTCACTTCCCAGCTCCCGCAATCGTTCTATCTATCGATAATTGGCACGAATACGAGATATTCGATGTTTCCAATCGTTCTGCATCGATAGTAGAAAAGGATTCACTTTCCAGCTCCCGCAATCTTTCTTTGTATCCATAATTGGCACGAATAAGTTCTATTCGATGTTTCCAATCGTTCTGTATCGACGGTAGGTAAGGATTCACTTCCCAGCTCCCGCAATCGGTCTTGCTATCGATTATTGGCACGAATACGTGATATTCGATGTTTCCAATCGTTCTGCATCGACGGTAGATAAGGATTCACTTCCCAGTTCCCGCAATCGTTCTTTCTATCGATAATTGGCACGAATACGTGATATTCGATGTTTCCAATCGTTCTGCATCGACGGTAGGTAAGGATTCACTTCCCAGCTCCCGCAATCGTTCTTTCTGTCGATAATTGGCACGAATACGTGATATTCGATGTTTCGAATCGTTCTGCATCGACGGTAGGTAAGGATTCACTTCCCAGCTCCCGCAATCGTTCTTTCTATCGATAATTGGTACGAATACGTGATATTCGATGATTCCAATCGTTTTGCATCGGCGGTAGGTAAGGTTTCATTTCCCAGCGCCCGCAATCGTTCTTTGTATCGATACTTGGCACGAATACGTGATATTCGAAGTTTGCTATCGTTCTCCATCGACGGTAGGGAAGGATTCAGTTCCCAGCTCCCGCAATCGTTCTTTCTATCGTCAATTGGCACGAATACGTGATATTCGATGTTTCCAATCATTCTGTATCGACGGTAGGTAAGGATTCACTTCCCAGTTCCCGCAATCGTTCTTTCTATCGATAATTGGCACGAATACGTGATATTCGATGTTTCCAATCTTCCGCATCGACGGTAGGTAAGGATTCACTTCCCAGCTCCCGCAATCGGTCTTTCTATCGATAATTGGCACGAATACGTGATATTCGATGATTGCAATCGTTCCCCATCGACGGTAGAGAAGGATTCACTTCCCAGTTCCCGCAATCGTTCTTGAAATCGTCAATTGGCACGAATACGTGATATTCGATGTTTCCAATCGTTCTGCAGCGACGGTAGGTAAGGATTCTCTTCCCAGCTCCCGCAATCGTTCTTTCTATCAATAATTGGCACGAATACGTGATATTCGATGTTTCCAATCTTCTGCATCGACGGTAGGTAAGGATTCTCTTCCCAGCTCCCGCAATCGTTCTTTCTATCAATAATTGGCACGAATACGTGATATTCGATGTTTCCAATCTTCTGCATCGACGGTGGATAAGGATTCACTTCCCAGCTCCCGCAATCGTTCTATCTATCGATAATTGGCACGAATACGAGATATTCGATGTTTCCAATCGTTCTGCATCGATAGTAGAAAAGGATTCACTTTCCAGCTCCCGCAATCTTTCTTTGTATCCATAATTGGCACGAATAAGTTCTATTCGATGTTTCCAATCGTTCTGTATCGACGGTAGGTAAGGATTCACTTCCCAGCTCCCGCAATCGGTCTTTCTATCGATAATTGGCACGAATACGTGATATTCGATGTTTCCAATCGTTCTGCATCGACGATAGATAAGGATTCACTTCCCAGTTCCCGCAATCGTTCTTTCTATCGATAATTGGCACGAATACGTGATATTCGATGTTTCCAATCGTTCTGCATCGACGGTAGGTAAGGATTCACTTCCCAGCTCCCGCAATCGTTCTTTCTGTCGATGATTGGCACGAATACGTGATATTCGATGTTTCCAATCGTTCTGCATCGACGGTAGATAAGGATTCTCTTCCCAGCTCCCGCAATCGTTCTTTCTATCAATAATTGGCACGAATACGTGATATTCGATGTTTCCAATCGTTCTGCATCGACGGTAGATAAGGATTCACTTCCCAGTTCCCGCAATCGTTCTTTCTATCGATAATTGGCACGAATACGTGATATTCGATGTTTCCAATCGTTCTGCATCGACGGTAGGTAAGGATTCACTTCCCAGCTCCCGCAATCGGTCTTTCTATCGATAATTGGCACGAATACGTGATATTCGATGTTTCCAATCGTTCTGCATCGACGGTAGATAAGGATTCACTTCCCAGTTCCCGCAATCGTTCTTTCTATCGATAATTGGCACGAATACGTGATATTCGATGTTTCCAATCGTTCTGCATCGACGGTAGGTAAGGATTCACTTCCCAGCTCCCGCAATTGTTCTTTCTGTCGATAATTGGCACGAATACGTGATATTCGATGTTTCCAATCGTTCTGCATCGACGGTAGATAAGGATTCTCTTCCCAGCTCCCGCAATCGTTCTTTCTATCAATAATTGGCACGAATACGTGATATTCGATGTTTCCAATCGTTCTGCATCGACGGTAGATAAGGATTCACTTCCCAGTTCCCGCAATCGTTCTTTCTATCGATAATTGGCACGAATACGTGATATTCGATGTTTCCAATCGTTCTGCATCGACGGTAGGTAAGGATTCACTTCCCAGCTCCCGCAATCGTTCTTTCTGTCGATAATTGGCACGAATACGTGATATTCGATGTTTCCAATCGTTCGGCTTCGACGGTAGATAAGGATTCTCTTCCCAGCTCCCGCAATCGTTCTTTCTATCAATGATTGGCACGAATACGTGATATTCGATGTTTCCAATCGTTCTGCATCGACGGTAGATAAGGATTCACTTCCCAGTTCCCGCAATCGTTCTTTCTATCGATAATTGGCACGAATACGTGATATTCGATGTTTGCAATCGTTCTCCATCGACGGTAGAGAAGGATTCACTTCCCAGTTCCCGCAATCGTTCTTGAAATCGTCAATTGGCACGAATACGTGATATTCGATGTTACCAATCGTTCTGCAGCGACGGTAGGTAAGGATTCATTTCCCAGCGCCCGCAATCGTTCTTTGTATCGTCAATTGGCACGAATACGTGATATTCGATGTTTCCAATCATTCTGTATCGACGGTAGGTAAGGATTCACTTCCCAGCTCCCGCAATCGTTCTTTCTATCGTCAATTGGCACGAATACGTTATATTCGATGTTTCCAATCGTTCTGCATCGACGGTAGGTAAGGATTCACTTCCCAGTTCCCGCAATCGTTCTTTCTATCGATAATTGGCACGAATACGTGATATTCGATGTTTCCAATCTTCCGCATCGACGGTAGGTAAGGATTCACTTCCCAGCTCCCGCAATCGGTCTTTCTATCGATAATTGGCACGAATACGTGATATTCGATGTTTGCAATCGTTCCCCATCGACGGTAGAGAAGGATTCACTTCCCAGTTCCCGCAATCGTTCTTGAAATCGTCAATTGGCACGAATACGTGATATTCGATGTTTCCAATCGTTCTGCAGCGACGGTAGGTAAGGATTCTCTTCCCAGCTCCCGCAATCGTTCTTTCTATCAATAATTGGCACGAATACTTGATATTCGATGTTTCCAATCTTCTGCATCGACGGTAGGTAAGGATTCTCTTCCCAGCTCCCGCAATCGTTCTTTCTATCAATAATTGGCACGAATACGTGATATTCGATGTTTCCAATCTTCTGCATCGACGGTAGATAAGGATTCACTTCCCAGCTCCCGCAAACGTTCTATCTATCGATAATTTGCACGAATACGAGATATTCGATGTTTCCAATCGTTCTGCATCGATAGTAGAAAAGGATTCACTTTCCAGCTCCCGCAATCTTTCTTTGTATCCATAATTGGCACGAATAAGTTCTATTCGATGTTTCCAATCGTTCTGTATCGACGGTAGGTAAGGATTCACTTCCCAGCTCCCGCAATCGGTCTTTCTTTCGATAATTGGCACGACTACGTGATATTCGATGTTTGCAATCGTTCTCCATCGACGGTAGAGAAGGATTCACTTCCCAGTTCCCCCAATCGTTCTTGAAATCGTAAATTGGCACGAATACGTGATATTCGATGTTTCCAATCGTTCTGCAGCGACGGTAGGTAAGGATTCTCTTCCCAGCTCCCGCAATCGTTCTTTCTATCAATAATTGGCACGAATACGTGATATTCGATGTTTCCAATCGTTCCCCATCGACGGTAGAGAAGGATTCACTTCCCAGTTCCCGCAATCGTTCTTGAAGTCGTCAATTGGCACGAATACGTGATATTCGATGTTTCCAATCGTTCTGCATCGACGGTAGGTAAGGATTCTCTTCCCAGCTCCCGCAATCGGTCTTTCTATCGATAATTGGCACGAATACGTGATATTCGATGTTTCCAATCGTTCTGCATCGACGGTAGGTAAGGATTCACTTCCCAGCTCCCGCAATTGTTCTTTCTGTCGATAATTGGCACGAATACGTGATATTCGATGTTTCCAATCGTTCTGCATCGACGGTAGGTAAGGATTCACTTCCCAGCTCCCGCAATTGTTCTTTCTGTCGATAATTGGCACGAATACGTGATATTCGATGTTTCCAATCGTTCTGCATCGACGGTAGATAAGGATTCTCTTCCCAGCTCCCGCAATCGTTCTTTCTATCAATAATTGGCACGAATACGTGATATTCGATGTTTCCAATCGTTCTGCATCGACGGTAGATAAGGATTCACTTCCCAGTTCCCGCAATCGTTCTTTCTATCGATAATTGGCACGAATACGTGATATTCGATGTTTCCAATCGTTCTGCATCGACGGTAGGTAAGGATTCACTTCCCAGCTCCCGCAATCGTTCTTTCTGTCGATAATTGGCACGAATACGTGATATTCGATGTTTCCAATCGTTCGGCTTCGACGGTAGATAAGGATTCTCTTCCCAGCTCCCGCAATCGTTCTTTCTATCAATGATTGGCACGAATACGTGATATTCGATGTTTCCAATCGTTCTGCATCGACGGTAGATAAGGATTCACTTCCCAGTTCCCGCAATCGTTCTTTCTATCGATAATTGGCACGAATACGTGATATTCGATGTTTGCAATCGTTCTCCATCGACGGTAGAGAAGGATTCACTTCCCAGTTCCCGCAATCGTTCTTGAAATCGTCAATTGGCACGAATACGTGATATTCGATGTTACCAATCGTTCTGCAGCGACGGTAGGTAAGGATTCATTTCCCAGCGCCCGCAATCGTTCTTTGTATCGTCAATTGGCACGAATACGTGATATTCGATGTTTCCAATCATTCTGTATCGACGGTAGGTAAGGATTCACTTCCCAGCTCCCGCAATCGTTCTTTCTATCGTCAATTGGCACGAATACGTTATATTCGATGTTTCCAATCGTTCTGCATCGACGGTAGGTAAGGATTCACTTCCCAGTTCCCGCAATCGTTCTTTCTATCGATAATTGGCACGAATACGTGATATTCGATGTTTCCAATCTTCCGCATCGACGGTAGGTAAGGATTCACTTCCCAGCTCCCGCAATCGGTCTTTCTATCGATAATTGGCACGAATACGTGATATTCGATGTTTGCAATCGTTCCCCATCGACGGTAGAGAAGGATTCACTTCCCAGTTCCCGCAATCGTTCTTGAAATCGTCAATTGGCACGAATACGTGATATTCGATGTTTCCAATCGTTCTGCAGCGACGGTAGGTAAGGATTCTCTTCCCAGCTCCCGCAATCGTTCTTTCTATTAATAATTGGCACGAATACTTGATATTCGATGTTTCCAATCTTCTGCATCGACGGTAGGTAAGGATTCTCTTCCCAGCTCCCGCAATCGTTCTTTCTATCAATAATTGGCACGAATACGTGATATTCGATGTTTCCAATCTTCTGCATCGACGGTAGATAAGGATTCACTTCCCAGCTCCCGCAAACGTTCTATCTATCGATAATTTGCACGAATACGAGATATTCGATGTTTCCAATCGTTCTGCATCGATAGTAGAAAAGGATTCACTTTCCAGCTCCCGCAATCTTTCTTTGTATCCATAATTGGCACGAATAAGTTCTATTCGATGTTTCCAATCGTTCTGTATCGACGGTAGGTAAGGATTCACTTCCCAGCTCCCGCAATCGGTCTTTCTTTCGATAATTGGCACGACTACGTGATATTCGATGTTTGCAATCGTTCTCCATCGACGGTAGAGAAGGATTCACTTCCCAGTTCCCCCAATCGTTCTTGAAATCGTAAATTGGCACGAATACGTGATATTCGATGTTTCCAATCGTTCTGCAGCGACGGTAGGTAAGGATTCTCTTCCCAGCTCCCGCAATCGTTCTTTCTATCAATAATTGGCACGAATACGTGATATTCGATGTTTCCAATCGTTCCCCATCGACGGTAGAGAAGGATTCACTTCCCAGTTCCCGCAATCGTTCTTGAAGTCGTCAATTGGCACGAATACGTGATATTCGATGTTTCCAATCGTTCTGCATCGACGGTAGGTAAGGATTCTCTTCCCAGCTCCCGCAATCGGTCTTTCTATCGATAATTGGCACGAATACGTGATATTCGATGTTTCCAATCGTTCTGCATCGACGGTAGGTAAGGATTCACTTCCCAGCTCCCGCAATCGTTCTTTCTGTCGATAATTGGCACGAATACGTGATATTCGATGTTTCCAATCGTTCTGCATCGACGGTAGATAAGGATTCTCTTCCCAGCTCCCGCAATCGTTCTTTCTATCAATAATTGGCACGAATACGTGATATTCGATGTTTCCAATCGTTCTGCATCGACGGTAGATAAGGATTTGTGGGAGCTTCGTTGTATCGATGGTGGAAGAAGGAAGCGACGGGAAAAGAAAGGAAGGAAGAAGGTGTTTCGTCCTAGGCCTGCTAGCGGACTCGTCAGTAAGGCGTACTAGCAGGCCCTGCCTTAGACACTAGGATAGTAGGGAATTGTCGGAGGTTATATATATAGTCGTGGTGACTTATATAACCACTTTCGGGAGCCGGATCGTCGTGCTCGTCCCCTAGCGGTGTATGTGGGAAGTGCTCCCACATCACTCCCCCACCAGTGATAACGTTATCAGAAGTTATCCTGATGTCTGCTGGCTGCTCGTCGATTGCTGCGACGTCGATGCACACTGCCGCCCCCGTCGTGGAACCAGCCTCGTAGCAACCTTGCCCGTCCTAGGATAGCCACCGCGAGACAACCCAGCGCGGTCGGTGCAGGTCGAGCGTGGTCGGTTGGGCGTCTCTGGCGTCACGTCGAGGCTAGCGGTCGTCCTAGGAGAGGGGGTTGCGGAGGTTCAGCGTCGGTCGGATGGCGGCAGCCATCGTGTTGAGTCGTCTCGAACGTCCTTATCTCTCGTGTCGTCCACCATCTCGTTGCGTTGCGTGTTCATCACGTCGGGGTCACCAATTGTGGGAGCTTCGTTGTATCGATGGTGGAAGAAGGAAGCGACGGGAAAAGAAAGGAAGGAAGAAGGTGTTTCGTCCTAGGCCTGCTAGCGGACTCGTCAGTAAGGCGTACTAGCAGGCCCTGCCTTAGACACTAGGATAGTAGGGAATTGTCGGAGGTTATATATATAGTCGTGGTGCCTTATATAACCACTTTCGGGAGCCGGATCGTCGTGCTCGTCCCCTAGCGGTGTATGTGGGAAGTGCCCCCACAGATTCACTTCCCAGTTCCCGCAATCGTTCTTTCTATCGATAATTGGCACGAATACGTGATATTCGATGTTTCCAATCGTTCTGCATCGACGGTAGGTAAGGATTCACTTCCCAGCTCCCGCAATCGTTCTTTCTGTCGATAATTGGCACGAATACGTGATATTCGATTTTTCCAATCGTTCTGCATCGACGGTAGATAAGGATTCTCTTCCCAGCTCCCGCAATCGTTCTTTCTATCAATAATTGGCACGAATACGTGATATTCGATGTTTCCAATCGTTCTGCATCGACGGTAGATAAGGATTCACTTCCCAGTTCCCGCAATCGTTCTTTCTATCGATAATTGGCACGAATACGTGATATTCGATGTTTGCAATCGTTCTCCATCGACGGTAGAGAAGGATTCACTTCCCAGTTCCCGCAATCGTTCTTGAAATCGTCAATTGGCACGAATACGTGATATTCGATGTTACCAATCGTTCTGCAGCGACGGTAGGTAAGGATTCATTTCCCAGCGCCCGCAATCGTTCTTTGTATTGATAATTGGCACGAATACGTGATATTCGAAGTTTGCTATCGTTCTCCATTGACGGTAGGGAAGGATTCAGTTCCCAGCTCCCGCAATCGTTCTTTCTATCGTCAATTGGCACGAATACGTGATATTCGATGTTTCCAATCATTCTGTATCGACGGTAGGTAAGGATTCACTTCCCAGTTCCCGCAATCGTTCTTTCTATCGATAATTGGCACGAATACGTGATATTCGATGTTTCCAATCTTCCGCATCGACGGTAGGTAAGGATTCACTTCCCAGCTCCCGCAATCGGTCTTTCTATCGATAATTGGCACGAATACGTGATATTCGATGTTTGCAATCGTTCCCCATCGACGGTAGAGAAGGATTCACTTCCCAGTTCCCGCAATCGTTCTTGAAATCGTCAATTGGCACGAATACGTGATATTCGATGTTTCCAATCGTTCTGCAGCGACGGTAGGTAAGGATTCTCTTCCCAGCTCCCGCAATCGTTCTTTCTATCAATAATTGGCACGAATACGTGATATTCGATGTTTCCAATCTTCTGCATCGACGGTAGGTAAGGATTCTCTTCCCAGCTCCCGCAATCGTTCTTTCTATCAATAATTGGCACGAATACGTGATATTCGATGTTTCCAATCTTCTGCATCGACGGTAGATAAGGATTCACTTCCCAGCTCCCGCAAACGTTCTATCTATCGATAATTGGCACGAATACGAGATATTCGATGTTTCCAATCGTTCTGCATCGATAGTAGAAAAGGATTCACTTTCCAGCTCCCGCAATCTTTCTTTGTATCCATAATTGGCACGAATAAGTTCTATTCGATGTTTCCAATCGTTCTGTATCGACGGTAGGTAAGGATTCACTTCCCAGCTCCCGCAATCGGTCTTTCTATCGATAATTGGCACGACTACGTGATATTCGATGTTTGCAATCGTTCTCCATCGACGGTAGAGAAGGATTCACTTCCCAGTTCCCCCAATCGTTCTTGAAATCGTAAATTGGCACGAATACGTGATATTCGATGTTTCCAATCGTTCTGCAGCGACGGTAGGTAAGGATTCTCTTCCCAGCTCCCGCAATCGTTCTTTCTATCAATAATTGGCACGAATACGTGATATTCGATGTTTCCAATCGTTCTGCATCGACGGTAGATAAGGATTCACTTCCCAGTTCCCGCAATCGTTCTTTCTATCGATAATTGGCACGAATACGTGATATTCGATGTTTCCAATCGTTCTGCATCGACGGTAGGTAAGGATTCACTTCCCAGCTCCCGCAATCGTTCTTTCTGTCGATAATTGGCACGAATACGTGATATTCGATGTTTCCAATCGTTCTGCATCGACGGTAGGTAAGGATTCACTTCCCAGCTCCCGCAATCGTTCTTTCTGTCGATAATTGGCACGAATACGTGATATTCGATGTTTCCAATCGTTCTGCATCGACGGTAGATAAGGATTCTCTTCCCAGCTCCCGCAATCGTTCTTTCTATCAATAATTGGCACGAATACGTGATATTCGATGTTTCCAATCGTTCTGCATCGACGGTAGATAAGGATTCACTTCCCAGTTCCCGCAATCGTTCTTTCTATCGATAATTGGCACGAATACGTGATATTCGATGTTTGCAATCGTTCTCCATCGACGGTAGAGAAGGATTCACTTCCCAGTTCCCGCAATCGTTCTTGAAATCGTCAATTGGCACGAATACGTGATATTCGATGTTACCAATCGTTCTGCAGCGACGGTAGGTAAGGATTCACTTCCCAGCTCCCGCAATCGTTCTTTCTATCGATAATTGGCACGCATACGTGCTATTCGATGTTTCCAATCGTTCTGTATCAACGGTAGGTAAGGATTGATTTCCCAGCGCCCGGAATCGTTCTTTCCATGGATAATTGGCACGAATACGTTATATTCGATATTTCGAATCGTTCTGTATCGCCGGTAGGTAAGGATACACTTCCCAGCTACCGCCATCGTTCTTTCCATCGATACTTGGCACAAATTTGTTATATTCGATGTTTCCAATCGTTCTGCATCGACGGTAGGTAAGGATTCACTTCCCAGCTCCCGCAATCGTTCTTTCTGTCGATAATTGGCACGAATACGTGATATTCGATGTTTCCAATCGTTCTGCATCGACGGTAGATAAGGATTCACTTCCCAGCCCTCGCAATTAAAAATGAAGCTGCAAACCACATGTTGGTCAAGGAAAAAGTTGTTCAGAATCACCCCAGCTACCCCCCATTTCCGGGAAGGACAGAAGTTAAGAGACACCCTGTATATCCTGCCAGCCCCCTGGCTGGTATGCTTGTCCTGAGGCGGGGGTTAGTTCGTTAAAGCACTCGGCGCAGATACGACCCCAATCGCTTACGTATATGCCCTCAGTGGGAATTGTGGAGCAAGGTATGTCCAGCAGAGGTTTGTAGACTTCTGGATAATCGGAGGGAAGGACGCCGTCCCAGGGACCCTGGTCCTCATCTTCTTCTTCTTCCCAAGTTTCGTATGGGAGCTTCATTCAATCGGCGAAATCGTGGGATCGTACAGGGAGGTTAACGATTCAATTATAAACGGGTTCGTGTAAAGTCTCAATTATTTATTCGCTGCTCGAACACTAATAGCTGTACTCTGTTCGCTTGAAAACTTATGTCACTTGCAGACTGATTGCACTATACGCTATTGCTACTATTCGAAGACTGATTGTAATATCGATGTTTGCTGCCACTCGAAGACTGACTGTAATATCGATGTTTGCTGCCACTCGAAGTCTGATTGCGGTAACTTCTGATGCTATTCGATGACTGACTTGATATATCCACTACTGATGCTATTCGAAGACTGATTCCTGTATCGATGTTCGCTTGAAGACTACACTTGTGATTCCATTGGAAGACTGATTGTAATTATTCAGGTGGTGCCGGCCTATTTATACCAGTCTCAGGAATCTCTGGTATGCGTGGTATGCGCGGAATGCCTGGTATGCGTGTGTGATGTCTGCTGTTGGTGTTGATTGGTATAGAATGCCTGGTATGCATGGTATCTGTGGAATGTGAGGCTTGATGTCTGTTGCTATGGGATGCGTCGTATGCGTGGTTCTCAACTGGCAGTGATTCTCTATCGTATCCTAAAATGAACTTTCGGTTAATTAAGAATTATAATACCTTTAGTTAATTTATTACAGGTCCGTGTTACTGCAAATTTAGGTAAGTTATTAAACGTTATCGTCGTGTAATGAGGTACTCGAGAGGGCGCGAGAGTGAGCAATTTCGGGATAATCTTGGGACGCGAATGGGGTTTCTTCCTCGTGGAGTGAGGGCTACTCTTTGGACGCGAAAGGGGGTTTCTTCCTCGTGGAGTGAGGACTACTCTTTGGACGCGAAAGGGGGTTTCTTCCTCGTGGAGTGAGGACTACTCTTTGGACGCGAAAGGGGGTTACATCCTCGTGGAGTGGAGGATATTCTTCCTCTCGAGTATTGATGTTTGTTTGTTATCATAAGGGTAAGTATCGTGTGTGTGTAGTGATGGGTTTGTAGTGAGTTTTTATTTGTTCGCAGTCATTCTTGCAGAAGAGTTGGAGTTAAAGGATTGTGGTTGTAGAGGGAGTTGTAAGGGAGTGAAAGGGGGGATAGGAGGTGTTGAAAGGGATGGATCGTGGTTGAAAGGGGTGTTGAAGAGAGTGGATCGTGGTTGAAAGCAGTGATAGGGGTTGAAGCGGTTGTTGTAAGGGGGTGGAAGGGGTTTGCTCAATTCGTGCTGGACGTTACATAGCCGCAGGGGCAGCTCAGCGTTCACATTATAGCGGTTTGAGTTAATGAAGCAAGAAAAAATGTCAGCCGATATGCGGGACACAGGACGGCACGTCACACATCCCCCCTTATTGTAAGAAATGCTTGCATTTCTTTAGTGGGAGATGCGTTGAAGGAAAATAAATTTGTTTGCCTTGATAATGTACTAACAAGGAAGGTTAGGCAACCCGAAGATACCGATAATTATGAAACTTTGCATACCAGTACAGCATGTCATCCGTAATACAACCCTATATTCCAATGTTGCCATAACTCGGGTTTAAGGGGTGAAATCAGCCCTTGAAAAAAATTGAAGATTTTCTTTTTCGTCAAATATCTCAGGAACGCTGAGAGATATCTGAAAAAAGTTTAAGTAAAACTTGCACCGTTTTATTGTGTTTATTGAACTGCGTAAAAAATTTGTTCAAAAAATTCGTGGTTTTCGAGTTACCCCTCCCCCCACCCTCTCCGCCCTAAGAAAATATTGTTTACTATTCGTGCTGAAATACCTCTGGGTATCCTCTTTTCATATATCTAAATGACATATGTGTTAAATTTTTTTTTTTTAATAAAAAAACCATTATTAACGAATTTAGAGTCCATTTACGCACTTTTCTTTAATGAACTGGCCTCACAACGCAATACTTAAATAATTTACATTTATTTTAAGTTCTTTACATGAAAATTATTCATATTAAATTTAATTGTAGCAGTATAACAGTTTTTAATAATAAAATAATTTGTACATTTTTCCACATCAAAGGGTTGTATAAGTAACAAACGACAAAAATAGTAAAAATCACGGTTGGTAATTACTACATTAATGATATTGCTTGTATACACTATCTTTGTACAGTGTTCCCCTCATCGTTATATTCTGATACCGATTTGGAGAGAAATGTTTGTGGAGCGGCTGTTATTCGCCGATATGCCTGGTGTAGTGAGTACTTTTGTCTCACACATTTGCATGAGAAATATTATTATTGTACTAATTATAAACCGTAATTTTCATTGAATTCGTCTTCGAACGATAAATCTTCGAACAATGTCTTGACCTTCCGACCTCAGACTATCAATACGTATTGTCAATAATATTGGAAACCTTGAAATATTAATAATAATATTGACCTGAGGTTTCCGTTATCGTTGTACTTATCCTCGTAATCTTACTTATTTTGCGCAGTTTTCCGGTGATGCTTTTATATAAATGTTCGCGCGGATGTAGCTCATTTACAGTTGTATTTACGACAGTAGTCAAGTGCACATGCTGCCATTTAATTAGAAAAAGTCAGTGCTCATTGCTTCAAAGCAACTTCTTTAAAATGAAGTCGATTAATATCGCTAACGTAATAAACATGTTAGCCACTACGTTTCAAATCGCGAGTATAACGCAGACACCAATAAAGCCCGGAGAAGTTGACTTGCATAATGAAATTCTTGATATTATAAATAATTTCCAAAATACGTATTTCACACCATCGATTGAACACGATTATGTGCTTGAATTTGATGATCCATCAGAACCACATAGTGCTCAAATTGTAGAGCATGTTACGCCTACAGAATATGAAGAAGATAATTTTGACCCTGGAGAGTGTATTGTTGATGAGGTAGGTGGAAAAGTTGATTTAGCTATAAGAAAAAAGCTGTGGAGTTTTGGAGAAGCGGAAAACAAACACTTCGACCGCTAACCACTGTACAAAAGAACTTTCGGAAGGTTAAATCCATGCATCAGCTATACAGGTGGGCTGCGGGTATTGAGAAGGGTGGAACAAACGCAGATAAACTTACATTTATTACGGAATATGTATTGCAAAAGTTTGAAGACGCTTGCGACAGGAGACTTATTGTCCATGACATGAATTTGAGATTATGGACTTTGGAGGCAAAAGACGTACTAGTGGATCTACCCGAATTCAAGGCAAGTAAATGGTGGATTTGGAATTTCAAGAATGTGCATGGAATCGTATCTCGCAAGATAACAACATTTAGAACACGATCTACGTTTCAAGACATTGGTAACTTGCAAAATGTTGCAGCAACTTTTGTTTCGAACGTAAAATCTAACATTCCAACAATCGGAGTTCAAGAAATTTATAATGCAGACGAGAGTGGCTTCAACCTTGAAATACATTCTGGACGAACATTGGCAAAATCAGGAGTGAAAAGAGTAGAAGCAGTGATTCAATCGGTGTCCGCTACGACACACAGTTACACTATTATGCCTATTATTTCTGCAAGCGGGCGTCTGCTTTCACCGTTATACGTAGTTTTGAAGGAGCCTACAGGAACGTTTGGCCCGAAGGTGCAAGAAACACTATTCCGGCCAAGCAATATTTACATCGAAGCTTCGAAATCAGGAAAACTCACATCAGAACATTTCAGAACTTGGTTTAGCCAAGTATATCTGCCCAATACTGGCCGCAAAAGCATGCTATTACTTGATTCGTGGTCTGGACACTGCCCAAATCAGTTAAATCAGTTGATTCCAGAAAATCAAGAAGTGGCATTTTCGATCATTCCAAAGAAAACGACGGGTATGATTCAACCTTTGGATGTATTTGGTTTCCGGATTTGGAAAAATTTTGTACGGACATTTTCGGATAATGTAATTCTCCTGGACAAAGATATCAACCTGCATCGTTAACGCATAACCAACTTTCTTCGCCCAGATTTAAAAATCTTTTTCAATATGCTTGGTTTAAAAGCGGATATCTAGAAACTCATCCCGGCGAGTTTGAAAATCCTTTAGATTTCTGTTACTATAGGAGTGAAAAGGCTATACCAAAGTGTAATATTTGTGGCGCGGCGGCCTTTATGCGATGTGCGTGGTGTGGCGAGTACCTTTGTTTCGAACATTTCTACAAGCAATATCATTATTGTAGTAATTACCAACCGTGATTTTTACTATTTTTGTCGTTTGTTACTTATACAACCCTTCGATGTGGAAAAATGTACAAATTATTTTATTATTAAAAACTGTTATACTGCTACAATTAAATTTAATATGAATAATTTTCATGTAAAGAACTTATAATAAATGTAAATTATTTAAGTATTGCGTTGTGAGGCCAGTTCATTAAAGAAAAGTGCGTAAATGGACTCTAAATTCATTAATAATGGTTTTTTTATTAAAAAAAAAAATTTAACACATATGTCATTTAGATATATGAAAAGAGGATACCCAGAGGTATTTCAGCACGAATAGTAAACAATATTTTCTTATGGGGGAGGGGGTGGGGGGAGGGGTAACTCGAAAACCACGAATTTTTGGAACAAATTTTTTACGCAGTTTAATAATGTTACATATGAATAACATTTCTTTTGCGCCGCGTTCGCACGTGCCGTTCGATCTTGCTTAAGAACAGAAGACGCTCAAGGATTTTCACTCACTATCGTATGAATAACGTTCTTTTACACTGCACTCGCACGTGCCGTCCGATCTTGCCTAAAACAGAAGACGCCCAAGGATTTTCACTCACTATCATACGAATAATAGGGCCTTTTGATATCAACTGAATTTATCATAACCGATTGAGTACATGCGTGATTTCGGCCAAGACCCTTGCGATCTTACCATATATGGAGGTCTCTAATGAATCCCCTCCATACATTTTGCACTATATAAACCCTTCGATTTTGCTCATCTTCGGTTCATAACTACATAGTTACGTGCATCGTTACGTCGCATTACGCTAGTACAGAGTCGGTTACACTCAGTGAGAATTGGGCTTAGAGCACCATTCAAATCAAAGTTAACCCGTTGGAATCCGCGAAGTGCGGTTGAAGTTCTTTCGGCAATACCTTGTAACCGTTCTCCGACCCCGCATCGCCAGTGCGTCAACACCGTGCAGCCTAGGTAATAATACACACTCTAATAATTGATATCGGGACAATTACATTTGTATAAACAACTGATTACAATATAAAGTTATAACTGTTCATTAATAAATCGAGTAGATTCGTTAAAACCTATCTTTACTCCGTAATTCTTTACATTAGTGATAACGTTCCCACGGATACAACTTAACCGCTCGAGTTGTATCAAACAATAACGAAACTCAAGAATCAACTAATAAATTCTCAACCATATTCCTTGAGTGATATTAACATCGCCGGTCCAGGCGTTCCCGACAGCCACGGCTCGTAACAATAAACACAATATAACGGTGCAAGTTTGACTTAAACTTTTATCAGATATCTCTCAGTGATCCTGAAATATTTGACGAAAAAGAACATCTTCAATTTTTTTCAAGGGCTGATTTCACCCCTTAAACCCGAGTTGTGGCAACATTGGAATATAGGGTTGTATTACGGATGACATGCTGTACTTGTATGCAAAGTTTCATAATTATCGGTATCTTCGGGTTGCCTAACCTTCCTTGTTAGTGAGACAGTCCGCCAACTGTTTACCTGTAGGAATATATTTAAGTATTATTATTTTTTTGTTCAGTTTTTTCTCCTGAAAAATGATATTTTATATCGAAAATGATATTTTATATCGATGTGCTTTGAACGCTTATGATCTGTTGGATTACTTGCAATAGCTATCCAACCATTATTATCCTCAAAAATAGATATTGGTTCCTTTAAATCTACTTTTATACTTAACAGCAAGTATTTCATCCAGCAGGCTCCTTCAGTCCCTTCATATAATGCCATATATTCGCTTTTTGTTGAGGAAGTTGGAACTGAGCTTTGTCGCTTTGTATTCCACCAGATCGCATTCATGTCGAACATTTTAAATATATATCCCATTGTACTTTTCCGATCAAGTTCATTTCCTGCCCAGTCGGGATCTACATAACCAGTCAGAATGTTTTTATAATCGTTTCTGTTATAGATTTAACGATAATTTAACGATCCTTTAATATAGCTTAAGATCCTCTTTAGACTTTGCCATAATTCTTTATTATTATATCAGCCCTCGAGATATCAAGGATGTCCAAATGTATATTGGATTCATTTATGTTCTTAGACTATGAGTGCATACTCGACCCAGTTAAGCCAATAGAAAGAACGATGCTGAGGCCTGGGAAGTGTATTCTTAACTTCTGTCGATGCAGATCGATTTTAAATGTCGAATATCATGTATTCGAAGCTACCCGAGAGAATCTTCGATAGAAAGAAGGATTGTGCGGCCTGGGAAGTGTATCCTTAACTTCTGTCGATGCAGAACGATTGGAAACATCGAATATCATTTATTCGAGCCTCCTCGTGCCAATTATCGATAGAAAGAAAGATGGCGAGCGCTGGGAAGTGAATCCTTAACTTCCGTCGATGCAGAACGGTTGGAAACAGTGAATATAATGTGTTCGACCCTCCTCGTGCCAATTATTGATAGAAAGAACTGTAGGCAATTTTTAAAAACAACTTTTATTAATGTCCGTAAAATTTATACGTCCCACACCTTTTACGTCTTATAGCAATCTGAGCCATGCTGTTTCAACTGCGTAACTATGATACTGATAAATAAACTAACTTCTTAACATAACAAAAAACATATAACTAATCAATATGCAAAACGAACACACAAACATAACACACATTAACATACATTACAATACTAATACTACAGAACGATTGCGACGGCTGGGAAGCGCATCCTTACCTGCTGTCGATGCAGAAATGATTGGAAACATCGAATATCATGTATTCGAGCCTCGTCGTACGTCGTCTGTACGCGGGGTTCGTGCAGCCGATGGCCCTGTACGGAGCACCCGTGTGAAGTCCCGACCTGATGGCTAGCCAGCGCAGTCCAGATGCGTGTTGCCATTAGGGTCGCACATGCGTCTCGCACGATCTCCTACGAGGTGGCGATGACCCTGGCGGGGCTCCTGCCGCTCGACACTATGCCGACGCGAAGAGGACGGCCACCAATTTTTTTACCTTTTTTTTTGCTTAGAATATTATTTTACTATCTGGAGAATGTGCTCTGAAAATTTCAAATAGAAATTCGAAGTCTAAGTGTACCTACAACGTCAAGTTGAACTGAACTGTCGCACGAGCCGTCCACGTCGGCGTAAATTTGGTGGAAATCAGTTTACGTCAAGTGAAAACGCAAATGAAGGTTTTAACGCTACTGTGTGGCGTCAGGCCCCTAAGCATCTAAACTGCGGCTCAAAAATTATCGAAATTGCTACGTATTTGGCTGCCGCCATGTTTAATGAAGGATACACCTTCATTTTACAAATAATTAATGATTTACAACTGGAAATCGGGCTCCAGTGTAAGCATTTTGCCGATACCTACAATAGACACCGTATTAGCAGACAGGAGCCCCGCTGCGCCGAACGCACAAAAGAAGCAAGAACTTCAAAAAAAGAAGAGCAAACGGCTTTGCTGGGTGAATTTGAGGAAGAGGAAGCTTGATATACGGTCGTGGCATCGCTGATTAACTTCAAACAAGCTGTAAGTTTCATGAACGACTACTTTTCCTTCCGAAAACTTTAAACGCGTTTTTCTCAAAATGCAAAATTTAACGCGTCGTACAATGTAACTTAACCATTTCTCAACCGATTGTTATGAAATTTTGCATAAGCATTCCTTAACATATCTTCCTTCATGTGAACCTAGAGGTTTTAAAGAAAATTGAAGTAAACAATGTTTATAACCATTTGTTTGTAAAAAAAACCCTTGATTTGCCTTCAAAGTGGAGCAGAATTTGTAATTTTTGATTTTTTTTTAAAATTTAAGTTCACTGAGAACGTATTATTATATTTTAACGAAAAAGTTTTAGTTTTTTGGTTTCAGATAATTAGAGCGACCTGTGTGTTGTACGGCGCATTTTTGAAGAGCCAACTTCAACCACCTGTTACACAGTCAATTGTGAATATTTTTTATAATCTAAAAAAGAAATAGATTGTCTAAATGCTACACAAGAACATACAAATATTGTTCAATAAAGAAATAATATACTCTTTTCATACCAGCTTTGAAAAGAAACGTCAATTTATTTCAGTTTACACGAGCCTCCCCCTTAAAGAAAGCTAAACGGGCGCTCTCATTGATCAGTGTTTTACGTTAATAACTCCGAAACGAAACTACACACAACATTTTGGTCCAGGATAATGTTGTTCAGAATCACCCCAGCTCTCCCCCATTTCCGAGAAGTCCCATAATAAAGAAACACCGTGCACAGAGATCACTACAGGATAGGGCTCATAACTAATTAAACATCGGGAAATTGGTCGTTGTTGGGGCGACTCTGAACCACTTTTTCCTGAATCAAAATGTTGGCTGAAGCTAACTTTTTGAATTATTAACGAAAATTGCTGGCCAATACGAGCGCCTGTAGAGCGCGCAATCAAGTCAAGTCCGTGGCTCAACAGCCGTGGCTCAACAGCCGTGGCTCAACAGTGATCGATCGTGGTCGCGAACGCATTGGCACAGCGTGGGTATCGAGGGAAGCCTGCGGCAAATGTTACATCGCTTAAAATTTTTTTCCTTATGTGTGGGGGAAAATCTTTAAGAAACGCTGACTTATCCCTAGGCCGGGATTAGTAGCAGTGCCAGATTTTTGCACGGCAAAACAACCACAGTCACCTTCCCCCAGCGTTTTAGTGGGGGAGTTCTGGGATTATCGGTGAGATTTACAGCCCCGATCCATCGTTTTGCTGCACGGGCGGGACCTCTCGCCTCTCTATCCCGCTCCGCCGCCTCCTTCAGCATCATAACATCTTCATAGCAGGAAGCCACTGCTCCCCAGCCGTGCTAGATTTCGAAGGCTTACCGAAATGGCCAATAGCCTCCGGCGCTGCGGGGAAGCTCCGGGAACTCCGAAGGCAACAGCAGTTGCTTTCCCACGCCGACGCCCTTTTGCCCAAATCTCGGGGAGTTTATAAGCTGGGCCTGAGCCCCCACTCAGTTTGTCTGCGGCGCGGCGCAAAATGTGTCAAAACTGAAAAATACTAGGCATAACACCAAAAAATTGTTTGTTTCTGCATTCTTATGTTAATTTTTAAAAACAAACGACAGTTAACTAATCAGGATGTTCTCAAAAACTTATTAACAAAATCCGATCCATATATATCAACTTTAAGGATCCCATTCATTAGTGGATCAAGGGGGGAAAAGATGTGGCCGGAGACATTATTGTGGAATGCGAGAGTTCGTAGAAGTCGTATATAAGAGTTTTGTATGAATCGTGTGATAAGAAGTATCGAATGTGCCGCGAGGTGTGAATGACGAGTGTTGGTGGAAATGTCGAATGCGGATCGAGGGCATGTTTATATCTAGGAAAGAGCGAACGGTTTCGGAGAATGCACGTTTAGGCTTGAGTGCATGGTGGCCCGTGGTCGACCTGTGACACGTGGCAAGGATGTGTGTGTCGGTGTGTGCCCTGATGAGTGGGAGCGAATGAAGGATAGAATGAGAGGAAAGCTATACAGTAATGTCTCCATTAGTGTCCCTCGCTCGGGACCGAATGGGGACACTAATGGGGCGCAGACACGATTCTCGAGCGAGTTCGGGTCGCCTTTGATGTTGTGGCAGCCGAGGCTTGAGGCAGCGTTCCAGGAAAGGGGCAAGTTTAAAGACCCGTGTACGTGAGACAATACTAACGCGATCAAAATTTAAGAATAAAACTTCTGCATTTTTGGTCCGTTTTAAATGAAATTTTACCAACATGTTCGTTACAATCTCCTGATTAAAATGACACCAAACACGACATAGATTGGTGCCATGGGACTGATTGTTTGGAAGACCATTATTACTACCATTATAAGTAAAAATTGTCCAAACCATATCGTGTTTGGTGTTATTTTAATCGGGAGCTTGTAACGAACATGTTGGTAAAATTTCATTAAAAACGGACCAAAAATGCAGAAGTTTTATTCTTAAATGTTGATCGCGTTAGTATTGTCTCACGTACACGGATATCTAATCTTGCCTCTTTGCTATGACGCTGCCTCGAGCCTCGGCTGCCACAACATCAAAGGCGACCCGAACTCACTCAGGGGGCCACCACCCCAAGTGGTGGGGATAGGAAAATAACATTAATGGAGACACAATTTTGGACACTAATGGAGACATTACTGTATTGTATAAGGAATATATTGAGTGAATGTTGCGTGCGCGAGTTAGAATCAAAGTAGAATCGGAAGAGAACAGAGTCGGATTTCAGAGAGTGTTGAAACAAACACGAATTATCCGGATTCCGACGTGAGAGAGCGAAGTAATATCCGAGACGTATACAGTAATGTATCGCACTGTGTTCAAAATCGTGATTCGATGGCTGTTCATTTTCTATCCCCCCTACTTGGGGCCGTCTCCCTTGGATTCTGGGAAGTGTCGTTCGGATCACTTTTGATGTTGTGATTTACGAGAACCGAGGCAGCCCATCGTGGAGTACGAGGAAGGGGCAAATTTAAATGCCCGTGTACGTGTGACACAAACTAACGCAATCAAAATTTAATATTAAAACTTGCTTATTTTTTGTCCGTTTTAAATGAAATTTTAAAAACATATTTGTTACAATCTCCCGATTAAAATGATACCAAACACGACATAGTTTGGACAATTTTTACTTATCATGGTAGTAATAATTGTATTCCCCTTTATTATTGTGAGATTATGAATTTGGAAAAATTATAATTTGATGTCTAATTACACTAAATTGTATTTTTATAATTATGTTTACTTAATATTTCTGTTTATTGTGTTTACATTATATATTTACTTAATATTTCTGATGCGATGAGTGGCCTCCTTCTTTTCTCTGCGTAGTTTCTTCATCTAAAAAGTCGATATAAATTCTTACAATTTCTTATCGGTACAAATGATATATTACATATTTATTGTTAGATACCTGACCGTCCACCCTGCACGTCTGCAGGACGTTATACCTGTAGAACCATGGAAAAACCCTAACTCTGCACACATCTGGCAAGAACAACCGTCCTTCTCCCTTTTTATTACCACGTGGAATTTTCGTCAAAACGTTTGCAAACCTTAAACTACTTCCTTCCCTAAAAATCCGAATACTCCTTCCAGTTCCACTTCCACCCCTATCAACCACCACTACGATCTCCTATTCCCACTCCTTCGATAGTAATAGTTTACATTTTTACCTACAATACACCGAGAGTTCAGAATCAATCCTACAGTCAAACACTACATATCTAAAAGAATCAATCCTACAGTCAAACACTACATATCTAAAAGAATCAATCCTACAGTCGAACACTATATATCTAAAAGAATCAATCCTACAGTCGAACACTACATATCTAAAAGAATAAATCCTACAGTCAACCAGTATAGAACTAAGATAATCAACTAAAATCACACCAAAGAAATAAAGGCGATTTATATATACTTTTTGTTGGAATATGTCTCTCTCTCAGCTATCATTGTCTATGCCTTGTCTGTGTGCATGTGCGAGTGTGTGAGTAGCTGACCAAAAGAGTGGGAGAGCAGAACGCCGGATCTGCTACGATGAGAGTTCAGTTCAGCATCGACATCCTTACGGTATACAGCGACATTACGAGAGCATACAGGGTGTCTCTTAACTCCTGTCCTTCCCGGAAATGGGGGGTAGCTGGGGTAATTCTGAAAAACTTTTTCCTTGACCAATATGTGGTTTGCAGCTTCATTTTTAAGTTATTAACGAAAAACACTGGCCAATGAGAGCGCCCGCCGGGCGGCCGATGGCGCGCGCTCAGGCACGAACCTATCAACTGTCACGATGGGGGGGCATCGAGGGTACCGACGGAAGCGTGCGGCAAATGTTACATCGTCTTAATTAAAAATAATGTGGAATAATTCGTTTATACTTATGAAACTAATAAGTCGTTTAATAACCGTGTTCTATTACTTATGAAAAAAATATTTTTTTAACAGCACGTTTTCAGGTGGATAAATTATGTTTTCAGAAAAACGATTTGCACAACTAATGTTAGAAAAAGCTAGTTAAACTTACCCATTCGTCTACGAATTAATTTGGTAAACATTGTGCGAATCCTGACCTAGGCAACGCTCAACAGCTGATGTCACCGGCCGGGTCGGTGAACTCACTACACTCACGGTGAATTCACTTCAAGATCACTTCACTGCACGGTCATTATCAGTTGCCACTGTGAAATGTGGGAATATTTGATACCGATTTATTTTTCTTACGTTTAAGCATTTCGTAATACTCTGCGTTTTTACGATTCATGTTGTCCGTTCGGCTAGCAGAACGACTCTGCCAGCTTAAACGTCGCACTCGCTTCCACACGCACACGCACATGTTCTTTAATGTGGATAACATTGCAGGGCCAACGCTTACACTGCGACGCACACTACGCAGGGGCCGATGCTGCCCTGTGTGATCGGCATCTGCCGCCGAATTCCACTAAATTTGGAGACAGTGTGTGTGCGTGTGCGTGTGGAAGCGAGGGCGACGTTTAAGCTGGCAGAGTCGTTCTGCTAGCCGAATGGACAACATGAATCGTAAAAACGCAGACTATTACGAAATGTTTAAACGTAAGAAAAATAAATCGGTATCAAATATTCCCACATTTCACAGTGGCAACTGATAGTGACCGTGCAGTGAAGTGATCTTGAAGTGAATTCACCGTGAGTGTAGTGAGTTCACCGACCCGGCCGGTGACATCAGCTGTTGAGCGTTGCCTAGGTCAGGATTCGCACAATGTTTACCAAATTAATTCGTAGACGAATGGGTAAGTTTAACTAGCTTTTTCTAACATTAGTTGTGCAAATCGTTTTTCTGAAAACATAATTTATCCACCTGAAAACGTGCTGTTAAAAAAATATTTTTTTCATAAGTAATAGAACACGGTTATTAAACGACTTATTAGTTTCATAAGTATAAACGAATTATTCCACATTATTCTTAATTAAGACGATGTAACATTTGCCGCACGCTTCCTATCAGCTGTCACGATGGGGGGGGGGCATCGTGACAGCTGATAGGTTCGTGCCTGAGCACGCGCCATCGGCCGCCCGGCGGGCGCTCTCATTGGCCAGTGTTTTTCGTTAATAACTTAAAAATGAAGCTGCAAACCACATATTGGTCAAGGAAAAAGTTGTTCAGAACCACCCCAGCTACCCCCCATTTCCGGGAAGGACAGGAGTTAAGAGACACCCTGTATATAGAGACTTATCATACAACGCATTTCATCTTACTTTGTATTTCTTCTTACATTTAATAAACAGCATATTCTAACACTTTTAAACTTGGCTCATTTCTCAATCCTACGGGTTCACGACATTATTATGAACACCGAATGTAATGACACAGGAACGAGAATCATTCCCGATACAACAATATTTTGCCATTAACTCAACATAGCAATTTAATGTAGGTAATATGGATTTAATATTTTACCGTCTTCTGAAGATGGTATCTTCTTAAAACATTAACCATTTCCCGAATATGGCGTGGATCTGTGGCACATAAATCGGTCAGCTCTTTATAAATGTATTTTAATTTTTCCAACTGCTGTTCAGTTCGCCCACTCAGTCCTGGTTCCTCTTGATTGTTAATATTATCCTTCTCGCTATCATTATCCTCCTCATCATTGTCTTCTATTTCAATATTATTTTCTTCTTCATCTGCGACTCTCCTTTCTTCTTCTTCACATCCCCGCAAATATTCCTGTACCGATATACTATTTCCGCTAACGATGCTTATCATCGATCGGAGTTCGCACGGGTCTTCTACTTCTTCACTTTCGCATAAAAGTTTGTTCCACGCGTGCCTAATATCTGACGGGGTAACACTGCCCCACGCTGCCGATAAATGTTCGATACAGTGTTTTATGTTATAATTTTGATAAAACTCCGACACCCCTCCGTCAAACGTCATGGAGGTCGTATTGGGTGGTAGAAAAAGAATTTTGAAATTGTCATTTTCTAGTCTATGGTGTGGTAAGTGATGTCCTGCACAGTTATCAACTAACAGAATCACTTTACCACATAAATTGTTTTGCACTTGAAATGTTTTCACACTTTCTTTAAAATTGTTTATGTACCACTCCTCGAATATATTTTTATTGATCCACGCATTCTGTTGCGATTTAAAAACAACAGGCAACTGTCCCCGAATATTTTTTAATGCACGGGGTGCTTTATATTTATGTATCAATAAGGGCGCAAGCTTGTGAGTGCCCAACACGTTGGCACATAAGCCCACGGTCACCCTATCTTTTTTTAATTTGCACCCCCCCTACTTTTGCTTCGTCTCAGCTAATGTCTTTGTGGGCAGTGCCTTCCATACAAGATCTGTTTCGTCTATATTATAGACATTTGCAAGGTCTATGTCCTCTTGCTCCATTACGTTTTTGAACGTTTCTATAAATTTTTTGGCTGCATTTTCTTCAGCGCTTTCCTTTTCACCGTGTAGATTAAACAGTCGAATATTATGCCGTCTTTTAAACTTCGATAGCCATCCTCTGCTGGCTTTAAACATTCGTATTTGCAGATTATCTGCGAATTCTGCAGCTTTTTCCATTAGAAGCGCGTCTGTCATTATGTTACCAACAGCTCGTTTTTCCACAAACCACGTATACAATTTTTTCCAGCTCTTCGTACAATGGTTTTCTAAGTATTTTAGTATTTTTATATTGTTCATTTCTGTCCACTAATCGATTTATATGTGCCGCATTTTGCCTTATTCTTCTTATTGTTATTTGGTGCACATTATACATTGCTGCAATAGTAGACACAGTTACACCACTTTCCAATTGACCAATAATTGTCTGTCTCTGTTCTAGTGTTAAAATAACATTTGATTTTCTAGAAGCCATTGGAATCACTACGTACACGTATTATAATCAATGCCTACTAATGTCACTTATTACTATACTATGCACTAACTAAAGTCAATGTCACTAACACTAATTACACTCAAAGATAAAAGTAGAAGTCGCCTCTTTTCTCTAGATTGATGTTTACTGGTTGAATGTCAAGTTAATTTTGATTTCGGAGTGTGGTGTGAGGAAAAATGTAAGCTATTGCTGAAATACTATTGGACATTACTATGGTGAGGGAGTGGAAATAGGATTTTGTATTGGTGGTTAATAGGGGTGGAAGTGGTACTGGAAGGAGTGTTAGGATTTTTTGGGAAGGAGGTAATTTATGGTTGTTGAGTCCTTGAGGACGTGTATGTTTTTGGAGAAAGTTTCGTGTTGTAAAAAAGGGACGAAGGATTAGGATGGTTACTTTAGCCAGATGTGCGCGGGGTTGGGGGTCTCCGAGGCATTTCAGGTACGTGTTCTGCGGACGTGCAGGGTAGAAAGTTCGGTTATCTTTTACCAAAAGGCACCCCGGCTGGCTGGTGTTAGAATATTTGAAGTACGTGAACGGCTGAGACAGGCCATGAGCATTTCCTCGATGCACACTATCATTGTCTAGCATAGCTTTTCCTTAAGGCGAAGCATAAAATGGTCAAAAAGGGCCATGGTGACGTAGGCGTCCTCACGACCGAAGCTTTTGCTAAGGAAAGGCATTTTTGTATAGACTACGATTTTGTATAGACGATAATTTTGATTGCGTTAGTATTGTCTCACACGTACAAAAGGATTTAAACGTGCATATAACAGTAGCAATGATTCGCACTGTGTTCATCGCGCGGGACCGAATGTGAACAGCCATCGTGTACAGACACGATTCTCGAGCGTCAGGTCACCTTCAATGTTGTGACAACAGAGACTCGAGGTAGCGACCAGGAAAAAAATCAGGCAAGTTTAAATACCCGTGTACGTGAGACAATACTAACGCGATCAAAATTTAAGAATAAAACTTCTGCATTTTTGGTCCGTTTTAAATGAAATTTTACCAATATGTTCCTTACAATCTCCTGATTAAAATGACACTAAACACGACATAGATTGGTGCCATGGGACTCATTGTTTCGAAGATCATTATTACTACCATGATAAGTAAAAATTGTCCAAACTATGTCGTGTTTGGTGTCATTTTAATCGAGAGATTGTAACGAACATGTTGGTAAAATTTCATTCAAAACAGACCAAAAATGCAGAAGTTTTAATCTTAAATTTTGATCACATTAGTATTGTCTCACGTACACGGGTATTTTATCTTGCCTCTTTCCTGGAACGCTGCCTCGAGCCTCGGCTGCCACAACATCAAAGGCGATCCGAACTCGCTCGAGAATCGTGTCTGTACACGATGGCTGTTCACATTCGGTCCCGAGCGATGAACACAGTGCGAATCATTACTGTACAGGGTGTCTCCCTTGATATTGACATCCTGATTATCTCGGTATTTGTTAATCCTAGCGAAAAATGTTTCAGAGTAGAGTTGTATGGTGTCATGTCGCCCATCTTTTGGTCTTATTAGTTTTTTCGGGAGTGGACGCGTAAAGGTCACATGAAGGTCAACTTTGTTTTTTTAAATGGAATGATGTATATTTTAATATATCAATCGACGGAGCTCGACAGTCGTTACAAAAAAGTCCTAACCTATTTATATTGAAAAGATAATAGTTTAGGAGATATTTCAATTTAAATAATTCTAAGACACATTAGTGTCGCACTAAGACGTTGAGTTTTATTTATTACAGAAAAGGTTCAACATAACGACCATTTACATCACGGCATTTATTAAGTCGATAGAGTAATGACTGTTCTACATTGTTTAATGTGTCGGCTGTTATTTTGGAACATTCAATAATAATACGTTGCTTCATATCAGCTGTTGTAGTTGCAGCTTCAGCATAAACCTTATTCTTTAAATGGCCCCATAAGAAAAAGTCAAGGGGCGTTAAATCAGGTGATCGTGCTGGAAAATGAGTGGGACCACCTCTTCCAATCCAACGATTCGGAAGTAGTCGATTTAATGCGTTTCTTGCCACTAAAGCATAATGTGCCGGACATCCATCTTGTTGCATCCACATTGTTTGACGAACATGTAGTGGCACATCCTCCAGTAATGTCGGGAGAATTTCAGTTACAAACTGTTCATATTTTGGTCCGGTCTGTGATCCATCGCTATGTGTTCCAAGTATGCCAACCCATACGTTCAAACTCCAGCGATGTTGATGGTCGATTTGTCTGAAGATACAGTAATGTCTCCATTAGTGTCCTTTTCCTATCCCCACCACTTGGGGTGGTGGCCCCCTGAGTGAGTTCGGGTCGCCTTTGATGTTGTGGCAGCCGAGGCTCGAGGCAGCGTTCCAGGAAAGAAACAAGTTTAAATACCCATGTACGTGAGACAATACTAACGCGATCAAAATTTAAGAATAAAACTTCTGCATTTTTGGTCCGTTTTGAATGAAATTTTACCAACATGTTCGCTACAATCTCCCGATTAAAATGACACCAAACACGATATGGTTTGAACAATTTTTACTTATCATGGTATTAATAATTTTATTCATCTTTATTATTGTTTCCGATAGCAACCGGAATGTGTATATTAGTTGTTAAGAATAAGGTAATTAGTAGTGAGACTATAAATTTCAAAGTAAAATTTCGATTCCATGTCTCCATTAGTGTCCCTCGCTCGGGGACACAAATGGGGCGCAGACACGATTCTCGAGCGAGTTCGGGTCGCCTTTGATGTTGTGGCAGCCGAGGCTCGAGGCAGCGTTATAGGAAAGAGGCAAGATAAAATACCCGTGTACGTGAGACAATACTAACGCGATCAAAATTTAAGAATAACACTTCTGCATTTTTGGTCCGATTTAAATGAAATTTTTCCAACATGTTCGTTACAATCTCCCGATTAAAATGACACCAAACACGACATAGATTGGTGCCATGGGACTGATTATTTGTAAGACCATTATTACTACCATTATAAGTAAAAATTGTCCAAACTATGTCGTGTTTGGTGTCATTTTAATCAGGAGATTGTAAGGAACATGTTGGTAAATTTTCATTTAAAACGGACCAAAAATGCAGAAGTTTCATTCTTAATTTTTGATCGCGTTAGTATTGTCTCACGCACACGGGTATTTTATCTTGCCTCTTTCCTATAACGCTGCCTCGAGCCTCGGCTGCCACAACATCAAAGGCGACCCGAACTCGCTCGAGAATCGTGTCTGCGCCCCATTAGTGTCCCCATTCGGTCCCGAGCGAGGGACACTAATGGAGACATTACTGTACATGGATTCTGAATCGACCAATGTTCCTTAAATTAAAGTATCCATTCTTTGTGAATGTTGCTTCGTCTGTAAACATAACTGTTTTGAAGAAACCATCACTTTGACGTAGAGCCCATTCGCAAAATTGTAAACGATGATGAAAATCATTATTACTAAGGTCTTGAACTTTTGATATGTGATATGGGTGAAATTTATGACTATGCAGTACACGTATGATACTTGATCGACTAACGCCAGATTCTCTTTCAAGCTGACGACAGCTTACAGTTGGATTTATAGTCACTGCGGCCAAGATTGCAATTTCATTTGCAATGTTCGTCACTGTTTTCTTTCGAATAGGTGTTTTACGAGATAAATTTCCATCTTCTTGAAAGCATTTGAAGATATTACTAAAACTATTGCGAGATGGTTGATTTCTACAAGGAAATCTCTCTGCATACAATCGTTTTGCCCGCACTGCACTCTTTCCAGCTTCTAAGTACACTGATATTATGTCTATTCTTTCTTCTTTTGGGTATTTCATTTCAGAACGTAAATGTAGATTAAAATACGTGGAACTGACTTCCTCGTCGAACGTTTGTCAAAACGTCAACGTCAAACCGAAGTCATCTTCTGCACGCTGATTGGACATTAGGAAAAATTACTAATTGCCAATCAGCGTGTTTTGGAGGTGTAGCGGAATTTCCATCAGGGTGGCCAAAACTTGACCTGCCAGATGTCTGTTGGGCCCAGCTCCGAAGACCCTTTGGAAATCCACGTTTATGACGCATGCAATTAACTGTTGAGGTCGTGAATAACTTGTAAGCTTGTAACTTCTTGGCTAAAGATATAAAACACTTTCCTTAAAAACAGTCTTGTTACTTGCGCGTCATAAAACGTGCTAGCCATCTGCACGCAGAAGGTTTTTCCGTGTGCCTATCGCTGACCGCCTTCTTTTGGAGGTACCGAGTTTTATTACCCTTGCACGTAAGCCATGGAACAATGCGTGGTGTTTCGTTTCGCGACGCATCGGTGTTATTAATTTAGCCTCGATAATCCCTTGACCGGGACCTGAGGACCGCACGCTCGACGTCTCTTGCAAGAAGGGTTTTACGACGGTTTTTAAGGTTTTTAAATTAAAATATTTCCGAAACTATTAACTTTTCTATATAAATAGGTTAATACTTTTTTGTAACGACTGTCGAGCTGCGTCGATTGATATATTAAAAAATACATTATTCCATTTAAAAAAACAAAGTTGACCTTCATCTGACCTTTACGCGTCCACGCCCGAAAAAACTAATAAGACCAAAAGATGCGCGACCTGACACCATATAACTCTACTCTGAAACATTTTTCGCTAGGATTAACAAATACCGAGATAATCAGGATGTCAATATCAAGTGAGACACCCTGTATAATAAGCATACTTCTTTAAGTTTATAATAAACATAATTAGCAGTTCATCAGATTGCCTTCAATTTACCCCTGGTTTTGATCCCGCCGTCTTGTGCAAATCCCATCTTACAATTGGGGGCTCGTCCGTGATTGTTCGAGCAAGGCGGTCACAGGGAAGTAACGTAACGTGTCGTGAAGTATTTTGAAAGAGTTGTAAAGTGCCGTATTGTAGCCGTATTGTAGCCGTATTGTTGCCGTGACGTTTGCGACGTTTGTGCCATTTGTGATGTTCTGGATTCGCTAGTAGGGGGGGCGCTCGCTCGCTTCGCGCCTAGCGCTGTTCCGTGGCGACAAGCGCGAGCGTTCTTCCCCACTAATCTCCTCATGCTCCTTACACCGCGCAGCGGTATATACAGGGTCTACCACGTATCTCGGAACCCATGCGCGCGCAAACTTGAGTAAATTGCAACGTCGCAATGAATCGATACAGGCGTCATCTATGAACTGCTGGTGAAGGTATTAAGTCTTGTAGGGGACGCAAGGTTTGGCAAGATTGGAGAGGGGATTGTAAGAATCAACTGGATTGTAAGAAGGGGTAAACACAAATTCAGGCGCGATCGGCAGAGACCGCATTGAAGTCGGACGGCTTGCTCATGTTGTAGCCCGAATCCAAATGCCCGAGCCCAGATTTCGATTCCTGCCGGACATAGCCATAGCTGCTGAGACGCTGGAAAATTTTTTGTCCGACTTCAATGCGGTCTCTGCCGATCGCGCCTGAATTTGTGTTTACCCCTGTTTACCCCTTCTTACAATCCAGTTGATTCTTACAATCCCCTCTCCAATCTTGCCAAACCTTGCGTCCCCTACAAGACTTTAACCTTCACCAGCAGTTCATAGATGACGCCTGTATCCATTCTATGCGACGTTGCAATTTACTCAAGTTTGCGCGCGCATGGGTTCCGAGATACGTGGTAGACCCTGTATAACGCTGCGCGAGGATACAATTTGTCGGTTTTACAAATATTAAGAAAGAGATAAGAGGTTTTCAAGCGAGATTTGTGGCAGCGTTAGATTCATTACTACGATAATTTACTGGAGTTAAACGACTTACAATCGTTTAACTATTTCTACTTAAATAAGAGCTAAATAGCGTGCGGGGAGAAACTATATTTTGTTCGTTACTTGTGCTTTATTGTTCTTATTGCTTTATTGTACATTATTGTCCTTGTGCGGTAACGTTAAATACATGTGATTCGTGCTATACGTGGACTGTGCTTATTTTATACAAATTCCTAATCCGTTGCGTGTTTAAATTAAGATCTAAAGAGCTATCCGAAATAGTGACGTTTATGACGGTTGTGACGTTTGTGACGACTGTGACGCTTGCAACGTTTAAGTAGCATTTAACAATATAATGAGTACGATGACGAAGTCAGATGACGAGTTTACGGTAGTGCAGCTGAAAGATATGTTGCAAGCACGGGTGCTAAAGGCGAGTGGCTCGAAGCACGAGATTATTAACCGGTTGATGACGGCGGAACCGTCGGGTGATTGGATGACAGCAACGAACTTAGGGGACAATATTAACGACGTTGGTGACGGTCCCGCGAGTGAGAGTTTGAACGTGGCAGGACCTGCGGCGGGGTCCGCGAACAAGTCCACTTTCAGTAGGCAGGACACCGAGCGGATACTCAAAGAAAAGGAATGTGCCGTGCGTGAAGTTGAGTGGCTGCGACGGGAGCTAGAATTGATGCGTGAAATTCAGCGGTTGAACATGGTTGGTGCATCTATGCTGTCAGCTACGCCAACGCCGATGAACCAGTCGACGAGTGTGTCACGTGGAAAGTATTCACACGGTGTTTATTTTTTTAAGAGATAAAAAAAATAGAGTCGCACAGATTCTAATCCAACACATAATAAGAAGAAATACCAGAGTGGTTCGGAGACTTACGACAAATGATAAGTTCCGCTTAACTTATAGGTATTTCTCAATAATATAATAGTATTAATATTATATAATAATAAAATATGGTACGAGTACGAGTCTCCGCAGAGGCAACGTAAGAGGTACAAATAAAACGAACTTTCAAGTTTAACCTTGTGAAAAAGACTGAACGTAGTTCTTTATTTCAGGGATCTTTTATAGTACAGTTTTTGGTTTGAGCTTAGTGGAGGAGGGATTTCTCAAGTACCAAAGTTGGGGTGATGACCTAGGGTGTTTATGTTTCTATCCGTTATCTGGGCGTTACAAGTGCAACGCCAAAAGTGCAGTCATCAATTCTTTCTCTGCTCGGATATTTTGAAGCAAGAGGAGCGACGTTTGAGACGTGGAGGAAGCAGGTTTCGATTGTGGAAAGCACACATCAGCTGGACGAAGCTGCGACGAAGATGTTGGTGGTGTCGCGATTGAAAGGTAACGCTTTAGAATGGTTCCACTCCCGGTCTGATTACCTCGAAATGCCGGTGGACAGTTTAATCGACGAGTTGGGGAACGCGTTTTATGATAGGCCGACCATAATAGAGACACGACGGGCCTTTGAAGCGAGAGTGTGGAAAAGAGAAGAATCCTTCGCGGAATACGCACACGAAAAAACAATATTGGCAAATCGTATCTCAGTTGGCGAGCAGGAGTTGGTTGAATTTTTGGTCGACGGGATACCCGACTTCCAGTTACAGAGGAATGCGCGTCTTCAAAAACTCGACTCGAAAGCGGCGTTGCCCGATCGGTTTCGTGACATTTCTTTGCGCGAGGGGTTATTTCGGGTTTCAAGACCCGGTGCAAGTGGGGACGACAGGGGGAGAAGACAGCGAGGCCCAGCACCAGAGAGGCGAAGGGTTCCGACGGCGCGGCGAAGGGTTCCAGCAAGGCGGCGAGGGGTTCCGGCGAGGGGTTCCGGCGAGGTGGCGAAGGATTCTGGCGTGGCAGCGAAGGATTCCGGCGAGGCGGCGAAGGCTTTCAGCGACGTGGCGACTGGCTTCAGCGACCTGAAGTGGGGCAGAGCCCAAAGAAAAGGGATGCACTGAAAGAGACTCTTGCCGTTGTAAAAACATTGCGTAAGAAGTATTTTAAGAAAGTATTAATTAATGGACGTGAAATAACTGCTTTAATAGACACGGGTAGCGATATACAGGGTGGCCCGGAACTCGCGCGGTATTTTTAAACAAGGGCTAGCTGAGGTGATTCTGAACAACTTTTTCCTTGACCAAAATATTGTTTGAAGCTTCGTTTTTTAGTTATTAACGAAAAACACTGGCCAATGCGAGCGCCCGTATAGCGCGAGCTCAGTCACAACTGCACGCGACCGAGATCGGGTGCATCGAGGGGCAACGTACGGCAAATATTACAATTGTCTTACATTAAGAATAGTGTGTAATTCTTCGTTTTTCATCAATAACAATTTAATTAACAAGTCGTTTAATAACTGTTCCATACTTTTATTCGTTTTCCGAAACGAATAAAGTGTTTTATTAATTATGAAAAAAGTGTTTGGATGATTAATGTTAGAAAAGGGTAGTTAAATAAACTTCCATTCGACCGCGAATTTACCTGCTTCGACGGTGTCTTGCCATATGGTCATTGTACCGATCCTGACCTATCTTAACAATTTAAATGCCACGTCCCGACGATCGATACGATCTGATTCGCACTTGTTTCCACACGCACAGGACCCGCACTTCCGAACATTACGAAAGTTAATGTGTGTGTCATGTGCATGTGGAAACAAATGCGAATCAGATCTGTATCGATCGCCAGGACGTGGCATTTAAATTGTTAAGATAGGTCAAGATCGGTACAACCCCTCGATGCACCCGATTACGGCCGGGCGCGATTGTGACTGAGCTCGCGCTATACAGGCGCTGTAATTGGCCAGTGTTTTTCGTTAATAACTAAAAAACGAAGCTTCAAACAATATTTTGGTCAAGGAAAAAGTTGTTCAGGATCACCTCAGCTACCCCTTTTTTAAAAATACCGCGCGAGTTCCGGGCCACCCTGTATGTTTAATGAGTGCGGAGGGGTATTCCAAGTCAGGAGCACCTCCGTTGCGTGAAAATGATATCCGTTTTCATGGAGTGGGTTCGAGCACGAATAGAGCGTTGGGCGAATTTTCAACTGAAATACTAATAGACGGCGATTCCTATCCGATAACTGTGCAGGTTTCGCATACGCTTTTGATTGGCACAGACCTTATAGATGCCGTAGAGTTAAGTATTGTGACCGTCACATCGGTATGAACATGAGATAAGATAAGGAATTCGGAGACACCATAATTAAGACATCGACGCAGATGAAATATGACACCTGAGACGCAGTCAGGAAATGCTATAAAAGGCCATCGACAGACGCAGATATCATCATTGAATGTCCATACGCGAAACAGAGTTCATCATACCAGTTAGGAGCATTGTATTTTAATCATAACTAATAAAGTAACTGTTGTTTTTTTTAAAAAACAAATATTCTTCATCTTCGCCTGTGACATAAATTGGTGGCAGCGGTGGGATACCTGAGTCCTTCGCAAGGAGAGGTATTCCCTAATTTATTGGAGAAAAGAGTAATAAATAAAATATTGAGACGAATCTACGTCGAATCTACATAAGTAGCAAAGGAGGTCATAATAAGCGAAGAAGAATTTATAAAGATCATTGTTAATTTATAATTTTAAGTAAGGTAAGCGTTTTATTTGTAATATGGAGCCATTTGTAGAAAGTGTTATGAAAAGATTGGATGAGCTTACGAACCAACTCCAATCATTTAAAATAAAATTTGATAATAGAGACGACGTTAGCTCTAATGGAATGTTCGAAGATTCGGTGACATACCCCGAGAAACTTTTGATTCCATTGAAAGAATTATTAGCAACAGTTCAAGTATTTGATGGAAAAATTATTCCTGTTGATACTTTCTTATACCAAGTCGAGACTGCTTTAAGAAACATTCCATTGAGTTACCATGATTTGTTCATTGGTATGGTCTTGGCACAAAAAATCGCCGGAGACGTTTTACCCTATATAAGATCAGATAGTGTTTTGAATTTTGCTGAATTAAAAATTGCGTTACGAAGATTGTATGGAACAAGTGTCGACATTTCTGTGTACCAATTTGCCAGATTACGCTGTCTGCAGGAAGAAAAAGAAACTGCCGAAAATTTTTCGAAAAGATTTTGTCAAAAACATAATAAAGTTTTAGAAGTAATCGTTCATCAAAGTCTCCCACGGTCCTATAAGGATATTTTAATAAATGAAGAGAACAAACGTGGTGTCAATGAGTATATTGGGAATTTAAAGACAAATTTAATCGCTATGGTTAAAGCCAGTAATCCTCGAAATATAACAGAGGCTATAAGTCAAGCTACGAAAATTGAATTAGAATTAAAACAGCGCGAAGAATTGGAAAAAATAAGAGATCTAGAGAAACGATCGGTTAATGTTGAATCCCTTTCAAACCGACAGAACAGAAATAATAGAAGATTTATGAGTAGACCGATCGGACAAAAATTATATTGCGTCATTTGTAAAAGACCTGGACATACGAAATTTAACTGTTTCTGTGCTTTAAATCCCCAAGTACATAATACGACAAATAATGTGTATCGTGCAAATAATCAAAATGTCAATCCTATGCGAAACCGAAATTTTCGGAAAACCACTGGCAATTCCAGAACACCACCCGAAATAAAATAAGGAAAAACAAAGAATCAAATATTGTAGAAGCTGATAAATTACCTTATGTTTGTTTAAAATTTAATAATGCCAACGAAGGAACTTTCTTGGTTGACACGGGATCCTCTATATCATTATTAAAATTTTCCAATTTAATAAAGCCATTTTTTATAAATAAACGAGATCGAAAGGAAATAAGAACTTTAACGAATTCGTTTAAAACAATTGGATCATGGACAACAAAATTTCTTGGACAACATTTCAAATTTCAAGTAGTAAATGATAATGCACTCCCTAACGAGCAAGGTATAATTGGTATAGATTTCTTGATGCAATACAATTATAATATTAGAGAAGGAAAAGTTTTAGAGCTAAACGATCAAGAGATTCCGATTTTGACAAGAAATCAACCGTATCGGAAAATTAAAATAAAAAACATGGAAAATGGACAAGGCAAAATAAATCTAAAAGAATGTGATGTCCTACTAGATGTATGTAATGGATTTGCTAAGGTTCCATTTAATTTAACCAATGTAAATGCGTTGACAGCAGAATCGATAAATCATGAAGATTTTTGTGAACATTCGTTTGTACATTTAACACGTTCCCTGGCAGACCGTTTTTGCCCCGCTTTCCGTTTAGGCCACACGACGCGACATGCGCGACGGGGCGCCGCGGCGTAGCTTAACACTGTCAAACAGCGACGCCTGAACGAAAAGTTGAATGTCAGTCACCGATGACTGACGCGGCCTGAACGGAAAGTTCAGCGTGGGGCGTATACGCCCCACGCGGCAGGGAACGTGTTAACCAAAGATCGAGAACAATTATTGGAGGAAAATGTTAGATTAAACCATATTATTGAAAGAAAAGAAGAAATATGGCAACTAATAAAAGAATTTCATGACGTATTTGTCTTGCCGGGAGATCCTTTACCATTGACTAGATTAATGAAACAAAAAATTTATGTTACTGATAATATCCCTGTACATGTAAAACAATACAGATACCCGAAGATATATCAAGAAGAAATCAAAACACAAATCAAAGATATGTTAAAGAAAGGAATAATTCGCGAAAGTTTTTCACCATATAATTCGCCGTTATGGATCGTCCCAAAGAAACTAGATGCATCAGGAAAAAGGAAATGGAGATTAGTAATTGATTATAGAAAATTAAATGAAAAAACAGCCCTAGATGCTTTTCCATTACCCAACATCGAAGAAATATTGGATAGTCTGGGATCTGCAAAATATTTTTCTGCATTCGATCTAACTTCAGGATTTCATCAAATTGAAATGGAAGAAGAAGATAAACCCAAAACAGCCTTTTCGACTCCTGAAGGTCACTATGAATATAATAGAATGCCATTTGGATTAAAAAATGCACCTCCCACATTTCAAAGAATGATTAACAACGAATTGAAAGGATTGATTGGGAAAAGATGCTTTGCATACATAGACGATATAGTAGTTTACGGAAAAACATTGGAGGAACATAACGAAAATGTACAAGAAGTTTTCAAGAGATTACGAAACGTAGGGTTAAAACTACAACCGGATAAATGTGAATTTCTAAAACCTGAGTTGGTATATCTGGGCCACGTAATATCAAAGGAAGGAGTTAAACCGCATCCAGAAAATGTGGAAAAAATTAAGGAATACCCAAAACCAAAAAATTCGAAGGATGTAAAAAGATTCTTGGGTCTCATGGGTTATTATAGAAAATTTATTAAAGATTATGCTAAAAAGGCACAACCATTGACAAACCTTTTAAAAGAATCCACTCCTTGGGCATGGTCGAACAAGGAGGAACAAGCTTATCAGCATTTGAAAGAATTATTATGCTCACCTCCAATATTGGCTTATCCGGATTTTAACAAACCTTTTATTCTCACCACAGATGCAGGTGAGGTAGCAATAGGAGCAATTTTATCTCAGGGAAAAATTGGTGAAGATAGACCCATTGCATTTGCTTCAAGAATACTGAACAAAGCCGAAAAGAATTATTCAACAACAGAAAAAGAATTACTAGCAATAGTATGGGGAACTAAACAATTTCGACCATATCTATATGGAAAAAGATTTCTTATTGTCACTGATCATAAACCACTTCAATGGTTAACAAGAGTAAAGGACCCTACATCTCGATTAATGAGATGGAGATTGAAACTAGAAGAATATGACTACGAAATTGTATATAAAAAGGGGAAAAGTAACACTAACGTGGATGCCCTATCAAGAATAAATATGATGGATGAATGTACATCCGATCTTGAGGAACAATTCCCGGATATGACTCCCACATTTGAAGAATATGAAAAGGAGCAAGATTCAGTAAAACCGACTCCTACTCTTCGAGAAAAGATCATCATGGAAAATGAAAAAAATAACGATGTATTCCTCATTACGGACGACAAGTCACTTGCCGCGCAGGGATTGGTCTGTATGAAGGAAGAAAGTCCGACGTTACATTTTATTAATATTAGAAGCAATACAAAGGGAAAAAAACAGATATGCTTAAAGTTTCAGGACAAAGAGCTTGAAACAAATATTAAAAAGATGGTGAAATATATCCATCAGAAAAATTATCCTTCCAGTTCTATAGAACTATTAATTGTTGAACCTTCGCAAGGACAAGAAGGGGAATTAGTTCAAGACGAGAAAGGAAGAGAACAAGTTAATCCAGACGAGGTTCTGGAAGAATTTTTGAGAGACGATGAAATTCGTCCAACATTTGATGAATATCAAGTAGCCGATTTATCTGAATTAACTCCGCGAGTTAGAATTCAGGAAGGCACAGTAAAAAGAAGCGGATTAATATTAACAACAGATGATAATAATCAGAGAGGAAATTATATGGATCCGCATGAAGATCCAATCGTATGGTATGTGCACCTGAGAAGTCACTTACCAGGAAAGGAGGAAATTGAATTAAATATAATTCAACCTCATATGAGAAAAGAAATTATTAATATGATAAAATATATACATGCGGTAAAGCAGATCGATAAATTACTAACGATATATATAAATAACAATAAAGTCCCCGAGACAGATGAAGTAAGGAAACAATTAATACAAGAAGCACATGAATCCAGCATTGGAGGACACATGGGAAGTCGGCGAACGTTGGAAAAACTTCGCACAAAGTATAACTGGGAAGGCATCAGTAAAGATGTCGAAACATATATAAAGAATTGTAAAACCTGCCAATTTGAGAGACAAAAATTTGAAGGAATAAGAAATCAGTCTGGACTACCGGATATCCCTTCATCACCGAATGAAAAAATTTCTATTGACACGATGGGACCGTTACCGAATTCAAAAGGATACAAATATATTTTGGTCATTCAAGATTACTTGACAAGGTATCTAGTTCTTGCATCAATGAAGACAAAAAATTCATCAGAAGTTTTACAAGTTTTCTGGAACAATTATGTTTCTATTTTTGGTTTACCAAAAGAAATTTTAACCGATAACGGGGTGGAATTTTCTGGAGAATTTTACGAAAAATTAAATAAAAAACTAAAGGTAAATTTTGCATCAACCTCTGTGTATCATCCTCAGTCAAATGGGAAAAACGAAAGAAGCCACAAAGAAATTTTAAATTACATCAGAAGCTATACTGATAAAGAAAATGAATGGAGTGGCATGCTAAAGGAAATGAGTTTGGCTTATAATTCAACACAGCATGAAGTGACAAAAATTTCACCCGTGGAATTCACTTTTGGATATAAACTTAATATATCTATCACCACAATGAAGAACGAGATACAAGAAGAGGAAGTTGCACAAGATTTTAATAGAAATCGAGAAATCATTAAGGAAAGAGCAAAAATGAGAATTGAGATGTTTCAAAAGAAAACCCAAGAGCGGCTAAAGAAAAGAAAAACTACAGCTCCAGACTATAAAGTTGGAGATTCGGTGTTGGTAAAATGGAAACAATCTGGAACATCAAAATTAAGGTCTCCTTGGGATGGTCCATACACTATAACTAAAACTCCAAATGAACAAGCAGTAACAATTGAACGAGGAAATAAAGAAGTAACATATAACAAATCAGACGTTAAATTATATGTTACTGATGAAGATGAGGAGTATTACTTTGCTCTTGACGAGCCTGATATTAGCGGAAATGGTAAATCTCCAGGAACCGAATGAAAACAATAATGAAATTCAGAACTTAAATAATACTGTGGGAGTGCAAAACGCCCAACGCCCGGGCACAGGACATTTTTGACCGCGCTACCTGAGCCACAGATGTTCTGCAGGCGAGCAGATCTTACTCAGATCTTAAAATGCAACTGCATGGGTTATTATCAGCAGTAATTGATGGGAAACATGAAATACCAAGTCCAATTTTACTAAATCCAACGAAAATAATTAATACATTAAAACAGGTTCAGAAAAATAACAAATTCCCCGTACCATTGAATGAAACTAATTTTTCATCATTAATAGACCTCAGTCATTTAACTATTGCCTTAATAAATAACAAACTACTTTATATTCTACAAATTCCAATTCTAGAAGATTCCCAATATACTTTACATCATCTAATCGCAATACCAACGTTCTCATATATTAAAGGATATATTGTTCAAATAATTGAAATGAATTATATTATTCTAAATGAAAAAAAAAATAAATATATTTCATTATATTTAGAAGATTATCTAAAAATAAAATCATTCAATGATTATTATATTCTAAAAAGAAAACATCCAGATTACTTAGTTAAGAGAAATGAATACTGTGTTCTACAAATTTTAAATCATTAAAATGTGAACTGTCAGCCAAAATATTTAAATATTCTAAATACATTGTACTACCCATTGATAACAGAAAATCAATGGTTAATAATTCCAATCCAAGAGAAAAGTTTAAATATAGTATGTAAAGATAAGGAACCACAAATTATTCAGATTGAGCAGCCTACTGTCCTCACTTTAAAACCAGAATGCACAGCATTAAATAAGGAAATAATTCTAACACCTAGCATTATAACGAAAAATCTAACAATGAATATCTACACATCTCCAACCTATAACGAAACATTGAAATTAAAATTGATTAAAGACCATAACATCTCATTAGATGAAATACAATTGGAACCATTACGGGAAAATTATTTGTCCACCGAACATATACAGAGACTAGGAACCTCTGTACAGCAAATAGATGAACAAATACAACAGTTAGCCTTACGGAAAAGAACAAGAACATGGCAAGAAACAGGAATTCAAATATTACAATATCTAGGATATACTACACTTACATTAACCATACTCTATATTATGAGTAAACTTGGCCTCATCCAGCTTTGTTGGAAATTACTTAAATTTTGCTGTATACCATGTAAGAATTGTTATATTTTCGAACATTGTACGTTTGGAACAAGAAGTAATGTCATTGATAGAGTTCATTTTGATAGACCAACAAATACTTTGCAAATGGTAAGACAAAATGATGGTAATAGGCAAGAAGTAGTTTCTATAGGTGATCAAGATTCAGATATAATACCAAGACTATACCATAGAAACAAGCACACAACCTCTATATAATAAAGAAAACAACTATTATATTGAACACAATGTATTTTCTTAGTAATAATGGGAGTAAAACATCCGTTACAACCGCAAATTGTTTACGAAGCGGAGCAAGGACCAATCGACGGAGAAAATCCGAGATTGCATCCAGCTGCGTATCAACAACTTTTTAAATTTACCTGTAATATTATTAATGAAGATAATTTAGGAATGCATCAAGCGATTACCAACACACATATTATTTGTTCGCAATGTTTTGAAGAAGATGATTTTAATTACTATCAAATTAATATCAATCATACTATGAGCGATGTAAGAAATGTTGCAAAAGCTACTACATGTCTACGATGCGATGTAACAATAGCAAATACACGTCCAGCCATAGATTGTAAGGAATGTATCGAAGAATATTTGGACATAACGTCAACGCGTCTGGAAAATATGCGTCATAATAATGTAATTATTCCAATTGTTCCGGCGTAAAAACCCACCGTGCGAAGGGTGCGCGCGTGATCCAGGATAGTTGGGCAGCTCGATGGCGGACTGACCGTGAACGTCATAAACGACGAAGATAGCGTTAAGACCCTAACACCAAATGTGCCCGGTACCGTTAACCGAGGTGTGCAAAGCCTTGCACACCTCGTGCTAGCAGGCAAGGGCGCTGATTGGTCAATCACCGTGCACCTTTTTTGTATATAAGCAGCAATTTTTAGTCAATAAGCAGAGACGATATTTGGAAGCAAGAGCAAGCAGTCGTCAGGGTGGTTTCTTGAACTTCTAAGAAACACCAAGGGTCGTGGTTTGACCGCCGAACACGACACGTCATTGGATCATCGTTAAGAAGGGACAGTCCCTTAATATTTCACGCATCCAAGGAAGAAAATACAGTCCACTGAAACAACACCTCTCTTCGACTATACATTATTTCCTCTATCAACCCGTTCACGAGCCTACGAGTGTTCGGACGCGTACACCAATCATCACGAGATGGTAGAAAGTATCTCGCAGGAGCTCGATTTTGGAGGCGGGGAGATGTGACCGTCACATCGGTATAAACATCAGATAAGATAAGGAATTCGGAGACACCATAATTAAGACATCGACGCAGATGAAATATGACACCTGAGACGCAGTCAGGAAGTGCTATAAAAGGCCATCGACAGACGCAGATATCATCATTGAATGTCCATACGCGAAACAGAGTTCATCATACCAGTTAGGAGCATTGTATTTTAATCATAACTAATAAAGTAACTGTTGTTTTTTTTAAAAAACAAATATTCTTCATCTTCGCCTGTGACAGTATCAAGCATGGGGAAGTTTTAATTCGCAAAATTCAGGAAGAACGTAAAACGCCGGATATTTTCAAATTAAATTATGAACGCGAAGTTAACGACGTAGATGTGTCACACATTGGTAATACTCAACCTAGAAGTGCCTCAACATCATATATGTTGAACAAGTAAGTATTTGAAGATACGCAAGGTACGTAAACTGCCATAGAGGCATAATAAAGTCTTGTATTTTTTTTTTAATAAGTTTGTTTATTTCAGGTTTACATGAGTATCGTGTAGTACTTGCGGTCCTGCTGCCATAGGAGTCGGGCGCTTTTTTTTACGCTCCGAACGAAATAGACAGAAGGGACGTATATTCGAGCAATTTGTGAAATTGGACGGAGCTATGAGGTATCAAATTCGTAGGGAGGTTCAAAGTGTGAAGCGGATAGTGAAATCTATGAAGGAAAATTTCTGCCGAGATAAATAACTGAGTGGACCCCCACAGAAAGCGACCTGTCTACAAGACATCGAATTTCGTAGGGCGGAATATCACTCACTTATAGGTTAAAATACTGAACAGAAAACGCGAAGAGGCGCTTGATAGTTTAAGAATAGTGTGTAAGTAGGTAGGTCTTTGTAAGTAGGAACTTTGTTCTGCTTCTTTTTGTTTGTGCGGGAGTAACCGCACTGTAACCGTTAGAAAGAACACTGGTTCAAATTGGTAGTCCCTATACAGATTCGAATGTAACGTAAACCCAGTAGGGGATAAGCCACGGCACGCGCAAGCGCGAAAACACGTGTCGTCCAATCAAATATGGAAAACATAGACTACGAAGCCGATTGGACAAAGGGACCATATAAAGCGCCGCCAGCATGAGAAGGCCCGGGCGCGTGCGCCACTCCTCGAAGGACAATGCGCAAGCCCAACCAAGCGTAGCTAGTTTTTTAAAAAAAACCAATAGCTAAAAGGAGCACTGAACCGGACATAATATTCTACTCCCCAGACCAAAGGTCGAAACCACGTACTCTGGGGCAGAAGATATGAGGAAAAACATAGCAGGGATTATGCAAGAAGAGGAAATTAAATGGTAAGTAGCCTGCTCAAAAGTTATTGGAGTCACAAAAGTCCTTGAAGGGACAGGAGGATGTGTAGAGACGGCACAGAAGCACGTCCAAACTCTGGAGACGCTTTGCAAGGAAAGCCCGGCGGCAATAAGACTTATAAAGGCAACGGTGGATAAACTAAGCATCGCTATTTACAAGATTCAAGAGGAGGTAAATAGTAAAATGACCGAGAATATTGAAAAGAGTATACAAACATTAGGTAAAGTACAAGAAAACGCGATACAGGACTGCACGAGATACAAAGCGGAGCTGTCCACAACGCGCAGGATCCTGGAACAATATGCTAAAGCAATAGCGAACCTGGCTCTAGAAAACGAGGCAAAGGAGAAGAAGAATCAACCGAGGACTAGGGACTCGCCTACCCCCCCCCCCCCCCCGGTGGTCCACCGAGGAAGAAAGTTAACTGCAGGCTGGAGGCAGACCTCACGGAGACCACCGATGTAACAGACAAGGAAGAATCCGAAGGATGGATGGAATACAGAAGGAAGAGAAGAATGAAGAAAAACAAGGACTCTCAGACCGTAAAGCTCGCACGAAGACAACCTACGCGCAGGCTGCCAATAAAAGAGAAGATAAAAGGAACCCAATCTTCCAGAGGAAACTGTGACCTGAAACAATAACCGTGAAAACAAACGATAAACTGACGTTTGCAGAAGCCTTGACGAAAGTTAAAAACCAGTCATGCCTACGGGAGGTTGAGGTGACCGCAGCCAGGAAAACGACTGCAGGATTCCTCTTGCTACAATTTGGAAAATGCGCCGATACGGACAAGGTAGAGGAGATAAAAATAAATGTATTTAAGTGTATTTAAAGCAACAAAAAAAAACATAATACAGATAAATGATATAGACCCGATAACAACCATCGAATAAGTCAATGAAGCAGTCGCACATGAAATCCCTGGGGAGGAATTCAAAGTCCTACCCCTGAGGGCTGGATTTGGAGGAATGCAGCGGGTGATACTAACAGTAAATGACACGCTGAAAGCAAGGAAACTTATAGAAGGAGGCAGAATCAAAATAGGGTTTGTCTCCTGCAGACTAAAAATTCTTCCCATGGTGACGAGATGCTACAGGTGCCATAATCTTGGATATACGGCAGCAAGATGTACCCTAGACAAAAATATAAAAGAGGTTTGCAGAAAATGTGGAGATACAAACCACACCATAAATGAATGCACCAAACAAGCCAGGTGCCTCATATGCGCCAAAAATGGCATCCCAGCTGACAGGCTCGGGCATATAACTACATCCATTGGATGTCCTATGATGCGAACTTACAAATCCACGTAATGCCAGCATCTCTCAAGATCCTACAGGTGAACCTAAACCGATCTACGGTAGCAGAAGATCTGATGTTACAAGAAATCGCGCAGGAAGGATACAATGTCGCTAATATAGCTGAATACTACGGGCCCAGAAAAACCTGGTTCCGCGACGCACATGGTGGTTCTGCGATATGGGCGAGCCGGCATCTGGGGATGATTTCCAAAGGCCCGTGCGGAAAAAACTATACGCCTATTATAGTAAACACAATAATTATAATCAGCTGTTACTTGCCGCCCAACGATAGTTTCAGCGACTTCCGTAGCACCATAATGGAATTGGCATAGATAATCCGAAACTACCGTGGAGAATGTATCATCGCGGGCGACTTCAATTCGAAGTGCCCGCTTTGGGGTAGCAATTGGAGTGACGGACGGGGCTTGCTGCTTGTATCTACGCTGGTGTCGATGAGGCTACTCCCGACCAGCCAGGTTGAAACACCCACATTTCGGAGAGCAGGGAAGTCCTCCAAAATTGACTTCCTGGCCACGACACCTAATCTGTTAAATAAAATCAAAAAATCGGAAATACTCACTAAATATAACGCGTCCGACCATCGGTACCTAAGCCACGAAATAGGGGATGACAAGGAAAAAACAACAAAAGGGCACACACGTTGGATGGCAATCAAGCTGGACAACGATAAACTCGAACAAATCCTAAAGTCCAGTGGGGAGATAATCCGGGACTTCGCCTCCTCGAACCACGCGCAGGTCGTCGAAAAGTGGACTCTTTACACAATGGCGGTATGTGACATGACATGACATGACTGCAGTGCAGGACACATACGCAATTAAATAGTCTTCTATAAAATAAAGCAAATAACAAAAGGGGAAGTAAACTAACCCCCAGGTCCGCACGAGATGCCATCGCTCCGATAGGAAGGAAAGCAATGAGTAAATTCCTTCGCACAACGAGGATAATAAGTTTGGGCAGTTGTAATCAAGCTGTCTGAATAATGCATTGGTGTAAACCTTGCGCTCGGGTGCACGTGAGAAGATAAATAACATATTAAATCAAGATACGCGACGTAAACAAACTACACGAAACAGTTGACCAAAGGTAACAGAGAGGACGCTACACCCAACGCGGTGGCGCCTGGAGCGACGCCAATTACGTCATGTGCAATTTGGGTGGGCAATCCTTCGGGTCCTGAACCAGGCTCTGGGCGACATCCCCAGGCTGGATGTAAGGTAATGCCCGCTCAAGCGTGGATACTTAGTGCTTGGCAGATTCATAGCTTCTTGCAAACCCTTCACAGGGGGAACGGAGCGAATCTGTTGAGGGTGGTTGGAAGGTAAAAAAAAAAGAAAAAAGAGGAGTGTCGTGTAGTAATATTACATATAACCATGAATTAGAAGCCATAAATCATGAAATACGTCAAATATGGAGCAGTGCCTACTTGATTGTAAATCTGGTCCACAGTGCGGCGGGATGATATAGCATTGTCTTAACACTAAACCTACCGACATTTCATGTATACCTAATCCTACCATGAGCGGTCAAATGACTGCTTCAAAAAAACATATGTATCTTAATATCGAAAGACATTTTAGCCAATTGGATAGTAAAAAAAAATATTTTTCGGGTGCTACAATAAAAACCCGCTCCGCTTTTCTATTTAGAAAGTTTGGTAATTATTTAGAAAGGGGGGGGGGGTCTCACCGATTTCGATGATTTTTGAATATGTTGTAGAACTCAGTATTCTGAACAACTGTTTCCTATGCATATAACCGCCGCTCGGCCTTAGTTTTCGAGTTATTTGCAAAAAACTATAGCTACTACTACATTGAATTTTGTCTATACGTGCACGCTCGGGGCAACGTGTGTGACCGCCGCTTTTCCGGCAGCCGGCGAAGAATCTGTATACCGGGTGGACTCATCAAAATTGTATCTCTAGAACTAGATATACCATATCAGATTTGGTATTGGCGGGGGAGGGGCTCTGCCCCTCCCCCTGCACCCCCTCGCCGTAAATTTCTAACCAAACCTAACCCGAATCTAATTTTTATTTAATTAGATATGAGTTTGGGTTAGGTTTGGGTTAGCTTTTTCTTTTTCTCATATAACTCATATTTGACTAAATAAAAATTAGATTCGGGTTAGGTTTGGTTAGAAATTTACGGGGAGAGGGTGCAGGGGGAGGGGCAGAGCCCCTCCCCCGCCAATACCAAATATGATATGATATATCTAGTTCTTGAGGTACAATTTTTTTTCACGTATACACAAAATTCAATGTAGTAGTAGCTATAGTTTTTTGCAAATATCTCGAACACTAAGGCCGAGCGACGGTTATATGCATAGGAAAAAGTTGTTCAGAATACTGAGTTCTACAACATATTCAAAAACCATCGAAATCGGTGAGGTCTGGCCTCTTCCCTAGATTTACCAAATTTGCTTTACACATTGTATAATGTTCGTCGCTGGACGCTACGCTGTTATATATAGAAACGATGGACAATTGCCGATCAAACGCTAACGCATACGCTTTCACGGACGCGTGCGTATAGGTAGAATGCAATGGTGTAGTACCGATCTTTTTTGGGAAAAATCTCGGAAACTAAGGCCGAGCGGCGCTTATATGTATAGGAAAAAGTTGTTCAAAATGTTGATTTCTATAATATACTCGAAAATCATCAAAATCGGTGAGACCCCCCCTTTTCTAAATAATTACCGAAAGTTTTATTTACCTTTATGCATTTTCAGCACATTTTTTACAAATTACAGCATTTTGTATTACACATTTTCCACATACGTATTTTTTACATTTTATACAAATTTTGTTAGTCTTATTGACTTTACAATATCTTATTTGACAAGATTTCCGTCCAGAAGAATCTGTAGCTGTGTTTATTATTGTTTTTGATGAATATTCTTTGCCTAGCTGTCTCCCCTTCTGATATTCGGTCCCCATCTCTTCTGCCAATCGAAATAAAAATTCTTGCCTCGATATTTCTTCACCCGTCGTTTCTTTATATAAAATCCAAGCATTTATCCCGGCTAAATCTAAGATATTGAAAAATACCTGTAAAGGCCATCTTTGACATTTAGATTTTACACTATATTTTCTGGCCATTTGATCGGTTACATCTACACCGAATTTTGTGCTATTGTAAAATCTAATTGTCTCTGGTATACGGGTGTCACTTTTTTCAATTTCAACGGATGAATGCATTGAACTAAGTATCAATACTTTTTTATTGGGTTTAGCTTTATAAATTGAAAGAATAAAATCATTCGATTTGTATAATATTGTTGAGAAGCGTGTCATACTATCCTTTGCCTGTCTCGCTAATTTTGGTAGCTCTCTTTTATTTCTGCGTATAGTTCCAACAAGTGTAGTTTTTTTTGCCAGAAGTTTTCTCGCTAATGACGCGCTTGTAAAAAAATTGTCAACTGTTATATTTCTCCCATGGCCCGTATATGGTTCTGCTAATTTCAAAGTTACATCTCCCCAAGTGGGACCGATGATTCTCTCCCTTCATCTTTTCCCAAATATGGAAAGCCGTTTACTATATACTTACTATTTACATCGGAAGCTAACCAGAATTTTATGCCAAAGGCTATAGCCGAATAAGGGGGTCAAATGTGCCCCCAAACCAAATTAAACTTGTGAGGTGTCATTCGATAGCTTATCAAGAGAAACCATTTCGTACCAAGTTTCAACCCCGTAGCTCGACTGGGAGGGTAGTTATAGCGAATAAACAAAAATATAGTTTTTGCTCAATATCTCCCATTTTAGCGCATTGTTTACAAATGTTTTAAGAACATCTTTTTAGTATTTTAATTTGTAATGAACGGTAATATGATTTTGGAGCGCCTATGGTGCTATCGTTTCTTTCGTCACGCATCTTGCCAATTACGGTTTAACATTTACTATGTTAATGTTATATGGTTATCCCTGGGAAGACTCTGCTATTTGAACCCAGTCACGGTTGCCCTGACCGTTTCGGGATTACCACTGTCTTCCGTACTTGATTACTTTAATAGCCAACGGAACAAATGTCTAATATCGAAAGCCATTTTTATTAACGTGACAAATTCATAACATGGATGTTTATAGCAGTTTTTACACTAATGATTTTGTTTTCTTCAGGTTTAGTGTGTCCTTTATGCGCTCAATAAAATGAGTATCCTCGACCATGCTATTAATGCCTATTGCAGCTCTGCATTCAGAGCCAGGTTCGTTTAAGATACATCAACTGTTATTGAGGGTATAGGAACAAAGCTTTGCAGAACACGCGTAAAGAATTGAAAGAATTATCTATTATTCTATAACATCCTACAAGTACAAGGAAACTGTATCATTACCTTATTGTTCAAGAGTCATAAAGGTTTATTACTTTATTACTCGTGCTGGAGTTCAAGACAGTTTTTGGGTTTTCTGAGGTATGCAGAGGGCGGTCCCACGGGTAAAGTCACCACCTCTAACATCATCCAATAAGAACATCTTTTTTCTTAGTAATCTAAAAATTACTCCACCCACCAATATTCATTTTTCAAATTCTTGTGGTGCTCCCAACGCCTCCCCACCACGACTATATTAGAAACATCTTTCTCGGAATAAATGTAAGGAAAAAGGAGTCATTCTTGGTTGAAATACCAAGGATAACAGTCGAGTACTTGCTCAATAGTGCTTTCTCGATATTTTTTTCGCTGTGCTTAATATTTCGATTTTCATTGACAACATGTCAAGTGATAGAATACAATTTGTTGACAGGAAAACCTTGCATGCGAGGTGTATTAGGTGTAATGTCTTGTTGGTTATTTTAGTCGATTGGGCTGGATTTACACAGTGATTAACAAAGCGCCATATGCAGTTTATAAAGAATGTATTATTATAGAAGTATACATATATAAGTATTCACAGAAGTCGATAAAAACAAAAGATACACATCGAGTATATCGAGACCACACTAGGTTAGTGCAGCGGGAGATTAGAATCCTAACAGTCCCCCCTAATCTACCAATTATAAGTAATCAGTTTTTACTACTATAGTCTTCAATGCCCAATTTCTCAATACAATGTGTATGTTTCACTCTGGTTAGACCCTTGGTTAGTACATCAGCTGCCATTTCACCTGTCTCCATGTACTTTACTTTTATAAGACCATCCGCCACTGCATCGCGTACAAAATGGTAGCGCACGTCGATGTGTTTTGTTCTTTTATGGTGGGTTGGACTCGTAACAATTTTTTGTCCACTCTGACTATCGTTGAACAGCGTAGTTGGCTGATCCACGCGTCCAGTCAGTTCCTGTAACAGCCGACGCGTGTGCATTACTTCCCTCGCAGCGTCGGCTAAGGCCATGTATTCAGCCTCGGAACTGGACAAGGCAACGGATCGCTGCTTCCGCGATTCCCAGCTGATAGCCGCACCACTCAGAAGAAAGACACAGCCCGTATATGATCGTCTGTCATTTTCGTCCCCTGCATAATCCGCATCTGCATAGCCTACAAGATCAAAATTACCTTTTCTATACACAAGGGAATATTTAGTGGTGCCCCGCAAGTATCTAAGAACCCTCTTCGCCTCCTGCCAATGTTCCTTTGTATAGCATGAACTGTATTGTCCCAAGACACTCGCTGCATGCGCGATGTCTGGCCTTGTGCATACGGCCAGATACATCAGCGATCCCACCAGCTGCTGGTAGGGCAAATTTGATAAGTTCATTTCTTCGTCTTTGGCTGGCTTCCGTAATTTCTTGTTTGGGTCCATTGGAGTACTTGCCGGTTTACAATTTGTCATACCGAACTTTTCTAAGATATCCAGTACCATGTGTTCCTGGTTTAAAGTGATTCTTCCCTGATCTTGAGTTATCTTCATACCTAGGCATTGTTCTAATTTTCCCAAATCTCTCATTTTATACTTTCTGAACAGTGCTTTCTTGATTCTCTCTTTTTCCACTGAATCATTGAAGAATATAAGAAAATCGTCCACATATAAGGCACATACCAGTGTCATTCCGTCCGTTCTTATGTAATAGACGCATGGTTCGTACTCACTCCTTTTAAAACCCATTTCCGTCATAGTTTTGTTTATTTCGTCGTACCATACTTTGGATGCTTGTTTGAGTCCGTAGATGGCCTTTTCCAAACGGCATACTTTATCCTCTTGTCCCTTGCGAATAAAGCCTTCCGGCTGTTCCATGTACACTTCATCGTGCAATTTTCCTTGAAGGAAAGCCGTGGTAGCATCCCAATGGTGTATGTTCAAATTCTCTTCGGCAGCTAATGCAAACAACATTCTCAGGGTTGAATACCTTACAACCGGCGAGAATGTTTCATGATAATTGATTCCATGTTGCTGGGTAAAGCCTTTAGCCACGAGTCTCGTCTTATAGCTGCTGACACTCCCATCAGTGTTTCTTCTTCTTCTTTTAATTTTGAACACCCATTTACATTGCGTTACCTTTTTGTCCGATGGTCTCTTCACCAACGTCCAAGTCTTATTGTTGATTAGGAAGTCATACTCTACTTGTAAGGCGTTTTTCCATTTCACAGAATCCCCGTTCGATAATGCTTGTTCCAACGTTTCTGGTACTTCTAGTGAATTTCCCTCACTGCGGACGTACCAGGATAGCGTTTCAGGATACCTGATTGTGGGCTTTCGTATCCTTTGTGGGTACCTCCGATCAGTATTCCCGTCTGGTTCCGTTTCAGGATCCGTGTTGCTGTCCTCCTCTCTCCGATGTTCGGTGGCATCTTCCTGTTTATTTACATCCTTATCGGGGAGTTCCTGTGCCTCTAACTCATTGGAAGGGGGTACAGGCACTTCAATTTGTGCTCCACTGTAATATTGGTTATTCTCCAAATCCGAAATATTTTGATTTACATCTGTTTCTGGTTGTTCGATAAAAATTACATCCCGAGCCTTGGTAACTTTGTTAGTTTCGGGATCATAGAGGCGATATGCCTGTATGCCATCACAGTACCCAAGCATAACTTGTGTCTTCGACTTCGAATCCAATTTCTTCCTCAGCTGTTTGGGTATGTGTACTTGTGCTCTGCAGCCGAAAATCCTTAAATGTGACAAATCTACCTTTTTACCACTCCACGCTTCCTCAGGTGTTTGATCCTTTACCGCCTTGGTGGGTGATCTGTTCTTCAAATATATGGAAGTTCGTACCGCTTCAGCCCAAAATTTTCGACTTAACTTGCTATCGTGCAACATGCATCTGGCCCTTTCGATTATCGTCCTATTTTGCCGTTCGGCAATTCCATTTAGTTCTGGGCTGTAGGTAGTGGTAGTAATATGTCTAATGCCTTTTGATGCTAACAGTCGTTTCAACTCCTGATTTACGTACTCTCTACCATTATCTGTCCTGAGAGTTTTTATTTTCTTGCCAGTCTCCCTCTCCACTGCTGACATGAATTCGGCGAACTTTGATGGTACTTCATCCTTGGTTTTAATAAGATAACCAAAACATTTCCGGGTATAGTCATCCACAAAGTTGAGCAGGTATCTTTCTCCTTCCAGTCCTGCCTGACTCATTGGACCACAGACGTCCGAGTGGATGAGTTCTAGTTTTTCTCCAGCACGCTGAAAAGGACCAGTCTTGTTAAATGATTCACGATGCTGCTTACCCTCAAGACATTGCACGCAACGCGGGATATCCGCTGGTTCAGAGAAGGTTAAACCAGTAGACAGACGATTCCTCAGGTTCCTCATGCCTCTTACTGACAAGTGCCCCAATCTCCTGTGCCAGAGTTGATGCGTAGATACCACAGACATCATCATCGCTTCAGATGACCTCGATGATCTCTGTTGATCCAGTCTGTAAATTCCACCAACCTTTGTTCCGGTAAACTCAGCTCTGCCTTTAATGGAGCAACATTCCTTATTGTATGCCTTGCAACCCCTGTCATCAAATACCATGATTAGACCTCTCTCAGTCACTTTGCTCACTGACAGAAGGTTTGCTGACAGATGTGGTACATGTAGTGCCCCAGTAACTGTCCACTCTTTATTATCTTTAAGGGTTATGTCAACATCACCCTTCTTGGTGCTCTTGACTGTTTGTTTATTGGCTACAGTTATTTCAGAGTCTTTTAATTCAACGTGTTCTAACCAGTCATCCCTCATGCTCATATGGGAGCTTGAACAAGAGTCCACGTACCAATCCTTGATTGAATATTGTCCTGTGCTGAATGCTGTCGTCAGCAGACATCTTTTTTCTTTGTCAGCATTATTTCTTCTACTGTCATAGTTTCTGGGCTTCCCTTTTTTCTTCAGCTTAGGACAGTTTGCTTTGAAGTGCCCTGGTTCTTTACAATTATGACATGTAAAATCACTGGTTCTGTTGGTACCATTGTACAATCTTCTTTCCTTGTCCTTTTTTCTTGTTACCAACAATGATTCCTCAGCCAAATTCAGTTCTCGCAGATCAGTCTGCAATAACTTGCCTTTTACCATGTCGCTACTCAATTCAACATTCATCGTTTGAAGGGTCATTATTAGAGGGCCATAGTCTGGTGTGAGTCCACTCAACATGACTGCTGCAACAAGCTCATCATCGATTGGTTTCTTGACATCTTATGAGCCATTGACATAATTTCAGAAATGTAATGATTCATAGACTGAAAGTTACTTAGTTTCTGGCTGAACAATTGTATTAATAATTGCAATCTACGTCCCAAACCTTTGTCCTCATAGGCTGTTTCTAAGTTTTCCCATGCTTCGCTGGCTTTTGTTGCATGTCTTACGTGTACCAGTGCGTCTTTTCCAACATTGAGGCATATTTTAGCTAATGCCCGTTGATCTTTTCCCTCGTTGACCTCAGCACCAGTCACGCAGTTCCAAAGACCATCGTGAATTAAGTACATTCGCATCAAGAATTTCCAATCATTATAGTTCCTTACTCCTTCAAGCTTTTCTATGGAAGGTGCATTGCCTGTCACATTAAGAGACATAGGTGACGAAACCCTGTTGTCACTAGGTCCCGCCTGGCTAGAACCTGGTTGGGACATAATATAATCGTCCTTATCCATTCCAGAGAAAAAACGACCACGAAGTGATATTCATTCACGACTCTGCCACGTGCACTCGTTCATAACACTACGCCACGTGGTCGAACGGCGCGAAGAGGTTAGCTCAACTACATTCCGCTTCGCGATATATCGTTCCACGAAAATATATTCGTTTCTTAATTTTTAATAAATGTCTTTACACCGCACTTTGTCTGGGCCCATAACCTGTTGGTTATTTTCGTCGATTGGGCTGGATTTACACAGTGATTAACAAAGCGCCATATGCAGTTTATAAAGAATGTATTATTATAGAAGTATACATATATAAGTATTCACAGAAGTCGATAAAAACAAAAGATACACATCGAGTATATCGAGACCACACTAGGTTAGTGCAGCGGGAGATTAGAATCCTAACATGTCTTGATTCGAAAAGTGCCTGGTCGAATACGGAAAATCAAGATGGAAGCTTATGCAGTGAAGTGTTCTGAAGCGTTAAACAAAGTGGTGACTATTGGCGACAGAATATGTGGCAAATGTCATATGTACGTGTATAACAAAGTGACTTCTTCGAATTTTAGAAACTCAGTTAGTGCGTCTTCTATAGCCGAACCTTCATAGCTGCAATAATTTATTACTTGTCGCATGCTCGGTTCCTGTCCAAAATTGTTAGACCCGCGGAAATATTAAGTACTTTATTTAACAGCCAACAAGTGACGCCAGTGATTAATGAAGACAGCGATGAAGATTAAGAATCTTGTTTTGATTCTTTCTCTGCCTTTCCACTTCAATCGAAAAGATAAGTATTTCTAAAACAACGGTTACATGTATGCTCCATATTACAAAATATCAATAATTCTATAATTCATAGGGTATAGGGAAACCAAACTGAAGAAGCTCTAACAGATACTGAGGACTTCACGTGCTATATTCGCTACTACTCATTCATAATTGTTAAAGATAAGTACCTTTGAAACAATAACTTTATACATAGTAAATGTTAAACCGTAATTGGCAAGATGCGTGACGAAAGAAACGATAGCACCATAGGCGCTCCAAAATCATATTACCGTTCATTACAAATTAAAATACTAAAAAGATGTTCTTAAAACATTTGTAAACAAATGTTAATCATTGTCATATAGTTAGGAATAAAAAAAAGTTAATTTGCGGAAGAAAAAAAAATCAACCTGAGGGGGACTCGAACCTACAAAAAGTTTGTAGCGGTTTACGAGTCCGACACCTTGCCACGGGACCATCGACGACGTTGAAAATATTGTGAATACTTGAGGATATAAGGCGACTAACGTGACTTCAATCGACTGGTTTTATTTACATTCCTCGTTTCCTATGCTGGCCTGCGGAATGTAAAAACATTAAACATTGCATAAAACACTTATTTCGCAAAGAATAGACGAAAATTCGGCGCATAAGTTATTGTGGCACGCAAAAAACGACGAAAAAATCGGTTTTCAATTTTTTTGACTGCGGCGCACCTAATTCAAAAATCTGAAAAACATTGAGAATAGTAGTATCACTAATATGTACCTACAGAAAAAATATAATTGTGGTTAGAAGATTCCTTCAATACAAAATCGGCATTTTTCATCATTTTTTGACGTTTCTTATTTTTCGCAGCTCGAGTTTCCGATTTAAAAATCTGCAAAACTTCTACAACATGTGCTTCCATAATTGCAATGTCTCAGATTTTTTTCAAAATTTTGTATGCGCTAAAATGGGAGATATTGAGCAAAAACTATATTTTTGTTTATTCGCTATAACTACCCTCCCAGTCGAGCTACGGGGTTGAAACTTGGTACGAAATGGTTTTTCTTGATAAGCTATCGAATGACACCTCACAAGTTGAATTTGGTTTGGGGGCACATTTGACCCCCTTATTCGGCTATAGCCTTTGTACCAAACTTCAGAGATCAAAGCGAACTTATCGTTTTGTAAGCGTTGGCTTCGTTGATTTTTGTTATCAAACCGAATAAATCTCAGGATTTCTGCGAAGTCATTTCGGCTCATAGTTGTCGAGAAAAATGACGGACCCCATTTCGTGTTCCATAAATATGATACATCCATATTTTTAGCCTCATATGCGCCGCGTGCATATAGAAGTCCAATAAATGCATATAATTTTGCAATAGGTAAATTCCATTTCGTTTTCAATACCCGAAGTGCCTCTAATTCCGTATATTTTCTTACATGTTCAATCATGTTATAATCAATAATCAAGGAATTTCGTTTAGCGTATCCTGTCGGTCCTGATATTTCCTTGAAAATATTATAAATCGGTGCTCTTCCGCGATTAGACCCTTCTTTTATTTTTTGCCAAACTGTTCCGTCCATAGCAGTTTCAATCTCTTCATCATTTTCACTTTCGGAACTAACTATAAATCTCTTTCTTTTTTGTCCTCTTCGTATATTCAAAATATTCTCTTCGTCCGTATCGCTGTCAAATAAGTCACAATTATTTTCTGCTGTATCATTATCAATATCGGAAACTTCTTGGTCATCTTCCGAACAATCCTCGTCGATATTATTTATTTTGTCTAATAAATTGATATTCCTCGAATGTCTTGACATTTTTGGGAATGAATATACAAATGGTAAAGTAAAAAGTAAAAACTAAAATATAAAAATATAAATGAAACGGGACAAAAACATTGAGACCAGAAATAAAAAAAAATTGTAAATCATACCACAAAATATTGTTGGCTCTGTTGACTTTGTCGAAACTATAACTTATACCACGTAATAATAAATCGAAAAACCGTACTGTCGTACAAAGAACGCTATGCATTTGTTCCAATCGCACGTTTGTCTACACTGTAGATCCACAATTACATAGTCGTAAATAACATGAATTTTTCAAACGGTCAAATGACCGTTCGTGGTAGACTAGACATGGTATAAATTTTTTTCGGAAAGTAAACAATAAAGAAAGTTGTGAATATTGAAAAATGGGTTGTATTTATATTATAGGAAAATCCCCTCAACGTCAACACGAGCAATCACATGGTCCCTCGAGCCGGATTGCAGTGAGAGCAGTGACAAAATTCGTTGAACATTAAAACGTTGAAGGACGAACCACACGTCGATCGCGAACGTAGAACAAGGTGTGACATCAAGACGCTCCTACTTCAACAAATAGACGTAACTCGTATTGTCGAGCGTACCCTTCAGAACTTCAAGAAACTCGGTAGGGCGAAATTAACGGTCGCCACCGTTCAAAATCGCATCACCCGGCTGAACGATGCATTCGCCGAATGCCAAAATATGCACAAGCAGATCACCGCTGCAGCGACGGAAGCTGAGCGTTCCAACTCCAACTTTTTGGAGACTTCACACTACATGGCGGAAACTCTTTCCCGTCTGAAGACCACCAGCTCATCCGACAAAACGCGTCCAACAGCAGGACCTGACTCGCAATACTATGACGTCACGGATCGATTGCCCACCCTCGAACTCCCACAATTCTTTGGAGCATTCATCGAATGGGAAACCTTCAGAGACAAGTTCAAATTGATGATCATAGCTCGCAAAGGTCTGTCGAATGTTTCCCGATTTCAATATTTATTATCGTGTTTGAAATCGAGGCTAGCGAGCTCGTCGACAACATTGCGATAACCGATGCGGGCTATACCATCGCCTGAGATATGTTGGCCGTGAACTATGACAATAAGCGAATGTTAGTCGCTACACATTTAGAAACGCTGTACGATCTGCCACACGTTCGGTCTGAGTCGGTCGATCAACTGCGCAAGCTTCGCGATAAAACTAACAAAACGAGGAAGGCCCTTCTTAATCTCGAACGTCTCGTGGAAAATTGGGATGACATACTCGTCTCTCCTAGTCACTAAAGTTAGATCGTGAATCGCGAAAGGCTTGGGAGCTCGAACTCGGCAAGCGCACAGACTGTCCGATATTTTGCGCACTCGATGAGTTTTTACAATCGCGAATATGCGCGTTGCAAATGATTAAGCCGGTCACGACGGACTCGACGCACAGTGGTCCGAAACCGTAAAAACACGAACTAAATTCAATTTTTCGACCTCCTCCGAATTGCATGAAATTTTAGGCATAGTTTCTTATATGTATGTAGGATTTAATTAATCGAGGGTGACGGACGAGAACGGAATCAAACCCGCATCAATGAATAAATCAGTTTATTAATGATAATTTGGAAAGTGATACACTAGATTGGAACATGTGTTCGACGTTCACCGTCGCTCGCTGGACAAAGACTAATTCTTGTTCCTACGCAATTCGCGAAACAAAGAATAACGAGGCCCGCCACCTCTCCGACACTTGGCGGAGACGACCGAATAGATCGACGGCCCCGAATCGATCCCTCATTCGGCCATTCCTGCTCCTTCCTCTTCGTTCCCCGAAGAGATCCCACCATATGGTTTCATAAAGTCAGCTGATGTAGACGTGATGCTAGGGCCCTCTCCGTTCCCCATGCGCACAACTTCGTACCTGTCGTTTCGCTTCGTCTTTGTTACTTTATAGGTCCCAAGAATTTCGCTTTTATCTTCAGACCGGGCCCAAACTGTGTCCTTTTAATTGCCACCAACTCACCATCTCTATATGTTGTAGCTGCTTAAAATCTTCCTGCTGTTTTAGTTTGATCCCAAACATTACTTCGAAAGGAGACATTCCCACGCTTCGTTGGTGAGTACTGTTGATATTGCGTTGCACTTTATCCACATACCGATACCATCTGTCCGGATTATCTAAAGACAACTTAGTCAATACCGGTATTATTATCCTATTCATTCTCTCGACTTGGCCATTTCCCCGTGGCACTCCTGCGGTAATGAGTATGTGATCGATGTTTTCCGCAGCACAATACTCATGAAATTCACTGGACGTGAATGCGGCTCCTCTATCTGAAATTATCCGAGTCGGGTTTCCGAACGTCTTCTGCTGCAGTTTCAACTTATCCAACACCTCTGATGTTTTTACGGTTTTGGTGGGGTATATCCATACGAATTTAGAAAACGCATCTACGACTACGAAAAGGTACTTGTACGCTTTACCTGTAGTCGTCATTGGCCCCAGATGATCCACGTGGTAGGTTGACAGTGGCACATCTCCTTTAGGTATTGGTGTCAATTTCCCTTCTACCTTCCCCTTCTTCCTTTCCGATAGTATACACGGTATGCAACATTTTACGTACCTCTCCAATCTTTCTGTCAAATTCGGTATATAGAATTCTTCTGATATTCGTTGGGCCATCTTTTTCACTCCAAAGTGTCCATTCGTGCTCCCTCCTGATGACCTCGACGTACATGGAAGCCGGTAGGACAATGATTTTCTTATCTCCGATTTGCTTCATGACCAGGCCCCCTTCCACGAAGTAATCCTCGTAGGGTCCATTTCCTAGAACCAGCTTGATTGCTCGAATTCTGTCGTCTTCTTCTTGTCTCACGCGCAATGTACCGATTAACTTATCTTCGACCACGCGAACGGGATACCGACTTAACGCATCGACGTGGCGCAATTGCGACCCCGACCGGTGCTCGACATCGTATTCAAACTCTTCCAACGTCAGCGCCCATCTCGCTATCTTAGGTGCTATATCTTGTTTGTACAATGTTTTTTTCAACGCATCACAATCCGTAACTAATTTAAATCTTACTCCTAGTAAATATACTCTAAACTTTTGTACTGCTCTTATAACGGCTAATAACTCTAGCTCATACGAATGGTAATTCTTTTCGGCGTCCGAAGTTTTCCTACTCATAAAATATACTGGGTGCAACATTTTTTCCCCTACATCCTTCTGCAGCAGAACCGCGCCATATTCCTCCTTGCTCGCATTTGTGTGCAGCTCGGTTTCTGCCTTTGGGTTGTAAATACGCAACACCGGTCCGCTCGATAGCGAATTCTTCAACGCACTGAACGATTTTTGTTGTTCCGTCTCAAACAGAAATTTCGCGTCGTTTTTTAACAGTTCCGATAGCGGACGGGCCAGCTTAGCATAATCGCGTATGAACTTCCTAAAATATCCTGTCAATCCCAGAAAACTCTGTATCTGTTTCTTATTTCTCGGTGTTGGAAAACGTTGCACCGCTTTCGTTTTCGTAGGTGAGGGATACACGCGTCCGCCCTCAATTTCATGACCTAAGTATTCTACACGCGTCTGCATAAATTTAGATTTCGACCAATTAATTTCTAACCCGTTTTTCGCTGCTATTTCTAAAGTTCTTACTAACTTTTCGTACGCTTCTTCATCGGTTTTTCCTGGAATTATCACATCGTCAACGTATATGATAACGCGGTAAAAGTTACGTTTAGGGGAGGCAGCTCCAATGACCTTGACCTTGACATATGTTATGAAGGTTATCCTCCCGAGTAATCCCCAGGAGGTTTTATCCGTCGCTCGTTTTTTATTAAAAAGTTATTACCTATTGAAAATAGGTCACGAATAGAACCAACTTTGCGTTAAAGTTGATATACATATATCGTAATACTTGATTATTATTAACTGAAAAATTTGTCGCACACTTCCTGTATAGGCGGGGGAGGGGCTCTGCACCCCACCCCCCGCCGCAAATTTCTAACCAAACCTAACCCGAATCTAATTTTTATTTAATTAGATATGAGTTTGGGTTAGGTTTGGGTTAGATTTTTCTTTTTCGATGAGAAACTGTGTACCCGGTCAACTCATTTCTTTTTTTTTTTTTTTTTTTTCTAGGTGGAAATCTTCGAAAGACGCCTCCTGCCCTGGGGGAGAGCAGGAGGTAGTGTCGGATTTCTACCGACTAAAACCACCCCGGTTACCTAACCTCGGCGCTTGTAGGGGAGGCCCCGTGACCTACGAAGACACTTCCGGTGCCTCCCCACGCCCGGCCATTGCGGCCCCATCCGCGGGAGGGCCAGAAGGGCCCTACGAAAAACTCTGTTGCAGTAGCACCTGGCCGCGCCAGGGGTAACACTCAGCGCGGCCTATCTTCTCCAGGCCGTGATAAGGACGACTCGGGCCCCCACCCGAGCCGCCCACGGCTCTCCGACGGCCCTGCGGGATTGGGGGGGGATTGTTCCTCCCCGGCAGGACCGCCCGTATACGGGGTATTGGCGAGGTCAAACAGCAGGGGGTGAGGGGGAACACCTCAGCGCCCCTCGGATCCATCAGCCATTCACACCGCGGGAGGGGGGATCTCACCAGCGGAAAACGGCCAGCGAGCCCGCCCCTCCTTTATTTTCGACGCCGTTTCCGGCTGTCGGGCAGCCCTGCGGGATACCGGGAGGACATAATCCTCCCACAGCAGGGCCGCCCGTCCACTGAGACAGCGGTGACAGTCATCCGAGAGGCGGGAGGGGGGACACCTCCAATCGCCCCGCGGACCGTCACCGCTTTTACACCACGGGAGGGTAGGATCTCGCCAGCCTACGCGAACGCAACCGGCGAGCCCTTTCCCTCCACCTTTCGCGTCGGACGGGATCGGTCAATTCCCGATCCCGCTCCGATGCCTCCTTTCTGCGAAGAACATCCTCGCAGAAGGAGGCCACCGCTACCCAGGCTCTCTCGCTGCCCAGCATCATACTAACGATGCGTGGCAGCGAGAGATCTACCCCCACTTGCGCCCTCAACGCCCGGCGCTCCGCCGCCCATTCCGGGCACTCCTCCAATGTGTGCTGCGCTGTGTCCAGCGCAGCCCCACACTCGTGGCACTCCGTCGTCGCCTCCGCTTGTATCCGGCACAGGTACTCACCGAAGCATCCATGCCCGGTGAGCACCTGCGTGACTCGGTAGGTGAGCGTCCCCCTGCCGCGGTCCAGCCATTCGTCTAGGCTGGGCAAAACCGCCCCGACTGCTCGCTGCGCGACTCCTCGGTCGAGAAGCTCCCTCCTCCATTTGTTTCGCGCATCCAGCCGGGCCTGGCGTCTCACGTCCACTTCCTCCTCAGCGGACACCATCGCGCCCCCCCGGCGGAGTTCTCGGAGACGCTCATAGATCGAAGCGTCTCCCTCCGCCAGAAGATCGAAGGGCACGGTACCCGCCAAGGTCAGCGCCGCCTCGTGGGATATCGTACGGTATCCCCTGACCACCCTGATGGCCATCCTCCTCTGCACGCGGCGCAGCGATGTTTTGTTGCGCCGCGCGACCATCAGGGCCGACGCCCATATCGGGGCGCCGTAAAGGGCCATGGACCGCACGATACCAAGGTATAGGCGGCGCACCCTCTCATCTGGTCCCCCAATGTTTGGGAGGAGGCGACCAAGGCCAGTCGCTGCCCTCTCCAGACGGGGAGCCAGTCGGTCGAAGTGGACCGTGAATCGCCAGTGGCTGTCCAGGACGAGACCGAGATAATTCATCCGGTCCCCAATCTGAACGTACTCACCCCCTATCATAATCCAGGACCGGGGCGGTCCCCCGCTCCGAGGCCTGTCGTGAAACCACATGGCCTCGGTTTTCAGCGGGGAGATCCGCAACCACAGTCCCCAGATACCGTCGACGACGGAGGCCAATCCCGTCTCCGCTAAACGGATGGTCCTCTTCCAGTCCCTCCCGACGGCCATCAGCAGCGTGTCATCCGCCTAACACGTCAGACTGACGCCGTTCGGGAGGGGAGCCCGCAGCACCCGATCGTACCCGATGTCCCACAACATGGGGCCCAGGACCGACCCCTGTGGGACACCACGATCCACCTCCCTCGTGCACAACCGGCCGCCTCTGCCCGGATATTCCACCCACCTGTCCCTCAGGTAGTCCCTTAGGACGTTCCTCACGTAGAGGGGCACTCCGTGTTCAGCGAGTGCCCCCCCGATACGCCCCCAGGGAAGGGAGTTAAAGGCGTTGGCGATGTCCAGACTGACCGCCAACGCCACCCCTCCCTGGGACGTGGCCGAGTCCGAGAGGGACCTGACTCGACTAATGGCGTCGATCGTCGAGCGTCCCCCTCTAAAACCAAACTGGGACTCGGCCAGGTCGGGACCCACCCGGGACAGATGCCCCGAGAGGCGGGAAGCCTCTCGAAAAGCTTCCCCACCTCGTCAAGGAGGCATATAGGCCGGTACGCCGAGGGAGAATCGGCGAGTATACGAGTGCTGCTCGCGACAGCGCGAATGCGAGTGTACTCCCCCTCCGGATATTACATGGAGACCCGCGCGCTCCTCGATCAAGGCTCCGCCACGACCATCGTGACCGAAAAGCTGGTGCAATCGCTACGGTTACCCAAAATGTGACGCGCTATTCAAATAACCGGAGTAGGCGATAACGCAACGCCGCCAAGTGGGGAAAAACGGCAATATAGGAGTGCAAAACTCTTTCTTCATGAAATACTTTTGATATCCGCCCGTATCCACGCTAATTTTTATATACACATTAAGCATGGAATGTATACTTTACGCTGTATAAAATTTGGCTGCGGGCAGCTGCGGGCAGCTGCAGGTGCAAAAGTTATTGCATTTTTTATAGAATAGTTTGATGCCGAGAACGTTCGCGCTGATGCGACCTACGGTAGACTCCCGATGATCGGGACCCGCTTTATTTGTTGACATGAAAACAATAGACTAGAAGAAAATTGATTGACATATTCCATCCTTGTTTATTTTTTGTCACGTTTGTCATTGTTTAAATAGTCTTTCTCTTACTAATTTTACTTTTTATGGATACTAAATTTTTGTGTACTGGACGTCTTTCTCTCTAGGATATACATATATCTTGTGGGTTATTAATAACAGCTCTGCTCGAAGTAGAGGATCAATAACTTCGAACTGATAATTTTTCGAAGTAAATTATTTTTCTTTCTAATTTTTTATAAATCTTTTGTAATTTTGTATTTTTAACTTTCGAACGAAATTAAATTTATTTTATATTGTTGTGCCGGATGACACTTGTCGAATGTTGGGGGATGTCGTAGGTGCGGGAGCGTCAAAGAATTGGTATTCACCGGTGTTCGAGTAAATAAAGGAGTATATTTATTGAGACTTGGTAACTACACAATGCTCAGGAGTGATGGTGAGCTTGATGGAGAGCTGCACTGAGACTGACGTGACGGGTAGCTTATTCAATATAGCGCGACGGCGCACAGTGGGCTGGATCGGGAAATATGGTGACATTTTAGTATAACTCTTGAACCATAAGAGATTGTTGTGCCCTAACCGTTCCTCCAAGCTAACCACGATAAGCGCGACTCAACAGCACGTGGCAGCCAAGGCCGTGTTCGAGGAATAGCGGATACGCGCAGGAAGCAGCGTATCCATTTACTGTCGATCCAACAACTTGCGCCAGGCTAAGGGCACGCCAAGGAGACTGCACACCACCGAAAAGACACAGCACATTCCTGCATCGGCACTGTATAAAACCCCGATAGCACGACCGCCGTCGCGCTATCTTAAACAAACTACTCGTCACGTCAGTCTCACAAGGAAGGTTAGGCAACCCGAAGATACCGATAATTATGAAACTTTGCATACAAGTACAGCATGTCATCCGTAATACAACCCTATATTCCAATGTTGCCATAACTCGGGTTTAAGGGGTGAAATCAGCCCTTGAAAAAAATTGAAGATTTTCTTTTTCGTCAAATATCTCAGGAACGCTGAGAAATATCTGAAAAAAGTTTAAGTAAAACTTGCACCGTTTTATTGTGTTTATTAAACTGCGTAAAAAATTTGTTCAAAAAATTCGTGTTTTTCGAGTTACCCCTCCCCCCACCCCCTCCGCCCTAAGAAAATATTGTTTACTATTCGTGCTGAAATACCTCTGGGTATCCTCTTTTCATATATCTAAATGACATATGTGTTAAATTTTTTTTTTAATAAAAAAACCATTATTAACGAATTTAGAGTCCATTTACGCACTTTTCTTTAATGAACTGGCCTCACAACGCAATACTTAAATAATTTACATTTATTTTAAGTTCTTTACATGAAAATTATTCATATTAAATTTAATTGTAGCAGTATAACAGTTTTTAATAATAAAATAATTTGTACATTTTTCCACATCGAGGGGTTGTATAAGTAACAAACGACAAAAATAGTAAAAATCACGGTTGGTAATTACTACAATAATGATATTGCTTGTAGAAATGTTCGAAACAAAGGTACTCGCCACACCACGCGCATCGCATAAAGGCCGCCGCGCCACAAATACTACACTTTGGTATAGCCTTTTCACTCCTATAATAACAGAAATCTACAGGATTTTCAAACTCGCCGGGATGAGTTTCTAGATATCCGCTTTTAAACCACGCATATTGAAAAAGATTTTTGAATCTGGGCGAAGAAAGTTGGTTATGGGTTGACGACTGCAATTTAATTATTTCATTGCGTGAATGCAGGTTGATATCTTCGTCCAGGAGAATTACATTATCCGAAAATGTCCGCACAAAATTTTTCCAAATCCGGAAACCAAATACATCCAAAGGTTGAATCATACCCGTCGTTTTCTTTGGAATGATCGAAAATGCCACTTCTTGAATTTCTGGAATCAACTGATTTAACTGATTTGGGCAGTGTCCAGACCACGAATCAAGTAGTAGCATGCTTTTGCGGCCAGTATTGGGCAGATATACATGGCTAAACCAAGTTCTGAAATGTTCTGATGTGAGTTTTCCTGATTTCGAAGCTTCGATGTAAATATTGCTTGGCCGGAATAGTGTTTCTTGCACCTTCGGGCCAAACGTTCCTGTAGGCTCCTTCAAAACTACGTATAACGGTGAAAGCAGACGCCCGCTTGCAGAAATAATAGGCATAATAGTGTAACTGTGTGTCGTAGCGGACACCGATTGAATCACTGCTTCTACCCTTTTCACTCGTGATTTTGCCAATGTTCGTCCAGAATGTATTTCAAGGTTGAAGCCACTCTCGTCTGCATTATAAATTTCTTCAACTCCGATCGTTGGAATGTTAGATTTTACGTTCGAAACAAAAGTTGCTGCAACATTTTGCAAGTTACCAATGTCTTGAAACGTAGATCGTGTTCTAAATGTTGTTATCTTGCGAGATTCGATTCCATGTACATTCTTGAAATTCCAAATCCACCATTTACTTGCCTTGAATTCGGGTAGATCCACTAGTACGTCTTTTGCCTCCAAAGCCCATAATCTCAAATTCATGTCATGGACAATAAGTCTCCTGTCGCAAGCGTCTTCAAACTTTTGCAATACATATTCTGTAATAAATGTAAGTTTATCTGCGTTTGTTCCACCCTTCTCAATACCCGCAGCCCACCTGTATAGCTGATGCATGGATTTAACCTTGCGAAAGTTCTTTTGTACAGTGGTTAGCGGTCGAAGTGTTTGTTTTCCGCTTCTCCAAAACTCCACAGCTTTTTTCTTATAGCTTAAATCAACTTTTCCACCTACCTCATCAACAATACACTCTCCAGGGTCAAAATTATCTTCTTCATATTCTGTAGGCGTAACATGCTCTACAATTTGAGCACTATGTGGTTCTGATGGATCATCAAATTCAAGCACATAATCGTGTTCAATCGATGGTGTGAAATACGTATTTTGGAAATTATTTATAATATCACGAATTTCATTATGCAAGTCAACTTCTCCGGGCTTTATTGGTGTCTGCGTTATACTCGCGATTTGAAACGTAGTGGCTAACATGTTTATTACGTTAGCGATATTAATCGACTTCATTTTAAAGAAGTTGCTTTGAAGCAATGAGCACTGACTTTTTCTAATTAAATGGCAGCATGTGCACTTGACTACTGTCGTAAATACAACTGTAAATGAGCTACATCCGCGCGAACATTTATATAAAAGCATCACCGGAAAACTGCGCAAAATAAGTAAGATTACGAGGATAAGTACAACGATAACGGAAACCTCATCGGCGAATAACAGCCGCTCCACAAACATTTCTCTCCAAATCGGTATCAGAATATAACGATAAGGGGAACACTGTACAAAGATAGTGTATACAAGCAATATCATTAATGTAGTAATTACCAACCGTGATTTTTACTATTTTTGTCGTTTGTTACTTATACAACCCTTTGATGTGGAAAAATGTACAAATTATTTTATTATTAAAAACTGTTATACTGCTACAATTAAATTTAATATGAATAATTTTCATGTAAAGAACTTAAAATAAATGTAAATTATTTAAGTATTGCGTTGTGAGGCCAGTTCATTAAAGAAAAGTGCGTAAATGGACTCTAAATTCGTTAATAATGGTCTTTTTATTAAAAAAAAAAAATTTAACACATATGTCATTTATATATATGAAAAGAGGATACCCAGAGGTATTTCAGCACGAATAGTAAACAATATTTTCTTAGGGCGGAGGGGGTGGGGGGAGGGGTAACTCGAAAACCACGAATTTTTTGAACAAATTTTTTACGCAGTTTAATAAACACAATAAAACGGTGCAAGTTTTACTTAAACTTTTTTCATATATCTCTCAGCGTTCCTGAGATATTTGACGAAAAAGAAAATCTTCAATTTTTTTCAAGGGCTGATTTCACCCCTTAAACCCGAGTTATGGCAACATTGGAATATAGGGTTGTATTACGGATGACATGCTGTACTGGTATGCAAAGTTTCATAATTATCGGTATCTTCGGGTTGCCTAACCTTCCTTGTCAGTGCAGCTCTCCATCAAGCTCTACCATTACTCCTGAGCACTGTGTATTTACTAAGTCTCAATAAATTTACTCCTTTATTACTCGAACACCGGTGAATACCAATTCTTTGACGCTCCCGCACCTACGACATCCCCCAACATTCGACAAGTGTCATCCGGCACAACAAGATATCGGAATGAAATTTGGACTAAAATTCGTTAAAAAGTTATTCTTATCTACTGATGATTATTGTAATATATATTTATTTTTATTTTTTAATTAATTGTTTAAATTTTGGGTTAAAATAATTTTTAAAATTGTTTATTTCTTACCTTATTTAGTACTTTTTTATATATTTCATAGCGCACATGTTTTTTTTATGAGTTTCTTTGTATTTCTCCACATATTCACAATATGAAAAATAGGTCTTTTTTTCAACGAAAATTTCCCGATATAGGTAATTTATTTTTTAGTAGTCAAGAACTGTTGAATACTATAGAAAACTAGGATATAACATTTAAATATGTAAGAAATGTACGAAATATATTTCCCAAATGCTCTGCTCACTCCAATGGTACTGTTGCAACAGATAGAGCATCAAACCGAAAAGATACATACTTATAAACACTTCGGTCCTATAATCTAAAATTTAAACAGTTCAATACGAGAATTTCTAAACACTTCCCGATGTTTCAATGATAGGAATAAATACAGTGAGACTAAAAGAAAGAAACTCCTAGTCCGTTCCTCATTTTTGTTAAATAAATGTTATTATCTAAATTATTTATATACATATTTACTCTAATCATCTCTTTAAATATTATTGCAAACACGCATATATGAAAAATAAAACATATATTCGAAGGACAATCAGTCATACGGTCTACTATATGCAGAATTGCCGTCGCCCAACGCTCGCTTGACAACTTTGAATAACAATAACTTTCAAGGTAGGACGTCGTAGGATATGATTCTTGTGCCATTTTGTAGGGAAAAGTATGCTGAAAAGAATGCACTTTGTCTGGTTGTGGAACTTTTTGGAACTTTTAAGATATTCCATGTTAATTGTGAAGGAAATTGAAAATTTTCATTAGTTCATTACGCATTATTTTTATATTAAATTAGGAACAATATGTCTTAACACAAAGTGCGCTTCTTATCAGAAAAGGATACGGAACATTTTAAAAAAAGAACCAAGCAAAAATATTAAATAGGATCGTCAGGGCATTGCATTAAAGAGAAGCAATTTTTGTCGTGAATAATGGTGTGCTTAAAATGTCCAACTTTCAATGCTTATTACAACTATAATATTTATTAAACTGGACTAATTTTTTCATTTCCGAGGCCTATGGACATTAAGGAACCAATGTTCATTGATTAGATATCGATACGAGAAAGTTCGCTTTTGAGCAAAATGTCACCAAATTTCTCGATCCTGCCCACTGTGCGGCGGTCGTGCTATCGGGGTTTTATACGGTGTTGATGCAGGAATGTGCTGTGTCTTTTCAGTGGTGGGCAGTCTCCTTGGCGTGCCCTTAGCCTGGCGCAAGTTGCTGGATCGACAGTAAATGGATACGCTGCTTCCTGCGCGTATCCGTCCGCTATTCCTCGAACACGGCCTCGACTGCACGTGCTGCTGAGTCGCGCTTATCGTGGTTAGCTCGTGGGAACGGTTAGGGCACAACATCCCTCCTCCCCTGGGAGAGAGCGCGCTCACAGTGCCAGCTCAATATAATACAAGATGATACAATAATATAATATATGATAATAATACATATGATATATATACAAGGTGTCTCTTAACTTCTGTCCTTCCCGGAAATGGGGGGTAGCTGGAGTGATTCTGAACAACTTTTTCCTTGACCAATATGTGGTTTGCAGCTTCATTTTCAAGTTATTAACGAAAAACACTGGCCAATGAGAGCGCCCGCCGGCCGGCCGATGGCGCGCGCTCAGGCACGAACCTATCAGCTGTCACGATGGGGGGGCATCGAGGGTACCGACGGAAGCGTGCGGCAAATATTACATCGTCTTAATTAAGAATAATGTGGAATAATTCGTTTATACTTATGAAACTAATAAGTCGTTTAATAACCGTGTTCTATTACTTATGAAAAAAATATTTTTTTAACAGCACGTTTTCAGGTGGATAAATTATGTTTTCAGAAAAACGATTTACACAACTAATGTTAGAAAAAGCTAGTTAAACTTACCCATTCGTCCACGAATTAACTTGCTTAACGTGTGCGAATCCTGACCCAGGCAACGTTCAACAGCTGATGTTACGGCTGGGTTAGTATCCTTGCACGATCACTTCACTTCACGATAACTTCACTTCACGATAACTTCACTTCACGATAACTTCACTTCACGGTCACTTGCACTTGCTACTGTGAAATTTGGGTATAGTTAAAAACAATTTATTCTTCCTACGTTTAAACATATAGTAATATTCTGCGTTTGTACGATTCACGTTTCTCGTTCGGTTAGCAGAACGACTCTGCCAGCTGAAACGTTCGCACTCGCTTCCACACGCACACGCACACACACTGTCTCCAAAGGCTATAGCCGGATAAGGGGGTCAAATGTGCCCCTAAACCAAATTCAACTTGTGAGGTGTCATTCGATAGCTTATCTAGAAAAACCAATTCGTACCAAGTTTCAACCCTGTAGCTCGACTGGGAGGGTAGTTACAGCGAAAAAACAAAAATATGGTTTTTGCCCAATATCTCCCATTTTAGCTAATACAAAATTTTGAAAAAAATCTGAGACATAGCAATTATGGAGGTACACATTGTACAAGTTTTGCAGATTTTTCAATTGGAAACCCGAGTTGCAAAATATAAAAAACGTAAAAAAATGCTGAAAAATGCCGATTTCGTATTGAAGGAATCGGGGACACACTTTTATATTTTTTTTGTAGGTACATATTAGTGATACTACTATTCTCAATTTTTTTCAGATTTTTGAATTGGGTGCGCCGCAGTTAAAAAAATTAAAAACCGATTTCTTCGTACCTTATATTATAATCTATTTGTCATCTCTTCAATGGTGTCGGTGGTCCCGCGGTAAAGCGTCGGACTCGTAAACCGCTGCAAACTTTTTTGTAGGTTCGAGCCTCCCTCGGGTTCATTTTTTTAACATTATTTTTTTCCCCTAATTCCTAACTGTATGACAATGATCAATACTTGCTTACAAATACCTTAAAAATATTTTAATTTAATAGACGAAAAAATGAACTTAGAGCGCTTTTCATGCTACCGTTTCTCTTGCCATGTATCTTCCCAATTATTGTTGCCAGTGCAATAATTTATTATTTATCACATGCTTGGAACCTGTCAAACATTATAACACCCGCGGAAGTACTTAGCAACTAACAAGTGGCACCAATAATTAACCAAGATAGCGTTGAAGATTAAAAACTTTGCTGTAACGCTTCTTTTCCACATCAATGGAAGAGATAAGTATCTTTAAATCAATTACTTTAGGGCAGAAAATGTCAAACACTACCACAATTGGCAAGGTACGTGGCAAGGGAAACGGTAGCACGAAAAGTTCATATTTATGTATATTAAATTAAAATATTTAACAAATAGTTTAAAAGTATTTGTAAGCAAGTATTGATCATTGCCATACAGTTAGGAGTAAGAAAAAAAATAGTGTTAAAAAAAATGAACCTGAGGGAGGCTCGAACCTACAAAAAAGTTTGCAGCGGTTTACCAGTCCGACACTTTGCCGCAGGGCCATCGATGATGTTGAAAAGATGTAACGTACTTTAGAATATAGAGTAGTGACGTAATATCAATTGGTTCGTTTATCTAGTTTGGTCAATTTCTATGCTGGTTTGCTGTATGTGAAAACATTAAACATTGCATAAAACACTTATTTCGCAAAGAATAGACGAAAATTCGCCGTATAAGTTATTCTGACACGCAAAAAACGACGAAAAAATCGGTTTTTAATTTTTTTGACTGCGGCGCACCCAATTTAAAAATCTGAAAAAAATTGAGAATAGTAGTATCACTAATATGTACTTACAAAAAAAATATAAAAGTGTATCCCCGATTCCTTCAATACAAAATCGGCATTTTTCAGCATTTTTTTACGTTTTTTATTTTTTGCAACTCGGGTTTCCAATTGAAAAATCTGCAAAACTTGTACAATGTGTATATCCATAATTGCTATGTCTCAGATTTTTTTCAAAATTTTTTATTGGCTAAAATGGAAGATATTGGGCAAAAACCATATTTTTGTTTTTTCGCTGTAACTACCCTCCCAGTCGAGCTACAGGGTTGAAACTTGGTACGAATTGGTTTTTCTAGGTAAGCTATCGAATGACACCTCACAAGTTGAATTTGGTTTAGGGGCACATTTGACCCCCTTATCCGGCTATAGCCTTTAGTGGAAATCGGCGGCAGATACCGATCACACAGGGCAACATCGGCCCCTGCGTAGTGTGCGTCGCAGTGTGAGCGTCGGCACTACAATGTTATCCACAATTAAAGAACATGTGCGTGTTCGTGTGGAAGCGAGTGCGACGTTTTAGCTGGCAGAGTCGTTCTGCTAGCCGAACGGACAACATGAATCGTAAAAACGTAGACTATTACGAAATGTTTAAACGTAAGAAAAATAAATCGGTTTCAAATATTCCCACATTTCACAGTGGCAACTGATAGTGACCGTGAAGTGAAGTGAACTTGAAGTGAATTCACCGTGAGTGTAGTGAGTTCATCGACCCGGCCGGTGTCATCAGCTGTTGAGCGTTGCCTAGGTCAGGATTCGCACAATGTTTACCAGATTAATTCGTAGACGAATGGGTAAATTTAACCAGCTTTTTCTAACATTAGTTCTGCAAATCGTTTTTCTTGAAACATAATTTATCCACCTAAAAACGTGCTGTTAAATAAAATATTTTTTTCATAAGTAATAAAACAGTTTATTTCTTTCGGATAATGAATAAACGTATCGAACACGGTTATTAAACGACTTATTAGTTTCATAAGTATAAACGAATTATTCCACATTATTCTTAATTAAGACGATGTAACATTTGCCGCACGCTTCCGTCGGTACTCTCGATGCCCCCCCATCGTGACAGCTGATAGGTTCGTGCCTGAGCGTGCGCCATCGGCCGGCTGGCGGGTGCTCTCATTGGCCAGTGTTTTTCGTTAATAACTTAAAAATGAAGCTGCAAACCACATATTGGTCAAGGAAAAAGTTGTTCAGAATCACCCCAGCTACCCCCCATTTCCGGGAAGGACAGAAGTTAAGAGACACCCTGTATATAATATATATGATAATAATACAATATAACGCAATATAATAATACAATAGTTTAACATAATAGACTGTAATATAATTTTATATAGTTCTTTTCCGGTCACGTTTTTGCTTAATTGTCACAGAGATCCGTGCTTCGCTTGGTACTGCGCTAACTACTTGTTCCGTTATTTGAATTTGCGGGTTGCTTACTTGTATGTAGAGTACTTTTTCTATTTTTGACGCGTACAATGTATTTGTAACAAATTATTACGACTGCGGAGAGTACAATTATTCCGCTTATTGAAAAGGATGAAATGAGACTGTAATGATATTGTACAAGTATTCCGCTATTGTTATTGTTTAATTCGGTTTCTAATTCTAGCAGGCTTTTGCTTACTGCGCGCAATTCCTCGGGGTGTTTAATTATTTTTCGTAGTTTACAGTGTTCGATATATTGGAGATGAGTTATGTTAAGTGTTTTTGGTATATCCGGCAGAGATAGGTTGTACATTGGCAAATAGCTTAGTGTTTTTTCAGATTTGTAGCCCTTACTAGTTTCTATTGTAAATTCGGGAGTGACGATGAAACATTTGTCTATAGTTGATATGATACCAGTGTCTTGTATTGACGTAATTTGTGCGGAGTGCTGTTCGTATGTGATTATCAATTGTATTGGGTTTGGTGCGACATATATCCATGCTTCTGGCTTGTTTAATTCAATTAAGATAGTTTGATTGATAGTTATGAATCTGATATTGCAATTATTCGGTTGTTTAACTAATTTGGTGAAAGTTTGTACTTCGCATGGGCCGTGAGGCAAGACTTTGAAAACAGGATGGTGTAGCTTACATACAGTGGCGAGCATTTAAATAGGGAAATTGGTCCTTCAATATATATTTCATAGTTCTGAAGTTGCAGTTGTTATATCTCTTTTTCTCATTGTACATATGAAAAGTATAATCCTTAAGCTCACTATGGCATAAAGTTTCGATATTTAACTTACTTTAATTGTTAGTAAAAAAATACGAAACCTAAAATATGGAAATATTTGGGGAGCATATAAATAGGGAAATATAGATTTATGTATTAAATGTATTTTATTTTACAATGTAATCGATATAAACAACAGATTTAACATAGGCAACTAATACTTCGTTGGGCCACCTTTCTTTTTGAGGACTTCAGCACAACGACGAGGCATAGAATCAATAAGTCGAATGCAACGATCGATTGAAATGTTATTCGAAGCATCTTCGACTATTTCGTATAAATTATTTACATTTGAAGGTTTTTTCATTTTAATTTCTTTATCCACGTCATTCCAAAGATGCTCGATTGGATTTAAATCGGGCGACTGTGATGGCCAACACATAACATTAACATCATGTTCTTCCAAAAATCGGTTTGCCTTTCGAGACGTGTGTTTGGGATCGTTATCAGCCTGAAATATCCATTGTTCCAGCATATTTTCCTGAGTGAAAGGAATTAAATGTCTGTCCAAGATGTCAACATAGAGATGCTGGTCCATAATACCATTGATACGGCAAATTGGACCAGGACCGTTTATAGTCATACCAGCCCACACCATTACAGAACCTCCTCTTCCTTTAATGGTCGATTTCAAGCATTTTGGATCAAATTCTTCACCTACTCGCCGTCTTACGTAACATCTTCCATCTGATCCGAAGCAATTGAATTTGGATTCATCAGTGAAGATGACTTTGGCCTATTGTTGTCTTGTCCACAGAAGATGCTCCTTAGCAAACGCTACTCTCGCTTTTTGATTCCGTTTACTTATGAAAGGTTTTTTACGCGCGACACGACCTCTTAGTCCAAATTCAATTAAACGTCGGCGAACAGTATGGACACTAATTTGTGTACTCGTTGCTGTTGAAATTTCACGATGAATGTCAACTGCAGTCCGAAATCGGTCCGCTTCTGAAAGACGATGTATTGTTCTGTCGAATCGTGGCGTTGTTTTTCGTGGTCTTTCACTGCGTACTTTGTTACTAACACTCTTATTCACTTTGTAATGCTTCAATGCCTGATGAACAGCATTAATCGAAATATTAAGGCGCTCAGAAATTGCACGAAGTGTTAATTTCTCATTTCGAAGACGGAGAATTTCTAGACGCTGTGTCGCCATAATATGTTTTCCACGACCCATTTCTATATGTAAACAATGATATTATTAACTATATTTTGCAACTACTACGCCTATCTGCACTTTATAATTACATAAACTTACCGAAATATGCTCTGGAAATGAAAAATTCAGTTTTCCCTATTTAGATGCTCGTTAAGAATGTTACCACTAATAAGACTTGAGCTCTACTGACTGCTTCTAAACAAAGGAAGACGCAATATTTTGGTACTACATTGTTTCTTAGGCTACGAGTAACTAAAGCTCAAAGTGTAATAAGGAAATACAGTTATAAACACGAAATTATATCGTGTTACATATTAATGGACCTATTTCCCTATTTATATGCTCGCCACTGTAGGTAGTTATTGTGCAATACCTTACAATTCTTTAGGTCTTCCGTGGTAACATGGATATAGTCCAGATTTGACACATCTACTGTTACATAGGTTTCAGTAGTGTCTAAATACGCATAGATTGAATCGTTTACTTTAGTCGGTACTGGGTAAGGTTTGTTAAATTTGTATTGCTTCGTTCCGAGAAGGGGAACTTCGATAATAGTGTTGATAGTATGCGGCGCAGAGTATGCCGTTAAATCAATTATGTTGTAGAGTGCGTGAACGTTTTCCAATGTGAGCGGTAGCGGAAAGTTTAAACCTTTTGGTAATTGAGAAAGCGCCGAATGAAAGTATGCAATGACTTGATTTGGAAATAAAACAGTAGGATTGAGAATTCCTTTTATAATATTCTGTGTGTAGTCTAACAAGTTTTTAACGTCTTCGGCCAGATCTCTAATGATATTTTCGAAGATTATCGCGTTTTCGTCTATTTCTGATTGAAGGTGTCGGCTAGCAATGTCTCCAATAGTCGCTTCAGTACCTTTGTCGTTCGTAAGAGTACTTGTTCGTTATGCTCTATGTTCCAGATCGATTCATTAAATAATTTGATGTTTGCATTAGTGATTTGCACTTGCTTTGACAAAGACGTGCACAGTGTGTTACCCTCGCGTTTGAGCATGTCAATCTGTTTGTTAATTTCTCGTCTGTCGTCTGCGTCCATTGTACCGAATAGCACTTTTTCTAAACTTCCTAAACCGTCTATTAACCCTCGGCATACTCTTGGTACTGTTGCTATTGTTTGGTGAAGGACCTTGAGGTTCGCTAAAATACGATCCAGTTCGTTACGTGATGTTTTGTAAAACCGTGCACAGAAAGCAACCAGGTCGGAATTAGCTGTGTTCCGGCATTGTACCGTAGCGTCGGTGAGTGTATTTAATATGTTTGTATGTTGAGTTTCTAGAGGCGTTGTGTCGATATGGATTACTACTTTCCAAGTGTTACTGTATGTTTGTAGGTTGCCGATTTCCTCGAAGTAGATGCCTGGGTTTTCTGTGAATTTCTGGATCTCGTGTGGTTCGTCCAGTTGAATCCCTTGTGTTAATGTTATTGTGAGGCCAACCAAAATTGGAATGAGGCATGATAGGGTCATCCTGTAAAAACAGGGTATACGTGAGATGATACTCCCGCGACGGTATTTTCGTCGTCGCGGTCTGAGCATGATGCACTCATAAAATGGTATGGTGTAATATAAGGGGTTTTCTTACTTAATGGTTTGATACCACCTTTGCCACAGACAAAGGGAAGAAAGAATACCCTTTGCCACATCGCAACGTTTAAAGGGGATGTAACCCTTAGTCAAAAACAAAGGGGAGAAAGAGTCACTTCTGCCGGATGGGGAAAACGGAATGTTCATCATGGAAAAATGCTAGCGATTGGTTGGATGAACCGAAATCGACAGATCGTAAAAAATACTAACGATTAGTTGGTTGAACAAAACCGACAGAAAATGGAAAGTATAGTAACGCTTGGTTAGTCGAGCAAAAACGACAAAAGACGGTAAACAGACTAACGCTTGGTTAGTCGAGCAAAAAATGGCAAAAGACGGAAAACACACTAACGCTTGGTTAGTCGAACAAAATCGTCGAAAATGGAAAGTATACTAACTAAAATTTGGTTAGTAGAATAAAAATCGGCAGAGAGATGAAAAATGCCCCGGTATGAATAAATGGTGGAAAAACTTGCCTGGTGTATGTACAAGTGGGTAGAATGTTGGGCCTTCTGTGGGGAAATATTGGAAAAGGCAAAACTGAGAAATCACGAAGATGAAGTAAGGAAGTTACTATCACAATCTAGCAGTTTGTTACAATATGGTAGAAAGGTCAGCAAAATTTGCCCGGTATGGACAAGTGACGGAGAAAAAACTTACCCGGTATGTACGAATGGTCAGGATGTTGAAAACAAGGAAAATCCATTAATGAAAAGGATAATTCTATGATCATCTCATTAACAGTCACAGAAATGAAGGAAGGTTTATAAAAATAGTTTATAAATAGTTAAGCAACTAGCTAGTGCGGGGAGGAGTTATACAGGGTGGCCCGGAACTCGCGCGGTATTTTTAAAAAAGGGGTAGCTGAGGTGATTCTGAACAACTTTTTCCTTGACCAAAATATTGTTTGAAGCTTCGTTTATTAGTTATTAACGAAAAACACTGGCCAATGCGAGCGCCCGTATAGCGCGAGCTCAGTCACAATTGCGCGCGGCCGAGATCGGGTGCATCGAGGGGCAACGTACGGCAAATATTACAATCGTCTTACATTAAGAATAGTGTGTAATTCTTCGTTATTCATCAATAACAATTTAATTAACAAGTCGTTTAATAACTGTTCCATACTTATATTCGTTTTCCGAAACGAATAAAGTGTTTTATTAATTATGAAAAAAAGTGTTTGGACGATTAATGTTAGAAAAGGGTAGTTAAATAAACTTATCCATTCGACTGCAAATTTCCCTGCTTCGATGGTGTCTTGCCATATGGTCATTATACCGATCCTGACCTATTTTTACAATTTAAATGCCACGTCCCGGCGATCGATGCAGATCTGATTCGCACTTGTTTCCACACGCACATGACACAAACATTAACTTTCGTAATGTTCGTAAGTGCGTGTCCTGTGCGTGTGGAAACAAGTACGAATCAGATCGTATCGATCGCCGGGACGTGGCATTTAAATTGTTAAAATAGGTCAGGATTGGTACAATGACCATATGGCAAGACACCGTCGATGCAGGTAAATTCGCGGTCGAATGGATAAGTTTATTTAACTACCCTTTTCTAACATTAATCATCCAAACACTTTTTTCACAATTAATAAAACACTTTATTCGTTTCGGAAAACGAATATATTATAAGTATGGAACAGTTATTAAACGACTTGTTAATTAAATTGTTATTGATGAATAACGAAGAATTACACACTATTCTTAATGTAAGACGATTGTAATATTTGCCGTACGTTGCCGCTCGATGCACCCGATCTCGGCCGCGCGCAGTTGTGACTGAGCTGTTTTTCGTTAATAACTAAAAAACGGAGCTTCAAACAATATTTTGGTCAAGGATAAAGTTGTTCTGAGAATCACCTGAGAATCACCTCAGAGAATCACCTCAGCTACCCCTTTTTTAAAAATACCGCGCGAGTTCCGGGCCACCCTGTATAACAGCGATTGATGCAGAAAGAAGAAAGAATGACTCTTGCTACATTGTAAACTTGGATACGCTGGATGTTTTATTCAATAAATACCATTTGATGAGAGCGGGTGTTTGTCTTTTATTAATCCACGAAGTGTTTCAGACGATTCGCGTGCACCCTAAGGAATCGACGTCCCTTTTGAATCGTGAAATTCTCGTTAGTATGAGTTTGGAGAATTGTATAGGGACCTATCCAGCTTGGCGTTAATTTTTTCGTGCGTCCTCGTCTGAGCGTATCGTCGCGTAATAGTACTTGGTCATCCGCTTTGAAATTGCTTTGTTTCGTGTTTTTGTCGTACTGCATCTTAGATTGAATTTTATGACTACTTAAAGTATTCCTAGCTATAGTGTTGGTCGAACGCAATCTTTGCTTCAGTTCATGTGCGTACTGGTCGTATGTGTAGTCGAGCTGCGGGGGGGAGAGTTAGCGAGGTCGGAAGCTCGGCTGATCTCCCAAACACAAGTTCGTAAGGAGTGTACCCAGTCGCTGTTTGTGGCGTCGTGTTGTATGTAAACATAGCATATGGGAGCCATTCGTCCCAGTTTGTCTGGTCTTCGTCAATAAAATTTTTTATATACTCCGCCAGAGTTCGGTGACTCCTTTCGAGTGCTCCGTTCGACTCTGAGTGATATGCTGTAGTCTGAATTTTGTCTATTCTATGTAATTTGCATATGTCCTTAAAAAGATGGCTAATGAAATTTGTTCCCTGATCGCTAAGTAATTTTTTAGGTATTCCGTATTGGCACACTATCGTTGTTACAAATGCCTTTGCTACTGTTTTCGCTTCTTGGTCTGGTAGTGGTATTGCTTTACTGAATTTCGTTAGTAAGTCTTGGAACGTCAGTATGTATTTGTGTCGATTATTCGTTTCAGGTAACGGTCCTACTATGTCTAAAGCGCATTTTTCGAAAGATGTTCTCGGGGTATCTGTTATAATCATCGGTGCTTTGGTTCTCCTACTTAACCTGTTCTTTTGAAATTTTTCGCATTTAGAAATATAGTTTTCTACGTCTTTACTCATTCCCGGCCACGAATGTTTTAATTGTATTCGGTTCAAAGTGCGCTTTACACCTAGGTGACCACCTAACGGAGTGTCATGGTATTCGTACAAGATTTGTTTTATTCGGTCCTCCGTGTACGTGTCGTTCGTTACCGCTGTAGATCTTTTACATTGAATAACCATGTAAGAGGTTTATGGTCGGTGACAATTAAGAATTTAGTCCCGTATAAATAAGGTCGAAAATGTTGCGTTGCCCAAACGATGGCTAGCAACTACTTTTCGGTCGTGCTATAATTTAACTCGGCCTTGTTAAGGACTCTACTCGCGTAAACTATCGGTAGGTCACTGCCCTGATGCTGCTGGGATAACACTGCGCCTATTGCTTTACCGGATGCATCAGTTGTTAGCGTGAATTGTTTTGAAAAGTCCGGGTATTGTAAGAGTGGTGCTGACGTTAGTTTATCTTTTAGAACTTCGAAAGATTCTTGCTCCTGGCTAGTCCACCTAAATTCCGCGTCCTTTTTCAATAACTGAGTGAGCGGTTTCGCGGTGCTTGAAAAATTTTCTATGAATTTTGGATAATATCCCGCTAAATCGAGAAAGGATTGAACGTCTTTGGCCTTTTTTGGAATCGTGAAATTTAGAACTGACTCTAATTTGGACGGGTCTAGCTTAATTCCCTCTTTAGTTATTACGTGTCCTAAGTAAATAGTTTCTTTCCGCAAAAATTGGCATTTGTTCGATTGTAATTTTAGACCGCTATCCTGTATTCGATCAAATATCTGTGCTAATCTTTCCTGGTGTTCTTGAAGTGAACGACCGTGAACTACTATGTCATCTATGTATACAAAGCATTTGATTCCGCGCAATCCTCCTAGCAACGCTTCCATTGCTCGTTGGAAGGTGGAAGGAGCGCCTTTAAGCCCGAATGGCATGCGCTTGTACTCGAAATGACCGTACGGGGTAGAGAATGCGGTTTTTTCGCGATCCTCAGGCTCTACATCGATTTGATGGAAACCTGAAGCTAAATCTAGTGTCGAAAAGTATTTGGCTCCACCTAGCTGGTCGAGAATTTCGGAAATATTGGGTAGGGGAAATGAGTCCCCTACTGTTAAGTCATTTAATTTTCGGAAGTCTACTACCACGCGATATCTCTTTTTCCCCGTTTCATCGGGTTTTTTCGGGACGACTAGAAGCAGAGCGTTCCATTCGCTAGTGCTAGGCCCTACTATTCCCTGTTCGATCATTTCGCGTACCTGCCTATTTACCTCTTCCTTGTGTACCTGCGGTAATCTATACGGTTTTACGTTTACAGGTTTCGCGCCTGGTATTAAACGTATCTTGTGTGTGACTTTATCAGTATGGCCTAACTAGTCGCCTTCTAAATAGAAAATATCGTTGTATTTCTCGCAGAGTTCCAATAGACTGTCTTTTTCTTCCGCGCTTAAATTCTCTGTCTTAATACTATCGCGTAGAGCCTTCATTCTATCCTTCCCGGTTAGCGCGCGGATATCGTACGTACGCGAGCTGACGCAAGCCAAGTTGACGTCTTTGTCACGTAGGTCAGTGTTCTGTACCGTCGGAAGCGGCTCAAGTTGCACTGTCGGCGGTTGCATTTGTATAGCACGGGTGTTCAGATTTATTATGGGGATCGGATATGTACCATTGTCAGCCCTAGTCAGACAACTTCCTATGTAAACTCCTGGTTCTATCATTTATTTCTCTAGTAAACCCTGTCCGTAATCGTTCGTATGTGCCCGTACTATCGTTTCTGTTCGCGGTCGTAGGCTAATTTCTTCGTCTCTAACCAGTGGCCAGAACGTGTTCAAAATTTCTACACGTTCTCCTGGCCTAATTATCGCTTTATATTTAGTGATAAAATCGTACCCCAATATGCCATCAACTTGTAGAGGAAAATCGTCTCTAACTACGTGGCAAGGATGAGTAATGAATCTGTCTCCTACTTGTACGCGAAGTTCTATCCTACAGATAGTGCGAATTTCGGAATGCCCTATGCCTTTCAGCATTATTACCTCCGGTGTAGTGAGCACGTCTAAATCGATTTTACTGTATTTTAATAATGTAACGTCTGCCCCCGTGTCGACCAACATACGGACCTTTGGTACTGGCAGTTCTTTTGCCTGGATTTCAACTATATTCCTGGACCTATATGCCTCTGTAGCACAGTTTACTTGATATGAACGAATCGACGGCTGGCCGTCCGTGTCTGATCGGTTAGATCTCTTGGGCCCCGAATTTTCGAGCGGTCGATTGTCCCTGTTTCCGTCCGTGTCACGTCGGTAATTAGTATTTCGCGGGTTATTCCGGTTCGATGACTCGCCGCTTGTCGATTGCTTATCTCTCATCCACGTTCGGCAATCGCGCTGGAGATGCCCGGGCCGGTTGCAATAGTTACACACCACCGTGGTGTGACGCACTTCTCGTTTAATACCAAACGTTTGTCGATTAGACGAGGAACGATTGGGAGTAAATTCCGTTCGCGGCATACTCAAACGCGCGAAACAATTCTCAGCGAGGTGCCCTTGTCTATGGCATCTCCTGCATTGCGGAACGTTGGACCTTTGTCCGGTTCGTCCCCTGCCATAACTGGAGGGTCCCGGATTTCCGAAACTACGCGTGCTATTTAACCCTAGTGCTTGTTCTTCTCCCATAGCCGCGGTAATTGCTGACTTTAACGAGTCGTACGTTCGCGACCGTATTATGTTCCTTAGTCTGTCGTTCAGTCCCGTACTAAAAATGTTTATTGCTTGATCGTTCACCGCGTCTAGCAACGGCTGATTTACTACTTTGCTGTTCCCGGGTTTAGTCGTCAATTGCGATAATTCCGCTGTCAAGATCTCAAGTCGTGTCGCAAAGGATCTAACATTCTCGTAACCTCTTTGTCGGCATGCATTGAATTCGTTCTGGACCGTGCTCAACGAACGTGTTTCCGTGAATTCAGACTGTAAGGTTGATTTTACAGTTTCGAAATCGTCTATGTCGCGGTATTCTAACTGTATGGCTGCCTGATCCTCAAATTTAGCTTCCGCTATCGCTCGATGAATCGGTGTCAAAACTAACGTGCGGTGCGCGTAATTGCCTCCGGGTCGTATTCACTGGATCGGAAGAAGGTCTATTGATATTCGCGTTTCTCGTAAAAGTAAGAAAATTGTCAAATATGGACTCAAAAGATCTAGAAATAACTCGACTGTTAGGCAGTCGGAAACAGTTTATATCTCCACCTTCTTGCGACATACAAGACTCTGGTTTACAATAGTATTAAAAAATTTTCCTGACTTACAGTTGCTGGCGCATTTTCGCTTGCCTGTAGTAGTTTCGTTGATGAGTCTCTTTGGTCTGCTCCTTGTCCAGCTGCCGTTCCTCGAACTGCAGCAGGCTGGTCACCCGAACCCCGTTTGCTCCTAGTGTCGGCTGCGAAGGTAAGCCTGGGGTAGTCGGCCTCCTTGGATGATCGGCTTCCAGGACCCTTCCTTCGGTCGGTCGCTTCAGTCGCGTGGTCCACACAGGTTGCTTCTTAGCTGGTCGTTGGGACTGATTATCGTTTCCTCAGAATACGATCAGGATCAGTCCTTGATGCCACCTCGATGGCTGACGGTAACTTTTTTAGTTATTACCGTCGATGAACCAGAGCTTCTTGGTGATTGATGGTAGAATTGCCTTTTGATGTTGCAACTCTACCTTGTCCACGCACTGTTTCCAACGAGAGAGATCCCACCGCTGCCACCAAAAATGTTGTGCCGGATGACACTTGTCGAATGTTGGGGGATGTCGTAGGTGCGGGAGCGTCAAAGAATTGGTATTCACCGGTGTTCGAGCAAATAAAGGAGTATATTTATTGAGACTTGGTAACTACACAATGCTCAGGAGTGATGGTTGAGCTTGATGGAGAGCTGCACTGAGACTGACGTGACGGGTAGCTTATTCAAGATAGCGCGACGGCGGTCGTGCTATCGGGGTTTTATACGGTGTTGATGCAGGAATGTGCTGTGTCTTTTCGGTGGTGGGCAGTCTCCTTGGCGTGCCCTTAGCCTGGCGCAAGTTGCTGGATCGACAGTAAATGGATACGCTGCTTCCTGCGCGTATCCGTCCGCTATTCCTCGAACACGGCCTCGACTGCACGTGCTGCTGAGTCGTGGTTAGCTCATGGGAACGGTTAGGGCACAACAATATGTTATTAATATTTTTAGTAATAATTATGATGTAAATATTATTTTGTCTATATATACAGGGTGTCTCTTAACTTCTGTCCTTCCCGGAAATGGGGGGTAGCTGGGGTGATTCTGAACAACTTTTTCCTTGACCAATATGTGGTTTGCAGCTTCATTTTTAAGTTATTAACGAAAAACACTGGCCAATGAGAGCGCCCGCCGGGCGGCCGATGGCGCGCGCTCAGGCACGAACCTATCAGCTGTCGCGATGGGGGGCATCGAGGGTACCGACGGAAGCGTGCGGCAAATGTTATATCGTCATAATTAAGACTAATGTAGAATAATTCGTTTCTACTTATGAAACTAATAAGTCGTTTAATAACCGTGTTCGATACGTTTATTCATTATCCGAACGGAATAAACTGTTTTATTACTTATGAAAAAAATATTTTTTAACAGCACGTTTTCAGGTGGATAAATTATGTTTTCAGAAACACGATTTGCAGAACTAATGTTAGAAAAAGCTAATTAAACTTACCCATTCGTCTACGAATTAATCTGGTTAACATTGTGCGAATCCTGACCTAGGCAACGGTCAACAGCTGATGTCACCGGCCGGGTCGGTGAACTCACTACACTCACGGTGAATTCACTTCAAGATCACTTCACTTCACGGTCACTATCACTTGCCACTGTGAAATGTGGGAATATTTGAAACCGATTTATTTTTCTTACGTTTAAACATTTCGTAATAGCTGCGTTTTTACGATTCATGTTGTCCGTTCAGCTAGCAGAACGACTCTGCCAGCTTAAACGTCGCACTCGCTTCCACACGCACACGCACACGCCCTGTCTCCAAATTTAGTGGAAATCGGCGGCAGATACCGATCACACAGGGCAGCATCGGCCCCTGCGTAGTGTGCGTCGCAGTGTGAGCGTCGGCACTACAATGTTATCCGCATTAAAGAACATGTGCGTGTGCGTGTGCGTGTGGAAGCGAATGCGACGTTTCAGCTGGCAGAGTCGTTCTGCTAGCCGAACGGACAACATGAATCGTAAAAACGCAGACTATTACGAAATGTTTAAACGTAAGAAAAATAAATCGGTTTCAAATATTCCCACATTTCACAGTGGCAAGTGATAGTGACCGTGAAGTGAAGTGATCTTGAAGTGAATTCACCGTGAGTGTAGTGAGTTCACCGACCCGGCCGGTGACATCAGCTGTTGACCGTTGCCTAGGTCAGGATTCGCACAATGTTAACCAGATTAATTCGTAGACGAATGGGTAAGTTTAATTAGCTTTTTCTAACATTAGTTCTGCAAATCGTTTTTCTTGTCACATAATTTATCCACCTAAAAACGCGCTGTTAAATAAATTTTTTTTTTCATAAGTATTAGAACAGTTTATTCCTTTCGGATAATGAATAAACGTATCGAACACGGTTATTAAACGACTTATTAGTTTCATAAGTATAAACGAATTATTCCACATTAGTCTTAATTATGACGATGTAACATTTGCCGCACGCTTCCGTCGGTACCCTCGATGCCTCCCCATCGTGACAGCTGATAGGTTCGTGCCTGAGCGCGCGCCATCGGCCAGCCGGCGGGCGCTCTCATTGGCCAGTGTTTTTCGTTAATAACTTAAAAATGAAGCTGCAAACCACATATTGGTCAAGGAAAAAGTTGTTCAGAATCACCCCAGCTACCCCCCATTTCCGGGAAGGACAGAAGTTAAGAGACACCCTGTAAATTATACATGTTCATAAATGAAAAAGAGGATATAAAAAGGGCACGGAATCTGCCCTCAGTGGCTTAGTTCTGAATAGTCAAGCTACGCGTTTACGCCGTAATTGATCGTCAAAAGTTCTGCTAAAGCTCAGTGAGATCGGGTTAAATTCCCTTTTGAACATTCATCCGATATTTATTCCAACATTTGTATTCGTCGAAAGACAGCAAGATCGGGTTAAATTCCCTTTCGAGCAGTCGTATTTATAAATGTAAGGAATATTACAAAGCATCTTTTGGATTATTATATTTATTTAACTTATCAATTATGAATTTATTATTAATTATTAAGTAGACTTATTAAATAGGTTTATACAGTATTATATATTTACTTTGATGGACCATTGCGTAGTTCTCATCAGCGCTAGGTTCTAAGAACTATATCCATAGACTGTGGCAAAATAAAAACTAAAACAAAAGAAGTAAAAACGCGCGCCACATTCGAAACTTGTTCATGCAATGCTGCAAAAGAATGCAACCTCATATACGGCCCCACAATCGTTTGCAGCATTACTCACAAAATATCTGATTCACACAATAGTCATGCTTATTCTGCAATAGAGGTTTAGTTAAGAAATCCGCCATATTTGATTTACTCGGTATAAACCTCAACTCGAACTTTTCCATACTTATCCAGTCTCTTATAAATTGTAATTTGATATCGATATGTTTAGTTTTAAGATTTTCTATGCTATTTTTACTGAAATATATTGTGGACTGATTATCACAATATTGGACTGGTTTTTCAATATTTGAGTATATCTTTACTTCTTTTAAAATATCTGAGAACCAAACTAAATCTTTTACACTTTCCGTTAACGCAATAAATTCGGACTCCATTGAGCTTAAGGCTATACATTTCTGTTTGTTTGATTTCCACATAAACGGGATATTGTTGAAATACATAATATATCCGCTTGTTGAGTGCCTTTGCATGAGATCGCACCCCCAGTTTGCATCCGAATATGAGATCAGGCCTGTATTCTTGATTCTTGATAAATTTAGTTTATAATCCTTGGTGTTAAATACATAGTTAACTATGTCGACAACCATCTTCCAATGTTGAAAATTATAACGACTACAATACTGTGACATTAAGTTTACTGAGAAAGCTATATCTGGCCTGCTTCTATCAGCCAAGAACAATAAACATCCAATCAATGATCTGTAAGGAAACTTTTTCATTAAATCAGTCTCAATTAATTCGCTTCCCTCCTTGGGTGGTAAACTACCTATTTTTAACGGCAATTTGACATGTGTTTTTGGTAATTCTTTAAGTCTATCCATTAATTTCTCAATATAGGTTTGTTGATGTAGATAATAGTCAGTTTTCCCTTTTTCAAAATTTACACCCAATATATACTTTAATTAACCAAGCTCTTTAATGTCTACCTTTGACTTTATTCGCGTTACAATTTCTTGAATTAATGTTTCATCTTTGGCAAATAATACAATATCATCAACATATAGTAATAAGAATGCTTCATTATTTAAACTATATACGCAGTTACATCTTAATAGTTTATTGAATCCTAATGACTTTAGAATATTTTCGAATTCATTATTCCATTCTCTACCGCTTTGGTGTAATCCGTAAATTGCTTTCTGCAATAAACAAACTTTATTTTCTTTTCCTACTACCTCGAATCCCTTCGGTTGCCTCATATATATTCTCTCTTTTAAATTTCCGTACAAATACGCCGATTTTACATCTAATTGTGTATGACACCATGACAATGTAGATACTAGTAAGACAAAGAAAAATCTAAGTAAGGAAAAACTTACAACTGGTGAGAATATTTCAGTATAATCAATCCCATATCTCTGGTTAAAACCTTGAGCTACCAATCTAGCTTTGTACTTCTTGTTGTCATTCTTGGTATCAGTCTTTATTGTATATACCCATTTATTTCCGATTACCTTTTGATTTTTGGGTAAATCTGTTAACGTCCATACTTCTCTATCTTCCATCATCTCCATCTCATTTTTCATGGCCTCGTCCCATTGCTCTCTCTCGGGATGTCCTTGAGCTTCTTCAAAATTCCTCGGGATTTCTGCCGAGTACACCTCGTCTTGAAATATATAGTCTAATGAGTCATCTTGAGTCTCATACTTGCTTAGATGAATTTCCTTCTTGTTGTCTTCCCCGTTTTTAGCTTTTGGTTCAAATGAGAAATGCTGTGGTTCGAACATCATTTTATTTGTTGCACAATATTTTTCTACGTCACCCAATGATCTTAATCTGGTATTATTTCCGGGTGGACAGTAGTATACGTCGATTCTTTCTTCCTTTCCCCTTTCTATCCTTTTTCTCTCAACTCTTCCCCACTCAGAGATATCAACATGCCTCAATACGTCGTTTGGCATTTCTTCCTTTTCCTCTTCTTTGAAGTTCGTCGTTTTTCTCCCTCCTACCTGGGTATCATCGTCCCATAATGATTCTTCGTCATTTGCAATAATATTACAGTTCTTATTTAATCTTCCTTTTCCAAATAGCATTTCGACTCCATTTTTATTTTCGTCAATCTTCACATGCACCGTCTCCACGATGCTCCTGGTCTTTGGTAACCATATTCTATATCCTTTAGTTTTTAATGCGTATCCCACGATAATTCCGAGATCTGCTTTCGCCTGTAGCTTATTTCTTCTTGCGTTTGGTATGTGAACGTATGCCAACGAACCAAAAATTCGTAGATGGCTTATCGATGGTTTGTGACCACACCATCTCTCTTCTGGTGTAACGTCTTTCAATGATTTGTGCACGCATCTGTTCTTTACGTGAACGAAAGTATGCAGTGCCTCAGCCCAGAAGTTCTCTTTTAATCCACTATCTTGCAACATGGCTCTTACTCCTTCCACCGCCGTTCTGTTGAATCTCTCCGCGACTCCGTTCTGTTCTGGTGTATACGTAGACGTCCTTTCTGCTCTTATTCCTTTCTGTCTCAAAAATGCATCGAATTCTGAGTGACAGAATTCCTTTCCATTATCTGTTCGAATAATTTTCAATTTTCTGTCGTGTTGTCTTTCAACTCGAGCTACAAATTGCTTAAAATACGCAAAAACGTCAGATTTATTTTTCATTGTAAAAATAAATATCTTTCTAGAGTAGTCGTCTATTATTGACAAAAAATATCTACAACCGCCTAGTGATGTCACTGGGGATGGTCCCCATACATCCATGTATACTCTCTCCAGTATTTCTTTGGACATTATCTTTGGTACTGATTTGAACGACGACCTTGTCGCCTTTGCCATCTGGCATATATCGCACATGTCTTTGTCTCCATTTATTTTTTTCATACCTCTTACAATATTCCTTTTTTCCATATAGTCAATAATATTTTTATTTATATGACATAGTCTTCTATGCATTGTATCCATATTAATCTTGTCTGTAAAACACCTTCCGGACATGTATGTTTCATCCTTGCTTCTTTCTGGCTTTCCATATAATATGTATAGTTTCTCTTTTCGATGAACTGTAAAATAATATTCCTTTTCTTCTGTGTATATTACCATTTTGTTATTTTTCCAATTCATGTAGAATCCTGCTATGTCCATGCATGATCCACTTATTAAATTCCTTCTCATATTAGGTGCATACAGTACATCTTTCAGTTTTATTTCCACAAATTTGTTCCTATCTTTAGCATAAAATGTGATATCTCCTTTTCCTAATACTTGTGATTTAGCATTTTTATCTCCTATTAAAATATCAGTTGGTGGCAGTTCCTTGAAATTTCTAAACCAATCCCTTTCTTTGCAAAAATGAGATGTAGCTGCACTGTCAATTAACCATTCATCTAATGGTTCTTCTGAAATACTTACAACTTGTGCTTCATGGTCATTATTACCTTGCATCTCCATGGTAGTTTCAGTATAAAATGCCTTTTTACTTCCATGCGAATTTCCTCTTGTATTATTTTGTTGCCTTCTTTTCAATGTGTAGCAGTCCTCCATCAAATGTCCAGGCTTCTTACAGTACCTGCATTGTTGATTTCTTTGGTTTCCATAGTGTTGTGGTATCTTACCTTCTTTAGTTGTTACATTTCCATTATTTCCAAATTGTGCATTTGGATTTTTGTTCTCTCTTCTGAAGTTTTTCATTTCTTTTCCTGTTCCAGTCTGATATGCATTTATTACGATATCTAGCCCTTCATCTTTTATCTTTTGTTTAATTCTCCCTTCTTCTGTGATCAGCTGCTTCTCTATTTCTTTGAATGTAAATGCGTTATCATCTAGTCTGTAGATAGTTTGTACTAGATTATCATATTCAACAGGCAATTTTCTTATTAACTGAAAACATGTGAGTATTTCTGGAATGTCAAACCCTGCATCCCTGATCAATACCATTTTCTCATTCACTCTTCGACAAAATATTCCTATTGTCTCCTCATTTGGATTGAATTTTAGGTCATAAAACTCGTCTACAAGACCAGCTAGACGTGCCCGTGATGTTGGTTCAAAATTAATTTTTAAGGTCTCCCAAGCTTCTTTTCCATCTAAAGTATTGGCAATTAGAGTCTGAAATTGTCTTTCTATACCTTGATATATTGTTGTATATGCTTTGTCCTTCCTTCTTTGATAATCGCGCTTATCTCGACCCGGCGCGTTCTCTTCTGGAGGTTCCGGTATTCCCGTTATAAATTCCCATGATCCACGATCGATCAGTAATACTTTCATATCCACCTTCCAACTATTATAATTGTTCGAATTTAGTTTCGGAAAACTAGGGAACGATATCGCGTGCTCTTCCATTTTCGTCTTCTTTTATAAAAATTCGCACGTTTCCAATTTTATTCCACGGCCCCAGAATTAATAATTTCTAACCTCACTCAAACGCCACGTGAGTCTGGGCCCATAACCAATTTGTAAGGAATATTACAAAGCATCTTTTGGATTATTATATTTATTTAACTTATCAATTATGAATTTATTATTAATTATTAAGTAGACTTATTAAATAGGTTTATACAGTATTATATATTTACTTTGATGGACCATTGCGTAGTTCTCATCAGCGCTAGGTTCTAAGAACTATATCCATAGACTGTGGCAAAATAAAAACTAAAACAAAAGAAGTAAAAACGCGCGCCACATTCGAAACTTGTTCATGCAATGCTGCAAAAGAATGCAACCTCATAATAAACATTAAAGATTGTAAGCGTGGGTTTAAGCTCCGCGATTTTAACATTTTTGTAATTCTTTAAAGTAAAAGAATATAGAGACTTTTGTTATTGAACCTAGATACATTTATTTCATTTCAAGTTCCTATTCCAATCATAAGCAGTACTCAATCCACCGAATAGATACATCTTAACCGCTCGGGTGTATCGATAGTTACGAGGTTACATTTATTAACATTCCTAGTGGCACCCATAGATGAAATACGCTTTGGTACATCCACGCAAACCTTCCTAGTGGCACCCATAGATGCAATACGCTTTGATACATCCACGCAAACCTTCCTAGTGGCACCCATAGATGAAATACGCTTTGGTACATCCACGCAAACCTTCCTAGTGGCACCCATAGATGAAATACGCTTTGGTACATCCACGCAATTTTCCTACCTTAAACGGCACCCGGTGATGAAATACGCACTGGTACATCCGTAACTAACAAATTCATAAACAACCGATCCTCGGCTCCGCAACCGTGCCCCTTAGCCCTCGGCTCGTAACATCGGTATCGAACTATTCTATAAAAAATGCAATAACTTTTGCACCCGCAGCTGCCCGCAGCCAAATTTTGTAGAGCATAAAGTATACATCCCATTCTTAATGTGTATGTAAAGAAAGTATACCTTCTTTAGTTTTGAATTTGTCGCGCTTCTCATGCTCCGCGCGCCTTTTATTTTAATCACCGATAGATGGGCGGCGATTAGCAAAAGAATTGAGGAGAGACAGATATAGGCATTACGCAATAGAGCACACGTGCAAAACACAAAGATCAAAAGTTATAAACAGAATTAGTAGTGCAGATAGAGAAGTGATAAGAGTAAACTTTAATTGTCGTTTCTTTGTTTACAGGTAAGGTTGTAAATAGTGTAAATAATTGTTATTAAATAATGAATAAAGACAAAATTTCCTTTGTTTACAGAGAAACATATTTCCGTTTACTTTATCATCCCAAATAATAATTGTCTTATATGTATGTAAAGAAATGGTATTTCTTAACACTATTCCTACCGACACATCACATATACCTATTCCTACCGCGACCGGTCAAATGACCGGTCAAATGACCGGTCTTTAGCGCAACTTATATTTTTTAATATAGAATGCAGATAATAGCCAATTTGACAGTATAAACATATAGTTTCTGTTATTCAGAAGTATATAATGTACATTTTATTCGTTTTCACGGCCTTTTTCACAAATAGGCTTCTCGATTATACATTTTCCACATACGTACATTTTACATTTCAGACAGATCTTGTTAGTCTTATTGTCGTTGCAATATCTTATCTGGCATGTTTTCCGTCGTCGTGAACCTGTACTTATATTTGTGACTATTGTTGCTTGATCTTCTTCCAGCTGTAGATCTTTTTGATAATCGGTGGCAAGTTCTTCTGCCAATTGAATTACAAATTCTTGCCTCGCGCCGCGTGCATACAGGAGTGCAATAAATGCATGTAACTTTGCAGTAGATAGATCCAATTTAGATCTCAACACTCGAAATGCCTCTGTTTCCGTGCACTTTCTTATATGTCCGATTATATTCTTATCAATAATCAGAGAAAATGCCGTCCTGACTTGACCTTTCATAATATTTCGTTTACTATACTCTGTCGGGCCTGATGTTCCCCTAAAAATGTTATGAATCGGTGCTCTTCCCGGATTAGACCCTTCTTTTACTTCTTGCCAAACAGCAGTCTATAGCAGTTTCGAGTACTTGTTCTTCATTCTCACTATCGGAACTAACTAAAAATTTCCTTCTCTTTCGTCCTCTACGTATGTTCGAAACATTCTCCTCGTTCTCATCGGTGTTCGAGTCGTTCGCAAATAGATCATAATGATTTTCCGCATTGTCATTTTCAATATCAGAAATTTCCTGATTATCTTCCGAACACTCTTCATCAATATTATTTATTGTCTCTAATAATAAATTGGCAATCTGGCAAATAAACACCGCGAGAGATAGGCGAGCGAGAACTGTATACACTTGGAGGTGCCCTAAAGCAGTCCCTGGAAGGCACTTTTCGGCTAAAATCATGCCACAACTGCATTACTTTTTGTTTGTAACGACTTTATAGTTTCGGAATTGAGTCTGCGAGAGAGTACTATTACAAAACGATATAAATCGTTCAACCGGTCAAATGACCGGTCGTGGTAGGTAAGACAGACTACAAATTTTTCTCAGAAAACAAACAATAAAAAAGGAAATGAATATTGAAAAATGTATTATACGTATATTTTAGGAAAAGTCGTGAAGTTTCAAGGCGATGCAATTACGTTGTCTATAGGAAATTCTAATCGAAATGTTAAAAACGGTCATTTGACCGGTCGCGGTAGGAATAGTGTTAAATTTAAATTTTACCGCGCCTCGCGCGTGGTAGAGTGTAGAGTGTTTGTAGAGCGCCTAGAGCGTAAGAAAAGAACTAATTGTAAGATATAATAAACTCTAAATGTCGTTTCCTTGTTTACACTGAAACAATTTCTAGTTTATTTGAAAATCCTTGGGTTAGATAATTGTCTTATAAAACGACATATGTAGTTAAAGAAAAGAAAATGGACATGCTCCAATTCGAATTTGCCGTGATTGCATCAAGCGACAGCAAATCAAATGTAATAGCCATAACCTCCATAACTACGGAGAAGGGAAAATGTTTTGTTATGCCAGATGAATATAAAATAATAAACAACCATAAGGAAATTATGAAGATAAGTAATTATACAAAAATCAAAAATAGCTTAAAAAGAAGACATCAGACCAGAAAAATAAGGATAAAATTAGAAGGGGAACTGAAAAAGACATATGTAGATGAAGAGGGGAATATTCAATTTTTAGATCAATATTTAGAAGAAATGGTTATGGACCAACCCGCAGAAAGAAAAGACAATCTACAACAAATCCTGGAAAAATTAATAGAAGCCACAGAAAAAAAAGAAGGTCAGCAAAATTTGAAAAACATTGCAGAGAAATTTATCATAGAAAAATTTACAAGCAAGAACTCAAACGCAAAGCAATGGATGGAAAATTTTGAAAAAGAATGTATACGATTTAACATAACAAAAGATGAAACAAAGATAGAAATATTAAGATTATTTTTAGAGAAACCCTGTTTAGATTGGTACAGCTCAATGGCCACAAAATTAACAGTAAATTCTGAATGGGAAGAGTGGAATGGAAAATTCATAGAAACATTTGCAAACAGAGGATGGAATATGGTCACATATGCTTTTGCCTTTAGATATAAAGAAGGACCATTAATTGATTATGTAATAAAAAAAGAGAAACTTCTACTAGATATAAACACGTCTATAGACTCCACAACACTGATTGATCTCATTGCAACAGGTCTGCCCGAATTTATTTTAAATAAAATAGACAGAGATGAACTCAAGGATACCACAGATCTGTCTAACAAAATCAGAAAATACGAAGGTATGATATACAAAAAAAACTATACAAAAACCAAAGATAGTAGATTAGATTTTAAGAGAAAAACTGAAGAAAAAAAGCCATGCAAAACGTGTGAAGGTTTAAATAAAGGAATTAGATATCACCCGGAGGAAGCATGCTGGTTTAGAAAAAAAAATACCGAATATGAAAAGGCCAATAAAACTAAAAATGTAAATAATAACTCTATTATAGAAGTAGATTTAAACACAGATGAAAAAAACGAGTAATTACACCATTAATTAAGATCAAACTATTATTAGAAGATAAGTTAGAAATAAGTGGCATCTATGATTCAGGTTCACAGATCTCTTTGATAAATTCGAGACTGATCAAAATGAGAGAATATAAAGAAAATGTAAATAATGCATATATGAAAACGGTTAATGGTGTAAAGAAAACGGATGGTTTGATAACTATGAAGATAAAGATTTTTGAAATTGAAGAAGAGATGGATGTATATATAGTTGAAAACGAAGATTTTGAAGATTTCATTATAGGGTTAGATATGATACAAAAATTCAACCTAACCCAAAACGAGAAATTGGAAATAAAACAGAAAAACAAAACCGATATAAAAGAAATACAAAAAAAATTGAGGAAAACTCAACAAATAAAGAAAATGAAGATAAAAAGATAGAAATGTATTCGATGAACTTTAACGAACACATACAAGAAGGAGAATTTGAAATTACAATAGACCATTTGGACGACCAAAAGAAAAACGAAATAGAAAAAATAATAAAAGAATACAAAACAGTTTTTGCAAAAGATAAATACTGTAGTAAACGACCATATAGATGCACGATAGAAGATAAAAGAGAAATAGAAGAGCAGATATCAATGTTACTAAAACAAAATTTAATAGAAGAATCCTACAGCCCTTTTGCAGCCCCGGTAACACTGGCATTTAAAAAAGACGAAAATAAAAGATCAAGGTTATGTATAGACTTCAGAGAATTAAACAAAATTGTTTTACCACAGGCCCAACCATTTCCATTAATAGATGATTTAATAATAAAGACAAGAAATTGTAAATACTTTACTACACTAGATATAAACTCAGCCTTTTGGTCAATACCACTACGGATTGAGGATAGAAAAAAAACAGGATTTGTCACACAGGATGGACAATTTCAATGGACCTGTCTACCATATGGATTAAAAACATCACCAGCGATTTTTCAACGAATTTTAAGCAACGTTTTAAGGAAACATGGACTAACAGGATTTGCGGTAAATTACATTGTTGATATTTTAATATATTCACCAGCCTTTCAAGAACACATAAACCACGTAAAACAGGTGTTAGAAGCAATAATAAAAGAAGGTTTTAGACTAAAATTTAAAAAATGTACATTTGCTTCAGACTCGGTAAAGTATCTTGGCCATGTAATTCAGAATAACTCAGTAAGACCTCTAAAGGATAATTTAACTTCAATAAAAAATCTCCCAACCCCAAAGACATGTTACGAGCCGGGGCTGTCGGGAACGCCTGGACCGGCGATGTTAATATCACTCAAGGAATATGGTTGAGAATTTATTAGTTGATTCTTGAGTTTCAATTATTGTTTGATACAACTCGAGCGGTTAAGTTGTATCCGTGGGAACGTTATCACTAATGTAAAGAATTACGGAGTAAAGATAGGTTTTAACGAATCTACTCGATTTATTGGTGAACAGTTATAACTTTATATAGTAATCAGTTGTTCATACAAATGTAATTGTCGCGATATCAATTATTAGGGTGTGTATTATTACCTAGGCTGCACGGTGTTGACGCACTGGCGATGCGGGGTCGGAGAACGGTTGCAAGGTATTGCCGAAAGAACTTCAACCGCACTTCGCGGATTCCAACGGGTTAACTTTGATTTGAATGGTGCTCTAAGCCCAATTCTCACTGAATGTAACCGACTCTGTACTAGCGTAATGCGACGTAACTATGCACGTAACTGTGTAGTTATGAACCGAAGGTGATCAAAAACGAAGGGTTTATATAGTGCAAAATGTATGGAGGGGACTCATTAGAGGCCTCCATATATGGTAAGATCGCAGGGTCTTGGCCGAATCACGCATGTACTCAATCGATTATGATAAATTCAGTTGATATGAAAAGGCCCTATTATTCGTATGATAGTGAGTGAAAATCCTTGGGCGTCTTCTGTTTTAGGCAAGATCGGACGGCACGTGCGAGTGTAGCGTAAAAGAACGTTATTCATACGATAGTGAGTGAAATCCTTGAGCGTGTTCCGTTCTTAAGCAAGATCGAACGGCACGTGCGAACGCAGCGCAAAAGAAATGTTATTCATATGTAACAGACACAAAAAAACAATAGACAATTCTTAGGGAAAATCAATTTTTATAATGAATACATACCGAAAAGTGCAATAATATTAGATCCATTACATAAATTATTAAGGAAAAACGAGAAATTCGTATGGACAGAAAAATGTGAAAAATCTTTTAGACAAATAAAACAACTTTTATGCTCCCAACCGGTATTGGAGATATTTGACAAAGATTTACCAATAAAAATCTATACAGATGCATCTTTAGAGGGTATTGGGACAATATTAAAACAAACACAACCGAATAATAAAGATAAGCCAGTGGCATACTTTTCAAAAAAACTAAACGAAGTTCAAAAAAGAAAAAAGGCCATATACTTGGAGTGTCTAGCTATAAAGGAAGCTGTGAAATACTGGCAACACTGGCTTATAGGGAAACCGTTTACTATACAGGGTGGCCCGGAACTCACGCGGTATTTTTAAAAAAGGGGTAGCTGAGGTGATTCTGAACAACTTTTTCCTTGACCAAAATATTGTTTGAAGCTTCGTTTTTTAGTTATTAACGAAAAACACTGGCCAATGCGAGCGCCCGTATAGCGCGAGCTCAGTCACAATTGCGCGCGGCCGAGATCGGGTGCATCGAGGGGCAACGTACGGCAAATATTACAATCGTCTTACATTAACAATAGTGTGTAATTCTTCGTTATTCATCAATAACAATTTAATTAACAAGTCGTTTAATAACTGTTCCATACTTTTATTCGTTTTCCGAAACGAATAAAGTGTTTTATTAATTATGAAAAAAGTGTTTGGATGATTAATGTTAGAAAAGTGTAGTTAAATAAACTTATCCATTCGACCGCAAATTTACTTGCTTCGACGGCGTATTGGCATTTGGTCATCGTACCGATCCTGACCTGCCTTAACAATTTTATGCCACATCGCGGCGATCGATAATGACACACACATTAACTTTCGTAATGTTCGCAAGTGCGTGTCCTGTTCGTGTGGAAACAAGTGCGAATCAGATCTGTATCGATCGCCGGGACGTGGCATTTAAATTCTAAAAATAGGTCAGGATCGGTACAATGACCATATGGCAAGACACCGTCGAAGCAGTTAAATTCGCGGTCGAATGGATAAGTTTATTTAACTACCCTTTTCTAACATTAATCATCCAAACACTTTTTTCATAATTAATAAAACACTTTATACGTTTCGGAAAACGAATAAAAGTATGGAACAGTTATTAAACGACTTGTTAATTAAATTGTTATTGATGAATAACGAAGAATTACACACTATTGTTAATGTAAGACGATTGTAATATTTGCCGTACGTTGCCCCTCGATGCACCCGATCTCGGCCGCGCGCAATTGTGACTGAGCTCGCGCTATACGGGCGCTCGCATTGGCCAGTGTTTTTCGTTAATAACTAAAAAACGAAGCTTCAAACAATATTTTGGTCAAGGAAAAAGTTGTTCAGAATCACCTCAGCTACCCCTTTTTTAAAAATACCGCGCGAGTTCCGGGCCACCCTGTATACTCAGACCACAAACCTTTAGAGAATATGAATATAAAAGCTAGAACAGATGAAGAGTTAGGAGACTTAACGTATTATCTATCTCAATATGATTTTGTAATAAAATACATACCAGGTAAAGAAAACTTAGAAGCAGACTGTTTGAGCAGAAACCCCGTATTAGAATCAGAAGATAACAGAGAGGAATTAATGAAGATAGTAAATTTTATGAAAATAGAAGATATAATGACAGACCAACAAAAAAACGAAACAATAAAACAAAAACAAAATTTGATACAAAAAAACGAAATTTACTATAAAAAGATAAAAAAAAGAGAGAAAATTATCCTATTAGAAGAATTTAGCAAAAAACTTATAAAACAGGTGCATGGAGATCTATGCCACATAGGAATCAGACAGTTACAGAAAAAAATAAGTCCAATATATACAGCGAAAAATTTAACAAGAAATATAACAACCATTTGTAAAAACTGCGAAACCTGCAAAAAAAATAAATCAAGAGGCCAAGGAAAATATGGATCATTGTCACAACTAGGACCAGCAACAAAACCATTTGAAATAATGTCTATAGATACAATTGGTGGTTTTGGAGGATCCAGATCCACAAAAAGGTATCTACATCTTTTAGTGGATCACTTTACACGATAGGCCTTTATCGCAACCTCAAAAACGCAGTGTGCGAGTGATTTTATTAAACTACTGAAGAATGTACTAGAAACAGATGAAATTGGAATGATTCTCACGGATCAATATCCTGGAATCAATTCCAGAGAATTTAAAGAGTTTCTAGATAGGAATAATGTAAAACTAATTTTTACTGCAGTTAACACACCATTCTCGAACGGCTTAAACGAAAGATTAAATCAGACGCTAGTCAACAAAATAAAGTGTAAGATGAACGAAAAAGAAGGAAAAAAAGCTTGGACAACGGTAGCGAAGGAATGTGTAGATAAATATAATGAGACAGAACACTCAGTCACGGACTTTGCCCCAAAATACTTACTAGATGGTACAGATGTAACGACCTTACCAAATGAATTGAAGATAAAGAAGAAGGAAGATAATTGGATTGAGGACAAAAAAATAGCATTAGAAAACACAATAAAATCACACAACTATAATAAAAAATTATTCGATAAAAACCGAAAGCAATATGAATTCAACATTGGAGACAAAGTCTATGTAGAGAACGGAAACAGACTAAATAGAAGAAAGTTAGACGAACTAAAAATTGGTCCATTTAAAATAATAGAGAAGATATCAAATTCTATTTACAAAATCAACACTGGAAAAAAGAAAACAGAATCAACTTTTTTTCATATAACCAAGTTACAACCAATTAAAACAGAAGAAGAGGAGACGGACGACGAAGAGCACGAGGAAAACGTGTAGTGAAAAATTGTAGAGAATTTTCACCCCGGATGGGGGAGATGTAAAGAAATGGTATTTCTTAAATTTGAATTTTACCGCGCCTCGCGCGTAGTAGAGTGTAGAGTGTTTGTAGAGCGCCTAGAGCGTAAGAAAAGAACTAATTGTAAGATATAATAAACTCTAAATGTCGTTTCCTTGTTTACACTGAAACAATTTCTAGTTTATTTGAAAATCCTTGGGTTAGATAATTGTCTTATATGTATATAAAAATTAGCGCGGATACGGGCGGATTTCAAAAGTATTTCATAAAAGAACTCGCAGAAAATTGGTTCCTTGAAATTTTCTTGAAATAAATTATTTAAAATTTACCGAAAAATTTTTCTTTTGATTTTTACACATTCCTAATCCTCGTTGATGCAGTTCCTGCAAATAGATTTACTATTTTGTTCCTGAGCATTAGATAACAGATGAAAATAATATTCTTTATTTTTAAGCTACCTTTAATGTTTAACGCTTGTGTTGCGTAGGAAGTATCTTTTCCTTCGTTTTGTCTATTATGCCCTTATTTGGAAATCGAGAGTGCATGCAGTCGAGTTTGCCCCTTCCGCGATGGCACGATGACGCAACGCTTCAGGGCGATCTTTTGGACTCCCTTGGAAGACTCTGTACCCCCACCATATTTTTGTCCGCTTTTCGGATATAAAAAGGGCATGAAATCTACTCTCGTGGCTCAGTATGGACCTTACTAACTGTGTACCATGTCGGTGCCAGATAGCCATACTGATGCCAGTGAGATCGGGTTCAAGTCCCCTTCGAGCAACTTTTATTTATTAACAGCTTAGTTCTGAATTAGTCAAGCTACGTGTTTACGCCGTAATTGCTAGTTAAAAGTTCTGTTAAGCTCAGTGAGATCGGGTTAAATTCCCTTTCGATCATTCATCAGATATTTATTTCAACATTCGCATTCGTCAAAAGACAGCAAGATCGGGTAGCATTCCCTTTCGAGCATTAATATTTATATTCGTTAAAAGACTGTAAGCGTGGGTTTCAACTCCGCGATATCTACGTACTGTAATTCTTTAAAGTAAAAGAATATAGACATTTTATTATTTGATTATAGACGTATTTAATTCATTCATTTCCTATACCGATCATAAGCAGTAGTATCAATCCAACGAATAGATACATCTTAACCGCTCGAGGTGTATCGATAGTTACGAGGCAATAATTACTAACAATCCAGTGGCACCCAGTGATGAAATAAGCACTGGCACATCCACAGAAACCTTCCAGTGGCATCCAGTGATGAAATAAGCATTGGCACATCCACAACAACCTTTCCAGTGGCACCCATTGATGAAATAAGCATTGGCACATCCACAAACTCTAACCCTCCAGTGGCACCCAGTGATGAAATAGGCACTGGCACATCCACAAAAACCTTGACCTTCCAGTGGCACCCATTGATGAAATAAGCATTGGCACATCCACACATTTCCCATCAAACGGCTCGACCGTTTAATTAACAAAACTCTTAAACAACCGATCCTCGGCTCCGCAGCCGTGCCCCTTAGCCCTCGGCTCGTAACACTTGTATCCCTTGCCACGCTTAACAACAATGGATTTCAGAAATGAAAATGTCGTTTTTAGCTGCTATGGACATCTATCTTGATATTGGATATAAAATTATACGCCTACTCCGTGTTTTGTTTTTCGACTTTTCCACTCCTAAATTGGCGTTTTGGAGGCGCGTTGGAGGCGCTAAACGACACTGTCCACCGATTCTAGGAGGTGGAGGACCTACCAAAAGTACAGTCCATGAGTGAGAAGGAACAAAAAACCGAGGAGCATTTCGTGTCAACCCACACGCGCACGCACGACGGGTGGTACGTAGTGCGACTTCCCTTCAAAAACGACCCACCTAGCCTCGGGGCAACCCGACCGGCCGCGCTCTCGCGAATCCTCCACGTAGAGAAGAGGCTCACCCGCGAATCGGAACAACGCGCCGCGTATCACGCGTTCATGGCAGAGTATCTACAACTCGCTCATATGGAACCGACCAACCCGACGCGGAACACCATTATTACATACCGCATCACGCGGTAATCAAGGACAGCAGCGGGACAACCCCCCTCCGCGTGGTCTTTAACGCGTCATGTCGAGCTTCCTCCGGTCAGTCGTTAAACGATCACCTGTACGTAGGCCCCAAACTACAGAATGATCTTTCCGCAATCCTTATCCGGTGGAGGCAGTACCGGTACGTCTACACAGCCGATAGCGCCAAAATGTATTGCCAAATCCTGATAGGCCCCCGCGACCAGGGCTATCAGCGAGTACTGTGGCGCGGCGACCAAACCACGCGCATCTCCTAATACAGGCTCTGCACGATGACCTACGGTACTGCGTCCGCCGCGTATTAAGCCCAGCGTGTATTGCAGCAGTTAGCCGAGGACGAAGGCGACAAGTACCCCCTCGCGACACCGATGCTACGCGATCAGACCTACGTGGATGACGTCATATTCGGCGCCGACGACCGGGAGCTCGCGATTAATACCGGAGAACAACTCAACGCCCTCCTCAAGGAAGGCGGCTTCTGTCTAAGAAAATGGGCGAGCAACTGTCCAGCGCTGTTATCGGACATCGATAGTACCGACCACGGGCTCGCTCACGAGAAAGCATTCAAAGGGGTTGAGCAATTAAAAGTTTTAGGCGTGTCATGGGACCCATCCAAGGACGCACTGCAATTCCACGTCAATGCACTCACCGAATTCAACACCAAAACATTCAAGCGCACGGTAATGTCCACCATAGCTCGTCTATTCGATCCGTTAGGGTTAATTGCGCCCGTTGTAATCGAAGCCAAGATATTGCTCCAGCAATTATGGCTCTCCAAATGCGAGTGGGACGAACCACTGTCTTCCAAACTACAAAGCAAATGGGAAAAATACTGCGCGTCCCTACCGGCATTGAACAATGTCTCCGTACCACGATGGACGCACCAGGGAAGCAAAACAAAGAAATACTCACTGCACGGTTTCGCAGAATCGTCGAGTCACGCGTACGCTGCGGTTGTATACAGCCGTATAGTCTCCCCCCACGGCGGCGTATCGATTGCATTGATTTCGGCGAAGTCAAAAGTCGCGCCGCTCAAAACAATGAGCATCCCGCGGCTCGAACTATCCGCCGGGCACCTCTTGACACGATTGATGCACGCCGTCCGTGCAGTTCTAGCACCGTGGGAAATCGTCTGCCATTGCTGGATTGACTCTACTGTTGCACTCGCATGGGTAGCAGCATCACAGAACAGCATGGGTGCCATCACGATGGCAATCGTTCGTAGCAAACCGCGTGGCGAAAATCCAAGAATTATTACCTGACGCCTCGTGGCGACACGTTCCCACGAACGGCAATCCAGCCGACTGCGCTTCCCGGGGCTTGAATGGCTGCGAACTTCTGTCGAACGACCTGTGTTGGGAAGGACCCACGTGGCTGCGTCTTCCCAGTGCTCAATGGCCCATTCAGCCGCCGATACTACCATCGTCTCTCTCGCCAGAAAGACGCGCCAACAGAATCGTCTGTCTCGCTCTCGACAGCGTCCCGCGTTCTCACCCGATCGCGTCTCGCTTCTCCTCGTGGCCGAAATTAATACTCGTCACCGCGTACATACGCCGTTTCTTCGGAAAATTACACGCGGCCATCCGTAACGCATCGCCAAGAGCCGCCAGCAGCTCTGCCTCGAGGACCGTCCTCCCGCTTCAACCCGCTAAATCCCTTCCTCGACCACGAGCGGGTATTACGCGTCGGCGGACGTCACCGACGTTGCAACCTACCCGAGAAAGCGATCCACCCGATGCTTCTTCGCTCGCACCCGATCCTCACGCTGATTATCTCTCACCATCATCTACGCACGTTGCACGGGGGGCCTTCCTTAACACTGACCTCTCTTCGCGAAGAATACTGGATCCCGCGAGCACGAAACACCATCCGTGCGGTTTTTTTTTTTTTTTTTTTACGAGGTGGAAATCTTCAAACGAAACCTCCCGCCCTAAGGGGGAGAGCAGGAGGTAGTGTCCGAGTTCTACCGACTAAAACCACCCCGCTTACCTTTACTCGGCGCTTACAGGGGAGGCCCCGTGACCTTCGAAGACAACTTCCGGTGCCTCCCCACGCCCGGCCAGCGCGGCCTACCTTCTTCAGGCCGTGATAAGGACGACTTGGGCCCCCACCCGAGCCGCCCACGGCCCTCCGACGGCCCTGCGGGATTGGGGGGATTGTTCCTCCCCGGCAGGACCGCCCGTATACGGGGTATTGGCGAGGTCAACCAGCAGGGGGTGAGGGGGAACACCTCAGTGCCCCTCGGGTTCGTCAAACCATTCGCACCGCTGGAGGGGGGGATCTCGCCAGCGGAAAACGGCCAGCGAGCCCGCCCCTCCTTCATTTTCGACACCGTTTCCGGCTGCCGGGCAGCCCTGCGGGATACCGGGAGGACATAATCCTCCCACAGCAGGGCCGCCCGTCTACTGAGTCAGCGGTGACGGTTATCCGAGAGACGGGAGGGGGGACACCTCCAGTCGTCCCTCGGACCGTCACCGCTTTTACACCACGGGAGGCGGGGACCACGCCAGCCCGCGCGAAAGCAGCCGGCGAGCCCTGACCCTCCGTCTTTCGCGTCGGACGGGATCGGTCAGCTCCCGATCCCGCTCCGCTGCCTCCTTTCTGCGAAGAACATCCTCGCAGAAGGAGGCCACCGCTACCCAGGCTCTCTCGCTGCCCAGCATCATAGTAACGATGCGTGGCAGCGAGAGATCCGCCCCCACTTGCGCCCTCAACGCCCGGCGCTCCGCCGCCCATTCCGGGCACTCCTCCAATGTGTGCTGCGCTGTGTCCAGCGCAGCCCCACACTCGTGGCACTCCGTCGTCGCCTCCGCCTGTATTCGGGACAGGTACTCACCGAAGCATCCATGCCCCGTGAGCACCTGTGTGATCCGGTAGGTGAGCCTACCCCTGCCGCGGTCCAGCCATTCGTCCAGGCTGGGCAGAACCGCCCCGACTGCTCGCTGCGCGGCTCCTCGATTAAAGAGCTCCATCCTCCATTCGTTCCGCGCAGCCAGCCGGGCCTGACGTCTCACGTCCACCTCTTCCTCGACGGACACCATCGCGCCCCCCCCCCCCCGGCGGAGTTCTCGGAGACGCTCGTAAATGGAAGCGTCTCCCTCCGCCAAGAGATCGAAAGGCACGATGCCCGCCATAACCAGCGCCGCCCCGTGGGATATCGTGCGGTATCCCCTGGCCACCCTGATGGCCATCCTCCTATAAACGCGGCGCAGCGATACTTTGCTGCGCCGCGCAACCATCAGGGCTGACGCCCAAATCGGGGCGCCGTAAAGCGCCATAGACCGCACAACACCCAGGTATAGGCGGCGCACCGTCTCATCCGGTCCCCCGATGTTTGGGAGGAGGCGGCCAAGGCCGGCCGCCGCCCTCTCCAATCGGGGAGCCAGCCGGTCGAAGTGCACCGTGAACCGCCAGTGGCTGTCCAGGAGGAGACCGAGATAATTCATTCGGTCCCCAACCTGAACATACTCACCCCCTATCATAATCCAGGTCCCCCGCCCCGAGACCTGTCGTGAAACCACATGGCCTCGGTTTTCAGCGGGGAGATCCGCAACCCCAGTCCCCGGATACCGTCGACGACGGAGGCCAGTCCCGTCTCCGCTAGACGGATGGTCCTCTTCCAATCCCTCCCGACGGCCATCAGCAGCGTGTCATCCGCGTAGCACGTCAGACTGACGCCGTCTGGGAGGGCAGCCCGCAGCACCCGATCGTACCCGATGTCCCACAACATGGGGCCCAGGACCGACCCCTGTGGGACACCACGATCAACCTCCCTCGTGCACAACCGGCCACCTCTGCCCGGATATTCGACCCACCTGTCCCTCAGGTAGTCCCTTAGGACCTTCCTCACGTAGAGGGGCACTCCGTGGTCAGCGAGTGCCCCCCCCCCCCACCGATACGCCCCGAGGGAAAGGAGTTAAAGGCGTTGGCGATGTCGAGGCTAACCGCCAGCGCCACCCCTCCCCGGGACGTGGCCGAGTCCGAGAGGGACCTGACTCGACTAATTGCGTCGATCGTCGAGCGTCTCCCTCTGAAGCCAAACTGGGACTGGCCAGGTCGGGACCCACCCGGGACAGGTGCCCCGAGAGGCGGGAAGCCAGCACCCTCTCGAAAAGCTTCCCCACCTCGTCGAGGAGACATATCGGCCGGTACGCCGAGGGAGAATCGGCGGGCTTGCCGATCTTCCTGATCAGCACCATCCGTCCCCTTTTCCAGCGGGACGGGACGCGCCCCATCCTCAGACAGCCATCGAACAGGCGCCTGAGGCGGGTCCCGAGGACACGCAGGGCAAGGGCCATGGCTCTGCCCGGTATGCCGTCAGGACCCGGGGCCGTGTTGCGGGCTCCCATTTTCCTGACGGCCCGGGAGAGCTCCTCCACCGTGACCCCCATGTCGTCGGACCAGGTGGTCGGGTCCGACTCCCCAAGCTCCGGTGCCTGCCCCCCCCCCCTCATCCAGGGGGAACAGGGTGTCTACTACCCTGTCCAGGAACTCGGGGTCCAGGGTCTCCGTCACGAGGGGCGCCCATGGGCGAAGTTTGCCCATTACCATTTTGTACGGGCGCCCCCAGGGTTCACGGTTGAGATACTCGAGGAGCTCTGACCACGCCCCCGCCTTTGCCCTCTTGATGGCCAACTGGAGGGCTACCACCTGCTCCCGGTAGCCCTCGTACAGCTGATGCTCCCTCGCCAAGTCGCAACGCCGTCTTCGACGGGCTCTCTGGAACAGTCGCCGGGCGCGAGCGCAAACATAGCGCAACCGCGCAATCTCCGGCGACCACCAGTACGTTGCCCGCCGATCCGGGGCGCGGGACCAGGGCATGGCAGCACCGCAGACCGCTACCATACCCCCTTGGAACCGCGCCGCTTCCTCTTCGACGTCCACGACCGGCCCAGCCGGGAGTCCGGGCCAGGCCACGACGAGGGAGGCGGCCATCAGCACATACTCGTCCAGGCGTTTCAGCGCCCACCTCTTCTTCGAGGCAGAGGGAATGAAGGGGGACCCACCCCTACCAACCCCCACCCCTACCAACCCTCCCTGACGGTCCCAGGCCCCGGGTGGCGCGCACCTCCATCAGGATATAGAGGTGGTCACTCAACGTTTCCACCTCTTGCGCCACCATCCGTGCGGTACTGCACCGCTGCGTAACCTGCGTACGCGAAACCGCCGCCGTGACGTCGGAACTCATGGGCGATTTACCGGCAGTTCGCACCAACCGAACGGTGCACGCGTTCGTGCACACTGTCGTGGATTACGCAGGCCTTCTTCTGGTGCGTAACGCTACTAAAAATGCGTGCGTAATAGCCCTATTCAGATGCATGATCACCAAAGCCGTGCATCTGGAACTGGTGCATAATTACGGGTCCAGCGCTTTTGTCGCCGCATTCCACCGATTCGTGTCGCGCCGGGGTATGCCGAACAGCCTATACTCCGACAACTATACAACTATACAACTATACTATACCGACAACTATACTCCAATGCACTCGCGACCGAACGCATAGCGTGGCATTTCATCCCATCGACCGCGCCTCACTTCGGCGGATTATGGGAAGCGGGCGTAAAAAGCGTCAAGCGGAACCTAACTGTGCAACGCCTCGCGACAATCGGCAAACTAGTGCTGCTACGCCAGGACACACTACCGCCTTGTCAATGGGAGCTAGGCCGTATTGTAGCCTGCCATCCAGGCGACGACGGTCTGACGCGCGTTGTAACCGGGCGAACCGCCCGGTCGTCCTACAAGCGAACTCTTCGTAAACTATGCTTCCTCCCGGTTGACCTCGATCGGGAAAAACCAGAAGCAACCGAGCCCTTGACGGCGGGCGGCACCGAGCATCCGCATTAGGCATAAGAATAGCCAAGTAAGACACAATGTAAATAGTAGACTAAGGTGCACTGTACATAGTAATTTAAGCATAGCATTAAGTAACATCGAAGAAACTTCGAGGCGGGCGGCATGTTCGGGACTGCGCAAACCCGTATCCAACCGTACCCGTAAACCAACCGGCAATGTAACGGGACAACCGTAACGTACCCCTCCTCCCACGCTATCCGAACGCCCTCACGCGTAGGCGAGGCTTCGTCCCCAAAATTGAGCTCTTCGAGTTCCCGCTATCAGTCCGGCGACAAGCATTCTCCGAGTGCATAGCAAATCATCGATTATTGTATAAGACTAATATAGCGAGTACATCTAAAAGTCTAGCGCATCCTTTCGCCACCTAACTCGCCTTCCTGCGTGTGTTCCTACAAAAAACCGCTTACCAGCATCCGTAACACAATTTTTCTACATCTTCGCCTGTGACAACGGTTATTAAACGACTTGTTATTCATGAATAACGAATAATTACACATTATTCATTTGCCGTACGTTGCCCCTCGATGCACCCGATCACGGTCTCGCGCAGTTGTGCCTGAGCGCGCGCTATACGAGTGCTCTCATTGTCTAGTGTTTTTCGTTAATAAATCAAAAACCAAATTTCAAACAATATTTTGGTCAAGGAAAAAGTTGTTCAGAATCACCTCAGCTACCCCTCATTTTCGGATACTACGCGAGTTCTGGGCCACCCTGTCTATTGCAACCAGTTGTTTGTACAAATGTAATTGTCGCGATATAATTGAATAGTGTGTAAGTTATTACCTAAGCTGCATGGTGTTGACACACTGGCGATGCGGGGTCTGAGAACGATTACAAAAGTATACCGAAAGAACTTCAACCGGACTTGCGGATTCTAACGGGTTAACTTGATCTGAATGGTGCCCTAAGCCCAATTCTCACTGAATGCAACCGACTCTCTACAAGCGTGACACGACGTGTATCTACACGTACCTGTGTAACTATGAACCGAAGATGATCAAAATCAAGGGGTTTATATAGTCCCAAAATGTATGGAGTATGGAGGGGACTGTAATAATAATAATACTGGAATAATAGTTGTCTGTATACAAAGCTCGATGCTCAAATATTAAGCCATTCATCAGTCTTTCCACAACATCGTATGAATGTCCATTTGTTGAAGTGGTTCAGCTTTTTCCGGTATACACATCTAAGTCACAAGTACAACCATTTGGTAAAGACAACTTATACAGGGTGTCTCACTTGATATTGACATCCTGATTATCTCGGTATTTGTTAGTCCTAGTAAAAAATGTTCGGGATAGCAACAGAGGTATACGGCTCCTCTCACTCGCACCGGTGGTCGACCGTCGTCGTGCTTGTTGTCACGACAGACCACCGGCGCAGTAAGCATAATTTAGGCTAATTGTCAGCCCCACCGTCGCCAGGCCCAACGGCCCGCCGATCCGCGAGCCTGCCGGATCGGCGATCCTTAGATCGTCGGCAACTGTCGAAACCGCACATTCCATTAGACCTTCGACAACCGTCGCAACCGTCACTCGACAAACCAGCAAAAATCCGAACATTTTGGTCCTTCGAGCCGGATTCAAACCTGAACGGCAGATATGGAAACTCTCCACTCCGTACTGGCAGAGCAGGAAGCCGTGATGCATTCAATCCGCAACACGGTGAGCAACATTAAGAAGCTTGGGAAGGAGAAGCAGAACTCATCCGTCCTCCGCCGTCGCCTTGCTAGCCTGGAGGACAACTTCCAGAAGTGCAGACGACGACACGCAGCCCTAGTCGCCCAGTGCGACTCGAAGACGAAGTCAACACTCCCGTACTTCGTCGACACCCAGTTCGACCATGCAGAGGACGACTACAACGAGGCAGCGGACTACATCGCGGTGCTCCTGGACCAGGCGGAAGCCACCACAACGCAAGCATCGCCGAGTAAGTCCCACGATCCTCCAGCTCGCCCCGCTTCGCGCCTCCCAAGGATCGGGCTGCCGACTTTCGACGGCAGCTTCGATCGTTGGGAGAGGTTCCGCGACACCTTTATCTCCATGATCCACCGGGATGAGACCTTGTCCGACGTGGATCGCATGCATTACCTTCTGTCATGCATGCGCGGTGATGCTTTAGAAGCCTTGAACGGCTTGAACATCACCAAAGCCAACTTCCGCGTCGGATGGGAGATGTTGGTGTCGCGGTTCGAACATAAGAACCGGCTTGTGTCGATGCATATCGACACGCTGAACAGCCTGCCTGCCGTAAATTCGCAAAACGCGCGGGAACTCCGACGACTGCGAGACGCCGCGAACAACGCCATTACGTCGCTTCGTAATCTCGGTCGCCTGGCCCAGGGTTCCGACGACTTCCTTGTGTATTTTGTTTTACGAAAACTTCCCCAGGCGACGCGAGAAGCGTGGACGTTGAGCTTGGGCGAAAACCGTGAATGTCCAGCGTACCAAACACTGGACCAGTTTCTCGGAATCCGAATCAACGCATTAGAGGATTCTCTTCCCTCGCCCTTGACCCATGATTCAAACGCAACCGTTTCGAACGAAAAACCGGGCAAAGTCAAAACGACAACAGCCCATGTAGTCAATGTTGCCAAGCCCGGGTCACCTTGCCCCGCGTGTCGTTCAAACCATTTGTTGTTTAAATGTGCGCAGTTCCAAAATCAATCTCCGTCGCAGCGGTATGACCTCGTGAGGAGGGGTAACCGGTGTGTAAACTGCTTCTCTGCCAAACATTTCGCGAACCAGTGTTCCAGTAAACACACCTGCAAAAAGTGCGGCAAGAAGCACCACACACTTCTCCACCTCTCCGACGAGTCAGTATCGCTGCGCGGTGAGCAAACCCCCTCTCCTTCCTCAGACTCGGCTATCCGGGTGAGAGAGGAGAGGGTGGATTCCCACATGCTTGGAACCCAAGCGGCATCCGAATCCCAAATTCTGTTAGCCACGGCTACAATTCGGGTGTACACTGCGCACGGCAGGTTTGAAACGGCACGCGCATTGCTTGACCAGGGCTCGGCAACAAGCGTGATTTCCGAGAGGTTGGTCCAGCGTCTGCGCTTGCCCAAGCTCACCCGGTCGATTTGTATTAGGGGGGTCGGCGATACCCAAACACACGTTCGGCACGCGGTCTCGATTTCGATCGCTCTCCACAACAGCGACGTTCCGATGTTCTCGACCACGGCACTGGTGCTCAAATCGGTGACGCAATATATCCCGACATCTACGGTGCCGCTCCGTAGATGGCGACACATTTCAGGTCTCTTCCTTGCCGACAGGGACCCATTGAGCTCCGATCCGGTCGACGTGCTTATCGGCGCGGATTTATACGGCTTGCTCGTCCGCGGAGGCGTCCGCAGGGGTGCCCGCAATGAGCCCGTAGCTCAAACACAGCCTTGGGGTGGATTGTGTCCGGGTCGTTGACCCATCCAATTCCTACATCCAGCCTCTCCTCCTCCTCCCTCCATGTCCATCATGGATCAGTCTCGGAGACGTTCGAGCGCGAGCTTCGCCGTTTCTGGGAAATCGAGGAGGTTCCGCAGGTCACTCACCCGAGTCCTGAGGAAACCAGTTGCGAGGAACACTTCCTCAACACCCATTTTCGAACGCCGGAAGGGCGTTACGTAGTCCGGCTGCCTTTCAAAAGCAGCGCACCCGTGGATCTGGGCCAATCCCGCGATGCCGCTCTGGCCCACTTTAAGCGTTCGGAGTCGCGCCTCCACCGCGACCAGAGTCACGCCCGTGACTATACCGGTTTCATGTCCGAATATGAGAAGCTTGGACACATGACGCGTATCGCACCCGCGCATCTCGAGTCGGGACCGGTGTATTATATCCCGCATCACGGCGTGCTTCGCGCTGACAGCGCGACGTCGCGCCTCCGGGTCGTCTTCAATGCGTCCAGTCGAACCTCGACTGGCACCTCCCTGAACGACCAGCTCCTCATCGGGCCCAAGCTCCAAGCTGATTTACCCGCGATCGTGCTCCGTTGGCGTCGACACCGTCTGGTGTGCACGGCCGACATCGAAAAAATGTATCGGCAAATCCTCGTCGATGCCCGCGATCGCAACTACCAGCGCATCTTTTGGCGCGCCTCCACTTCCGAACCGATCAATGAGTATCGGTTAAACACCGTCACGTACGGCACAGCTTCTGCTCCGTTTCAAGCACAGCGCGTGCTGAAGCAACTCGCCTCTGACGAAGGTCACGCGTATCCCCTTGCTGTGTCGGTCGTGCATAACCAGACGTATGTCGACGACTGCATCTTCGGGGCCGATGACTCCGGGACGTTACTTCGCATACGCGACCAGCTGATGGCTCTCCTCCAGAAGGGCTGTTTCCGCCTCCGTAAGTGGGCAAGTAATTGCCCCGCTCTTCTCTCCGATCTCGATCCCTCTGATCACGGACTCGCGCGTGAGAAGGATATGCAGTCCGATGAGCCCTTGAGGGTGCTTGGTATAGCGTGGAATCCGGAACGCGACGTTTTTCGGTTTCGTGTCGCGTCAACGCCATCGCCCAGTCACACTAAGCGAGGCATCCTCTCATTCATCGCGCGGCTGTTCGACCCCCTTGGTTGGGCAGCACCAACGATCATCGTCGCGAAAATCCTGATCCAGGAGTTGTGGCTCCTCAAGTGTGACTGGGACGCACCGCTTCCCTCCACTTTGGAGAACCGATGGCGACAGTATCACTCCACGTTGCCGAGCTTGGAGCGGATCGCGATCCCAAGATGGGTGTCCTCGGCTGCCAGTACAGCCAATATCGAACTGCACGGGTTTTCCGATGCCTCCACGGCAGCGTATGCAGCCGTCGTATATATCCGGGTGGTGACCGCAGACGGCACCCCAACCACTTCACTTTTGATGGCTAAGTCAAAGGTCGCTCCGCTCAAAACTTTGAGCATTCCACGCCTGGAATTAATGGCAGCCCTTCTACTAGCACGTCTCGTGGTGGCCGTTCGGTCCGCTCTACAGCTCGGCGACATTCCATGCCGGTGTTGGACCGACTCCTCCGTGACGCGAGCCTGGCTCAGCCAACCTCCGTCCCGATGGACCTCGTTCGTCGCGAATCGCGTTTCCGAGGTGCAAACGATCCTTCCGGATTCCGGGTGGTACCGGGTACCCACGGGGGAAAATCCCGCGGACTGCGCTTCTCGGGGCATCCACGCGCCTCAACTCGTGAGCAGTCTTTTATGGTGGGAGGGCCCTCACTGGCTGCGGCTCTCTCGTAACCAGTGGCCGGAGCAGGAGACGGTCATGCCCTCGACGACTAGAGAGGAGCGACGCCGCGTGCATGTCGGTTCCGTGCTTCACTCCGAAATATGGGATCTCTCGATGCGATACTCCTCGTGGCCCAAGCTTCTCCGGGTAACGGCGTACCTATTTCGCTTCTTGACCTTTACGCGGTCAAGGTCGCGCGGTCGGGATCAAGTCCGTCCACAACAACGAAGTCGCGGCTGCGCGATTCCCTCGCTCACTCCGGGCGAGCTGGAGCGCGCGGAGCGATATTGGCTCAGATCCCTCCAGCTGCATCTCTTCCCAAGGGAAGTGGCGGCGCTCGCCTCGAACCATCCGGTCGAGAAGACCAGCTCTCTAGCGTCCTTAAACCCATACCTGGATGCTGATGGTCTGCTGCGAGTCGGAGGGCGCCTCCGTCACTCCACCTTGTCTGCAGACCAGAAGCATCCTATCATCCTCTCTTCCCATCCCCTCGTTTCCGTTTTAATTTCCCACCACCATTTGTTAACACTACACGGCGGTCCATCGTTGACCTTGGCTTCATTGCGGGGGCGCGTGTGGCTCCTCCGCGCGCGACCAGCCGTCCGTGCGGTGCTGTATCGGTGCGTCTCGTGCACCCGCGCGAGGGCAGAGGTTCCCGCCGAGCTCATGGGGGACCTTCCGGCAAGTCGAGTTCTTGCAGCATCACGCGCGTTCGTCCATACTGGAGTCGACTACGCGGGCCCCCTCTTGGTGCGAACCGCTCCGGGACGAGGCCATAAGTCGCAGAAATGCTATATTGCACTATTCGTCTGCATGTCGACGAAGGCCGTCCATCTCGAGCTCGTGCTCGACTATAGCACCGCTGCATTCCTCGCGGCTTACCAGCGGTTCGTATCAAGACGCGGACGCCCGCGGTCGATGTACTCGGACAACGGCACAACATTTCAAGGCGCGGATCGCGAGCTGTGTGAAGCACACCGCAGTGCTATTCGCGATCCAAACCTCCTAAACCGCCTCGCCTCCGACAACGTGGAGTGGCATTTCCTGCCCCCAGCTGCCCCGCATTTCGGCGGGCTCTGGGAGGCTGGAGTCCGGAGCATGAAGCACCACCTCAAGCGTTGCGTCGGAGCGCACACGCTCACCACGGAAGAACTCACGACCTTGCTTTGTCGGATCGAGGCGTGTTTAAATTCACGACCGATTTGTGCCGTTTCCGAGTGCGTCGACGATTACCAGGCACTCACACCGGGACATTTTTTAATCGGCGCGTCCTTGATCGCGTCTCCGGAGCCCAGTGTCCTGGACGTAAACGAGAACCGTCTCTCGCGGTGGCAGGTTGTTCAGCGCGTCACCGAGCAATTTTGGAGGACGTGGACGCAGGACTACCTGCACTCGTTGCAACAGCGCCCCAAGTGGCGCACTGTACAGCGTTTGGCCAGGGTCGGCCAAATCGTCCTGCTCCGGAACCCGCTCGCGCCTCCAACCCACTGGGAACTAGGCCGCATCATCGAGTGTCATCCAGGGGACGACGGGCTCACCAGGGTCGTATCGGTAAAGACAAGCCGGTCCCAATTCAAGCGGCCCATTACCAAGATCTGCTTCCTGCCAGTCGACATCAACCGAGCCTCCGAGACGGGTTCCGGCACGGCGGGCGGCGACCCGACCTTGGTCACTTAGCTCCACGCTTCACGGCGGGCGGAGACCGATGTTCTTCCCCGCCACCTTGTATATAATTGTAAATATCAGTAGGTTAAGGTAGGCTAAGTTTTCGCGTTATCAACCGCTCGGACAGCCGCGTTCTGCCTCCGCCACCGGACGAAATTTCGAATGTACAACATTCGAGGCGGGCGGTATGTTCGGGATAGCAACAGAGGTATACGGCTCCTCTCACTCGCACCGGTGGTCGACCGTCGTCGTGCTTGTTGTCACGACAGACCACCGGCGCAGTAAGCATAATTTAGGCTAATTGTCAGCCCCACCGTCTCCAGGCCCAACGGCCCGCCGATCCGCGAGTCTGCCGGATCGGCGATCCTTAGAGCTTCGACAACCGTCGAAACCGTAGAGTCGATTTGATCTACGACAACCGAGCACGCATTCAGAGTCGCAAGAGACCGTTGCAACCGACTCCACAAACCCGAGTCTTGTGATTCTACTATTGTCGTGTCCACCGTTTGTGCCGTGCGTGTTACTACTCGTTTTGTTTTGTAACTGTGGAGAGTTCCTGTGTTCCAATAAAGTGCCGTTTCAGTTTCACTGTTCCACAACTAAGACTTTTTAATTTACGAAGTATTGGACGACCAAATCCCCAGTCCTTCGCTTAACTACCAGCAAACAACCGAACATTTTGTGGTCCTTCGAGCCGGATTACGTAACGCCGCTTCCGGCGTTCCGGCCACTTGAAAGGGCCATTCAACTTTGAATTTAACTTTTTTCCTGTATCCTAAACAGTTTCGTAATTTTCACGATAATATGAAAAGTCAAGATTTCTTTGGAGGGCTGTATTCACCCCCAGGACCGCTTTTTAGCAGGAAACAAAAATTGTTCCGTTCATAGCATAATAAGAACTGCATGTGTGCAAAGTCCCAAATTTTTCTGAACTTTCGAGTTGCCGAACTTCCCAATTATTTAAATTGGAATATCTACTAAACTATCAACTTTTCAACATAAATATGTTAATACTTTTTTATAACGACCGTCGAGTTACATCCCTTGACATGTTAAAAAATACATCATTCCATTTAAAAAAACAAAGTTGACCTTCATGTGACCTTTACGCGTCCACCCCCGAAAAACTAGTAAGACCAGAAGATGCCCGACACGACACCATTCAACTGTACTCTGAAACATTTTTTGCTAGGACTAACAAATACCGAGATAATCAGGATGTCAATATCAAGTGAGACACCCTGTATAATTTTATGCCATGTTTATGACGTTTCCCTTTGATGTATTGGCAGAAACGCAAGCGTCCGCGCCATAAAATCATGCTCCCATCTATTACAACAGCTTTCCCAAGTTTCACTGTACTGCCGGAGGGGGCTGCCAAGGCGGATGACCTTGCAGCAAAGATGCGGGAGGTCCTTGGCGGTGAAGACGGGCTTGACCGTGGCCTGTCCAACGAAGATGGCGGAGATGCGGGTGAGGGACCTGGTGGCGGCCACCACCACCAGCGACGTGACCGCGGCCATCGCAGCTGTCGGAGGGTGTACACCAGCGGAGGTGAGGACTGGAGAAATCCGGTCGTCTCCGCTGGGACTCGGCACCCTCTGGGTGAAGTGCCCATTGGCAGCTGCCAGGAAGGTGGTCGCGGCGAAGAAGATCCGCGTCGGCTGGACCACTGCCCGGGTGGAGGCGCTGGCGGACCGCCCGCTGCAGTGCTTCCGCTGCCTGGAGATGGGCCATGTGAAGCAGCGGTGCACCAGCACTGTGGACCGTAGCGGGCTCTGCCACAACTGTGGGAGCAACGAACACATGGTGGCGGAGTGCCGGGGCGCTCCCCGGTGCCCCCTGTGCGCTGACCAGGGGAAACCCTCCGGCCGCCGAATGGGGACCAAGGGGTGTGTGCCGCCCAAGGGAAGAAGGAATCAGGGTGCCAAGGGGGCCCAACAGACGCAGTTGGCCCCCAAACTGGCTGCCCTGAGCCTGGATGGACCGAAGAAGGTGGCGGCGGCAGCTGCACCGGTGGCCCCTGGTCCTGTGGGGAAGAAGGCTGAAGAGGGAGGAGAGGCGCAAGCAACAGCTCCTCCCGCAACGTTGGAGACGAGGCCTGTGGAGGAAGGGGCCATGGACCTGGGGAAGTGAAGGGGCTATGGCCCTGCTGCTCCAGACCAACCTTAACCACTCGGCCAGGGCGCAGGACATACTTGTCCAGTCCATGGCTGAGTGGGGTGTGGGATTGCTGCCGAGCCGTACAGGATCCCGGACCATCCGAACTGGGTGGGAGACCCGGGGGGCTCGGTAGCGATCATCCTTGGAGGGGCTTCGATGCCCTTGCCGTTCTCCCTTCTGGAGAGCGGCGAGGGCTACGTCGCGGTCCAATGGGGGGATGTCGCGGTGGTGGGAATCTGTGCACCGCCTCGGTGGAACCGGTGGTACTTTGAGGAGTTCCTGGACGGGGTTGCGAGATGTATCTCGCGATGTCGGCCCCGTCCGGTTATTGTCCTGGGGGATTTCAACTCCAAGTCTCAGGCTTGGGGTTCCCCCAGGACGGACCCCAGGGGCGAGGCGGTGCTGGACTGGGCGGCCGGCTCCGACCTCCGATTGCTTAATCGGGGGTCAGTCAGCACCTGCGTCCGCTACTAGGGGGAGTCCATTGTCGACTTGACGTGGGCCTCCTCCTCGGTGGTGGATCATATAAGGGGCTGGAGGGTGGCGTAAGAGGTGGAAACGTTGAGTGACCACCTCTATATCCTGATGGAGGTGCGCGCCGCCCGGGGCCGGGGACCGCCGGGGAGGGTTGGTAGGGGCGGGGGGTATGGGTCCCCTTACATTCCCCCTTCTTCGAAGAAGAGGTGGGCGCTGAAGCGCCTGGACGAGGACGTGCTGATGGCCGCCTCCCTCGTCGTGGCCTGGGCCGGTCGTGGACGTCGAAGAGGAGGCGGCGTGGTTCCAAGGGGGTATGGTAGCGGTCTGCAATGCTGCCATGCCCTGGTCCCGCGCCCCGGATCGACGGGCTACGTATTGGTGGTCGTCGGAGATAGCGCGGATGCGCTATGCTTGCGTTCGCGCCCGGCGACTGTTCCAGAGAGCTCGTCGAAGACGGCGTCGCGACCTGGCGAGGGAACATCAACTGTACGAGGGCTACCGGGAGCAGGTGGTGGCCCTCCAGCTGGCCATCAAAAGGGCAAAGGCGGGGGCGTGGTCAGAGCTCCTGGAGCTACTGAACCGTGAACCCTGGGGGCGCCCGTACAAAATGGTAATAGGCAAACTTCGCCCATGGGCGCCCCCCGTGACGGAGACCTTGGACCCCGAGTTCCTGGACAGGGTGGTAGACACCCTGTTCCCCCTGGATGTGGGGGGAGAACAGCCACCGGAGCTCGGGGAGTCGGACCCAAACACCTGGTCCGACGACATGGGGGTCACGGAGGAGGAGCTCTCCCGGGCCGTCAGGAAAATGAGTGCCCGCAACACGGTCCCGGGTCCTGACGGCATACCGGGCAGAGCCATGGCCCTTGCCGTGCGCGTCCTCGGGCCCCGCCTCAGGCGCCTGTTCGATGGCTGCCTGAGGTTGGGGCGCGTCCTATCCCGCTGGAAAAGGGAACGGATAGTCCTAATTAGGAAGATCGGCAAGCCCGCCGATTCTCCCTCGGCGTACCGGCCTATATGCCTCCTTGACGAGGTGGGGAAGCTTTTCGAGAGGGTGCTGGCTTCCCGCCTCTCGGGGCGCCAGTCCCGGATGGGTCCCGACCTGACCGAGTCCCAGTTTGGTTTTAGAGGGGGACGCTCGACGATCGACGCCATTAGTCGAGTGAGGTCCCTCTCGGACTCGGCCACGCCCCAGGTAGGGGTGGCGTTGGCGGTCAGTCTGGACATCGCCAACGCCTTTAACTCCATTCCCTGGGGGCGTATCGGGGGGGGGGGCACTCGCTGAACACGGAGTGCCCCTCTACGTGAGGAAGGTCCTAAGGGACTACCTGAGGGACAGGTGGGTGGAATATCCGGGCAGAGGTGGCCGGCTGTGCACGAGGGAGGTGGATCGTGGTGTCCCACAGGGGTCGGTCCTGGGCCCCAATGTTGTGGGACATCGGGTACGTTCGGGTGCTGCGGGCTCCCCTCCCGAACGGCGTCAGTTTGACGTGTTACGCGGATAACACGCTGCTGATGGCCGTCGGGAGGGACTGGAAGAGGACCATCTGTCTAGCGGAGACGGGATTGGCCTCCGTCGTCGACGGTATCTGGGGACTGGGGTTGCGGATCTCCCCGCTGAAAACCGAGGCCATGTGGTTTCACGACAAGCCTCGGAGCGGGGGACCGCCCCGGTCCTGGATTATGATAGGGGGTGAGTACGTTCAGGTTGGGGACCGGATGAATTATCTCGGTCTCCTCCTGGAGAGCCACTGGCGACTCACGGTCCACTTCGACCGACTGGCTTCCCGTTTGGAGAGGGCAGCGACTGGCCATGGTCGCCTCCTCCCAAACATTGGGGGACCAGATGAGAGGGTGCGCCGCCTATACCTTGGTATCGTGCGGTCCATGGCCCTTTACGGCGCCCCGATATGGGCGTCGGCCCTGGTGGTCGCGCGGCGCAGCAAAACATCCCTGCGCCGCGTGCAGAGGAGGATGGCCATCAGGGTGGTCAGGGGATACCGTACGATATCCCACGAGGCGGCGCTAACCTTGGCGGGCACCGTGCCCTTCGATCTTCTGGCGGAGGGAGACGCTTCGATTTTTGAGCGTCTTCGAGAACTCCGCCGGAGGGGCGCGATGGTGTCCGCTGAGGAGGAAGTGGACGTGAGACGCCAGGCCCGGCTGAATGCGCGAAACAAATGGAGGAGGGAGCTCCTCGACCGAGGAGTCGCGCAGCGAGCAGAGGGGGCGGTTTTGCCCAGCCTAGACGAATGGCTGGACCGCGGCAGGGGTACGCTCACCTACCGAGTCACGCAGGTGCTCACCGGGCATGGATGCTTCGGTCAGTACCTGTGCCGGATACAGGCGGGGGCGACGACGGAGTGCCACGAGTGTGGGGCTGCGCTGGACACAGCGCAGCACACATTGGAGGAGTGCCCGGAATGGGCGGCGGAGCGCCGGGCGTTGAGGGCGCAAGTGGGGGTGGATCTCTCGCCGCCACGCATCGTTAGTATGATGCTGGGCAGCGAGAGAGCCTGGGTAGCGGTGGCCTCCTTCTGCGAGGATGTTCTTCGCAGAAAGGAGGCATCGGAGCGGGATCGGAAATTGACCGATCCCGTCCGACGCGAAAGGTGGAGGGAAAGGGCTCGCCGGTTGCGTTCGCGTAGGCTGGCGAGATCCTACCCTCCCGTGGTGTAAAAGCGGTGACGGTCCGCGGGGCGATTGGAGGTGTCCCCCCTCCCGCCTCTCGGATGACTGTGACCGCTGTCTCAGTGAACGGGCGGCCCTGCTGTGGGAGGATTATGTCCTCCCGGTATCCCGCAGGGCTGCCCGACAGCCGGAAATGGCGTCGAAAATAAAGGAGGGGCGGGCTCGTTTTCCGCTGGCGAGACCCCCCCCCCCCGCGGTGTGAATGGCTGATGGACCCGAGGGGCGCTGAGGTGTTCCCCCTCACCCCTGCTGGTTGACCTCGCCAATACCCCGTATACGGGCGGTCCTGCCGGGGAGGAACAATCCCTCCAATCCCGCAGGGCCGTCGGAGAGCCGTGGGCGGCTCGGGTGGGAGCTCGAGTCGTCCTTATCAAGGCCTGGAGAAGGTAGGCCGCGCTGAGTGTTACCCCTGGCGCGGCCAGGTGCTACTGCAACAGAGTTTTTCGGAGGGTCCTTCTGACCCTCCCGCGGATGGGGCCGCAATGACCGGGCGCGGGGAGGCACCGGAAGTGTCTTCGTAGGTCACGGGGCCTCCCCTACAAGCGCCGAGGTTAGGTAACCGGGGTGGTTTTAGTCGGTAGAAATCCGACACTACCTCCTGCTCTCCCCCAGGGCAGGAAGTGTCTTTCGAAGATTTCCACCTCGAAAAAAAAAAAAGGTTTCACTGTACTCTTGAATGTGTAAAGAATTTCTTCCATGATGTCTAATTTTGTACAAGGGATCTTCGATTCTGCATGTTGTATTATCGGAGAAATGTGGGAATGTGCGTGTATGAGGCGCGTGCGATCGGACGGTCGAGACTTCGCAAAGGCGAGCGCGGTAAGGGGAAGGCGTTTTGCGTGGCTGATCGATCGACGGCAGTCGGTCGTTAGCATTCGAGCAGCACTGATCTAATCACAAATATATCCTACACATATGTATACCCAAACCGCTAAATAAAGTAAGTTTTCACAAATATAACCAACACATGGGAGCTCGTCCGGAATAGAGGAGCAAGGATCAAGTAGACTTAATAGCGCAAAGTTAAGCATTTGAAGGCGGTTGTGGGTGATTTCACGAAGAAAGAAAGAAAAATCACCAGATCCGCGACGTTCGTACACTGAGGCATTAATTCAACACGGTGCGGTGTGGACGTGGTGTAAGGTGCATCATTAGTCGTACCGTTGTGGAGTTTCGCGAAGTGTCGGACAGAAAAGTAACGAAGACGATATTAAGTTGAACAGTTGCATCAAGTTGAACAGTTATATTAAGTTGAACAGTGCAGATCAAAGTGTAATACGATGGCACAGGCTCAGGATGGATCCAGTGGATCAATCGACGGACAGGTGAAAGAAGCAGAAAAAACGGTAGTAAGATCGCGCTCATCGCAGAAGAGTGAACGCGTACAGGAAGATGATTTGAATAGTGAAACGATTGGTAGCATGAAAGTCGCCGAATTAAAGAAGAAATTGGAAGATTTGAAGCTATCCACAGAAGGCAAAAAGTGCGAGCTTCAAAATCGTTTAAAATGCTTTGTCGGAAGTAATGACGACAGAGCCGAAGCAGTAGAAGCAGAGGAAGAAGACGACGGCGACGAGACGATCGTCCAGTGTGAAATTCAAGGCGCAGAGAACGCTTCAGCCGAGGAAGGCACGGACAGTGAGGATTCTGTAAGTGAAACCGATGAGGAAGAATCTACGACGAGCAGGCGTGCAGGTAATCTACAGCGCGCAATGCGTAATATAGGCGAACGATCGGGGAACGAGCGGGCGCGCGCGAGACGGCGGCGTTCAGCGAGCCCGAAGCGTAATACATTTACGATCAAAGATGTCCAGGAAAGTATGACGCATTTTTCGGGTGATAATAAGTTGGATATAACGAAGTGGCTGGAGGAGTTTGAAGACATGAGTGAATTGCTCGAATGGGACGATTTGCAAAAATTAATTTACGGAAAACGATTGTTACGCGGGTCTGCGAAACAATTTATCAGTTTCCAACGCGAAGTAAAATCATGGTCTGTATTAAAGCGTCATTTAAAACGGGAATTTAAAACAAAAATAACCAGTGCGTCGGTGCACAGTCAATTGATGCAGCGTAAACGCCAGCCCGGCGAAAGCGCTCTGACGGTACATATATGCGATGCAGGAAATAGCGAGTCTAGGCGATATAGATACAGATTCACTTATAGAATATTGTTCTGGATTCACTGGTAGGGAGGGCGCTCGCTCGCTTCGCGCCTAGCGCTGTTCCGTGGCGACAAGCGCGAGCGTTCTTCCCCACTTATCTCTTCATGCTCCTTGCCCCGCGCAGCGGTATAAATACCGCTGCGCTAGGATACAATTTGTCGGTTTTACAAATATTAACAGAGAGATAAGAGGTTTTCAAGCGAGATTTGCGTCGGCGTTAGATTCATTACTTCGATCATTTACTGGAGTTAAACGACTTTCAATCGTTTAACTATTTCTACTTAAATAAGAGCTAAATAGCGTGCGGTGAAAAACTATACTTTGGTCGTTACTTGTGCTTTATTGTTCTTATTGCTTTGTTGTACATTACTGTTCTTGTGCGGTAACGTTAAATACATGTGATTCGTGCTATACGTGGACTGTGCCTATTTTATATAAATTCCTAATCCGTTACGTGTTAAAATTAAGATCTAACGAGCTATCCGAAAGATTGGTCCTTCGAGCCGGATAGTTTAACGGACGGAATTAATAAAAGGATTAAAATACATTTGAATAATCCCGTTACATATATTACGTTACCGGCTAAAGTGCGCGAAAAACCGTCGCCCGCAAGGCAATAACAGTCGGGGTCGAACTAAAATCGAATTACTTTCGACGTTTTTTCGGTGAAACGATCTCACCTACGAGTCAAGTGCGTTCTTGTTGTTAACATTCAAACAGCTATGGACAAATACGTTAACAAACAGCTCTCGCTGTACCAGAGAATTTTTAATACGGTTACGAACATGAAGAAGCTGGGTGCCGCAAAAATAACGGATGGAGTGGTCACTTCGCGGCTGGAACTGCTCGAAAAGAACTGAAACGCCTTCACTGAGGGTCACGATCAGCTCTCGGACATCGTGACCCCCGAGTACGCAACCTGGCCATACTTCGTGACCGATCACTTGGCTCTATGCGAAGAGGCATATTTAGATTATAAGGCCGCACTGCTGGACCTCCGCAAGCCGGTGGAGCAACCGACGACTGCTCCTATGGTCAACCCACCGCAGCGCTCTCTTCCACGCATTGACGTGCCGCGATTTTCTGGAGACTACCGAGAGTGGGCAAGTTATCGTGACCTTTTCACGTCGCTTGTAATCGAGAATTAAGCTTCTTTCCGGGGTGGAGAAATTCCACCACCTAAAGGTCAGCTTATCTGGCGAGGGTCTCTCCACAGGGTCGCGTGGAGGAGTCAAGGACCTCGCACTGTGCGCGAGCCTCCTGGTCAAAGTCACAACCGCGTTCTGTTATATTTCTCGCGACCGCGAAAATTCTTGTTGAGACGGGTCGAGACGAGAAGCTTGCAGTAAGAGCTTTGATTGACCCCTGTTCCGAGGTATCACTTATTTCCGAGAATCTTGTGCAAGCCATGAAGCTCGAACGAAGCAGCGCGCGGTTTCCAATTCTGGGTGTAGGCAAAGCAGAAACCTACACGAGGGGAAGAGTGACGCTTACTTTCTCCTCTACTCGTGAACACTCGAAACCCCTCTCCACTACGGCTTACGTGCTGCTGCGTCTGTCTTCGTATTCCCCCACTCGAACCACTGCTACTCGGTTATCTCCCTCTCACGTGCGGGATTTAGAACTTGCTGATCCTGACTTTCGTTCTGCTGAACTGGTTGACATTATGTTGGCAGCTAGTGGCTACTCCGAAATATTTCTGGAGGGCTTCCGGAAGGGTTCGCCCAACAGTCCGGTGGCTCAACGTTCTTCTTTCGGTTACTTTCTTACTGGGCATTGCAACCCCACTCCACACTGGAACTCTTCACGGCGTCAAGAGTTTACGTTGCAATGCATTACTGGCGATACCGATCTATCTGAATCACTTCAGCGCTGCTGGGTACTGGAGGAGGTATCCAACCCTCCCCGTACAATTACTACTGCGGAGAGTGAGTGCAAGCAGCACTTCTGCTCCACGCACTCCCGCGACTCCACTGGACGGTATCGAACACGGCTTCCCTTTAATTCATCTTCAGCCCAATTGGGAAACTCGCTCGACACAGCACTCATGCTGTTACTCAAACTTGAATCTTGTTTAAAGGGAAAGCCATCACTGGACAAATTACACAACTCTTTTTTGGAAGAGTACTTTCTTACTGGGCATTGCAACCCTACTCCACACTGGAACTCTTCACGGCGTGAAGAGTTTACGTTGCAATGCATTACTGGCAATGCTGATTTATCTGCATCGCTTAACCGCTTCTGGGTACTGGCGGAGGTATCCACCCCTCCCCGTACAATTACTACTGCGGAGAGTGAGTGCAAGCAGCACTTCTGCTCCACGCACTTTCGCAACCCCACTGGAGGGTATCAAATACGGCTTCCCTTTAATTCTTCTCCGGCCCATTTGGGAAACTCGACCGACACGGCACTCGTGTTGTTATACAAACGTGAATCTCGTTTAAAGGGCAAGCCAGCACTGGAAACTTTATACAATTCCTTTCTGGAAGAACACTTGCGATTAGGGCACATGGAAGCCGTTCCATCGGACTCCATAGCTTCTAGTTCGGCATACTATGTGCCGCATCACAGCGTGCTGCGCCATGCTAGTGCAACCACGCAGCATGCTTTTCCTTTGGCTGCCGCGGGCGCATCCAATGACGTTTACGTTGACGATGTTATATCCGGAGCCAACTCAATTGCTAAAGCTCTCGCTCTACAACGAGAGCTGCTACTGTTGTTCAAGGCGGGAGGTTTCGCATTGAACAAATGGTCCTCCAACAAAAGACAATTGTTGGAAGCACTTCCTCGACGGACGAAGCACGAAATCTCTGCGCTGTCACTTCTGACACGCTCGATTCTCGGTGACCAACACAAGGTCCATAATATCACTACTGACCAGGAGGTTCGCTCACCGCGAGTGAACTGTCTTGTAATCACGACAAGCAGTTCCTTTTTTGAGGAACTTGCCGGCAGGTTTTCTACAATTATCAGATTGCTACGCACGGTTGGCTGGTGCCTACGATTTGGCCGAATGAAAAGGGATCGAAACTCGCACGCGCAAGTATCGCAACGTCTTTCTGTTTATGAAATAACCAATGCTAAACTTGTCTGTGTTCGCTGCTTCCAAAGGGCAACCTTTCCCACGGAAATGGAACTCCTACAACATGGTGGCCAGATTACACGTGGTCCGAAAGCCAGGCTGGCGCCATTCATGGATGGCGATGGCGTGCTGAGGGTGGAGGGACGCCTGAAGCACTCTTTACTTGATGAATGGCAGAAGCATCCAGCCATTCTACCTTCAAAAGCGCTCTTTACTACCCTCGTCATCAGGGAGGCACACAAACGATTACTACACGGCGGAACGCAACCGACCTTATCTACGTTACGAAGAGAATACTGGATATTAGCGGGGCGTCACGCGGTACGCCGCGTGATTGCCTCGTGCGTGGTTTGTTGCCGCTGGCGCGCCCAAGCTGCGCATCAGCAAATGGGAAACCTCCCCGCTCCCCGCGCGCAGCCTTCCCGCCCATTCACAGATACTGCCGTTGACTATGCCGGGCCGTTTTTAACAACGTCTGCGTCCGGTACAGGTCAACTTGCAAGAAAGGCATACTTTTCTTGCTTTGTTTGTTTAGCGACCAGAGACGTACATCTCGAGCTCGGCTCTGACGCCACCACTGCAGCTTTTCTCGCTGCTTGCCGCCTTTTCGCCTCTCGACGTGGGATCTTCACCATGAAGTACTGCGACACTGGGCAACATCACGGCAACTCACTGGGGCGACGACCAGCGTGTTCGCGTCATTGCTGTTCGGACTGCTACAACCACTACGAGGCCTTTACCAAGAGTTGCTTGCTGCCACCAACCACCGAGGAAATCAGCCTCGTGGCTCACCCCTGCTGACTCCTGCTCACTTGCGCCACTCTTTCACTTCACCACGGCTCTTCCGACGTTAAACATGCGACTTCACGGAACCTTTGCGTCTCTTTTTTCTTATAATTGCGCCATGCAACGCATGCCGCGGCGGGCGGAATGTTCTGGATTCGCTGGTAGGGAGGACGCTCGCTCGCTTCGCGCCTAGCGCTGTTCCGTGGCGACAAGCGCGAGCGTTCTTCCCCACTTATCTCTTCATGCTCCTTGCCCCGCGCAGCGGTATAAATACCGCTGCGCTAGGATACAATTTGTCGGTTTTACAAATATTAACAGAGAGATAAGAGGTTTTCAAGCGAGATTTGCGTCGGCGTTAGATTCATTACTACGATCATTTACTGGAGTTTAACGACTTACAATCGTTTACCTATTTCTACTTAAATAAGAGCTAAATAGCGTGCGGAGAAACACTATACTTTGTTCGTTACTTGTGCTTTATTGTTCTCATTACTTTGTTGTACATTATGGTTCTTGTGCGGTAACGTTAAATACATGTGATTGGTGCTATACGTGGACTGTGCCTATTTTATATAAATTCCTAATCCGTTACGTGTTAAAATTAAGATCTAACGAGCTATCCGAAACAAATATATAGTAAAAGGTGTACCGGACGAAGAAATAAATAAGACAATTCTATACGGCGCAGATACGTTAGTACAGTTGAAAGAAGCGTTTGAAAAGTATGATAAAATGAAAAAGTCTACGAATCGAAAAGGAAAGCATTTCAAGGACACCGCGAAAGAGAAAAAGAGTACACGAAATGAGTCAGGTAAGAAAATGCGTTGTAACAATTGCGGGTCGGCGGAACACGAACCGAAAGACTGCATGCACAAGGCTAAAGGTCCGAAATGTTTTGCGTGCAACGAGTTGGCCATCGAGCGACCAACTGTACCAAAGATAAGGCGCAGCTAACAGAAACAGCGAAAGTTAATTGCGTATCGAGCACTAGAAATAAGACAGTTTCGGTAGAAATCGGCGGAATAAAATTCGGCGCATTTGTTGATACAGGTAGCAACGTAAATTTGGTTCGACGAGCCGCATATGTTCGGATCGGTTCGCCGACGTTGAGCGAAACGAAACGAGTTTTTACGGGGTTCGGCAATGCTGTAACAGTTCCGCATGGAAAGTTACGTTTAAATTTAGGGATTGACGGCCAAACGTTGAATACGGAGTTGTTTGTTGTACCAACGAATGTAATGTCTACGACAATTTTGTTGGGGGAAGAACTGTTAAAAGACGTAGATGTACATATTCGGCGAGGTGAAATTATATTAAGAGCGTTACCAAAGAGTGAACGGAGCAGTACCGATGAATTCGAAACTATGTGTTGGGACAACGGACGCGACGTACGAGACAAAATGACAAACAGAAAAGTTAAAGATTTAAAAGAACCACGACAACACATAGATGATAAAAGCACTTGCGACGTATACGATGATATTGCGCAACTAATGTTAATACAAGACAGCGTATTTCGCGAGATTGACGCGATTGAGCCGTATCGAACTAGGTTGGTAGAACTCATTCGTTCATACACTCCAGCAAAACAGGTGTCGACCAACATTACAACCAAAATTGTATTGACAGAAGGCGAGGCGGTCTGGCAGCGACCTAGGAGACTGGCGCCGAAAGAAAAGTAAATATTAAATGAACAGGTTAAGGAATGGTTGGAAGACGGTATTATTCGACCTAGTAAAAGCGAATACGTTAGTTCTGTAGTGATAGTTCCTAAAAAGGATGGATTGAATAGAGTATGCGTGGACTACAGACGCCTGAATAAAAGAATTGTAAAGGATCGGTTTCCGATGCCGCTAATCGATGACTGTATCGATGCATTATCAAATGCAAGCGTTTTTTCTGTATTGGACTTGAAAAACGGTTTTTTTCGCGTTCCGGTTGCCGAAGAATGTCGCAAATATACGGCATTTATTACCCCGTGTGGACAATATGTATTTAACAAGACGCCGTTCGGATTGTGTAACAGTCGAGCCAGTTTTGTTCGTTTTATTAATAAAGTGTTTCAGGGTTTGATTAATGAAAAAGTTGTATTTACGTATGTAGACGTTTTGATAATTCCGGGTAGCGACGAAAGAGACGTGTATGATAAGCTTGAAAAGACTTTAAAAGTTTCAAGTCAAAATGGGTTGCAGGTTAATTGGAAAAAATGTAAATTTCTAAAAAGACGTATCGAATTTCTTGGACATGAAATAGAGGACGGACGTGTGTATCCGTCGCCTGAGAAAATTAAGGCTACGTTTACGGTGGATGCGAATTCGTACGAACGGCGTTCTGATGACTACGTCTGAACTGTTTCAATGCATTAGTTCAAACAGTTCAGACGTATTCATCAGAACGCCGTTCGTACGAATTCGCATCCACCGTAAACGTAGCCTAAAGCGGTCCAGCGTTTTCCGGTGCCTAAGTTGAAGCGGGAAATACAGAGTTTTCTAGAGCTTACTGGGTATTTCCGAAAGTTTGTGAACGATTATGCTATGATCGCGCAAGCGTTAACAGATTTATTAAAAAATGATCGAGCATTTAATTTCGGTCAGAATCAAGATCACGCCTTTCTCGTTCTAAAAACTATATTGTCTAAAGAGCCAGTGTTGAAAATATACGATCCAGGTGCGATTACCGAACTCCACACGGATGCAAGCAAAGATGGATATGGAGCCGTCTTACTGCAAAAGTTGGAACACGAGAAGAACTTCCATGCCGTTTATTATATGAGCCGCAAGACTACAGACAGCGAAAAGAAATTGCACTCATATGAACTCGAAATTGTCGCAATTATTACAGCAGTTAAGAAATTCAGAGTGTATTTACTGGGATTAGATTTCAAGATAATCACAGATTGTGGGGCTTTTCAAAAAACATTGCAGAAACAGGACTTATCACCAAAAATAGCGCGTTGCGCGTTAATGTTGGAAGAATTTTCGTATCAGATTGAGCACCGCTCCGGCGAACGTTTAAAACATACAGATGCTCTCAGCCGATATCCTGTAATGATTATCGAAGACAGACTGACGGCACTGATACAAAAGGCGCAAGATAAAGAAGAACGACTCAAGGTAATTAAGCAAATTTTAACCAATGAACCATATGAAGATTATTTTGTAAAAAACGACGTTCTAATGAGAAAAATGGGAGAACGGGAAGTGGTGATAATTAGAAGAAGCCATGAAAATGGACACTTTGGTGTTAGAAAAGTAACAGAGGCATTAAAGAAAGACTATTATATACCATACTTGGAAGAAAAGGTGGAAAAGTTTATTGCCTGTTGCGTATTATGTTTATTGGCAGAAAGGAAAAAAGGAAAAAAAGAAGGCGAATTGAAGCCAATTCCCAAAGGAGATGTCCCATTGACGACATATCACGTGGATCACTTGGGTCCGATGACCGCGACTAATAAACAGTATAAATATTTGTTAGTGGTAGTGGATGATTTCTCCAAATTTGTATGGTTATATCCCACCAAAAGTACAGACGCAAAAGAAGTGATTGACAAATTAACGTTGCAGCAGCAGACTTTTGGAAATCCACAGCGCATAATAACCGATAAGGGTACAGCATTTACGGCCAAGGGATTTAAAGAATACTGTGCATCAGAAAGAATCGGACATTTCTCGATAATAACCGGAGTACCAAGAGGAAATGGTCAAGTTGAGCGCATCAATCGGATAATAATACCTATGTTGTTACGTATGAATAACATTTCTTTTGCGCTGCGTTCGCACGTGCCGTTCGATCTTGCTTAAGAACAGAAAACGCTCAAGGATTTCACTCACTATCATATGAATAATAGGGCCTTTTGATATCAACTGAATTTATCATAACCGATTGAGTACATGCGTGATTCGGCCAAGACCCTGCGATCTTACCATATATGGAGGCCTCTAATGAGTCCCCTCCATACATTTAGCACTATATAAACCCTTCGTTTTTGATCATCTTCGGTTCATAACTACACAGTTACGTGCATCGTTACGTCGCATTACGCTGGTACAGAGTCGGTTACATTCCGTGAGAATTGGGCTTAGAGCACCATTCAAGTCAAAGTTAACCCGTTGGAATCCGCGAAGTGCGGTTGAAGTTCTTTCGGCAATACCTTGTAACCGTTCTCCGACCCCGCATCGCCAGTGCGTCAACACCGTGCAGCCTAGGTAATAATACACACTCTAATAATTGATATCGCGACAATTACATTTGTATAAACAACTGATTACTATATAAAGTTATAACTGTTCACCAATAAATCGAGTAGATTCGTTAAAACCTATCTTTACTCCGTAATTCTTTACATTAGTGATAACGTTCCCACGGATACAACTTAACCGCTCGAGTTGTATCAAACAATAATTGAAACTCAAGAATCAACTAATAAATTCTCAACCATATTCCTTGAGTGATATTAACATCGCCGGTCCAGGCGTTCCCGACAGCCCCGGCTCGTAACAATGTTAACGAAATTGGCCATAGATAATCCGACAAAATGCTATCAGCAGATTAGGAAAATACAACAGGGAATCAACAGTACATTTCAGCGCAGTATTGGAATGACACCATTTGATGTGTTAACAGGAACGAAATTACGGCATAAGGAAGATTTGGAAATCAAAAAACTTATTGAACAGGAAACGGTAGAAATATTTATAGAAGAGCGAGATAATTTAAGACGTGTGGCAAAGCAAAATATCGCGAAAATACAGGAGGGGAATCGACGCAGTCATAATAAAAATTGTAAGGAGGCGCGTATATACAAAGAGGGGGATCTTGTGGTAATCAAAAGAACACAATTTAAACCAGGTTTAAAAATTAAGAAACAGTTTCTCGGACCGTATAAGATATCACGTGTAAAACGTAATAATCGGTACGAAGTGATTCCCGTGGGAGGGGACGAAGGACCTAAAATAACTTCCACAGTTGTCGATTACATGAAACCGTATGATGAAATATCTTCAGGGACTGAAGATATGCCAGAAATGGCCGAATGTGGGAATGTGCGTGTATGAGGCGCGTGCGATCGGACGGTCGAGACTTGGCAAAGGCGAGCGCGGTAAGGGGAAGGCGTTTTGCGTGGCTGATCGATCGACGGCAGTCGGTCGTTAGCATTCGAGCAGCACTGATCTAATCACAAATACAGGGTGGCCCGGAACTCGCGCGGTATTTTTAAAAAAAGGGGTAGCTGAGGTGATTCTGAACAACTTTTTCCTTGACCAAAATATTGTTTGAAGCTTCGTTTTTTAGTTATTAACGAAAAACACTGGCCAATGCGAGCGCCCGTATAGCGCGAGCTCAGTCACAATTGCGCGCGGCCGAGATCGGGTGCATCGAGGGGCAACGTACGGCAAATATTACAATCGTCTTACATTAAGAATAATGTGTAATTCTTCGTTATTCATCAATAACAATTTAATTAACAAGTCGTTTAATAACTGTTCCATACTTTTATTCGTTTTCCGAAACGAATAAAGTGTTTTATTAATTATGAAAAAAGTGTTTGGCAGATTAATGTTAGAAAAGGGTAGTTAAATAAACTTATCCATTCGACCGCGAATTTACCTGCATCGACGGTGTCTTGCTATATGGTCATTGTACCGACCCTGATCTATTTTTACAATTTAAATGCCACGTCCCGGCGATCGATACGATCTGATTCGCACTTGTTTCCACACGCACAGGACACGCACTTACGAACATTACGCAAGTTAATGTGTGTGTCCTGTGCGTGTGGAAACAAGTGCGAATCAGATCGTATCGATCGCCGGGACGTGGCATTTAAATTGTAAAAATAGATCAGGGTCGGTACAATGACCATATAGCAAGACACCGTCGATGCAGGTAAATTCGCGGTCGAATGGATAAGTTTATTTAACTACCCTTTTCTAACATTAATCATCCAAACACTTTTTTCATAATTAATAAAACACTTTATTCGTTTCGGAAAACGAATAAAAGTATGGAACAGTTATTAAACGACTTGTTAATTAAATTGTTATTGATGAATAACGAAGAATTACACATTATTCTTAATGTAAGACGATTGTAATATTTGCCGTACGTTGCCCCTCGATGCACCCGATCTCGGCCGCGCGCAATTGTGACTGAGCTTGCGCTATACGGGCGCTCGCATTGGCCAGTGTTTTTCGTTAATAACTAAAAAACGAAGCTTCAAACAATATTTTGGTCAAGGAAAAAGTTGTTCAGAATCACCTCAGCTACCCCTTTTTTAAAAACACCGCGCGACTTCCGGGCCACCGTGTATATTCTACACATATGTATACCCAAACCTCTAAATAAAGTAAGTTTTCACAAATATATCCTACATGTAAATACTTCAAAACGGTCGCGCCTCATGGCACTCTTTATATGAGCATTGTCGTACATGGGTCATTCCACGCCAAATCGATCACTTTTGGACGTCACCATCGGCGATTTTGTTCTAAATGAAATATGTTGTAGTCCATATGGAATTAGGGAGGGTTTAAGTCATAATTTTTGCGGTTGACAATTTGTTTAGAAAATACAGGCCTTCAAAGTTTGTAATATTTGCCATTTTTGCGAAAACGGGCTGTTTTTAGGAATTTTTATCTCCGGAACTGTTAGTTCGATTGAGCTACTTTTTTTTAGTTTTATTCACAAAGGATTGGCCTATTATAAAATAATTTTTTCAACCTCGGTAATTAACTTTATAATGTCGAAAAATATAAACAAATTCTTTTTTTGCGTTTTTTTCGATGATGGGGCGCAACAAAAAAATTTAAAAAAATATATGTCCATATTCCTTGAAGTTTCCTCTTCAAAATGAGACTTTCAAAATGATGGTCAAGTGAAAATTGGCTTCACAATGAGCTGAAAAAGGAGCGGCGTACCCCCGTTTCAGGTAGGTGAGTCGTGCGCTCGGGAGCGAGACCGCTATTCTAACCAAACCTTACCAAACCTAACCGGCCATATAGCGGTCCAGCTCCCGAGCGCACGACTCGCCTACCTCAAACGGGGGTACGCCGCTCCTTTTTCAGCTCATTGTGAAGCCAATTTTCACTTGACCATCATTTTAAAAGTCTCATTTTGAAGAGGAAACTTCAAGGAATATGGACATATTTTTTTTAATTTTTTTGTTGCGCCCCATCATTGAAAAAAACGCAAAAAAAGAATTTGTTTATATTTTTCGACATTATAAAGTTAATTACCGAGGTTGAAAAAATTATTTTATAATAGCCCAATCCTTTGTGAATAAAACTAAAAAAAAGTAGCTCAATCGAACTAACAGTTCCGGAGATAAAAATTCTTAAAAACAGCCCGTTTTCGCAAAAATGGCAAATTTTACAAACTTTGAAGGCCTGTATTTTCTAAACAAATTGTCAACCGCAAAAATGATGACTTAAACCCCCCCTAATTCCATATGGACTACAACATATTTCATTTAGAACAAAATCGCCGATGGTGACGTCCAAAAGTGATCGATTTGGCGTGGAATGACCCATGTACGACAATGCTCATATAAAGAGTGCCATGAGGCGCGACCGTTTTGAAGTATTTACATGTAGGATATATTTGTGAAAACTTACTTTATTTAGAGGTTTGGGTATACATATGTGTAGAATATACACGGTGGCCCGGAAGTCGCGCGGTGTTTTTAAAAAAGGGGTAGCTGAGGTGATTCTGAACAACTTTTTCCTTGACCAAAATATTGTTTGAAGCTTCGTTTTTTAGTTATTAACGAAAAACACTGGCCAATGCGAGCGCCCGTATAGCGCAAGCTCAGTCACAATTGCGCGCGGCCGAGATCGGGTGCATCGAGGGGCAACGTACGGCAAATATTACAATCGTCTTACATTAAGAATAATGTGTAATTCTTCGTTATTCATCAATAACAATTTAATTAACAAGTCGTTTAATAACTGTTCCATACTTTTATTCGTTTTCCGAAACGAATAAAGTGTTTTATTAATTATGAAAAAAGTGTTTGGCAGATTAATGTTAGAAAAGGGTAGTTAAATAAACTTATCCATTCGACCGCGAATTTACCTGCATCGACGGTGTCTTGCTATATGGTCATTGTACCGACCCTGATCTATTTTTACAATTTAAATGCCACGTCCCGGCGATCGATACGATCTGATTCGCACTTGTTTCCACACGCACAGGACACGCACTTACGAACATTACGCAAGTTAATGTGTGTGTCCTGTGCGTGTGGAAACAAGTGCGAATCAGATCGTATCGATCGCCGGGACGTGGCATTTAAATTGTAAAAATAGATCAGGGTCGGTACAATGACCATATAGCAAGACACCGTCGATGCAGGTAAATTCGCGGTCGAATGGATAAGTTTATTTAACTACCCTTTTCTAACATTAATCATCCAAACACTTTTTTCATAATTAATAAAACACTTTATTCGTTTCGGAAAACGAATAAAAGTATGGAACAGTTATTAAACGACTTGTTAATTAAATTGTTATTGATGAATAACGAAGAATTACACATTATTCTTAATGTAAGACGATTGTAATATTTGCCGTACGTTGCCCCTCGATGCACCCGATCTCGGCCGCGCGCAATTGTGACTGAGCTTGCGCTATACGGGCGCTCGCATTGGCCAGTGTTTTTCGTTAATAACTAAAAAACGAAGCTTCAAACAATATTTTGGTCAAGGAAAAAGTTGTTCAGAATCACCTCAGCTACCCCTTTTTTAAAAACACCGCGCGACTTCCGGGCCACCGTGTATATTCTACACATATGTATACCCAAACCTCTAAATAAAGTAAGTTTTCACAAATATATCCTACATGTAAATACTTCAAAACGGTCGCGCCTCATGGCACTCTTTATATGAGCATTGTCGTACATGGGTCATTCCACGCCAAATCGATCACTTTTGGACGTCACCATCGGCGATTTTGTTCTAAATGAAATATGTTGTAGTCCATATGGAATTAGGGGGGGTTTAAGTCATCATTTTTGCGGTTGACAATTTGTTTAGAAAATACAGGCCTTCAAAGTTTGTAAAATTTGCCATTTTTGCGAAAACGGGCTGTTTTTAAGAATTTTTATCTCCGGAACTGTTAGTTCGATTGAGCTACTTTTTTTTAGTTTTATTCACAAAGGATTGGGCTATTATAAAATAATTTTTTCAACCTCGGTAATTAACTTTATAATGTCGAAAAATATAAACAAATTCTTTTTTTGCGTTTTTTTCAATGATGGGGCGCAACAAAAAAATTAAAAAAAATATGTCCATATTCCTTGAAGTTTCCTCTTCAAAATGAGACTTTTAAAATGATGGTCAAGTGAAAATTGGCTTCACAATGAGCTGAAAAAGGAGCGGCGTACCCCCGTTTGAGGTAGGCGAGTCGTGCGCTCGGGAGCTGGACCGCTATATGGCCGGTTAGGTTTGGTAAGGTTTGGTTAGAATAGCGGTCTCGCTCCCGAGCGCACGACTCACCTACCTGAAACGGGGGTACGCCGCTCCTTTTTCAGCTCATTGTGAAGCCAATTTTCACTTGACCATCATTTTGAAAGTCTCATTTTGAAGAGGAAACTTCAAGGAATATGGACATATATTTTTTTAAATTTTTTTGTTGCGCCCCATCATCGAAAAAAACGCAAAAAAAGAATTTGTTTATATTTTTCGACATTATAAAGTTAATTACCGAGGTTGAAAAAATTATTTTATAATAGGCCAATCCTTTGTGAATAAAACTAAAAAAAAGTAGCTCAATCGAACTAACAGTTCCGGAGATAAAAATTCCTAAAAACAGCCCGTTTTCGCAAAAATGGCAAATATTACAAACTTTGAAGGCCTGTATTTTCTAAACAAATTGTCAACCGCAAAAATTATGACTTAAACCCTCCCTAATTCCATATGGACTACAACATATTTCATTTAGAACAAAATCGCCGATGGTGACGTCCAAAAGTGATCGATTTGGCGTGGAATGACCCACATATTATTTTCGGACCAATATAATCTAATGTCTGCCATTTGTATGATCCCCTAAATTAATAATATACCGATAAAACCCTTCATTTCGCTTATGGTAACGGTTACCCAGCAGCTCTGATGTCTTTTTGTTCTTTACCAATGTCACCTTGCATAGCATATTTATTTGTTTCATTAACCATAAGTCGAATTATGCTATTGGTCACAAATAGTTTATATATTTCCAACGGATCATCGCAATTAATATTTTGTATTAGAAGCACCGTGTTTTGCCCACGCCCATGTTCTATCACTTCTGTTTCTGTTTCTGTTCTCTGAATCGGTTGTCATTCTTTATCTTAGAATGGCACATTCGTACACAAATGTAAATGTGAAAGTGCAATGCATGTATTGTCAATATTGTATTCTTCGGCTAATGTACTGTTACGTATGAATAACAGTCTCTATACGCTGCTCTTGCATGTGTCATTCAAGCTTGCGTAAGAAGGGAAGACGCCCCAAGATTCCTGGCGCCATTGTGTACAAATAATAGGGCCCCTAATGTCGACTAGCTGCATCGTGACCGATTAGGTGCATGGGTGACCCGACGAAGACTCCGCGGTCTTACCATATATGGAAAGCTCTAACGAGCCCCCTCCATACATTTTAGGACTATATAAACCCTTTGATTTTGATCATCTTTGGTTCACAACTACATAGTTACGCGCATAATCACGTCGCGTCATGCATGTTCAGAGTCGGTTGCATTCAGTCAGAATTGGTCTTAGGGCACCATTCAGATCCAGTTAACCCGTTAGAATCCGCAAAGTCCGGTTGAAGTTATTTCGGCATACTATTGTAACCGTTGTCAAACCCAGCATCGCCAGTGCGTCAACACCGTCCAGCTTTAGGTAATAACTTACACATTATACAATCATATCGCGACAATTACATTTGTACTACAACTGATTTGCAATATATATAAATTGTTCACCATTAAATCGAGTAGATTCGTCAGAATCTATCTTTACTCCATAATCCTTCATATTAGTAGTAACGTTCCCTGGTGGGAGGTTATCGGTTGATGGTTGGAAGCAGGGTGAGGAGAAATAAGGGATTCAGGGAAAGTGCAAAACGGAGGGAAAACGAGCGAAAGGAAGAGTGGAAAAGTAGGGAGATATAGAAGATAAGGAGGACAAGAAATAGGAGTGAAGGGAAAAGAGTCCGCAGAAGGGTAGAAGAATAGTACAAGGAAGAATAGAGGTGGTAGAAAAAGAGGTTAGTTAGAGGGGAGAAAAGTGTTTAGTAGAAGAAAAGCGAAGTGCATCAAGAGCAGAGGAGAGTAAGGGAAGGAGTTGATACAAAGAGAAGGAGAAAAATAGAAAAAAGATAGGAAGATGGTAGGGAAGGGAGAAACAGGCAATCGTGAGAAGAAAGGAGGTTATGGGCAGGAAGTGGCAGGTAAAACAGGACGGGCGGTAAACTTACCGACAGGGAGACGGACGGAGACGGCAGCAGCGGAGTCGGAGAGAGGAGGAGGGGTTAGGACGAGAGCGGGACAGGCAGGGGTGGGGGGAAGCCTGGAGGGATATGTGGTGCGACGGAGGGGACCAGAGGAGGATGAGGAGGAGCAGGAGCGGAGAGGTAGGAAGGCAAGCGAGGGTGGAGGAATGGAGGGACTGGACGTGAAGCAGATATTTATATGTTTACAAGAGGAAATGAGAGGGATGAGAGCAGATATAAAGAAGATGGAGGAAGGGTTCCATGAAAAAGTAAAAAGAGAGATGGAAAAGGTCTTGAGAGCAAAACAGGAGGAATGGGAAGAGGAAATGAAAGAATGGAGGAATAAGGTCGATGAAATGGAAGAGAGAATAAGTAGGATAGAGAGGAAGGAAGAGGAGCAATTAGGAGACAAATGGAAAGAAGACATACAATATATAAAAGGAGAAATGGAGAGAAGTGAAAAGAAGGAGAAAAGAAATAATATAGTAATAAAAGGTCTAGAGGTGAGGGAAAAGCAAGAAAAGGAGATGGTAGAGGACTTCTTAGAGAAAGAAGTTGGGGTAAAGGCGAAGGTGCAGTGGGCGAGAAGGGTTGGAAAGGAGAACCAACGGATTACAGTAGTAAAACTAGAAGGGATAGAAGAGAAGAGAAAAATACTACAGAATAAAAGCAGGCTGAGAGGGACAAATATATATATAGACCAGGAGTTGACAAGGAAAGAAAGGGGTATTCAGAAAGAAATCATGGAGAGAGCCTGGCAGGAAAGGAAGAAGGGAAAAGAGACTAAAATAGTATTTAACAGGTTAAGGATAGATGGAGTATGGATGGAATGGAATAAAAGAAGGGAGAGACAGGATTTTCAGTAAGGGTCTGGGGGGGGGGAACAGAAGGGGAAGGGAGGAAAGACAAACGGAAAGACAGGATGCGGAAGGGAAGGGGAATGGAGGAGGCAGGAAAGCAAAAATTTTATTTTGGAATGTGGCAGGAGTACGCAAGAAAGATAAAAGCTGGTGGACATACTTGAAGAAGTTCGACTGCATAGGTTTAACGGAAACCTGGATGGAACGAGAGGCGTGGGAGAAGATAGAGAGGAAATTACCAAAAGGGTATAGTTGGAAATGTCAGGCTGCAAAAAGAGAAAGTAAAAAGGGAAGAGCCAGTGGAGGGATAATTACTGGAGTTAGGGAAGATTGGAGTATGGAAAAGGAAGGGAAAGAGAGGGAAGGGATGGTCGAGAGAAGGATGAAGGTTGATGGAGAAACATGGAGAATATGGACAATTTATAACAGAGAAAAAGGGAAACAAATGAAACGGACACTACAGGAAGAGATAAAGGAAGAAGAAGAAGGAATACTAGTAATAGGGGGGGATTTTAATGCGCGCATAGGTGAGGAGGGAAGACTGTACACAGGAAAGCCACAGGGCAGAATGACGAAAAGGAAGACAAAGGACAAGGTTAAAAACGGAGAAGGAGAGATACTGATAAGCCTAACAGAAGAAAGGGGATGGTATATCCTGAATGGAAACGTGGAAGGAGACATGGAGGGGGAGTATACGTACATAGGTGCAAGAGGTTCAACAGTAATAGATTATGTGGTGGTGAACACGGAGGGATTGGAGAAAGTAAAGGAATTTAAAGTGGGAGACAGAGTGGAGGCTGACCACCAACCCTTGGAGTTGGAGGTAAAACTAGAGGGATGGCACGAGAGAGGGAGGGAGGAGGAGAGAAGAGAAAGGGACGTGCAGGTATGGGACGTAGAGGGCATACAAGAATATAGAGGACAGATGGAAAACAAGGTGTTCAAAGAGAGGGAGCTGGAAAGGAAATGGGAAGAGCTAAGGGAGGCAGTAAATGGGAGTATTGTAAAAAAAAAGATAAGGAAAAGGCAGTGGAAACTGGGGGAATATTTTTGGTGGGATAGAGAATGCACGAAAGGGAAAAGGAAGGTAGCGAGATGGTACAAGAAGTGGAAAAAGGGGAAGATTTCGAGGGAGACATATATAGAGAAGAAAAAAGACTGGAAGGAGCTATGTAAGAGGAAGGAGAGGGAGAGCAAGGAAAAGGAATTAAACGAGATAAAGGAGGCGAAAACAGAGGCACAAATATGGAGATACATAAATAAAGAACGGAGAAAAGGAAGGGAGGCAGACCACGATATAAAAATAGAAGAATGGGAGAACCACTTTATGAAGCTATTGAATGGATCGAAGGAACGAAGGATAGGGGTGGAGAGAGAGTTAAGAGAGGGGATGGAAGGGGAAGAAGAGATAGCTGAGGAGGAGATAGAACGACAAATAGGAAAAATAAAGAAGAAGAAGGCGGCGGGCACGGATCAAATAGCAGGGGAAGCGTGGCTATACAGCGTAGGGAAGGGGAGAAAAAGGCTAGTGGAAGTGATAAAGGATGTGTGGGAGGGTAGGGGTTTCCCCAAAGAGTGGAGAAAGGCGCAAATAATGCCACTATATAAGAAGGGCGACAGGGAGAGGGCAGAAAATTATAGAGGAATAGCCTTGCTCAACACAGCATACAAAATATATGCGGCAGTGTTAAGTGAGAGATTAAATAAGGAAGTGGAGGGGAAAGGTATGCTGCCAGAAACGCAGAGTGGCTTCAGAGAGGGAAGAAGTACGATGGACAACATCTATGTACTTCAACATACAATAGAGAAGGAAACCCTAAAGACAAAAGGAAGGCTGTTTGCAATGTTCGTGGATATAGCGGCAGCCTTCGACTCGGTGGTAAGGGATAAACTATGGTGGATAATGGAGAAAAGGGGGGTGAGTAAAGGAATTATAGAGAGAATAAAGGAGGTATACCAGGAAACGATAAATATAGTAAAAGATGGGGAGAATGAGTCGAAGCAGTTCTGGACAGGGACGGGAGTGAGGCAGGGATGCCCTCTGAGTCCCACCCTGTTCACGTTGTACATTGCGGACCTAGAAGAGGAGCTAAAAAGGGGCCAAGCAGGAGGGGTAATAATAGGAGAAATAAAATACTGGTCATTGACATATGCGGATGATATGGTCCTGGTGGCAAACAGAGAAGAAGAGATGAAGGAAATGATGAAAAGGCTGGAGAGATTTTTGGAGAAGAAGGACCTCGAAGTGAATGTAAGGAAGACAAAAATGATGGAATTCCGGAAGGGAGGAGGAAGAAGAAAAAAGGTGCGATGGGAGTGGAAAGGGGAGGAGATAGAGACGGTGGACGAATTTGTGTATCTGGGTGTGCGCCTGTATAGGACAGGAAACATGGAAAGGCACATACGAGAGAGGGCGAAAAGAGCAAATGTGGTAGTAAAGCAGATCTGGGGAATAGGGGAAAGAAAATTCAGGGACAGTTTCAAATGGAGGGTATATATGTGGGAATACTTGGTGCTGGGGGTAATGTTATATGGGGTGGAGGTATGGGGATACAAGGAATGGGGAATACTTGAAAGAATACAGATGAAGTATATGAGGTGGATCTTGGGCCTGGACAGGTGCACACCCGGGTACATAGTTTTGGAGGAGACACGGAGAAGGAGAATTAAGATAAGAACAGGTCAGAGAGCCTTCAGATATGAGGAGGAATTGATGAAGGGAAAGAGTAGAGAACTGGTCAGGCAGTACTTAGAGGAAAAGAAAAAAGGAAGATACAGGACGAGGACAGGGGAAGACAGGGAGAAGTACCTGAGGAGAAACGGACAGAGTCAAGAGGCGGTGGAAAGAGAGCAGGCGCGGGGCGTAAGGATGGAAGAGACATTAGGGGAAAGAGATTTAGAAGTACAGAGGCAGGAACAATATATTAATATAAGAGACTCCAGGTACAGCGAAAGATATAAGCATTTAAGGACGGAAGGACTGCCGCAGTACCTGAGGGAGGACGGGGAGAGAGGGAGTCAGAGGTTGATAGCGAGAGCGAGATGCGGATGTATGGAGGAGACAGGCAGGTACTGGATGGAGGAGGAAGAGAGAAGTTGCAAGCTGTGCGAGGAAGGGATGGGAAGTCTAAAGCACTGGGTGGAGGACTGTAGAGGAATGGAGGATTGTAGGGGGATAAGGTTGGAGGAGATAGTAGAGGGACGGAACAGCGAAAAGGCAGTGGAATGGTTGAGAGAGCTAGAGAAAAGAAAAGAGAAGGAGGCGAAAAAATGAGGAGAATCGAGGGGTAGTCGGAACAAGTAAAGTATAAAGTATAAAGTACAAATGAATGAAAATAAATACGGGAGAGATCGGGATAAGTGAAGGAATGGACGTGGGGACGAATGGAGAGTGAATGGGAACAAAAGTGAATAATTAACCAAAGAATGCGTGCAATAGATTAGATTAGAATTCAATTAAGTTAAGTTTAAGTATGTACATAAGAGTTTAAGCCGTAAAAAAGGCATTTTGTAGCCGGAAGGCCAAAATTACAAACAAATAAATAAATAATAATAATAGTAGTAACGTTCCCACAGATAGAACTTAACCGTTCGAGTTGTATCAAACTTTAATTTACATTTATGAGACAAACTAACATTTCCTGCGACTCCCGATTTTGTATCAGGTTCGTTCGCACGTCTGATCCAAACAAGGTAACTACTCCAACCCAGTGACTCCCCGATAAAGTGTCAAATGCTGTCTGTTGGCCAGTCGTCGAATGGAATGGTACATCTTTCTTTACTAGGTTTTTCAGTGGTTTTGCAATTTCAGAAAAGTTACGTATGAATTTACGGTGGTATTCGGGTAGTCCTACGAAGGATTCGAGGTTGGTTGGAATCTTAGGGGCCCGAAAGGTTTTGATTGCTCATAACTTTTTAGGATTTGGGTTGAGTTCGTCGGCTGTCACTACGTGTCCGAGATATTCTAGTTATGGTTTCAGAAATTCGCATATATCTGGTTGGATTTTAAGTTTAAGATCTTGTAGTCTTTTTAGTACGATAGCTAAATTTTGGTTGTGTTCGTGAATTGTTGATCCAAATATTATAATATCGTGTAAATAAACAAAACAGTATTGTCCGAAAGGCATTCGATTGTAATGAAAATGTCCTTGTGGTGTGTAGGCGACTGTGTGTTTCCTTGAGTCTTTGTTCATATGGATTTAGTGGAACCCAGAGGATAAGTCGAAGGCACTAAAGAATTTTGCGACTCCGAGGCGGTCTAGTATCTCATCTGACAAGGAAAGGGCGAGGCCGACGTAACACGGATTTTCCTGAAACTTGCAGTATTTGAAGATGTATCCAAAGTCAATTTGGCAAAGCAGTAGCAAACCCCACTCTCTATACTACCCGAAGGCATAAAAGCGTTGTACCGATCATGAATAAAGTTCTGTTCAGTCTCTCCCATCAAAATCAAATTGTTTTAACCTTGATTTACACCACTAAAAACTAATCTACGGACCACACTAAAGAAATTCAGAATCACTTAAGAAATCAAGTTAAATTAACTAAATTTATTATTAAATACTGTAGTACTAGTATTGTATTGTATGTAACGTGTGTAGTTGTGTGGTTGTAGAGTTAATGTGTGTAACGTTTGTGTGTTCGTTTTGAGTATTGATTAGCTATACGTTTTTTGTTAATGTTAAGAAGTTAGTTTATTTATAAGTTTCTTAGTAACGCTGTTGATAACAGCAAGACTCAGACTGGTACCAGACGTTGAAAGCACAGGATGTAAAGTTACAAATAATTAATAAAAGTTTAATTTAAATCTCTTACAATACTGAACCGAGAAGTAACACTTTACTTCTCCCTCTCTTTTTTATTCAAACGTAAATAATTCCCGTCACATTTGTGTGTCAGTTGGTAACAATTGGCCACAATAATGTGGGAAGCTGCTTCCCCCTCCCTGCGGACTGTGCAGCAGTGGGGAGCTGGCCAGTTGCCAGCCCGAGCCGCGTACCGAAAACAAGGAAAATGGTACAAACTACCGCGCTGGGAGCACGTGGAGCATCTTGGTGATAATCCAAAAGCATTATCTTGAGTATCGCGCGTTGAGTATTGAACGTTGAGTACCGAGCGTCGAGTATCGAGCGTTGAGTATCACGCACTCCGCGTTAACCCTTTGCGGACGGGACGGTTCGAAGCCAACCATATCGTGGAGCCGAACTGCTGTCGCGTATTACGAGCCTGGCTGTGTGGCAGCACGAGAGGCTGGCGAGGGGTATATTACCCAGGAATACGGTTATCAATTTGTTAGTTAAGGTGCGCAGACGAAGCTGATGCGAAATCGGGGAGCCCCAGGAGGGTGAAATGTCGTGAACGAACCCGGTGCGAAACCGGGGAGTCGCTAGGATGAATTTCGCAGACGAACCCGATGCGAAATCGGGGAGCTGCTAGGAGGTTGGTTTATTCACAGACGAACCTGGCGCTTGACCAGGGAGATGTTCGGAGGTTGGTAGACTTACGGACGAACCCGATGCGAAACGGGGAGCCGTAGGACACGGACGAATCTGGTGCAAAACCATGGAGCCGTAGGAAGGGTTAGGTTTCGTGGACGAACCCGATGCGAAATCGGGTCACTAGGGCCACTAGCCACTAAGTTGGAATATGTAGTTTGTTTGTTTGGATAAAGATGTGCGAACAAACCTGATGCGAGATCAGCGTATAATGTTATATTCTGAGTTTCAGTGTAAATACAAATGTTTCTGTCGCGATGAAATAATAAAAAGTTACGCAAGTATTTGCTCGGTGTTGACGCACTGGCGATGCGGGGTCTGAGAGCCGCTATTAGAATATGCCGAAAGAACTTCAACCGGACAAGCGAATTCTAACGGGTTAATCTGTGATTCGAGAGGTGCGCTAAGCCCAATCTCACTGGCTATAACTGATTCTATACAAGCGAGACACGAAGTGACTCTACGCGTCACTATGTTACTCTGAACCAACGAGGGTAGAAACCAAAGGGTTTATATAGTCCCAAAATGCGCGGGAACGCACTGGAACTTTCCATATAAGGAAATTATTCAGGCCCCCTTATTTGTTTACGATAATCGAAAGAATTTTAGGATGTTTCCCTTCTCAGACGCGAGCTCGAAACCGCGGTGAGAGCGACGTATGGAAAATATTCTCCATACGTAACAGGCGACAGTCGTTTGAAATTGCCAACGCACATTTCTGCCTACACGCTATTATTGTTCATAGCACTTCAAGATGCCAAATTTTTGACATATGTACATGCACAGAGTGTCCACAGCATAAATAAAATTGTTAATTTTGTCATTTCTTAAACGGCATATATCTATTCAACAGAGACATGGGGCCACAGCGATGTGTTTACGCTGGGCGCATATATGCGTCTTTCGCACCACGATCTGTAACCTAGTCAAGTGGTCTAGAAAAGATCTGGGAATAAATGTGGAATGTGTCTTGATACCTCATATTATTTTTCACTTGGTTCGGCCGTTCCATAAGCTGTCGATATAATGACCCGCTCCAAAGGTAAAAAGATTTCTGGTTTCCACGTTTAGTAGAAAATCGGCGACAGAACCCAATCACACAGGGCGGCATCGCCCCTTGATGGCGTGTTCTGCGTGCAGTGTGATAGGTTGGGAATGAGAAAACCTCCGACGCGCCATTACCGTTTGCACTACAAGGCCTACGTTCGTTAATGTGCATCTCGTCCTTGAATCCTTTTCTCGATCACGAGGGAATAATACGCCTTGGTGGGCGCCTCCGCCGATGCAATCTCTCCGAGAAGGCCATTCACTCCGTGCTACTCCGCTCGCACTCGATCCTTGCACTTACCATCGCGCAATACCACTCGCGAACACTACATGGGGGATCCTCCTTAATACTAGCATCCTTGCGTGAAGAATACTGGACGTTGCGAGTTCGAACCACAATCCGCGCTAGACTCCACCGCTGTGTGGTTTGCGCGCGCGTAAACGCGACCGTACCCACGGAGCTCATGGGCGCATTGCCGGCCGTCCGCCCGAACCGTACAGCACGCGCTTTCGTGCACATCGGTGTCGATTACGCGGGTCCCATCCTTGTATGCAACGCCTCTGGCCGCGCACAAGGCCTACATCGCACTGTTCGTATGCATGACCACCGTGCAAAGCCGTGCACCCAGAGCTGGTGCACGATTCCGGTTCCGCCGCCTTCATCGCCGCCTTCATCGCCGCCTTCTCTAGCATGTACTCAGACAACGGCACCACATTCTAAGGGGCCGAGCGAGAACGCTCTGGCGACCGAATGCGTAGCTTGGCACGTTACCCCCCGGCCGTGCTCCACTTCGGCGTGTTATGGGAAGCGGGCGTAAAAGGTACCAAGCATAATCTCGAAAGATGCGTCGGACGGCATACCGTGACAATCGACGAAATGACCACACTTCCTCAGGCCTCAGGGCGGGCGGAATGCTCAGACAGTTAGTTTGTAAGAATGTGTGCGTTCAACCTAATGTATACAGGGTGTCCCCGTAACTACCGTAACATCCGGAAATTGGGGGTAGCTGGGGTGATTCTGACCAAAATTTTTCACTTTTTTTACTTTCTGACTTTCCTTTAATGAAACTTTTACTAACGTATTTGTGAGATTTTTCCGATTAAAATAAGGCCAAACACGATATAGTTTGAATTATATTTACTTGTTGATACTGATTAAATACGGACCACAAAGTCAGTATCAAGAAGTAAATCAGCGTCCAATCCCGACAACTCTTGGATACGGACGTGTTTACCTAACTCGCGGTTCCACGAGTGTTTGTGGTGTCATATACAGTGCCTTTAACCCATAAGTGCTATTCCGCGAGTACTCTGATCAAGAAGTGCAGTCTGTACTGTTGCACCAAGTGCAGCACTACCCCAAAAAACTGTTTCCTAAACCACCTGCCTCTGCTGAGTACAGCAGAGAAGGGAAATCAAAGATGATCGCTGAACACAGCAGTCAACCAACCACAAAGGATCAAGGAACAAGCTACGCAACCGTAACTAAAAACTCGATATTCCCCAAAAAAGATCAAGCCATCATAATGGACGCTGATGAAAGGTTCTCGGTAAAAGACTACGTAAACGAGATCTCTAAACAAACATCCCCTAGTAACATTAGATTTGTATCCAGAATCTCTAACAACAGAATATGCGTATACCTTGCTACTGCGGAAATCGCTAATGATTTGATTGAAAAAACCAAAAAGATCTGTCTAGGAAACCACAATATTCTAATAAGACCACTGATTTCACGAGCTAAGAGAATTATCATCTCCAATGTATGCCCCATTATTCCCCACGACTACATACAAAAAATATTCAGAGAACATAACATTAGACTGGAATCAAATATAACCTTTGTTAAAGCCGGAATCAATGAACCTGGGTGTTCTCATATTTTAAGCTTCAGGAGACAGGTTTACATCCACCCTGACGACCTGCATAAAATCCCTGAAACTTTCCAAATTGAATACGAAGACACAAACTACTGGCTTTTCCTATCGACAGACTCTCCCACATGCTTTATCTGTAAAAAGGAAGGACACTTAGCTAAACAGTGCCCGGTTAACCAAAGTCTATCAACACAAGCACCACTCGTTCAAGACCCAAACATTCGGAATACGGAAACACATTCCCCCACCTTACGGCCACGAGTCCCCAGTCTGCGGTCTCCCTCTCCAACAGCCTTACATCCTCTACATTCCCCACTACAGAAGGAACAAGTAACTGGTACCAAGAGGCTTATTTCTTCTTCATCTGGAACTAATACAGACTCCCTCATGGACGAGATCTCGGATTCGGATACTAGCATTGACTCCCTATTCTCTCCGGAAAATAACAAACCCAGAGACAAGGGTGATGCCTCGCTCAAACCCAGAGGATTCAAAAAACCAAAAACCTGCCCGCAATCGTCAGTCAAGGAGAACATCGACAAATTTCTAGCACCAGTGAAAGAAAAAATGATTGACCAGCCCAATAATTTCCCCCTATCCTTCTATACCCTTAGAAGCTTTCTCGATAACGCTATTTCAAGCCCCCTGGCTTCAGAGATTGCCGACAACTACACCAACAACAAAAACGACCTAGCAAAAATGATGAGAAACCTCTACCCCCTCCTAACAGAAAGAAGCATTAAGAACCAATTTACACGGATAATAAAAAAACTAGAAGACACGTCGCAATACCCTAAACCCTCTAACACAGATTCAAACTAATTATAAAAAAAAAAAAAAAAAGCCTCGATGACAATCAACCCAATTATCCAATGGAACGTAAACGGCTTCAGCAGTAGATTCACAAATATAAAACGAATCATTCACGAAAAATCCCCGAATGTACTTTGCCTACAAGAAACTCACTTTAAAAACAATCTCTGTTCAGAATTAAGAGGATTCCAGAAAGTATGGAAAAACAGAACAAATACAAGACATGCCAGTGGCGGTGTAGCTATATACATAAAAAATGCTATCAACTTCAAAGAAATTAGTTTGAACACTAATCTAGAGGCTGTGGCCATGGAGTTCGGTTATGGCGACGGTGGAGAGTGGCGGTCCCCGAATCGTCGGCTGCCCTCTCATGCCTCCCCTACCCTCTGAGGTGGTGGAGGCTCCGGGAGTGAACCACAACGGAGGAAGGGTGATGGGTGTGGGCATACGTGCATGCTGGAATGCATCTGGGATAATCCCAAATGGCAATTTCGGCCAAGATGCGCTGCGCCCACCGCCTGTCACCGCCATGTGAGGAGGAGAGGGTGGAGGGGAGCATGCCACCGGAGTGTGCTCCCTGCTGACACCCCCCTGACGTTCACGAGAACCTCTGACCTCGATAGGACCACACCGGGAGGTCAGAGATGAACGGCCATCGTGTGGAAGATCCGGCCGCGGGACAATCCGCCCCGAATTGGCGGTGCAACGGCTGCATTCCCGCCTTTTCTAGGAGGACAGCCATGACACCGGCGGCCGAAGCGACATCATGCGGAAACCTGGCGGATCCCAACTTGTCCAATTGTTTTGACAGGTCATGGCTGGAAAGCCACGAATCGTGTCCAATTGTCTGACAGGTTATGGTTGAAAGCCAGGAGACTGTATGCCCGGCTGGAAAGTCAGGAAATGGAAAGGAAGGTCAACGAAGAAGGGACGATAAGGTGGTGCCTCACCGCACCGCTGCGCCTCCACCGAAGAGATGCGGTGCCGAACTCCCCCTCTTCGGACTGGAGATACACGGATGCTGGTCAGGCGCACAATCCACCCCGTCCCCAACACGACAAATGCACGGTAGGCGCCTCCGGAATCATCCCGTCGTAGGCCCCCGTCGCACATCACTGGGCACAAACCCCAACACACGGTAGGCGCCTCCGGAATTGCTCCGTTGTAGGCCCCCGTTGCATTCACGCAGAGCCTCCTTTCACGTGAACCCCGTAATCCGCGCCGCGGCAGAAATGCCACGTTGTAGCGTTGAAGCGGGGAATACAATACAGCTATAGGCCAACTGAGGACTCGATCCACAAATAAACCGAGTTCCGAAGGCTCCACACGCACATAATCACCCCTACCGCTCCGCGGCAGAAATGCCGCGTGGAAGCGACGCATAGGAAAGTGCGCATGTGCGAACCATCGAGCAAGGAACAAGAACTAAACCCAGACGCAGAAACACGGCGGACGGTCGTACGATTCACGCGACCATAAACAACGAGAATGGTGATGCGAAGTGAAACTCGCCCGCAGCCCAGGCCTGCTCGCAGGGTTGCATTTCTGCAGGGCGTTGGAAGAACATTTCGTTGGAATGTCTCCCAGCCCGGAGGGAAGCAACCCTCCAAGACCCTCCCCCCTGAGAGCTGCTAGAGGAATAGCTTACCGCAAAACCCAACTAGATATAGGATACAAGTCATAAACCAAGGTGTAAGGTAACGTGCCGAGGGTTGAATGGCCGCAGTGACTTAAAATTTATGCGGTCGCAAACGTTCCCTGCAGGGCACCTGGGGCCACCACTGCAGTATTTTAGTCCCCTTACCCGGATAAGAGGCTCTGTCCGGGTCGACCTAATAATTCCTCTCTTTATACCAATGGGTTAATTAACCGACACCTGGACTGGAAACTTATACGACATTTGGCTACGACACGGAAAACGAGAATGACCCAAACAAGACTGAGTAATGTCAGAAAAAACTGAAGGAACTTACGGTGCAGGGGATGGATACCCCAGTACCGGTCCGAGGGGTGGTGGGCAAGCGGGCCCCCCCGGATCGTCAACCAACGACCGTACAAATTCAAGCAAAAATAATACGACGACGGCAAACACGACACTGACAACGATTTCAATACCTATAAGGAAAGAGGTAACCCCGCCGGGTGGGTTTAGCATAGAGGAAACCCCCGGTAGAAAGGGCGGCATGGAGGAGGAACGGCGGTACTCACCGCTCTTCCCCATCCCCATGCCCCGCACGGCGATCCCTGAGTCAGAAACTGACGAGAGGTCCACGACGACGCGTTCAATCGCCTCGCTCTCCTCTCGAGTCGGGGACGCCTCCACGCTTTCGGGTACGGACACGGAGGATGAGGAGACCGCCCGCGGTCGCAGGGCCCCCCTAGCGGTTAGGTCCCCCCACCACGGAAAAACGAGGAAACTCTCGGAGGACACCTTCCACACCCCAATGGGGAAGCTGCCATACGAGTACGTCTCAACCCACCTTAGAGGTACCTCAGGTGGGATGATGACTCTTGGGACCGGCACAACTCATCAAACAACCTGGACAATGGAACTAGGTAAGACTCCTTCCATCCGACAGGAAGGAACAGGTCTGTCAAACCCGTTCCTTCCCAAAGCAAAGCTTTACAGGAGCCCACCGGGCCCGTCGGCGACTCCTGCTCCCCAGAAGTCTAGCCTCAGGGAGCAAGAACAGACGGAGACACCCAGGATCAACCATCCCATCCCTTCACCCCGCATCACGACGGGGAGCCCGCGGACCCAAGAGAAGTCCCAGAGCAGAGGGATACATGGGGAGGGTGAAGTAGTACCCCCACAAAAAGATCTCATGGGGATTCTACGAGATCTGGAAACTCTAAGGAGCCGGGCGGAAACCTCAGCCAAGACCTTCTTGGAATACGCGAGTGCGAACAAGAATGTCAAGGCCGCAATGAGGAAAGAGTGCGCCCGGACGGTGGCGGCTCTGTCGGCGATGAAGGGAAGAATAGAAGAGGTGAGGAGGGTGCCAACTACGACACCTCCCCCCCTTCTCAAAGGCAGAGAGACAGCCCCGCGCCTCGCCAAGAAGGGAGTGGGTCCCAAAGCGACGAATAACATCGGAACCCAAACAAGCCCCCCGGAGGGCAGAGGGAAAGGTAAAGCCGAACGCATTGGCACCCTCCCGACCTCCACCGCCATAGCGGAAGAGAAACCAAAGGATGCCATGAACCAAAAACGGAAGGTGAGATCCCCCCGGAGGAGGGTGCTTCGAAGAAGCCCCGACCGGAAGCTGCACCCACTTATGCCGCGGTGGCGTCCACCCCCCCGTCGAAGGATATCCTGACCGACTCAGATTACAAGGAGGTCAGGAGGAAACGGAGGAATAGGAAAAGGAGGGATAAAACACCCCCCCCACTGCCAGGGAGCGTCTCGCAACCCCCACGGAAATCCCTCCCTAAGGAGGAACTCACCAACTCTAAACCTCCGAGGGAACCCAAAACGGGGCCGACACCCCGAAGCAAGCCCCCAAGGAGGAGACCCCCGAAGGGTAAGCCGGAGGCCCTCCTCATTAGGGTTAAGGAAGGTGCCTCTTACCTCGAAACAGTTAAAGAGGTTCTACAAAAGGGCAAAACCTGCCTGGCAGGGTCAAGCGGGATTAGAAAAACCCGCGAGGGACATGTTCTCATAGAACTGTCCAAATCAACAAAGGCATACGGGATAGCCGAGTCGCTGAACAAAGCACTCGGGGAAGGCACGTCGGCTGCCCCTCTGCAGGCGAGATCGACCGTCGAAATTCGTCATGTCGACCCCACGGCAGAGGCCACTGAAATTCTAGAAGGGACAGCCCAAATGCTAGCCCTCGATCCTAAAGAACTGCATATGAGGACGATGAGGATGACTCCGGCTGGAACCCAGACGGTGATCCTCGATATGCCGTCCGAGAATATCCCGAACGACCTTAACTCCCGAAGGTTCAGGATCGGGTTTACTATGGTCTCGGCGAGAATACTCCCGAAGGTCGTAAGATGCTTCAGGTGCCACGCCTTGGGGCATACAAGTACAACCTGCAAAACCCTACCACAAGGTAAGGAGAGGTGCAGGAAGTGCGGCTCATCAGAGCACTCCATAAAGGAGTGCACAAAAGAGCCGAAATGTACCCTCTGCGAGGCGCAAGGCCTGGAAGGGAAGAAACTGCGGCATGTGGCCGCATCACTCGCCTGCCCGGAATACCAGAAGGTTGCGCAGGGCCGACGGGGACGAACTCCCCGAAATGCCTAGGCATCTGGTAATCCTCCAGATAAATCTGAACAGATCCCGTCTCGCGCAAGAACTCCTGGTGCAACAAGCATCAGAGTTGAACGCGGACGCGGTGATCATCTCAGAGCCATATAGACAAAGGAGGGAGTGGTGCAATGACTCCACCGGGGACGCGGCCGTGTGGATAACAGGCTTTAACGGTCACATGGCGCGCCCCGTCAGCTACACACCACTCCCCGGCATAGCAGTAGGAATGCTCGAGGATACGATCCTCATAAGCGGCTACTGCTCTCCAAACATCACGCAGACAGAGGTGGAGGAATACCTAGACGACCTACAGGAGATGCTGGGAAACTCCACCTCATGGGGAAGCCGTTTAATTCTGGCGGGCGACTTTAACGCCAAATCCCCGGCCTGGGGAGGTCGCAAGAATGAACGGAGAGGCGCATTACTACTGACCATAACCATCAGAGCGCAACTCGTCCCTGTTCGACCTCGGGGGATGTTCACCTTTTACAGAAATGGTGGGACATCCTTCCCCGACATCATGTCTGTAGACAGAATGACCCTGAGAGGCCTGCAGAAGAGTGAGGTCCTGGACACCTACTCTGCCTCAGACCACCGATATGTTCTTCACACCTTCGAAGAATCGAGGCGTAGCCAACCCCGGGTGGCCTGGAGACCATTCTCGCTCAAGAACGCGAAGCCAGAGGAAATCCTCGAGGCATACGACGTGCTGAGTAGAGAATCCTCGATTCAGAAATTAAAGAGCCCCCCTTCGCTGGGCCCCCCACCTGACAGAGACCCGGATTGCTCTCCGGAGATGATGCAATCCAGACTCGAGAAGGTGTGCGAGAAAACCCTGCGAAGGAAGACGCTTCCGAAAGGCACGAGGAAACCAAACTTCTGGTGGAACGATGAAATCGCCAATCTTAGAATGGCGACGTTCCGAGCCAGAAGAAGGTACCAAAGGGCCAAAAAGAAGGACCATCCAGATACCCCAAACCTCCTTGACCAGTACAGGTCAATAAGGAAGAGTTTGCAGGCCGAAATCTGGAAGAGTAAAGAACAATCGTGGTCTGAATTCTGCGCGATCCTTGACCAGAACCCATGGGCACGACCCTACAGGGCAGTGATGTCAAAATTGAGGAAAGCGAGAGGTATGGTAACCCTCCCGGCGGCAAAGGTAGAGGAGGTGCTCAATGCCCTCTTCACCACCACAAGACCGCCAGAGGAGGTAACCCCATCCCCAGATATCGCCCCAGCACGCGACACCCTGTGCACGACCGTAGTCACCCAGAAGATGGTGACGAAAGCGGCGAAAGCGCTTAAGGTCGGGAAAGCACAAGGGATAGACGCTGTACCGACGGAAGTGGTCAAGCTGATTGCCGAGAAATGGCCGGCTGACCTCGCGACGATGTGTCGCATGACACTGGTCGAGGGAACCCTCCCGCGCACATGGAAGACAGCGCGGGTGATTCTCCTTCCGAAACCCGGAAAGGACCCAACGACTCCATCGGCGTACAGGCCCATCAGCGTATTACCAGCACTTTCGAAGCTCTGGGAATACGTGATGAAGGACGCCCTAGAGGCGCAAATTGGACGCGACCCCTTCCACTGCCGGCAATACGGCTTTAGAAAGGGCGTAGGTACAGTAGAAGCAATAAGGGAGGTTACGCGGTTTGCGGATGCATGCCAAAGTACGGGCAAACTATGTGCGCTCGTTACTACGGACATCAGAAATGCATTCAACCGCCTAGAATGGAGACACACCCTGGCCGAACTTGCCCGGAGAGGAGTCTCCGATGACCTGATAAGGGTCATACGGAACTACTCCGAGGATAGGCGAGCGGTGGTCCATACCCCGGAAAGAACGGTGATTCTGCCGATCTATGCTGGAGTTCCACAAGGTGCAGTGCTTGCACCAATGCTGTGGAACCTGGTATACGATGGTGTCCTGACGCTCGCGAATGGCCTGTGGAATACAGCAGCATTCGCGTATGCGGACGACCTGGCACTCACGATCTCGGCAAGGAACGTGGAAGAACTCCAGTTCCGGATAGACGTCGGTTTGAGGCAGATCCGAGAGTGGTTTACTCATATGAACCTCGAGATCGCCCCCGAAAAAACCGAGATTCTGATACTTGCGGGGAAAAGAATCCACAGGATAATCGACCTGGACTGGGGCGAGTCCTCCTTGAGGACGCAGAGCACTGCGAACTACCTCGGAGTAGTACTCGACAACCAGCGCAACTACAGGCACCACATCGCCAAAACCTGCGCGAGAGCGGAGAAGATGATGGGTGCTCTAGCAGGGCTCCTTCCAAACACCAAGGGCCCAGCTAGGAAATGTAGAATGTTGTACTACAATGTGTGGGAATCGGTGGTCCTGTATGCGTCCCCGATATGGGCGCAGGCAGCGAACACCTGGAAATTCAACGCAACCGCCCTACGTAGAAGCCAGAGAGCGGCTCTGATTCATACCACCACGGCATACCGTACGGTGGCGTATGATGCACTTTGTGTGTTGGCAGGGAGAATGCCAATACACATCAAAGCCGCTGCTCTCTGGAAAATTTATACGGAGAAGACTAATAGCCAGTCCACCGACGGCGAACAGGAGGATCCCGCAGGAGGACCCTCCCACCTCCAAATATACAGGGTGTCTCTTAACTTCTATCCGTCCCGGAAATGAGGGGTAGCTGGGGTGATTCTGAACAACTTTTTCGTTGACCAATATGTGGTTTGCAGCTTCATTTTTAAGTTATTAACGAAAAACACTGGCCAATGAGAGCGCCCGACGGCCGGCCGATGGCGCGCGCTCAGGCACGAACCTATCAGCTGTCACGATGGGGGGGCGTCGAGGGTACCGACGGAAGCGTGCGGCAAATGTTACATCGTCTTAATTAAGAATAATGTGGAATAATTCGTTTATACTTATGAAACTAATAAGTCGTTTAATAACCGTGTTCGATACGTTTATTCATTATCCGAAAGAAATAAACTGTTTTATTACTTATGAAAAAAATATTTTATTTAACAGCACGTTTTTAGGTGGATAAATTATGTTTCAAGAAAAACGATTTGCAGAACTAATGTTAGAAAAAGCTGGTTAAATTTACCCATTCGTCTACGAATTAATCTGGTAAACATTGTGCGAATCCTGACCTAGGCAACGCTCAACAGCTGATGACACCGGCCGGGTCGGTGAACTCACTACACTCACGGTGAATTCACTTCAAGATCACCTCACTTCACGGTCACTATCACTTGCCACTGTGAAATGTGGAAATATTTGAAACCGATTTATTTTTCTTACGTTTAAACATTTCGTAATAGTCTACGTTTTTACGATTCATGTTATCCGTTCGGCTAGCAGAACGACTCTGCCAGCTGAAACGTCGCACTCGCTTCCACACGAACACGCACATGTTCTTTAATTGTGGATAACATTGTAGTGCCGACGCTCACACTGCGACGCACACTACGCAGGGGCCGATGTTGCCCTGTGTGATCGGTATCTGCCGCCGATTTCCACTAAATTTGGAGACAGTGTGTGTGCGTGTGCGTGTGGAAGCGAGTGCGAACGTTTCAGCTGGCAGAGTCGTTCTGCTAACCGAACGAGAAACGTGAATCGTACAAACGCAGAATATTACTAAATGTTTAAACGTAGGAAGAATAAATTGTTTTTAACTATACCCAAATTTCACAGTAGCAAGTGCAAGTGACCGTGAAGTGAAGTTATCGTGAAGTGAAGTGATCGTGCAAGGATACTAACCCAGCCGTAACATCAGCTGTTGAACGTTGCCTGGGTCAGGATTCGCACACGTTAAGCAAGTTAATTCGTGGACGAATGGGTAAGTTTAACTAGCTTTTTCTAACATTAGTTGTGCAAATCGTTTTTCTGAACACATAATTTATCCACCTGAAAACGTGCTGTTAAAAAAATATTTTTTTCATAAGTAATAGAACACGGTTATTAAACGACTTATTAGTTTCATAAGTATAAACGAATTATTCCACATTATTCTTAATTAATACGATGTAACATTTGCCGCACGCTTCCGTCGGTACCCTCGATGCCCCCCCATCGTGACAGCTGATGGGTTCGTGCCTGAGCGCGCGCCATCGGCCGACCGGCGGGCGCTCTCATTGGCCAGTGTTTTTCGTTAATAACTTGAAAATGAAGCTGCAAACCACATATTGGTCAAGGAAAAAGTTGTTCACAATCACCCCAGCTACCCCTCATTTCCGGGACGGATAGAAGTTAAGAGACACCCTGTATAAGGAAAGGATTTGGGAAGAAGCTACCGTCCAGTGGCAGGCCAGATGGGATAGCTTCGACCCGACCAACTGGACCCGGAAGCTGGTCAGTTCAGTCCGAACCTTCGAGCGGAAGTCCCCCGCCCTCTTCCTGGACTTCCATACGATGCAGCTCTTAACAGGGCATGGCTCGTTTGGCAGCTTCAGGAAGAGAATAGGAAGAACGACCAACGAGGACTGCTGGGACTGTGGACATCCGGTGGACAACGCAGACCATGTAGTTTTCCGTTGTGATCGTTGGGCGGAGGAGAGACTCCACCTCACAACCCTCTACGGTGAAAACCTGACGACGACGAACCTGATCACTCAGATCACCTCGTCGCAAGAAGCGTGGAAAGCCTTCCAGAGATTCGCGACCAAGGTGATGAAAACCAGAGAGTCCCAGGAGCGAGAGAGAGAAAAAAGTGGCGACCCCGCATACCCTCCCAGAAGGAGAAGGCGCCGCCCTTTTACAAGACTTTTAACGGACCCCTGAAGACCAACAGGTTTCGTCCTGTAACCAGGGTGTCCAGTTCAACTCAAACCATCTGATCCCGGCAACCTGGTGTTGGTTGACTAATCCCAACACGGAAGGAGCCGCTGCAGCAATGAGGATACTCCGTTACGGAGCCCTCCCCTCGTAGTATTACACAGTATAGGGCCGAGGGGGTGGGTGCGTATCCTATGCGATGGTGCGATAGAGGAGGGGTTTTTAGTGGGTAGTTGCCGCACAACATGTTAGGCAGCAGAGTCCCACATAACCCAGCGTGGCTGGGTATGCATAAAGGCATTTTCCCCTCCTCGAACCAAAACAAAAAAAAAAAAAAAAAGAGGCTGTGGCCATAACTTGTTTTATCCCCAAAAGATTATGTATATGTAACCTTTACTCACCTAACAGTTTCTCATTTACACTAGAAGAACTAGAAGATCTGATATCTCAATTACCAAGACCATTTATAATCGTAGGTGACTTTAACAGTCACAATACCATATGGGGCTCCAAAAGAACCGATTCCCGGGGAAAAATAATAGGGGAAATCCTAAACAACCCTGACATAACGCTAATCAACTCTTCCGAGAGCACCCATTTCAATTACGCAACTGCAGAAGAAAGCATAATAGATTTAACACTCGTATCATCACAGATAGTCGATAGTTTAGAATGGGAAGCTTCCGACGAACGCTATGACAGCGACCACTACCCCATCATGATATACAATCTTGACACCCACAATTCCAATATCAATAACACGTCACCAATCTGGAATTTTAAAAAAGCAAACTGGGACAAATTCCAGAGCGAAATCGACAGGAATATTAACAGCATTGTTCAACCATCTTCCGAAACAAAGGAAAATGTAGACCTGATAGTCAACAGTTTCGTCCAACTTATTCTCCAAAGCACGGATGCTGCAGTGCCAAAATGTAAGATTACCCCTAAACGACAAGTTCCATGGTGGAACCGAGAATGTGAAGAGTCTTTGAGAGAGAGTAAACACGCATTTAATGTGTACAAAAGACACCAAACTATCGAAAACAAAGTTACGCACAACAGAGCTAAAGCTCGGTGCAGAAAAACCTTTAATGAAAGCCAAAGAAAATCCTGGATAGAGTTCACATCTGAACTAAACCAACACTCCCCTCTGCCAATCATCTATAAAAAACTAAGAAGGATAAAAGGAAGAAAGACCTCGACGAACATTCCAAACTTAATCGATCTTAAGGGTAAAATCATACACGATAGTGGAAAAATCGCTGCAGAATTAGCCTCAACATTCGCTGCAAAATCTAGTGACGAAAACTTCTCTGAAGAATTCCTAAAATACAAAAGTAACACCCAAGACCATTTAAGGACAACCTGGCGTTCTATAAACAACAAAGATCCAAAGACACTCAGCATAAACAGTGAAATCACGATCCCGGAAATTCACCTGACACTAAATAAGTGTAAAAACACAAGTCCCGGCCCCGACAGTATCCCAAATATCCTCTTAAAAAAGCTCCCCCCAAAAGGAATCGAGTTCCTATGCAACTTACTAAACATGATATGGTTGGATGAAGTTTTCCCCAAACAGTGGACAGAGGCAACCATCATCCCCATCCCGAAACCCGGCAAGGACAAAAACTATGCAAAAAACTATAGACCAATCGCTTTAACATGCACTATGTGTAAACTACTAGAAAAAATCATCAACAAAAGACTAACTTCATACCTGGAAATAAACAATATCTTGTCACCCGAACAAAGTGGCTTCAGACAACAAAGGTCAACCTTGGATCACCTAATCTCCCTAGAAACATTCCTTTACGAGGCTTTCGCAAATAAACAACATACGATAATAATTAGCTTAGACATAGAAAAAGCATACGAAATGATATGGAAAGAAAAAGTAATCAACATATTAATACAACACAAACTCCAAGGAAAAATCCTAAAATTTATCTATAATTTCATCCACCAAAGGTTCATCCGCGTAAAAGTAAACGGTTGCCTCTCCCCCCTCATTGAAATCCAAAACGGAATACCGCAAGGGTCGGTTCTGAGCGTAACGCTATTTCTATTAGCAATCAACGACATAACTAAGCAAATCGATAATCCAGTCAAATGTGCGCTATTCGCCGACGACTTCACTATGTATTGCAGTGGAAGAAACCCGTCTATTACGCAAAAAGTCCTGCAAGACTCGCTTAACAAGGTATACAAATGGTCAACCACAACTGGTTTTAAATTCTCGAACAACAAATCGGAATTCATAAAAATAACCAAAAAACGGAAAGAATCCGAAAAAATAAAACTCTATATTAATGAGTTCTCTCTCAAAGAAACTCGTGAACTTAAAGTCCTAGGCCTAATTTTTGACAGAAACATGACATGGAAACCTCACATCACAAAGCTAAAAAACGAATGCTCCAAAAGACTAAACCTTCTGAAGACAATAGCTGCCAACAATTGGGGAGCCGACTATACAGTATTGCTGAACACATACAAATCAACCATCCTTACTAAACTAGATTATGCTGCTGTAATTTACGGTACCGGTAATGCAGCGAAAATGTTAGACCCTATTCAAAACTCAGGACTTCGAATCGCCTTAGGAGCATATCGCACGAGCCCAATATCTAGTCTCCAAGTGGAAAGTAATACCTTGCCCCTAGATCTCAGAAGATGGAAACTTACATGCAACTACATTTGTAAATTAATGGCATCCCCCTCTAACCCTGTTCGGAAAACACTCCTAAATAACAAAAACAACATCTTATACAATAAAAGTAGAAGCAAACATCCCCCACTATCAGCCAGGTTTAAAAACATTCTCAAAGATTTAAACACGAAGGTCCCACCAATAATAGGGAGGTCTCCTTTCCTCCCATCACAACTAGTCATCAAGATAAACACCCCTGCTGAGAACGCAACAACCATCACGCATATACACACCAGCAGCAAGACAGTCAATAATTCAAGCATCGGATCAACAAAGATTAATAATACCATAACGAACTATATCCTACCTAACTTGATATCACAGAAATCGAGTCACCTATACACCATATTACTAACCTTGGAGAACCTTGAAATAAATCCTAATATCTCTTACCGCATAACTACGCCGGACCATAACATTATCAAGGAAATTTCAAACCCCTACAATAAATATCCCCTACTAAACATCCTCCAACATCAACTCCTTAAATATAACAATGTAAAATTAGTCGAACCAAACCCTGATAATAGTTTTCCCTTCACCCATCCAAAAGTTACTAACATCAACGTTCAAGAATCTCCGATCCCAGCTCAAGACGCCCAGAAACATTTCTCTAAATCAATCTACGACAAATGGAACGAACAGTGGCTTAATGGAAAACGTACCAAACTCCACGAAGTAAGAGAAAATATCACGACCAAAAACCCAGCCCTTTCTCTGCCTAGGCGAAACCAAATTGTACTAACAAGATTAAGAATAGGCCACTGCAAATTGACGCATGATCATTTATTATTAAAAACGGACCCACCACTGTGCAATAGATGCAATGAACTGGTATCAATAAAACATATAATGCAGGAATGTCCCTCCACAAAGACATTACGTGAAACATTAAAACTTCCCCCAGATATCAAAATCAGTCTAAACGGCAATAAATTCGGAAAAAATATAATCAATTTCTTGGAACAAATCGACTTATTAAAAAAAATTTAATCTACCGATGTAAGAAAGCGTAACGACTATCATTCTGTAATCACTCTGTCTATCACTAACAAAACATGTATGCACATATGTACAGTCTGTAAAAAACCATATATTGTACAAGACCCAATGTTCAACAAACGTGGTCGCTAATGACTTACACAAGCCGATGCGACCTTAAATAAATAAATTAAAAAAAAAAAAAAAAAAGAAGTAAATATAATTCAAACTATATCGCGTTTGGTCTCATTTTAATCAGAAAAATCTCACAGATACATTGGTAAAAGTTACATGTAGAAAAATTAATAAATAAAAAAGTTTCATCGTTGAATTAGTATTAGTCACGCCGATACTCCGGTTCGGATGATATTAGATATTACGTTTCCTCTTCGAGCGTCCCTATAACCAGGGGGATTCCCCCGCGTGGAGGAGATAGTTCATTTCTCCAGCCAATCTTTTCTTGTATTTTCCTCATCACACTATTGTCCGAAACTTTCCCATGACCATTCATACATGTGTACAAGACTGACTAGTCAATTGTGAACAGTTTGAAAAATTGTTTGCAGAAAATCTTTCATCAGAAGATGAAATAAGTGTTTTGAACAATTTTTCAACAACAAACCAGGGTGTACAGCACGATAATTCATGAAATACAATATCGTCTCCTACACATTCCATTCAACATCCAACACAAGTTTATATACAGGGTGTCCCGTAACTGGTGGTACAAGCGGGCAGTGGCTGATTCTACATGAAAAACTGAGTCGAAAATGTAGAATAAAATTTTTTCATATGATGCTTTGTTTTCGAGAAAAACAGGTTTGAATATTTGTCGAGTACGCGTGCACTTGGTCTAGAATCGACTTAACGGACTTCGCTGTAAACTATCTCTGTCCCCTCTTGTAAACATATTCAGTGTTTTTTCAGTGTTCAGGGCACCACCGCACTACAGTCGCGAAGTAAGACCGTTTTTAAATGAAAAGTTTCGGTGCTAGATCGGCCGCAGTGGCAAAATTCCTTGGCCGCCACGATCTCCCGATTTGTCACCATTGGATTTTTATTTGTGGGGACACGTTAAGTATGTTGTGTACAGTGAAGAGATAACAAATCTTGAACAATTAAAACAAAAAATTATTACGGCGTTTGAACAATTAAAGTTACATAATGGAACGTTAGAACACGTTCGTGGGAATTTGATAAGACGAGCACAATTATGTATGCAGCCACGTGGAAATCACTTCCAGCAATTTTTTAACTGAGCAAATTCCTAAAAAGTAATTATTTCTAATGTTGTGGCCTTGACCGCCGATCTATTCTATGTATACAAACATTGAATATGTTTACAAGAGGGGGCAGAGATAGTTTACAGCGAAGTCCGTTAAGTCGAATCTAGACAAAGTGCACCCGTACTCGACAAATATTCAAACCTTTTTTTTTTTTTTTTAAACTTTATCTGTTCCCTCGGCGGTCCGGCTGCGGTCACCCTATTGAGGTTCTCAAGGAGCCGAGGACCGCCGAGTACTGTCTTTTACTGGGCATTACCCTACATCCAGCCAGGGGGGCTACCCCCGGTCATGGTTCAAGGCCCGTATCCCACCCCACCGTATGCACAAACCCACGTATGTAGGCCAGCACATACAGGGTCTACCACGTATCTTGGAACCCATGCGCGCGCAAACTTGAGTAAATTGCAACGTCGCAATGAATCGATGCAGGCGTCATCTATGAACTGCTGGTGAAGGTTAAAGTCTTGTAGGGGACGCAAGGTTTGGCAAGATTGGAGAGGGGATTGTAAGAATCAACTGGATTGTAAGAAGGGGTAAACACAAATTCAGGCGCGATCGGCAGAGACCGCATTGAAGTTGGACAAAAAAGTTTCCAGCGGCTCAGCAGCTATGGCTATGTCCGGCAGGAATCGAAATCTCGGCTCAAGCATTTGGATTCGGGCTACAACATGAACAAGCCGTCCGACTTCAATGCGGTCTCTGCCGATCGCGCCCGAATTTGTGTTTACCCCTTCTTACAATCCAGTTGATTCTTACAATCCCCTCTCCAATCTTGCCAAATATTGCGTCCCCTACAAGACTTTATACCTTCACCAGCAGTTCATAGATGACGCCTGTATCGATTCATTGCGACGTTGCAATTTACTCAAGTTTGCGCGCGCATGGGTTCCGAGATACGTGGTAGACCCTGTATACAGGGTGAACTTTATAAAGCGTTACAGAAGTATATCTCAAAAAATATTGATTATATGCAAAAATGTTTCAGATGAAAGTTGTTCAGTACAGAGGGGGACATCATGTGGTGGGACTTTTATTCTTCCCGGTGGACACGCCAAGGTGAGGTGAAGGTCAACTTTCTTTTTTTAAATGGAATGATATATTTTTTTATCCACCACCAAATAGTGCGTTTCAAGACGAGTTCAATGACCTATGACTCAAGGTCATTCAAGGTCAAACTTGCAGCTCAAAATCCGCATTGGATGAGAACAACGGCGTTTCAATATCCATGGACCCTGAACGTTTGGTGCGGCATTATCGAAAATTTTGACATTGGCCCTCACTTTTTCGAAGGACGTTTAACTGGGCAAGTTTATGTTAACTTCCTACACAATGTACTACCCCAATTATGTGAAGAAGTACCTTTAAATAAAAGACGCGTTATGTGGATGCAACATGACGGTGCGCCTCCGCACTATGCACTATGCTCTCGAACAGCAATGAATGAAATCTTTGCAGAAAAGTGGATAGGTCGAGGAGGTCCTATTGGTGTTAAAGGTACTTCTTCACATAATTGGGGTAGTACATTGTGTAGGAAGATAACATAAACGTGCCCAGTTAAACTTCCTTCGAAAAAGTTCGGGCCAATGACAAAATTTTCGATAATGCCACACCAAACCTTCAGGGTCCATGGATATTGAAACGCCGTTGTTCTCATCCAATGCGGATTTTGAGCTGCAAGTTTGACCTTGAATGACCTTGAGTCCTAGGTCATTGAACTCGCCTTGAAACGCACTATTTGATGGTGGATAAAAAAAATATATTATTCCATTTAAAAAAAAGAAATTTGACCTTCACCTGACCTTGGAGTGTTCACCGGGAAGAATAAAAGTCCCACCACATGATGTCCCCCTCGGTACTGAACAACTTTCATTTGAAACATTTTTGCGTATAATCAATATTTTTGGAGATATTCGGCTGTAACGCTTTATAAGGTTCACCCTGTATATCAGTGCATTGAAGCAAGGAGACCTCCCGTTCTACTGTACGATCCTCCCTGTCTGTGTTAAGACGCTAACGCGATGGATTATAGGAGGAGGAGAGAGGGTGACATAACTTGCTCCCGTCGTTTACCGGCGTAGTCCGCATGTATTATTTACATTCGCAATTCTCCTGCACGGCTGCATTGCGCATTATGCATTTATATAAGTTGCGCCGTGCGCCATACGGGCAACGTATTTTTTAATATATTGTTCAACGGTAGAACCTTATATTATACCTATGTACGTTTGCTATGCCAGTACTCTGTATTATATCTAGTTTTATCTAATTCTATCTAATTATATTATATTTGATTTAGGAATCTAGCAGCGTTTACAATTATATTATACTTATGTTGTATTACAATGTAATACAATGCTATGCTAATACTGTATATTACTTCTAGTTTTATCTAGTTATATCTGATTGTATTTGGTTTTAAATCTAGCAAAAACGTTTACAATTATATTATAATTATGTTATGCTATATTATTCTATACCTATGTATGTATACTGTGCTCGTACTATATGTCTAATTATGTCTCCGCGGGGTGCGGACGCCTGCGGTTTCTCTGTGTCTCTCTATCAATTCCTTCGTAAGCATTATGTGTACGGTCAGTTTTCTTAGTTTTTCCCAATGCTCCTTGGAGTTCGTGGCCCAACGAATAAGATGTGACGGTTCGTCACTCCATAGTTGAACTTCCATTATTTTCGCCCTTTCCTGGGTCCACGCGGGGCATTGAAAGAGCGTGTGGTACGCGCCGTCCGTCGTCGCCGTACATAGCCAACAGTTCGCTCTTAATTCCCTGCCGATTTTGTGCAGATGTTTTCCAAAACATCCGTGGTCTGTCAGTATTTGCGTGGTGTGGAAACACAGCCTTTCTGTTCTTCCAATCTAGAATATTGGGGACTAATTGGTGTGTCCATATCCTATGCGCCCCATTGTCCCATGCATTTTTGTAGGTATTCGTGATATGGTGACTTGGCGCAAGAGGTCCAGGTCTTCTCTGATTATCGTCCCTAGCTCGTCTTGTGTCGCGCCTTTCATCGCGCGGTATGTAAAGTTTCTTTTTCGTATCTCGAGCGCCATGGGTAAAGTTCCCGTGAGAACATCGAGAGCTGCGGCGGATACCGTTTTGTACGCCGATACAATACGTACTGCGATATTCCTTTGTATTGCCGTCACTTCGGTTCTGGCCCAGCCATGTCGCATTTTATGCGCAAAAATGGGGGCCGCATACAGCAAGACAGCGCGTGGCGTGTTCATAATCAACTTGCGTGTTGGAGGGGAAGGTCCTCTCGTTCTCGTCATTAACTTGCAGAGCACTCCAACCATTCCGCTCGCCCGTCGGCACGCATCACCGACATGCATTCTAAACGTGAAGGCCTCGTCACTGTGACACCCAGATATTTAATCTGTCGTGTGAGGCCGACTTCCGCCTCACCGAGGCGAACGGAGTCGATGCGCTGGCCTCTAAGGCTGTGGTCAGCATGGCTCCGATATCGGTCGATTCGACAGACGACCGGCACGCCGGCCAAACTCGGCCGACGCGTGCAGACGTGTTGGTATGCACGTGCGTGAGCCATTGATTTCGTCCGACAAACAGTAGAGTACAATTTGCTTCTCAAAGACGAAAGAAACTATTTTCTGACTTAACCCTTTTAGTGCCAGGCGAAAAAGAGGTGCCTATGCGAGAATAACCTGCTGAATTTCACGGTTTTACTAGGGTTTGGGAAAATGGTCATAAAAACCAAACAAGAAACAATATTTACACGATTCAAAAAGCAGTATATTAAGGACGAAATAGAGAACAAAACAATGACACTAGTTTTTCTATATTCATTGAAAATTATATAAATAACAAAGGTATAAAAGATCATAAAGAAAGTAAAAGTCCAGTTCTCTCTTACAAAACGCATTTGCACATACAAAAAGTCATCTTTTCATCATAATTTCATATAGACCATTTATTACAAAGTATACAGGGTATTTCACCTAACTTGACGAATTCAACGAGGTGCAATATGTTGACCTTCACGTGACCTTTAGCCAGCTCGATCGCCGGATCTTACGCCACCGGATTTCTTTCTGTGGGGACATCTAAAAAATAAAGTTTACAATGATGTTCCCACATCAGCAGAAAACATGCGACAAAGGGTTCTACATGAATGTAGATCAATTACTGTAGACGAACTTAAAAATGTACAGCAAGAATTTATTTACCGCCTCCAAAAATGTATCCAGGTTCATGGTGCACATTTTAAACACCTTCTAAAATAAAGATTTAACTTAAGACTGTTTCAATGAAATTGAAATTCCTTCATTTACCGTCCCCGAACACGTACTGAAGTTACTGACAAACATTTCATAATTTCCTCGCTAAAGGTCACGTGAAGGTCAACATATTGCACCTCGTTGAATTCGTTTTTTTACAAGCTATAAGACTGTTGTACTAAAAATATGCAGTCCCATTTAAAAAAAATACGATGACCTTGAAATCTCGAAAAAAATGACCTTGAGAAAAAAATCGGCCCATCACCGTATTGGCCCCTTCGAACAGAATATCTTCTCCCCCTGACATTTTTTTCTATCATACAAAATAAGCGATATATTTAAGGTGGTCAAGTTAGGTGAAATACCCTGTATACTTTGCATTTCCGATATATTTTGTAACAAGATAAATAATATTACATAGCAAACATAAAAAATAACTCGAAGGTACAGTATTCCCTCGATAGAAGCGAAAGCCTCGGGACTGAACGTTCGCTTCTATCGTGTTGTTCCTACGTTGTTTGAAATTTGCCGACAGCGTCGAACGTAGAAAAGGACAGCGAGGATAAAGGACCGCGCAGCCAAGAGGCAAAACTATTGGAAATGGGTTTATTAAATAACTCTTTCTCGTTTGGTGATTTTAATATATACTTTATTAACCACGCACTGAGAGTGACTTCCTTGCTGTTGCAATGGTCTGAAGGAACTAAACAGCATCCAAATTAACGGACAGACCCGATGCCCTAAACCATCGACGACTACTCTCGGTTGTGTGCGGGGCCCTATCGCTTCTTATATAAACAATAGATAAAACCTTATAGCCAGAGCTGAGAAGCGACTGTATAGGGTATCCCCTTGCACACGATTATGAAAGATTAATTTTTGTATCGATTTTCAATAAGAAAATCTAACACGCCCCCTCAAAAATTAATCGGTATATTATCAACTTATAACCCATTTATACTTAGAAAAGAATACCACTCTCAATGCGTCTTCTGGGATTACATGTGGTCCAACATTTGTTGCTAAGAGTTAAGGAAACCAGGAAAAACTTAACCAGACCACTTCATGCTTGCATAAACATACAATACTAAATAATACAAATTATTTCAGATACATTTTCATTCTGAAATCCGTGAACTTTGGCGTTGGCAATGGTTTTGTCAGAGTATCTGCCAATTGTTGACCTGTAGGCATATAGATCAATTATACAATATCTTTCCCTACTTGTTCTCTGCAAAAATGATACTTAATATCAATATGCTTTGTTCTTTTGTGGCTGGTAGGATTATTCGCAATACTAATGCAACCATTGTTATCCTCAAAGATTTCTATTGGTTCTGAAATCTTAAAATTTATACTAATTGCCAATGATCTCAACCACAAAGCTTCCCTAACGGCTTCAAAGAGAGCCATGTATTCTGCCTCCGTTGACGAGGCCGCAACAGATAATTGCCTCTTCGTATTCCAACTAATAGTACATTTACCAAATAATTGAAATACATACCCTGTTGTACTTTTCCTATCAATTTCATTACTACCCCAATCTGAGTCAACATACCCGATCAAAGAATTTTTGTTATCACTTTTTGCATACGTTAATTTCAAATTTATGGAGCCTTTCAAATATTGTAGAACCCTTTTTAGACTAATCCAAAGTTCTTTATTATTTTTATTCGTGAATCTACTTAAAATATTCACTGCTAAACTTAAGTCTGGCCTTGTACACACCATTAAGTACATCAAACATCCAATGAGACTGCGACATGGAGCATTATACATCTCATCTGAATTCAGTGCTGCATAGTTTAATTTAACCTCCATTGGTGTGCTTGCAATTTGACAATCTTGTATATTGAATTTATTTAAAACTGTACTAATATATGCACTCTGATCGAGAGTTATTTCATCTTTACTTCTTGTGATTCTAATTCCCAAGAAAAGCTTTATCTCTTTTAAATCAACCATTGAAAAACGATTCATTAGATAAGATTTCAATTTATTCATTATTTTAATATGTGCAGTAATTATTACCAGATCGTCAACATACAATATGATGTATATATTTTTATTAATGTCTCCTTTATCTAAAATATAAAGACACGGATCTACTGCTGAACTTTTGAAACCCAATTCTTTGAGAGTTTGATCAAATACTTCATTCCAGCACCTTGCTGCTTGTTTCAATCCGTACAGGGATTTGTTCAATTTACAAACTAGATTCTTTTCATTCTTAATACCATCTGGAACCCTCATGTAAATTTCCTCTTTTAATTTACCGTTTAAGCAAGCCGTTTTTACATCCATATGATGTATTAATAACTCAAATTGATTTGCAAAGGCTATTAAGAATCTAAAACTTGCAATTCTTGCTACTGGGGCAAAAGTTTCATTGTAATCTAGTAAATATTCTTGACTAAATCCTTTAGCTACTAATCGAGCTTTGTACTTTATTGGATTCCCAAATTCCAATCATTCTTAACCCCTTGGGTACGGATTTATTTGAGAAAATATTTGCATGTGGAACGGAAATAATTTTTGGTTGCTTGGAGTAGTATGTAAAGGCAGTACATTTTACGTAAGAATGTATTTATTTCTAAAATATTGGTGACATATGTAGTATTAAGATGTCTTCAACTAATTAGAATTGCAAAACAAAAATAAATTAATAACAACAAAATAAAACTAAATGAAATAAATTCAAGTTATAAAAAAAAAACAATTACTAATAATTATGCAGAGTGTGATATTTTTCAAAGCAAGTAGGTAAATGCAGTGCTACTTTGCATTGTTTGCACTGCCACGTAGTCTCTTTCCTAATATTATGCTTATAACAAACACGGCACCTTTTTCCAGGAAAAAAAAAAATGACTGATACAAGCAACAATGAAAAGAACAGAATTGTACCTAACCTCAAATAACGCTTTAGACACGTCATCCGTTGCTAGGGAAACCAAGTGAATGACGTATCTCAGATGTCAAATGTACCTAAAAGTTTAATTTTTGGTTTGACGTCTAAAGGTGCGTCCAGACTTGTTGCGTACTTCTGTTACTGACGCCGGTGACGTCAGTTTTTGGTAACGAGATGTGGGTTTGGACGTATTTCTATTCATTTGCACGTAAAAGTCCGTCCACATTTGTTACCGAACCGGGATTTGTTACCTAGTCAAGTGGTTTAGAAAAGGTCTGGGAAGAAATGTGAAGTGGTTTTTGGTACCTCATAGTGTTACGTTTTACTTGGTTCGGCCGTTCCATGCGCTGTCGGTATTTTGACCCGCTCCAAAGGAGGTACTTGAGTCGCTCTTGAATAGTTATAGCTTTCTTTAGATTTGTATCTTTTCTGGCTGCCTTTGGCCGGATTGGGTTGACTAAAGTTGATAATTCTAGTATAATAATAATTTCTAAGTCGTATATAATAAATCTTCATTATTTATAAAAATATAAAATACTTATAAAAATATTTTACGAAGAACTTTTTGTTCATATATTTCCGCTGTTACGTTATGGTGTTGATAGGTCTTAATATACAGGGTCCGGCGGAGTCTTTCTGACCGCGTTTAATGGGGGGTTGGTGGGGTGATTCTGAACAACTTTTTCCTTTACCAAAATGTTGGTTAAAGCTTTGTTTTTGAGTTATTAACGAAAAACCCTGGCCAATGAGAGCGCTCGGGCGCGTGGCCGTCAACGGATCTCAACCTCGGTCGTGGTCGTCTTAAATAAGAATAATGTGGAATTATTCGTTATTCATGAATAACAAATAAACTAATAAGTGTTTGATACGTTTATTCGTTATTCGAAAGAAATAAAGTATTTTATTACTTATGAATTATTTTTTGTTTAACAGCACGTTTTCCGATGGATAAATTGTGTTTTAAGAAAAACGATTTGGATAAATAATGTTCGAAAAAGCTAGTTAAACTTACCAATTCGTCCACAAATTAACCTGCTCCGAAGGAAGTAGGTCCTTGACACTGGGTCATTGTGTCGATCCTGACCTTCCACAACATCTGATGCTACAGCCGTGTCGGTGCACGGTCACTTTTCTAGCCCGGTCACTTCACTTAACAGTCACTTTCACTTTTTGGAACGATTTATCCTTCCTGCGTTTAAAAAATTGTGGCTCCGAAAGGCACCCAATGCAATTGTGGCACCCAATACAAACATTTGGTTGTACTCCTGGTTTGAACGATACATCTTGCTCGTACGAATAGTCGAATGACTCTGCTAGCTTAAGCGTTTCTTAGGTTCTACATAGATGAACATTCGTTAAGGAAGGGATATTGTTATAATAGAATGCAGAGGAAATGTTTCTTACTGGAACGCCTAAGTGGCTAGCAGTTTTGGCGTCAACCTCCACTACACGAAAGAATACCCATGCGCTCTAGGGGGTCGCATGGTTTTCGTAACTACGAACCTCGATTGCGAAGAGAGACCACACACACCAGACAGTGTGGGATTACACTGTTCGAGAAATTTCAATAGAAGCGGAGTTCGTAGTTACGAAAGCCATGCGAACCCCTAGATGGCATGGGTATTCTTTCGTGTAGTGGAGGTTGACGCCAAAACTGCTAGCCACTTAGGCGTTCCAGTAAGAAACATTTCCTCTGCATTCTATTATAACAATATCCCTTCCTTAACGAATGTTCATCTATGTAGAACCTAAGAAACGCTTAAGCTAGCAGAGTCATTCGACTATTCGTACGAGCAAGATGTATCGTTCAAACCAGGCGTACAACCAAATGTTTGTATTGGGTGCCACAATTGCATTGGGTGCCTTTCGGAGCCACAATTTTTTAAACGCAGGAAGGATAAATCGTTCCAAAAAGTGAAAATGACTGTTAAGTGAAGTGACCGTGCTAGAAAAGTGACCGTGCAAGAAAAGTGACCGTGCACCGATACGGCTGTAGCATCAGATGTTGTGGAAGGTCAGGATCGACACAATGACCCAGTGTCAATAACCCACTGCCGTTGGAGCAGGTTAATACGTGGACGAATTGGTAAGTTTAACTTTTTCTAACATTATTTATCCAAATAGTTTTTCTTAAAACACAATTTATCCACCTGAAAACGTGCTGTTAAACAAAAAATACTTTATTCCTTTCGGATAAGGAATAAAAGTATCGAACACTTATTAGTTTATTTGTTCTTCATGAATATCGAATAATTCCACATTATTCTTAACTTAAGACGACGTAACATATGCCGCACGCTTCCCTCGATATCCACGCTGTCCCCAGCGCGGTTGAGAGCCACGCGCCCGAGCGCTCTGATTGGCCAGTGTTTTTCGTTAATAACTCAAAAACAAAGCTTTAACCAACATTTTGGTAAAGGAAAAAGTTGTTCAGAATCACCCCACCAACCCCCCATTAAACGCGGTCAGAAAGACTCCGCCGGACCCTGTATAGCAACATCGAATCAACGGTCGACAATGCCATTGTAACTATCGATATCGATAAATAAGTTAGGAGCAAAATTGAAAACCGGATGAGCATACGAAATACATAAAGCTCTATGTATATTGTTTAAGTACCAGTCATAGGTTGTCGAACAAAAGGAAAGTCAGAGCATTGAAATCTTAAAACTGCACTTGGAAGATTCTAAAGGTTATTTATTACGGAGCAGAAAGAACTAGCTATGTCTATTGAATTACGTACGACCTCCGGAGGTTGTCACACCCCACGATAGCCTGTTCTGGCCGCCACATGTTCTAACGCTAAACAAAAGGACCTCGGCACACCCTCTCAACTGTTTCGTGCGCTTTCTCTGACTTTCGCGCGTTTTCTTCAGTCCCAAAAAGCCAGACCTACTACTATTGCTTCATCGCGATTCAGTCGTCTGTAAACAGCGAAAGTGACAACATGGACAACATGAAAATAGCAGCAGCAGCCTACATCTTTATACATTACGCCCTAAAACGTAAAAGAAGGAAATCGCGACAGTGGTGGCAAACAAATTTATATTCTGCAAGAAATGTGTATAGTGGTGCACAATTACTATCAGATTTGAAGTTTCAGTCCATTAGCGGGCATTACAAAAATTTTACTCGGATGTCACCAAGTGAATTTGAATTTTTAATTAATTTAATCGGGCCCAAAATAGCAAAGAAAGATACAACTTTCAGGAAAGCTATAACTGTGCAAGAACGCCTAGCCGTAACTCTTCGTTTCTTGGCAAGTGGTGATTCTTATACCAGTCTCCAATTTTTATTTAAAATTTCAAAACAATCTATTAGTAATATAGTACCGGAGGTGTGTGAAGCTATCGCTGAAGGATTGAAAGATTATTATATTATTATATTATATCAAGGTAAGTTGTATAAGTTCTTACTTCCGTAGATTTGCAATTGATGGTTTGGGTATAATACCTATGACATTGCACAAATTTTGGTTAAAAATAATTTATTGGTTTCAACATATGAGGAAGAATGCACTTTTTGGTTGTTTGGAGTATATAATTAAACGGCTTAACACATATTAATAATTATTATAATTAAACATAAATTTACTGAATATGAAAATTACAAATTTGTAAAAAGAATATTATCTTCCTCGGCGGCAGAAGTAGTAGAAGGGGGAGAAATCGGATTGCAATCAGCCTCCTCATCAAAGACAGTTATAATTCGTTTCTGGATTGCACTTTGCCTTCTTTTAGAAAGTGTCCTTAACTTAGTACCCACAAAGTTTGCAAACTGTTGTGATTCGTCGTTTATTGTATTTGGAGTACAAGTCGTCAATATATTAAATGCAGTACTTAGTTGATGATCTTCTTCTGTCTGCCGCCTTTTTCTCGTTGGAGGTTTTGCTGATGGTTCAGGTGTTACTCCCTCAGAGGCATCTTCTTCAACCACATTCACTTCTTCTAAAAATTCTGCATTTTCTTCATCATTTGCTGCCCTCTTTTCAGTCTGAAAAATAAGGCTGAATAAGCAGGTTTATATAGAGTAATCCCTCGAACAACGGGGGGTAAGGACAGCGACTGACCGCATACATACACGCGTAGTTCGCAGGGATACACTAATTGTTTGATTTTTTTCCAACTTCCAAAGCATTTGTTTTTCTTTACCTCCCTTATTCGCCATAATACTTCGAAATTTACTTCGAAACAAATGTTTAAAAAAAATGCGTCGGAAAATAATTCCCGTATAATCGAAACCCCGTTGTTTGAGGGATTACTATAGTTTTAAATTTATGTTTCGAAACTGTTCCTAACATTGTTGTAGCAATTGTAAGTATGTCCTTCTCATTTTTAGATACCAAAAACACAAGATGAATGGTTGGCAGTTGCAAAGAAATATGAGGAAATGTGGAATTTCCCACACTGTTTGGGTGCTCTCGACGGAAAGCATATTGTTTTACAATCACCTATTGAAAGCGGAAGTGAATATATAAATTATAAATCTACATTCAGCATAGTACTGTTAGCGTTGGTTGACTCCGATTACAATTTTCTGTATGTTAATGTGGGTTGCCAAGGCAGAATTTCAGACAGTGGAGTTTTTACTAACACTGAGCTGTATAAAAAAATACAGTGTAAATCACTGGGTATACCTGAGGATCGGCCCTTGAATAGTACAGGAAAAGAAATTCCCTTTTTTTTTGTCGGCGATGAAGCTTTCGCACTCACTTCAACAATGATGAAAGTATATCCGGGATTGCATCCAAAGGGCACCCAAAAAAGGATATTTAATTATCGGCTGTGCAGAGCCCGCAGGGTGGTGGAAAATGTATTTGGTATTATATCAGCGGTTTTCAGAGTGCTCCGCAAACCGCTGCTATTGGAGCCAAAAAAGTCAGCGAAGATTGTGATGGCCATTGTTTGCCTCCATAATTTTTAAAGAAAATCTAGGACTTCGATTAATAATTACACTCCACCAGGCACATTTGACCATGAAGTAGATGGGCGATTAGTTAATGGCAATTGGAGAGGTGGAAATGCAGAAAATATGGGATCTTTTCTGCCCCTCCGGAAAATTCCACGCAGACCACCTTTGAAGGCAGTGCATGTGAGAGATGAATTGGCAGAACATTTTATGAATGAAGGAAAAATTGAGTGGCAATATGAATATGCATGAAACAGGTACAATAGATATGAATTTATAAATATTTGTTTTCCACTTAAACTTTTTGTATTTATGTTCCTTTTTTAATTGTTACTTTACTTACAGTTTCCAGTGTTTCTCTTGGTTTGTTCTTATCAAGTATGAATTTCAAACTCTCGTAGGCAAACCAAGTGCTTTTGTATATCTCATCCGATCCTGTATATAAGAAAGGCTCATATTAATAATTATGAACAATAATAGTTTAGTTTTTAAATAAACAATAATACAATCTAAGTAATATTCGTAAATGTGTTTAACTGCTTACCTTTGCCTGTTCCAACACTTTTTTTTATTTTCATGTTTTCCCTTCTAAACGATGATAACAATCGCTCCATTTTCCTTTTACACTCTTCAACAGGTATTTCTATTTCAAGAGCAATTTCTTCCCAAGCATCGAACTTTTTAAATTTATTATAATGTGAACTATGTTTGGGGTTCCAGATTAGTGTTTTATTTTTATATGCATCTATTAACGCCAATGCCAGTTCGTTACACCACTCCATAATTGCAAACAACACAAACAACACAATCCGTTTTCAAAGAGTAAGGAGAGGATACTGTTTCTCCTACTGTCGATTCAAACTGACTTCCTCGTCGAATGTACCGCATCACGTCGACTCGGAAGCGTTTTTAGGTACGGTGATTGGACATTGGGAAAAATGACAAATTTCCAATCAGCGTGTTTTGAAGGTGTCGACATCCCTTCCGTAGCACCCCAAGGACGTTTCCTTGAAGGAAGGGGTCCGTCCTTGACCATTGCAAATTTAAAAAATTTAACTTTACAGGCAAAGAAACTATTAGCTTTTTACAATTATGTTCAACAATTTCTTTCATTTTCTCGCACTAAATAATCCAGGGTAACCAATAATAAATAGCTATGTCAAATATACTTTTTTTTATAATTCGCCCGGCAAAAATTCTTCACCATTATTTTCTACAAACTATATACAGTGTGCGGCAAATGTTCTTGGACTTTTGTTTGGAAGGTGTTTTGAACTATATTCCGTTGTTGCTTAAAATATTTTTTGCTCAGCCGAATTCCGCATGTAATTCTGTTCTGAAAACTTTCTTTCAATCGTTTGTTCATTTGTACATAGCTGTGTGTTGAGAGTTACAAGGGGTTCCGTCAGGTCAGGTTTATGGCACGGTCGAAACTAACGCTATTTATGCAGGGTGCTTTCGACCTTCGACCATCTGGGTGCATAAAATAAAAGAACACATGGTAAAGAGCCATACAATTTCAATCAGTTCATCACTTTTACTTTTTTCATACAATAGTTATAACTCTGTCATAAACCGCGAGAGCTGCGACTGCTTAACTTCGGTTCTCACACCAACCCTCTGGACGAGGGAAGGGACGCAGATATATAAAAATCAATGCGGCAATATATGAATAAAAAGTTCTTTGTAAAATATTTTTATAAGTATTTTTATATTTTTATAAATAATGAAGATTTATTATATACGACATAGAAATTATTATTATACTAGAATTATCAACTTTAGTCAACCTAATCCGGCCAAAGGCAGCCAGAAAAGATACAAATTCAAAGAAAGCTATAACTATTCACGAGCGACTCAAGTACTTCCTTTGGAGCGGGTCAAAATACCGACAATTTCTCGACCCGCCGAACCGCGTAACGGCTAATGCAACGAGGAAACAAGAAACACTCCACATTTGCTCCAAAACCTCTTCAAGACCACTTGACTAGATCCTTATCTTGGTAACAGTATGCGGGGACGTAACAAGTCTGGACCCACCTTTAGACACGTCATCCGCTCTTAGGGGAAAAAAGTGAATGACGTGTCTCAGACGTCAAATGTACCCAAGGGGTTAATTGCAAATACCCATCTGCAATCTACTATGTTCTTGTTCTCAGGCCTTGGTACCAGAGTCCAAGTTTTATTTACTAAAAGAGAATTAATCTCTTCTTTCATTGCTCCTTCCCATTTTATTCTATCCTCGTTTTCTTTAACTTCTGCATAACCTTTTGGAATTTTACAGGTAATAGATTGTGCACATAAAATATAATCATATGGAATTTCATTCTCATCATAAGAAATAGATGGGCGACCTCTGAGCCTCTCACTCCTTCTAATTTGTTTTAAATCTCTATTTGATTGTTTTCCATGAGATAAAGAACTATCACAATGCCTCTTTTCTGCATTTGTCACCTTATCACTTGACTCTACTGGGTTGGATACATCTTCAACACCAGTTTGAACATGAGACCTTTTTAAATTAATCTCGTTTAACTTTGTTATTGGTCTTGATTTTAGAATATCGATTTCATCTACAATAACATCCCTGACAATAACCAATTTGTCGTTTGCTACATCCCACACTTTGTATCCATTTGGTTCGTAACCAACCAAGATTCCTTTCCATGACTTTTCGTCAAATTTAATTTTAGAAATTTTATCGTGAACATAAACAGTCGAGCCAAATACTTTCAAATATTTTATTTTAGGTTTCTTATCATGCCACAATTCGTATGGCGTTTTATTTCCCTTCAGAGCCTTCGTTGGTGTTATGTTTATTAAATACGTGGCAGTCAAAACCGCCTCACCCCAAAAGGTTTTATCTAAACAAGCACCAGCGATTAAACTTCGAGCTCTTTCTGTGACTGTTCTCACCATTCTTTCTGATACACCATTTTGCTGTGGGGTTCTCGGAACTGTCAAGTGATAGCTTATACCTTTCTCTATACAATAGTTCTTCATCTCACTGGATAAATACTCTCCACCATTATCGCAATATAAATTAACTACTTTTGAATTGAAACGCGCTTCAGCTTTCGAAATGTAATCCCGAAAAACTGAAAATACATCTGACTTGAATGTTATCAAATATGTAACGCAATAATGAGTGAATTCATCGATCAACAGTACAAAATAATTTTTGTTATTAAGTGTAGGAGGAGTGATAGGGCCAGAAACATCCGAATGTATTACGAACAATGGTCTTTTTATATTACTCTTGTCTTTTGCATTGTTAAATGGCAATCTCTTTTGCTTACCACTTATGCAAGCTTCACATAATTTATCATTCGGGATTATTTTCTCAATTAGACTTACATCATCAACCATTTTATTTCTTTGCAATTCCAAAAATTTATGTTTACCCATGTGGCCTAAACGCTGATGCCACAATTCAAATGCAATATTTGTAACATTGCATGCTTGAGCGATAGAGTTTACTACATACGATCTGATGCAAAATTTAATCTGAAATGTATTTCCAATGGGCTTACCAGTTGCTACCGTTTTACCATCTTTACTGATTGATATGTCGTCTTCATCCAAAACCGTCCTCAGCTTCGCCTTTCGCAGTTTTGAAATAGAGAGCAAGTTGCTTGGAACCTCTGCACTGTATAAAACATCCTTCAGTACTCCTTCAACACCTAGGTTGCTTATGACGTTTAGTGAACCAATTTTCGTTGCCAAGATAAAACATCCGCTTTTTGCAACTCCAACTTTTATTGGTGGATTTAACTCAACAAAATTCTTCGTTAAATCCTCCCTGTTGATCAAGTGATCTGATGCTCCAGAATCCATCAGAAACGTTATTGAATTTTCCTCACACCTTTCCAATTCATAGTCACCAGTCATGAAAGCAAAACTAGAACTTTCAATTAACGATAACTGTTGAGCCATTTGAGCAGTTTGATTTGTTCTCCTTTTCTCTGCCTTGTTACGAGCCAGGGCTGTGGGCAACGCCTAGGCCGGCGATGTTGATATTACCCAAGGAATATGGTTGAGAATTTGTTAGTAAGGTGCACGGACGAACCTGATGCGAAATCAGGGAGCCGTTAGGTTTGATGTATGCGAGGACGAACCCGATGCGAAATCGGGGAGCCTCAGGAATAGAATCAAGCGCGGACGAACCTGGTGCGAAACCAGGGAGCCGCAGGAGGGTGAAACGTCGTGGACGAACCCGATGCGAAATCGGGGAGCCACTAGGAAAGAGTGCGCAGACGAACCCGGTGCGAAACCGGGGAGCTGCTGGGAGGTTGGTTTATTCACAGACGAACCCGGTGCGAAACCGGGGAGCTGTTCGGAGGTTTGGTAGACGTACGGACGAACCTGATGCGAAATCAGGGAGCCGTAGGATACAGACGAACCTGGTGCGAAACCAAGGAGCTGTAGGATGGGTTAGGTTTCGTGGACGAACCCGATGCGAAATCGGGGAGCCACTAGGTTGGAGTAGTTACCTTGTTTTGGATAAGGCGTGCAGACGAACCTGATGCGAAATCAGGGAGTCGCAGGAAATGTTAGTTTGACTCGTAAATAAATATTCGATACAACTCGAGCGGTTAAGTTGTATCTGTGGGACGTTACTACCAATATAAAGGATTACGGAGTAAAGATAGGTTTTAACGATTCTACTCGATTTAATGGTGAACAGTTTATGAGTTTATATTGCAACCAGTTGTTTGTACAAGTGTAGTTGTCGCGATATAGTTAAATAGTGTGTGAATTATTACCTAAGCTGCACGGTGTTGACGCACTGGCGATGCGGGGTCTGAGAACGGTTACAAAGTATGCCGAAAGAACTTCAACCGGACTATGCGGATTCTAACGGGTTAACTTTATCTGAATGGTGCCGTAAGCCCAATTCTTATTGAAATGCAACCGACTCTGTACAAGCGTAACGCGACGTGACTATGCGCGTAGCTGTGTAGTTATGAACCGAAGATGATCAGGAACAGAGGGTTTATATAGTTCCGAAATGTATAGAGGGGCTAATTAGAAGCCTCCATAAAAGGTAAGAGCGCGGAGTCTTCGTCGGGTCACGAATGTACCTAATCGGTCGCGATGCAGTTGGTCGATACTAAAAGGGTTAACCGTCGTGTGGTAGCGAGATAAATCTTTAGGCGTCTTCCGATCTTACGCGCGGGCGAACGATGCGTGTGAGCGCAGCGTAAGAGAGTATTATTCATACGTAACATCTCCCCCCCCGAGACAAAACATCGCGTTTCGCGTGATGCTTTTCCAAAGAAAGGAAAACGATTAAAGATTTATCTAAAATTTAAAGGTGTGAAAATTGTCGGGTGTGGTGTGTGTGTTTGTGTACTTAACGCTATTGTGTTATTATGAGTCTGTCTCAGCTGGTGGTTGAAGTCACGAAACCCAGCTCCATCCATCCTTGGGCGACGTTATAAGGGGGTTGACCAGGTAAACGGTGGTTTCTATTTCGTTGATTAATCCAGATCTTAATTCCTTGCTGAGGCCAAATTACGGATGTTAGTCATATGTGTTATCAATTCCATTAGATAATCTCCGTACGACTTCAATTTTTCACCAGTTGGAAACGAACTTGGTTCTCGGGCTGGTCTTCCAAAAATTAATTCGTATGGAGTGAAATTTGTTGCTTCATGTACAGATGTATTGTATGAAAACATTGCAAAGGGTATTAATAAATCCCAATCTTCGTAACTATCCATGTAGTGCTTGAGGTATTCGGTGAGTACGATGTGGCTTCGCTCCAATGATCCGTTGGTTTGCGGTCGGTATCCCGAAGTTGTAATTTGTTTGATTTTAAATATTTCGGACAAATTTGTCATGAGGTTTCCAATGAAACTAGTTCCCTTGTCTGTCAATATTGCGCGAGGTGTACCATAGATTGCGATGAAATATCTAGCAAAGGCATCTGCAATAGTAGCAGCTCGAATATTTGGTATTGCTACTGCCATGCAATATTTAGTTAAATTATCTTGCATAGTGAGAATGTATCTATTTCCGCTAGGTGTGATTGGCAAAGGTCCTACTGTATCCAAAGCTATTTTATCGAATGGTCCCATAGGTGTGTCGGTAATTAACATAGGCTGACGAGTTTTTGCTCGAACTAATTTTTGTTCTTGGCAACTTTGACATCTTCGTATGTAATTTTGAATTTCATTGCGCATTTGCTGCCAATGGAATTTCGATCGAATGCGTTTATACGTCTTCGTGATTCCTTTGTGTCCTCCAATTAAACTATCATGAGCTTCGCGGATTATTTCTTGTCTGTCTTCTATGGATGGTGTAGTGATGATACAATTGCAAATAATAATTTGCTGTGCTGTTCCAGTGAAAACCTCTTCTAACATCTTGAAGAATTCGTTGACCGGTAGTTTATGGAAATCTCCGGTTGCTGATATTCGAAATGATTTGATATGGTGTTGACTTAAGGTGTCTCTAAGAATTTTCAAACCCGTAAGAACGTCTGATTTTTTAACGATATCGTAAAAATTGTCGGAGACTACTATGCTGAAAGATTTATACAATCCATTATCCAAAGTTACTATATGTCCCTTTTCTGGTCGTTTTGCGAGAAGGTCCTGTTTATTTATTGTCTCGGTGTCCAGTAACAATTTTCCAACGTTGGTTTGTAAATTACAGTCGGCAGATATAAAATGTACACAGTGTCCTTCTTCAGCTGTGAGGGTGTTCGGTGAGACAGTAATTTTATGCAGCTGTGCAGATAACACCTCCTCCAGATCATCTTCATCAGACGTTTTTTCCAAATCTGAGGCGATGAATGGATAAGGGTCGAGCGTATGGTCTAGCAAATCATGTTGGGTCGAACCGTGTTCGGGTGATCGTATGACACTCGCTTCGGCAAGGGACTTCGCAGGTAGCTGGTTTGCTGGGGCTTGTAAAACTACACTCGGCATTGGTGTCAACCCTTGCGGTGTACTAAATAAGTCCTGGCGAACATTACTTGTATTCTTTATTACAGTGTCTTCGAGTGGTTCTCCAAAAGATAACGAATCGTCGTGTAGGGTCTGGTCTTCGTGTGAAGGCAAAATTTGAGTGGAATTTGCTGCTGGTAAAAAACTGTTCATAGTTTCCAGGCGCTCATCTGGCATCGATATCTCCTGAGACAGGCTAGGAAAGGATCGATTTCTGTCTATAATCGGCGAATGCTGGACCTTTCCATATGCGGCCTGTTCCGTTTCGTCGGAGCTGCTGCTATCCCGATACTTGGGTCGGTTTTCCCTATCTCGTCGCGACTGTCTAACACGATGTCCAATTGAATCAGTATTAGGATCTATTTTAGGTATCTGCATTTTGAATTCGGAATCTCTGCATTCTCGTGGCATCAATGGTAAACAAACAGATACGGGGTTACGCGACAAAGCGTCTGCGTTTTTATTCGTTTTTCCGGCTTTATGAACAACTTGATACTCGTATTCTAAGAGTCTAAGTTTCCATTTCATGAGTCTAGAAGTCGGATCTTTAACAGAATGTAACCAGACTAATGGTCTATGATCTGTAACGAGTGTGAATTTAGTTCCATAAATGTAAGGCCTAAAATACCTTACGGCGTAAACCATTGCCAAACATTCTTTTTCTGTAGCTGAATAATTTCTCTCAGGTTTATTTAAGCTGCGGGACGCGTACGCAATCGGCAGATCGTTTCCTATCTCCCCTTGACTGAGCACGGCTCCAATTGCATATTCAGATGCATCTGTTGTAACGATGAATGGTTTATCAAAATCTGGATATTGTAAAATGGGTTGCTGGCACAATTCGCTGCGTAATTGTTTGAAGGCTTGATCTTGTTCTTCTGTCCACTTGAATTTGATACCTTTCCCTAACAAATTAATTAGAGGTTTTGCTATTAAAGTGAAATTAGGTACGAATCTTCGGTAATATCCTACAAGTCCTAGGAATTGTTGAATATTCTTCTGTGTAGTAGGTGTAGGAAAATCTTGAACGGATTTTAATTTCCTAGGATCAGGTCTGACTCCATCTTTTGATATAATGTGTCCGAGGTATGCAACTTCCTTCCGTAGAAATTCACATTTATTAGTCTGAAGGGTTAATCCATGATGTTTAAGGCGGTTCAATAATTTTTTAACTTTAATGTTGTGTTCTTGTAACGATGAAGCGTATACTACTATGTCGTCCAAATAAACAAAAAGATCTGTCCCTTGAAGTCCAGTGAGTACTTGATCCATAAGGCGTTGAAATGTGGGTGGTGCGTTCTTTAATCCGAAAGGCATTCGAGAAAATTCGTAATGTCCATTCGGGGTTGTAAATGCAGTTTTCGGTTTATCTTTAGGATCCATTTCTATCTGATGAAATCCACTTGCGAGATCAAAAACTGAGAAGTATTTAGCTCCTCCTAATCGATCTAATATTTCCGTGATTTGAGGTAATGGGTATTTATCGGAAATTGTTTTTTCGTTGAGTGCGCGAAAATCTATTACCAAACGCCAGCGTTTAACTCCCTGTGCGTCTGCTTTCTTTGGAACAATCCATAATGGTGAATTATACGGAGATTTAGAGTGATCAATTATGCCTGCAGATAGCATAGTGCTGATCTGTTTTTGAATTTCCTTTTGATGTACTGGTGGATAACGATATTGTCTGGTATTGATTGGAATATCATTAGTTGTATGAATTGAATGATTAAAGTCACGAGCCTTCCCGAGTTTATCTCCTGGAAGGAAAAAACGATCAGGAAATTCTTCCACTAAATCTGTCACGAAATTCCGTTCCTCTTTATTTAAATGGTTTAAATTGAGAGTTTGTAGAATTCCATGTATCCTGTTTTTCCTATTTTTGAAGCTCGATGGGTGTTCCATTTCTGAATAAGAATCTTCTCCTGATGAACTCGCGATATCATAGGGCTCCAATAACTGAGGCTCTATTTCCACTTCAATTGCTTCTTCGCTGGTGTTTATCGCCATAACGTGACACTTTCCATCGTTGTTGGTCACGACTGCTTCCCCTATGTAAAGATGTTCGTGGGTTTTTATGCGTGGTAAGTACCCTTCCTTTATCGTCACATTTGCTACTCTTACAGCAATCTGTTGCGATGTTCTAGGTTTGATACAATATTTTGTAGCTGTCTGTTGCTCCTTAATTTGTTGAGGCAAATCTTGATAATTTGAAAAACGTAATGGTCGGATCGGTTTATTTTTTAATGTTAAAGTTCCATGATAATAGGAAATTTCAGCTTCTTCCTGTTTTAGAAACGGGCTTCCGATAAGTCCATCTGCGTCTATTGCAAGGTTCTTTACAACATAGAAAAATGCTGGAGATCCGTGGATATGTAAAATTGTAGTTCCAAGGGTGTGAATCGGCGTTGTAGTGAGTCCTGTCAACTCAATTTCTTCTCTTGAAAATATTTCTGCGGTTTTTCCGAGCACGTCGATAACCACCAGATTAACAGCTGCTCCACCATCAATTAAGAATTCTCCCGTTCCTGATTCCAGTTCCGGTACCTTGATCTTGATTCTTGGTGCAGGTGCTTCCTTGATGAGTCTTCTTTCTTCTCGTCGCTGAATCGGATTTTCCTTCGGCGATCTTCCTCGTTTCCGCTCATCGTGTCGCCTGTACGTTGAGCGCGATTGAAGTTTAAAGTCTTGTTTGATTCAACGGATGAATCCCGTGAATCCCGGTGATAATGCGGACTGCGTGGACGATTCCTACATGACTTCCCGTCATGTCCGGCAATGCCACAATGCCAACAATACAAATCTGACTTACGATTTTTGTCAGGATTTTTAAGAATTGAAAATTTTTTATCTCGATCATCTACGGATGAATCGCGATGATTAGAAGGGGATCTCGAGGGGGTCCTTTGTCGTAAAGTCCAGGCCGTCGTGCGTCCTTGCCTCTCGCGTTCCTCTTCAAATTCAGATGTTCTCGTTGGTCGTTCCCTGAACCGATCATATCTGTTCGGAGACAGTGGATACGATACTTCGCGGTCGTGATTATGATAATCCCGATCATAACGATCTCGGCGTGACCATCTAGAAGGTGATTCTCTGGATGGCGACCGTTGCCGATTACTTAACTTCCTGTCAATATGTAGCACGGCGTCGTAAGCCTGTTCAAGCGTTTCCAAATCTTGAAGTTGAGCCGACACTTTCCAGGAAATTCGATCCGGTAAACCATCGATGAAGTTTTCTTTAACGTCCTTTTCCATTTCTTTGACGAATTCTTCAGCGTGATCCAGATATCTTTCCCGGATTGCTCCGCGCGTACAATAAACAAGATGACTCGTTCTATCGACATATCGTCGAATACTTTCACCTTCGCGAATACGTAGTTTCGCGATTTCAACTTGAAAATGCGACAAATCTCTACCAGGCGCGAATCTCTTTTTTAAATGCTTAATCAGTGCCTTAACAGAGTCGAATTTATGCTCTATCGTGCATCTACGTGCTGGACCGATGAGTTTAGTTAAAACAATGGCAAGATACTCCGCTTCCGTACCCTCAGGAATCAAAGTTAACCCGTTTTCCACATGTTGTGCAAAGTGCGTCAACGATGGCTTTTCTCCGTCAAAAGTCGGAATGGACAAAGTGATATTCTGTATACACGTCCGTTGCGTTAAGAGTGTCATTGTATTAGCAATCGAAGCTGTCAAGTTTAGCATCTCACTAGCAGAGACGTTCGCTTGTGGATTTGCCATTTTGAAAATTACTAAAGTAACTAACTAGAGAAAACTAGTATATTGTAAAATGTTCACCTACGAGTAATAGAACGTATTTTAAAAATCAAAGTTTACGGTAATTCTAAATTAGCAGTATCCCACCGCTGTCACCAGTTTGTTACGAGCCAGGGCTGTGGGCAACGCCTAGGCCGGCGATGTTGATATTACCCAAGGAATATGGTTGAGAATTTGTTAGTAAGGTGCACGGACGAACCTGATGCGAAATCAGGGAGCCGTTAGGTTTGATGTATGCGAGGACGAACCCGATGCGAAATCGGGGAGCCTCAGGAATAGAATCAAGCGCGGACGAACCTGGTGCGAAACCAGGGAGCCGCAGGAGGGTGAAACGTCGTGGACGAACCCGATGCGAAATCGGGGAGCCACTAGGAAAGAGTGCGCAGACGAACCCGGTGCGAAACCGGGGAGCTGCTGGGAGGTTGGTTTATTCACAGACGAACCCGGTGCGAAACCGGGGAGCTGTTCGGAGGTTTGGTAGACGTACGGACGAACCTGATGCGAAATCAGGGAGCCGTAGGATACAGACGAACCTGGTGCGAAACCAAGGAGCTGTAGGATGGGTTAGGTTTCGTGGACGAACCCGATGCGAAATCGGGGAGCCACTAGGTTGGAGTAGTTACCTTGTTTTGGATAAGGCGTGCAGACGAACCTGATGCGAAATCAGGGAGTCGCAGGAAATGTTAGTTTGACTCGTAAATAAATATTCGATACAACTCGAGCGGTTAAGTTGTATCTGTGGGACGTTACTACCAATATAAAGGATTACGGAGTAAAGATAGGTTTTAACGATTCTACTCGATTTAATGGTGAACAGTTTATGAGTTTATATTGCAACCAGTTGTTTGTACAAGTGTAGTTGTCGCGATATAGTTAAATAGTGTGTGAATTATTACCTAAGCTGCACGGTGTTGACGCACTGGCGATGCGGGGTCTGAGAACGGTTACAAAGTATGCCGAAAGAACTTCAACCGGACTATGCGGATTCTAACGGGTTAACTTTATCTGAATGGTGCCGTAAGCCCAATTCTTATTGAAATGCAACCGACTCTGTACAAGCGTAACGCGACGTGACTATGCGCGTAGCTGTGTAGTTATGAACCGAAGATGATCAGGAACAGAGGGTTTATATAGTTCCGAAATGTATAGAGGGGCTAATTAGAAGCCTCCATAAAAGGTAAGAGCGCGGAGTCTTCGTCGGGTCACGAATGTACCTAATCGGTCGCGATGCAGTTGGTCGATACTAAAAGGGTTAACCGTCGTGTGGTAGCGAGATAAATCTTTAGGCGTCTTCCGATCTTACGCGCGGGCGAACGATGCGTGTGAGCGCAGCGTAAGAGAGTATTATTCATACGTAACAGCCTCCTTCTGATTTTTCTGCTTCAGGTCTCTCAAATAGTAGCGGCATTCACGTTTTATGTGTCCTGGCTTGTTGCAGTGGTGACATTTGATTCCAAATACTTTTCTGTTATTTTTGAATCTATTAAATTGCCCAAATTTCTGACCGAAACCCTTAGTCTTCGATGTGTCGAAATTTGGCCTTTTTGTTATATGCATTGCATTTTCAATATGAAGTACTTTTGCACTTGTATCTCCACTTTCCGCTTTTATTTTCACCTCGTGATCAAGAAGCCTCGTTTTCACAAATGCCAAAGTTAATGTATCTTCTGACAATGTCTCTATTGCGGTAATTACACCATCGTAAGAAGGTGGAAGAGTTAGCAATAAGTGTGCCACTTTATCCGTTTCTTCAAGTTTTGCACCAGCCGCCGATAATTCAGTAATTAAATCATTAAAAACAGTAAAATGTTTAACTAGCGGTATGTCTCCTTGCAATTTCAAACTAAGCAGTTTCTTCTTAACAGCCAATTGGGTTGCGACACTCTTTCTTTCATAAATCTTGTCCAGATTTTCAATAATTTCTTTTGCTGTTACATTTCCACTTGCAAAACCAAGAAATGAATCTGACAAGAATTCAATAATCACACCCCTAGCAGTGTTTTCGGCCTTATCCCAGTCGTCAGGTTTCTCGTCTGGAATCCTTTGGTCAATAACTTTAATCACACCTAGTTGAGTTAGCAATGAACGAATTCTGAACTTCCACACACTGTATTTATCACCATCCAGACGAGTAATGTTTCTTTTCATTTTTAATTGATCCATTATAGATATTAATACACGTGTCCTTGCACAAGTAACAACCTGAATCAGTAGCACTCTCTCGCATTAATCTTGCACACGATTAGGAAAGATTAATTTTTGTATCGATTTTCAATAAGAAAATCTAACAAAAACAAAGTCCAGCGTATCGGTGAAACAACACTAATGCAACGATGAAACTTTTACATTTTTTAATTTTTTGTGCCCGGCTATGCTAATATACTAATCGCGAATCAGCAATATATAAAATCTAGGTCGGATCAACGAAATCGAGCGGATGCGTTGGGAATTCGCTGATCACCGACTCAGCAATACAAACGGGGCAATGGCACCTGCGAGGCGTCGACCCTCAAAGAAGATTCAGCGAATTCCTCAAGCGCCACAATATAAAAGCACGGGAAAATCGCCCGCCATCATCTTTTGATCAAACCAATTAGGCCGTCACTTTCAAAAACCTACTGTACCTAAGCTAATAAATCTCTTGTCTTCACTTGAACACCGGTGAATACTAATTCTTCAATCGCTCCCGCACCCACGAAATCCCGCAACAACAAACAGTGCTAACAGTGGCACAACAATTTTGGTGGCAGCGGTGTGTTACATATGAATAACATTTCTTTTGCGCCGCGTTCGCACGTGCCGTTCGATCTTGCTTAAGAACGGAAGACGCTCAAGGATTTTCACTCACTATCGTACGAATAACGTTCTTTTACACTGCACTCGCACGTGCCGTCCGATCTTGCCTAAAACAGAAGACGCCCAAGGATTTTCACTCACTATCATACGAATAATAGGGCCTTTTGATATCAACTGAATTTATCATAACCGATTGAGTACATGCGTGATTTCGGCCAAGACCCTGCGATCTTACCATATATGGAGGTCTCTAATGAATCCCCTCCATACATTTTGCACTATATAAACCCTTCGATTTTGCTCATCTTCGGTTCATAACTACATAGTTACGTGCATCGTTACGTCGCATTACGCTAGTACAGAGTCGGTTACATTCAGTGAGAATTGGGCTTAGAGCACCATTCAAATCAAAGTTAACCCGTTGGAATCCGCGAAGTGCGGTTGAAGTTCTTTCGGCAATACCTTGTAACCGTTCTCCGACCCCGCATCGCCAGTGCGTCAACACCGTGCAGCCTAGGTAATAATACACACTCTAATAATTGATATCGCGACAATTACATTTGTATAAACAACTGATTACAATATAAAGTTATAACTGTTCATCAATAAATCGAGTAGATTCGTTAAAACCTATCTTTACTCCGTAATTCTTTACATTAGTGATAACGTTCCCACGGATACAACTTAACCGCTCGAGTTGTATCAAACAATAACGAAACTCAAGAATCAACTAATAAATTCTCAACCATATTCCTTGAGTGATATTAACATCGCCGGTCCAGGCGTTCCCGACAGCCCCGGCTCGTAACAGGTGGGATTCTCGTTGGAATCAGTGCGTGGAAAAGTAGAATTGCAAACATCAACCGACAATTCTACTGAAATTCGCGAAGAGTCAACACCGAGGAACACTGGTCCATTGACGGTAATAACTAAAGTTGTTACTGTCAGCCATCGAGGTGGCAACCAAGACTGATCAGATCGTACTCTGAGGAGTCGACAATCAGCCCCAGCGACCAGCAACAGCTCGTGAAGACCAGGCGACTGGAGGACAAACCGAAGGAAGGTTCCTGGAAGCCGCTCATCCGAGGAGACCGACTGCTCCAGACGATCCTTCGCTATCCTTCCATCCGACGCCAGGAGCTAACGGAGTTCGAGCAACCAGCATACTGCCGCCCGAGGACCAGTAGCTGACAAAGAGAAGCTTAAGGAAATCCAACAGCAGAGAAAGTACCCTAAGCGAGCGAAATGCGACAGCGACTAATACTGTAAGTGAAACAAAATTTTTTTTGTGTAAACCAGAGTCTCGCATGTCGAACGAAGGTGGAGAAGTAAACCGTTATCGACTACCTAATAGGCGAGCATTTTCAAGATCGTTAGAATCCATATTTAACGATTTTCTCACTTTTAATAGAGATTCAAATAGGTTCACACCTTCTTTCGATTCAGCGACTACGAACCGTAGATCCTTAGCAGCACCACACTTTAGCCTTGATACAGATTCGTCAAGCGTTAGCGAAAGTTACACCAACGTAACTCAGGAAAGAGAATTCGGTAATTGTTTAGAAAAGGGGGTCTCACCGATTTCGATCATTTTTGAATATGTTGTAGAACTCAGTATTCTGAACAACTTTTTCCTATGCATATAACCGCCGCTCGGACTTAGTTTTCGAGATATTTGCAAAAAACTATAGCTACTACTACATTGAATTTTGTCTACACGCGCACGCTCGGTGCAACGTGTGTGACCGCCGCTTCTCCGGCAGCCGGCGAAGAATCTGTATACCAGGTGGACTCATCAAAATTGTATCTCTAGAACTAGATATACCATATCAGATTTGGTATTGGCGGGGGAGGGGCTCTGCCCCTCCCCCTGCACCCCCTCACCGTAAATTTCTAACCAAACCTAACCCGAATCTAATTTTTATTTAATTAGATATGAGTTTGGGTTAGATTTTTCTTTTTCTCATATAACTCATATTTGACTAAATAAAAATTAGATTCGGGTTAGGTTTGGTTCGAAATTTACGGGGAGGGGGTGCAGGCGGAGGGGCGGAGCCCCTCCCCCGCCAATACCAAGTCTGATATGATATATCTAGTTCTTGAGGTACAATTTTTTTTCACGTATACACAAAATTCAATGTAGTAGTAGCTATATTTTTTTGCAAATATCTCCAAAACTAAGGCCGAGCGGCGGTTATATGCAAAGGAAAAAGTTGTTCAGAATACTGAGATCTACAGCATATTCAAAAACCATCGAAATCGGTGAGGTCTGGCCTCTTCCCTAGATTTACCAAATTTGCTTTACACATTGTATAATGTTCGCCGCTGGACGCTACGCTGTTATATATAGAAACGATGGACAATTGCCGATCAAACGCTAACGCATACGCTTTCACGGACGCGTGCGTATAGGCAGAATTCAATGGTGTAGTACCGATATTTTTTGGGAAAAATCTCGGAAACAAAGGCCGAGCGGCGCTTATATCTATAGGAAAAAGTTCTTCAAAATGTTGATTTCTGTAACATACTCGAAAATCATCGAAATCGGTGAGACCCCCCCTTTTCTAAATAATTACCGTCCATTGTTGCGAACCCGAATAAAAATTACTTTAAAACTGTAGACTAAATAACGCACACGGAGTTACCATGCAAATTCGATATATTTTGTTTTAACAAACTCTACCGACCGTACGACAAATATCAATATGGTTTGAATTCGTCCGACTTTCGATTTGACCGGCGAGAACGGCTCACCAATTGACCACACACATGCCTCTCAATACATCGAAACGCTCATACATGCGAGCTGACGTCAGGTGTCGGGCGAATCGACCGATATCGGAGCCACTCCGACCATGTACATCAATAAAATCGGATGAAAAGACACACACACATGCATCCCATTTTTTTTTTTTTTTTTTTTTTTTTCGAGGTGGAAATCTTCGAAAGACACCTCCTGCCCTGGGGGGGAGCAGGAGGTAGTGTCGGATTTCTACCGACTAAAACCACCCCGGTTACCTAACCTCGGCGCTTGTAGGGGAGGCCCCGTGACCTACGAATACACTTCCGGTGCCTCCCCACGCCCGGCCATTGCGGCCCCACCCTCGGGAGGGTCGGAAGGACCCTCCGAAAAACTCCGCTGTAATAGCACCTGGCCGCGCCAGGGGTAACGCCCAGCGCGGCCTACCTTCTCCAGGCCGTGATAAGGACGACTCGGGCCCCCACCCGAGCCGCCCACGGCCCTCCGACGGCCCTGTGGGATTGGGGGGATTGTTCCACCCCGGCAGGACCGCCCGTATACGGGGTATTGGCGAGGTCAACCAGCAGGGGGTGAGGGGGAACACCTCAGCGCCCCTCGGGTCCGTCAAACCATTCGCACCGCTGGAGGGGGGGATCTCGCTAGCGAAAAACGGCCAGCGAGCCCGTCCCTCCTTTGTTTTCGACGCCGTTTCCGGCTGTCAGGCAGCCCTGCGGGATACCGGGGGGACATAATCCTCCCACAGCAGGGCCGCCCGTCCACTGAGACAGCGGTGACAGTCATCCGAGAGACGGGAGGGGGGACACCTCCAATCGCCCCTCGGACCGTCACCGCTTTTACACCACGGGAAGGAGGGACCTCGCCAGCCTGCGCGAACGCAGCCGGCGAGCCCTGACCCTCCGTCTTTCGCGTCGGACGGGATCGGTCAACTCCCGATCCCGCTCCGATGCTTCCTTTCTGCGAAGTACAGCATCATACTAACGATGCGTGGCAGCGAGAGATCCACCCCCACTTGCGCCCTCAGCGCCTGGCGCTCCGCCGCCCATTCCGGGCACTCCTCCAATGTGTGCTGCGCTGTGTCCAGCGCAGCCCCACACTCGTGGCACTCCGTCGTCGCCTCCGCCTGTATCCGGCACAGGTACTCACCGAAGCAACCATGTCCAGTGAGCACCTGCGTGACTCGGTAGGTGAGCGTCCCCTACCGCAGTCCAGCCATTCATCCAGGCTGGGCAGAACCGCCCCGACTGCTCGCTGCGCAGCTCCTCGATCGAGGAGCTCCCTCCTCCATTTATTTCGCACAGCCAGCACACACATGCATCCCAAGGCATCGTGCATGTGAGCCCGACGCCGGTCGTCTGTTGAATCGACCGATATCGGAGTCATGTTGACCACAGCCTATCCCCGGCAATTTGCATTATCTCCGTCTTCTCGGTGGCGATTTGTAGATTTTTTTTCGCGCATCCAGTCTGCTATCTGGTTGTATGCGGCCTCGGCCCTTTGTAATAATACGGCAGTGCTGGTAGCCGCTACCAGCATCGCCAAATCGTCTGCATACGAAATGCAGTGCGTGGTTTCGCTATTATACTTAGACACCACCTCGTCGAAAACGACGTTCCACAGGGATGGGCCAATTACCGACCCCTGTGGAACGCCTGCATACACCGGGAGTGGCCGGGGGGGTACATTGTCGACCACGACGGTCCTGGTATCTAGGTATGAGGAGATGAGCTGTATAAGATATCGTGATATTCCTTTTTTCTCAAGTGCGCGTATTATGTCCGGCCACCGTATCGTGTTAAAAGCATTTCGGACGTCGATGGTAATCAGAAGCGCTTTTTTGTTGCCCCTTTTGGCTCTGGTGGCAAACCCTCGCACCTCGTCAAGCGCATCCGTGGTAGATCTATGCCGCCTGAAGCCGTATTGGTGTTCGGCGTAGTCTGCCTTTTCTGCAATCTCGGTCTCCAGTCTAATCTTTATACAGGGTCCGGCGGAGTATCTCCTCCCGCGTTTAATGGGGGGTTGGTGGGGTGATTCTGAACAACTTTTTCCTTTACCAAAATGTTGGTTAACACGTTCGGCGCCACGTCACCCATATCTGGGTGACGGTTATGCTGCTGTGGGGGACCGTCATCCAAATATTGGTGACGCTCTTCTTGTTCAAGTTAAATAAGATTGTCAGTGCAATTTTTTAAAACCTATCCGAATCACTTTGGGCGCCGAACGTGTTAAAGCTTCGTTTTTGCGTTATTAACGAAAAACACTGGCCAATCAGAGCGCTCGGACGCGTGGCTCTCAACGGATCTCAACATCGGTCGTGGTCGTCTTAAATAAGAATAATGTGGAATTATTCGTTATTCATGAATAACAAATAAACCAATAAGTGTTTGATACGTTTATTCGTTATTCGAAAGAAATAAAGTATTTTATTACTTATGAATTATTTTTTGTTTAACAGCACATTTACCGGTGGATAAATTGTGTTTTAAGAAAAACGATTTGGATAAATAATGTTAGAAAAAGCTAGTTAAACTTACCAATTCGTCCACAAATTAACCTGCTCCGAAGGAAGTAGGTCCTTGACACTGGGTCATTGTGTCGATCCTGACCTTCCACAACATCTGATGCCGTGTCGGTGCACGGTCACTTTTCTAGCACGGTCACTTCACTTAACAGTCACTGTACGGAAACGAGTGGAGTCGGGGACAGCGGACAGTGGCAAATCAAAAATCAAAACCAAGCAACGGCCAAACTGCCGCTTCCTCGCTCCGCGCTCCCGGCCAGCCGTCCGCCCGCGCGACGACAACATGTTTGCGCTCTGGCGGGCGACCAAAAAAAGGGCCTACTCGAGCGCTCGGCGCGAGCACCGCCGATTCGAGCGTTAGTTTGAATTAGCCGCTGAGCCGTGCACATTACAAACGAGAGCATTTCGCAAAACCCGCAGTTCCGCCAGTTCTGTAAACCGCAGTTCAATAAACGTGCGTTTGTCGCAAAAGGTGAATTCAGCATTTCTTTAAGTACATTCTGCGAGAGACGATCGCAAACAAGTGGTCCGTCGAGCCGGATTCACAGTCGACGAGTTCAAACCGTTTGTTGAAAACGTGGACGAGAAGCCAAGATGTCGACGAAGTTCACGATCTTGAAAGAGCTGGAGACGTCCATCCATACGATGTCCCGTATGGTGGACAACTATAAGAAGAAAGGAAAGGCGAAGTTCTCCCAAGTATCAGCGTGTGGCCGCCTGGACGACCTGAAGGATCTGTGGACTCGGTGCCGAGCTCTCAACGCCGAGGTGGAGACGGCTTTCGAAGACAGCGAACGCGCCAAGATCGGGTACTTCACCAAAGGAGGGTTCGAGCAAGCGTCTGACGAATACTACGAGGCATGCGATTTCTTCCGGGAGATCATGGCAGAGTTCAAATCCGAGCCGACCCACTCAGCGGAGCAAGCAGCAGGAACGAGTAAGTCGGGCGACAAGCTTCCACCGGTGGACATCCGGCCCTTCTGCGGGGACTACAGCGAGTGGCCCAGCTTCCGGGACCTGTTCCAGTCAGTCGTCGGAAAACGTAGCGACCTCAGTCAGGTAACGAAATTGCACCACTTGCTCAGCTGCGTCAAGGGCGAGGCACTCGAGGTCATCCGCGACATCGAGCTTTCGAATGCGGGGTACGCGAGCGCGTGGGAAACGTTAGCAGAAACATACGAGAGCGAACGGCGGCAAATCACGACCCTGTTCGAGCAATTATTGCGGATCCCGTACTTGAAGTCTGCCGTGGGGAGGTCAATCGGTGATATCCGAGGTTTGGTACGTCGAACCGTGCGGGCGCTAACCAACATCACGGGCAAAACCGAGTTTTGGGACGGGTTTCTCTTGTCATTCGTTCTGGAGCATCTCGACCCCGAGACCCAGTGTGAGTGGAATGACCGGCTCGGAACATCGAAAGACTTCCCCCGGTATTCGGATTTCGATGCGTTTCTGGAACATCGAGCGACGACGCTCCAATACAATTCCGCGGTCCTGGAGAGTAAGGGGAACAAGCCCGTCGCAAAAGGGCAAACGCGCGCGTGTTCGTCCGTGGCAATAAACACCGGGGCGCTCACGAACGTCGGAGACGCCGGGACGGCGAGACCCAACAGCGGTGAAAGTGCGTGTCCACTGTGTCGCTTTGGACACCCGTTGCGCGATTGTCCAAAATTCGTTGGGAAAGCCGTAGCTCAGCGACGCGAAATCACCGCGAAATATAACGCGTGTTATAATTGCCTCGGGACCAACCACGGGGTTGCCGAATGCGGGAGTCGCTATCGGTGCAAGAAATGTCGAGCGCAGCACCATACGCTCCTGCACGTCGAGCCAGCGGGCAGCTCAAAGCCGCCAACGAGACGAATCGTACCCGAACCGGATACGAACCGATTCGATCACGCGGCGAGCGCATCCCTCGCACTAAGCAAATCGACGGATCCCGTTTCGGGCGGCATTGCCGTGTTGTTAAAGACGGCCGTTATTCGCGTTCACGGCGAGGCGGGACGATCCGCGACGGTCAGGGCCCTCATCGACGAGGGATCGCAGGTGACCCTGATTACGGAGCAACTCGCGGACTTGCTGCACCTCCGCAGAGAGCGCAGCAATGTGATCATCACAACGGCGGGCGGTAACAAGCTCGGTGCTGGCCGGCACGCGGCGAGCATAGCGTTTTCTCCCAATCGCGCCGATACGCCGAGGATCGAGGCGCGCGGTCACATTGTCCCGACCTTGGTCGGAATTGCGAAACAGCGGGTCGATACCTCCGCGTTCACGCCCTTAAAGGGACTCGTACTAGCAGACGACGATCCAACATCGTCTCGGCGACTCGACGTTCTCATAGGGGCCGATGTATGCAATCGACTCTTCCGGAAGGGCGTGAGATTCAGCCGTGATCGTGGGCTGAAGGTCGAAAGAACCGTGTTCGGCTGGGTACTTTCAGGTGCGACCGCTTCGCTAACGGGCGGGGGGCGACCCACGGGGCCGTCGGGTGCGTCACGGCAATCAAAGTGGAGGACCGACCGCGGCTCGACGAGGAACTCCGGCGGTTTTGGGAAATCGAGGAGGTCCAGGTGAGGCCCGCAATGTCTCCGCTGGATGCCGTCTGCGAGCAACATTTCGTACGGACCCACTCGCGGACACCGGAAGGACGATTCGTCGTCCGCCTCCCGTTTAGGCAGTCGTCAACGCCCGAGGTGGGAGAGTCGCGAATCATCGCGGCTACGCGTTTCCGATCGCTCCAAAAGAAACTCGCTCGGGATGCCACCGTAAAGCGCGAGTATTCGGCGTTCATGCGGGAGTACGAGGAGGCGGGACACATGTGTCGCGCTCCGGACGCTCCACCACGAAAGGCCCCGGTATACATTCCCCACCACCCCGTGATCAGAACCGATAGCCTGACGACTCGATTACGCGTCGTGTTCGATGCGTCCTGCGGGACGGAGACCGGGAGATCGCTGAACGATTGCCTGTTGCCGGGACCGAAGCTGCAAACGGACCTGCCGACGGTTCTGCTTCGGTGGCGGCAGCATCGGTATGTCTACAGTGCCGACATCGAAAAGATGTACAGGCAGATCCGAGTCCATCAGGACGACATTGATTTCCAGCGGATCCTGTGGACGCCTCGGCAATCCGAGGAGCCGAGGGAATTTCAGCCACTCACCGTCACGTATGGATTGAACTGCGCGCCATATCTCGCGCTGAGAGTCTTGCGCGAATTAACGGACAGGGACGAGGAGCGGTTTCCGCTAGCCGCGCCGGTTATGCGGCAACAAACATACGTCGACGACGTCTTGTTCGGCGCGGAAAGCATCGAAGCGCTATTAAGAGCGCGCGACGACGTCGTCGGACTCTTGAAGGGCGGCGGATTCCGCCTCCGCAAGTGGGCGAGCAATTCTCCCGAATTGCTCGTGGACGTGGACGAGGGGGATCACGGGTTGTCGTGCACGCGGGAAATCGCCGAGGACGAACAATTAAAAATTCTGGGAATCGCGTGGCATCCGCGCGCTGATTCGTTCGGCATCAACGTCACGCCGCCCTCCACGATTCAGGCGACGAAGCGTGCGATTCTTTCAGTTGTCGCGCGGTTTTATGACCCGCTCGGGTGGATCACGCCGGTGATAATTGTGGCCAAGATACTTCTGCAGGAGCTATGGCGCACCACGGTCGATTGGGACGACGCGCTCCCTGAACCACTTCGCGATCGGTGGGTGGAGATATATCGGGGTCTCTCAAACCTCCGCGAGATTTCGCTGCCGCGCTGGACGGGAATTGACTCGACGAATCGCCGCGTCGAAATCCACGGTTTCGCCGACGCCTCGAGTCACGCATACGCCGCGGTAACGTATCTTCGAGTCACCCGCACCGACGGAAGTTCGAGCGTGACGTTGCTCGCCGGAAAGTCGCGAGTCGCGCCGTTGAAACCGCTCACGATTCCGCGGCTCGAGTTGTGCGCAGCCGCCCTGCTCGCACGACTGGTCGAGAGGATCGGGGAAACAATCGAAACGACCGTGCACGCAACATACTGTTGGACCGACTCCACGGTCGTGCTCGCGTGGCTCCAGGACCATCCGTGGCGATGGCAGACGTTCGTCGCGAATCGGGTCCAGGATATACAGACGCGGATTCCGGAGGCTGCGTGGCGACACGTCCCGACGGCGGACAACCCCGCGGATTGCGCGTCGCGGGGCTTGACCGGGCAGCAACTACCGGCCTTTCCGCTGTGGTGGAGCGGACCCCGGTGGCTCGCGGGCTCGCCCGATCTCTGGCCGCGAATAACTCCGCCATCGGCGGACTCCGCCCTGGAGGAGAAGCGTCGCGTGGCTCTCGTGACAACCCGGGCCACTTCTTGGGATCTCTCTATGCGGTTTTCGTCTTGGCCGAAACTGCTCCGAGTTACCGCGCTCCTACAGCGATTCATACGCCGCTGCCGCCGTGTCCCTTCAGGTTCGGACATCCCCATGGATGCACTGGGAGCTGACGAGATCGCGCGCGCGCGCGAGCACTGGATGCGGGAGATTCAGTCGGAATTGTTTCGCGACGAGTTGCCGGCATTGGCGCGAGGGCGGGCGGTGCGTGCTTCGAGTCCGTTGAGCGCTCTAAATCCGTTTTTGGGGCCTGGCGGAATCATTCGTGTGGGGGGGCGATTAGAAAATTCGGCGCTACCATTCTCGCGGCGCCACCCGATTGCGCTCGGGGATCATCCCCTCGTACGACTGATAATCGGCAACGTGCATGAGCGCACGCTGCATGGGGGACCGCAACTAACACTGTGCACGCTTCGGCGAGAGTTCTGGGTGCTGCGAGCCCGAACCCTCGTTCGCGCGGTGATCCACCGGTGCGTGCGTTGTGTCAGAGAGCGGGCGAAGACGCCCACGCAACTCATGGGACAGCTACCCGCCCCGCGCGTGACACAGTCCGTAAAGGCATTCGACCACACCGGGGTAGACTACGCGGGACCGATCATGATTCGCGCCTCCACGGGCCGAGGCATTGCAGCGCGAAAGGCCTACATCGCCGTCTTTGTTTGCCTCGCGACCCGGGCAATCCACCTCGAGCTCGTCGCCGACCTCAGCACGGAAGCGTTTCTTCGCGCCTTCGCGCGATTCACGTCGGGTGGAGGCTTGCCGTCCACCATCTACTCAGATAACGGCACGACTTTCGTGGGCGCGGACAGGGAACTCGCGCGTTCGTACCGCGCCGCGACTCGGGACACAGATGCACGAAATAGAATGGCGAGTGACGGCGTAACCTGGAAGTTCATTCCACCCAATGCGCCTCACTTCGGCGGCCTCTGGGAGGCCGGGGTGCGTTCGGTGAAGTTCCATCTGAAGCGCATCCTCGGCGATAATAAATTAACATTCGAGGAGTTCGCGACGCTTCTGTGTCGAGTGGAGGCATGCTTAAACTCCAGGCCGATCGCGCCGCTATCCGACGCAATCGACGACTACGATGCGCTCACACCTGGCCATTTCCTGATTGGAAACCCCCTCACCGCCGCGCCCGAGCCGACGTTACTAGATGCAAGTGAAAACCGACTCTCGCGGTGGCAGTTGGTTCGCGTTCTAAGCGAGCGGTTTTCGAAACGATGGAGGGACACCTACGTTAACACCCTGCAGCAGAGGACCCGATGGCGTACGCGAATACCGTCCGTACAGGTCGGGCAGTTAATTTTGCTGCGCAGCTCCGCGCAACCGCCATGCAAGTGGGTGATGGGACGCATCAGAGAAGTGCATCCGGGTGCGGATGGCTTAGTCCGCGTCGTGAAGGTAAAAACCGCGGATTCAGTTTTCAAGCGACCCATCACCCAGTTATGTGTCCTACCCGTTGACCAGACCCAGACGCGGCGAGACGATGACAATCATGCGTAGCGTGCGACGCCTTGACGACAGCTGAGCGAAACCGTTACCTGACGACTCGCGATCGCCAACGACCGGTGCAGCGCAGCACCGTGGGCGACATTCGCGTGCGAAACCACGCCGCGTATTTCTTGTAGAAATCGAGGCGCGTTAGGATTGTAAAGTAAGATGCGAACTGATATGAATTGATATGTATTGAAACGTACGGTTCAAGGCGGGCGGTATGTACGGAAACGAGTGGAGTCGGGGACAGCGGACAGTGGCAAATCAAAAATCAAAACCAAGCAACGGCCAAACTGCCGCTTCCTCGCTCCGCGCTCCCAGCCAGCCGTCCGCCCGCGCGACGACAACATGTTTGCGCTCTGGCGGGCGACCAAAAAAAGGGCCTACTCGAGCGCTCGGCGCGAGCACCGCCGATTCGAGCGTTAGATTTGAATTAGCCGCTGAGCCGTGCACATTACAAACGAGAGCATTTCGCAAAACCCGCAGTTCCGCCAGTTCTGTAAACCGCAGTTCAATAAACGTGCGTTTGTCGCAAAAGGTGAATTCAGCATTTCTTTAAGTACATTCTGCGAGAGACGATCGCAAACAGTCACTTTCACTTTTTGGAACGATTTATCCTTCCTGTGTTTAAAAAATTGTGGCTCCGAAAGGCACCCAATGCAATTGTGGCACCCAATACAAACATTTGGTTGTACTCCTGGTTTGAACGATATATCTTGCTCGTACGAATAGTCGAATGACTCTGCTAGCTTAAGCGTTTCTTAGGTTCTACATAGATGAACATTCGTTAAGGAAAGGATATTGTTATAATAGAATGCAGAGGAAATGTTTCTTACTGGAACGCCTAAGTGGCTAGCAGTTTTGGCGTCAACCTCCACTACACGAAAGAATACCCATGCGCTCTAGGGGTTCGCATGGCTTTCGTAACTACGAACTCCGCTTCTATTGAAATTTCTCGAACAGTGTAATCCCACACTGTCTGGTGTGTGTGGTCTCTCTTCGCAATCGGAGTTCGTAGTTACGAAAACCATGCGACCCCCTAGAGCGCATGGGTATTCTTTCGTGTAGTGGAGATTGATGCCAAAACTGCTAGCCACTTAAGCGTTCCAGTAAGAAACATTTCTTCTGCATTCTATTATAACAATATCCCTTCCTTAACGAATATTCATCTATGTAGAACCTAGGAAACGCTTAAGCTGGCAGAGTCATTCGACTATTCGTACGAGCAAGATGTATCCTTCAAACCAGGAGTACAACCAAATGTTTGTATTGGGTGCCACAATTGCATTGGGTGCCTTTCGGAGCCACAATTTTTTAAACGCAGGAAGGATAAATCGTTCCAAGAAGTGAAAATGACTGTTAAGTGAAGTGACCGTGCTAGGAAAGTGACCGTGCAAGAAAAGTGACCGTGCACCGATACGGCTGTAGCATCAGATGTTGTGGAAGGTCAGGATCGACACAATGACCCAGTGTCAATGACCCACTGCCGTTGGATCAGGTTAAAGGTGGGTCCAGACTTGTTGCGTCCCCGCGTACTGTTACCAAGATAAGGATCTAGTCAAGTGGCCTAGAAGAGGTTTGGGAGCAAATGTGGAGTGTTTCTTGTTTCCTCGTTGCATTTGTCGTTACTTGGTTCGGCGGATCGAGGAATTGTCGGTATTTTACCCGCTCCAAAGGAAGCAGTGAGCGGCCGTAGATGTGTGCACTCGTCCTTGCGCCACTGCCAATGTGTTAGCTCGCCCCTGAACTGCTGTACATGTGTGTACTCGGCTGTGCAGCGCTGTTCCTATGTATTGTAGACTGTTTAGGCCTAGGAGATAGGGCTCATTCAGCCTATGCCTACGAGATAGACCAGCCCCCTTGGCGACGTAGGACTGTTGTGAGTGCATGCCCAGTTCAGCCCTCGGTCAGGTTTATGACGCGGTCGAAACTAACGCTATTTTTGCGAAGTAATTTTTAGCCTTTCGCCCATCTAAGTGCAGGATTTAGATGGCAAGGATTAGAATAAAAGAACACATGGTAAAGAGCCATGCAATTTCGATCGATACAACACTTTCCCTTTTTTAATACAATTAACGACATTAATATTGATCGACGGACATGTAAAAATCAATGCCGCAATATATCAACAAAAAGTTATTTGCAAAATATTTTTATAAGTATTTTTATAAATAATGAAAATTTATTATATACCAGTTAGAAATTATTGTTATACTAGAATCATCAACTTTAGTCAACCTAAATCGGCCAAAGGCAGCCAGAAAAGATACAAATTTAAAGAAAGCTATAACTATTCAAGAGCGACTCAAGTACCTCCTTTGGAGCGGGTCAAAATACCGACAGCGCATGGAACGGCCGAACCAAGTAAAACGTAACGCTATGAGGTACCAAAAAACACTTCACATTTCTTCCCAGACCTTTTCTAAACCACTTGACTAGGTAACAAATCCCGGTTCGGTAACAAATGTGGACGGACTTTTACGTGCAAATGAATAGAAATACGTCCAAACCCACATCTCGTTACCAAAAACTGACGTCACCGGCGTCAGTAACAGAAGTACGCAACAAGTCTGGACGCACCTTAATACGTGGACGAATTGGTAAGTTTAACTTTTTCTAACATTATTTATCCAAATCGTTTTTCTTAAAACACAATTTATCCACCTGAAAACGTGCTGTTAAACAAAAAATAATTCATAAGTAATAAAATACTTTATTCCTTTCGGATAAGGAATAAAAGTATCGAACACTTATTAGTTTATTTGTTCTTCATGAATATCGAATAATTCCACATTATTCTTAATTTAAGACGACGTAACATATGCCGCACGCTTCCCTCGATATCCACGCTGTCCCGAGCGCGGTTGAGAGCCACGCGCCCGAGCGCTCTGATTGGCCAGTGTTTTTCGTTAATAACTCAAAAACGAAGCTTTAACCAAAATTTTGGTAAAGGAAAAAGTTGTTCAGAATCACCCCACCAACCCCCCATTAAAAGCGGGAGGAGATACTCCGCCGGACTCTGTATGTTCTAGGATTTTTGCAGCCACCGGTATGAGGCTGATGGGGCGGTACGAGGGTCCGCCACCAGAGCCCGTTTTTTTCTTGGTCAATAGAACTATCTTTTGAACCTTCCATATCGTAGGGAAGGTTTTTTCATTGAGGCAGGTCCGGTACACCGCAGTAGTGAGTGCTGGAGATACCGCAAAAGCCGTCTTAAGAACCACGAGGGGCAGTTGGTCTAAGCCAGGGGCTTTCTTGTTTCCAATTTTCCCGCTGGCATTTTTTACCTCCTCCTCGGTTAGCTCGGGAATGGCAGTACTTGCTCTTGTAGTCCTGCAAGGAGCGATGTTATACCGAGGTAGCTGTGTTATAAAAAGCTTCTGTATCTCGTCCGTGGTTTGTCGCTCGTCAAGTGAAGCAGGGCCCGCGGTGCCTTTTATCAGATTTAATACCGTTTTATATGGTTTGCCCCTGGTGTCTTCTATTAATGAGAGGCAGAAGTTATTCCATGCGGTAGCCTTGGCGCGTCGGATTTGTTTCTTCAGTCCTCTTCTCAATTCGTCGTATTCTCGTTTCGTTGCGGCTAGTACATGTGGATTTCTGTTGTGGTTTTTTCTGTATTCCTTGTGCAGCCGTCTACGAGCTGCTGCAGCTTCACTCTTCATGTTTTGCAGTTCAGATGTCCACCAATACGTTTGGAGTGCCGGGGTTTTGGAGTGGCATACAGTCGGCATTGATTTATCTGCCGCCTCCAATAAGTAAGCCATTCAGGCCTCCGTAACGAATTCGGCGGTCGTGTCCTGTAATCCATTCATGACACCTAACCCGTCGATGAAACATTGGGTGAGTTTCTCGGTGTCCAGCTTACTAGCGTTCCACCTTACGCCTGTTTGTTTCTGGGCAGCCGGCGTGTGTCCGAAGTCGTGTCGTATGTAACGATGTTCGGACGCATTGTATTTCGTTAGCACCTCGCACCTTGATAAGCTTTGCAGCAGGGCTGGGGACGCTGCAAGGAAGTCGATTACAGATTTCTTGCCTGCCTTCCAAAAGGTGGGCGTGCCCTCGGTACTGCTGGGGAACAGATTCATTTCAGCCAGCGCGGTGGAAAGGTAGCGTCCCCTGAGGTCGCTCCTGGCGGCCCCCCACATTGGCGACTTGGCATTAAAATCTCCGGCGATTATGGTTTCGTCCCTATTTCTTTGTACGGCTTGCACCAGTTCGTCGACGGCCGTGCAGAAATCCTGGTAGGTCTCGTTAGGCGGGAAGTAACAACTATAGATCCTGATGCGATTTGCAATTACGGAAACAAAGTTCTTACCCTTGAGTACTGGGCCGCCGGTCGGGAGATCGGGAGGTCGGGTCTAGTCCAGATGGCCGCGCTTCCCCGATCGTCAGTCATCCAATCGTGTTTCGGCCTATAATACTCGGATATAACAGCAACATTTATTCCCTCAACCATCAGTTCCCTTGCAAGTAGGTCTTGCGCAAGGGCCGAACGATTTAGATTCACCTGTAATATCCGAAGGTTTAATGGCATTACGTAGTTTGTTTAAGTCGCAATGAGGGGCAGCCAAGTGCCGCGGTGACGTGGGCAAGTCTTGTTTCGGGGACCCCGTTTTCTGCACATATAAGGCAACGTGCCGGGTTCGTACATTGTGCTATTGTGTGGTCTCGTGCTCCACACTATCGGCACACCTCTTTAATTTCCTTATCTAAGGTGCATTTAACGGCGGTGTGTCCGAGTCTATGGCATCTGAAACATCGTAAAACTTTAGGAAGGAGCCTTACTCGGCACGACACAAATCCTATTTTTATCCTGCCTTTCTCAAGGAGGTTTCTCGCACCAGCGGAGTCGTTTATTCGCAGTATGGTGCGTTGCATACCGCCGAAACCTATTTTTAGGGGCTGTGCTTTAGGCTCATTGTTTGGAAGTGTTGTTCGTATCGCGTCTAGCACTTCCTCCATGGTGGAAATGGGATCTATGTCGCTGATCTGTATCGAGAGCTGTCTCGAAGCTGTGTGGACCACGGTTCCGTCCATGGCAGCCGCTATAGTTTCCCGGATCTCGTTAATTTTTTGTTCGTCAGTTTTTTTTCCAAACTGGAGGAGTAAAAAGCCCGCAGCTGTTTTGCGGGCCGATATCACCTCAACGTCTTTGAGGCACTCCTGCTTCTTGACCGTTTGAAGTGCCTGGAGGAAGCTGCGCTCTCCCTCGGTAAGCACTGTGATCGTGGCCGGCGGAATGTTACCGCGCGGTTGCATGGGTCGTGTTTCAACGTTGTTTTTTTTATTTACGTTTTATTATAACGTTCGTTTTATTTTTTTGTCGGGTTCTTTTGCGGACTGGATTTATCCATCGGTCCTGATTGTCACTGTCAGTGTCGTCAGTTATTTCGTCGGCGTCTGTTTCATTGGTTGTTTCATTCCTCGGTTCTGCTTCATTGCACTTGCTTTCGCCACGGTCTCGTTCTCCGCTTTCAGGCGCCTAATTTGTGCAGCCATCGAAGTCATGACCTCAGCATTCTCTGCAATGGTTTTTTTTAAATTTTCTACCTCGGTTGTCTCCGTGGAGCGACTTTTGCTGGTTGCCTCCTCGTAGAGGTGCTCTATTGTTTGCAGATTGATATCAGGTTTATATGTGAGGCCCTTGTTGGCTATGGTGATCGCCCTCCTGGCGGCGGCGCTGAGGTTATCCGTGGTCGACTTCAGCGTCTTCATTGCTGCTGGGCTCTCCCGGCAGATACCCTCCAGGGAGAAGACCCTGGTTATCACCTCGTTGAGCGACTCTTTCATCAACCTAATGCTGGAAATTGCTTTAGCAACTTTATCACACGCATTGTTCCAGTCCTCCGATTCCTCCATCGTAGAGTCGAGGGATATAACTGGCTCGTTCGCAGCCTTTTCCTTGGATGCCTGCGACGCCTGTAGCGAACAGATGGCATCCTCTTGATCGGGGTCGACTTGCGAGCGGGTCTTTACTCGCCCACGCGTTACGCAGGGCGGCGATGCCGCCTTGGCTTTGGGCATGGTATTTACCTGTCAGCCGTCGCGAAGGTGCGCATGCCCGATTTGTTTCGCTCGTGAGCGTGGCCAGTAGAGGAAATGTTCGTATTTGTTTCGCGCTTACAAGGCGCAGGCGTCGCTTTGTTTATACGCGTGCTCGTAGCGGTCACCGCTTTTGGCGGGACGTCGTCGCACAACGTGTCGTATTATACACTGTCTTATTTTCTAATTCTTAATTACTACGCTTAGACCTAATTACTTAATTCTAATTACAAGTATCCTTAAAGCTACTTATTAAAATTACTTGTTAAAATTACAGTTATTTTGCTAGAAGCGTCTCTTATACTATATGGTTTTAAAACGCCGTTCGCGACACGGAACCCTGTTTTGTAGGTTAGCCTGCCGTGTCGGGCTCGTAAAAGACCGGGATCGGAGAGAAAATCGACCCCTTGTAGCGTTCGCGTATTACACACACTTCACGCACCTCGAACTTAATGTTCCATTTTTTTTTTTTTTTTTTTTTTTTTTTACGAGGTGGAAATCTTCGAAAGACACCTCCTGCCCTAGGGGAGAGCAAGAGGTAGTGTCGGATTTTTACCGACTAAAACCACCCCGGTTACCAATCCTCGGCGCTTGTAGGGGAGGCCCCGTGACCTCCGAAGACACTACCGGTGCCTCCCCACGCCCGGCCATTGCAGCCCCATCCGCGGGAGGGTCAGAAGGACCCTTCGAAAAACTCCGCTATAATAATAGCACCTGGCCGCGCCAGGGGTAACACCCAGCGCGGCCTACCTTCTCCAGGCCGTGATAAGGGCGGCTCGGGCCCCCACCCGAGTCGCCCATGGCTCTCCGACGGCCCTGCGGGATTGGGGGGATTGTTCCTCCCCGGCAGGACCGCCCGTATACGGGGTATTGGCGAGGTCAAGCAGCAGGGGGTGAGAGGGAACACCTCAGCGCCCCTCGGGTCCATCAGCCATTCACACCGCGGGAGGAGGGATCTCGCCAGCGGAAAACGGCCAGCGAGCCCGCCCCTCCTTTATTTTCGACGCCGTTTCCGGCTGTCGGGCAGCCCTGCGGGATACCGGGAGGACATAATCCTCCCACAGCAGGGCCGCCCGTCCACTGAGACAGCGGTGACAGTCATCCGAGAGACTGGAGGGGGGACACCTCCAATCGCCCCTCGGACCGTCACCGCTTTTACACCACGGGAAGGGGGGACCTCGCCAGCCTGTGCGAACGCAGCCGGCGAGCCCTGACCCTCCGTCTTTCGCGTCGGACGGGATCGGTCAACTCCCGATCCCGCTCCGATGCCTCCTTTCTGCGAAGTACATCCTCGCAGAAGGAGGCCACCCCTGCCCAGGCCCTCTCGCTGCCCAGCATCATACTAACGATGCCTGGCAGCGAGAGATCCGCCCCCACTTGCGCCCTCAATACCGGCGCTCCGCCGCCCATTCCGGGCACTCCTCCAATGTGTGCTGCGCTGTTTCCAGCGCAGCCCCACACTCGAGGCACTCCGTCGTCGCCTCGGCCTGTATCCGGCACAGGTACTCACCGAAGCATCCATGCCCGGTGAGCACCTGCGTGACTCGGTAGGTGAGCGTCCCCCTGCCGCGGTCCAGTCATTCGTCCAGGCTGGGCAGAACTTAATGTTTCATGCAAAAATTGAGTTTCATAGCACTTTTAACAACCTTAGTATTGGAGACTACCGGAGCGGTCGTGGAGCGCACGTCTACCAGCTTCGGCGTATCCGATAAATATTCAAACCTGTTTTTCTCGAAAACAAAGCCTCATATGACAAAATTTTATTCTACATTTTCGACTCAGTTTTCCATGTAGAATCAGCCACTGCCCGCTTGTACCACCAGTTACGGGACACCCTGTATAATGTTTGTTCAATAACTGCTTTAGGTTTTTTCTAATAAAAAAATGTCTAACCTAGCAAACAACATTTTCTTGGGATATGCCATGCCCCTCATCTAGTTTTTCTTTTCACTTATAATTCCTTACTGCAACGTAACATATTGGAGCATAAGCACATTTCAAGTAATTAAAATGTACAATGCATTTTCTACGCTTGCACTACAAGCAGACTTTCCGTTTGAATTCAAAAATAAAGTTCAACGCAACAGCTGAAACTTTTTGTCTACATTCAGAATAGAATATCGAAATAACAAGCAGCTCCCCCTCGCCTGTCGGTATTACCATTTCCGTACAGAAAAAAACTGTTGAAATACCGACCTGCCAAATCGGCGAGGTCAGGTACCATGTCTACCCCTTTAAATGGGTGGCCAAGTATAATAACCAAAAAAATGATCTATGGTGCGGTATATTATGAAAAATTAGGCAAACTGAACGATAATTTTATTATAAGCGGAACGCAATTACAAAAAGAATTATAAACAAAAATTAAAATCAATTATGCATAAATATTCGTCTTTTAAAGGTTCATATATTGCCCAGCAGAATTCTGGAATTATAAGTCGCAATAGCTATGGCGAGATAGCACATGAATATTTCAGGTCTGCGTAGCATCATCTGGTGGTTAAATATCGAAGTGTACTTCTCTCACATTGCAGTATCGCTTCTTTCTTGGTGGTTTAATTAAATTTTAAATCAAATCAAATTTTTCTTCTTCTATACGTACATAATTTTAAAAAAACCTTTAACCTCATTATGCCGCAATTGTTCGAATAAATTTACAATGTACTCCTTAGAATCAGAAATTTTCTGACCATTGCCTCTTTGTGAAACCCATCTCTTTCTAATGCATAACAGTATTGCTATAATAAGTGCAACCTTCTTTCCTGACATCAATTTTCGAACGTCATTTCCCTTTGAAGTCGCACGAAATCCTGTCTGTGAGTATCATGACAGTTAGCAGTGCTCCTCATGAGGCCTCGCCTCGACCAGCATGAGACCTGGTCTTGAGGCATGCGTCGATAAAAATCTCTTCGCGTGAGATGCGCTAAACGTAAAAATTTTGATATACTTCTATGACATGCACAGAAGGAAAATGATCGATAGGCTAGAAAACATGTTAAAAGATGTATTAAATTATAATTAGGTCCGGCAAGTGTATCTCTGAATCATATATTAAAACCGTACAAGAAATAGACTCGAATTCGGCTTCAACCGGCAACTTATTTCTACATTCATATATATTTCATCTGATGTCAGAGATAAAATCGTGAAATTAAGTATGTCATATATAACAACCTTACGTAATGAGTTGGTTAGCCATAGTAAACGCAGCGAATCGCACAACACAACGGACGCTCTGGCAGACCATCAATTTGTAACTCTAGACTTTGATAGACGATATTAGTCTATAACGAAATCATCATTTGTCCAAATTGATTTCAAAGTCTAAAAGTTCCAAAGTGACAAAGTTCATTTTCGCTAGATTACCCAGGCTGTCAAGGGCAATGCAATTCCTTAATGTAACTTTATGTAACGAAAGAAAATATATAGCATTGTCATAAATTTATCTACTATATACATTAGGCGAGAATACACAATATACTGCACAAGTATAAGTATTTGCTCTATAAATTGTAACATACGACTTTAGAGTAGTATTAAGTGTGGATCAGTTTTTCTCCACTGTCACATTGTTTTTCGGTTTAAATGAATTCTAAAGAAAAACACGAGTAACAAATAAAAGTAGTATCAGAATCTTTGTATAAGAAATGCAACAAAATAAGCAATAAAGCTTACTTCCCTTCTACTAATAAATACGTTAAAGTTGTACATAATCCGCATGCTACTCAATCGAGACATAAATGAACACGCGTATCATTAGCTGCCAGTTTAACAAGTGTTTTTTTTACTCTAAGGATAGGTAGGCGTGCTGCAGGTTTTCCATGCCAACATTCTTTCATTAATTTTCCCAAACCAGCCAAAGTCTGTAAAATATACATTATCATTTAGTAATCAGTCCGTTACACTTTAATCATAAAGAAAATTATAGCATAATTGCAATACAGAAAATATAAGTTTCTGCTATCGACTTGACAGGTTTATTCTAGCATTCTTCCCGCACAGAGTCCAGTTAAAAATAAACGGTAGTATGCCTTGTAAGAAATTGAAAGCAACAACAAGTTGTTCTTTATCGTTATATGTATATAAAATATTATATATTTTTTGTCTGTATGCAGAGAAAACGTTAGTATTAATCGCTTTAAACAAAATAAAGGATAATATTTATCTGGTAGCATTATAGTAATGCCATAAGACACCAAATTCACCATACAGAATTGCAAAAGGATTCGTAATTTAAAACATATATTAATTACACTGAATGTTTCGTTTATCTTGCACACCTTAACACATTGCGTACCGGTCACGAGATATTTTGTACATAGCAAACCGAACGTTGAGGCCGGGCAACGAGATATCTCGTTTTAATGCTTTCTTTAACGCGCGTATCGGCGACTCGACGAATTAAAAATTATTTGATCTGTTTGTTACGTTGTCAAAGCAACGAAGCCTTGCGGTAACTTATGATGAAAGAACCACGGAATGAACGTATGTCAAAATGCCGAAAGAGTGGAAAAGATTCTGTGAGTGTTACCATTGTGGCGCACTCAAAAATGTGCAGGCCCTGGAAGCAGGCTTTATTTCAGCCCAACAAATATAGTGATTCGTAAGTTTTTCTCTCAACGTAATTCTTTTTTCCGAGTTTTCAAGCTTTTAATCATTATAAGAATATAATTTTATTACCGCATTATGGTAATTGTTAAAGAACAGATTTTCAGAAACCCATGAATCCTTCAAATGACGCGGAATGAAAATGTTACGATAGTTTGAAAATAACAAGGAAATTAAACATCTTATTTCCTACCAAAAGTACTTCATTTTAGACTTGATTTTTTATGTCTTCATGAAAAAACATCAAGCGGCGTAAGATCTAGTGATCGGACAGGCCGACAGCAAATCCCCGATCCCGTCCTATTATTCCAATGATTCTATTAATATTCTAATGATCGTATTGAATTAAATTAAAACTTTTGTACAGAACTAAAAAAAATATTAACTTTCCGTTTAAAGGCCAACGTATTATACACGTTCAAAATTTATTTTGGATGAGTTACAATAATACGGTAATAGAAATATTTTATATCATTAAAAATCCGTCGATAACCTTTAAAAGTTAAAAAAGTGACCCTGAGTGAAATGAAAGTAATAAAGGATAATATTGGGTCTACCGAAAAGTTTTGTTCGGTAATGTCATCTCAAGTTTGAAAATATGCAGCCTCCTTTTACCATTGTATTTCTACATATGTGCTTTTCTAAATTATATTAGTAACGATGGAAATTATATTGTTCCGCAAATATTAATAAATGTATTGAAAATGTATTATCTTCTTTGAATTAAACAAGGGACAGAACTTTCCGGTAGATCTATTCTTTAGATGAATCAAATTCTCACAATCAGAATCGCAAAAGAAAGCAGAATCAGATCAGAATCGCAAAAGAAAGTAGAATCAGATCAGAATCGTTTTCCTTCTACTGATGAATCGCGTATAACACTGTTCAACACGAGTCTGATTTTGTAACCTTCAATATGCGTTTCTTATAGACTTTAATGTGCTGAATACGAATCTGCAATCCGTTTTTCTCCAGAACGTACCATTTTTGAAAAAATCAATTTTAAAAAAAAACGAAAATTTTCAACTTTGGAAGTGTTTTGTACTTTTGCGGTAATAGTTATTCAGTTGCGCTTTGTGCCAAATGATTCTTTGAAGTTTCACGAATAAAATGGTATATGTTGTTATTAAACTATAAACATTTAAATGTGTTTAAATTGTTACGTATGAATAATATTCTCCTACGCTGCGCTCGCACGCGTTGTTCGCTCTCGCGTAGGAACGGAAGGCGCCTAAAGATTTATCTCGCTACCACACGATGGTTAACCCTTTTAGTATCGACCAACTGCATTGCGACCGATTGAGTGCATTCGTGACGCGACGAAGACTCCGCGCTCTTACCTTTTATGGAGGCTTATAATTAGCCCCTCCATACATTTCGGGACTATATAAACCCTCCGTTTCTAATCATCTTCGGTTCACAACTACACAGCTACGCGCATAGTCACGTCGTATTACGCTTGTACAGAGTCGGTTGCATTCAGTAAGAATTGGGCTTAGGGCACCATTCAGATAAAGTTAACCCGTTAGAATCCGCATAGTCCGGTTGAAGTTCTTTCGGCATACTTTGAAACCGTTCTCAGACCCCGCATCGCCAGTGCGTCAACACCGTGCAGCTTAGGTAATAATTCTCACACTATTTAATTATATCGCGACAATTACACTTGTACAAATAACTGGTTGCAATATAAACTTATAAACTGTTCACCATTAAATCGAGTAGATTCGCTAAAACCTATCTTTACTCCGTAATCCGTTATATTAGTAGTAACCTACCCACAGATACAACTTAACCGCTCGAGTTGTATCGAATATTAATTTACGAGTCAAACTAACATTTCCTGCGACTCCCTGATGTCGCATCAGGTTCGTCCGTACGTTTACCAAACCTCCGAACAGCTCCCCGGTTTCGCACCGGGTTCGTCTGTGAATAAACCAACCTCCCAGCAGCTCCCCGGTTTCGCACCGGGTTCGTCTGCGAACTCTTTCCTAGTGGCTCCCCGATTTCGCATCGGGTTCGTCCACGACGTTTCACCCTCCTGCGGCTCCCTGGTTTCGCACCAGGTTCGTCCGCGCTTGATTCCATTCCTGAGGCTTTGAGAGAAATGACTTTTTACTGTTTTGAAAAATTTAGAAATATTGTGACAACTAACCCCACTTATGGGTTGGTTGTCACAAACAGTTGACTTGGTTGTCGCATGGAATAGCTATGAAAAATATAAATACATTTATTGAAAAAACATTACTCATCATCAAAACAATACTGCTGAAAAATCAGATTGGCAGTTTGTTACACATATACAACGTATACGTCATCATAACATCAGGAGGAACTTTCCCACGATTAGTACTCTTTTTAAAATTCCTCACCACTCTATGGGGTAGAATTATTTTGTGAAATACAATTTAACTATCTACTAAATGGTTTCTACGAATGGTAGTCGGTTGCCACACGAGACAACTAGCCCCACGTATGCTGTGACAACCAACCCTATTTGAAAACGGGCCACGTTTTTTGTATGTAGAGTGATATCAAATGAATTTTTCAATCCTGCCATATATAAAAATATAAATCAACAGTCCACTATTAATAAAATAAAATCAAAATTTAAACTAATGTAAAAAATTCTCACTCAGCACCAAAAAGGTAATCAACTTGGAAAAAAAATAGTTTAGTGTTCAACAATATTTCGATTGTCAGAAAGCAACCTGACCAAGAAATAGAAAAATATGCATGTGCTCTGAGCCGCGTGATCAAGACACATGTACTGACGAACGTTTCACCTGATACAGTTTATACAAAAGGAGAAATGAACTTTGTGACAACCAACCCATGTGACAACCAGCCCCGGTCTCCCCTACGTCCTGGAGAAAAACGGATTGCCGATTCGTATTCAGCACATTAAAATCTATAAGAAACGCATATTGAAGGTTATAAAATCAAAAAAAGTTGAAATTTGTCGAACAGTGTAATCAAATGTACAAGGTGTCTCGTAACTAGTGAAGTATCCGGAAATGGGGGGTAGCTGGGTTGATTCTGAACAACTTTTTCCTTGACCAAAATGTAGGTTGAAGCTTCTTTTTGAATTACTAACGAAAAACATTGGCCAATCAGAGCGCCCGTAGAGCGCGCGCCGAAACGCGTGGCTCTCAACCGCGCGCGGTCGTGGTCGTGAACCAACGCATTGGCATATCGTGTTACATCGTCTTAAATTAAGAATAATGTTTAATTATTCATTATTCATGAATAACAATTTAATTAAAAAGTCGTTAAAGGGCTCCGACTCCATGCGCCATGACTTGTGTGCGTGCTGTCACACAACCAACGGAAAGCATGCACGTATACGCCATGCGCGAGCGAGACATTCGATTGCGTAGATTAGATGGTTTTTCTATATAATTTCATAAATTAAATTTTCGCGGGTACAGCACACACCGGTAGACTTCACCACAGGGTGAAAAGTCCGTTTTAACGCCAATAAACACCGCTCGTTTATATAAATGTTATATAACTCGAATTATTTAACTCGAAGCTTGAGACAGACACAGATTGAAGCAAAAAAGATGGCTGCCGACACATCGTCTAATTTTACATTTCACAAATATTGAACGATTTAATGGTTTACTCACTGGTATCGCACATTTACACCCTTCCTTAACCTAGGACAAGATCACAGAAATTCGGTTTTTCACAATTTATTACGTGTGGAAAGGGAACCCTCTAATCTACGATTTGCACTCATCGCACGTAAGAATAGTTCAATGATTCTCCGTCAGACCGCGTTTATGGTATATTTTATTTAATTTTACTACGTTATCATGAGGCTCAATGGAAATACAAATCAGCTGGTTGTTACGAGCCGGGGCTGTGGGCAACGCCTAGACCGGCGATGTTGATATTACCAGGAATACGGTTGAGAAGTTAGTTAGGTGCACGGACGAACCTGATGCGAAACCAGGGAGCCGCAGGAGGGTGAAACGTCGTGGACGAAACCGATGCGAAATCGGGGAGCCACTAGGAAAGAGTTCGCAGACAAACCCGCTGCGAAACCGGGGAGCTGCTGGGAGGTTGGTTTATGCACAGATGAACCCGGTGCGGAACCGGGGAGCTATTCGGAGGTTTGGTAAACGTACGGACGAACCTGATGCGAAATCAGGGAGCCGTAGGATACAGACGAACCTGGTGCGAAACCAGGGAGCTGTAGGATGGGTTAGGTTTCGTGGACGAACCCGATGCGAAATCGGGGAGCCACTAGGTTGGAGTAGTTACCTTGCTTTGGATAAGACGTGCGAACGAACCTGATGCGAAACCAGGGAGTCGCAGGAAATGTTAGTTTGACTCGTAAATTAATATTCGATACAACTCGAGCGGTTAAGTTGTATCTGTGGGTACGTTACTACTAATATAAAGGATTACGGAGTAAAGATAGGTTTTAACGAATCTACTCGATTCAATGGTGAACAGTTTATAAATTTATGTTGCAACCAGTTGTTTGTACAAGTGTAATTGTCGCGATATAATTAAATAGTGTGAATGTTACTACCTAAGCTGCACGGTGTTGACGCACTGGCGATGCGGGGTCTGAGAACGGTTACAAGTATACCGAAAGAACTTCAACCGGACTATGCGGATTCTAACGGGTTAACTTTATCTGAATGGGGCTCTAAGCCCAATTCTTACTGAATGCAACCGACTCTGTACAGGCATAATACGACGTGACTATGCGTGTAACTGTGTAGTTATGAACCGAAGATGATCAGAAACGAAGGGTTTATATAGTCCCAAAATGTATGGAGGGGGCTCATTAGAAGCCTGTATTTATGGTAAGAACACAGAGCCTTCGTCGGGTCACGTATGCATTTAATCGGTCATGATGCAATTGGTCGATACCAAAGGGCTTATTCTTCGTGTGGTAGCGAGAGAAATCTTTAGGCGTATTCCGTTCTTACGCAAGATCGAACGACGCGTGCGAGCGCAGCGTAAGAGAATATTATATTATTATTCATACGTAAGATGGTAAATGTAATTTATAATTTGACACCACCATCGGCGATTCATTAAATACGTGAATACAGACACAAGTGAGGCATAGTTGCCGCAACTTATCAAGACTTCTGTCGCGCTGTTGCCACATCTGTTACAATACTGACCATCAGCAAAATGAATCGGCTTGAGCCGAGATTTTGATTCCTGCCGGACATAGGCATAACTTCTACAAACTTTTTCGTAGGTTCGAGTCCCTCTCAGGTTCGCCTTTTTTTACATTAATTTTTTTTAATTACGATCTATATAACAATGATCAATATTTGTTTTCAAATGTTTTAAAAATATTTTTATCTATTATAGCGCTTTTTATGCTACTGTTTTTAATGCCAAGTATCTTGAGGATTATGGCACTCTTTAATATTTATAACATTCAAGTACTATATTTTATGCATTTTCATATGTCTTAGAATGAACAGTCGTGGATGGAGTGCAGGCAAACTTGCGTTATGTTTTACTATTATATTCTTTTGCCTTTCTTTTACAAGCGAAAGACCCCAACCGTCTGACTTCGATTTTAACGAGCTTGTGTAAGGTGATAGTATATAGCGCCCTAATGATAAGTGTCAAATATTAGCCGTAGTTATTCAATATTTTTATAGATGTAAACAATTAAAAGTACGTAACACTGTTTCTACTATGAGTATAAAAATATGTTATACATAGAAGCTTTGATTGTGAAGTGAGATAGTTAGCTGGCTCGTAATGGGAAATTTCTGGATTCGATTCCATACAGGTAATTTTTTTTTATTGCATTATGCAGAATACTAAACGTAAATTCATAAGGCATATTTGCCAAAACATATAATTTTATATTTCTTTTGCTTTTGCAACAGTGCGACAGACCTATAAATGATGTGATTTGGCAAATAAGCCTTATAAATGTTTATTATTATGCGATAATGCAATAACAAAAAGAAAGAATATACCTGGCGGGTATCGAAGGCAGGAATTTCGCTTTACAAGCCAATGAACTCACTTCACTCATTTCACAATCAAAGATTCTATGTATAACATATTTTTATATTCACAGTAGAAATAGAGTTACGTACCATTAATGGTTTATATCTATAAAAATATTGAATAACTATGGCTAAACATTTGACACTTATCGTTAGGGCCCTATACATATACTATCACCTTACACAAGACCGTTAAAATCGAAGTCTGACAGTTGGGGTCCTTCGCTTGTAAAAGAAAGGCGAAATAGTATAATAGTAGAACAGAACGCGAGTTTGCCTGCACTTCATCTAGGACTGTTCATTATAAGCCATATGAAAATGCACAAAATAAATTAATTGAATGTTACAAATATTAGAAAGTGCCATAACCGGTACAATACTTGGCATTAAAAACGGTAGCACAAAAAGCGCTATAATTAATAAAAATATTTAAAAAATATTCTTAAAACATTTGTAAACAAATATTGATCGTTGTCATATAGACAGTAACTAAAAAAAAATTAATGTAAAAAAAAATTAAACTTGAGGGGGACTCGAACCTACGACAAAGTTTGCAGAAGTTATGTCTATGTTCGGCAGGAATAAAAATATCGGCTCGAGCTGATTCATTTTGCTGATGGTCAGTATTTTAAGAAGTGTGGCAACAGGGCGAAAGAACTCCCAAAGGATCCTCCGTTTATAATTTTGCATAATGATGTTAGATGTCATACCGGGAATTTACAATTCTTTATGACTTTAGATGTCACACCGTCAAATGTCGAACCTGCCAATTTTCTCTTTACACTAATGCCCGTTTCTTTACAATAGCGCTTAGATCGATTCGGAGTTGGCCTCAATGGAGTCGGGGCCCTTAATAACTGTTCCATACTTTTATTCGTTATCCGAAACGAATAAAGTGTTTTATTACTTATGAAAAAAGTGTTTGGATAATTGATGTTAGAAAAAGGTAGTTAAATAAACTTACCCATTCGTCCACGAATTAACCTGCTTCGACGGAAGCGTTGACACTTGGTCATTGTGCCGATCCTGACCTATCTTAACAATTTCATGCCACGAAACACACATCTAGGCAATCGATACAAATCTGAGTCGCACTTGTTTCTCCCCATTACCAGATACTTCACTAGTTACGAGACACCCTGTATATAAATAGGTCCATCGGAAAGTTCTGCCCGTTTTTGAATTCAAAGAAAGTAATACATTTTCAGTACACTTCTTAACCCTTTGCACTCGAGGTCTTTTTCGCTTGGGCGAACCAGCAACTCGAGACGATTTCGGCCAAAGATTTTACATTTTCAGTAATGTCTCAACTAGTGTTCAAAATTGTCTACGATATGCGTTCATTTCTATCCCCACTACTTGGGGTGGTCCCCCCCCCTCCCCGAGTGAGTTCGGGTCCCCTTTGATGTTGTGGCAGCCGAGGCTCGAGGCAGCGTTCCAGATAAGAGGCAAGTTTAAATACCCGTGTACGTGAGACAATACTAACGCGATCAAAATTTAAGAATAAAACTGCTGCATTTTTGGTCCGTTTTAAATGAAATTTTACCAACATGTTCGTTACAATCTCCTGATTAAAATGACACCAAACACGATATGATTTGGACAATTTTTATTTATCATATCATAATAAAGGGGAATAAAATTATGAATGCCAATTTAAGTAAAAATTGTCCAAACCATATCGTGTTTGGTGTCATTTTAATCAGGAGATTGTAACGAACATGTTGGTAAAATTTCATTTAAAACGGACCAAAAATGCAGAAGTTTTATTCTTAAATTTTGATCGCGTTAGTATTGTCTCACGTACACGGGTATTTAAACTTGCGTCTTATCTGGAACGCTGCCTCGAGCCTCGGCTGCCTCAACATCAAAGGCGACACGAACTCGCTCGAGAATCATGTCTACGCACGATTAGTGTTCACATTCGTTCCCGACGAGGAACACTAGTCGAGACATTACTGTAGCTGGGCGCCCCAGCGGCGCCACTCGAGTTGCCGCTTCACATCAGCCTGGCGCAATATCGGCGCCGCTCGAGTGCAAAGGGTTAATATTTACTGAGCAATATAATTTCTATCGTTGCTAATGTAATTACAAGAGCACATATGTATAATGTGAAGTATGGAAAATATTTCTCATATACTGCTCTTACACGTGTCGTTCAAGATTGCGTAAAAAGAGAAGAAGTCCAAAGATTCCGTTCGGCTATCGAATACAAATAGTAGGGGACCTAATCACGACTAGATGCATCGTGTCCGTTTAGGTGCAGGCGCGACCCGACGAAGACTCCGAGGTTTTTACCTTATATCAAAATCTCTAATGAATCAACCCCCCCCCCCCCCCGCATTTTGGGGACTATATAAACCCTTTGGTTTCAATCATCATCGGTTCAGAGTTACACAGTCACACATACAGGCACGTCGTGTCACACTCGTACAGATTGTATTACAGTAATGTCTCCATATAAGCGAAAATGGGGTATCCCATATAAGCGAAGAGATTAACCCCACTACTGGGGGGTATACCCCTCGAGGCGTCGTGAAGTTCGCTTGGCGAAGTGTAACGCGATCCGGGTTCGGGTATATCGGATGTCTAATAACACACAATATGTACCAAATGCTATTGTCCATACTTTCAAGGTCTCGTGAGAATCTTGTCCTTTCACCGTCACTACCACATTCATTTAAATATTGTTCAATATCTTCCACACTTACATTTTTCGAAATGGCAGTTCAAATTTGTTGCTTTTAAGATAGAATATTGTCTTCTTGTTCTTCTTCTTCATTGTCAAGTTCTATTCCAGTAATAACTTTTTTCCACGCGTTTTTAACACTATTCCTACCGACACATCACATATACCTATTCCTACCGCGACCGGTCAAATGACCGGTCTTTAGCGCAACTTACATTTTTTAATATAGAATGCAGATAATAGCCAATTTGATAGTATAAACATATAGTTTCTGTTATTCAGAAGTATATAATGTACATTTTATTCGTTTTCACGGCATTTTTTACAAATAGGCTTCTCGATTGTACATTTTCCACATACGTACTGTAGGAGTCGGAACCGTCCGGCGATTTTTAAATTTCGCGATAACATGTTTATTTCGGCAGCCGACGAGGATGCGGGTCGCTCACCGGTGTCAATGACCGACGTCATAATAAACCTAAGACACAGGTAATAGGTGAGCGACCGCCGAAATAAACATGACGCAGAGTGAGAGAGAGAGTGTGTGTGTGTGTGAGAGAGAGAAGCGAGTAAAGTGCGTTGACCGAGAGATATAGAGTATGTATGTGTGTGTGTCATTTTACTATATAAGGCGGCGAGCAGCAAGAGAGATTGATTATGATTATAACCGATTAGCGACAGAGAGAGAGAGTACAGTGAGATAGTGAGCAGCGAGTAAAATATATAGCGAGAGAGTATCAGCGAGTTAATTGTAATTTGTTAGAGTCCGTCTTTGTGATTGTGTTTAATAAAGCTTTTTACTACACCGAATAACACGAGGGATTATCTTGGCATAATAGCCAATCCAACCAAATCCCTACAGTACTTTTTACATTTCAGACAGATCTTGTTAGTCTTATTATCGTTGCAATATCTTATCTGGCATGTTTTCTGTCGTCGTGAACCTGTACTTATATTTGTGACTATTGTTGCTTGATCTTTTTCCAGCTGTAGATCTTTTTGATAATCGGTGGAAAGTTCTTCTGCCCAATTGAAATAAAAATTCTTGCCTCGCGCCGCGTGCATACAGGAGTGCAATAAATGCATGTAACTTTGCAGTAGATAGATCCCATTTAGATCCCAATACTCGAAATGCCTCTGTTTCCGTGCACTTTCTTATATGTCCGATTATATTCTTATCAATAATCAGAGAAAATGCCGTCCTGACTTGACCTTTCATAACATTTCGTTTACTATACCCTGTCGGCCCTGATGTTTTCCTAAAAATGTTATGAATCGGTGCTCTTCTCGGATTAGACCCTTCTTTTACTTCTTGCTAAACAGTTCCGTCTATAGCAGTTTCGAGTACCTATTCTTCATTCTCACTATCGGAACTAACTAAAAATCTCCTTCTCTTTCGTCCTCTACGTATGTTCGAAACATTCTCCTCGTTCTCATCGGTGTTCGAGTCGTTCGCAAATAGATCATAATGATTTTCCGCATTGTCATTTTCAATATCAGAAATTTCCTGATTATCTTCCGAACACTCTTCATCAATATTATTTATTGTCTCTAATAATAAATTGGCAATCTGGCAAATAAACACCGCGAGAGATAGGCGAGCGAGAACTGTATACACTTGAAGGTGCCGTAAAGCAGTCCCTGAAAGGCACTTTTCGGCTAGAATCATGCCACAACTGCATTACTTTTTGTTTGTAACGACTTTATAGTTTCGGAATTGAGTCTGCGAGAGAGTACTATTACAAAAAGATATATATCGTCCAACCGGTCAAATGACCGGTCGTGGTAGGTAAGACAGACTACAAATTTTTCTCAGAAAACAAACAATAAAAAAAGAAATGAATATTGAAAAATGTATTATACGTATACAGGGTCTACCACGTATCTCGGAACCCATGCGCGCGCAAACTTGAGTAAATTGCAACGTCGCAATGAATCGATACAGGCGTCATCTACGAACTGCTGGTGAAAGTTAAAGTCTTGTAGGGGACGCAAGGTTTGGCAAGATTGGAGAGGGGATTGTAAGAATCAACTGGATTGTAAGAAGGGGTAAACACAAATTCAGGCGCGATCGGCAGAGACCGCATTGAAGTCGGACAAAAAAGTTTCCAGCGGCTCAGCAGCTATGGCTATGTCCGGCAGGAATCGAAATCTCGGCTCGAGCATTTGAATTCGGGCTACAACATGAGCAAGCCGTCCGACTTCAATGCGGTCTCTGCCGATCGCGCCTGAATTTGTGTTTACCCCTTCTTACAATCCAGTTGATTCTTACAATCCCCTCTCCAATCTTGCCAAACCTTGCGTCCCCTGCAAGACTTTAATCTTCACCAGCAGTTCATAGATGACGCCTGTATCGATTCATTGCGACGTTGCAATTTACTCAAGTTTGCGCGCGCATGGGTTCCGAGATACGTGGTAGACCCTGTACTTTAGGAAAAGTCGTGAAGTTTAAAGGCGATGCAATTACGTTGTCTATAGGAAATTCTAATCGAAATGTTAAAAACGGTCATTTGACCGGTCGCGGTAGGAATAGTGTTAATGTTGCTGCACGCTACTGTACCTCACGCTCGATCTATCATTTCTATGCAATCTTTAATTTAGTATAGGATGTAAAATTTGTCAATCCCACCTACATTCCGAACTAAGCGTTGCATTATTCCTTGATCCATTGGTTGGATCAAGGATGTAGTATTCGCCGGTGTGGTGGCACTTCCCACATACACCGCTAGGGTACGAGCACGACGATCCGTTTCCCGAAGGTGGTTATATAAGTCTCCGCGACTATACAGGGTCTACCACTTAACGCGGAACCTGCGCTCGCGCGAACTTGTGAAATGGCAACGTCGCAATAAGTCGATACTGGCGTCATCTATGAACTGCTGGTGAAGGTATAAGGTCTTGTGGGGGCGGAAGGTTTGGCAAGATTGGTGACAGGTATGAGATACGTTTTGAGTTGTAAGAAAGGGCAGGCGAACGGTTCGGCGGGCGAACGGTTCGATGAATCGGCTCGAGCCGAGATTTTGATTCTTGCCGGACATAGCCATAGTTGCTGAACGGCTGGAAACTTCTTGGTAGGTTCGATCCCCGTTGGGTATAATTTTTTTAAAATGATTTTTGAAGTTATACTTCTTTAGGCGCGTTATGGAGAAACGATGAGGAGTGAATTTTTGCGATGCGCGCGCACCGCGTCAGATAAAGTCTACACCATGAAGCTGCTTGCTAAACCCCTTAAGAAAAAGGCTACCAACAAAATAACTTCAAAAAATAGAAGTAGAGATCTCCATTGCACGCGCATGTTGGCATGCGCGTCACGTTTCATAGCTGTGTTCAACTGTATTTATACTTTATACTATTTGAATACATGTTTCTGAATGCACAATACGTGTTTTATTTGAATACTAATAATAATCATATATATGTTTATTAATTATATACAGTAGTGATTGATATTGAATATTGGTAAATATTATTTAAATCATTCGATAGTATATTAACCAGCTAAAATAATTATAGAGTAATAAATCATATTCATTGCAGAGAATTTCGTGTTGTCATTAAATTATAAATTAATATTTCATACAAAAGAGACATTGAAATACAATTTTTCATCGAGGTTTATTTGATTATTTACAATTATTTATTTCTTTTCAGTATGAATTAATGTTTATCTCAGTTAATTTAATTAATATGTTCACATTAATATTGGTTGCTGAATATTTATTTTAATTTAATTTAATTTTTTGAAAAGATAAAAAATAAAAAAAATAACGAGCGATACGTTGTCGTGGTTCGTCGTCAAAACACGTGTATAGTTGACACGGGCCTTCGGAAAGTACCCCGAGTTTGAACGTTACGTCAAATTCTATTCGTGCGTATGCGAAAGCTCAGTCGTCAGAAACTCGGAACCGTTTCGGTGCACCAAATGGGCCCGGGAAACAATTCCAAGAATGGACCCTAGTAGCACAAAATATTGAATACATATTTATCCAATATTAATAAGAGATTGAATCTCTTTTTAATATTTAAATATACATACAATATGCGTTCTAGATTCAGAGAGAAATATTTTTTTTCGAATATTTATATAATATTTATTTGATGTCACGGCAAAACATTTATTTCCTAGTAAAAAATAAATATTCATTTAATATTTGAAACAAAATATTTTTATCTAAGAGACAAATAAATATTCACTTTATATTAGATATGAAATATTTATTTGTACTCTCTTTTCAATATATCGCTTGAGATATGGATTGGAATGTATGGATTGCGAATCATTGCGTTACGAAATAATAATTAATAATTGACCGTTTGCGTTTAACAACAAGGCAATAATTCAAGCTGAAAGAGACATTAACGTTTCGAATAATTTTTAATATCGATGGCATTCCAAATTCAAAAAGTTCGAACAATCAGTTTTGGCCATTTTGTGCAAGCTAGTATTAAAAATTGTACAGTGTCTACTTTTCCAATAGCAATATATTATGGTAATGCAAAACCAAATTAAATGATATTTTAGAGCATGGATTATTTTACACTAATACTCATTTTTAAAAAATATTACAGGACATACAGGTCGCAATAGCTGTGAAAGATGGACAGAAGAGGGTACATATTACAAAATCGAATTATTTATGAAAACCATAATGCTAGTTCTCGGACACATTTTGATTTTGAAAATTTTCACGATATAAATCACCATCGAGTTTTGCTACATAATAAATTACGCTTTAATGTAGAGTGGCTAAACAAAGCTCAGGAAATGCTATTTTACCTCTTCTAATTAATTATATCATGGGAATCCAACCATATCATTTGCATATCCAACCCAATTATATCATTGGGAAAGTACGTTGATCAGTAATCCATGAGTCCCGAGTTCGATTCCGGTCGACACCAATAAAAATTTCTTAGGTTCAAAAATTGTTTAAGAGAGTAAGTAGTACAATAAAGGCCAAGATTGGTGTGAACTCTCGTACATAACGCGTACAATTGCGAATGTTATAATTTTCCAACTTTTTTTTAGATTTGAATATCTTTTAAATATCCATTTTATGTTCAGTGAATATTTACCTCATGTTTTCTAAATATTCATTTTATATTTCTTGTACATGTGTATCAGATCCAATATTTCTTCAACCTTAAAAAGTGTGCCTTAAAAAATATTTTTTCAATATTGGAAAAAAATATTTATCCAATGGTTTTGTGCTACCAGGGGAGACTGCTATCTAAAACTCGCTAGTCCGCAGGATGACCGTACCAGTACACAAGTTAGGTCTGGGTAACGATAATCTTTTGGCTTGGCGTTTTCGACTGACTGCTTTATCAAAATGCAGCCCCTTTTATACAATTTTATGCACAACACGTGTTTTATTTGAATAATAATAAAAATTATATATGTAGTTTGTACCGGGGTGTTTCAATGATAGATGCTCTGGTTAGAGCACAGCGCAAGCGAGGGAGTTGGCACGCTCGGCTGTGCACTCGCACTTGAGAGCGCCATAAAAACGGTTCGCGCTACCTGCTCGACGCTGACTGGTTGGGGTATGTGCCCAAAAATTATATATAAAAGGGGCTGCATTTTGAACAAGTTGCCGATGATTCTAAGTGGAGACTTCAACGTCAATTTTTCACGAGAAGATGCTGATCCACTTATTGACTTTTTCCAAAAGTATGTGAATATAACTATGAATAATAATCCCCTGACTTCAACAACACGACGCGATACCACCATAGATGCTGTATTTACACGATACCTCAACGCCGTTAGTACGAAACTATTTGTATCATATTTTAGTTATCATAAGCCACTGATAGCTGATGTGCCGATTCAGTCACCACCTGAAGAAGCTATGATAATGGACATAATTTAAAATGTTGTTAATTTCTTTTCTTATGCCACTCCAATCCTTTTATTCTTTTATTTCAATAAATCTTTTTCGTGCAAATTAAAAGTCGTTTTAATCACGTCAATGAAGTATAACTTCTAACGCGCGTACATAAGTACACGCACCCTTTTTTTTTAATTCCTAACTATATGATAATGATCAATATTTGCTTCCCAATATTTTTAAAACATTTGTTAAATATTTCAATTTAATATACGTAAATCTGAACTTAGAGCGATTTTCGTGCTACCGTTTCTCTTGCCATGTATCTTGCCAATTATGGTACTGTTTAATATTTTTCGTAATTTCTAAATTTTAATTTCTAAGTTGAATATTAAAGTAATATATTAAGTAATACATTGCTTTATATTGCAACCCGTTTTTGTAACTTAACAACACAAATATGATTCAAATTGTTTCGTGTTTAGTCTCATTTTAAGCATAAAAACGTCAACAATATCAAAATCAAATTTGGAGAACAAACTGAATAGGTATAAAAAAAGTTTCATCGTTGTATTAGTGTTGTCTCACAGATACAAAGGCATTTATGTAATCTTTTACTGTCGCCCGACCTTTCTTTTACTCGCTGGCCCTTTGACGGCGAACGGTTCGACTTTGCCTCGGCTCGGCTAAACTCGGGCGCGATCGGCAGAGACCGAAGTCGGATAACATCTCGGTACTCGGGTCCGGCAATGAAATTCGGTTCGGGCTACAACATGGGCAAGTGTTTCCTCCGTGCGTTACGGGTAAATACGGGTAATACGACGTAAACAAACCCCACATGATTGAAGAGTCTACCGGTCACCCTCAGGTAGCGACTGATCTGGGGGTGACTTCGGTGCGGTCTCTGCCGATCGCGCCCGAGTTTAGCCGAGCCGAGGCAAAGTCGAACCGTCCGTCGTCAAAGGGCCAGCGAGTAAAAGAAAGGTCGGGCGACAGTAAAAGATTACATAAATGCCTTTGTATCTGTGAGACAACACTAATTCAACGATGAAACTTTTTTTATACTTATTCATTTTGTTCTGCAAATTTGATTTTGATAATGTTGACGTTTTTATGCTTAAAATGAGACTAAACACGATACAATTTGAATCATATTTGTGTTGTTAAGTTACAAAAACGGGTTGCAATATAAAGCAATATATTACTTAATATATTACTTTAACCCTTTGCGGACTACGGGCGCATATATGCGTCCAGCGTAAACCATCAATCTGGCCGATGGACTCATATATGCGTTCGGCGAAAACAACTGATAGAGCCGAAAGACTCATATATGCGCCCGGCGTACACACATCGGTGTGGCCTCGCTGTCGCTAATGAATAGATATATGCCGCTTAAGAAATGACAAAAATAATCATTTTATTTGTCCTATGGACAATCTGTGCGTGTACATATGTCCAGAATTTGGCATCTTGGAGTGTTATGAACGATAATAGCGTGTAGGCAGAAATGTGCGCTGACAATTTCAAACGACTATCGCGACAGCAGTTCGGCCCCACGGTATGGTTGGCTTCGAACCGTCCCGTCCGCAAAGGGTTAATATTCAACTTAGAAATTAAAATTTAGAAATTACGAAAAATATTAAACAGTACCATAATTGGCAAGATACATGGCAAGAGAAACGGTAGCACGAAAAGCGCTCTAAGTTCAGATTTACGTATATTAAATTGAAATATTTAACAAATGTTTTAAAAATATTGGGAAGCAAATATTGATCATTATCATATAGTTAGGAATTAAAAAAAAAATCATTTTAAAAAAATTATACCCGACGGGGATCGAACCTACCAAGAAGTTTCCAGCCGTTCAGCAACAATGGCTATGTCCGGCAGGAATCAAAATTTCGGCTCGAGCCGATTCATCGACCCGTTCGCCCGCCGAACCGTTCGCCCGCCCTTTCTTACAACCCAAAACGTATCTCATACCTGTCACCAATCTTGCCAAACCTTCCGCCCCCACAAGATCTTATACCTTCACCAGCAGTTCATAGATGACGCCAGTATCGACTCATTGCGACGTTGCCATTTCACAAGTTCGCGCGAGCGCGGGTTCCGCGTTAAGTGGTAGACCCTGTATATACATATAACCTCCGACCATTCCCTACTATCCCTGTGTCTAAGGCAGGGCCTGCTAACACGCCTGACTGACGAGTCCGCTAGCAGGCTTAGGACGAAACACTACCTTCTTCCTCCCTTTCTTTTTCCGGCGCTTCCTTCTTCCACCATCGTATCAACCGATACGCGAAGCTTCTACAGCCGGTAAGTATTTTATTTCAAACTGTCCATCGTGTTGATAATTTGAAAGAAATTTGTCACTTGCGCAATTATCAATTAATAAAATAACTTTTCCGCAGAGTCCTTTTTCCAAGTGACCCTTTGACCAAGTGACGTACAGCCTTTTTAAAACGATTTTCAAACCAATCGACGAATAAAATTTGATTCATCCACGCATTTGTTTGCGCCTTAAAAATAACAGGAAGCGCGTGTATACAGTTCCTGAATGTTCTTGGTTTCTTGTATTTATTAATTACAAGAGGCATTATTTTATGTGTCCCTGGTGCATTCGCTCACAGCCCTACTGTTAAACTTTCGTTCCGCATTTTGTGCCCACTCACGCACTGTTCCGAATCATTTACAAGGGTTCTCGACGGTAAAGCTTTCCACAGCAAACCACTTTCGTCCATATTGTATATATTTTCAAGATTGATATCGTCTTCTTCGATTATTTCTTGGAAATCACGTACGAATTTCTTCGCGCCATTTTCATCGGCACTGGCTTTTTCGCCGTGTATACGAACCAGTTTAATCCCATGGCGTCTTTTGAATTTTGTGACCCACCCTCTGCTTATTTTGAAATTGGAACACCCTGCCATCTCTTCCTTTAGCTCAGCTGCTTTTTCCTGAAGTACCACATCTGAAACCATATCACCCATGGTTCTCCTTTCTATGCACCACGTAAGAAGCCCTTGGAGCAAGTCTTTGTTAACTAGCTTTCTTATTTCTTGTCTTCTTCCTGTGTTGCCCCTTGTTGCTCTTCTCCGCGAATTCGGTGATTATTGTAGCATTTTCCTTTATTCTTCGGATTCTAGTGTGATGCACGTTATACTTCCTAGCTATGCTTAAAATAGAGGATGTCGCTAAGTCCTTCAAAACGTCCAGACGTTGCTGCATAGTCAAAACAACTCTCTTGCCACTTGCCATGTCTGTCGCTTAAATTAACACTACGTAATAACCGTTGTAATAATTCTTAATGTGATCTGTTCGGGTTCTTACTTAATTCTGCTGGTTGTATATTGGACGTGGGAAAGAAATTTGCTGAAGCTCGATTATGATTGGTGTTTGGAAATAACTTGGAAGACTGTAGGGATGTTAAGGAAAACGAGTGGGAAAAGGGGTGAGTCTTCCTGACGCTATACCGAGGTTGCGGGTTTTTCCTATTTTGCGATGAGTGTTTTTAGGTACCGTTAAAAAGTAGCCTGGTCGCTCCACACGAGCGTGTCGGCTGTCGCACGGCCTACCCTGAGTACGACCATCATGGAGGGTCGCGACGCAACAATAACTAATCAAAGACTAAATCTAACTGTATAAAAAATAAACTAAGAAAGATTAAATGTAACTGAAATGAATTATGAACAAAACTAGTCCACGACTGTAGATATACTATACATATATAAGCGAACGTGTTAATGAGTGGACCACAATGTAATTTACATTGTGGTCCATGGTCATGGTTACACACCTTTAGCATTATTTTAACCCTTAGATGTTTAGAATATAATATCTAGTTATATAATTTCAGGAGAGTCTAGAGAATCATTATGTGTCAAAAGCAACTGAATAAAACTATTCGTTCTCGTAAAAAGCTACTTGCAAATTTGTATTCAGCCTATTAAAATCTACAAGAAATGCCTCTTGAAGATTAGAAAATGAATGGTGCAAATAGTGCTTTAGCTTTTCCGCCATAGTATTAAAAACAACAGCAACGGTTTTCTCTGCATACATAGGTTTAAACCACCATCAGCTCAGATTATTCTGTTATTAGATGGCCGATCGACATTTTTGTTGTTGTGTGTAACATCTTTAAGACGATTATAAAAAATTGTTCATATATCCAGTGATTTCAAGTCGCAAGAAAGTGACTTTGAAAACTTCGAAAAAAGATGTTGACAATTTACTATAATCGTTTTGAAGCTCTCATTAAATGTTTCATTCTTCCATTTCTTATGTCAGGTAAAGAAATTTTCGATCAACCCACTAACAACAGAATAATCTAATCTAAGCTGATCACATTTCGTGATTCCTCCCGTATAATTAACAAAATAAATGAAAATTCTGTAGTGACTTTCATTGTAAAATAAATACGTGTCCTAATTAAATAAGCTAAGTTTAAAATAACTAATTAAATAAGCTAAGTTTAAAATAACTAATTAAATAAGCTAAGTTTAAAATAACTAATTAAATAAGCTAAGTTTAAAATAACTAATTAAATAGTTAAATAACTAGATATTTACTGGATCAGAGTGCCATCTATTAGGAAGGGGTGGCCTGTGCTGCTCTATAGATACCAATTTTTTCATCTCTTCAATAGAAGGCTCTTGACTATTAGATAGCCATTCGGAGTATGGTGCCACATATTCTAATGCAACGCCATTACTTATACATCGTCTGCAAACCTCCCAAAGTATCAATCCCAAACTGTATATATCCACGCGCCTGAAGTTTTCCAAGCATTCGAAGTTTATCCTGAAAATATATAACGATTTAGTTCTATGTTTAATTTAGAGAACCGCCACCATTAAACACAAAGTTATACAAAATTATACTGTGTGACTGCGTTACAAAATATTTTATAACCATAAAAGGTAATTTACACACGGGGCCCCTTTTCGCCTTGTCATTTTGTTATTGCAACACGTGCCATAGTAAAGTAACAATATACAATATTTAGATTTTGCAATCTTGAATATTGATTAAAATATAAATTCATTCTGGTACCAAACTTTTGTTTAATCTCAGACAATTTACTAACTCCTTCGTTATTAGTAACATTCGTGTCATGATAAAGTTGTATTTAGGATGTTTCATTATACACCGACCTTCCGTAAGTTATCAAATAAAAAACAAAATATCCTATAAATGCATACGTAGATACAACTAACAGTTCACCCTCGTGTATATACAGTAAGAACGGGCTAAATGAATGCTAAATGAATATAGAAATTACAAAACATTTTTCCCCAGCATAGAAAGACGTAAGTTAAAACTGTAGCATCCTCTTGTAACTAATTTCAGAGTTAGAAGATAGAATAATACACTTAAGGGGAGATATACCTTTAGGCGGCTGAAAATGAGCTGATTTTCATGCATTTTTTTAAAAGGGAAAGATTTGTTTCACGTTTTTGAAACTTTGGATATCATTTATTATAACTTTTTGCTATTGCAACGTATTTTTTTCCAAATTATTTCAAAATGGCGGAGCAATCGTGCGGTGTTCCGCGAAGGTTGTAGCGCGTCTTGTGAAACGGCGGAAGCTATAGTTTTCGGTGTATTGGTCAGAGACCAACCAGTAAAAAGTATTTAGATAGTCAACATTCACAATTTGCCGGTGAACCTTGAAAAAGTAAAAAATATTAAAAATTGAAGAAATGGCACACTTTTAAACAAAAATTTCGAATTATATACGATATTTCCGCTACATTTTGCAATAAAAAATTACTTTTATTATCAAATTATTTTATACTTTTAGGTTCATATAGAAGGGAATATTGTTATAAATATGTGTGCAAAACTTTAACAAGTTTGATGTAATAGTTTTTGAGTTATCGATCCCGCCAATTCCGAAAATATAACTTTGAGAAAAACGCATTTAAAGAGTTGTCCCACTGTATTACGCCGGGCGGTGATGAGACACGACCGCCGGCTATAGCATCAGAAGGACTTTGAATTTCGTTTTAATACTTTTGGAGCATATGCTTAAGATGTTGTACTAACATTATATGGCAAACAAAAATTTTGAGTTTTTTGAAGGTTCTAAAGGTATTTCCCCCCTTAACCCTTCCGACCCGGCAGCGTTTTCCGTAAGTCGCTCGCTACGTCCGTAGCCGGCTGACGAGAATTGGAGTCCTAACATATCGAATTGTTCCTAAAGTATTTGCGTCTTTACCATATGCAGTATTGTACTGGATAATTAAGAAATTCATTAAGTTTTTACCTAAATAACAGTTAGTAATTCAGCTTCGTGTGGCATATTTCGAAACACTTTTCTAAGCAAAGTCCAACATCACATTCGCGGCGCGAGAACCTACTATCTTTCATTCTTCCACATTTCGTACATACCGCACATCTTCTTTGTTGTGTTTTTGTTTTTTCCGTTGGGGATATTTTTGTTATAAAATGCCGTTCGTGTAGTCTAGCTACTGTATTGTCTGATTGATGTCTTGTATCTATGTGTCGTCGAGGATCAAGAACTGTGTCTGCAGCAATAATGAAAGCATTGCAGATTGTTTAGCTTAAAACTGAGGTCTTGTGTATCTTTAGGAGATACATTTGTGATACGAGATAAGAGATACGCATTTATACATAAGTGCGTGTCGAATTCGGCTTTGCCTGACGCGCGAAGAAAGCGGTGATTCATTCTCCGGGTCAGTACGCGGTACTGATGTCGGCCGCATACGACGGCTGGTGGGTCAGTACGCGGTACTGATTTCGGGTCGGAAGGGTTAAAGGGTGAGTCGCCTGACGTAATCACCTTTGTTATTATCTTTTTAAAGGTACCGATTACAATTGCGTTAGACGATATGGTTTTGAGGGCGTCTGAGATGATGGTATCAAATCTCCCCTACCTTTTTTAATAATTTCCCAGGATTACCTTCAAGCTTTTTATGTTCAACCTTGAAGTAAGTTAAAATCAGTCGATTTTGTCTAAAACGCTGCCAGGTTTCTTATGCATAAAACCGCACCGGACGAACAGTTAATCACTTACAGTCTGTTTCACAAGAACGTGGACGCGATATTTTGATATCGTGATACCTATCTTGTCGGAGCTTGTATCTATGTCAACATACAAAGTATCCTCTGATGCGCAATGGACCAAGTTCTCTTAGTACCCTTTCCATCATTGAAAGGTACAGATCATTTCGAAATGAGTGCCGTATACGCTAAATGCTTTGAAGCGGTCTTCTTGTGTCCGTCCCCCGAAAGGGCCCAAAATGAGTGTTAGGGATGCAGCAAAATAACTGCATAAGTCTCACGAATTAGTGAGCAAATGGGTGCAACGGTATAAAGAAGGAAAGTGTGTCGATGACTTTCCAAATCGCGATGCAAAATAAAAACGTTCGAGGTTTTGGGACATTATCCGTCTATACGGATAATTTAAATGCACCAGAAATGATCAAATTATATGAAAGTGGTCTCCTAACATCAGTGAACTGTTCGGCTGATGGAACTAGAGGGTAGTGGAAATTTCAAGAGGATAATGATCCGAAACACCAAAGCAGCCTTTCCCCGGAATGGAAAACGAGTGACAGTGTCAACGTGTTGGATCGGTCATCTCAGACCCCTAATGCTAATCCGATAGAACATGTTTGATCTATTATGAAGTAAAAACTCCGAATAAAGGACTACTTATACTATTGCTTCGTAGGCAACCCGGCGCGGCGCCGATCCGTCCGTCATGACCGAAAAGTGGGTATACTATCGGGCCCCGTCCATTTCGGTCGAAACTAAGCAGTGTTTCTACCCCGATGGTAGAAACAGTTCCCGTCCGGCCGACAGGCGACAGTCACATGATTTTTTTGGCATAGCGTATGTTCACGTTTCATTCATTCATTCCAACATGGGTCCCCTAAGATATATCTATGTATATTTGGGTAGTCCCAGCGTTCAAGTACCTCTCAAGCATGTCGGAAGCACTTGAGTCAAAATATTCTTCTCGAGAATACCGTCCGTCTTTTCCATCGGTCGGAACGGTCGGAACCGTGTATACACCCGTCTGCATTCAATAACCCAGAAGAATATTTTGTTGCCCCGTGACGGTGGTGTCGGTCCGGATAGTATACTCACGCCAGCACGTACCTAAGACGACACGTGTCGGCACGCTGTATATACCCGCGTGCATTCAATAACCCTAAAGAATATTTTGTCGGCTCTGTCGGGTCGGCTCGGCAACGATAGTATAAGTAATCCTTAAAGCGTATTTTAAAATGAAAAGCCCTAGTTCCTCGTAATCGAGAAATGTGAAGGCCTCATACGCCGAACAGTTGGTCGAAAGTATGCCCAGACGCTGTCAAGGAATAATCGCAAATGGTGGAGATTGGACACACTACGAATTGAATGCGCAGTAACTTTTTAGATGTACTATCGATTTATATAAACTTTTTTACAAAAAATAATTATCCACACAGAGATATCGTGTCCACGCTCTTGTGAAACAGACTGTACATCTTCAAACAAATTAATTCATCCAAATTGTCTTTTTCGAAAATCATTCAAATTGAGACAAAACAACTTTACCCTAACCATTAGTAAAAATTAGAGTAACTATAAAGAAACCTTGTAGATTGAAGGATAAAGCAACGGACATGTACACATGAATTAAGAACTGAATTGAACTGATTATACGAATGTAGCGACTCAAATAAGAGTTTTGTCAATAAGGTACCGATAATAATATATTTGTTGTACTCAAATAGGGTACCCAATCTTAACTCATCTGGTTTTCAAACAAATCAATAAAGAAAACCTAAATAACACTTCGTGTGTAGACAGTTGATGAAGTGCACATGTACTTGATAAACTTTCAAAGTCATTTTACTTGAAGATAAAGCCACGTGCATATGTAAAAATTGTATTCTTTATTTTTATCTCTTTATCTTTAGAAAAGTTCAATTGAATTTAAAGTATAAACCGTCCTACCACTTTCACATCTCGTATGTATGGCTCATCCTTTGTGCATGTGCAATTAATTTTAATTACTTGTATTGATTTAAATCACTTGTTAAGCCCACTGATTGTGCCTTTATATTTGCTTAGAAATTCATTTAAAAGGAAGATATAGAAAAAAATTAATTTGGAGATGTAAAACTTCAGAGTGGGCGTACAACTGGCATTAACGCTACTCAATTTGGCATCTTTACGACGGTCAACATATTAAAAGTAAAGCTAGAGGGTCAAGAAACGTTTTTATCTGAAGCAGTCTTTTGCAACGTGTTCCTATGGGATGGAAGTAGGCTGTTTTAGCATATACACTAAAAATTGCAACCTACTAATGCCACCGGTATATAAACTTTGACCTTTCATATCTCAAAATTGACGTGTACAAAATACACATTTAATTAGTGTCACGAAAAAGTTTTGACGTCCACTACAACAATGTGTAATAAGAAACTTAGTGTCCGATTAAAGAACCTAAAATTGATGTATAAAATGGTCCTTGAAACAAATGTTAATAAAGTAAGAAATATTACGTACGTTTGCTCAAGAAACTCTGGACTCATGTATCGTTTTGTTCCTTGTTTTATGTCAATTCTATCTGTAGACAAACGTTCTTGTGTAACAGCTAACGCAAAATCAGCAATTACACAACTGCCGTTAGTTTTAACAAGAATATTTTTAGATTTGAGATTGCGATGTGCCATTGCTGGTTTTCCTCTAGTTCCGTGGATTTCTGTGTGTAGATAAAGTAAACCATTGACGATACTCAAGCAGATGCTAATGGTTTGATGATGTGTCAAAGAATGAGGTGTTCTGTTTAAATAGTCAAAAAGTGAGCCCACTGGATGATAATGCGTTACCAGCCAAAGTTGTGTACAACTTGCTCTACTTGTCATATCACTTCCAACATAACCAAGGATATTATCATGTCTCGATGGTAGTAATTGAGAATAAACCTCTGTTTCACGAGCCCAAGCTGCTTCATCTCGCGAAAAATATATTTTTACTGCAACATTTTCACCATGCCAAATTCCTCTCCAAACCTCTCCACCAAATCCACCATTACCACCATTGCCAAGACATTCAACTAAGGCTACTTGTTTAGCCAATGTCCTCTGTACTAGTAATGGTAATCCAGAACCTGATCCGCTGGTTAAACTCCTTCCATCCAAGTACTCCTGCATCAATATAATATTTAAATTAAAGATTAAGTGTGCAAGTGTTGATAGAACAATATAGTAGAATATAGCAGAAAAGCAGTATCCTATTTTTAAATGAACATACATAATAGAATAACGTAAGTATCAAAAGTTATGAAATGGCATACAGTAAAATCTCGATTAGTGTTCAAAATCGTTTATACGATTAGTCTTCATTTCTATCCCCACTACTTGGGGTGGTCCCTCCTTGAACAGGTGAAGCGGCGACCGCCGATTCTCGAGCGAGTTCGGGTCCCCTTTGATGTTGTGGCCGCCGAGACTCGAGGCAAGTTTAAAGACCCGTGTACGTGAGACAATACTAACGCGATCAAAATTTAAGAATAATACTTGTTCATTTTTGGTCCGTTTTAAATGAAAATTTACGAAAATGTTCATTGCAATCTCGTCATTATAATGACACCGAACACGATATGGTTTGGACAATTTTTACTTATCAAGGCATTAATAATTTTATTCTCCTTTATTATTGTTTTCGATAACAACTAGAATATGTGTGTATTAGTTGTCAGCAATAAGGCAATTAGGAGTGAGATTATGATTTTGGAACTATGCATATGTTTACTTATTATTATTGATGCGATGAATGACCCAGCTCTCTTCTCTGCGTAGTTTCTTTATTTAAAAAGTAGATGCAACAATATTTTGCCATTAACTAAATATAGCAATTTAATGTAGGTAAAATGGATTTATTATTTTACGGCATTCTCCAAAATGGCGTCGTCTTAAAACGCTCGAGAAACGTGTCTGCACACCATTAGTGTTCGCATTCGGTCCCGAGTGGAGGACACTAATCGAGATTTTACTGTAAATGTTATAATGATGGCACACACTGGTAAGATAAGTCATTACAGTCGAACCTCGAACTCGAAAACCTCAATACGACCAGACCTCAACACGGGTCTGATTTTGTAACCTTCAATATGCGTTTCTTGTAGATTTTAATGTGCTGAATGCGAATCTGCAATCCGTTTTTCTCCAGAACGTACCATTTTTGAAAAAATCAATCGTGAAAAAAATCGCCAATTTTCAACTTTGGAAGTGTATTGCACTTTTGCGGTAATAGTTATTCAGTTGCGCTTGGTGCCAAATGATTCTTTGAAGTTTCACGAATAAAATGATATAATTAGTAATTAGATTATAAACATTTGAATGTGTTTAAATAATGATAAAAGTGAAAAGGACACCAAAAATAGGCCCATTTTGACTGATATCTTTCAATTTATTTCAAAAACTAAGGGTCCAGGAGAAAATCTAACTATGCCACGCAATAGGTCAAACCCTTCTGTAAAGTAATACCATTGACGGTCATTGTATCGATCCTGACCTATCTTATCAATTTTATGTCACGTCCCGGCGATCGATACAGATCTGATTCGCACTTGTTTCCACGCGCACACGACACGACATTACGAACATTACGAAACCTCATGTACGTGAGGAAACAAGTGCGAATCAGATCTGTATCGATCGCCGGGACGTGCGTTTCGTGGCATAAATTGTTAAGATAGGTCAGGATCGGCACAATGACCAAGTGCCAAGGACCCAGTTTCATCGAAGCAGGTTACTTCGTGAACGAAAGGGTAAGTTTATTTAACTACCCTTTTCTAACATTAATTATCCAAACACTTTTTTCATTATTAATAAAACACTTTATTCGCTTCGGATAACGAATAAAAGTATGGAACGGTTATTAAACGACCTGTTAATTAAATTGTTATTCATGAATAACGAATAATTACACATTATTCATTTGCCATACGTTGTCTCTCGATGCCCCCGATCACGACCGCGCGCAGTTGTGCCTGAGCTGGCGCTATACGGGCGCTCTCATTGGCCAGTGTTTTTCGTTAATAACTCAAAAACGAAGGTTCAAACAATATTTTGGTCAAGGAAAAAGTTGTTCGGAATCAACTCAGCTAACCCCCATTCCCGTATACTGCGCGAGTTCTGGGCCATCCTGTATACTTAATACATATTACATGAACAAATTATCCAATAAATTATTACTCAATTATACACATTGCTCAAGACAGCGGGATATTTCTAGCAAACTGACAATAATAAAAGGACACCTATGTGTACCTCGCTCTACGGCCTAGATACGTTCCGGAAAAGTTTGCCGTAAAGCAAAAAGCAGTATAACGAATCAATTATTTTGATACAGACCCATACAAATTCAATTGGATCTGTTCCAATATTTTATAAAATAATATAGTTTTTAGTTCATAAAGCATTTTATTCTTTTTATTTCCCATAACAGAACAGCATTTTTTTGGCCGTATAACGAAACATTGTAGGCCGTAATTCGAAAAAGTGCCATAATTAAAAAAGGCCGTTATAGCGAAATGCCGTATAAAGAGCGGCCGTATAACGAGGTATAGGTATATGTATACACTTTCAACTGGGAAGACAAGTGCAATAGAGTGAGCTATACCACAAAATGTTGAAAAATGAGATTTTTATTAATTCTGGCACCTTTTGGTGTCTAGTTACTTTTTCTACAGTTAGAGAGAATGACTAATTATTTAGTTCTCTTTTTAATCCAATCACCAAATTTAAACATATAATAAATGAAATAAAAAATAAAACATTTTCCCATCACCTTCATGTTAATAAGTTCAAATAAAAAAAGTGCAATTTTAATTGCCCAAGTTCTATTGAAACACTACTTTTTATAAAGGCTTTAATATCTCACAACGCTGCTGTTGTGATGCAAATGCTGTTTCAGCAAAAATGCTGAAAAATGCCGATTTTGTATTGAAGGAATCGTTTGACCACATTTATACTTTTTTTATAAGTACATATTGTTGATACTACTACTCTCAATTTTTTGGATTTTTGATTTGGGTGCGCTGCAGTTATAAAATTAAAAACCCATTTTTTCGTCGTCCATTCCGTGTCAGAGTAACTTATACGGCGAGCTTTCGCCTTTTCTTTGTCAAACAAGTGTTTTATGCAATGTTTAATGTTTTTACATACAGCATACCAACACAAAAATTGACGGAACTAGATAAACCGAACCAATTGATATTACGTCAATGCTCTATACCAGGCCTCGGATTTAAGTGATCTTTCGGGCCGATTTTTAGAGGCAACGCCCGCTTTCTCCCGCCGCGCGTCTTGGCCCTGCGATCGCCAATCGCCTCGAAGCTCCTCAGGCCCGTAGCATAAGAAACGCGCGGGTCGCATTTGGGCGACAGTCGTATCAATAGGATTCCACATCGTCCCATGTCCCATGGACCGCGCGGTTCGTATGCTACGCGCCTGAGGAGATCCGAGCCGCTTGGCGATCGCGGGGGCCCAGACGTGCAGCGGGAGAAAGGGGGCGTTGCCTCTGAAAATCGGCCCGTAAGATCACTTAAGGGCCCCGACTCCAGGCGCCATGACGTGTGTGCGTGCACTTACACAAACAAAGGAAAGCATGCACGTATACGCCATGCGCGACAGAGAGGCCCGATTTCAAATTTGACTATCCCTGTCTCCATAATTGCATGAATGAAACTTTCGCGGATTTAACACACACGGGTAGACTTCACCACAGTCGGGGACTTACGTTTGAACGCCAATAAACACCATGCGTTCAGATGAATGGTATTTCTTGAACTGGCAAGCTAGAGACAGACACCGATGTAGGCAACAAGATGGCTGCAGGCATTTTGACACATTTCCCAATTAGCAAATATTGAACGATTTAATGGTTTATTCACTGATAACACGAAATCCCCTACTTCCTTGAACTAGCACAAGATCACAGAAATTCGATTTTTCACAATTTATCACTTCTGGAAGGCGGAAAAAGTAAAATACGATTTGCACGCATCCGACGTAAGAATAGTTCACTGATTCTCCGTCGGTGGCGTTTATGCTACATTGTAGTGAATTTGGCCAAGTTACCGTCAGGGTCGATAAAAATTCAAATCAGTCGGTAAATGTATGTTATAATTTCACACCACGAACGGCGATTCATACGTGAATACGTGATGTGTGCACACAGACACCAGTAAGGCATAGTTGCCGGCACGTATCAAACCTCTGTCACACTGTTGTCACATCTGTTACAATTATAACATAAGCATCAGCAAAATGAATCGGCTAGAGCTGAGATGTTGATTCGAGCCGCTGCAAACTTTTTTGTAGGTTCGAGTCCCTTTGGGGTATATTTTTTTACATTCATTTTTTTTTTAATTACTAAGTATATGACAATGATCAATATTTGTTTACAAATGTTTTAAAAATATTTGTTAAATACTTTAATTTAATATACGTAAATATGATGTTGAAGCGCTTTTTTCTTCCGTTTTCTTCCCATGTACATATCTTGCCACTTATGGAACTGTTTGATATTTCTAACATTTGGACGCGAATACACGTCAATACAAAGTTCAAAATGTGTAACTCGAAAATTTCAATCATTTGGTGGTGTTTCAGTTATATTAGCAATAAAGCTGCTATGTTAATATATATGAAATATATTAACTATATTATACAACAATAATATAATTGTAATATAATTAAAATATATGTAAGATTATCGAAGGCGTTTGAATAGGTATTCAAATGATTATGTCGGCGTGTATGTGTTAAAAAGTTGTTTTGTTTACCTCTCGTGACCGTAGTCTGTACAGGAATACAATGTCACCATGGTCCTTTTCGATCATTTTATGCTTCGCTCTAATTGTAAGCAACAGAAAGCTATGATAGACAAAGATAGAGCTATGTACGTCAGATGTACCTATGACGTGACAGCAAGACGGGTATCGGTGTGACACCGCAACTATGACGCAGTGTGTGAGGGCCGTCATTTGTTTGTAAGATGAACCGCGTGGCCCGCGGCCCGCCAGTTGGCTGTGCCTGACCTATGTCAAGCAGTAATAAGAGCCCTTCTCTCATAAGTTCCAAAAATTATTTCCTTACACATATTAATATTGTTTTATCAATCTCGCTTTTTCAACTTGACCCTTGTATCTCCTCTTTCATTTGCACTATTCTCTTTTATGTTCGGCAAAAATCAAAATCTCAACTTGAATCGAATATATCGAAGATTTCCTAGAAAGCAAAACTGTAATTGGTATAACAATATCAACAATGTCTCCGTATTTTTCGTTTGTCATTCTACATAATGACCAAAGCCATGTGAAAAAGCGAATGATATGAATTAAAAATTATCAATATATGCATATTCGGTACTCGCATAAAATCTCTAAAAATAAATATTTTCTTTTATGATGGTATAATTTCATTCGCAACAATAATTATTTGTGTCATCTAAAAGAAAGGCGAAATAGTAGTAAAACATCACACGAGTTTTCCTGCACTTCGTCAAGACTGTTCAATCTAAGACGTCTGAAAATGCGCTTCATACATTTTATTTTAATGTTACAAATATTAAACAGTACCATAATTGGCAAGATACATGGCAAGGGAAACGGTAGCACGAAGAGCGCTCTAAGTTCATATTTACGTATATTAAATTAAAATATTTAACAAATGTTTTTAAAATATTGGTAAGCAAATACTGATCATTGTCATATAGATAGGTATTAAAAAAACATTAATGTAAAAAAAATGATAGCATAGGGGGATCGAACCTACAAAAAAGTTTCCAGCGGTTCAGCAGCTATATGTATATGTCTACATATGTATATCCGGCAGGAATCGAAATCTCGGCTCGAGCCGATGCATTTTGCTGATGGTCAGGATTGTAACAAATGTGGCAACAGCGCGACAAAACACTCAAAGCATGTGATTTGACAACTATGGCCTCCCACTCTCCATTTATAATTTTGCCTAATGACGTTAGATGTCACACCATGAGTTTATAATTCTGTATAATGACTTTAGATGTCACCCCGTCAAATGCCGATGCAGAAGATTTTTATGTTTTCACTAACGCCCGTTCTGTCGAATGGCGCTTAGATCGATTCGGAGTTGGCCCCAAAGGAGTCGGGGCCCTTAAATCCGAGGCCTGCTCTATACTATAGAGTCTATAGTATAGAGTCTATACAGTAATGTCTCGATTAGTGTACCTCGCTCGGGACCGAATGCGAACACTAATCGTGTGAAGACACGATTCTCGACCGAGTTCGGTTCCCCTTTGATGTTGTGGCAGCATAGACCCAAGGCAGCGTTCCAGGAAAGAAGCTAGTTTAAATACCCGTGTACGTGAGACAATACTAACGCGATCAAAATTTAAGATTAAAACTTGTTCATTTTTGGTCCGTTTTAAATGAAATTTTACCAAAATGTTCGTTACAATCTCCTGATTAAAATGACACCGAACACGATATGATTTGGACAATTTTTACATATCATTGTAGTAATAATGGTCTTCGATGGCACCAATCTATGTCGTGTTTGATGTCATTTTAATCAGGAGACTGTAACAAACATTTTGGTAAAATTTCATTCAAAACGGACCAAAAATGAACAAGTTTCAATTCTTAATCTCGCTTGCATCAGTGTTGGCTCTCACCGATATTCGATCTGGGTTCAGATTACATGCTCGGCGCTCCACGCTTCACTGGTTTCAGGGGGGGACCACCCCAAGTAGTGGGGATAGAAATGAACACTAATCGTAAACACAATTTTGAACACTAATCGAGACATTACTGTACTCTGAAGTATTTCATTCATTGTCAACGGTCACGCAAAAGCAAGATTGTAAATGTTAAAAATTTGCTACATTTTTATGCACGCCGCTCTAGCAGTCGAATAAGACAGACGTGTATAAGAGTGCTGCCAAAGCAAACATTGCAAGTGTCTACGTGACTAACAAGTTTAAGGTTATCGGTCGTCAACTATCAATAACATAGCTCATTTAATCGAGCCAATTAAAATAACCGCCAACGGCGAAACATAAGTGATAAATAATCCCATAAATAAACCAAATCAACAACAGGAAAATCAAGATACGGATAACTTAAGCACAAGTGAGTGGAATGGTTCGCAGAGCTTCGATAAAATTAACGGACAAAGAGATGGCAACGACCAAAATAACAACTGGTCAGTTAGTAGGCGTCATAAAAAGCGAACACCCGAGCGGTACACTCGAAGATGCCGAAATGCAACAGTGGTTGTAGGACATCCCACTCAGTAACACCTTCAGTTCGCTTGAAGAAGAAGAGGTTATGGACACAAATAACGAAACTACGTCTCGTACCATTAAACCACCCCCAATCTACATAGATGCCCAAATAATAGATCCCCTCATCGAACTACTAAATTGCATTGCAGGTTCAGAAAACTACACCTTAAACCAAATAAAGCTGGACCAGGTAAAAGTACAAACAAACGCTCCTGAAATATTTCGTAAAGTAACTCAAGCTCTTCGGCAAAAAAATGCAGCCTACCATACATATCCGTTGAAAACAGAAAAAAGTTACAAAGCAGTCATTAGAGATCTTCATCCGAGAACCAACATTGCAAACATCAAGACTGAACTTGCCAAACTAGGACACGAGGTAAGAACAGCAAATAATATGTCTAAATATGACACAAAGCAACCATTACCGCTATTTATGATAGAACTTGAACCCAGAAATAATAATAAGGATATTTTCAACATCAATAAAATATTAAACACCATAGTGAACATTCAGCCACCTCGTCACAAAAAAGGTATTCCTCAGTATATTCGATGTCAGCAATACGGACACACCAAAAATTATTGTAATAGAATTCCAGTATGTGTGAAAAGTGCACAAAATCATTTATCACCCAATTGTCCGCTTGTAGGCAAAATAGACACAGCAAAATGTTGCAATTGCCATAGTAACCACCAGCCAGCTACAAAGGCTATGAAATTAGAAAGCAGCTGCAGAAAAAGCTTTTCCACCGCTACGACGCAGAGCATACCCGCAAGAAAACTCTCAGCCAATAACCACGGAAACTGATCCAGAACGCAATGCATATCCTACATCAAATTTTAACCACAAAAACACTGAACTCATTGACTCTCGAAGCTATGTGCACAAGCAACCGCCAACGCAGTATTGTCGAAAGAACCACCTCAAAATGGCAGCCATGATACTACAGAAATGAAGGAACTCCTCAAACAATCTATCAAAAACTCAGAAATGCTAATGAAAATGATAATGAAACAAAACGCGATACTCAGGCAGCAAACGCAGCAAATAACAACAATGTTACAACTACTCACAAGCACGCTAGCACACAAATAAGAATAGCGACTCTAAAAATAGCATTCTGGAATTCCAACGGATTGCAACAAAGAATCATGGAAACAAGAGCATTCTTGTATAATAACAACATTGATGTACTTCTTATATCGGAGACACACCTTACCACAAAAAGTTACATAAAGATCCCATACTACACTATATATGACACTAAACACTCATCAGGGAAAGCACACAGAGGTACTGCGGTCATAATTAAAAATGATATTAAGCATCATTCACATAGCCAACTCAACCAAGAACACATTCAAGCAACAACAATTACAGTGCAAACTGCTAGCAACTTATTTCAAATTTCAGCCGTTTACGCACCGCCAAGACACAGAATGACTTCACTGAAATGGCAAGAATTTTTTGAATCCCTAGGCGACAAATTTATTGCAGCAGGTGACTATAATGCCAAGTACACTATATGGGGTTGAAGAATCACTACGACTAGAGGTAAGACACTCGAAACGAGTATCAGAAACAACAATTACAGTATATTATCAGCAGGAAGACCAACATATTGGCCTACTGATATAAACAAAATCCCGGATGTACTTGATTTCGCAGTTACAAAAGGGCTTAGCACAAATAAATTTAACATAACGCCCAGCCTTGACCTTAGTTCTGATCATACTCCGCTATGACTGGAGTATTCCAGTGAACCAATGTGCTATAATAATCTAGTGACGCTATGTAACAAGACTACCGATTGGGAGACATTCAAAGTGCTTGTTGAAAATAATATTAACTGCAATATCCCGCTCAAAACACCTAAAGACATTGAACAAGCGGTAACGTTGTTAACAACAACTATACAAGAAGCAGCTTGGGCAACTACCACCTTTAAACTAGCGCCCAGACAAAATAAAACAGTTCCAGCAGATATCCTTGATAAAATTAAAGAAAACAGGAAAGCAAAAGCAAAATGGCAGAAATGCAGATCCATAGGAAATAGGAAGTACCTGAATAAAATGACGAAAGAAGTTAAAAACAGTATAAAAAATCACAACAGCGAATTTTCAAAATTTTTGGAATCGCTCTCCGCATATGAGAACACAAACTATTCCCTCTGGAAAGTCACAAACAAAATTAAGGAGGCAACTAAAGCAATGCCAGCAATTCGGAAAATTGATGGAACATGGGCAAGAAGCAATAAAGAACAGATGGAGGAATTTGCCAGCTATCTGTCCAATACTTTCACACCACATAACACTAGCGCAAGCAACCTAGATAATCACGTGGATGACACTCCAGCAACCTAGACGCCAACAGAAACTCAGTGGAACAATGCTACTCTATACATCAAAACATCATTAAAAATATCAAAAACGGCAAGACACCAGGTATCGACCTCATTAATGGAAAAATATTAAAGCAATTGCCACCAAAAACATTACGATTAATTACAATAATACACAATGCAATTCTAAGACTGCAGTACTTCCCGTCCATGTGGAAACTAGCACAAATTATAATGCTGCCCAAGCCTGGCAAAGATCCACATCAAACTTCATCATTCAGACCAATATCGCTTCTTCCAACGTTTTCCAAAATACTAGAGAAATTGATTTACAGCCGTCTTAAACCCACAATAAAAGAAGGAAATTTAATACCAGCCCATCAGTTCGGGTTTAGAAATAAACACTCCAACATCGAACAGACACACAGACTTGTCAATGAAATACTCGTAGTGTTAGAGAATAAGCAGTATTGTACAGCACTCTTCGTGGACATCGAGAAAGCTTTCGATAAGGTGTGGCATGAAGGGGCTCCTTCATACAATAAGAACCTACTTTCCCAAACAAATATACAATCTACTGGCTTCATACACATATTCTGAGATCAAGGTCATTAATGCAGGGGTACCCCAAGGAAGTGTCCTAGGACCAATTTTGTATACGATCTACACAGCTGATATTCCAACCACTGATAATAGCAAAATATTAACATTTGCTGATGATACAGCCATACTAGCCATAAATAGCGATCCAGAAGTAGCGGCCATGTTACTACAAGAGTATGTTACAAAAATAAAAAAATGGCTCGTAGAGAAAAGGATAAAAGCAAATCCCAGCAAATGCCACCACATTGCATTCTTACTTTGCAAGAAAAAATCGCCGGACATCAAACTAAACGATATGATAGTACCCCAAACGGAACGAGTGAAATATTTAGGGCTTCACCTGGACTCAAGTCTTACATGGAAGCATCATGTTAAAGCAATAACGGATAACATACGTATTAAAAGACGTCAGATGTATTGGCTAACTGGTCGAAAATCAAACCTTAGTTTAGAAAACAAACTAAAAAGTTATAAAACAATTATCAAACCCATATGGAAATACGGAATGCCGCTGTGGGGAACTGCCGCAATGAGTCATATAACAAAAATAGAGATAATGCAATCAAAAATACTGAGAACAATAGTTAATGCACCGTGGTACTGCAGAAACGATGACATACGCAAGGACCTAAATATCCCGACCGTCAAGGAAGAAATAAACAATTATGCAAAAAAGCATAGTGAAAGAATCGTATAAATATAAATAAAAAAAAAATTGTCAACGGTGTCGGTGGTCCTGCGGACGCTCGAACCTTCAAAACGGTTTGCAGCGGTTTAGCAGTCTGATACTTTACCGCAGGAGCACCGACGCCGTTGAAAAGAACTTAAGTACTTTAGAATATAAACTTCGAAGAAATCGGTTTTTAACTTTTTTAACTGCGGCGCACCCATTTCAAAAATCTGAATAAAATTGAGAATAATAGAATCACTAATATATACTTACAAAAAAAGCATAAATGTGGTCAAGAGAATCCTTCAATATAAAATCGATATTTTTCAGCATTTTTTGACGTTTTTTATTTTTTGCAGCTCGGGTTTCCACTTTAAAAATCTGAAAAACTTCTATAATATATGCCTTCACAATTGCAATTTCTCAGATTTTTTCAAAACTAAACATTGTATGCGCTAAAATGGTAGATATTGACCAAAAACTATATTTTTGTCTTTTCGCTGTAACTACCCTCCCAGTCGAATTCCAGGGTTGAAACTTGGTACAAATTGGTTTTTCTTGATAAGCTAGCGAATCACAAGTCGAATTTGGATTAGGGGCACGTTTTACCCCCTTATCCGGCTATACCCTTCGATTTTGTATTACCTATATCCTTTATTCATATCAAACGCAAACTCAATATGAATAAAAAAAATTTTTTAATTGAAGTTGCCTTACATGATATACATGATATTCATATATTAGTTGTATATGGTGTCTTGTTTCATACCTTTAATGTGCTATCCCCAGCCGCAGTTGCTTTCAATTCATGAGAATTATATGTAGCAGTGGATGTAGGAGATGCAAAAGAAAAGTGTAAAATAGATGGTTCCATTTCAGAATCTATAACAAGTTTATTCCGTCTTGCAGCCAAAGTCCTTTTCCTACGTGTCCTGCATACCAACAAATAAAACAGCACTACTCCAGCAATAACACAGAATCCAACCATAGGACCTAATATGGCCAATGTTAATTTAATTGCATAGTCCTCCTCAACAACATCTAAAATGTTCAGTGCAATTTGAGTATAATCTGGCATTAGAAATGAAAGCTTTATATTATTGAACTGAGTGGAGCTGTATTTTCAAATGGTTTTAAGTAGAAGAAACATATGTTAAGTAAATTCGAAATTTATGCTGCATTTATAATTATAATGCATGTATGCATTGCATACATACATATGTTCTTTTGCATATAAAGTTATTCCCTTAGATATTCTGTGTAAGCGCAGATATAACATATAATCATTGAAAACTCAACTCTTTTCAAAACTTTTCTCATTTTATATATACATGTACAGGGCGATTCGTTTAACTTGCATATATTAGCATCTTCATTATTTTTGCAGATACAAAAAAGAATGTATAAAGGCAAAATTGTTTGGTTCACATCGACGAATATTGTGAATCATGACTGTTTCCTTTAAAATCATTGTCCAATTTTTACATAATAATTACATTTTTATTGCATGATATATATTATACTATATTATACTATATTATATTTGTCTTCAAATGGCCCAGGATGAAAAAATCAGAATAGTTTGAATGCAACTGGGAAATCTAACAATTTTCCCTATCAAACATGTTCATTCTAATGCAAATTATTGGCCCATTATTCATAGAAGGTATTTTAAATGGGTAGATATGCAGAAATGTCTTAAGATATAAATTACTACCGATGCTTTAGGATATACCATTAGAATGTTATATCCTGAGCAAATATTTTTTTGGCCTGACCAAAATGTTTCCCAATCGCTAAATATTGAATAAGTTATAAGTCAAGAATCTGCTGGTCAACTCAAGAACCAGATGTTACACGACTCGATTTTTGCTAATAGAGACGTATAAAGTATCAAGCTTACAGTAACATTGGACAGACAGAAAGAAATATTCAATTTTCCAGTTGCGTTCAAACTACCGCAATTTTACATTCTAAGTCACTCGAAGATCAAAAAAGAGAACAATATAATACGTTATATCATTAAAATATAAAATATATTAGTACTATTAGACGATCAAGTTGAAATACCATCAAAATAACCTTGCAGTTATGAGTCACAATATTGGTCGATCTAAACCAAACAACTTCAACCTAACTCATTTTTGTACATCCTGAAAGAAACGTTTTACTATCTTTCGCGATGCAAGTAAAGGCCCACTTTTTTTTTCAAACAGAAATCTATATTTTGCTTCGTAGATTCTTGTTCTATAGGAAAAAAGAAAAAACTTTTGTACAGATGATTTTTTTTGTCAGACTTTATCTTAAAATAATGTTTAATAAAATAACAATTTACTTCAGCTTTGTTACACCCAAAGTACAGAATGGATAATTAAGTGCTACAAACGCAACATTCTTAATTTTCGATCAATATTAGATAATAAGAAAACAATTTTACCTGGGTATCTTTGGTAGGAAGTAGCAGCCATTCTTAGAGAACATTGATTATCAGAACTATAAATAAAAATAATTTATGTTCTTCCTCGTTAGGTATGACGCAATATAAAACAAGCTGTAGTGTGACCCACCAGCATTTTACACGGTACAGTCAGCCAGATACCGTGTGACCTACCGGTGGATCCATGGCAGCCGTGTTAAGAAATATTCGTTTGTACCACTTACTCTAGTTTGGAATCAGTAAAACTGAAGCAAATTGTTATTTTATTAAATATCTTTTTAAGATGAAGTCTGATAAAGAAAAATGATCCATATGGAAGATATTCTTTTTTCCCGTAAAACAAGAATCTGTGGAGAGAAATATCGATTACTATTTGAAAAAAGAGTCAACATTCAAATAAACTTGCAAATGCTCAACAAATTTAAAAGAAATAGGATTGTTGTATTTCCTCCTTGAAACCGTGAAACTTTTGTATTCGATATTCTTCTCAAAAATGCGCTATTTTGAAAATATCTACTTTTGAAGTTACCAAATAAACATGCTGCATAACATTTTGAAACAATATAAACGTATCAGTTGCTGACCAAAGATACACCTACTGTTTTCGTCATATTTAAAACAATAGAATGTCCTTACGTTAACCAATAATAATATTGAACATAGTATTATAAAGTCGTCATTCTAGTTCTTAATTGTTCTATTTTCACTAGTTTGTAAATTGAGAAAACTTGAGTCTAAAGATTATAAAATTTGAAATCTTTAGAAGTTTTGGTGTTAGAACTTAAAAAAACTGAATATATTTTGCTTCCTAAATAGACTTTTCGTCATATTATCATGAATTTGAATTCTTTATACCAATGAGTTAGAACAGTTAAAAACTAGAGCGATGAAGGTTCCAAAATACAAACCAAAGCACCCATAACTATTATATTATAGATCATTGAATGCTTCCCAAAGCTACTCTCATGTGATGCAAAAAAGCTACTGTAGCTATTAATTAATTGAAAAAAAATACATGTGATCATCAGTAAATGAAAACTGTTGGACACAGAAAAAATTTATTCCAGATACTATGTTCTTAAAACATTCTCAACTTTTATATTTATCATAAAGCCAGTGTGTATTAGAAGAATTGAAACATGGAAACTAATAGGTAACATAGAAACATAAAGTACTTAATATCATTTAATTCTATCATAACACGTTTCTGGTTCCTGACTATTTAAAAAATACAGCCCTACCGAGTTGAGCGGATGATACAATTCGATAATCTCATAAGTAATGTTCTATTTTCAGTTAAGCTTTGATATTCTAAAACCATATAACATATCATTTGATTTAGTCAAATATGTAGTATCCTCTTATTTAAATGAATTGCACTATAATTTGATAGCATCTTCGATTTAAAATTCACTGTTGTTGCAAATTAGCGATATGTGAGAAGTAGATGAGATATTGTTACTTAACTGCCCAAGATAAAAAGCACCATTACTTCTAAGATTATGCGATGTTTAAAAATATTATGTATACCCACCCCCATTCAAGTTGTGCAATATCGGAAATGGCCCACCATTGCAAAAGTCTGTTTGACAACACTCAACATAATATTGCACAGCTCCTGAAGGTCCAGTCACGTGCCTCCTTCTGTTATTACCACTTTGAACAATACGCGGTGGCAACTGCTTATTGCATATCAGCAACATTTGATCTATCGTAGAAGTGCAACCTCTACTTACACTCTCTGTTCCATCCGATTGCCTTACCCTGGATTTCCAACACTTTTGAATAAAAATAAATACCTATTAATTTCTGCCTATATTCTTAACGTAGATGAAGATGATTTCGTTTATACAGGATGTTACCGTTACTGCATTATGGCAAATTTCTGTGTACAAGCAATCCGGTCCCTCGCAAATATGACATTTAAAACGTTGTTGAGAGATCAAACTGCCATTGAAATCAGTGATATCGAACGTCTTCTGCGGTTCTTCATTTTCAAGAGACAAATCATGTTCCAATAGGGTAAACTTTTCTTCTTCTCCTAAAAACGATTCCTGTTAAGCATTGAAATACATTTCAAGACATAATGAAGCATTATCTGAAATGCATGTCGTACTAAGTTATTTCAGCAAACCAAGAAAGTAAGACAGATTTCAGTGAAGGAAGTGTTATGTTATATGTTATGTAAAAGTTGTACTACGATTGACGTTTTGTTCTCGGTTGCGATGAATATGTTAAATATCAGCAGAAAACTATATCCAAAAAATAACTAAAATAACTTGTAAAGGTTAATAAAAATTTGTCGAGAAAATATTTGTGCAATTGAAAAATTGTATCACCCACCTGGACACAACTCGAATGTCAACAATATCAAATACGTGATAAACATAAAATCCGCCATTGCCATTCACGTCAAAACATTGAAAGTCTAAAATCAAATCGATACCCTCAAAGCATAGTACATATTATACATATTAGCCTATAACCAAATTCAATGTAACGACTGTTTCTGTAATAACGAGAGAAACAGCGAACATAATGCAATCAACATTGAATTGGCGGTACTTTATTTTCGTATTAAAAAAAGAAATATCTACAGATGACGCTACAATCGTTTCATTTCGTATCCATTTTACACAAAATGCATTTACAAGGAGGCCCACACATGTATGTATATAGCTTCGCATACGAAAGTATGTATATGCATATGTGTGTAAGGTACTATGAATTAGTAAAATATGCATATATACAGGGTGGCCCGGAACACGCGCAGTATTTTTAAAAAAGGGGTAGCTGAGGCGATTCTGAGCAACTTTTTCCTTGACCAAAATATTGTTTGAAGCTTCGTTTTTTAGTTATTAACGAAAAACGCTGGCCAATCCAAGCGCCCGTATAGCACGAACCAGTCACAATTGCGCGCGGCCGAGATCGGGTGCATCGAGGGGCAACGTCACAGCCGACTCTAGTACTAGCCGTGCTGAAGAACGTGGCAACACCGCATGTTTACCGATCGGGAGTCCTATTTTCAGTAATGGGAGTCTTGTACTTGGGTTTACAATTAACGCTTTTTTTATAGAAAATTATGTTAAAGTACACAATTCTTGATTAATTATGTATAAGTAATATATAAATATTATAACTATGGTAAGTAGAAGTGATATTAAAGTATACTAATAGTTATAAATGTGGTATATATTTTGTGGACTCTCGGACTGGTTTGGTGATGTGATAGATAATATTGGAAATATTTTACAGTGGTTTTAAGAAAATATAAGTATGAAGCGAAATAGAATCATCTTTGAACTAAAACGCAACATTTGGAAATGAATGAAGTGATATATAAGTTAATAGAAACTGGAAATAGACAAAATAAATGAAACGAAATCAAAGAGGTTAAGTGAACACCGAAAGAGGATAAGTGAACACGAAAAGAGGTTAAATGAACACGGAAAGAGGTTGGATAATTAGTTACTGAAGGGAATAGTTGTGCAGGTAATTACAAAATATTCACCACAAATGCATGTATCAGAAAATGCTAAATGATGTACATTTAATTGAATATTAATATATATTAATTTAAATAAAATGTGCTTATGCTTTTCAGATTTTAAACAATCTGATTCCAAATGGGCAGTATTTATTATGGCTTCCACTATTGCACACATATGAGTAAATAAGGTTATTACTTCTTCTGTAGAAGTGGAAAGACCAGCTCTTTGTAAGTGATCAAAATATACATTACTTATCGTTGTACCTTTATCCTCCACTATTAATTATTTACATATATTACAATTTCATATTTTAGCGACGGAATGGGACCCATAACCGGATATATAAATCTTAACATAATCATCTACAACACACATGGATGGTATCGAAAATTTCTGAAAATCCATTTACATCAGCCGAAAGATCATGAAGATCATTAATATTCTTCCCTTATAATTAGGAACATAACAACACTGTGGCATTATTAACTAATAAATATAGTACCAAACTTGTGAAAAGAACTATGTAAAACAAATTTTTCAAAAACTGTGTATGTGATATAATAAAAATAAATTTGTAAAAAATTAGTTATGATACTATTAAAATGTAATTAATGTTGGTGTTATCTATTGAATAAGTTCTGAGATTATATTTTGGAATAGACTGCAACTGCTTATACAAAAGTGTTTATATTAAGAGGGACCGATGAGGTCCGAATGGTAGACTCCTCTAAATTCATTCGATAGAGCTTCTCCTATTGCATAAGGATGTGCCTTCCTTTTACATTATAATATAAATATTCTTTTATTAAACTGAACTGTGTATTATACATGATCAAACTTCCACATAATCTAGTTTTTCAATAATTAATACTAAAGTGAAATATATTGAAAGCACAATAGCTTTTATTAAATAAATATTTTATACACAAAGATTAGGACTTACATAGTTAATAAATAAAACTTCCCTACATTATTGCACTTCCTTTTAATTTTTTTTATATAGACTACTAATGATGACTACACATTGGTGTGTAAACATTTGAAAACTAAGCGGGAAATTGAGAGTCCGGTAGAGGGAGTCTGGAAGTCTGGGAGTCCGGTGGGATAGGTAAACAAATATATATATCACAACCGGACTCCCGCGGTGTTGCCATTTTTACCTTCAGCACGGCTAGTACTAGAGTAGGCTGTGGCAACGTACGTAATATTACGTAAAGTAAGGTAACGTAAAGTAACGTAAATATTACAATCGTCTTACATTAAGAATAGTGTGTAATTCTTCGTTATTCATCAATAACAATTTAATTAACAAGTCGTTTAATAACTGTTCCATACTTTTATTCGTTTTCCGAAACGAATAAAGTGTTTTATTAATTATGAAAAAAGTGTTTGGATGATTAATGTTAGAAAAGGGTAGTCAAATAAACTTATCCATTCGACCGCGAATTTACCTGCTTCGACGGTGTCTTGGCATTTGGTCATTGTACCGATCCTGACCTACCTTAAGGGGGTAGACACGGCACGTGACCTCTCCGATTTGGATGGTCGGTATTACAGCAGCTTTTTCCTGCACAGAAATGGTAATACCGACAGGCATGAGGCAGCTGCTTCTTATTTCGATATTCTAATGTGAATGTGGAAAGAAATTGTCAGCTGTTGTGCTGTATTTGAAAGAATTTAAACGGAAAGTCTGCTGGTAGTGCAAGCGTAGAAAATTCATTGTACATTTGAATTACGTGAAATGTGGTTATGCTGCAATATGTTACGTGAAAGAAAAGTGAACAGTAAAACTAGATGAGGGGCATAGGATTTCCCAAAAAAACGAAATTTGTTAGGTCAAACATTTTTTTGTTAGAAAAAGTTATCCACTTATTATAAGAATTAATCGTCCTATGCAGAAAGCAGTTATTGAACAAAATTATATATAAAATTGTGTTTGATGTTGATTGGAATGTATAGGCGACGATACTGCATCTCTTCAATTATCATGCTGTATACCCTGGTTTGATCTGCAAAAATAAATAAGTTTTAGAAAAATTACTTTTTGAGTTCATCTCACTTGAATGTAAAAACTGATCCCTGTAGAATCCATTATTATTGTTTTCTATTTGTCAGAAATATTTCCTTGCTATGGCAGTGATCCCTTTCGATTACAGTTAGTTGTCATAGAACCTGTGATAAAAAGTTACAACAAGTTGTAATTGATATGTATGCAATAAAACTGTTAATGTATTATACGTGATTTACTTATCTTTGCATGCATTGCGAAGACTTGCTTCATTTCCTTGCTTCATAGAGCATAATTGTTGCCGTTGATATTGGTTGCTGGAAATAACTAAAGTATGATGATTTCCAATTAATCCAATTATTTGCATAACAGAAGGATAAGAGGCATACTTACGCTTTTATACATGTCATTTCCACTGAAAGAATAGCTGCAAGTATAAATTATTAGGAGAGTGTGAAGAGACCCACCACCACCCCCGTCGTAGACGGTCCTCTTCACTCTCCATTTTCCTATGCGCTGGATGCACTCGCCGGTGCATTATTGGCCTTAGATTGCAATTTATTTTTACGCAGCTGGTCCTATGCGCTGGATGCACTCGCCGGTGCATTACATGTAACTTTTACCAATGTATCTGGGAGATCTTTCTGATTCAAATGAAACCAAACATGATATAGTTTGAATTATATTTGCTTGTTGATACAGACTTTGTGGTACGTATTCAATTAGTATCACCAAGCAAATATAATTCAAACTATATCGTGTTTGATCTTATTTTAATCAGAAACATCTCGCAAGTACGTTAGTAACAGTTTCATTAAGAGAAATTCAGAAAGTAAAAAAATGAACACATACGGGACTCGAACCTACAGAAAAGTTTCTGGCGGCTCGAGGCAAAATCTCCGCCCGAGCCGATTCATTTAGTTAGCTGATGATCACATTTGTAACAGATATGGCAACAGCGCGACAGAAGTCTTGATAAGTTGCGACAACTATGCCTTACTGTGTCTGTATTCACGTATCACGTATATACAGGGTCCGGCGGAGTATTTCCGTCCGCGTTTAATGGGGGGTTGGTGGGATGATTCTGAACAACTTTTTCCTTTACCAAAATGTTGGTTAAAGCTTTGTTTTTGAGTTATTAACGAAAAACACTGGCCAATCAGAGCGCTCGGGCGCGTGGCTCTCAACCGCGCTCGGGACAGCGTGAATATCGAGGGAAGCGTGCGGCATATGTTACGTCACAGCCTACTCTAGTACTAGCCGTGCTGAAGGTAAAAATGGCAACACCGCGGGAGTCCGGTTGTGATATATATATTTGTTTACCTATCCCACCGGACTCCCAGACTTCCAGACTCCCTCTACCGGACTCTCAATTTCCCGCTTAGTTTTCAAATGTTTACACACCAATGTGTAGTCATCATTAGTAGTCTATATAAAAAAAATTAAAAGGAAGTGCAATAATGTAGGGAAGTTTTATTTATTAACTATGTAAGTCCTAATCTTTGTGTATAAAATATTTATTTAATAAAAGCTATTGTGCTTTCAATATATTTCACTTTAGTATTAATTATTGAAAAACTAGATTATGTGGAAGTTTGATCATGTATAATACACAGTTCAGTTTAATAAAAGAATATTTATATTATAATGTAAAAGGAAGGCACATCCTTATGCAATAGGAGAAGCTCTATCGAATGAATTTAGAGGAGTCTACCATTCGGACCTCATCGGTCCCTCTTAATATAAACACTTTTGTATAAGCAGTTGCAGTCTATTCCAAAATATAATCTCAGAACTTATTCAATAGATAACACCAACATTAATTACATTTTAATAGTATCATAACTAATTTTTTACAAATTTATTTTTATTATATCACATACACAGTTTTTGAAAAATTTGTTTTACATAGTTCTTTTCACAAGTTTGGTACTATATTTATTAGTTAATAATGCCACAGTGTTGTTATGTTCCTAATTATAAGGGAAGAATATTAATGATCTTCATGATCTTTCGGCTGATGTAAATGGATTTTCAGAAATTTTCGATACCATCCATGTGTGTTGTAGATGATTATGTTAAGATTTATATATCCGGTTATGGGTCCCATTCCGTCGCTAAAATATGAAATTGTAATATATGTAAATAATTAATAGTGGAGGATAAAGGTACAACGATAAGTAATGTATATTTTGATCACTTACAAAGAGCTGGTCTTTCCACTTCTACAGAAGAAGTAATAACCTTATTTACTCATATGTGTGCAATAGTGGAAGCCATAATAAATACTGCCCATTTGGAATCAGATTGTTTAAAATCTGAAAAGCATAAGCACATTTTATTTAAATTAATATATATTAATATTCAATTAAATGTACATCATTTAGCATTTTCTGATACATGCATTTGTGGTGAATATTTTGTAATTACCTGCACAACTATTCCCTTCAGTAACTAATTATCCAACCTCTTTCCGTGTTCATTTAACCTCTTTTCGTGTTCACTTATCCTCTTTCGGTGTTCACTTAACCTCTTTGATTTCGTTTCATTTATTTTGTCTATTTCCAGTTTCTATTAACTTATATATCACTTCATTCATTTCCAAATGTTGCGTTTTAGTTCAAAGATGATTCTATTTCGCTTCATACTTATATTTTCTTAAAACCACTGTAAAATATTTCCAATATTATCTATCACATCACCAAACCAGTCCGAGAGTCCACAAAATATATACCACATTTATAACTATTAGTATACTTTAATATCACTTCTACTTACTATAGTTATAATATTTATATATTACTTATACATAATTAATCAAGAATTGTGTACTTTAACATAATTTTCTATAAAAAAAAGCGTTAATTGTAAACCCAAGTACAAGACTCCCATTACTGAAAATAGGACTCCCGATCGGTAAACATGCGGTGTTGCCACGTTCTTCAGCACGGCTAGTACTAGAGTCGGCTGTGGTTACGTCGTCTTAAGTTAAGAATAATGTGGAATTATTCGATATTCATGAAGAACAAATAAACTAATAAGTGTTCGATACTTTTATTCCTTATCCGAAAGGAATAAAGTATTTTATTACTTATGAATTATTTTTTGTTTAACAGCACGATTTCAGATGGATAAATTGTGTTTTAAGAAAAACTATTTGGATAAATAATGTTAGAAAAAGTTAGACTTACCAATTCGTCCACGTATTAACCTGCTCCAACGGCAGTGGGTCATTGTGTCGATCCTGACCTTCCACAACATCTGATGCTACAGCCGTATCGGTGCACGGTCACTTTTCTTGCACGGTCACTTTTCTTGCACGGTCACTTTTCTTGCACGGTCACTTTTCTAGTACGGTCACTTCACTTAACAGTCATTTTCACTTTTTGAAACGATTTATCCTGCCTGCGTTTAAAAAATTGTGGCTCCGAAAGGCACCCAATGCAATTGTGGCACCCAATACAAACATTTGGTTGTACTCCTGGTTTGAACGATACATCTTGCTCGTACGAATAGTCGAATGACTCTGCCAGCTTAAGCATTTCCTAGGTTCTACATAGATGAACATTCGTTAAGGAAGGGATATTGTTATAATAGAATGCAGAAGAAATGTTTCTTACTGGAACGCTTAAGTGGCTAGCAGTTTTGGCGTCAACCTCCACTATAACAATATCCCTTCCTTAACGAATGTTCATCTATGTAGAACCTAAGAAACGCTTAAGCTAGCAGAGTCATTCGACTATTCGTACGAGCAAGATGTATCGTTCAAACCAGGAGTACAACCAAATGTTTGTATTGGGTGCCACAATTGCATTGGGTGCCTTTCGGAGCCACAATTTTTTAAACACAGGAAGTATAAATCGTTCCAAAAAGTGAAAATGACTGTTAAGTGAAGTGACCGTGCTAGAAAAGTGACCGTGCAAGAAAAGTGACCGTGCACCGATACGGCTGTAGCATCAGATGTTGTGGAAGGTCAGGATCGACACAATGACCTACTGCCGTTGGAGCAGGTTAATACGTGGACGAATTGGTAAGTCTAACTTTTTCTAACATTATTTATCCAAATCGTTTTTCCTAAAATACAATTTATCCACCTCAAAACGTGCTGTTAAACAAAAAATAATTCATAAATAATAAAATACTTTATTTCCTTCGGATAACGAATAAACGTATCGAACACTTATTAGTTTATTTGTTATTCATGAATAACGAATAATTCCACATTATTCTTAATTTAAGACGAGGTAACATAACGTACCAATGCGTTCGTTCACGACCACGACCGAGGTTGAGATCCGTTGACGGCCACGCGCCCGAGCGCTCTCATTGGCCAGGGTTTTTCGTTAATAACTCAAAAACGAAGCTTTAACCAACATTTTGGTAAAGGAAAAAGTTGTTGAGAATCACCCCACCAACCCCCCATTATACGCGGACGGAAATACTCCGCCGGACCCTGTATTTACGTATGAATCGGTGTCGATACTACGTACATAGGAGCGTAAAGGATTATAAAAAAAATCAGGGAGTCAACTGTTGACTGATTTAGTGGCATTTTCTTACAATGTGTTTTGTACAAAATTGTCAAAAGAATGAAAAAGATGTTAGAATATTTGAGGTACAGGAACGGCCGAGGCGGGCCATGTGCATTTTGCCGATGCACGCTATCTTTGTCTAGCGTAGCTTTCTTTTGGGGCGAACCCTAAAATGGTTAAAAAGGGCCATGGTGACGTAGGGGTCCTCACGATCGACGCTTTTGCCAAGGAAAGGCATTCTTGTATAGACTACGGTCGAGAGAGCACAGTTTTAATAAACTATTGTTGTGATAAGTTGTAATAAGTAATACCTAATCGAGACAGAGCGACTACTCCTCTCCCTTCGATTATCTTACACACCAATTTTTGAGTTCCACATTTTGACCTTTGGATTGACATGTATACGCGTCCAAATGTTAGAAATATCAAACAGTTCCATACTTGGCAAGAACATGGGAAGAAAACGGTAGAAAAAAGCGCTTCAACTTCATATTTATGTATATCAAATTAAAGTATTTAACAAATATTTTTAAAACATTTGTAAACAAATATTGATCATTGTCATGTACTTAGTAATGAAAAAAAATTAATGTACAAAAATATACCCCGAGGGGACTCGAACCTGCAAAGAAGTTTGCAGCGGCTCGAACCAACATCTCGGCTCGAGCCGATGCATTTTGCTGATTGTTATAATTGTAACAGATGTGACAACAGCGTAACGGAGATCTTGATACGTGCCGGCAACTATGCCTTACTGGTGTCTGTGTTCACGCATCACGTATTCACGTATGAATCGCCATTGGTGGTGTGAAATTATAACTTACATTTACCGACTGATTTGTATTTTTACCGACCCTGACGGTAACTTGGTCAAATTCACTATAATGTACCATAAACGCCCCCGACAAAAAATCATTTCAGTGAACTATTCTTACGTCCGAAGCGTGCAAATCGTATTCAAGGTCGTACGCCTTCCAGAAGTGATAAATTGTGAAAATCCGAATTTCTGTGATATTGATCTAGTTCAAGGAAAGGCTGGTGTACGCGACATCAGTGAATAAACCATTCAATCCTTCAATATTTGCTATATGTGAGATGCAACGACAGTCGGCAGCCATCTTGTTCGCTACATCGATGTCTCTGTCTGAAGCTCACAGTTTCAAATATTCCATTTTCTCAGCGAATAGTGTTTATTGGCGTTCAAACGAATACACCAACCCTGTGGTGAAGTCTACCCGTGGGTACTGTACCCTCAAAAATTTCATTTATGCAGTTATCGAGAAATGCCACCTTGAATACGAAATCGAGTGTCTCTCTCGCGCATCTCGTATACGTGCATGCTTTTCGTTGTTGGGAGAGTGCACGCACACAGGTCATGGCAGACGGAGTCGGGGCCCTTAACATATACACGCCTACAAAATCATTGTAATAAGTAATACCTAATCAAGACAGAGACTACTCCTCTCCGTTCGATTATCTTATAAAGAATAATAATTTCAAATAATTGCTGTAACTACCACATTCTGAAAATATGATATCAGTACATCAATACTTCCAGTATTAGCAAAAAAAAGCTCCAATCTCTACATTTTTATTTTAAATAATATAGCCATATAATTATAACATAAATTCGACAGCGATTTCAAGTCATGTATATGTTATAGTAAAAGCGTTTAGTAAATTTATACCCAGTTAGCCATCTGTCCTACAAATAGATCAGCGAGAGAATCTGTCACGATGCGCCAGAACACAGCCTACTCTAGTACCCAGTCAGCCAAACCTGCCAGAACAGATTTTGCTAGCAAGTTGGTTAAACAGAATAGCCACAGATGTGATGCAGAATCTGGTAAACCCGGCTCCGGCAGTGGATTGGCGGAGAAGGGGAAACAGAGTCGGGGATAGCAGAAATGCAACAGAGTTTAAATGGCTGAAGTTGCCAGATCTGCTTAGATCTGCTTCCAATCTGGCAAGAAAGTTCGGTTTACAGAATCTGTTTTCGAAGAGGGCTCCAAATGCGGACACAGATGGATACCAATTCCGCGCATTTGAGACAGGCTCTGACGCCAATCTGTAACCCATTTATAGACAGATGGTTAGCTGGGTACTAGCCGTGCTGAAGAACGTGGCAACACCGCGTGTTTACCGATCGGGAGTCCTATTTTCAGTAATTGGAGTCTTGTAAGTACTTGGGTTTTCAATTAACGCTTTTTTTTATAGAAAATTATGTTAAAGTACACAATTCTTGATTAATTATGTCTAAGTAATATATAAATATTATAACTATGGTAAGTAGAAGTGATATTAAAGTATACTAATAGTTATAAATATGGTATATATTTTGTGGACTCCCGGACTGGTTTGGTGATGCGATACATAATATTGAAAATATTTTACAGTGGTTTTAAGAAAATATAAGTATGATGCGAAATAGAATCATCTTTGAACTAAAACGCAACATTTGGAAATGAATGAAGTGATATATAAGTTAATAGAAACCGGAAATAGACAAAATAAATGAAACGAAATCAAAGAGGTTAAATGAACACGGAAAGAGGTTGGATAATTAGTTACTGAAGGGAAGAGTTGTGCAGGTAATTACAAAATATTCACCACAAATGCATGTATCAGAAAATGCTAAATGATGTACATTTAATTGAATATTAATATATGTTAATTTACATAAAATGTGCTTATGATTTTCAGCTTTTAAAAAATCTGATTACAAATTGGCACCATTTATTATGGCTTCCACTATTGCACACATATGAGTAAATAAGGTTACTACTTCTTCTGTAGGTGTGGAAAGATCAGCTCTTTGTAAGTGATCAAAATATATATTACTTATCGTTGTACCTTTATCCTCCACTATTAATTATTTACATATATTACAATTTCATGTTTTAGCGACGGAATGGGACTCATAACCGGATATATAAATCTTAACAAATATCATCTACAACACACATGGATGGTATCGAAAATTTCTGAAAATCCATTTACGTCAGCAGAAAGATCATGAAGATCATTAATATTCTTCCCTTATAATTAGGAACATAACAACACTGTGGTATTATTAACTAATAAATATAGTACCAAACTTGTGAAAAGAACTATGTAAAACAAATTTTTCAAAACTGTGTATGTGATATAAAAAAAAAATTTGTGAAAAATTAGTTATGATACTATTAAAATGTAATTAATGTTGGTTTTATCTATTGAATAAGTTCTGAGATTATATTTTGGAATAGACGCGGTTTTTGAGTTTATGTTAAAATGAGGTCCGAATGGTAGACGCTTCTCTTCTAAATTCATTCGATAGAGTTTCTCCTATTGCATAAGGATGTGCCTTCCTTTTACGTTATAATATAAATATTCTTTTATTAAACTGAACTGTGTATTATACATGATCAAACTTCCACATAATCCAGTTTTCCAATAATTAATACTAAAGTGAAATATATTGAAAGCACAATAGCTCTTATTAAATAAATGTTTTATACACAAAGATTAAGACCTACATAGTTAATAAATAAAACTTCCCTACATTAATGCACTTACTTTTATATTTTTAAAATTGCCTACTAACAATAAGTGCACATTGATGTGTAAACATTCGAAAAATAAGCGGGAAACTGAGAGCCCGGTATGAAGAAAGTGGGAGTCTGGTAGGGTGGGTTGGGATAGGTAAACATATATACATATATCACAGCCGGACTCCCGCGGTGTTGCCATTTTTACCTTCAGCACGGCTAGTACTAGAGTAGGCCGTGGCCAGAATCTTGCGCTGAATCGGGATTCATCTGTGTCCACATTTGGCGCCCTCTGTGCAATCAGATCCTGTAAACTGACTTACTTGCCAGATTGGAAACAGATCTGGCAACTTCAGCCATTTAAATTTTATATGTATGCGCATATACGTGCATGCTTTCCGTTGCTTGTGTGAGGGCACGGTTACTGGACGGGGCCCTTTAAATGAGCTCTTTAATATTATTCTTATTGTTTATTTTTTGAGGGAAAAAAATTAGTCATTTTATTATTAATATATGTGCTAGTTATTATGAATATGGTTGCTTTGTCGTACACCTTCTAGCTTCGAAAGTGTAGCGGGTGAACTGTCACTCTTGTGCGCAACAATCACCTCCAACACGGACTTAACCGTCTTGGCACGAATAATTGTTAAAGAAGTTTCTTTGTTGAATCACTCTTTATTAACTTATACAATCGTCGCTTGTTCGTTTGGGTGGTCAGTATTTTTCTGCCTGCCCGCGATTCGTACCGCGCTATATATTTGACTTGTACGTCGTTTCACTCTCTCACTCTCTTACACTCTCTCATTCCTTCCTTGTTGTCATAGCTGGCGATAGATCGCGGTTTTTGACACCTTACATGGGTCATTGCTCCCTTGTTATTCCGCGACCTACCTGTATGCCAGCTACCGAGAAACAAACATACACTCTCATGCACACCTTACATCTATGATAGTCTCGGGTGACTGACCTGACGTATGTTTATATGTTTCTGGGCGATACGTCGCCCGGTCACTTACATTTATTAATCCAAAAAATACTTCGGTATCTCGACCGAACAATGGTATAAGTCAAAATTTCGACTTACACCACATTCATAATAACCGACATATATATGTATTTTTTAATTTAATATACATATTGACAATTTCGGTGTTCAGTTTTACATTAACAATTTCTGTGAAGTCATACTTTATATACTATCAGTCAAAAGTTTGAAATCAGGATTGTAAGCAGTACAAACATAAGCAGAAGACATTTGAAATAATATTCCTGTATGATTTTAAATCAATAAGAGTATTTCAAAATTGTGACTGCTAGTATTTTGTTTCTTCTTTGTTGGAATGATTCCTCTTCTCTACTGCATTTGATTCTTCTTCAGTTGATTCTTCTTGAAAAATCTGTGTTGCTGTACACAGAAAGAAGAAAAGTAATTCATTAGTATTAATCAAAGCAACAAGTTACTATGAGCAATGTAGGATCATTATTTAAAAGGGGGCGTCCTCACCAGTTTTGAACACTGTAAAAGTATGTCGTCATTTTTTTTTTTTTTTTTTTTGTTCGAGGAGGGGAAAATGCCTTTATGCATAACCAGCCACGCTGGGTTATGTGGGACTCTGCTGCCTAAGATGTTGTGCGGCAACTACCCACTAAAAACCCTCCTCTATCGCACCATCGCATACGATACGCACCCTCCCCCACGGCCCTATACTTCGTAATACTACGAGGGGGAAGGGTTCCGCAACGGAGTATCCTCATTGCTGGAGCGGCTCCTTCCGTGTTGGGATTAGTCAACCAACACCAGGTTGCCGACATCAGATGGTTTGAGTTGTAACTGGACACCCTGGTTACAGGACGAAGCCTGTTGGTCTTCAGGGGTTCGTTAAAAGTCTGGTAAAAGGGCGGCGCCGTCTCCTCCTGGGAGGGTATGCGGGGTCGCCACTTTTTTCTCTCTCTCGCTCCTGGGACTCTCTGGTTTTCATCACCTTGGTCGCGAATCTCTGGAAGGCTTTCCAAGCTTCTTGCGACGAGGCGATCTGAGTAACCAGGTTCGTAGTCGTCAGGTTTTCATCGTAGAGGGTTGTGAGGTGGAGTCTCTCCTCCGCCCAACGATCACAACGGAAAATGACGTGGTCTGCGTTATCCACCGGATGTGCGCAGTCCCAGCAGTCCTCGTTGGTCGTTCTTCCTATTCTCTTCCTGAAGCTGCCAAACGAGCCATGCCCTGTTAAGAGCTGCATCGTATGGAAGTCCAGGAAGGGGGTGGGGGACTTCCGCTCGAAGGTTCGGACTGAGCTGACCAGCTTCCGGGTCCAGTTGGTCGGGTCGAAGCTGTCCCATCTGGTCTGCCACTGGACGGTAGCTTCTTCCCAAATCCTTTCCTTATATATTTGGAGGTGGGAGGGTCCTCCTACGGGATCCTCCTGTTCGCCGTCGGTAGACTGGAGATTTGTCTTCTCCGTATAAATTCTCCAAAGTGCATCGGCTTTGATGTGTATTGGCATTCTCCCTGCCAGCACACAAAGTGCATCATACGCCACCGTACGGTATGCCGTGGTGGTATGAATCAGAGCCGCTCTCTGGCTTTTACGTAGGGCAGTTGCGTTGAATTTCCAGGCGTTCGCTGCCTGCGCCCATATCGGGGACGCATACAGGACCACCGATTCCCACACATTATAGTACAGCATCCTACATTTCCTAGCTGGGCCCTTGGTATTTGGAAGCAGCCCTGCTAGGGCACCCATCATCTTCTCCGCTCTCGCGCAGGTTTTGGCGATGTGGTGCCTGTTGTTGCGCTGGTTGTCGAGTTCTACTCCGAGGTAATTCGCAGTGCTCTGCGTCCTCAAGGAGGACTCGCCCCAGTCCAGGTCGATTATCCTGTGGATTCTTTTCCCCGCAAGTATCAGGATCTCGGTTTTTTCGGGGGCGATCTCGAGGTTCATATGATTGAACCACTCTCGGATCTGCCTCAAACCGACGTCTATCCGGAACTGGAGTTCTTCCACGTTCCTTGCCGAGATCGTGAGTGCCAGGTCGTCCGCATACGCGAATGCTGCTGTATTCCACAGGCCATTCGCGAGCGTCAGGACACCATCTTATACCAAGTTCCACAGCATTGGTGCAAGCACTGCACCTTGTGGAACTCCAGCATAGATCGGCAGACTCACCGTTCTTTCCGGGGTATGGACCACCGCTCGCCTATCCTCGGAGTAGTTCCGTATGACCCTTATCAGGTCATCGGAGACTCCTCTCCGGGCAAGTTCGGCCAGGGTGTGTCTCCATTCTAGGCGGTTGAATGCATTTCTAATGTCCGTAATAACGAGCGCACATAGTGTGCCCGTACTTTGGCATGCATCCGCAAACCGCGTAACCTCCCTTATTGCGTCTACTGTTCCTACGCCCTTTCTAAAGCCGTATTGCCGGCAGTGGAAGGGGTCGCGTCCAATTTGCGCCTCTAGGGCGTCCTTCATCACGTATTCCCAGAGCTTCGATAGCGCTGGTAATACGCTGATGGGTCTGTACGCCGATGGAGTCGTCGGGACCTTTCCGGGTTTCGGAAGGAGAATCACCCGCGCTGTCTTCCATGTGCGCGGGAGGGTTCCCTCGACCAGTGTCATGCGACACATCGTCGCGAGGTCAGCCGGCCATTTCTCGGCAATCAGCTTGACCACTTCCATCGGTACAGCGTCTATCCCTTGTGCTTTCCCGACCTTAAGCGCTTTAGCCGCTTTCGTCACCATCTCCTGAGTGACTACGGTCGTGCACAAGGTGTCGTGTGCTGGGGCGAAATCTGGGCATGGTGTTACCTCCTCTGGCGGTCTTATGGTGGTGAAGAGGGCATTGAGCACCTCCTCTACCTTTCCCGCCGGGAGGGTTACCATACCTCTCACTTTCCTCAGTCTTGACATCACTGCCTTATAGGGTCGTGCCCACGGATTCTGGTCGAGAATCGCGCAGAATTCAGACCACGATTGTTCTTTGCTCTTAAAGATTTCAGCCTGCAAACTCTTCCTTGTTGACCTGTATTGGTCAAGGAGGTTTGGGGTATCTGGATGGTCCTTCTTTTTGGCCCTTTGGTACCTTCTTCTGGCTCGGAACATTGCCATTCTAAGATTGGCGATTTCATCGTTCCACCAGAAGTTTGTTCTCTCGCACACCTTTTCGAGTCTGGATTGCATCATCTCCGGAGAGCAATCCGGGTCTCTGTCAGGTGGGGGGCCCTGCGAAGGGGGGCTCTTTGATTTCTGAATCGAGGATTCCCTACTCAGCACGTCGTATGCCTCGAGGATTTCCTCTGGCTTCGCGTTCTTGAGAGAGAATGGTCTCCAGGCCATCCGGGGTTGGCTACGCCTCGATTCTTCGAAGGTGTGAAGAACATATCGGTGGTCTGAGGCAGAGTAGGTGTCCAGAACCTCACTCTTCTGCAGGCCTCTCAGGGTCATCCAGTCTACAGACATGATGTCGGGGAAGGATGTCCCGCCATTTCTGTAGAAGGTGAAGGTCGGACAGGGACGAGTTGCGCTCTAATGGTTATTGCCAGTAGCAATGCGCCTCTCCGTTCATTCTTGCCTCCTCCCCAAGCCGGGGACTTGGCGTTAAAGTCGCCCGCAAGTATTAATCGGCTGCCCCATGAGGTGGAGTTTTCCAGCGTCTCCTGAAGGTCATCTAGGTATTCCTCCACCTCTGGTAAAAAAAAATATGTCGTCAAGGTTAACATTCTGAACAAGTTTCCTGGACTCCAGACTATTCACCTTCTGATACTTCTGATATAGTCCCTTCTCTCCTGAAATAATGGTTTTCCAGAATAAAGTGTTTATTATGGTTTTTATACATAATGTTATGATTCATACCTCGAGATTAAAACTGTTGAAGCATGCGATGTCATCTGCTTGTGAAACTTAGTGAATCCTCTGCGTCGCCGTACATGAAAACAAACAAAAATACAATTCATTACTATTAATCGAAGAAACAAATTGTTCCGGATTTTGACCTTAACAACACATATCGATCCTGTGTGTCGGAATGTGGCATTACAGCCACAGTGTGTATCCTCTTCTTTCTTGTGCTTTCTCTTCATTATCGTCCACGTTGTTACCAGGAAAAAGCATCCTGAAAAATTTAGCACATATATTATGTGGATCAATATAAAACTCGGGGCTCAAAATACTACATTTATATATACGTAAAAAGCAGAGGATTTTACTTCGATATAAAAAATATCATCGACCTCTTGTTCGTACTTGCCTGTGTAGGTGGATTGTAGAGAACGTCCGTGATTTGCTGTAAAATATCCGTGTCACTCCTTGTTCGCTTTGCAAGAATCTTTTATGAACGGAAGAAGCTGCGGGTTACTGATGTTCGCAAAATGTTTCGGATAGCTCGTTAGATCTTAATTTAAACACGTAACGGATTAGGAATTTATATAAAATAGGCACAATCCACGTATAGCACGAATCACATATATTTAACGTTACCGCACAAGAACAATAATGTACAACAAAGTAATGAGAACAATAACGCACAAGTAACGAATAAAGTATAGTTTTTCTCCGCACGCTATTTAGCTCTTATTTAAGGGGGCCGACTCCAGGCGCCATGACGTGTGTGCGTGCACTCACACAAACAAAGGAAAGCATGCACGTATACGCCATACGCGACAGAGAGACCCGATTTCAAATTTGACTATCCCTGTCTCAATAATTGCATTAATGAAACTTTCGCGGATATAACACACACGGGTAGACTTCACCACAGTCGGGGACTTACGTTTGAACGATAAAATAAATAAACACCAATAAACACCATGCGTTCAGATGAATGGTATTTCTTGAACTGGCAAGCTAGAGACAGACACCGATGTAGGCAACAAGATGGCTGCAGGCATTTTGACACATTTCCCAATTAGCAAATATTGAACGCTTTAATGGTTTATTCACTGATAACACGAAATCCCCTACTTCCTTGAACTAGCACAAGATCACAGAAATTCGATTTCTCACAATTTATCACTTCTGGAAGGCGGAAAAAGTAAAATACGATTTGCACGCATCCGACGTAAGAATAGTTCACTGATTCTCCGTCGGTGGCGTTTATGCTACATTGTAGTGTGACGTCGTGCGACGTTTGACTTAGGTTTAAGTTAGGTTAATTAGGAATAAGCCGCTTCAGGAGGAATGCTGCCATACCGACTGCAGTCGCCCTCAACCTTCGGCTAAATGGAATGGAGTCACCCCGCACCGGGAGCGCCTGCAGATAGGCAACACGGGTTTAACAACCCCTATATAACGCCATGCGGGCGCTGGAGGACATTCATTCTCCCCTTTGGAGCTACTGCGAACACTTTACTAGAACTTACTATTCCACGCACCTACGCGTGACTAATTCACCATATAATTAGAGTTATATTCATTAGTTACTAATACCTAGTTAGCTTATATTCTTTAGTTTATTTATATTTAGTTAGCAGTACGTTAGACCTTAAGAGTTCCGTGATAATAGTTTAGAATATATATATATTTAATTAAACGCAATTCGAGTCTGTGAACGTTATTCCAAACCGCTCCGTTTCCCGCTCCACGGAAATCAACCAACCAGAGTCGCCAGCCGTTCAGGTGCAACAAGGTCGAGCCAACCAAAGGGGAATCCTGCACCGGCAAATTGAGAAGACCCGAAGGACCGGTGAGTGACAAGTTGTAAGATTGCGATCGCGTGTCTAGCCGTGGTGCCCGATCAGACGCGAACGTACGCGTCGCGTGGATCAAAAAGGTTGTAGAGAAATCGTCTCGAGCCGTGGTAAGAAGAACTCTGCATTAATTCTGTAAACCCGCGCCGGGACGTAACATTTTTGGTGACAGCGGTGGGATTATTCTCAACCCCACGGAAAAAAAAATGGCAACGCGATCAAAAGCCGCCGCGGAGAAACAGTCGACATTGTCTCAGGCAGAACTCTCTGCGCTCGAATCGCATTTGGCCGAAAAAGAAAGCCAGCTTAAGAAGGAAGCGCAAGTGTAGAAGCCGAACGCATCGCGCTTCAGAATAGGGCCGCCGAACTTGAGTTGGTATATCGTACGCGAATGGAGACCGTGGAGAACGAACTAGAAGCTACGTTAAGGTCATCACCAGTGGGTGATATTAGGCGCGAATTAGATGAATTACGTCAGGACTTGAGAAACCTCCGCGTAGCACACGATGAACTTCCACCCCCGCGAGAAGAACCCCGTTTAACGAATAGGGAATTGCCGGAATTTTCCTTAAAGGAAGCATTGGAACTCGTCCCGGTCTTTGATGGGCAAAATATAAGGGTCTTGACCTTTAGCCGAGCCTGCCGTAGAGCTCGAGACACATTGCCAGCGCACGCAGAGTTAACACTAAGTAGACTGCTCGTGAACAAACTTCGCGGTCGCGCATACTCGGCGATCGAAGATCAGGATTGTTCCACGGTTACGGAGCTTTGTAACCGCCTAAAATATGTCTTCACGCCGGAGAAAACGATAGACCACTACCGTGTAGAGCTAGCCGATATATATATGGGCCGAAATGAACACATCGTCGATTACATCGCACGAATTAAAGATCTCAGAGCAGCCATACTAGAATTCGACGGGCAATATCGGGAGTTGAATAATGTGAATCGTACCACCAGGAACAGCTTTATCGATGGGCTGATCCCGGAATTACGAATCGACATGAAAACGTTTGGGTCTAACGCTCTCGAAGATATTTACGACGAGGCGATAAGACTGTACAAACGGTACATACGCGAAAAGCAACGGTACGAACAACCGAACCGTGAGGATAGGCGCGTACAGTTTACAGGAAGTCGCAATAGGACCCCCGGCGGAGACAGTTACTTCAGCACGCAAAATGCAAGGAAACATTCGAACCCAGCTGCGCCGAAATTTCGGCCGGCTTACCCAAACGACACATTTCCCAGGTCACCCACGCGCTACGAATCGTCACGTGCGCAACACGCCTCACGACAAAATAGTTACGGGAACCCCTCAGGATCCTCACTTAGTTATTCACGAAGCCCTTCGCGACCGTTTTTCACAGATGTGAATACACCCCGAGGATATTCAAATCAGCGCCAGGACGTTTTTGACACTCGCGCCGTAAGACTATGCAGCTATTGCAAATACCCCGGGCACGATATACACGAATGCAGGAAACGGGAATCGTATCAAAGAATGCAGGGAAACGAGACGTCCCTCCCGTCAACCTCGGACTCGCGACGGGAGGAGACAAGCAGCCAATCGGTCCACGTAACATTAAAGAGTCCCGAGTCGCAAGAGTGAGCCTTGCGGAAGTTTCGACTGTTCCTCAGGTCACAATTCACTCACCTCAATTTTTAAATGCCACGACCCTTATGGTGGATACGGGTGCTGAGCCTAATTTAGTAAAGGCTAGCGCGTTGCACGCAGAGACACCAATAAATAAATCGGATACGATATTGATTAGCGGTATTACGCAGGGCCACGTAAAAACCCTCGGCGCCGTCAATGCAGAGATCCACGGCGTTATTATTCAATTTTACGTAGTGTCAGACGATTTCCCTATAACTACGCAGGGAATACTCGGTTCCTCCTTCCTCAAACATGGAGCCGAAATCTCATACGTAAGGGAGTGCATCTTCTGGAGAGGAACCGAAATTCCTTTTTCTAACGCAACGCGTTGTACAATCGAACCACGGACAGCCGCGTGCATCGTAGTCCGCGTCACCGGCCCACGCGTTGGATATATCGCGAAGCGTGAAATCGCACCTGGAGTCACTGTATTCGACTCATTAGTATTAAGCAAAAACGGTAAAGCATACTTGCGGTGTGTAAACACATCGTGCGACAAAGCCACCTTTTCCATGCCCACCATGGAGCTGGAAGAGGTCGAAGAAGTTTCCTCCGTACACCCAGATTTAATCTCCGAATCCACTAAATTCGTCGAGAATACAAGAGAAAAGACAATTTTCTCAATCAAAAATAAACGTGATAAGTCTCCCGACACTCGTTCAGAAGAAGTGATGAACATAATAAGTTCTAATCACTTGAACGACGAGGAGCTCGACCACGTACGCGATTTAGTCAAACGGAATCACGATCTCTTTCATCTCCCTGACGATTATTTGACGAAAACAAACGCTGTTACGCATAAAATTCCAACGACGGACCAGATACCCGTCCATGTAAAACAATACCGCTATCCACCGATCCACAAGGAGGAAATTAACAAACAGATGAAAGAACTATTAGAAAACGACATCGTAAGTCCTTCTATGTCTCCTTATAATTCCCCCTTGTGGATTGTTCCTAAGAAGGCCGATGAATCTGGAAAAAAACGATGGCGCATGGTAATCGACTACCGTGCGTTAAATGAAAAATCAATAGCCGACGCTTACCCATTACCTAGCATTGCCGAAATATTAGATCAGCTCGGTAGTGCAAAATACTTCAGCGTTTTCGATCTCGCGAACGGTTTCCACCAAATAGGCATGGAAAAGGAGGACGCTTCGAAAACTGCTTTCTCAACGCCGTATGGTCATTATGAATTTAATCGCATGCCATTTGGTCTAAAGAACGCGCCTGCAACCTTTCAGCGCCTTATGGACTCGATACTTACCGGTTTACAGGGCACGGAATTATTTGTGTACCTAGATGACATAGTACTTTACGCCAGTTCATTAACAGAACACCAAAATAAATTCAATAAACTAGCTGAACGCCTCCGCAGGGCAAATTTAAGGTTGCAGCCGTCTAAATGTGGGTTCCTTCACCGCGAGGTAGCCTACCTCGGCCATGTAATAGGGGAGGACGGTGTCAAACCCTGCCCGGGAAAAACATCTGCGGTACTTAACTTCCCCCGACCGCGTAACGCTAAGAATATTCGAGAATTCCTTGGCCTTGCGGGCTACTACCGACGCTTCATTGACAAATTCTCACAAATTTCAAAACCACTCACCAACCTATTAAGAAAGGATGCCAAATTCGTGTGGGGGCCAGATCAGGAGCGTGCTTTCGGGACTTTACGAAAGTCATTGTGTAGCGATACCCTGACTTTTCGAAAATTTTTAATATTACGACCGACGCTTCGGGTTACGCGATCGGAGCAATACTCAGCCAGGGTGAAGAAGGGGACGATCGGCCTATAGCCTATGCCTCTCGACTTCTGCACGGAGCAGAGTTAAATTATTCCACCATAGAAAAAGAATGCCTTGCCATTGTCTACGGGGTACAACATTTCAGACCGTATGTCTACGGCCACGCCTTCAACCTCATCACCGACCACCGGCCGCTGGTGTGGATGAATTCCGTAAAAGACCCTACCTCGCGGCTGCTTCGTTGGAGATTAAAATTGGCCGAGTACGATTACAAGGTCATGTATAAAGCGGGCAAAGCCAACGGAAATGCAGATGCCCTCTCACGCAATCCGGTTCCTGTACTTCCTTCCCATACTCTTCCCAATAATCCCCAACCAATATCTCAATCAAAAGAAAGTTTCAACATAGACGTCAATGTACCTTCCAATATCTTAATTCCGACCTTACCCATTCGGTACAACTTCCCCGGACAAACCACCTCCGCTCTTAATAACACCGTCGGTGCCGGACCATCCGACGAAGGCCGAAATACAGCCCCTAAATTACGACCACTTGTACCCGACATAAATCCTTCTACGCAACGGCCCAACCTTTCGACGACAATGAACGAACTTCCCGACCCCCCGGACGCACCGTCAGAATCCGACACGACAGACGACGACTCCGACGCTGACCTACGGCAGACTTTCGATACAGGAAACTCCACGACGACCACCCATCGGAACATAATTTATATACGAGACAGACTCTCGATGCGAAAGGACAATCTCATCTGTTTCGTATCGCTAGACGGACAACCAGCAGAAACCGGCGCCACAGACCTTGCTGTACAAAATAGATTGAGACCCTTCAAGGACGTAACCCTCGGAAGGGCCAAAGTCAGTAAAAATGGGCAGTATTACATTATCCAGTTACCAGTAAAAATTTCGACACACCACTCAGCCTCTGCACAAGACGTCATAGATTCTCTTTGCTCACTATACGACGTAGTAACAGAATTAAATTTACCAACATTTAGCATATCCCGCAACAACATTGATAACGCCTCCTGGAACCTCATAAGAGACACACTTTTAGAATTTTTCGATGCCACCCCGACTAAAATATTCGCTTGCACCAACGAAATTCAGATCCCCACGGAAGACCGACGAAACAGCATTTTAATTGAAAACCACGTATCTGCATTCGGGGGACATAAGGGTATAACTAAGACGTACAGACGCATACGAAACAAATATTACTGGCCAAGCCTAAAGACTGACGTACAGGACTTTGTTAATTCATGCACCAGTTGCGAATTAAAAAAACTCACACGAATTAAAACAAGATTACCCATGACATTGACGGACACACCAGGACGTGCATTCGACAAAATATCACTGGATGTAGTCGGACCGCTCCCTTCCACTTCCTCTGGCTATTCCTACATCCTTACCATGCAAGATCTGCTTACCAAGTATTCCCTCGCCGCTCCTCTCAGACACCCGAACGCAATAGAGACCGCGGATGCATTTATCAAAACACTAGTATGCCGATTCGGCGCTCCTAAAGCTATTTTAACAGACCAGGGTACAAACTTTACAAGCTCGGTCATGAAAGCAGTGGCACGTAAATTTAAAATATCACATTTCAAGGCAACTGCATTCCACCCACAAACAAATGGGTCTATAGAAAGATCCCACCACGTCCTGACTGAGTATTTGAAGCATTACGTTACTAACAACAATTGGGACGGATGGCTCGATCTCGCTATGTTCAGCTACAATACCAGCGTTCACGAGGGTACGCTCTTTACCCCACACGAATTGGTATTTGGACATTTAGCACGTACGCCTACCGCCGACGCGACGCTTTATATCGAAACTAATGACGAATCTTATCGCGAATACCTCCACGAACTACAGACGAAAATAATTAAATCGCAGACAGTTGCTCGGAATAACCTCGACAAGGCCAAAGAAAAATCTAAAAGCTATTACGACAGACAGGTAAACGTGCAGAAATTTTCGGTAGGAGACCGGGTCCTCCTCCTAAAGGAACCACGTAAAGGCAAATTCGACGACCAATACACCGGGCCATACGACGTTGTGGAAGTTGTATCCGCGAGTAACGTTAAGATTAGAATTAAGCATAGATTTAAGGTAGTTCATATGAACAAGTTAAAGAAGGTGAAGTCAAAACCCTTTCCCCTACGGAAATAATGGTAATTTTTCCCCTAAGGTGACCAAGGTCTCAAAGCAAAGAACATTTTATTCACCCCCATCGTGCTCTGACCATTAATTGCAACCATGGTAACAGAAGCAATGGAGAAATTGGTGTCTACCCAAACACATCTTAGAAACCGCAACTCTATCCGCATCTCACCAATCCTGGAAATAGCAGCCTTAAACTACACTCAACGACACTGGACACTCTCTTCAAAAATCAAAAGAGAAACCTATTGCAATGGGAAGGACGGCTGACCGTTACGACGATACAATTATACCGTCCCAGGCGCCATCACCCATCGAAGACATTTGCCAGCCACATCCGGCCAGGCCCCAGCACTGTGACAAATCATCACTCCAGGAAAATTCAAACCTTTCGAGGGAAACCAGGCACTCCAGAACTGAGTCCAAAGGAAATACAGGATGGGAGAGGAAGGCGGCGGTTTCGCTTTTCGAAACGATTTGGGTCCCTAAGGAACTTACCCCAGCAAATTTCCTCGCCAAGGGGGAAGGTGTGACGTCGTGCGACGTTTGACTTAGGTTTAAGTTAGGTTAATTAGGAATAAGCCGCTTCAGGAGGAATGCTGCCATACCGACTGCAGTCGCCCTCAACCGCGCCCTCAACCCCTCGACCTCAAGTCACCCCGCACCGGGAGCGCCTGCAGATAGGCAACACGGGTTAAACAACCCCTATATAACGCCATGCGGACGCTGGAGGACATTCATTCTCCCCTTTGGAGCTACTGCGAACACTTTACTAGAACTTACTATTCCACGCACCTACGCGTGACTAATTCACCATATAATTAGAGTTATATTCATTAGTTACTAATACCTAGTTAGCTTATATTCTTTAGTTTATTTATATTTAGTTAGCAGTACGTTAGACCTTAAGAGTTCCGTGATAATAGTTTAGAATATATATATATTTAATTAAACGCAATTCGAGTCTGTGAACGTTATTCCAAACCGCTCCGTTTCCCGCTCCACGGAAATCAACCAACCAGAGTCGCCAGCCGTTCAGGTGCAACAAGGTCGAGCCAACCAAAGGGGAATCCTGCACCGGCAAATTGAGAAGACCCGAAGGACCGGTGAGTGACAAGTTGTAAGATTGCGATCGCGTGTCTAGCCGTGGTGCCCGATCAGACGCGAACGTACGCGTCGCGTGGATCAAAAAGGTTGTAGAGAAATCGTCTCGAGCCGTGGTAAGAAGAACTCTGCATTAATTCTGTAAACCCGCGCCGGGACGTAACAGTAGTGAATTTGGCCAAGTTACCGTCAGGGTCGATAAAAATTCAAATCAGTCGGTAAATGTATGTTATAATTTCACACCACGAACGGCGATTCATACGTGAATACGTGATGTGTGCACACAGACACCAGTAAGGCATAGTTGCCGGCACGTATCAAACCTCTGTCACACTGTTGTCACATCTGTTACAATTATAACATAAGCATGAGCAAAATGAATCGGCTCGAGCCGAGGTGTTGATTCGAGCCGCTGCAAACTTTTTTGTAGGTTCGAGTCCCTTTGGGGTATATTTTTTTACATTCATTTTTTTTTTAATTACTAAGTATATGACAATGATCAATATTTGTTTACAAATGTTTAAAAAATATTTGTTAAATACTTTAATTTAATATACGTAAATATGATGTTGAAGCGCTTTTTTCTACCGTTTTCTTCCCATGTATCTTGCCACTTATGGAACTGTTTGATATTTCTAACATTTGGACGCGAATACACGTCAATACAAAGTTCAAAATGTGTAATTCGAAAATTTCAATCATTTGGTGGTGTTTCATTTATATTAGCAATAAAGCTGCTATGTTAATATATATGAAATATATTAACTATATTATACAACTATAATATAATTGTAATATAATTAAAATATATGTAAGATTATCGAAGGCGTTTGAATAGGTATTCAAATGATTATGTCGGCGTGTATGTGTTAAAAAGTTGTTTTGTTTAGCTCTCGTGACCGTAGTCTGTACAAGAATACAATGTCACCATGGTCCTTTTCGATCATTTTATGCTTCGCTCTAAGCAACAGAAAGCTATGATAGACAAAGATAGAGCTATGTACGTCAGATGTACCTATGACGTGACAGCAAGACGGGTATCGGTGTGACACCGCAACTATGACGCAGTGTGTGAGGGCCGTCATTTGTTTGTAAGATGAACCGCGTGGCCCGCGGCCCGCCAGTTGGCTGTGCCTGACCTATGTCAAGCAGCAATAAGAGCCCTTCTCTCATAAGTTTCAAAAATTATTTTCTTACCCATATTAATATTGTTTTATCAATCTCGCTTTTTCAACTTGACCCTTGTATCTCCTCTTTCATTTGCACTATTCTCTTTTATGTTCGACAAAAATCAAAATCTCAACTTGAATCGAATATATCGAAGATTTCCTAGAAAGCAAAACTGTAATTGGTATAACAATATCAACAATGTCTCCGTATTTTTCGTTTGTCATTCTACATAATGACCAAAGCCATGTGAAAAAGCGAATGATATGAATTAAAAATTATCAATATATGCATATTCGGTACTCGTATAAAATCTCTAAAAATAAATATTTTCTTTTATGATGGTATAATTTCATTCGCAAAAATAATTATTTGTAAAAAAGATATGATTGTGTCATCTAAAAGAAAGGCGAAATAGTAGTAAAACATCACACGAGTTTTCCTGCACTTCGTCAAGACTGTTCAATCTAAGACGTCTGAAAATGCGCTTCATACATTTTATTTTAATGTTACAAATATTAAACAGTACCATAATTGGCAAGATACATGGCAAGGGAAACGATAGCACGAAGAGCGCTCTAACTTCATATTTACGTATATTACATTATAATATTTAACAAATGTTTTTAAAATATTGGTAAGCAAATACTGATCATTGTCATATAGTTACGAATTAAAAAAAATTAATGTAAAAAAATGATAGCATAGGGGGATCGAACCTACAAAAAAGTTTCCAGCGGTTCAGCAGCTATATGTATATGTCTATTCCCGGCACGAATCGAAATCTCGGCTCGAGCCGATTCATTTTCTGATGGCCAGGATTGTAACAAATGTGGCAACAGCGCGACAAAACACTCAAAGCATGTGATTTGACAACTATGGCCTCCCACTCCCTGCAGAAGATTTTTATGTTTTCATTAACGCCCGTTCTGTCGAATGGCGCTTAGATCGATTCGGAGTTGGCCCCAAAAGAGTCGGCCCCCTTAAGTAGAAATAGTTAAACGATTGTAAGTCGTTTAACTCCAGTAAATAATCTTAGTAATGAATCTAACGCTGACGCAAATCTCTCTTGAAAATCTCTTATCTCTCTGTTAATGTTAGTAAAACCGACCAATTGTATCCTAGCGCAGCGGTATTTATACCGCTGCGCGGGGCAAGGAGCATGAAGAGATAAGTGGGGAAGAACGCTCGCGCTTGTCGCCACGGAACAGCGCTAGGCGCGAAGCGAGCGATTGCCCTCCCTACCAGCGAATCCCGAACACAATAAAATCCTCGCCCACGAGGTCGACGCTTAGGACGCATTATCTGGAGCTTGAGGATCGCGTAGATTTCACTTTTGTTCACTAATTCGTCGCATCCACGACTTTGAGATGCTTCAGCACTTCGCGGCAGATATTGTGAAGGAGGAGATCTTCTTAGAGCCATTGTGTAAATGGAAAAAAATTAATCTTCCAAGGTAGCGTCTAAAATGGACGCCGTTGAATCGCGAAGTGAAACACGTGCGATTTTAATGAAAATCCACACGAATCACATCGGGGTCACCAATTTGTGGGTTAAATGTATTCCATGTTAGAAAATCTGACACCACCCAACGACCAAGGCACAATCGATTGCGGATGTTTATTCTAAAAGGCGAACACGGCGACGCTGTGTTCAGGCAACATGATGCCAGGCCCGTCATAAATCAGATAGGGCCTTAAAGAACTTCGTTGGTGTCAACGAAAGGACTTCTCGGTCAATGCGGGCAGTCTTGCACAGACCTCGATACGAGATACACTGCATACTTCGTCTTGTACCGGTTTGCCGAAATATATATAAACCTTTCTTTTGAGCCGTCTATTCATTTTGCGTTAATCTTACATATCAGAAGTGGGATATTTTTTTTTTTTTTTTTCGAGGTGGAAATCTTCGAAAGACACCTCCTGCCCTGGGGGAGAGCAGGAGGTAGTGTCGGATTTCTACCGACTAAAACCACCCCGGTTACCTAACCTCGGCGCTTGAAGGGGAGGCCCCGTGACCTACGAAGACACTTCCGGTGCCCACGCCCGGCCATTGCGGCCCCATCCGCGGGAGGGTCAGAAGGACCCTCCGAAAAACTCTGTTACAGTAGCACCAGGCCACGCCAGGGGTAACACCCAGCGCGGCCTACCTTCTCCAGGCCGTGATAAGGACGACTCGGGCCCCCACCCGAGCCGCCCACGGCTCTCCGACGGCCCTGCGGGATTGGGGGGATTGTTCCTCCCCGGCAGGACCGCCCGTATACGGGGTATTGGCGAGGTCAACCAGCAGGGGGTGAGGGGGAACACCTCAGCGCCCCTCGGGTCCATCAGCCAATCACACCGCGGTAGGGGGGGATCTCGCCAGCGCAAAACGGCCAGCGAGCCCGCCCCTCCTTTATTTTCGTCGCCGTTTCCGACTGTCGGGCAGCCCTGCGGGATACCGGGAGGACATAATCCTCCCACAGCAGGGCCGCCCGTCCACTGAGACAGCGGCGACAGTCATCCGAGGGACGGGAGGGGGGACACCTCCAATCGCCCCTCGGACCGTCACCGCTTTTACACCACGGCAGGGGGGGACCTCGCCAGCCTGCGCGAACGCAGCCGGCGAGCCCTTACTCTCCGCCTTTCGCGTCGGACGGGATCGGTCAATTCCCGATCCCGCTCCGATGCCTCCTTTCTGCGAAGAACATCCTCGCAGAAGGAGGCCACCGCTACCCAGGCTCTCTCGCTGCCTCTCAACGCCCTGCGCTCCGCCGCCCATTCCGGGCACTCCTCCAATGTATGCTGCGCTGTGTCCAGCGCAGCCCCACACTCGTGGCACTCCGTCGTCGCCTCCGCCAGTATCCGACACAGGTACTCACCGAAGCATCCATGCCCGGTGAGCACCTGCGTGACTCGGTAGGTGAGCGTCCCCCTGCCGCAGTCCAGCCATTCGTCTAGGCTGGGCAGAACCGCCCCGACTGCTCGCTGCGCGACTCCTCGATCGAGGAGCTCCCTCCTCCATTTGTTTCGCGCAGCCAGCCGGGCCTGGCATCTCACGTCCACTTCCTCCTCAGCGGACACCATCGCGCCCCCCCGGCGGAGTTCTCGGAGACGCTCATAGATCGAAGCATCTCCCTCCGCCAGGAGATCGAAGGGCACGGTGCCCGCCAAGGGCAGCGCCGCCTCGTGGGATATCGCACGGTATCCCCTGACCACCCTGATGGCCATCCTCCTCTGCACACGGCGCACAGTGGTCCCAAATCCCGAAAACACGGCCAAACCTATTTTAGCGTGATTTGGAAACTTAAGATAATAGTATGGTAGGTCGTTGAATTCATCTTGATGTCAGGTATGATAATACAAAGTCAAAAATATATATTAACATATAAAAATCGAGGTGACCTTCAATTTGTTATAAAAAACAAATATTTTTTTAAACTTTTTCTATTGAAATTTGTAGAAGGCTAAATACTGATTAACTTTTATCTGAAACATTTTTTGTTCGATCATTTTTATTACTCCATACCGAAGACTTCTTCGATGACTGTAAATTAATTCTGTTCCTGCAGAATTTTTTTTTTTTATTTTTTTTTTTTACGTGTAAATAATTCTAAGTAAGAATGGTCCTTCAAAATTGATATAACTTTTACCTGAAACAGTTTTCCGTATCATTCACAGTTCTCGAAAGACAAGAAAAGTGAAAAGTAATACTTTGTTCAAAATGGTGTCACGGCTGAAAGTGCAAAAAAGTGCAGCCAATTTTTGTAAATATAGTAAAATGAAAGTATAAACTAAAAGCTCCAACAAGAATTTTGGCGGGATATTGTGGGATATACAACTTTTTCTCTACATCTTTAAAATATATGCATTAAATCTAACATGTTATTTCCCATACTACACTTACCAGTTTACAATGTTAACGGATAACAATTCTTAATATATTCAGAGAGGAAAAATGTTCTATTTACTTCCAGGAACAATATCCATTTTACAGAATTAAGATTGATGTCTTCTAAAAAAAGTTATACACCTTACAGTCTGCACTTCACACTTACGCTTACGCTCACGAGAAATGACTGTCTAAAGAAACCGATGTTCGGACTGTAATTGCCATTGAGGTAAAAAAGTAATACTTATATCCTTCCATCCCCCTACAGAGTCATTATTGTACTACCCAATCCATCAATCGCGACCTCCTCAACAACAAATTAATTTTTTAAGTTTTGGCCGCGTTTTCGGGATTTGGGACGACTGTGCGGCGCAGCGATGTTTTGCTGCGCCGCGCGACCACCAAGGCCAACGCCCATATCGGGGCGCCGTAAAGGGCCATGGACCGCACGATACCAAGGTATAGGCGGCGCACCCTCTCATCTGGTCCCCCGATGTTTGGGAGGAGGCGACAAAGACCAGTCGCCGCCCTCTCCAAACGGGGAGCCAGTCGGTCGAAGTGGACCGTGAATCGCTAGTGGCTGTCCAGGAGGAGACCAATATAATTCATCCGGTCCCCAACCTGAACATGCTCACCCCCTATCATAATCCAGGACCGGGGCGGTCCCCCGCTCCGAGGCCTGTCGTGAAACCACATGGCCTCGGTTTTCAGCGGAGAGATCCGCAACCCCAGTCCCCGGATATCGTCGACGACGGAGGCAAGTCCCGTCTCCGCTAGACGGATGGTCCTCTCCCATTCCCTCCCGACGGCCATCAGCAGCGTGTCATCGGCGTAACACGTCAGACTGACGCCGTCTGGGAGGGCAGCCCGCAGCACCCGATCGTATCGGATGTCCCACAACATGGGGCCCAGGACCGACCCCTGTGGGACACCACGATCAACCTCCCTCGTGCACAACCGGCCACCTCTGCCCGGATATTGGACCCACCTGTACCTCAGGTAGTCCCTTAGGACCTTCCTCACGTAGAGGGGCACTCCGTGGTCAGCGAGTGCCCCCCCGATACGCCCCCAGGGAAGGGAGTTAAAGGCGTTGGCGATGTCAAGACTGACCGCCAACGCCACCCCTCCCTGGGACGTGGCCGAGTCCGAGAGGGACCTGACTCGTCTGATAGCGTCGACCGTCGAGCGTCCCCCTCTGAAGCCAAACTGGGACTCGGCCAGGTCGGGACCCACCCGGGACAGGTGGGCCGAGAGGCGGGAAGCCAGCACCCTCTCGAAAAGCTTCCCCACCTCGTCGAGGAGACATATCGGCCGGTACGCCGAGGGAGAATCGGCGGGCTTGCCGATCTTCCTAATCAGGACCATTCGTCCCCTTTTCCAGCGGGACGGGACGCGCCCCAACCTCAGGCAGCCATCGAACAGGCGCCTGAGGCGGGGCCCGAGGACCCGCAGGGCAAGGGCCATGGCTCTGCCCGGTATGCCGTCAGGCTCCGGGGCCGTGTTGCGGGCTCCCATTTTCCTGACGGCCCGGGAGAGCTCCTCCACCGTGACCCCCATGTCGTCGGACCAGTTGTTCGGGTCCGACTCCCCGAGCTCCGGTACCTGTTCTCCCCTTCATCCAGGGGGAAAAGGGTGTTTACCACCCTGTCCAGGAACTCGGGGTCCAAGGTCTCCGTCACGGGGGGCGCCCATGGGCGAAGTTTGCCCATCACTATTTTGTACGGGCGCCCCCAGGGTTCACGGTTCAGATACTCGAGGAGCTCTGTCCACGCCCCCGCCTTTGCCCTCTTGATGGCCAGCTGGAGGATACCACCTGCTCCCGGTAGCCCTCGTACAGCTCCGGCGACCACCAGTACGTTGCCCGTCGATCCGGGGCGCGGGACCAGGGCATGGCAGCATCGCAGACCGCTACCATACCCCCTTGGAACCGCGCCGCTTCCTCTTCGACGTCGACGACCGGCCCAGCCGGAAGTCCGGGCCAGGCCACGACGAGGGAGGCGGCCATCAGCAAGTCCTCGTCCAGGCGCTTCAGCGCCCACCTCTTCTTCGAGGCAGGGAGAATGTAAGGGGACCCATACCCCCCGCACCTACCAGCCTTCCCCGGCGGTCCCCGGCCCCGGGTGGCGCGCACCTCCATCAGGATATAGAGGTGGTCACTCAACGTTTCCACCTCTTGCGCCACCCTCCAGCCCCTTACACGATCCACCACCGAGGAGGAGGCCCACGTCAATTCGACAATGGACTCCCCCTGGTAGCGGACGCAGGTGCTGACTGACCCCCGATTAAGTAATCGAAGGTCGGAGCCGGCCGCCCAGTCCAGCACCGCCTCGCCCCTGGGGTCCGTCCTGGGGGAACCCCAAGCCTGAGACTTGGAGTTAAAGTCCCCCAGGACAATAACCGGGGGCATCGAGGAGCACTCTGGCACTCTGCCACCATGTGCTCGGAGCTCCCACAGTTGTGGCAGCGCCCGCTGCGGTCAACGGTGCTGGTGCACCGCTGCCTCACGTGGCCCATCTCCAGGCAGCGTAAGCACTGCAGCGGGCGGTCCGCCAGCGCCTCCACCCGGGCAGTGGTCCAGCCGACACATATCCTCCTTGCCGCAACCACCTTTCTGGCAGCCCCCAGCGGGCACTTCACCCAGAGGGTGCCGAGTCCCAGCGGAGACGATCGGATTTCCCCGGTCTTCACCTCCGCTGGCGCACACCCTCCGGCGGCTGCGATGGCCGCGGCCACGTCGGTGGTGGTGGTGGCCGCCACCAGGTCCCTGACTCTTACCTACGCCATCTTCATTGGGCGGGCCACACTCACCCCGTCTTCTCCGCCAAGGACCTCCCGCATCTTTGCGGCAAGGGCTTCCGCCTTGGCAGCCCCCTCCGGCCCGGGAATCTCCAGAAGGAGGCCCCCCGTGACTGCTCTTTTGGGGCGCAGCTCCGTAATGTTAAGCTCCGCCAGGTTAAACTTGCTGGCGGAGCTCATGGCCCCCGCGTACGACATCTTTGACCCGTCCTTGATGGTCAGGGCGATCGCCGCCGTACGCGGGGGTCTTCGCTGGGGGATTTTGGGAGCAGTCTTCACACCCTTTCCTCCTTCCTTCTTCCGCTGCTGTTTTTGCTGCTTCTGCGGCTTTTTCTCCTCCCGTGGTCTCGCCGGCAGCTTTTTGGCAGCCGCGGGAGGGGCCGGAGACTGGGCCGGGCGTCCCTGGGCCTGAGTCGTGGCCTCCGTCCTCGTCTTCCTGCTCTTTCTTCCGGCCACCGTGGCCCACGTATTGGCGGTCTGCGCCGGTGGGGGAAGGGGGGAAGGACACGACTTCTGGGGAGAAGAAGGCGTCTCCGGCTGCCGAGTCGCCGCGGACAAATCCCCGCGACGGCAGGCCGCCACCACTTCCGCCTGTATCTGCCTGATGCGGACCTCCCCCGGCGTCTCATCCTTCGTTGTCTTCTGCAGGAGGACTGCCCTCGCCCACTCCTCGGAGAGCTCCTTCCGCATGGAGACGATTTTCCGCTCCACCCTCTCCATGAATGCTTCGAAGAGGGCCGTCAAGCGCTCCTCACTCATGGGCCCTGATCTTCCCCTGGAGGGGGAGGAGCGGGACACACTGGCCTTGGCCCTGTCCCCTTTGTCCTTCCCGTCTTTCTCCTTGGACCTCACCGGGACCGCTTTTGCCGCGGCGAGATCCAGCTTCAGGTCGGCCACCTGACTGCGCAGCAGTAGGTTTTCCTCCTCCACCTGCTACGCATTGTTCTTGGCCGACCTCTTGGCCATCTCCGTGGCGAACGCCCGCACCGTTAGGGCCGCCTCGTTGAGATCCCTCACGTAGGTCCCCTTCAAGTTCGTGCTCATGTCAGCCACCCTCCTAACCATCTCCATATGAGCCATAATTTTGGCGCCCAGGTTGGCAGTGGGCTGCGGCCTGAAGGTGTCCGCCAATTCGGCTTCCGTCGGCATACCCTTGACCCGCATGACCGACAGGGATTCATCGTCGGAGCTCCTTATACGCCTCCTCCCCTTTGTAGAGGTCCGCCTCTGATCGGACTCACCAGAGGATCGGGGCTCTTCTTCCTGGGCGCGGCGGGTTGCACACTGGAGTCCGAGCCTCCATCCGTATCGCTAATTTTTAAGTAGTGTGCACTACTCACCGCCGTCGCACTCCTCCTATTCTCGCTACCCCTCGATGTTCCAGGAGCAGCCTCCCTCCGCAGCTCGCTGTCCCCCGTCGTTCCTGGGGCAGCCTTCTCCTTCCCACAGTCCGTTAGTGACACCACGAGAGTGGCCCTCCCTGCTTTCCCTATTTTTTGTTTTGTATTTGTTGAATCCATAATAGTTCCCACGCTTAGGTCGGAAGTGGGATATACCACGTGTCTTAGTGTGAAATTGCTTTACAAATTTGGACGTTTTTACGCATTTGTGACAGTGAAGAGGTGTGAGAGACAAACATTAAAGCCGCGTGCTTGTGTGCGTTAAGGAATACGCAAAAGAAAGTTGCGGAATCGAACTGCAAATAGTTTAAGGGTAGAGTGCAAGTAACATGGTTCGCTACCGAGATCAATCGTGCGATCGTTCGTGGGATCGTGCACGGGATTGTTCGCGCAGTGACGAGCGTCAGCGCGGGAACCATAGAGAACGCGATGTTTCTGTGGAATCCGATAGAAGTCGGGATCGTTTCATTTCGCGCCGCAACCGCGAGGAATCACGTGACCGTACCCGCAGGTCGCGAAATCGATCGCTGGCGGAAGAACTTCGCGAAAAGGTGGCAAAATTAAAACGGAAGTTGCGAAACCTTCAAGCCAGACCCGTGAGTCATGAGCATATGGTGCCCGTGTTTGATCCTGCGCGTGACAGTGCGGATATACAGGGTGGCCCGGAACTCGCGCGGTATTTTTAAAAAAGGGGTAGCTGAGGTGATTCTGAACAACTTTTTCCTTGACCAAAATATTGTTTGAAGCTTCGTTTTTTAGTTATTAACGAAAAACACTGGCCAATGCGAGCGCCCGTATAGCGCGAGCTCAGTCACAATTGCGCGCGGCCGAGATCGGGTGCATCGAGGGGCAACGTACGGCAAATATTACAATCGTCTTACATAAAGAATAGTGTGTAATTCTTCGTTATTCATCAATAACAATTTAATTAACAAGTCGTTTAATAACTGTTCCATACTTTTATTCGTTTTCCGAAACGAATATAGTGTTTTATTAATTATGAAAAAAGTGTTTGGATGATTAATGTTAGAAAAGGGTAGTTAAATAAACTTATCCATTCGACCGCGAATTTACCTGCTTCGACGGTGTCGTGCCATATGGTCATTGTACCGATCCTGACCTATTTTTACAATTTAAATGCCACGTCCCGGCGATCGATACAAATCTGATTCGCACTTGTTTCCACACGCACAGTACACGCACTTACGAACATTACGAAAGTTAATGTGTGTGTCATGTGCGTGTGGAAACAAGTGCGAATCAGATCTGTATCGATCGCCGGGACGTGGCATTTAAATTGTAAAAATAGGTCAGGATCGGTGCAATGACCATATGGCAAGACACCGTCGAAGCAGGTAAATTCGCGGTCGAATGGATAAGTTTATTTACCTACCCTTTTCTAACATTAATCATCCAAACACTTTTTTCATAATTAATAAAACACTTTATTCGTTTCGGAAAACGAATAAAAGTATGGAACAGTTATTAAACGACTTGTTAATTAATTTGTTATTGATGAATAACGAAGAATTACACACTATTCTTAATGTAAGACGATTGTAATATTTGCCGTACGTTGCCCCTCGATGCACCCGATTTCGGCCGCGCGCAATTGTGACTGAGCTCGCGCTATACGGGCGCTCGCATTGGCCAGTGTTTTTCGTTAATAACTAAAAAACGAAGCTTCAAACAATATTTTGGTCAAGGAAAAAGTTGTTCAGAATCACCTCAGCTTCCCCCTTTTTAAAAATACCGCGCGAGTTCCGGGCCACCCTGTAGAACAATGGGTGCAGCATGTGGACCGACTAGCGCGACGTTATGACTGGACCGATGATGACATCATTCGCATCATTGCCAGAAATGTGAAATGTCACGCTAGAATGTTCTATGATGAGGAACAGCGGTACGACCATTCGTGGAAATCAATGAGTCGATTGCTCATTAGGTAATTCCGGAAGCCGGTGCCGTTCGGAAGATTGTTGCGGGAGGCTGCCAATTACAGCGCACGACCAGGCCAAAAACTAGGCGATTACTGCTTCGAGAAAATGAGCAAGATGTGCGCCTTAAAGATTGATTTGCCGCACGCGTACATGGAGGACGCGATCATCACCGGTGTTGGCGACGAAGCGACCGAGCGTACGATTCGATCGAACAGATACAAGGACGTGTACGATTTGTACGCGACGATGAACGAGATGGGAGCAATGCCGCGTGAACGGTCGAGTGCGAGGAGGCCCAGTCTTCGACAACCCGAACGCCGACGGCCGACGGCCGACGGCAGTGGAAAAATTGCCACAGCGGCCGGAGCAGCAGGCCGTGGTACCGAAAGAAAGGGTGCAATTTGGAGGGGTCGTTTGCTACAACTGTGGACAACGGGGGCATCTTTCGAGGCAGTGCCAACGGGTCCGTATTACCTGCCATTCGTGCAAGAAAACGGGACATCTGGCCAAATTTTGCCAGCAGTCGAAACCCCATGCCAGTACAACACACGTAAATTTGAATGACCACAATATGTATATTTTACCGGCGGTTGTGAACGGCAAGCAAATCAAGTGCTTGGTCGACACAGGAAGCTCGCATACGTTGTTAAAGAAACTGGTAGCAATGCGATTAGGGATAGAAATGATTGAGGATCGAGAGCTCCAGATACGTGGATTTTCGGGAGCGGGGACTTCTAGCAATTCATTTGCCGAAGTCATTATTCGAATCATGGAAGCGACGGCAAAAGTACAAGCAATAATAGTTGAGTCGGAACAACTTAGCCACGAAATGATTGTCGGGCGAGATTTTCTGGATCAGAATCACATAGTTTTAACTAAGAGCCAGAATAAAATCACGATAAGAGAACTACCGGAAATGATTGAGCACCGAAGAAGCATTGTAGACATCTGCGTGATTGAAAACGCGACGGACTTTGATAATTGGAATGTTGGGGATATGTCAGACGCGGACATGATGGCACTTAGAAAACTTATTACCAAATATGGGGACCGAGTCACCACATCGATGGAAACTTTGCGGAAGACCGATTCGGTGAAGATGAGTATTAAATGCAACACGGATACGGCAGTAGTATACCGGCCCTATCGTATGTCTGAGTCCGAAAGAGCATCAGTGCGTAAAATAATTCAAGAATTATCGGAAAACGGGATAGTAAGAGAATCGAACTCGCCGTACGCGAGCCCGATAATAATAATAAAGAAGAAGACAGGGGAATTACGATTATGCATTGATTATCGTCGTCTAGAATGTTCTATGATGAGGAACAGCGGTACGACCATTCGTGGAAATCAATGAGTCGATTGCTCATTAGGTAATTCCGGAAGCCGGTGCCGTTCGTGCCAGACGGGCATTATGAATTCTTACGAATGCCTTTCGGATTAACAAATGCGCCGACAGTTTTTCAGAGACTGATCAACACCGTGTTAGGGCCGCTTCGTAATTCAATCGGTTTCCCGTATATCGATGATATCATTATACCATCTACGACAAAGGCGGAGGGTCTGGAGCGTTTAGAACTCGTGTTGGTAAAGCTACGGGAACATAATCTAACGTTGTAAATCAGCAAATGCTCGTTTTTGAAAGAGAGCACCGAATATTTGGGACGGGAGATAAGTGCGGAAGGAGTCAAGCCAGGACGAAGGAAAACAGATGCTGTTTTACGGATGCCGAACCCCACGAATGTGAAGGAAATTCGACAGTTTTTGGGTTTGTCTGGGTATTCCCGGAAATTTATTAACTGCTATGCTAGTCTCGTGACCTCGCTGACAACGTTAACCAGGAAGGATGTCCCTTGGACTTGGGGTAAAACTCAAGAGGAGGCCATAAAGCGAGTGACGGAAGCTCTAACAACGCGACCTGTTTTAGCCATTTTTGACAGCTCTTTGAGAACGTAGTTGCATACCGATGCCAGCTCGATAGGCCTGGAGGCAATTCTTTTTCAATTTACGCCAGATGGGACGCGGCGGGTGGTGGCCTAATATAGCAAGCAAACCACAGTGGACCAGCGCAAGTATCATTCCTACGAGTTGGAGACAATGGCCGTAGTTTTTGCACTTTGACATTTTCGTGTATACCTGATAGGGTTACAATTTGTTATCGTGACGGATTGTAACGCATTGCGAACGACATTCACAAAAAAGGATCTTATACCACGGGTTGGACGATGGTGCCTGGAGATCCAAGATTATACTTTCGAAATAGAATATAGAGCGGGAACTGCGATGCAACATGTAGATGCTTTGAGTAGAAATCCGGTATGTCAGATCGAAGTGTACCCGGTAGATATAACAGAAGCCGATTGGATTTTAGCCGCACAATTGCAGGACGACCAAATTAACCGGATTTGGAGAATATTAACGGAAAATGTTCGAAATAATGAGACCAAGCAGTATTTTACTAATTATTTGCTTAAGAAAGGAAAAGTTTATAGGAAGTTAGATGGCGGACGTTCAGCATGGGCTGTACCGAAATCGGCGCGATTTCAAATTTCCCGTCTGTGTCATGACGATGCAGGACATTTCGGGCTGGAGAAGACGTTGTTGCGTATTCGAGAAAACTACTGGTTTTCTGATAAAAATAGAATTCTGACATGAGTGCATTTGTCAGGAAGTATGTTAACGCCTGTCTAAATTGTGCGTATTACAAACGGAACGCGGGTAAGAAACAGGGGTAGTTGCATCCAATAGAAAAGACACCGATACCGTTCCACACGATACATATAGATCACGTAGGACCGTTTGAATCTAGCAACAAGAAGAATAAATACATACTCGTGGTAGTCGACGCTTTCACGAAATTTACCATCGTTGAGCCAGTCAAGGATATCAAGGCAAAAAGGGCTATACAGATATTATTGAACGTGATACATCTTTTCGGCGTACCGCATAGAATCATCAGTGACCGAGGGACGGCGTTCACGGCGAGGAGTTTTAAGATCTTTTGTTCGACTTATGGAATCAAGCATGTGCTGAACGCGGTTGCTACCCCTCGAGCGAACGGACAGTGTGAGCGATATAACCGCACTATCGTTGCGTCATTGGCTGCGAGTGTCGCGGGGAAAGACCATCGTACATGGGATGAATTTGTGAAACAGGTACAAGGTGCGCTACATTCGACGCACAACAAGGCTATTGGAGTGACACCAATGGAAGCGTTAATGGGTTATAACGCACGGAACACTGCGGAGTCGAATTTATTACAGGAGGTACAGACTGAAATGGAGAGATTGAATTTGAGCGAATCGCGTAAGAAGATGAGGAAGCATATCACCGAGGATCAAAGGAAGCAGAAAGAGCGGTACGATAAGGCGAGGCGTGAGGCTACGCGATATGAAGAGGGAGACGTTGTAATGGTTGAGATTACAAGCGAACCATCGACTGGGGAAAGTCGAAAGCTTTCACCGAAATTTAAAGGACCGTTCAGAGTAATTAGGGTGTTGTATAATGACCGGTATGAGGTAGAAGATTTGCGAGAGGGAGGCAGGGCAGCAAAATCAGTGGTCGCGGTCGAGAGATTGAGGCGTTGGGTTGCAGTGGTAAACGAGTAACCTTGAGAGAACGATTACTTATGTATTATGAGTTGCAGGTCAAGGGAGGAATTGGGTCGTCAGCATTTGGTACTGACCTGGAGTCACTGGCGACAGGTAGAGTGACCTGTTGCAGGGCGGAAAGTTGACCGCCACGATTGTAACGGAAGCATTTTTGCGAGGAGGGGCGTCAGGGAGTTTACCTGCCGATGGTTGCGAGTTTCCATTGCGGTGGCGATGGCCATGCCGTCATCGAATGGTTACTGTTGAGAGCCTCTATGGTGGGGGAGTTGGCTGTCGCCGACCCCACATAGCGTGGGCTGTCCACCATGGCGAAGGATCGGGCGATGCCATCCTTGCATGTGTGTGACTAGTCGTCTTGGCGAAGGATCGGGCGATGCCATCCTTGCAAGATGTGGGTTTTTGTTGTGCTCTTCATGACAGCGGTGACGATGGTATCACCCTTGTATGAGTGAGATGTAGGTGTCGCGGTAGAGGGTTGCGTGCGCGCCTCTACCCGATGAAGATGTCGAGATATCGAAAGAACATCATTGCATCATCGTAGACATGAGGAGCGGCGACTGCTAAGGAAATACACCGCAAGACCCAGTTGGCGGTGCAATTGATACTGAACGGCATGGCTCATTGGACCATGAGCAATTTACGGGGGAAGTGAAACTGAAATCCTTATTGAGAGTTTTATGGAATACTGTATTTACTGGTCAATGATTTCTTTGTTCTAGAAAACAACGCGGTAGGGATGCTTGGGGCAAGCATTGATGCAGGTTGGCCAAGTGTTAGAAAATCTGACACCACCCAACGACCGAGGCACAATCGATTGCGGATGTTTATTCTAAAAGGCGAACACGGCGACGCTGTGTTCAGGCAACATGATGCCAGGCCCGTCATAGATCAGATACGGCCTTAAGGAACTGCGATGGTGCTAACGAAACGACTTCTCGGTCAATGCGGGCAGTCTTGCACAGACCTCGATACGAGATACACTGCATACTTCGTCTTGTACCGCTTTACCGAAATATATATAAACCTTTCTTTTGAGCCGTCTATTCAATTTGCGTTAATCTTACATCCACTAATAAAAATGCTCTTGGATATCAAACTCTTTGGATACAGTTTGCAATAAAGGCACAAAACAATCAGTGTTTTATGCTGGTCGAGAACACGTCGAGGAACTCTCGATGTAATAAAGTAATGGCGTCGAGAAAATTCGAGATTCTAACTTTCTCCTATAGAGGCGTGGAGGTAGCAAAAAATGGCTACATTTTCCTATAGAGGCGCGGAGGTAGCGATATAGTCACCCTTCCATGCAAAATTTAAATGGCTAAAGTTTCAGAATCTGCTGCATGTCTGCTATCCCCGACTCTTTTTCCCCTTCTCCGCCAATCCACTGCCGCAGCCGGGTTTACCAGATTCTGCATCACATCTGTGGCTATTCTGTTTAATCAACTAGCTAGCAAAATCTGCTCTGGCAGGTTTGGCTGACTGGGTACAGTTCCCAGTTAATGTATGCCTAACATGCATTTAGCCTAACCTAATATCGTACGAAAATGCATACATTGACTGCATTAGGCTTTTACTGTAACGCATGTAACAAGCCAACGCTTCAGTTTTGCTATGATTTCACGTTGCCAGTCCTCCTGAGTAGGCGCCACCTCATCTATTTGATCATCATCTACCTGAACTAAATTTGTGACGTCACGTGCTCTGTTTTAACGGCAATATTACAGCGGACGGCGAAACTCGTTTGTGGGAATGCAATTAGGGGAATGCATTGTTTGTCCTTATATGAAAATATTTTGAGCTCAGCGAGGGCTCATTCGAAAGAGGAAGGTTCAACGCGGCGCGCTGCACGCCCCGCTTGTGTCGCCAAACTCTTTTAGTGTCCTAAAAATACTTTTATTCTGCGGGTGTATTTTGTCGATTTTTGCTCTACTTTGGACACTCATATTATTAGATAGCAACACAATCTCGTTGAACGGGCTGTGCAGCGCGCTGCATTGAACCTACCTCTTTCGAATGAGCCCTCGCTGAGCTCAAAATATTTTCATATAAGGACAAACAATGCATTCCCCTAGCCCATGTTTCGGGGCCATATTGTGTCGGTATCCCCTTAAGGGGGTAGACACGGGTAATGCAGCGAGCTGTATACCGACACAATCTGGGCCGAAACATGGGTTTGGGACTATGCATTTTTCGTCCTTATATGAGAAGATTTTGAGCTCGGCGAGGGCTCATTAGAAAGAGGAAGGTTCAATGAAGCACGCGACACGGCCCGTTCATCGAGATTGTGTTGATATTTAATAATATGAGTGTCTAAAGTAGAGCAAAAATTGACATAATACACCGCAGAATCTAAGTATTTTTTAAGTCACTAAAAGAGTTTTATGGCTCAAACAGGCTGTGCAGCGTGCTGCATTGCACTTTCCTCTGTCGAATGAGCCTTTATTCATCTCAAAATCTTCTCATATAAGGACGAACGATGCATAGTCCTGATTGCATTCCCGCAGACCAGTTCCGCCGCCCGCTGTTCATATTGCCGTTAAAACAGAGCACGTGACGTCACAAATTTAGTTCAGGTACTGGTGATGAGGTGGCGCTCACTCAGGAGGACTGGCAACGTGAAACCATAGCAAAACTAAAGCGTTGGCTTGTTACATGTGCTACAGTAAAAGCGTGATGCAGTCAATGTATGCATTTTCGTACGATTATAGGGTAGGTCATATGCATTTTAGGTATTGACTGGGAACTGTGTACATTTACTAAACGCTTTTACTGTAACACATGCTTGACTTGAAATCGCTGTCGAATTTATGCTATAATTATATGGCTATATTATTTAAAATAAAAAAGAAGAGATTGGAACTTTTTTACTAATACATCAAGTATTGATGTACTGATATAATTTCAGAATGTGGTAGTTACAGCAATTATTTGAAATTATTGCTCTTATTATTATTCTTTTGCATTCTTTTGACTATTTTGTATAAAACCTATAATAAGGAAATGTCTCCAAATCAGTCAACAGTTGAATCCCTGATTTTTTTTGTAATTCTATACGATCCTATGTATGTACGTATGTAGTATCGAACGCCGATTCAGACGTGAATACGTGATACATACGTGAATACAGACACAGTAAGGCATAGTTGCCACAACTTATCAAGACTTCTGTCGCGCTGTTGCCACATCTGTTACAAATGTGATCATCCCAGAAACTTTCTCATAACCATTCAAACATGTGTACGAGACAGACTAGTCAATTGTGAACAGTTGGAAAAACGGTTTGCAGAAAATGTTTGTAATAATTGAGTGGGTCTGATTTCGGTAAATGTATAGAAGAGCGATTTTTGAATATGTTGTAGAAATCAATATTCTGAACAATTTTTGAACAGCAAACCAGGGTGTACAGCATGATAATTCATGAATGAAATCTTATAATAAGTGTATAACTTTCATGTTCCGCTTCAGTGTTTTGCTAACAAAATAATGTCTAACCTAACAATACCATGCCCCTCATCTAGTTTTTCGTTTCACTTGTAATTCCTTACTGCAACGAAACATATTGTAGCATAACCACATTTCAAGTACATAATTAAAATGTCCAATGAATTTTCAACGCTGGCCCTACCAGCAGACTTTACGTTTAAATTCTTTCAAGTACAGCACAACAGCTGATAATTTCTTTCCACATTCACATTAGAATATCGAAATAACAAGTAGCTCCCTCTCGCCTGTCGGTATTACCATTTCTGTGCAGGAAAAAGCTGCTGTAATACCGACCTTCCAAATCGGAGAGGTCACGTGCCGTGTCTACCCCCCTAAGGGAACACGGAAAAAGGTTGAATAATTAGTTACTGAAGGGAAGAGTTGTGCAGGTAATTATAAAATCTTCACCACAAATGCATGTATCAGAAAATGCTAAATGATGTACATTTGTGTTACGAGCCGAGGCTGTGGGCAACGCCTAGGCCGGCGATGTTGATATTACCCAAGGAATATGGTTGAGAATTTGTTAGTTAGGTGCACGGACGAACCTGATGCGAAATCAGGGAGCCGCTGGTATTGATGTATGCGAGGACGAACCCGATGCGAAATCGGGGAGCCTCCGGAATAGAATCAAGCGCGGACGAACCTGACGCGAAACCAGGGAGCCGCAGGAGGATGAAACGTCGTGGACGAACCCGATGCGCGATCGGGGAGCCACTAGGAAAGAGTGCGCAGACGAACCCGATGCGAAATCGGGGAGCTGCTGGGAGGTTGGTTTATTCACAGACGAATCCGGTGCGAAACCGCTGAGCTGTTCGGAGGTTTGGTAAACGTACGGACGAACCTGATGCGAAATCAGGGAGCCGTAGGATACAGACGAACCTGGTGCGAAACCAGGGAGCTGTAGGATGGGTTAGGTTTCGTGGACGAATCCGATGCGAAATCGGGGAGCCACTAGGTTGGAGTAGTTACCTTGTTTTGGATAAGGCGTGCGATCGAACCTGATGCGAAATCAGGGAGTCGCAGGAAATGCTAGTTTGACTCGTAAATTAATATTCGATACAACTTGAGCGGTTAAGTTGTATCTGTGGGCACGTTACTACTAATATAACGGATTACGGAGTAAAGATAGGTTTTAGCGAATCTACTCGATTTAATGGTGAACAGTTTATAAGTTTATATTGCAACCAGTTATTTGTACAAGTGTAATTGTCGCGATATAATTAAATAGTGTGAGAATTATTACCTAAGCTGCACGGTGTTCACGCACTGGCGATGCGGGGTCTGAGAACGGTTACAAAGTATGCCGAAAGAACTTCAATCGGACTATGCGGATTCTAACGGGTTAACTTTATCTGAATTATGCCCTAAGCCCAATTCTTACTGAATGCAACCGACTCTGTACAAGCGTAATACGACGTGACTATGCGCGTGGCTGTGTAGTTATGAACCGAAGATGATTCGAAACGGAGGGTTTATACAGGGTGGCCCGGAACTCGCGAGGTATTTTTAAAAAAGGGGTAGCTGAGGTGATTCTGAACAACTTTTTCCTTGACCAAAATATTGTTTGAAGCTTCGTTTTTTAGTTATTAACGAAAAACACTGGCCAATGCGAGCGCCCGTATAGCGCGAGCTCAGTCACAATTGCGCGCGGCCGAGATCGGGTGCATCGAGGGGCAACGTACGGCAAATATTACAATCGTCTTACATTAACAATAGTGTGTAATTCTTCGTTATTCATCAATAACAATTTAATTAACAAGTCGTTTAATAACTGTTCCATACTTTTATTCGTTTTCCGAAACGAATAAAGTGTTTTATTAATTATGAAAAAAGTGTTTGGCAGATTAATGTTAGAAAAGGGTAGTTAAATAAACTTATCCATTCGACCGCAAATTTACCTGCTTCTACGGTGTCTTGGCATTTGGTCATCGTACCGATCCTGACCTGCCTCAACAATTTTATGCCACATCGCGGCGATCGATAATGACACACACATTAACTTTCGTAATGTTCGTAAGTGCGTGTCCTGTTCATGTGGAAACAAGTGCGAATCAGATCTGTATCGATCGCCGGGACGTGGCATTTAAATTCTAAAAATAGGTCAGAATCGGTACAATGACCATATGGCAAGACACCGTCGAAGCAGATAAATTCGCGGTCGATTGGATAAGTTTATTTAACTATTTAACTACCCTTTTCTAACATTAATCATCCAAACACTTCTTTCATAATTAATAAAATACTTTATTTGTTTCGGAAAACGAATAAAAGTATGGAACAGTTATTAAACGACTTGTTAATTAAATTGTTATTGATGAATAACGAAGAATTACACACTATTCTTAATGTAAGACGATTTTAATATTTGCCGTACGTTGCCCCTCGATGCACCTGATCTGGGCCGCGAGCGATTGTGACTGAGCTCGCGCTATACTGGCGCTGTAATTGGCCAGTGTTTTTCGTTAATAACTAAAAAACGAAGCTTCAAACAATATTTTGGTCAAGGAAAAAGTTGTTCAGAATCACCTCAGCTACCCCTTTTTTAAAAATACCTCGCGAGTTCCGGGCCACCCTGTATAGTTCCGAAATGTATGGAGGGGCTAATTAGAAGCCTCCATAAAAGGTAAGAGCGCGGAGTCTTCGTCGGGTCACGAATGCACTCAATCGGTCGCAATGCAGTTGGTCGATACTAAAAGGGTTAACCGTCGCGTGGTAACGAGATAAATCTTTAGGCGTATTCCGTTCCTACGCGAGAGCGAACGACGCGTGCGAGCCCAGCGTAAGAGAATATTATCATCTCCCCCCCCCCCCGAGATGAAACATCGCGTTTCGCGTGATGCTTTTCCAAAGGAAGGAAAACGGTTAAAGATTTATCTAAAATTTAAAGGTGTGAAAATTGTCGGGTGTGGTGTATGTGTTTGTGTACTTAACGCTATTGTGCTTATTGCGGGTCCGCTTCAGCTGGTGGTCGAAACAATGAAGCCCAGCTCCATTCAGCCTTGGGTGACGTTGTAAGGGGGCTGTCCAGGTAGACGGTGTTTTCTATTTCGTTGATTAATCCAGATCCTAATTCCTTGCCGAGGCCAAATTGCGGATGTTAGTCATATGTGTTATCAATTCCATTAGGTAATCTCCGTACGACTTCAATTTTTCACCAGTTGGAAACGAACTTGGTTCTCGGGCTGGTCTTCCAAAAATTAATTCGTATGGAGTGAAATTTGTTGCTTCATGTACAGACGTATTGTAGGAAAACATTGCAAAAGGTATTAATAAATCCCAATCTTCGTAGCTATCCATCTAGTGCTTGAGGTATTCGGTGAGTACGATGTGGCTTCGCTCCAATGATCCGTTGGTTTGTGGTCGGTATCCCGAAGTTGTAATTTGTTTGATTTTAAATATTTCGGACAAATTTGTCATGAGGTTTCCAATGAAACTAGTTCCCTTGTCTGTTAATATTGCGCGGGGTGTACCATAAATTGCGATGAAATATCTAGCAAAAGCATCTGCAATAGTAGCAGTCCGAATATTCGGTATTGCTACTGCCATGCAATATTTGGTTAAATTATCTTGCATAGTGAGAATATATCTATTTCCGCTAGGTGTGATTGGCAAAGGTCCTACTGTATCCAAAGCTATTTTATCGAATGGTCCCATAGGTGTGTCGGTAATTAACATAGGCTGACGAGTTTTTGCTCGAACTAATTTTTGTTCTTGGCAACTTTGACATCTTCGTATATAATTTTGAATTTCATTGCGCATTCGCGGCCAATGGAATTTCGATCGAATGCGTTTATACGTCTTCGTGATTCCTTTGTGTCCTCCAATTAAGCTATCATGAGCTTCGCGGATTATTTCTTGTCTGTCTTCTATGGATGGTGTAGTGATGATACAATTGCAAATAATAATTTGCTGTGCTGTTCCAGTGAAAACTTCTTCTAACATCTTGAAGAATTCGTTGACCGGTAGTTTAAGGAAATCTCTGGTTGCTGATATTCGAAATGATGTAATATGGTGTTGATTTAAGGTGTCTCTAAGAATTTTCAAACCCGTGAGAACGTCTGATTTTTTAACGTTATCGTAAAAATTGTCGGAGACTACTATGCTGAAAGATTTATACAATCCATTATCCAAAGTTACTATATGTCCCTTTTCTGGTCGTTTTGCGAGAAGGTCCTGTTTACTTATTGTCTCGGTGTCCAGTAGCAATTTTCCAACGTCGGTTTGTAAATTACAGTCGGCAGATATAAAATGTACACAGTGTCCTTCTTCAGCTGTGAGGGTGTTCGGTGAGACAGTAATTTTATGCAGCTGTGCAGATAACACCTCCTCCAGATCATCTTCATCAGACGGTTCTTTCAAATCCAAGGCGATGAATGGATAAGGGTCGAGCGTATGGTCTAGCAAATCATGTCGGGTCGAACCGTTATCGGGTGATCGTATGACACTTGTTTCGGCAAGGGTCTTCGCAGGTAGCTGGTTTGCTGGGGCTTGTAAAACTACACTCGGAATTGGTGTCAACCCTTGCGGTGTACTAAATAAGTCCTGGCGAACATTATTTGTATTCTTTATTATAGTGTCTTCGAGTGGTTCTCCAAAAGATAATGAATCGTCGTGTAGGGTCTGGTCTTCGTGTGAAGGCAAAATTTGAGTGGAATTTGCTGCTGGTAAAAAACTGTTTATAGCTTCCAGGCGTTCATCTGGCATCGATATCTCTTGAGACAAGCTCGGAAAGGATCGATTTCTGTCTATAATCGGCGAATGCTGGACCTTTCCATATGCGGCCTGTTCTGTTTCATCGGAGCTGCTACTATCCCGATACTTGGGTCGGTTTTCTCTATCTCGTCGCGACTGTCTAACACGTTGTCCAATTGAATCAGTATTAGGATCTATTTTAGGTATCTGTATTTTGAATTCAGAATCTCTGCATTCTCGTGGCATCAATGGTAAACAAACAGATACGGGATTACGCGACAAAGCGTCTGCGTTTTTATTCGTTTTTCCGGCTTTATGAATAACTTGATACTCGTATTCTAAGAGTCTAGTAAGTTTCCATTTCATTAGTCTGGAAGTCGGACCTTTAACAGAATGTAACCAGACTAACGGCCTATGATCTGTAACGAGTGTGAATTTAGTTCCATAAATGTAAGGCCTGAAATACCTTACGGCGTAAACCATTGCCAAACATTCTTTTTCTGTAGCTGAATAATTTTTCTCAGGTTTATTTAAGCTGCGGGACGCGTACGCAATCGGCAGATCGTTTCCTATCTCCCCTTGACTGAGCACGGCTCCAATTGCATATTCAGATGCATCTGTTGTAACGATGAATGGTTTATCAAAATCTGGATATTGTAAAATGGTTTGCTGGCACAATTCGCTGCGTAATTGTTTGAAGGCTTGATCTTGTTCTTCTGTCCACTTGAATTTGATACCTTTCCCTAACAAGTTAATTAGAGGTTTTGCTATTAAAGTAAAGTTAGATACGAATCTTCGGTAATATCCTACAAGTCCTAGGAATTGTTGAATATTCTTCTGTGTAGTAGGTATAGGAAAATCTTGAACGGATTTTAATTTCCTAGGATCAGGTCTGACTCCATCTTTGGATATAATGTGTCCGCGGTATGCAACTTCCTTCCGTAGAAATTCACATTTATTAGTCTGAAGGGTTAATCCATGATCTTTAAGGCGGTTCAATAATTTTTTAACTTTGACATTGTGTTCTTGTAACGATGAAGCGTATACTACTATGTCGTCCAAATAAACAAAAAGATCTGTCCCTTGAAGTCCAGTTAGTACTTGATCCATAAGGCGTTGAAAAGTGGGTGGTGCGTTCTTTAATCCGAAAGGCAATCGAGAAAATTCGTAATGTCCATTCGGGGTTGTAAAAGCAGTTTTCGGTTTATCTTTTGGATCCGATTCTATCTGATGAAATCCACTTGGGAGATCAAAAACTGAGTTTAGCTCCTCCTTATCGGTCTAAAATTTCCGTGATTTGAGGTAATGGGTATTTATCGGAAATTGTTTTTTCATTGAGTGCGCGAAAATCTATTACCAAACGCCAGCGTTTAACTCCCTGTGCGTCTGCTTTCTTTGGAACAATCCATAATGGTGAGTTATACGGAGATTTAGAGTGATCAATTATGCCTGCAGATAGCATAGTGCTGATCTGTTTTTGAATTTCTTTTTGATGTACTGGCGGATAGCGATATTGCCTGGTATTAATTGGAATATCATTAGTTGTATGAATTGAATGATTAAAGTCACAAGCCTTCCCGAGTTTATTTCCTGGAAGGAAAAATCGATCAGGAAATTCTTCCACTAAATCCGTCACGAAATTCCGTTCCTCCTTATTTAAATAGTTTAAATTGAGAGTTTGTAGAATTCCATGTATCCTGTCTTTCCTAATCTTGAAGCTCGACGGGTGTTCCATTTCTGAATAAGAATCTTCTTCTGATGAACTCAAAATATCATAGGGCTCCAATAACTGGGGCTCTATCTCTACCTCAATTGCTTCTTCACTGGTGTTTATCGCCATAACGTGACATTTTCCGTCATTGTTGGTCACGACTGCTTCCCCTATGTAAAGATGTTCGTGGGTTTTTATGCGTGGTAAGTACCCTTCCTTTATCTTCACATTTGCTACTCTTACAGCAATCTGTTGCGATGTTCTAGGTTTTATACTGTGGGGAAAGGATTCAGGATTTGGCAAAGCCGGAGACAAAAACCACAGTATTTTAAAACTATTCAATATATTTCAAACCAAGTTACTCGAGGACACTTCGTCGTACGACTGATCCTCGACCCACTGGCCGACAAGCCATGTACCGAGGATTGGGCGTCCTCTTTTAAACAAATGCCGTCATCGAGACGGCAACGCATATCGCGGAGGGCCCGAGGTGTCATTGCCTCGGTGCCCGACCCATCGCAGCAGGAATCCGAACCTTGTATTCCCACAATACAATATTTTGTAGCTGTCTGCTGCTCTTTAATTTGTTGAGGTAAATCTTGATAATTTGAAAAACGTAATGGTCGGATCGGTTTATTTTTTAATGTTAAAGTTCCATGATAGTAGGAAACTTCAGCTTCTTCTTGTTTTAAAAACGGGCTTCCGATAAGTCCATCTGCGACTATTGCAAGGTTTTTTACAACATAGAAAAATGCTGGAGATCCGTGGACGTGCAGAATTGTAGTTCCAAGGGTGTGAATCGGCGTTGTAGTGAGTCCTGTCAACTCAATTTCTGCTCTAGAAATTATTGCTGCGGATTTTCCGAGTACGTCGATGACCACCAGATTAACAGCTGCTCCACCATCAATTAAGAATTCTCCCGTTCCTGATTCCAGTTCCGGTACCTTGATCTTGATTCTTGGTGCAGGTGCTTCCTTGATGAGTCTTCTTTCTTCTCGTCGCTGAATCGGATTTTCCTTCGGCGATCTTCCTCGTTTCCGCTCATCGTGTCGCCTGTACGTTGAGCGCGATTGAAGTTTAAAGTCTTGTGTGATTCAACGGATGAATCCCGTGAATCCCGGCGATAATGCGGACTGCGCGGACGATTCCTACATGACTTCCCGTCATGTCCGGCAATGCCACAATGCCAACAATATAAATCTGACTTACGATTTTTGTCAGGATTTTTAAGAATTGAAAATTTCTTATCTCGATCATCTACGGATGAATCGCGATGATTAGAAGGGGATCTCGAGGGGGTCCTTTGTCGCAAAGTCCAGGCCGTCGTGCGTCTTTGCCTCTCTCGGTCCTCTTCAAATGCAGATGTTCTCGCAGGTCGTTCCCTGAACCGATCATATCTGTTCGGAGACAGTGGATACGACACTTCGCGGTCGTGATTATGATAATCTGGTGATTCTCTGGATGGCGACCGTTTCCGATTACTCAATTTTCTGTCAATATGTAACACGGCGTCGTAAGCCTGTTCAAGCGTTTCCAAATCTTGAAGTTTAGCCGACACTTTCCAGGAAATTCGATCCGGTAAACCATCGATGAAGTTTTCTTTAACGTCCTTTTCCATTTCTTTGACGAATTCTTCAGCGCGATCCAGATATCTTTCCCGGATAGCTCCGCGCGTACAATAAACAAGATGACTCGTTCTATCGACATATCGTCGAATACTTTCACCTTCGCGCATACGTAATTTCGCGATTTCTATTTGAAAATGCGACAAATCTCTACCAGGCGCGAATCTCTTTTTTAAGTGCTTAATCAGTGCCTTAACAGAGTCGAATTTATGCTCTATCGTGCATCTACGTGCTGGACCGATGAGTTTAGTTAAAACAATGGCAAGATACTCCGCTTCCGTACCCTCAAGAATCAAAGTTAACCCGTTTTCCAGATGTTGTGCAAAGTGCGTCAACGATGGCTTTTCTCCGTCAAAAGTCGGAATGGACAAAGTAATATTCTGTATACACGTCCGTTGCGTTAAGAGTGTCATTGTATTAGCAATCGAAGCTGTCAAGTTTAGCATCTCACTAGCAGAGACGTTCGCTTGTGGATTTGCCATTTTGAAAATTACTAAAGTAACTAACTAGAGAAAATTAGTATATTGTAAATGTTCACCTACGAGTAATAAAACGCATTTTTAAAAACCAAAATTTACGGTAATTCTAAATTAGCAGTATCCCACCGCTGTCACCAGTTTGTTACGAGCCGGTGCTGTGGGCAACGCCTAGGCCGGCGATGTTGATATTACCCAAGGAATATGGTTGAGAATTTGTTAGTTAGGTGCACGGACGAACCTGATGCGAAATCAGGGAGCCGCTGGTATTGATGTATGCGAGGACGAACCCGATGCGAAACCGGGGAGCCTCAGGAATGGAATCAAGCGCGGACGAACCTGGTCCGAAACCAGGGAGCCGCAGGAGGGTGAAACGTCGTGGACGAACCCGATGCGAAGTCGGGGAGCCACTAGGAAAGTGTGCGCAGACGAACCCGGTGCGAAACCGGGGAGCTGTTCGGAGGTTTGGTAAACGTACGGACGAGCCTGATGCGAAATCAGGGAGTCGCAGGAAATGTTAGTTTGACTCGTAAATAAATAATCGATACAACTCGAGCGGTTAAGTCGTATCTGTGGGTTCTTTTTTTTTTTTTTTTGGTTCGAGGAGGGGAAAATGCCTTTATGCATACCCAGCCACGCTGGGTTATGTGGGACTCTGCTGCCTAAGATGTTGTGCGACAACTACCCCCTCCTCTATCGCACCATCGCATAGGATACGCACCCTCCCCCTCGGCCCTATACTTCGTAATACTACCGGGGGGGGGGGGGGCTCCGCAACGGAGTATCCTCATTGCTGGAGCGTCTCCTTCCGTGTTGGGAATAATCAACCAACACCAGGTTGCCGGCATCAGATGGTTTGAGATGTATCTGAACACCCTGGATTGCAGGGCGAAGCCTGCTGGTCTTCAGGGGTCCATCAGGAGTCTGGTGAAAGGGCGGCGCCTCCTCCTCCTTGGAGGGTATGAGGGGTCGCCCATTTTTCCTTTTCTTTCTCCTGGTTCACTCTGTCCTTCATCACCTTCGCCGCGAACGTCTGGTAGGCTTTCCAGGCTTCCAGCGACGAGGTGATCCGTGAGACCAGGTTCATAGTCGGCCCTGCGCAACCTTCTGGTATTGCGGGCAGCCGAGCGATGCGGCTACATGCCGCAGTTTCTTCCCCTCCAGGCCTTGTGCCTCGCAGAGGGTACATTTTGGCTTATTAGTGCACTCCTTTATGGAATGTTCTGTTGAGCCGCACTTCCTGCATCTCTCCTTGCCTTGCGGTAGGGTTTTGCAGGAAAAACTTGTGTGTCCCAAGGCGTGGACCTGAAGCACCTAACGACCTTCGGGAGCACCGTGACCATGATCAACCCGATCCTGATTTTTCGGGATCCAAGGTTCCTTGGTACGGTGTCAGAAGGCATGTCGAGGATCACCGCCTAGGTACCAGACGGAGTCATCCTCTGCATCCTTAGGTGGAGGTCCTTATGTTCTGCACCCAGGGCTTGTGCGGTCCCTTCAAGGATGTCTACTGCCTCTGCCGTGGGGTCGACATTCCGCATTTCGATTGTCAACCTCGCCTGTAGTAGGGCAACCGGCGTGGCTTCACCGAGAGCTTGGCCCAGCATCTCGGCTACGGTGCCCGCCCTAGAGGCTTTGGACAGTTCTATCAGAACGTGCCCATCGCGGGTTTTCCTGATCCCGCTCGCTTCTCCAAGGCAGGCTTTCCCCTTTCTTTGGAGCTCCCTCACTGTCTCCAGATAGGAGGAACGTTCCGTCATCCTGATGAGAAGGGCCTCCGGTTTGATCTTCGGAGGCCGTCTCCGTGGGAGTTTGGTGGTCGCTGGCCCCCTTTTGGGTTCCGCTTTTGGCTCTCCTGGGGGTCGTGCTCTCAGGCGTCTCTCCGCAGTGACGATTCTTTGAGGGAGCTGTGTGCCGCTCCCTAACGGAGGGGCGGGGGGGCGTTCTCCCTCTCCTTCCTCTGTTCCCCCGTTTGTGCCTGACCTCCTTGTAGTCGGAGTCGGTCGGAGTTTCCGTCGGAGGGTGGCTGTCCACCACCGCTGCATACGTGGGTGTCGATTCCGGTCGGGGTTTCTTCGAAGTACCCTCTTCCAGGGGAGATCTCACCTTCCTTTTTTGTTGAGGAGTGGAGCGGTTCGTTGATTTCTCTTCCGCTCTGGGGGTGGGCGTCGGGGGGATGATCTTACATCCCGTTATGACCTTCCCTACTCCCTCCGGAGGGCACGTCTGGGTTCCGGTGCTTGCCGTCCTTTTGATTTCCCTTGCCCCTTTAAATAGGGGGGGGGCTGCCATTATATGTTTTTGCAGGGAGGGAGATGACCTACCCGGGTCCTTCCTACCCTCCAGGATTTTCTCCTTCATTGCCATCAGAGCGGCCACAGTCCGGGCGCACTCTTTCCTCATTATGGCCTTGAAATTTTTCGTCGAATTCGCATATTCCAGGAATGTCTTCGCCGAGGATTCGGCCCGGCTCCTCAGCGTTTCCAGCTCGTCCAGAACCGCTAGTAGGTCCCGTTGGGGGGTAGAATCGCCCCCCTCCCCGACATGCTGTCCTCCACCCCTATCTTACTCGTGCATTCGCGGACCCCTCTTCGGAGTGCGGGGAGAGGGTATGGGGTGGTTGACCTTATTGACCTCTGCCCGGTCTCGCTCCTTAGGGCTTGGTTTCTGTCGGGCAGGAACCGCAGCTGGGCCCGGTGGGCTCCTGGAAAATTTTCGTTTGGGGGAGGAATAGATTGGGCAGCACTCCATTATCAACGTGGCCTTGTTGATTGGGTCCGTCCCAAGTGTCATCCTCCCACCCGAGGTACCTCTGAGGTGGGTAGTCATATACTCGGCCGGCAGCTTCCCCACTGGAGTGTGGAAGGTGTCTTCCGAGAGCTTCCTCGTATTCCCGGTGTAGGTGGATCTAACCGCGAGTGGCGCCCTGCGACGACGGGCGGTCTCCTCCTCCTCCGTGTCCGTGCTCGATAGAGTTGACAAGTCCCCAATCTGAGAGCAGACCGAGGCGATTGAATGCGTCGTGGACCTCTCGTCTGTCTCAGACTCAGGAACCGCCGATGGGGGCATGGGGATGGGGAAAAGCGGTGAGTACCGTCGTTTCTCCTCCATATCCCCCTTTCTACCGGGGGTTTCCTCTATGCTATTCCCACCCAGGGGGGTTGCGTTATTTCTTATTAAGGATGAAATCGTGGTGGTATTGGTATTTGCCGTATTCGTCGTAGTAATGGTTGTAGTGCGGTCGTTGGTTAACGATCCGGGGGGGGGGGGCCGCTTGCCCACCACCCCTCGGACCGGCACTAGGGTATCCATCCCCTTTTTTTTTTTTTTTTTTTTTCGAGGTGGAAATCTTCGAAAGACACCTCCTGCCCTGGGGGAGAGCAGGAGGTAGTGTCGGATTTTTACCGACTAAAACCACCCCGGTTACCTAACCTCGGCGCTTGTAGGGGAGGCCCCGTGACCTACGAAGACAACTTCCGGTGCCTCCCCACGCCCGACCATTGCGGCCCCATCCTCGGGAGGGCCAGAAGGACCCTCCGAAAAACTCCGCTGTAATAGCACTTGGCCGCGCCAGGGGTAACACCCAGCGCGGCCTACCTTCTCCAGGCCGTGATAAGGACGACTCGGGCCCCCACCCGAGCCGCCCACAGCCCTCCGACGGCCCTGCGGGATTGGGGGGGATTGTTCCTCCCTGGCAGGACCGCCCGTATACGGGGTATTGGCGAGGTCAACCAGCAGGGGTGAGGGGGAACACCTCAGCGCCCCCCGGGTCCGTCAAACCATTCGCACCGCTGGAGGGGGAATCTCGCCAGCGGAAAACGGCCAGCGAGCCCGCCCCCCTTTATTTTCGACGCCGTTTCCGGCTGTCGGGCAGCCCTGCGGGATACCGGGAGGACATAATCCTCCCACAGCAGGGCCGCCCGTCCACTGAGACAGCGGTGACAGTCATTCGAGAGGCGGGAGGGGGGACACCTCCAATCGCCCCGCGGACCGTCACCGCTTTTACACCACGGGAGGGTAGGATCTCGCTAGCCTACGCGAACGCAACCGGCGAGCCCTTTCCCTCCACCTTTCGCGTCGGACGGGATCGGTCAATTCCCGATCCCGCTCCGATGCCTCTTTTCTGCGAAGAACATCCTCGCAGAAGGAGGCCACCGCTACCCAGGCTCTCTCGCTGCCCAGCATCATACTGACGATGCGTGGCAGCGAGAGATCCACCCCCGCTTGCGCCCTCAACGCCCGGCGCTCCGCCGCCCATTCCGGGCACTCCTCCAATGTGTGCTGCGCTGTGTCCAGCGCAGCCCCACACTCGTGGCACTCCGTCGTCGCCTCCGCCTGTATCCAGCACAGGTACTCACCGAAGCAACCATGCCCAGTGAGCACCTGCGTGACTCGGTAGGTGAGCGTCCCCCTACCGCGGTGCAGCCATTCATCAAGGCTGGGCAGAACCGCCCCGACTGCTCGCTGCGCGACTCCTCGATCGAGGAGCTCCCTCCTCCATTTATCTCGCGCAGCCAGCCGGGCCTGGCGTCTCACTTCCACTTCCTCCTCAGCGGACACCATCGCGCCCCCCCCGGCGGAGTTCTCGGAGACGCTCATAGATCGAGGCGTCTCCCTCCACCAGAAGATCGAAGGGCACGGTGCCCGCCAAGGTCAGCGCCGCCTCGTGGGATATCGTGCGGTATCCCCTGACCACCCTGATGGCCATTCTCCTCTGTACGCGGCGCAGCGATGTTTTGCTGCGCCGCGCAACCGCTATGGCCGACGCCCATATCGGGGCGCCGTACAGTACCATGGACCGCACGATACCAAGATATAGGCGGCGCACCCTCTCATCTGGTCCTCCGATGTTTGGGAGGAGGCGACCAAGACTAGTCGCCGCTCTCTCCAAACGGGGAGCCAGTCGGTCGAAGTGGACCGTGAAACGCCAGTGGCTGTCCAGGAGGAGACCGAGATAGTTCATCCGATCCCCAACCTGAACGTGCTCAGGGGTATCCATCCCCTGCACCGTAAACTTTCCTTTGTCGTTCTGACATGGCATATAAAAATTGGGTCGTTTTCATTTCCGTGTCGTTGCCAAATTCGTATATAGTGGTCCCGTCCATGTTTGTTTGTTTATTAACCCATGTTGGCATGTGTGAGGATGTACTAAGTTGACCCGGACAGGGCCTCTTGTCCGGGCAAGGGGACTAAATTACTGCAGTGGTGGCCCCAGGTGCCCTGCAGGGAACGTTTGCGACCGCATAATTTTAAGTCACTGCGGCCATTCAACCCTCGGCACGTTGCCTTACACCTTGGTTTGTGACTGGTATCCTATATCTACGGGTGTTGGGTTTTACGGTAAGCTATTCCTCTAGCAGCTCTCAGGGGGGGGTCTTGGAGGGTTGCTTCTCCCTGGGCTAGGAGACATTCTTACGAAATGTTCTTCCAACGCCCTGCAGATATGCAACCCTGCGAGCAGGCCCGGGCTGCGGACGAGTATCACTTCGCATCACCATTCTCGTTGTTTATGGTCGTGTGAATCGTACGACCGTCCGTCGTGTTTCTGCCAATGGGTTGAGTTCTCGTTTCTTGCTCGATGGTTCGCGCATGTGCACTTTCCTATGCATCGCTTCCACGCGGCACTTCTGCCGCGGAGCGGTAGGGATCATTATGTGCGCGTGGAGCCTTCGGAGCTCGGTTTATTTGTGGATCAAGTCCTCACTTAGCCTATAACTGTATTGTGTTCAACGCTACAACCCGGCATTTCTGCCGCGGTGCGGGTCACGGGTTTCACCTGTTTGTGTTTGCCGCTTCAGCGCCTCAACGCGGCATTCATGCCTCGGCGCGGGTTAAGGGTAACGTCACGCCCGTCGAGTTTCCTGCCATCATACTGTGTGGTATCTGGCGGCTTCTCGTGGGTACGCATCTCTCTATGCTGCGCTTTCGATCGTTCTTTCCTCTCTCATGCTTGTGCAGCATTTCGCAGGTGATCGGCGAGGGGGAGAGGATGACGAGAAATTCCTTGATTTCAGCAGCAGAGAGGTATTGCATCGAAGAGTTTGTTCCCAGTGAGTGCAGCGGGGACCTACGACGGAGTAGTTCCGGAGGCGTCTACCGTGCCTTGGGGTTGGTGTCCATGTATCTGTGGGTACGTTACTACCAATATAAAGGATTACGGAGTAAATATAGGTTTTAACGAATCTACTCGATTTAATGATGAACAGTTTATAAGTTTATATTGCAACCTGTTGTTTGTACAAGTGTGTTGCGGATTCGCTAGTAGGGGTAGCGCTCGCTCGCTTCGCGCCTAGCGCTGTTCCGTGGCGACAAGCGCGAGCGTTCCCCCTCTCTTATCTCTTCATGCTCTTTGCCCCGCGCATCGGTATAAATACCGATGCGCTAGGATACAATTGGTCGGTATTTCAACATTTTACAAAGAGATAAGAGGTTTAAGAGAGAGATTTGCAACAACGTTATATTCATTACGATTATACTTTGCTCGAGTTAAACGACTTATAACCGTTTAACTATTTCTGGTTAACTAAGAGCGAAAAGGCGTGAGGCGGAACTTTATATACTTATATATACTTATATACTTTATTCGTTACTTGTGTTCTATTGTACATTATTGTTCTGGTGCGGTGACGTAAAATATATGTGAGTCGTGCTATAAGTGAATTGTTCCTAATTTATAAAATTCCTAATCCGTTACGAGATAAAATTAAGATCCATCGAGCTATCCGAAACAAGTGTAATTGTCGCGATATAATTAAATAGTGTGAGAATTATTACCTAAGCTGCACGGTGTTGACGCACTGGCGATGCGGGGTCTGAGAACGGTTACAAAGTATGCCGAAAGAACTTCAGCCGGACTATGCGGATTCTAACGGGTTAACTTTATTTGAATGGTGCCCTAAGCCCGATTCTTACTGAATGCAACCGACTCCGTACAAGCGTAACGCGACGTGACTATGCGCGTAGCTGTGTAGTTATGAACCCAAGATGATTAGAAACGGAGGGTTTATATAGTCCCGAAATGTATGGAGGGGCTAATTAGAAGCCTCCATAAAAGGTAAGAGCGCGGAGTCTTCGTCGGGTCACGAATGCACTCAATCGGTCGCAATGCAGTTGGTCGATACTAAAAGGGTTAACGGTCGTGTGGTAGCGAGATAAATCTTTAGGCGTATTCCGTTCCTACGCGAGAGCGAACGACGCGTGCGAGCGCAGCGTAAAAGAATATTATTCATACGTAACACAATATATGCATATTCGGTACTCGCATAAAATCTGTACGAATAAATATTTTCCTTTATTTCTGATTATTTGTAAAAAAGAAATAATTGTATGGTATAAAAGAAAGGCGAAATAGTAGTAAAACATCACTCGAGTTTTCCTGCACTTCGTCAAGACTGTTCAATCTAAGACGTCTGAAAATGTGCTTCATACATTTTATTTTAATGTTAAAAATATTAAACAGTACCATAATTGGCAAGATACATGGCAAGGGAAACGGTAGCACGAAGAGCGCTCTAACTTCATATTTACGTATATTAAATTAAAATATTTAACAAATGTTTTTAAAATATTGGTAAGCAAATACTGATCATTGTCATATAGTTAGGAATTAAAAAAAATTAAGGTAAAAAAATGATAGCATAGGGGGTTCGAACCTACAAAAAAGTTTCCAGCGGTTCAGCAGCTATATGTATATGTCTATATCCGGCAGGAATCGAAATCTCGGCTCGAGCCGATTCATTTTTCTGATGGCCAGGATTGTAACAAATGTGGCAACCGCGCGACAAAACACTCAAAGCATGTCATTTGACAACTATGGCCTCCCACTCTCCATTTATAATTTTGCATAATGACGTTAGATGTCACACCATGAGTTTATAATTCTGTATAATGACTTTACATGTCACCTCGTCAAATGTCGATGCAGAAGATTTTTCTGTTTTCACTAACGCCCGTTCTGTTGAATGGCGCTTAGATCGATTCGGAGTTGGCTCCAAAGGAGTCGGGGCCCTTAAGGCAACACAGAGGTTTCAAGAAGAATCAACTGGACACGTGGTGTATGCACGAGCACGCATGCTTTATCCCAAATGCAGTGAAGAAGAGGAATCATCACAACAACAAAGAAATAAACAAGATATACTAGCAGTCACGGTAAACCTACGGAAGTGGTACTACCTCACCGGTTTCGATGATTTTTGAATATGTTGTCGAACTCAGTATATATTCTGAACAATTGTTTCCTATGCATATAACGGGCGCTCGGCCTTAGTTTTCGAGATATTTGCAAAAAACTGTAGCTACTATACTTCGAATTTGTCTATACGTGCACGCTCGTGGCAACGTGCGTGCGAAGAATCTATATACCGGGTGAACTCATCAAAATTGTACCCCTAGAACTAGATATATCAGATTTGGTATTGGCGGGGGAGCGGCTCGGACCTCCCCCTCCACTGCACCCCCTCCCCTGCAAAATTTCTAACCCAAACCTAACCCGAATCTAATTTTCATTTAATCAGACATGAGTTTGGGTTAGGTTTGGGTTAGATTTTTCTTTTTCGATGAGAAATTGTATACCCGGTCAACTCATCGAAAAAGTAATGATTTTTTAATACATTTCATTTAATACACTCCCCCGCCAATAACAAATCTGATATGATATATCTAAGTCTAGAGGTACAATTTTGATGATTTTACCCGGTATACAGATTCATCGCCGGCTGCCGGATAAGCGGCGGTCCCACACGCTGCCACGAGCGTTCACGTATAGACAAAATTCAATGTAGTAGTAGCTACACTTTTTTGCATATATCTCGAAAACTAAGGCCGAGCAGCGGTTATATGAATAGGAAAAAGTTGTTCAGAATGCTGAGTTCGCCAACATATTAAAAAATCATCGAAATCGGTGAGGTAGTACCATTTCCATACATTTACCGCAGTCACTAATTTGATAAAGGATCTAGGAATATAAATTTCAAATTTCTTCTTTCTATGTTTGCACTGCTTACAATCCTGATTTCAAACATTTAACTCATATTATTTTGTTTACATGTATTTTACTAATAGCATTTAAAATGTATAAACATATATAAATAAATAAAAATAATGTGCGTTTAAGACCGCACGACCGAAGTGTAAACGTCGATGGCGATGGTAATCTATTTTAATTAATATATGTATGAATAACATGAATATTATTATTACGGGTCTTATTACTTGGACGAATCTGTTGGAAAACTAGATTGTGAGCATGTGTGATTAATGTGATTATATATAATGCACAGTTCAGTTTACTAAAAGTAATTCATTTTATACAGTAAAAGAAGGCAGGTCCTTATTCAGAGGAGAAACTCTAACGAATGAGTATAGAATATATTCTCATATACAGGGTGGCCCGGAACTCGCGAGGTATTTTTAAAAAAGGGGTAGCTGAGGTGATTCTGAACAACTTTTTCCTTGACCAAAATATTGTTTGAAGCTTCGTTTTTTAGTTATTAACGAAAAACACTGGCCAATTACAGCGCCCGTATAGCGCGAGCTCAGTCACAATCGCGCGCGGCCGAGATCGGGTGCATCGAGGGGCAACGTACGGCAAATATTACAATCGTCTTACATTAAGAATAGTGTGTAATTCTTCGTTATTCATCAATAACAATTTAATTAACAAGTCGTTTAATAACTGTTCCATACTTTTATTCGTTTTCCGAAACAAATAAAGTGTTTTATTAATTATGAAAGAAGTGTTTGGATGATTAATGTTAGAAAAGGGTAGTTAAATAGTTAAATAAACTTATCCAATCGACCGCGAATTTATCTCCGTCGATGCAAAACGATTGGAAACATCGAATGGCACGAATTCGTGCCAATTATCGATACAACGAACGATTGCGCGAGCTGGGAAGTGAATCCTTACCTCCCGTCGATGCAAAACGATTGGAAACATCGAATGGCACGTATTCGTGCCAATTATCGATACAACGAACGATTGCGCGAGCTGGGAAGTGAATCCTTACCTCCCGTCGATGCAAAACGATTGGAAACATCGAATGGCACGTATTCGTGCCAATTATCGATAGAAAGAACGATTTCGCCAGCTGGGAAGTGAATCCTTACCTCCCGTCGATGCAAAACGATTGGAAACATCGAATGGCACGTATTCGTGCCAATTATCGATACAACGAACGATTGCGCGAGCTGGGAAGTGAATCCTTACCTCCCGTTTGCATATGTCTTGCCATATGGTCATTGTACCGATTCTGACCTATTTTTAGAATTTAAATGCCACGTCCCGGCGATCGATACAGATCTGATTCGCACTTGTTTCCACACGAACAGGACACGCACTTACGAACATTACGAAAGTTAATGTGTGTGTCATTATCGATCGCCGCGATGTGGCATAAAATTGTTGAGGCAGGTCAGGATCGGTACGATGACCAAATGCCAAGACACCGTAGAAGCAGGTAAATTTGCGGTCGAATGGATAAGTTTATTTAACTACCCTTTTCTAACATTAATCTGCCAAACACTTTTTTCATAATTAATAAAACACTTTATTCGTTTCGGAAAACGAATAAAAGTATGGAACAGTTATTAAACGACTTGTTAATTAAATTGTTATTGATGAATAACGAAGAATTACACACTATTGTTAATGTAAGACGATTGTAATATTTGCCGTACGTTGCCCCTCGATGCACCCGATCTCGGCCGCGCGCAATTGTGACTGAGCTCGCGCTATACGGGCGCTCGCATTGGCCAGTGTTTTTCGTTAATAACTAAAAAACGAAGCTTCAAACAATATTTTGGTCAAGGAAAAAGTTGTTCAGAATCACCTCAGCTACCCCTTTTTTAAAAATACCTCGCGAGTTCCGGGCCACCCTGTATATTCTCAGAACTATAAGAGATAATTATTTGTTTAACTGGGTTTTATACAATGCATAAAACACGCCTTCTCAAAAATTATTTGTTTATATAAGAATGCACCTTTCTCTTACTTTCTCTGGGGTCTAGTGGGGACTAGTGGTGGAGAAATATCGATGGCACTATCGATATTATCGATGGTTGCTACTATCGAATATCGAAAACTATCGATAATATATGTTTACTATCGATAGTACATCGAAAATGTGGGTTAACATTCGTAATGCCACGAATTTAAAAATGTTTGGTAATTTGATGATGAACATTTGTTCTATAACTGACGATACCCATAGTATTTAGTCATTAAAGGCTGGCTTTCGGGGTGATCTTGCGTACGGAAGAATCTGCAATTCAAAGAATATTATATCCTTTGTACAGGATTGAACTGTATATGTGCGTTTTTAGGAGAGCGCTCTCTTCCTCTGCGCCTAACGTCATTTCCTTGGCTGTCAGAGAGAGCGCTCACCCTTACATTACTTATGTATGTACTACATATGCATACATATCACATTCCATCAGTATCGATAATTACACTGTTCAACACGGGTCTGATTTTGTAACCTTCAATATGCCTTTCTTATAGGCTTTAATGTGCTGAATACGAATCTGCAATCGGTTTTTCTCCAGAACGTACCATTTTTGAAAAAATCGCAAATTTTCAACTTTGGAAGTGTTTTGTACTTTTGCGGTAATAGTTATTCAGTTGCGCTTGGTGCCAAATGATTCTTTGAAGTTTCACGAATAAAATGGTATATGTTGTTATTAGACTATAAACATTTAAATGTGTTTAAATAATGATCAAAGTGAAAGGGACACCGAAAACACACCCATTTTGGCTGATATCTTTCAGTTTATTTCAAAAACTAAGGGTCCAGGAGAAAATCTAACTAAGCCACACGATAGAGCAGACCTTTCTGTAAAGGAAAGCATCAACGGAAGTTACAAAATCATTTTTGTATTCAATATCAAAGCGAAAAAGTTTGGCAAAACACGTGGTGGCGACAGTGGTGCTCTATGACGGCAGCTCCCCGCTTATCGCTCAGCATAGCGGAATCACTAAACACGCAGTACTTCTGCTGAGTGTCACTGTTGCCGTCGCGTGTTTTACCAAACTACTTCGCTTGTATATTGAATACGAAAATGATTTTGTAACTTCCGTTGATGCTTTCCTTTGCAGAAAGGTCTGTTCTATCGCGTGGCGTAGTTAGATTTTCTCCTGGACCCTTAGTTTTTGAAATAAACTGAAAGATATCAGCCAAAATGGGTGTATTTTCGGTGTCCCTTTCACTTTGATTATTATTTAAACACATTTAAATGTTTATAGTTTAATAACAACATATACCATTTTATTCGTGAAACTTCAAAGAATCATTTGGCACCAAGCGCAACTGAATAACTATTACCGCAAACGTACAAAACACTTCCAAAGTTGTAAATTTGCGATTTTTTTCAAAATTGATTTTTTCAAAAATGGTACGTTCTGGAGAAAAACGGATTGCAGATTCGTATTCAGCACATTAAAGTCTATAAGGAACGCATATTGAAGGTTACAAAATCAAAAAAAAGTTGAAATTTGTCGAACAGTGTTATCGATGGTAGATGGTCCAACTATCGGAAATTATCGATAGTGCTGACCATCGATATTTCTTCACCACTACTAAGCACTGTCTGAACTTCGCTCGGAAAACTCGGCTCTCTTGTTCTACCTCGTGAGCCTGACGATCTCGGCTCCCGAGTTTACCCGAACTGAGCGTGTCGCGCAGAGCGTGACGCATCAGACTCATTCACTCCCCAGCAAAATTCTGTGCGCGGCGCGCCCAAAGAAGTTTACCACTTCAAAAATTTTAGTAATAATCAATTGTGTTAGATACCTGACCGTCTACCCTGCACGTCTGCAGGACGTTATACCTGCAGTACCACGGAAAAACCCCAACTCTGCACACATCTGGCAAAAACAACCATAGCACTCCTTCGCCTTTTTTAATACCACATGAGATTTTCCTCAAGACTTTTGCAAACCATAAATTACCTCCTCCCCTAAAAATCCTAGCACTCCTTCCGCTTACCACTTCCACCCCTATTAACATCCAATAAGAAATCCTATTTCCACTCCCTCACAAAATAGCAATACCCAATAGAATTTTAATCATAGTTTACATTTTTACTTACACCACACCGACAAGTCAGAATAAATCTTACAGTCAAATAGTACAGATCTAAGACAATTAACTTTACGCATCACCCTGTTACGTAGGAAGTATTGTTTCCTTCGTTTCCTCTATTATGCCCTTATTTGGAAATCGAGAGTGCATGCAGTCGAGTCTGCCCCTTCCGCGATGGCGCGATGACGCAACGCTTCAGGGCGATCTTTTGGACTCCCTTGGAAGATTTTGTACCCCCACCATATTTTTGGTCCGCTTTTCGGATATAAAAAGGGCATGAAATCTACTCTCGTGGCTCAGTATGGACCTTACTAGCTGTGTACCATGTCGGTGGCAGATAGCCATACTGATGCCAGTGAGATCGGGTTCCATTCCCTTTCGATCAACTTCTATTTATTAAAGGCTCAGTATGGACCTTACTAGCTGTGTACCATGTCGGTGCCAGATAGCCATACTGATGCCAGCGAAATCGGGTTCAAGTCCCCTTCGAGCAACTTTTATTTATTAACAGCTTAGTTCTGAATAAGTCAAGCTACGTGTTTACGCCGTAACTGATCGTCAAAAGTTCTTTTAAGCTCAGTGAGATCGGGTTAAATTCCCTTTCGATCATTCATCCGATATTTATTCCAACGTTCGCATTCGTCGAAAGACAGCAAGATCGGGTAGCATTCCCTTTCGAGCATTCTAATATTTATATTCGTTAAAAGACTGTAAGCGTGGGTTTAAGCTCCGCAATCTTAACATTTTTTGTAATTCTTTAAAGTAAAAGAATATATAGATTTTTGTTATTGAATATAGATACATTTATTTCATTCGTTTTCTATACCAATCATAAGCAGTAATATCAATCCACCGAATAGATACATCTTAACCGCTCGAGGTGTATCGATAGTTACGAGGTTACATTTATTAACATTCCTAGTGGCACCCATAGATGAAATACGCTTTGGTACATCCACGCAAACCTTCCTAGTGGCACTCATAGATAAAATACGCTTTGGTACTTCCACGCAAACCTTCCTAGTGGCACCCTTAGATGAAATACGCTTTAGTACATCCACGCAAACCTTCCTTGTGGCACCCATAGATGAAATACGCTTTGGTACATCCACGCAATCCTCCTATCTTAAACGGCACCCGGTGATGAAATACGCCCCGGTACATCCGTAACTAACGAATTCTTTAAACAACCGATCCTCGGTTCCGCAACCGTGCCCCTTAGCCCTCGGCTCGTAACAACCCAAAGAAATAAAGGCGATTTGTATACTTTTAAACTTGGCTTATTTCACTCCTACGGGTTCACGACAATTAGAACAAATTCGAAGAAAAGTAAATTGTACTTTTATTTCGCAATATCACAGATATTGGAAAATTGCCAGACGAACGCAATCCAAATTTGAAGAAAACAACAAACTTTTTATGAAAAGTAACTTCGCAATAAAATTTAAGAAAGTAAATTCATTATGCTTCGAAGATATAGCTTCTAACAATGTACAATCAGATTCTAAGCCAAGAGGACGTGGTCGTCCCCGGAAAAACTTCGATAATTGTTCTCGCCAAACCCAGAAAAGACGTTCGAAGGAGCTTAAAACCAAGTATAGTCAAGCGGAATTAACTACTGCTATTGTAGACCAATAAAATTTGAATTTTTTAAAGAGACGTTATCCAATATTTGTGGAATGCGAGAATTCATGGAAGTCGTATGCAAGAGTTTTGTATGGATCGTGTGATAAGAAGTATCGAATGTGCCGCGAGGTGTGAATGAAGAGTGTTAGTGGAAATGTCGAATGCGGATCGAGGGCATGTTTATATCTAGGAAGGAGCGAACGGTTTCGGAGAATGCACGCGGAGGCTTGAGTACATGGTGGCCCGTGTTCGATCTGTGACACGTGGCTAAGATGTGTGTGTGTCGTGGTGTGCCCTAAGCCTTAGGGGGCAATCAGCGTGGCTCCGGTCGACAGACGACCGGCATGCCGGGCAAAGTCGTCCGATGCGTGCATTCGTGTTAGTAGGCATGTGTGTGAGCCATAGATTTTCCTCCGACACGCGGTGGAGTACAATTTGCCTGTGAAAGGCGCAAAAAACTATTTTCTAACTCAAATCATATATTCAACCCTTATTTATTTCAACTTATATTTTCAACTGATTGTAACAATTTCAGATTCTGTGTTAATTTTTTGTTACTTCATTTTAATTTTAAAACTTAATTGAAAAAAAGGATGGCGATGGTGTGGAGGTAATATTATATATAATATAATATATGTATATATAGAAGTATGTACAACATTTGTACATACTTGCGCGCTTCAATTACTTATTTTGTTATAGTTAAAACTTGTAAAAATAATATAAAAGCAAAATTGTTCAACATTCTAAAATTGGCGAAAAACAGTTTTAATTAACCAACTTTAAAAGTCGTCTCAGCTAGCCATCCAGAGGCAGACTAGCAGTAGAATTACGACAAATATTGACAGAGCCTGTGCACAGATCCGTATACAGCTGTATCCGTGGTTCGGCTGCGATTTCGTCATAGAACCTGCCAACAGAGAAAACAACAGATCGGCGGCAGAAACCGAAAAGATTTTACAGTTCAGAGCGCTTATACTGGGGCATTTAAATGAGGTCTGTACAAAATTTGCATTATTTATTGAAGTGTAAACTGCTTTGGGCGCGCCGCGCACAGAATTTTTCTGGGGAGTGAATGAGTCTGATGCGTCACGCCCGGCGCGACGCGGTCACCGCGACACGCTCAGTTCGGGTAAATCGACCATCGATAATTATCGATAGTGATGGAATGTGATATGTATGCATATGTAGTACATACATAAGTAATGTAAGGATGAGCGCTCTCTCTGGCAGCCAAGGAAATGACGTTAGGCGCAGAGGAAGAGAGCGCTCTCCTAAAAACGCACAGATACAGTTCAATCCTGTACAAAGGATATAATATTCTTTGAATTGCAGATTCTTTCGTACGCAAGATCACACGCGTAGTACGCAAGTACCTTCTTTGGAGCGGGTCACTATACCGACAGCGCATGGAACGGCTGAACCAAGTAAAAAGTAAAGTTATTAGGTATCAAGACACACATCACATTTCTACCCAGACCTTTTCTAGACCACTTGACTAGGTGACAAATTCCGGTACGGTAACAAATGTGGACGCACTTTTACGTGCAGAAGAATAGAAATGGGTCTCACACCAAATCTCGTTACCAAAAACTGACGTCATGGGTGTCAGTAACAGAACTACGTAACAAGTTTGGACAAGCCTTAAGGGGGTAGACACGGGTAATGCAGCGAGCTGTATACCGACACAATCTGGGCCGAAACATGGGTTTGGGACTTTACAGATTTCGTCCTTATATGAGAAGATTTTGAGCTCAGCGAGGGCTCATTAGAAAGAGGAAGGTTCAATGAAGCACGCGACACAGCCCGTTCATCGAGATTGTGTTGACATCTAATAATATGAGTGTCCAAAGTAGAGCAAAAATCGACATAATACACCACAGAATCTAAGTATATTTTAAGTCACTAAAAGAGTTTTATGGCTCAAACAGGCTGTGTAGCGTGCTGCATTGCACTTTCCTCTGTCGAATGAGCCTTTATTCATCTCACAATCTTCACATATAAGGACGAACGATGAAAAGTCCTGATTGCATTCCCGCAGACCAGTTCCGCCGTCCGCGGTTCATATTGCCGTTAAAACAGAGCACGTGACGTCACAAATTTAGTTCACGTAGTGGTGATGAGGTGGCGTCTACTCAGGAGGACTGGCAACGTGAAATCACAGCAAAACTGAAGCGTTGGCTTGTGACATGTGCTACAGTAGTAACAGCGTGATGCGGTCAATGTATGCATTTTCGTACGATTATAGGTTAGGTCATATGCATTTTAGGTATTGACTGGGAACTGTGTACAATTACTAAACGCTTTTACTGTATATAACACATGCTTGACTTGAAATCGCTGTCGAATTTATGTTATAATTGTATGGTTATATTATTTAAAATAAAAAAGAAGAGATTGGCACTTTTTTACGGAGGTTGGAAGTATTGATGTACTGATATCATATTTTCAGAATGTGGTAGTTACGTCAAATATTTGAAATTATTGCATTGCTCTTATTATTATTCTTTTGCATTCTTTTGACTATTTTGTATAAAACATATTATAAGGAAATGTCTCTAAATCAATCAACAGTTGACTCCCTGATTTTTTTATAACCTTTACGCTCCTATGTATCATATTTTCAGAATATGGTAGTTACGTCAAATATTTGAAATTATTGCATTGCTCTTATTAATATTCTTTTTCATTCTTTTGATCATTTTGTACAAAACATATTGTAAGAAAATGTCACCAAATCAGTCATAAGTTGACCTGATGTTTTTCATTCATACGCGAATACGGATGCGTGAATACGGATGTGTGAATACAGACACAGTAAGGCATAGTTGCCGCAACTTATCAAGACTTCTGTCGCGCTGTTGCCATATCTGTTACAAATGTGATCATCAGCTAACTAAATGAATCGGCTCGAGCGGAGAATTTGTATCGAACCGACAGAAAATTTTCTGTAGGTTCGAATCCCGCACGTGTTCATTTTTTTACTTTCTGAGTTTCTCTTAATGAAACTGTTACTAACGTACTTGCGAGATTTTTCTGATTAAAATAAGGCCAAACACGATATAGTTTGAATTATATTTGCTTGTTGATACTAATTGAATACGTACCACAAAGTCTGTATCAACAAGTAAATATATTTCAAACTATATCATGTTTGGTCTCATTTGAATCAGAAAGATCTCCCACATACATTGGTAAAAGTTACATGTAGAAAAATTAATAAATTAAAAAGTTTCATCGTTGAATTAGTATTAGTCACACCGATACGCCGGTTCGGATCGTACTACACCGCGTCGTCGAGCGTCGCTACGGCCAAGGGGGATTCCCCCACGTGGAGCGGATAGTCCATTTCTCCAGCCAATCTTTTCTTGCATTTTTCATCATAATACAGTAATGATTCGCACTGTGTTCATCGCTCGGGACCGAATGTGGACAGCCATCGTGTACATACAGACACGATTCTCGAGCGAGTTCGGATCACCTTTGATGTGTGACTTCCGAGAACCGAGGCAGCCCAGCTCAGCGTACGAGAAAGGGGCAAATTTAAATGCCCGTGTACGTGTGAGACAATACTAACGCAATCAAAATTTAATATTAAAACTTGCTTATTTTTTGTCCGTTTTAAATGAAATTTTACAAACATGTTTGTTACAATCTCCTGATTAAAATGACCCCAAACACGACGTGGTTTGGACAATTTTTACTTATCATGGTACTAATAATGGTCTTCGAAACAATCAGTCCCATGGCACCAATCTATGTCGTGTTTGGTGTCATTTTAATCAGGAGATTGTAACAAATATGTTTGTAAAATTTCATTTAAAGCGGACAAAAAATAAGCAAGTTTTAATATTAAATTTTGATTGCGTTAGCATTGTCTCACACGTATACGGGCATTTAAATTTGCCTCTTCCTCGTACTCTGCGCTGGGCTGCCTCGGTTCTCGAAAATCACAACATCAAAAGTGATCCGAACGACGCTTCCCCGAATCCAAGGGGGACGGCCCCAAGTAGGGGGAATAGAAATGGACAGCCATCGAATCACGATTTTGGACACAGTGCGAGACATTACTGTGCAATGTATTGTTCAAAACTTTCTCATAACCATTCAAACATGTGTACGAGACTGACTAGTCAATTGTGAACAGTTGGAAAAACGGTTTGCAGAAAATGTTTCAATCAAATCAATATTCTGAACAATTTTTGAACAGCAAACCAGGGTGTACAGCATGATAATTCATGAAAGCAGTATCGTCTCCTACAATGTTATATATAATTAGACTGCGGATGTTTATGCAAATGCATATTTTTATCGACAATAGATACAAAACTGGGACCTAAACAGAAATTTGTTTTGTCATTAGAGGATTTTAAAAATATAACTTTTATTTTGCATATTTTGCATATTGCATATGTCTTGCATAAGTGCATATGTCTTGCATAAGTGCATATTTCTTGCATAAATTTTGCATAAATACATATTCGACTATTTAATGCTGAGCCAGAATAAATAAGATTAATTTCCAGTGTTCAAGTAAATCAGTAGTGTAAAACAGCGTTCGCGTTTGCATGTGTGGCGAGTCGGGATGGCTGAGTGTGCGATGTGAGAGTGACGCCAGGTGGGGGACGATTAGTTTTTGTTTTACGAGTCTACGTGGATATAGTATACATAAATTAATATCCTACAATCGCTATTACGATTTCGTATGAAGGATATCTTGCGAAGACAAACGTACATAGTGCTTATTAGTGGTGAAATATTCGCGTCAAAACTTAGAAATGCCTAAATCAGTAAACAGCAAGCGTGGAATGCTGGCTAAGTGGATTACATCTGTGCAAGATAATTATATTGTTGCAGAGGGGGAAACAATATATTGTAAAGCATGCGAAAAGGAGATTCGCTGCGAAAGAAAGTCGCAGCTAAGACAACACGTACATACAGCTGTGCACAAAAGAAATGTTGAAGAGAGTATTAGAATGATTTCCGCTAGTAGAAGCAATAATCCACAAAATGAAGCAAGCTCGTCGAGGAAAAATAACTTTTACACCGATATGTGTCGCGCTATGGTGGCTATTAATATGCCTTGGCGGTGTCTTAACAATACATTGTGGAGGGATTTCTTAAAAAAATACACCGGGAATGATATTCCAGACGAATCCACACTGCGCAAGAATTATTTGGAGGACTGCTACAATCTGGCTCTCCAAAATATTCGAGACAATATTGGCGACAATTATGTTTGGATATCCGTAGACGAGACTACGGATGCAACTGGTCGTTACATTGCAAATTTAATTATTGGGAAGCTTTGCGAAAATGAAAAAACGCAACCCTATTTATTAGCGTGTAAGCAATTAACAGAAACAAATTATGCAACCATTGCTCGATTTGTGAATTCAGCTATGAGAGTATTATGGCCAAGTGGAGGTGAGGATAAAGTATTATTGCTCGTCACAGATGCAGCGACGTATATGTTGAAAGCTGGGAAGCATTTGAAAATATTTTATCCAAATTTGTTGCATATAACTTGTTTGGTACATGGACTACACCGAATTGCTGAGGAAGTGCGACTCCAATTCCCTGCTGTTAATAAATTAATATCTAACGTTAAAAAAGTATTTTTAAAAGCTCCACTACGCGTTGCAATTTATAAAAATAAATTGCAAGATATGCCATTGCCACCAGAACCTGTAATAACAAGATGGGGAACCTGGTTGGAAGCAGCGTTTTTTTATGCAACGCATTTAGAACGAATAAAAGAAGTCATAGAATCGTTTGATGAAAAGGAGGCTTGGTCCATTAAATCGGCGCAAGAAGTATTACGATGTAAATCTTTACCACAAGATTTAACATTTATTCAGAGCCATTTCCAAGTGTTAACTGAGAACATGAAGAAATTGGAAACAAGAGGATTACCTCTAACAGAATCTGTAGATTTGGTAACTACAGTTACAGAAAATTTAAAACTTATACCCGGTGATTATGGAGAAAAGGTTACAGATAAAATGGAATCTGTATTAAAACGAAATGTACACTTTAATGTATTATTAAAAGTAAGCCAGATTTTGAAAGGTGAACACGTTGAAGGGCCACGAGAGGTTCTGGCACATCATTGGAGTAAACTTAAATATGCCCCTATAACATCATGTGATGTAGAACGCTCTTTTTCGGCCTATAAATTAATTTTAACAGATAAGAGGCATTAATTTACAATCGACAATATAGAAAAAACTATTATTGTATATTGTAATTTAAATTATAATAAATAAAACAATAAAATATTTACTATTTTATAGATCCGTACATACATTCCCTATACTTATATTTCGCATATACCTTGCATATATCTTGCATATATTTTGCATATATTTTGCATATATTTTGCATATTTCGACATATTATAACTGCATAAACATCCGCAGTCTATATATAATGTTTGTCCAATAACTGCTTTCTACGTACGACGTTTAATTATCTTATAATAAGTGTATAACTTTCATGTTCCGCTTCAGTGTTTGGCTAACAAAATAATGTCTAACCTAACAATACCATGCCCCTCATCTAGTTTTTCGTTTCACTTGTAATTCCTTACTGCAACGAAACATATTGTAGCATAACCACATTTCAAGTACATAATTAAAATGTACAATGAATTTTCTACGCTTGCACTACCAGCAGACTTTCCGTTTAAATTCTTTCAAGTACAACGCAACAGCTAACAATTTCTTTCCACATTCAGATTACAATATCGAAATAACAAGCAGCTCCCTCTCGCCTGTCGGTATTACCATTTCTGTGCAGAAAAAAGCTGCTGTAATACCGACCTTCCAAATCGGAGAGGTCACGTGCCGTGTCTACCCCCTTAAGGGGTAGAATCCCCTCCATTTGGAATCCCATGCATTTGGAAGGTCGGTAAAAGGCTGGAAGGTCGGTAAAAAAGCTGCTGTAATACCGACCTTCCAAATCGGAGAGGTCACGTGTCTACCCCTTAATTTTTCAGTTTTGCTATGATTTCACGTTGCCAGCCCTCCTGAGTAAGCGCCACCTCATCATCACTACCTGAACTAAATTTGTGACGTCACGTGCTCTGTTTTAACGGCAATACTACAAGCGGACGGCGAAACTCGTCTATGGGAGTGCAGTCAAAAGTTTTCGCTTAATTTCCTTATATGAGAATATTTTGAGCTGGGTGAGGGCTCATTCGAAAGAGGAAGGTTCAAAGACTTTCGTGGCAGGCCCCGATTGTGTCCCAAAACTCTTTTAGTGACCTGAAAATGCCTGTATTCTGCGGGTGTATTTTGTCGTTTTTTGTTACACTTTGAACACTCATATTATTAGATATCAACACAATTTCGTTGAAACTCGTGTGCTGCGAAACTCTTTGAACCTTCCTCTTTCGAATGAGCCCTCACCCAGCTCAAAATATTCTCATATAAGGAAATTAAGCGAAAACTTTTACACCCATGTTTTGGCCCATATTATGTCGATATACAGCTCGCTGCATTACCCGTGTCTACCCCCTTAAGAGGGTTCGATGCTGCGCGCGACATTTCTTGCACCGGTAGCGGCTCCCGCATTCGGCAACCACGTGATTCGATCCGAGGCAGTTATAACACACATTGAATTTCGCCGCTATGTCGTCACGCTGAGCGACAGATTTGCCCACGAATTTTGGGCAATCTCGCAATGGGTGCCCCAGTCGACACAGTGGACACGCGATTTCGCCGCTGTTGGTTCTCGACGTCACGTCTCCGATATTCGTGAGCGGATCGGAATAGATCGCCACGCACGAACAGGCGCGATTGGCTCCCTTTGCGACGGGCTCGTTCTCCTTTTTTTCAAGAACCGCGGAGTTATACTGGAGCGCCGTCGATCGGTGCTCGAGAAACACGTCGAATTCCGAATACTTCGGGACGTCTGTCGATGTACCGAGCCGGTCGTTCCATTCACACTGTGTCTCGGGGTCGAGATGCTCAAGAACGAACGACAGCAGAAGCCCTTCCCAAAACTCGGTTTTTCCCGTGATACTCGTGAGCACCCGCACGGTTCGACGTACCAATGCTCGAATATCACCGAGGGCTTCCCCGCGGGAGACTTCAAATACGGAATATGCAATAGGTGGTTGAACAGAGTCGTGATCTGCCGCCGTTCGCTTTTGTAGGTCTCGACCAACGTCTCCAACGCGCTTATGTCGCCTGCTTGGTCAAAACACGTTGTCTTCGCTCTGGCGGACGGTATGCAGGGACAGGGAGTGAGGGCCGGTTATTTTGCCGCAATTTGTCTTGCAATCGACAATACCGTTGCCGCTGCCCTCGACTCCACTCGCTTCTGTACAAGTGGCGATGAAAGTGATCCCAGTAATGTAATTATTCGAAAGCGAAGTGGTGCATTACAACTGCAACATAGTGATTCAGAGGACCACGATCCAAATGACGTTGAAGTCAACGATGACACAAGGTCGACGAACGATGAACGAAGAATTTTAGTAAAAGTTAGTTGTTTTAGTAATTTATATTACAATTAATAACATTTTTTCCAGAAAATTATTATTACTTTATTTTTCTTACATGACGTCACGACGTGACGTGTTAGAAAAGTCGGAATTCATCGCTCCGATGTGATTTCGACTCAACTCAAGCTGAATCGAAGAGTATCGCGCGACCAGGCCGTAGTTCAATTTTCCTACCGAAACGTTGACCAAGAAATAGCTTTCCTGATTCCCCCTAAACATTTCACATATATTCACACAGTCGCATGAATCCTGTCACCAACTACTTCAGTAAATAATAGTTCTTCAAGTGACCACTGTTCATGAGCAGAGGACGCTCAAATCAGTGTCGGATTTCTGAGTCGGTATGGCCGTTAGGTGCCTCAGGCACAGACGAGATATATGAATAGACAAGTCATCGTATGGACTTTCGTGGCCCACCGTGACGGCCATACCAACTCAGAAATCCGACACTGGTTTGAGCGTCCTCTGTTCACGAACAGTGAGCAGTTGAAGAACTAATATTTACTGAAGTAGTGTTGGGGACACTGTTTTGTAATGTATTTTATTTTTGTTCTAAATCATAATATTTTAATACAATGTAATGTAGATTTACAAAATTAGATAGATTTTTTTTATAAAAGTTGATTTGGTTACAATTTGATCATAAAATAAAAAATTGAGAATCTTTCTTCAGTTTCTTATTTTGTATCTTACGCATTGAGGTCCCTACTTTAATGTATATCTGTTCCGTCAGTTAATTGTTCAAAGTTAATTGTTCAAAATTAGTGCACGAAAATAACAATTCGGGAATAGTCAATCCAAGACTGAACTTTCGCTTCGGTCATAAACAACCCAGGTTGACCGCGGAGGTTTATTTCAGGTCAACGTTTTCACAGAGTGCTAAACTGTATTGTATTGTATGCCCATTGTATTGTAAGATACCCATGATTATTGTAGTATGCTTTTATGTTTTTAAAGAATCAGGCAATTAAAGAATCAGGTAGTCAAAAGCGTTTCTCCACGGCTCGGAGTGATCGAAAAGGGTTTCGCCGTAATTTAAAGCGTTTTTGTAATTTATCAACGCAAATATAAGCCAAATTATATCGCGTTTGGTGTTATTTTAATCACAACAGCCTCAGCAATATTTTAATAAAATTTGCAAAATGAAATAATTAACAATAAAGAAGTTTTATAGTTGCATTAGTGTTGTCTCACCGATACGTAGGTATCTGACCTTTCTTTCACTCTCTGTCCCTTTCAGTGGACGATGAGAGTGGGGAAAGCGCAAAAATTTGTGAATTTACTTTTAGGGGATACTTTATGACAAGTTCGAAAGCCTTTCGTCATCTGGTCGACCCGGACCCCGAGTCAAACAGATCCGATCATAAAACAGCTTGACAGGTATCGAAGGCCGTCGATATGTTCGGTTTTTGCGACCAAACAGTTACTGTATGCATCGAGCATCTACATCGAATTCAAACAGATATGAAACTGTTTGGAGAATGAGATAAGAATGCATTTCATTTAGGCATAAAATAAATTAATATGAAAGAAATGTGTCGGGACAAAAAAACAAAAAAAAAGTGTCCGGAAGAAAAAAACCGCGTACAACCGAAACGCGTGGTTCGAATAGTATAATTATTGGAGTTGGTCATAATATAATTGACTTGGTACAATATTGTATGTGACACATCATTTATTTATAGCACAATTGAAATAAGAAAACTTGTTGTCATGTGTTTCTTTACTTAAAAGATTTTTAATTAACATTAAATGTTTCATATCCTTTGTTGCCTTTCATTACGGCAAAGAACAAAGAATTCTTTAAAATTATTTAATTTTCGCATTGTTTTCTATAATCTGTGGGTAACGTTGCGAGTGACACGGAAATGGTAATGGGACCCCGGGTCCCAAAAATCGTGGCCGAAAAAATACATTGGATGAGTTGTCTATTCTTATATCTCGTCGGTGCATCTACATCGAATTCAAACAGATATGAAACTGTTTGGAGAATGAGATAAGAATGCATTTGTTTCTAGGTATAAAATAAATTAATATGAAAGAAATGTGTCGGGACAAAAAAACTGAAGATGGTTCCCGCGTCCAATGACTGTATAGATGGAGCGACAGTCGGTAGCGAGCTTATAGATCTCGATCGCTTATAGATCATATATAGCCTAAGTGCAGCTCTTTTATATAACGTGCCATTATTGTAGTGTAACTTACTTTTATATTAAACTCTATATACTAAGTGTGTATTATCATTTCTTGACACCCACAACAATGGTTATGGGCCCAGAACGCAACTAGATGCGTCGGATATTTAGAGATTAGGTATATAACCTAAAAACATAGCCACGCGGTGTTGTGAAGTGATAGGTAACGAGTAACAATAAAAGTTCGATATCAAAGGGTGGATAATATCGCTTTAAAATGGACAGGGAAACTCAAAACGATAATCGCGTAGTGAAGCTGAACAATAGTAACTACCGGTCGTGGAAAATTGAGATAAAATGGTACCTGAGAGGCAAAGGCATTTTAGACAACGTGCTAAGGAAGATAGAGCTGCCTACAGATTCCACGGATGCACAAAGGGCAACACACATAGCAACAGAAAACAAAGCAATTGCTGCGATAGGCCTAAATGTTGACGCAGATCAACAGGTACACATTGAAGACTGTGAAAGCGCGCATGAGGCATGGTTGATATTAGAACAAGTTCATCAACCAAAATCAAGGGTACGAATCATGCAGTTAAAGAAAGAATTCTACCACTTAAAGATGAAGGACAATGAGAACATGCCTGAATATCTTGCCAGGACTAAGATAGCTGCAACGAACCTGCGAGAAGCAGGAGCAGAGGTAGGTGACGAGGATCTTGCATACACATTATTATCAGGTCTTCCAGACAGTTATGAAAACCTCAATATGACATTGGCAAATCTACCAGACGATAAGTTTACTTCTGCGGAAGTCCAAAGGGTATTATTGGCAGAATACAACAGAAGAGTGTCAAGAGAGAATGTCGACAGCGACATGTTTCCTAAAGAAGCCTTATTTGTAAAAAAACCAGAGGAGACGAAATACAGACAGCCATGGAATGACAGGATTAAACCAAATCACTGCTTTAATTGTAAGAAAGTAGGCCATTTTGCTAGAGATTGTAGGGCAAGACCCGAAAGAGGAAGAAGAAAGTACGAGCCAAAACCAAAGAAAGATTATGATGCTTTCCTTGTATCAGTGAATAACATTGATATGGATGACGCATGGTTATTGGATAGCGGATGTACACACCATGTATGTAGAAACAAGGAATGGTTCACAAAATTCCATGATCAAAAATCAGAAGTAGTGAATACTGCTGCGGATCCTGACAAACAAAATAGCACAACCCTGAGAGCAAAGGGAAAAGGAGACATAACCTTGAAGACACTAGTAAACGGTAAGCAAAATTGGATCATTCTGCATAACGTGTACTATGTTCCAGACGTAAGACGTAATTTAATGTCGGTTTCGCAAATTGAGAAACGAGACAAGGTTATACTATTCAAAGAAGGAAAAGCCATAATAAAGAATAACATCACTAAAAGAATAGTTTGCGAGGCTGAACGAAAAGATGATTTGTATATTGTGAAGGCTGAGGTGGGTGTGATAGAACCCAAGAGAATAGAATCACATGTACTAAACCTGAATATGAACGAGATATGGCATCAGCGTTTTTGCCACACAAGCCATGAAATCATTAAACGAATGGCAGAGGAAAACAAGGTGAGAGGGCTAACAAATATGAAGGACGCTAAGTTTGCCTGCGACGCATGCTACATTGGTAAGGCGACAAAACTTCCATGTAAAAAGCTAAAAGAAAGACAGACACGACAGGTATGCGATTTGGTCCATTCTGATGTTTGTGGTCCTATGCCAGTCAATTCAATCGGTGGCAGTAAATACTTTATCACCTTTACTGATGATTTTTCTCGCAAGACAATAGTAAAGTGCATGAAGAGCAAGGATGAAGCAAAAATTCACATTAAAGATTACATATCCAAGGTGGAGCGTGAGCAGGGTAAGAAGGTTAAAAGGTTTAGAACGGACAATGGACTGGAGTTCTGTAATAGAGAACTGGACAAATACTTCCGGGAATTGGGAATACACCATGAACGGTCAAATGTAGAAACTCCGCAGATGAATGGCATCGCTGAAAGGATTAACAGGACGCTGTTAAACATGACGAGGTCGATGATCGCATCAGCTGGTTTGTCGAAGAAGTTTTGGGCTGAAGCAGTAGCAACTGCAGCGTATATTAAAAACAGAGTATGCCATACCGGTATAAATAATGAAATACCATTGACTATATGGACTGGGAGAACGCCAAGCGTATTACATTTAAAGGTTTTTGGATGCCTAGCATATGCACGACTTCCTAAACAAGGGAGAAACAAATTGGATACTCGAGCAGTGGAGTGCATAATGGTGGGTTATAGTAATCGGACCAAGGGTTACCGACTGTGGTGTCCGACATTAGGGGATGTATTGACAACCAAGCACGTGCGGTTCGTTGAGGAAAAGATAGGTTCCGAATGGATATATAGAAAGGATGTTCATAGTTGGCGGTTCAACGAAGCCTGGTCAGATACCGAGTCAGAAAGTGAGAACCCCATCATCACGAAGCTTAATGATGAGCCGAAATCGCCAGAAAAGTCCACACGAGACGAAGCAAGTCAGGAGACAGTGGGGGTTAATACTCCCAGCACAGCCAGAATGGTGGGTAGACCCAAAAAGGTCATTAAAAATCCGTATGGGTGTAGAGGTAAACCAAAGGCACCGGTTAGCGGACAGATTTCCGAGAGTGATAACGTCGCAAGTGACATCGAAACAAATTTTGTGGAAATAGTGGAACCACGAAATCTAACAGAGGCCTTGAGTTCTCCGCAAGCTGAGGAATGGAAGGATGCCATGCAGGATGAAATATCCAGTTTGGAAAGCAGAAACACGTGGGAAATAACCGAATTGCCTGAAGGGAAAACAGCCATAGGCAGCAAATGGTGTTTTAAAATAAAGAAAGACGCTGACGGAAAATTAGCGAGGTATAAGGCAAGGCTAGTAGCTCAAGGATTCACGCAAAAGAAAGGAATAGATTATGCAGAGACATATTCTCCAGTTGCAAGTTTTTCAGTAATAAGGATGTTACTGGCATTGGCAGCAGAATTTAATTGGTACACGAGGCACATTGACATAAAGTGCGCATATTTGTATGGTGAACTGCAAGAGGAAATATACATGAGAATTCCACCACTACACCACAACGAAACTGGAAAAATCGCAAAGTTATTACGACCAATCTATGGGCTGAAGCAGTCCGGGAGGAATTGGAATAAGGAGTTGGACGACTCACTAACAAAACAAGGATTCAGGAGACTGAAGTCATCAAGCTGTACATATATTAGGGGACAGTGGACAACGATTATTGTGTATGTGGATGATATATTCATTTTTGCAAGCGAATCGTCATCAATAACACGAGGTGTACGTGAGTTGTCATCGACTTATGAATTAAAAGATCTAGGTGAAATGAGTCACGTATTGGGTGTCAAAGTAGAAAGAAACCCAAGGGGAGACATACGCATATCACAGAAACAGTACGTGGAGACGCTGTTACAAAAATATAATATGGAAGAATGCCGTGGAGCCACTACGCCGTTGGAACCTGGAGTAACTTTAACGGCAGATGACGGGCCAATCACTCAGGAGGAGAAGGATGCAATGGCACAAACACCATATAGAGAGCTAATTGGTTCACTGATGTATCTAGCCCTATATACGAGGCCAGACGTTCTATTTGCGGTGACCAAACTATCGCAGTATAACGCGAATCCAGGAAAGATACATTGGTGTCAAGCGAAGCATATTCTTAGATATCTTTCGAAAACGAAGGATCACGGAATAATGTACAGGCACAGCGGGGATTTAAACGTTAACCTGTATTGTGACGCGGATTGGGCAGGAGACCAGGATCACAGGCACTCATTTTCAGGTATGACTATGAGTATTGGGAAGAACGTGGTGCACTGGCGTTCTTGTAAGCAAAAATGTCTTGCAACGTCAACCATGGAGGCTGAATATGTGTCTATGGCAATTGGCGTGAAGGAAGCGACATGGGTCAGAATGTTCATAAAGGAGTTGGGATTGAGTGACTACGTTGCAGGTGAATATAGACTGTACTGCGACAACAGGTCTGCAATAGATTTTTCGAGGAGTAGAATCGATAACCACAGAACCAAACACATCGACATTTCATACCACTTAGTAAGGGAAAATGTGGAAGACGAATCGATAAACATAGATTATGTTCCATCTAACGAGAACCCAGCAGACATGTTGACCAAAGCTCTGAAGGGGACTTTACATCATAACTGTATAAGATTTTTAGGTTTGGACACAGGAAAGTGGGGGATTGAAGATGGTTCCCGCGTCCAATGACTGTATAGATGGAGCGACAGTCGGTAGCGAGCTTATAGATCTCGATCGCTTATAGATCATATATAGCCTAAGTGCAGCTCTTTTATATAACGTGCCATTATTGTAGTGTAACTTACTTTTATATTAAACTCTATATACTAAGTGTGTATTATCATTTCTTGACACCCACAACAAAAACAAAAAAAAATTGTCCGGAAGAAAAAAACCGCGTATAACCAAAACGCGTTGTTCGAATAGTATAATTATTGGAGTTGGTAATAATATAATTGACTTGGTACAATATTGTATGCGACACATCATTTATTTATAGTACAATTGAAATAAGAAAACTTGTTATCATGTGTTTCTTTAATTAAAAGATTTTTAATTAACATTAATTGTTTCATATCCTTTGTTGCCTTTCATTACGGCAACGAACAAAAGAATTCTTTAAAATTATTTAATTTTCGCATTGTTTTCTATAATCTGTGGGTAACCTTGCGAGTGACACGGAAATGGTAATGGGACCCGGGGTCCTAGAAATTGTGGCCGAAAAAATACATTGCATGTCTTGTCTATTCCTATATCTCGTCTGTGCCTGAGGTACCCATACCAATTCCGAGTCACTCGCAACGTTACCAACAGATTATAGTAAACGAAGCGAAAATTACATAATTTTAAAGAATTCTTTTGTTCTTTGCCGCAATAAAAGGCGGCAAATGTTTTCAAACAATTAATGTTAATTAAAAATCTGTTAATTACGTCCGCATTCGGTCCCGAGCGAAGTACACTAATCGAGATTTTACTGAAAACATATAATTCAGAATTTATAATCTCACCACTAATTACCTTATTGCTAATAACTAATATACACATATTCTACAATAGTTGTCATCGGAAACAATAATAAAGGGGAATAAAATTATTAATAACATGATAAGTAAAAATTGTCCAAACCATATCGTGTTTGGTGTCATTTTAATCAGGAGATTGTAACAAACCGTTTGGTAAAAGTTTCATTTAAAAGGGACAAAAATAAAAGTAATTTTTGAAGTGTAAACTTCTATGGGCGCGCCGCGCATAGAATTTTAAAATATTGCGATATAGAATTACTACAATTACTACAATTAATTACATTTTTTCCAGAAAATTATTATTACTTTATTTTTCTTATATTACTAAATATTTTGGGTTAATTATATGTATAGGTGTGTTAATGTTTTACGGGATATCTGAAACTTCTTATTTGAAATGTAGCATATTCGGGAAGTTTGAAATAATTGATTTATGGACTAAAAAATAAATGAACCTATTTTAAAAAAGTACGCTATACGCGACACGCGCAATTCATCGCCCCGATGTGATTTCGACTCAAGCCGAGCCGAACCGAAATGTATCGCGAAAACTGTTTTCTACTAAAACGTTGACCGAGAAATATGTAGCTTTCCTGATTCCCCCCAAAGTATTCCCATATATTCACACATACGCATGAATCATGTCCCCAACACTAGTTCAGTAAATAATAGTTCTTCAACTGATCACTGTTCATGAGCAGAGGACGCTCAAATCAGTGTAGGATTTCTGAGTCGGTATGACAGTCACGTTGGGCCACGAAAGTCCGTAAGGTGACTTGTCTATTCTTATATCTCGTCGGTGACATAGTCAAAAGTAACGTTGTTTTTGAGTAACAGTTTTTAACGCTATATTGTCGTACATTTTTACATCACATTACTTTCTCATAATTATCTTAATAAGATTTTTGTAAAAATAAATTAAATACATAAAAAATTCTGTGCGCGGCGCGCCCAAAGAAGTTTACACTTCAAACATGAATTTGTTTATCTCAAGTTTAGATGAGTATCGACTAGTAATGTTACCTATAACCTTGAATTAGAATCAATAAATAATGAAATCTGTAAAATATGAAGTAGTGCCTACTTAATTGTCAATCTGGCCCACTGTGCGGCGGAGTAATTAACTATGTATTGCTCTGCGATAGTCGAAAGAAATTAAAAAAACAGAGGGCGGATTAATATGACTCCAATTGTGTGGGTGCTGCTACGCATAAACTACTTCGCTGGACTATAGCTGGCGTCCGTCTCTGCGACTCACTTTGTGGATGCCGGCGTTCGAAGCGAAAGGGTTAAGATAATGTATGAAGAGTATCATTATAAATGGTAGGAAAATAAAGGGAAATTGATTCCAGCCGGAAGTAAAATCTCCATATTTATTATGACCTGCTAGCCTTTGCGTCATTAACTGCTACTTTCAATGAATTAATTGGAATTTACATTACCACTCTATCCTGATCACACTGTGCACTGTGACGTCCGTAACTTCATATTATTAGATTTTTAGATCTGGATGGATATACTGTGATTCCGTGTCTTTGATTACATATATTGCTCTGAGGTTTGTTGAGTGTGGAAGAAGAATGCTGTGTAAAAGGTATGTGACAGTACTTGCAGTGTAATATATATATTAGTAATAGTTCGCATACATTTATTTTCAATATTTTTTATCCGTTTCACATTCACTATTTATATTCAAATACGTTCTTTACCATCTTGGTATTGCGAGTCCACAAAAGGTTACTACCGCCTTATCTATATATTTTCATTGGATTTGGTCATCGTGATCCATGGTTAAAAACAATTGCAAATAATTAGAATATTTTCTACGAGGATGTCGCAACAATTTTAGGAATATGTACTGTGAGTGCAATAGGCCACTGATCAAGTCGAAACTCAATTTCGCACGATTTATTACAATTTATGAATTAGTTTTTGTTGAACAACCCAGTTCGTAGATATTTAGATAGCGCACAAAAAAATGGTATCTGCTTGCACGGTTTGTGAAAGCAACAACATAAGTTACAAAATCGACAGAGAGATTTTGTAATTAGTATTTGTAAGACAATCAGTACGTATTTGTTTAGTATTTACTTTATACAGGTCACAAAAAGTTTACGACGTAAACATCACACAATTGCTTTTTAACGATAACACTGTTCAACACGGGTCTAATTTTTTAACCTTCAATGAGCGCTTCTTGTAGATTCTAATGAGCTGAGTACGAATTTGGAAATCGTTTTTCTCCAGAACGTGCTGTTTTTGAAAAAGTCCCAAATTTTCCAAAGCACGTTTTGTGCTTTTTTGGTAATAGTTATTCAGTTGTGCTTGGTGCCAAATGATTCTGTGGTGCTTCACGAATTAAATGATATAAATAGCTATTAGATTATAAACATTTAAATATGCTTAAATAATGATCAAAGTGAAAACAACACCGAAAATGTACCCATTCTGGCTGATATTTTTTAATGTATTTCAAAAACTAAGGGTTCAGGAGAAAAACTAACTCCTCCACACGATAGAGCAGACCTTTCTGCATAAGAATGCATCAGTGGATTCAATATACAAACGAAATAGTTTGGCAAAACACGTGGCGGCAGCAGTGACACTCAGCAGGAGTACAGTAAGGTCTCCATATAAGCGAAAAAGTCGTATCCTATATAAGCGAAGAGTTTATCCCCACCACTGAGGGGTATACCCCTGGAGACGTCATGAAGTTCGCTTGGCGATCAGTGTAACGCGATCCCGGATCGGGTATATCGGTGAACTAATACTAATTCAACGTAGCAACGAAACTTTGCTATTTCTCATCCTTTTCTTATGAAACTTTTACATAGACATAGCTGACATTTTTCTGATTAAAATGACACCAAACGCGATATAATTGGGACTATATTTACAGGCTTAATTAACGGTAATAAGTTTCGACCGCAGAAAAATATAGCTAGTGAAGAGAAAGGGGAAGCTGCTCGGTCCTTTTTCTTCACTTGCCGTCCTCTTCTACGTTCGACGCTGTCGGCAAATTTCGAACAATGTAGGAAGTATCCGATATAAATGAACGTTCAGTCCCGAGGCTCTTACTCATAACGAGACTTTACTCTACTACGTGTCTAGTGATTCCGATACGTTGAGCACAAGTTTGGGCCCGGCGCGGGGTGGGGGCGTGGGGGGGTGTCATAGAGTACCACTGCCCTGCGCCACGTGTTTTGCCAAACTATTTCGCTTCGATATTGAAAACGAGAATGATTTTGTAACTTCCGTTAATGCTTTCCTTAGTAGAGAGGTCTACTCTATCGCGTGGTATAGTTAGATTTCCTCCTGGATCATCAGTTTTTGAAATAAATTGAAAAATATCAGCCAAAGTGGGTACATTTTTGGTGTCCCTCTCCCTTTGACCATTATTTATACATATTTAAATATTTTTAATTCAATTACTACTTATATCATTTTATTCGTGAAACTTGAAGCGCAACTAAATAACTATTACCGCAAAAGTACAAAACACTTCCAAAGTTAAAAATTTGCGATTTTTTAAAAAATTGATTTTTTCAAAAATGGTACATTCTGGAGAAAAGCGGATTGCAGATTCGTATTCAGCACATTGAAGTCAACAAGAAGCGCTTATTGAAGGTTACAAAATCAGTCCCGTGTTGAACAGTGTAATTTTCACGACAATTATATTATGTGTAAATTATTCCCTAAGTCTGCACGATGCTGACGCACTGGCGATGCGGGGTTTGAGAACGGTTACAATAGTATGCCGAAAGAATTTCAACCGGGCTTGCGGTTTCTAACGGGTTAACTTGTGATCTGACTGGTGCCCTAACCCCAATTTCACGTGAATGCAACCGACTCTGTACGAGCGTGACACGACGCGAATCTACGCGTAACTATGTAGTTATGAACCGAAGATGATCAAAATCAAAGGGTTTATATTTTATATAGTCCCAAAATGTATGGAGGGGACTCATTAGAAGTTTCCATATATGGTAAGATCACGGAGTCTTCGTCATCTCACGCATGCATTTAATCGGTCACGATGCAGCTGGGCGATATCAAAGGCCCTATTATCCGTATACGATAACGAGAGAAATCTTTGGGCGTCTTCCCTTCTTACGCAAGCTCGAGCGATACTTGCAACACTTGCGTTATTGTCACAATTAGCTTCACATGATCTGGGACGAGTATATCGGTGAACTAATACCAATTCAACGATAAAACTTTGCTATTTCTGATTCTTTTCTTATGAAACTATTACCTAGACATTGGTAACATTTTTTTGATTAAAGTGGTACCAAACACAATATAATTTGGACTATATTTATTGGCTTAATTAGCGGTAATAAGTCTCGACTGCAGAAAAGGATAGCTAATGGAAAAAAAGAAAAGCTGCGATCGTGACAATCGGCAAAGATCAAAGGCCTAGTACAGTGGATTCCGGTTAATTGGGACACGTGGGGACCGGACTAATTTGTCCCAATTAAGCGGCTATCCCAAAAAAGCGAATTTAAACAGGCAGGCAAAGCCAATATGTAGTTTTTGTTTTCGAACTTCAGTATTTGCCCCAAATAAACGCCGCGGCGCACAGTTGTCCAGAACTGAACGCTAGCTGTTCACGGCCGCCGCGGCACGCCTGGATCGCGCGTTCGCGTTGAAATAAACAGAACAAAAAATTGAGTATAAAGGTTTAAATTCGTATATAAAAAATGCTCTGAATCTCTCTATATGCAGTCTCAGGACAAACTGTTTGAACCGATCGCAGACAGAACGTTAGAACGGTCAGAAATTAAGCGTCTTATTGCGCCACTTTAAACATTAATAACTTTCTTGGCGGGACGAAGCGGGAAATGATTTTTGTGTGATTATACATATAGGGGAAAGTATGAAGAAAACATTGCACTTTGAAAGAATGCGGAACTCTTTGGAACTTAAAAGATATTCCTTGTTGAAAATGAACAACTTTGACAACTTTCTTAACTCCACTGAGCATTGTTTTTCTAATAAATAAGGAACGGCAATTCTAAATTCGAGGTGTGTATTCTTAATGCAAAAGGGCACTCTTCATTTGGAAATAAACATGACCAGAAAATATTAAATAGATTCATCAGGGCATTAAAAAGAAAAACAGCAATTTTTCGTGTGAAAAGTGGTACCTATAAAATGTTGATCTATAAACGCTTGTACCAATCACAATTTTGAATAAATTTCATTATTTTTATTATTTTCGAAAGTAATGGACACTTGTAAACCAATTTAAGCTCGGCCTTTAAGGGTGTGAAAACTAACCTCAAAGTCAAATCGGCGTTTCCACTTTTTCGCGTATATCTCTTAAAATACATGAGATAGAAAAAAATGTTTTAGGTAAAAGTTTAATGGTACAAAGTGGGCTATAAAATTACATTCAGAAAATTTAAAAAAAATCATGTTTTCCTGAAAACAAAATGTTCTTTTTCTCTTTTCTAAATTTTCTTATTGTAAATTTATAGCGCTCATTGTACCATTAAACTTTCCCCCAAAACCTTTTTTTCTATCTCATGCCTTTTAAGAGATATACGCGAAAAAGTGGAAACGCCGAGGTGACTTTGAGGTTAGTTTTCACACCCTTAAAGGGCGATTGGGCACGAATGAAGCATACCGTTATTCTTGTCTTGGATCACTCTATAAACCTACAAAGTTTCATTCAAATCCTGGAGTAAGGGTTCGCGGTGTTCCCTTGTAAGACATATTTTGGCTAATGCTCTCTGATTTTTGTTTTCATCAGTATGCTCGCTACTTATACACTCCCATAGTCCGTCGTGGATTAAATACATCCGCATTAAAAACTTCCAATCGTTATAATTAGAAGGACCTTCCAGTGTTTCAATCGATGGTGCACTGCCACTTACACTATCAAGGAACCATACCGGGGTGTCCATCTCCGATTTTGATGAAACTTGGTGGATATATTAAGCAGGCGAAAATAAGGGACACGTATATTTTTATAGCGGCCCAATCGTAAGTTTAGGGGTGAAATCACCCCTTGAAGTTTCAGCACAAAAATGGTATCTCGAAAACTGTCACACATATAAGAAAACATCTTAAGCAAAAGTTTCATGGTTTCTTGAGGTAAAAGAAAAAGTGGTCGCAAATTTTGTAAAAAGTAATTTGTTTATAAGAAACAAATTTATTGTTACATTATTTTAAGAGATACAACAATTTACATAAAAACTAATGTGCGCTTAAGACCGCACGACCGAAGTGTAAACGTCGATGGCGATTGTAATCTATTTTAATTTATATATATGAATAATATGAATATTATTATTATGGGTCTCATTACTTGGACGAATCTGTTGGAAAACTAGATTATGAGGATTTGTGATAATATACAGGGTGGCCCGGAACTCGCGCGGTATTTTTTAAAAAGGGGTAGCTGAGGTGATTCTGAACAACTTTTTCCTTGACCAAAATATTGTTTGAAGCTTCGTTTTTTAGTTATTAACGAAAAACACTGGCCAATGCGAGCGCCCGTATAGCGCGAGCTCAGTCACAATTGCGCGCGGCCGAGATCGGGTGCATCGAGGGGCAACGTACGGCAAATATTACAATCGTATTACATTAAGAATAGTGTTTAATTCTTCGTTATTCATCAATAACAATTTAATTAACAAGTCGTTTAATAACTGTTGCATACTTTTATTCGCTTTCCGAAACGAATAAAGTGTTTTATTAATTATGAAAAAAGTGTTTGGATGATTAATGTTAGAAAAGGGTAGTTAAATAAACTTATCCATTCGACCGCGAATTTACCTGCTTCGACGGTGTCTTGCCATATGGTCATTGTACCGATCCTGACCTATTTTTACAATTTAAATGCCACGTCCCGGCAATCGATACAGATCTGATTCGCACTTGTTTCCACACGCACAGGACACGCGCTTACGAACATTACGAAAGTTAATGTGTGTGTCATGTGCGTGTGGAAACAAGTGCGAATCAGATCTGTATCGATCGCCGGGACGTGGCATTTAAATTCTAAAAATAGGTCAGGATCGGTACAATGACCATATGGCAAGACACCGTCGAAGCAGTTAAATTCGCGGTCGAATGGATAAGTTTATTTAACTACCCTTTTCTAACATTAATCATCCAAACACTTTTTTCATAATTAATAAAACACTTTATACGTTTCGGAAAACGAATAAAAGTATGGAACAGTTATTAAACGACTTGTTAATTAAATTGTTATTGATGAATAACGAAGAATTAAACACTATTCTTAATGTAATACGATTGTAATATTTGCCGTACGTTGCCCCTCGATGCACCCGATCTCGGCCGCGCGCAATTGTGACTGAGCTCGCGCTATACGGGCGCTCGCATTGGCCAGTGTTTTTCGTTAATAACTAAAAAACGAAGCTTCAAACAATATTTTGGTCAAGGAAAAAGTTGTTCAAAATCACCTCAGCTACCCCTTTTTTAAAAATACCGCGCGAGTTCCGGGCCACCCTGTATAATGCACAATTCAGTTTACTAAAAGTAATTTATTTTATACAGTAAAAGAAGGCACGTCCTTATTCAGAGGAGAAACTCTAACGAATGAATATAGAAGAGAAGCGTGGAGCATTCGGACCCTATCGGTCCCTCTTAATATAAACACTTTTGTACAAGCAATGGAATTCTATAGCCCAATATGTTCTCAGAACTATAAGAGATAATTATTTGTTTAACTGGGTTTTATACAATACATAAAACACGCCTTCTCAAAAATTATTCGTTTATATAAGAATGCACCTTCCTCTTACTTTCTCTGGGGTCAACTACACATGGTCCAACATTTGTTGCTTTGGTTTAGAGAAACACAGAAAAAACCTAATCAGACCAAATAGTACAATACTATATATATACTTATATATATTTACTTATTCAAGATAGTTTAGACTTTAGATATACTATCTTAATATCTATATTTATTTCTGAACTTTATTTCAAACCCATTCCACTTCTTAGTTCCTGAAATTTGGCAGTTGGTAATGGTTCTGTTAAGGGGGTAGACGCGGGTAATGCAGCGAGCTGTATATCGACATAATATGGGCCAAAACATGGGTGTCAAAGTGTTCGCTTAATTTCCTTATATGAGAATATTTTGAACTGGGTGAGGGCTCATTCGAAAGAGGAAGGTTCAAAGAGTTTCGCAGCACAGGAGTTTCAACGAAATTGTGTTGATATCTAATAATATGAGTGTTCAAAGTGTAACAAAAAACGACAAAATACACCCGCAGAATACAGACATTTTTAGGTCTCTAAAAGAGTTTTGGGACACAATCAGGGCCTGCCGCGAAACTCTTTGAACCTTCCTCTTTCGAATGAGCCCTCACCCAGCTCAAAATATTCTCATATAAAGAAATTAAGCGAAAACTTTTGACTGCACTCCCATAGACGAGTTTCGCCGTCCGTTGTTAATATTGCCGTTAAAACAGAGCACGTGACGTCACAAATTTAGTTCAGGTAGTGGTGATGAGGTGGCGCCTACTCAGGACGACTGCCAACGTAAAATCATAACAAAACTGAAGCGTTGGCTTGTGACATGTGCTACAGTAACAGCGTGATGCAGTCAATTCATGCATTTTCGAACGATTATAGGTTAGGTCATATGCATTTTAGGTATTGGCTGGGAACTGTCTACAATTACTAAACGCTTTTACTGTAACACATGCTTGACTTGAAATCGCTGTCGAATTTATGTTATAATTATATGGTTATATTATTTAAAATAAAAAAGAAGAGATTGGAAGTATTGATGTACTGATATCATATTTTCAGAATGTGGTAGTTACAGCAATTATTTGAAATTATTGCATTGCTCTTATTATTATTCTATTTCATTCTTTTGATTATTTTGTATAAAACATATAATAAGGAAATGTCTCCAAATCAGTCAACAGTTGACTTCCTGATTTTTTTTATAAGCTTTAGGCTCCTATGTATGTAGTATCGAACGCCGATTCAGACGTGCATACGTGATACGTGAATACCGACACAGTAAGGCATACATAGTTGTCGCAACTTATCAAGACTTCTATTGCGCTGCTGCCACATCTGTTACAAATGTGATCATCAGCTAACTAAATGAATCGGCTTGAGCGGAGATTTTGTCTCGAGCCGCCAGAAGGGCGTAGGTTCGATTTTCCGTAGGTTCGAGTCCCGCACGTGTTCATTTTGTTACTTATTTACTTATTCTCTTAATGAAACTGTTACTAACGTACTTGCGAGATTTTTCTGATTAAAATAAGGCCAAACACGATATAGTTTGAATTATATTTGCTTGTTGATACTAATTGAATAGGTACCACAAAGTCTGTATCAACAAGTAAACATAATTCAAACTATATCGTGTTTGGTCTCATTTGAATCGGAAAGATCTCCCAGATACATTGGTAAAAGTTGCATGTAGAAAAATGAATAAATAAAAAAGTTTCATCGTTGAATTAGTATTAGTCACACCGATACTCTGGTTCGGATCGTATTACACCGCGTCGTTATCGCCACGGAGCAGTCCCCCACGTGGAGGGGGGATAGTCCATTTCTCCAGCCAATCTTTTCTTGCATTTTTGTCATCACAATACAATGTATTGTTCAAAACTTTCTCACATCACCATTCAAACATGTACGAGACTGACTGGTCAATTGTGAACAGTTAGAAAAACGGTTTGCAGAAAATGTTTCGAACAATTGAGTGTAAGATAATCGAACGGAGAGGAGTAGTCTCTCTGTCTCGATTAGGTATTACTTATTACAATGATTCTGTAGGCGTGTATATGTATGTTAAAAGGTGTTCTGTTTATTAAAACTGTGCTCTCTCAACCGTAGTCTATACAAGAATGCCTTTCCTTGGCAAAAACGTCGGTCGTGAGGACGCCTACGTCACCATGGCCCTTTTTAACCATTTTAGGGTTCGCCCCAAAAGAAAGCTACGCTAGACAAAGATAGCGTGCATCGGCAAAATGCACATGGCCCGCCTCGGCCGTTCCTGTACCTCGAACATTCTAACACAGGGCTCGGAATTAAGTGAACTTTCGAGCCGATTTTCAGAGGCGACGCCCCCTTTCTCCGGCCGCACGTCTTGGCCCACGCGATCGCCCGGCAGCTCGGCGGTCCTCAGGCGCGTAACCGCGCGGGTCGCATTAGGGCGACACCCGTAACCGTAGGTTTCCACATCACCCATGGGGTACTATTATCAATGCGTTTTTTTTTGTCAGTGGTATCCCTTGTAGGCCTATTCCACTGTGTCGCACGATAAAAAATAAATACTGAAAAACACTGTCAAAATTTTAATCTAGTTTGGAAGAAGTTGATTTTCGCGCACGTTTAGACGAGCTGGGCAAATTTAAAATATCCACGGGCAAACTGGACGTCGCTGTCCGGATCATACGCGAGAGCGAGGAATCGTTTAACGCTGTGCGCTGTTCTGACTTAATGCTGCGCATTTTAGAGAACGAACATTCGCACAAATACGTTGATCCGAACATTGAAAAAATTCGGAGAGCAAAATTTCTGAGATTAGGGTACGTTGATTCTTCTAGAGTTTTGAAAAATTCGGCTCCCTTTCCTTCCCTCGTTTTCAAAGAAATGTCGTGCTGAAGATCACACAGTTCTTCTTGATAGACGAGGGCTTGTTCTTCGATTTTAACGGTGAGGGGATTCTCAAAGAGAATTAGATCTTTTCTGAGCGATTCGAAGTCAGTGAAACGCTTATCGAACTGATCTATCACCGATCGAAGAATATGAAAATGATTATCGAAATCACAGTCATTGCCGAATTCTTCGAAAATGATTCTACATGAGGGAAAATAGAAAAAAAATTTTCTTCTGCAAGGAGATGATTTTGGAAAAGTAATAGCTTCCTACGGAAAGAATCAACGTGGCTACACAATTGTGTGATACTTTGGCCGGGTTTTTGCAGTTTCATGTTTAAGTTGCTCAAATGGTTGGCTAAATCTACTACAAATGATAGTTCACAAAGGAAACTCACATCTGTTAATATAATATATGAAAATATTCCTCTCCATTTGAACGTGGGTGTTCTTGCAAGAAATGAAAAATTTCATTTCTTATAGCAAAGAACGTACTTAAACATTTCGCTGCACTGAGCCACCGTACTTCAAAATATAAAGGGACATCAGTATAAGCAGCGTTATGCGTTTCAAGAAATTCTATAAATCTCCTGTGAGATAGAAATTTATTTCCGCCTTTGATGGAATTGATTATTTTCGTAACCTTTTCCATCGCGGAAGACAATTTAATATCTTTCCCGCATAACGCTTCCTGATGAATGATACAATGTATCATTGGAAATGTAAACCCGTGGTTTTTAAATTGCCCGTTCAGTCCTACTTTTGAACCTATCATGGCTTTCGCACCATCTGTTACAACTGCAGAACATTTCGACAAATCGGCTTGGAATTTTTGAACAGTGTTCTGTACTGCGTTGAAGATATCAAGCCCTGTCGTTGTGTCATGCAAAGGCACGAAGTCCAAAAGCTCCTCGACATACGAAAAATCATTCTGTACAATTCGAACGAAAATGCTCAATTGACTCGTATGCCGGTTATCGGTGCTTTCGTCCAGACACAAAGAAAAATAGCGACATGAGCTTAATAGTGCAGTTAACTTCTGTTCTATAGAAGTGCCTATGTCAGAAATGCGGGAGCTCACAGTTTTATCACTAAGGGGGATGCTCGCAGCTTCTTCAAGTGTCATACACTTTCCGAAGGACGAAACCGCTTCAATGAGACATTTCTTTATGAAATCGCCCTCAGCGAACGGTTTACCCTGCTTTGCTATTAAAAGGGAAATAGCGTAAGAAGCTATGCGAGCTTTTTCAGAAGAAGAAGAAGAATCGTCAGGAATATACGTACGAGATTCTTCATGTACTAATTTGAGCCCCTCTAGTAAAGCAAGTTTTTCGCGGCCTTGATAGGATGCATATTCTTGCGAATGATGGCATGTAAAATGACGTTCGATACTACTTTTCTTTACTAGGGTAGGCTGAAATCCGCAAAGAAGACACATCGTACGATTACTAATCTTAGCGAAAAAAAATTTTTCCCATACCTTGTTAAAATTTTGACAGTAGGTCTGCTCTCCAGACATCTTGTTAATAAATTAGTTACACTTAACAAAACGTATATTTGTGAAAGCACTGCACAAATGACGGACGAGTGGCGTTGGTGAGAACTGTACGACAGTTAAAAGCCATTTGCATCCAAACGCGGAATATTCCGTGAGCCGCGACTGTCAAATGTCACAAAGCGCGGATTATTCTGCGCGCCACAATTGTAAGTTGAACGTCGCGGATGTTTGGGCCAAGTAGCCTAGATAGCGTCGCGATGCAAATGGATTAAAAGAAATATGTCCTTTTTTTTCCCGCAATGCTCAAAGTAAACAGGAATAGGGGGTGTATTGCGAACGGCCCAAGCACACTTCATGACCATGAAACTGCAAAAACCCGGCCAAAGTATCACACAATTGTGTAGCCACGTTGATTCTTTCCGTAGGAAGCTATTACTTTTCCAAAATCATCTCCTTGCAGAAGAAATTTTTTTTTTCTATTTTCCCTCATGTAGAATCATTTTCGAAGAATTCGGCAATGACTGTGATTTCGATAATCATTTTCATATTCTTCGATCGGTGATAGATCAGTTCGATAAGCGTTTCACTGACTTCGAATCGCTCAGAAAAGATCTAATTCTCTTTGAGAATCCCCTCACCGTTAAAATCGAAGAACAAGCCCTCGCCTATCAAGAAGAACTGTGTGATCTTCAGCACGACATTTCTTTGAAAACGAGGGAAGGAAAGGGAGCCGAATTTTTCAAAACTCTAGAAGAATCAACGTACCCTAATCTCAGAAATTTTGCTCTCCGAATTTTTTCAATGTTCGGATCAACGTATTTGTGCGAATGTTCGTTCTCTAAAATGCGCAGCATTAAGTCAGAACAGCGCACAGCGTTAAACGATTCCTCGCTGTCGCGTATGATCCGGACAGCGACGTCCAGTTTGCCCGTGGATATTTTAAATTTGCCCAGCTCGTCTAAACGTGCGCGAAAATCAACTTCTTCCAAACTAGATTAAAATTTTGACAGTGTTTTTCAGTATTTATTTTTTATCGTGCGACACAGTGGAATAGGCCTACAAGGGATACCGCTGACAAAAAAAACCGCATTGATAATAGTACCCCATGGGTGATGTGGAAACCTACGGTTACGGGTGTCGCCCTAATGCGACCCGCGCGGTTACGCGCCTGAGGACCGCCGAGCTGCTAGGCGATCGCGAGGGCCAAGACGTGCGGCCGGAGAAAGGGGGCGTCGCCTCTGAAAATCGGCTCGAAAGTTCACTTAATTCCGAGCCCTGTTCTAACATGAGTGGATCTGATTTCGGTAAATTTATAGAAGCTCATCTACTTTTTCTTTTCACTTATAATTCCTTACTGCAACGAAACATATTGAAGCATAACCACATTTCAAGTAATTCAAATGTACAATGAATTTTCTACGCTTGCACTACCAGCAGACTTTCCGTTTAAATCCTTTCCAGTACAAACGCAACAGCTGACAATTTCTTTCCACATTCGGATTAGAATATCGAAATAACAAGCAGCTCCCTCTCGCCTGTCGGTATTACCATTTCTGGGCAGGAGAAAGCTGCTGTAATACCGACCATCCAAATCGGAGAGGTCACGTGCCGTGTCTACCCCCTTAAGATATCAGCTATCTGGTTACCTGTTGGAATATATTTCAATTTTATTCAATTTTATTATATTTTTTTCAATTTTTCTCAATTTGTTCTCTTGAGAAATGATATTTTATATCTATGCGTTTAGATTTTTTGTGGTTTGTTGAAATCAATAACGATTTCACTTTAAATGAACTTTTAATAACCACAGCGGGGTGTTGCGAAATTGTCATTGATACATTTTTTAGTGTCGGGTTATGTGCCCGCTTTTACGCGAAAGCGCTCTGTTCGTGGTATTAAATTAACTGATAATAAAGTAACTCAATAACTCAAAAATGAAAGAAACTTAATATAAACTAATAAAATAATCATATAATAATATACTAAAAAACTTTAGATACTTATCTTTTATTTTACACCACAGCAATACAATTAAACTGCGACGCTAAGCACTGTCTGATCTTCGCTCAGATAAACTCGGCTCATTTGTTCTACGTCGTGAGCATGACGATCTCGGCTCCTCGAGTTTACCCAAATAGCGTGACGTGCTTCGGCTCCCGAGTTTACCCAAATAGCGTGACGCGCTTCGGCTCCCGAGTTAACCCGAATAGCGTGACGCATCAGGCTCATTCACTGCCCAGAAAAATTCTGTGCGCGGCGCGCCCAAAGAAGTTTACACTTCAATAACAAAAGAGAAGCGAAATTTTTTTCTGAACCATTGATATACAGGGTGGCCGGTAACTCAGGGAACATCGGGAAATGGGGCGTAGTTGGGGTGATTCTAAATAACTTTATCCTTGACCAAAATGTGGTTTGCAACTTCGTTTTTGAGTTATTAACGTAAAACACTGGCCAATGAGATCGCCCGCCGGGCGGCCGCTGGCGCGCGCTCAGGCACGAACCTCTCAGCTGTCGTGATGGGGGCATCGAGGGTACCGACGGAAGCGTGCGGAAAATGTTACATCGTCTTAATTAAGAATAATTTGGAATAATTTGTTATTCATGAATAACAAATAAACTAATAAGTTGTTTAATAACAGTGTTCGATACGTTTATTCATTATCCGAAAGGAATAAACTGTTTTATTACTTATGAAAATAAATTTTTTTTTAACAGCACGTTTTCAGGTGAATAAATTGTGTTTCCAGAAAAACGATTTACACAACTATTGTTAGAAAAAGCTAGTTAAACTTACCCATTCGTCCACGAATTAACCTGGTAAACATTGTGCGAATCCTGACTTTGGCAACGCTCAACAGCTGATGTTACGGCCGGGTTAGTATCCTTGCACGATCACTTCACTTCAAGATCATTTCACTTCACGGTCACTTGCTCTTGCCACTGTGAAATGTGGGGACATTGTCACAGACGAAGATGAAGAATATTTGTTTTTTTAAAAAAAACAACAGTTACTTTATTAGTTATGATTAAAATACAATGCTCCTAACTGGTATGATGAACTCTGTTTCGCGTATGGACATTCAATGATGATATCTGCGTCTGTCGATGGCCTTTTATAGCACTTCCTGACTGCGTCTCAGGTGTCATATTTCATCTGCGTCGATGTCTTAATTATGGTGTCTCCGAATTCCTTATCTTATCTCATGTTTATACCGATGTGACGGTCACATCTCCCCCGCCTCCAAAATCGAGCTCCTGCGAGATACTTTCTACCATCTCGTGATGATTGGAATAATTACATTATTATGACGCATATTTTCCAGACGCGTTGACGTTATGTCCAAATATTCTTCGATACATTTCTTACAATCTATGGCTGGACGTGTATTTGCTATTGTTACATCGCATCGTAGACATGTAGTAGCTTTTGCAACATTTCTTACATCGCTCATAGTATGATTGATATTAATTTGATAGTAATTAAAATCATCTTCTTCAAAACATTGCGAACAAATAATATGTGTGTTGGTAATCGCTTGATGCATTCCTAAATTATCTTCATTAATAATATTACAGGTAAATTTAAAAAGTTGTTGATACGGAGCTGGATGCAATCTCGGATTTTCTCCGTCGATTGGTCCTTGCTCCGCTTCGTAAACAATTTGCGGTTGTAACGGATGTTTTACTCCCATTATTACTAAGAAAATACATTGTGTTCAATATAATAGTTGTTTTCTTTATAATATAGAGGTTGTGTGCTTGTTTCTATGGTATAGTCTTGGTATTATATCTGAATCTTGATCACCAATAGAAACTACTTCTTGCCTATTACCATCATTTTGTCTTACCATTTGCAAAGTATTTGTTGGTCTATCAAAATGAACTCTATCAATGACATTACTTCTTGTTCCAAACGTACAATGTTCGAAAATATAACAATTCTTACATGGTATACAGCAAAATTTAAGTAATTTCCAACAAAGCTGGATGAGGCCAAGTTTACTCATAATATAGAGTATGGTTAATGTAAGTGTAGTATATCCTAGATATTGTAATATTTGAATTCCTGTTTCTTGCCATGTTCTTGTTCTTTTCCGTAAGGCTAACTGTTGTATTTGTTCATCTATTTGCTGTACAGAGGTTCCTAGTCTCTGTATATGTTCGGTGGACAAATAATTTTCCCGTAATGGTTCCAATTGTATTTCATCTAATGAGATGTTATGGTCTTTAATCAATTTTAATTTCAATGTTTCGTTATAGGTTGGAGATGTGTAGATATTCATTGTTAGATTTTTCGTTATAATGCTAGGTGTTAGAATTATTTCCTTATTTAATGCTGTGCATTCTGGTTTTAAAGTGAGGACAGTAGGCTGCTCAATCTGAATAATTTGTGGTTCCTTATCTTTACATACTATATTTAAACTTTTCTCTTGGATTGGAATTATTAACCATTGATTTTCTGTTATCAATGGGTAGTACAATGTATTTAGAATATTTAAATATTTTGGCTGACAGTTCACATTTTGATGATTTAAAATTTGTAGAACACAGTATTCATTTCTCTTAACTAAGTAATCTGGATGTTTTCTTTTTAGAATATAATAATCATTGAATGATTTTATTTTTAGATAATCTTCTAAATATAATGGAATATATTTATTTTTTTTTTCATTTAGAATAATATAATTCATTTCAATTATTTGAACAATATATCCTTTAATATATGAGAACGTTGGTATTGCGATTAGATGATGTAAAGTATATTGGGAATCTTCTAGAATTGGAATTTGTAGAATATAAAGTAGTTTGTTATTTATTAAGGCAATAGTTAAATGACTGAGGTCTATTAATGATGAAAAATTAGTTTCATTCAATGGTACTGGGAATTTGTTATTTTTCTGAACCTGTTTTAATGTATTAATTATTTTCGTTGGATTTAGTAAAATTGGACTTGGTATTCCATGTTTCCCATCAATTACTGCTGATAATAACCCATGCAGTTGCATTTTAAGATCTGAGTAAGGTCTGCTCGCCTGCAGAACATCTGTGGCTCAGGTAGCGCGGTCAAAAATGTCCTGTGCCCGGGCGTTGGGCGTTTTGCACTCCCACAGTATTATTTAAGTTCTGAATTTCATTATTGTTTTCATTCGGTTCCTGGAGATTTACCATTTCCGCTAATATCAGGCTCGTCAAGAGCAAAGTAATACTCCTCATCTTCATCTGTAACATATAATTTAACGTCTGATTTGTTATATGTTACCTTTTTAGCATAATCTTTAATAAATTTTCTATAATAACCCATGAGACCCAAGAATCTTTTTACATCCTTCGAATTTTTTGGTTTTGGGTATTCCTTAATTTTTTCCACATTTTCTGGATGCGGTTTAACTCCTTCCTTTGATATTACGTGGCCCAGATATACCAACTCAGGTTTTAGAAATTCACATAAATCCGGTTGTAGTTTTAACCCTACGTTTCGTAATCTCTTGAAAACTTCTTGTACATTTTCGTTATGTTCCTCCAATGTTTTTCCGTACACTACTATATCGTCTATGTATGCAAAGCATCTTTTCCCAATCAATCCTTTCAATCCGTTGTTAATCATTCTTTGAAATGTGGGAGGTGCATTTTTTAATCCAAATGACATTCTATTATATTCATAGTGACCTTCAGGAGTCGAAAAGGCTGTTTTGGGTTTATCTTCTTCTTCCATTTCAATTTGATGAAATCCTGAAGTTAGATCGAATGCAGAAAAATATTTTGCAGAACCCAGACTATCCAATATTTCTTCGATGTTGGGTAATGGAAAAGCATCTAGGGCTGTTTTTTCATTTAATTTTCTATAATCAATTACTAATCTCCATTTCCTTTTTCCTGATGCATCTAGTTTCTTTGGGACGATCCATAACGGCGAATTATATGGTGAAAAACTTTCGCGAATTATTCCTTTCTTTAACATATCTTTGATTTGTGTTTTGATTTCTTCTTGATGTATCTTCGGGTATCTGTATTGTTTTACATGTACAGGGATATTATCAGTAACATAAATTTTATGTTTCATTAATCTAGTCAATGGTAAAGGATCTCCCGGCAAAACAAATACGTCATGAAATTCTTTTATTAGTTGCCATATTTCTTCTTTTCTTTCAATAATATGGTTTAATCTAACATTTTCCTCCAATAATTGTTCTCGATCTTTGGTTAACACGTTCCCTGCCGCGTGGGGCGTATACGCCCCACGCTGAACTTTCCGTTCAGGCCGCGTCAGTTATCGGTGACTGACATTCAACTTTTCGTTCAGGCGTCGCTGTTTGACAGTGTTAAGCTACGCCGCGGCGCCCCGTCGCGCATGTCGCGTCGTGTGGCCTAAACGGAAAGCGGGGCAAAAACGGTCTGGCAGGGAACGTGTTAAATGTACAAACGAATGTTCACAAAAATCTTCATGATTTATCGATTCTGCTGTCAACGCATTTACATTGGTTAAATTAAATGGAACCTTGGCAAATCCATTACATACATCTAGTAGGACATCACATTCTTTTAGATTTATTTTGCCTTGTCCATTTTCCATGTTTTTTATTTTAATTTTCCGATACGGTTGATTTCTTGTCAAAATCGGAATCTCTTGATCGTTTAGCTCTAAAACTTTTCCTTCTCTAATATTATAATTGTATTGCATCAAGAAATCTATACCAATTATACCTTGCTCGTTAGGGAGTGCATTATCATTTACTACTTGAAATTTGAAATGTTGTCCAAGAAATTTTGTTGTCCATGATCCAATTGTTTTAAACGAATTCGTTAAAGTTCTTATTTCCTTTCGATCTCGTTTATTTATAAAAAATGGCTTTATTAAATTGGAAAATTTTAATAATGATATAGAGGATCCCGTGTCAACCAAGAAAGTTCCTTCGTTGGCATTATTAAATTTTAAACAAACATAAGGTAATTTATCAGCTTCTACAATATTTGATTCTTTGTTTTTCCTTATTTTATTTCGGGTGGTGTTCTGGAATTGCCAGTGGTTTTCCGAAAATTTCGGTTTCGCATAGGATTGACATTTTGATTATTTGCACGATACACATTATTTGTCGTATTATGTACTTGGGGATTTAAAGCACAGAAACAGTTAAATTTCGTATGTCCAGGTCTTTTACAAATGACGCAATATAATTTTTGTCCGATCGGTCTACTCATAAATCTTCTATTATTTCTGTTCTGTCGGTTTGAAAGGGATTCAACATTAACCGATCGTTTCTCTAGATCTCTTATTTTTTCCAATTCTTCGCGCTGTTTTAATTCTAATTCAATTTTCGTAGCTTGACTTATAGCCTCTGTTATATTTCGAGGATTACAGGCTTTAACCATAGCGATTAAATTTGTCTTTAAATTCCCAATATACTCATTGACACCACGTTTGTTCTCTTCATTTATTAAAATATCCTTATAGGACCGTGGGAGACTTTGATGAACGATTACTTCTAAAACTTTATTATGTTTTTGACAAAATCTTTTCGAAAAATTTTCGACAGTTTCTTTTTCTTCCTGCAGACAGCGTAATCTGGCAAATTGGTACACAGAAATGTCGACACTTGTTCCATACAATCTTCGTAACGCGATTTTTAATTCAGCAAAATTCAAAACACTATCTGATCTTATATAGGGTAAAACGTCTCCGGCGATTTTTTGTGCCAAGACCATACCAATGAACAAATCATGGTAACTCAATGGAATGTTTCTTAAAGCAGTCTCGACTTGGTATAAGAAAGTATCAACAGGAATAATTTTTCCATCAAATACTTGAACTGTTGCTAATAATTCTTTCAATGGAATCAAAAGTTTCTCGGGGTATGTCACCGAATCTTCGAACATTCCATTAGAGCTAACGTCGTCTCTATTATCAAATTTTATTTTAAATGATTGGAGTTGGTTCGTAAGCTCATCCAATCTTTTCATAACACTTTCTACAAATGGCTCCATATTACAAATAAAACGCTTACCTTACTTAAAATTATAAATTAACAATGATCTTTATAAATTCTTCTTCGCTTATTATGACCTCCTTTGCTACTTATGTAGATTCGACGTAGATTCGTCTCAATATTTTATTTATTACTCTTTTCTCCAATAAATTAGGGAATACCTCTCCTTGCGAAGGACTCAGGTATCCCACCGCTGCCACCAATTTATGTCACAGGCGAAGATGAAGAATATTTGTTTTTTTAAAAAAAACAACATTTACTTTATTAGTTATGATTAAAATACAATGCTCCTACCTGGTATGATGAACTCTGTTTCGCGTATGGACATTCAATGATGATATCTGCGTCTGTCGATGGCCTTTTATAGCACTTCTTGACTGCGTCTCAGGTGTCATATTTCATCTGCGTCGATGTCTTAATTATGGTGTCTCCAAATTCCTTATCTTATCTCATGTTTATACCGATGTGACGGTCACAATATTTAAAAACAATTCATTGTTCTTACGTTTAAACATTTCGTACTATTCTGCGTTTGTACGATTCATGTCCCTCGTTCGGTTGGCAGAATGACTTTGCCAGCTTAAACATTCGCCTCCCTTCCACACGCGCACGCACATGTTCTTTAATGTGGATAACATTGTATTGCCAACGCTTACGCTGCGATGCAGAACAACACAGGGGCCATGCTACTCTGTGTAATCGGTATTTGCCGCCGTTGTTCACTAAATTTGGAGACAGTGTGTATGCGTGTACGTGTGGTAGCGAGTGAAAACGTTTAAGCTGGCAGAGTCGTTCTGCCAACCGAACGAGAAACATGAATCGTACAAACGCAGAATATTCCGAAATGTTTAGACGTAAGAACAATGAATTGTTTTTAAATATCCCCACATTTCACAGTGGCAAGAGCAAGTGACCGTGAGGTGAAATGATCTTGAAGTCAAGTGATCGTGCAAGGATACTAACCCGGCCGTAACATCAGCTGTTGAGCGTTGCCAAAGTCAGGATTCGCACAATGTTAACCAGGTTAATTCGTGGACGAATGGGTAAGTTTAACTAGCTATTTCTAACATTAGTTTTGCAAATTGTTTTTCTTAAAACATAATTTATCCTAGTGAAAACGTGCTGTTGAAAAAACCATTTTCTTCATAAGTAATAAAATACTTTATTCCTTTCGGATAATGAATAAACGTATAGGACACTGTTCTTAAACGACTTATTAGTTTATTTGTTATTCATGAATAACGAATAATTCGACATTATTCTTAATTAAGACGCTGTAACATTTTCCGCACGCCTCTCGCGGTACCCTCGATGCCCCCATCACGACCGAGCACAGCTGAGAGGTTACACGCCTGAGCTCGCGGTTTACGGGCGCTCTCAGTGGCCAGTGTTTTTCGTTAATAACTCAAAAACGAAGCTTCAAACAATATTTTGGTCAAGGAAAAAGTTGTTCAGAATCATCCCAGTTACCCCCCCCCCCCCCGCCGTTTCCGGGAAGTCCCATAGTTAAGAGACACCCTGTATATTGCTCCTACTGTTCTTTGCTGTCGGTTATTTTTCGGAACCAATTTGTAGTTCGGAACAAAGTATTCTTGAAGTTTTAGAAATTTAATTTCTAATCTCCTTCAAAATGTAGACCTGGACTGGCTGTACTACCCTTGTTGTGAACCCTTGTTCAAGATGCAAAATTGCATCTCACCCGTCCTGTTTGCGCCGAACTGGTCATCCTCATCTTGGCAGTCAATTTTTGGACTGCACCTCAGCGCCTACACCTATGGCTGACGTTTTAGTAGTAAAAATTGGCGAATTCGGGAAAATGCTGACAAGGAGAGCGCAAGGCCTTCGGGTCACCGATTTAGTTGAAACTTTGTGGACCTATAGATCTCGTTCTCCTGTTTACGAATATACAGGGTATTTCACCTAACTTGACCACCTTAAATATATCGCTTATTTTGTATGATAGAAAAAAATGTCAGGGGGAGAAGATATTCTGTTCGAAGGGGCCAATACGGTGATGGGCCGATTTTTTTCTCAAGGTCGTTTTTTTCGAGATTTCAAGGTCATCGTATTTTTTTTAAATGGGACTGCATATTTTTAGTACAACAGTCTTATAGCTTGTAAAAAAACGAATTCAACGAGGTGCAATATGTTGACCTTCACGTGACCTTTAGCGAGGAAATTATGAAATGTTTGTCAGTAACTTCAGTACGTGTTCGGGGACGGTAAATGAAGTAATTTCAATTTCATTGAAACAGTCTTAAGTTAAATCTTTATTTTAGAAGGTGTTCAAAATGTGCACCATGAACCTGGATACATTTTTGGAGGCGGTAAATAAATTCTTGCTGTACATTTTTAAGTTCGTCTACAGTAATTGATCTACATTCATGTAGAACCCTTTGTCGCATGTTTTCTGCTGTTGTGGGAACATCATTGTAAACTTTATTTTTTAGATGTCCCCACAGAAAGAAATCCAGTGGCGTAAGATCCGGCGATCGAGCTGGCCAACAAATTCGTGCACCACGTCCTATCCAACGATCGGGAAACATTCTGTCTAATACATGGCGTACAACAGAATGAACGGGAAACATTCTGTCTAATACATTGCGTACAACAGAATGAACGGGAAACATTCTGTCTAATACATTGCGTACAACAGAATGTTTCCCGATCGTTGGATATGTCGTGGTGCACGAATTTGTTGGCCAGCTCGATCGCCGGATCTTACGCCACTGGATTTCTTTCTGTGGGGACATCTAAAAAATAAAGTTTACAATGATGTTCCCACAACAGCAGAAAACATGCGACAAAGGGTTCTACATGAATGTAGATCAATTACTGTAGACGAACTTAAAAATGTACAGCAAGAATTTATTTACCGCCTCCAAAAATGTATCCAGGTTCATGGTGCACATTTTGAACACCTTCTAAAATAAAGATTTAACTTAAGACTGTTTCAATGAAATTGAAATTACTTCATTTACCGTCCCCGAACACGTATTGAAGTTACTGACAAACATTTCATAATTTCCTCGCTAAAGGTCACGTGAAGGTCAACATATTGCACCTCGTTGAATTCGTTTTTTTACAAGCTATAAGACTGTTGTACTAAAAATATGCAGTCCCATTTAAAAAAAATACGATGACCTTGAAATCTCGAAAAAAATGACCTTGAGAAAAAAAATCGGCCCATCACCGTATTGGCCCCTTCGAACAGAATATCTTCTCCCCCTGACATTTTTTTCTATCATACAAAATAAGCGATATATTTAAGGTGGTCAAGTTAGGTGAAATACCCTGTATAGTATTATAGGGGCAGATACTCAGTAGGTTTTAAAATATTTACAGTTAAATATTTATCATTACCGTGAAATAAAGAAGATGTGAAACATTTGTACAGATGCTGTGGTGGCTCGGTGGAACGACCTCGGATTCATAAGTCGAAAGTCTAGTGTTCAAATCCTTCTGTCAGTACAAAATTTTTTTTCTTCAAATTTTGGTATTATTTATTATTTATGTTAATATATTAATAATTTTGTTTCTACTCACTATTTCTTATACAAGGTGTAACGATAAGCACCGCGTTTTGTGTACTTTATTAAACAATATATTCTGTTGATATCTTATTATGCAAATATAAAATAAATGATTAATATATTTATTTTATAATATATTTATAATATATTTATAAATAATTTATTTTAAATTTGCTTAATAAGGTATCAACAGAATATATTTTTTAATAAAGTACACAAAAAACGGTGCTTATCGTTACGTCTCGTACAAGGAAAGGTAAGTAGAAACTAAATTATTAATATATTAACATAAATAATAAATGATATAAAAATTTGCAGAAAAAAAATTGTGTACCGACAGAAGGATTTGAACACTAGTCCTCCTACTTATAAATCCGACGTCTCTCCACCCAGCCATCGAACTATCACGGCATCTGCACGAACGTTTCGCATCTTATAGATTTCAAGGTAATAATGAATGTTTAACTGTAAATATTTTAAAACCTACTGAGTATCTGCCCCTATAATACTATACAGGGTGAGTCTCCTAACATGATGACCTCAAATAACTCGTAAGGTATTCGTTGCACGAAAAAATGTTTCAAACAAAAGGTGCATGGTATCTAGGGGGACATACAGTGCTCTAATCTGTTTTTTATTACCTTACTTTTTTATTGAGATATTAGGGTCACCTAATTTAGTTTTTTAAATGGGATGTCTAATATTTTTTTCGAATTCGGATAAATCATCAAATTTTGCGTAAAAAAGTATTACACAAAGTGGGACTTCAAATGAATAATTACTGAGATATCTTCAAATTAATAATCTTCTATTAGGAAATACGCGTAGTCAACGCGACTCTTAACACGACTTTGTTTACGACGGCAGGTCATGTCTGTAAACAAGTTCCCTGTTAGATGTTAGAAATCACCATGTTCAGTAACAGTGAAAAATACGATATGATAATTGTTTATAGTGCGTGTGAAGAAAATGCTATAAGAGCTAAGATCTTGATCGAAATCAGCCATCGCATTCTACCTTCTTAAGGCTCCGTCGAAGACTCAAAGAACATGGAAATTTTAATGTACAGAAACGTAAAAGTTATCACAAAATTGTAAATAACGAAGGATGTCGTACTTCAACCTTAGCAGCTATTGCCCATAAATGCATTGACTGTAATGGACAGCACTTCGAACACCGCTTGAAATAAAATTTGTTTCAAAAATATCTCAGTAATTATTCATTTGAAGTCCCACTTTGTGTAATACTTTTTTACGCAAAATTTGATGATTTATACAAATTCGAAAAAAAATATTAGACATTCCATTTAAAAAACTGAAGGTGACCCTAATATCTCAATAAAAAAGTAAGATAATAAATAACAGATTAGAGCACTGTATGTCCCCCTAGATACCATGCAACTTTTGTTTGAAACATTTTTTCGTGCAACGAATACCTTACGAGTTATTTGAGGTCGTCATGTTAGGAGACTCACCCTGTATATTCGTAAACAGGAGAACGAGATCTATAGGTCCACAAAGTTTCAACTAAATCGGTGACCCGAACGCCTTGCGCTCTCCTTGTAAGTACGGAACTGAACCGATTTCATGATGATATGAACGCTCACAAAAAAGAGATCATTGAGATGTTCTCGGCCAAACTTGAAGCAGTCCATAAGAACATATCTTCACCAACCGACAGAGTACTTGTCTTGGAAACCGAAATTACCAATATTAACAGTTCTAAGGACTCTGGCTCAATTAACAATATAAACTCATACACGGAGGAAGATCTTTTTATCGAGATGTCTGAAAGAGAACGTCGTTCTCGTAACATTATCCTCTACAACCTCACTGAACCCGACTCTGTTTCTTCAACTTCGTCTAATCAGCATCAAGCCAATGCGAATGCTGTGAAGATTATATTGGATCAGCTGAGACCTGGAATTTCTATCCTGAACACGGCAAGAATGTGTAGGAGAATAAGCAATCGGTCCAGACCAGTGTGTGTCACTCTGCGGTCAAAAGAAAATGTGATATCAGTATTAAAAGTTAAAAACAGCTGTAGTGGACCCATTCACCTTGATCAGGGTCGTACTATTAAACAGCGGGCCCACCGTGATAAGTTCAGACTTTGTGGAAAAACGGATAAAACCATCCGATATGTTAATGGCGTATCTAAAATAGTAAATATGACTCCTAAGCCTATCAGAAAAAACTGACTAGGTACCCATTAGTGTATTCCAAAATGTACGTGGATTAAGGACAAAACTGCTTGAACTAAGATGTGCAATTTCCTCACTTACTAACGTCTATGATATCATAATCTTTGTTGAAACATGGCTGTCAGATGACATTTCAAGTTAACAATAAAATTGCCCCAATGAAAAAGATAATTAAAGAATTTGTATTGTTACGTAAAGGTGGGTCCAGACTTGTTGCGTTCTTCTGTTACTGACGCCGGTGACGTCAGTTTTTGGTAACGAGATGCAGGTTTGGACGTATTTCTATTCATTTGCACGTAAAAGTCCGTCCACATTTGTTACCGAACCGGGATTTGTTACCTAGTCAAGTGGTTTAGAAAAAGTCTGGGAAGAAATGTCAAGTGTTTTTTGATACCTCATAGCGTTACTTTTTAGTTGTTTCGGTCGTACTACGCGCTGTCGGTATTTTGACCCGCTCCAAAGGAGGTACTTGAGTCGCTCTTGAATAGTTATAGCTTTCTTTAAATTTGTATCTTTTCTGGCTGCCTTTGGCCGGATTAGGTTGACTAAAGTTGATAATTCTATGATAATAATAATTTCTAAGTCGTATATAATAAATCTTCATTATTTATAAAAATATAAAAATACTTATAAAAATATTTTACAAATAACTTTTTGTTCATATATTGCGGCATTGATTTTTACATGTCCGTCGATCAATATTAATGGCTTTAATTGTATTAAAAAAGGGAAAGTGTTGTGTCGATTGAAATTGCATGGCCCTTTACCATGTGTTCTTTTATTCTAATCCTTGCCATCTAAATCCTGCACTTAGATGGGTGAAAGGCTAAAAATTACTCCGCAAAAATAGCATTAGTTTCGACCGCGTCATAAACCTGACCGAGGGCTGAACTGGGCATGCACTCACAACAGTCCTACGTCGCCAAGGGGGCTGGTCTATCTCGTAGGCATAGGCTGAATGAGCCCTATCTCCTAGGCCTAAACAGTCTACAATACATAGGAACAGCGCCGCACAGACAAGTTCACACATGTACAGCAGTTCAGGGGCGAGCTAACACATTGGCAGTGGCGCAAGGACGAGTGCACACATCTACGGCCGCTCACTGCCTCATTTGGAGCGGGTAAAATACCGCCGAACCGCGTAACGGCTAATGCAACGAGGAAACAAGAAACACTCCACATTTGCTCCCAAACCTCTTCTAGACCACTTGACTAGATCCTTATCTTGGTAACAGTATGCGGAGACGCAACAAGTCTGGACCCACCTTAAGAAGTATTGTTTCCTCGTTACTTCTATTATGTCCTTATTTGGTAATCGGGAGTGCATGCAGTCGGGTCTGCCCCTTCCGCGATGACGCGATGACGTAACCCTTCAGGGGAAGCTTTTGGACTCCCTTGGAAGATTCTATACCCCCACCATATTTTTGGTCCGGATTTCGGGTATAAAAAGGGCACGAAATCTGCCCTCGGCCGCTCAGTTTTGAATAATCAAGCTACGGGTTACGTCGTAATTGATCGAAGTTCTACTAAGTACAGCAAGATCGGGTTCAAGTCCCTTTTGAACAGTTAATATTTCTTATAGTCGTTATTATACGGTGTTAGGCATTTCTGTGCCTTCATCGTGATTATACGTAAAAGACTGTAAGCGTGAATTTCAGCTCCGCGACATTACGGATTATAATAATCAAAGAGCAATTTGAATATAGTTTTTATTATTGAACATAGGCGCATTTATGATAGTTTCATTTCTTCCTTTATCAATCCACCGAATAGATACAGCTTAACCGCTCGAGGTGTATCGAATTATTATAAGTTACGAGGTTACATTTACTAACAATCCTGTAGCTCCCAGTTCTGAAATGAGCTCTGGGTCGTCCACGACAACCTTCCTGTGGCTCCCAGTTCTGCAATACGCTCTGGTTCGTCCACGACAACCTTGACCTTCCTGTGGTTCCCAGTTCTGCAATACGCTCTGGTTCGTCGACGCACTTCCTATCAGACGGCTCCGTTTAACTCCGTTTAACTAACAAAACTCTTAAATAACCGAACCTCGGCTCCACAGCCGTGCCCTTTGCCCTCGGCTCGTAACAGTATAGTAACTATATAAGTAATAATTGTAGTATACAATTATCCTCACAATTTTTTCATTACGGCAATTTTATTGTCTGTGTTAAGAAAATATACATCTCTCAGTTCAATTTTGTAAGTAGTTATACATCGTGCATTGCCATTTACAGGAAAATAATGTAAAGAAATAATGTAAAACTGTAATTGAAATAAGAAAACTTGTTATAACGTGTTTTTTTCCACATTTCTAATTAACATTAATTGTTTGATATCCTTTGCCACCTTTCATTGCGGCAAAGAACAAAAGAATTTTTTAAAATTAATTAATTTTCGCATCGTTTGTGTAACTCGGAAATGGTATGGATACTTCAGGTATACAGAAATTCGGGCCGAAAAAATATATTGGGTATCTTGTCTATTACTATATTTCGTCGATGACCATAGGCCGTAGGGAAAACGTGATCAAAGCCCTTGAAGGCATGGCCACCGACGAGATATAAGAATTGACAAATTACCTTATGGACTTTCGTGGCCCAACATGACTGCCATACCGACTCAGAAATTCCACGCTGATTTGAACGTCCTCTGTTCATGAACAATGATCAGTTGAAGAACTATTATTTACTGAAGTAGTATTGGGGACAAAACTCATGCGATTGTGAAGATATGTGAATGCTTTGGGGGGAATCAGGAAAGCTACATATTTCTCGGTCAACGTTTTAGTAGAAAAATTGAATTACGGTCCCTGTTTTCGCGATACATTTCGGTTCGGCTCGAGTTGAGTCGAAGTCACATCGGGCCGATGAAATTGACAATGAGATGCGTGTGTCACGTCTAGCGTACTTTTTTAAAATAGCAGCATCTATTTTTTATGCCATAAATCAATTCGTTTTATTCGTCCCGAATAAGTTAAATTTTGAGGAAAGAGTTTCAGATATACCTATACAGGATCCCTCCAAATCTGACGCCCCGCGTTTAATGTTGGGGGGGGGGGGGGGGTGCTAGTGTGACTGTGAATAACTTTTTCCTTTACCAAAATGTTGGTTGAAGCTCCGTTTTTGAATTATTAATGAAAAACACTGGCCAATCAGAGCGCTCGAGCCCGTGGCTCTCAACCGCGCTCGGTCGTGGTCGTAAATGCATTGACACAGCGTGGGTATTGAGGGAAGCGTGCGGCAAATATTGCATCGTCTTAAATTAAGAATAATGTGGAATTATTCGTTATTCATGAATATCAAATAAACTAATAAGTAGTTTAACAACTGCGTTCGAAACTTTTATCCGTTATCCGAAAGGAATCAAGTATTTTATTACCTTTGTTTAACAGCACGTTTTCATGTAGATAAATTGTGTTGTGTAAGAAAAACGGTTTGCATAAATAATGTTAGCAAAAGCTAGTTAAACTCACAAATTCGTTCACGAATTAACCTGCTTCGATGGAAATGGGTCCTTGTGTCGATCCTGACCTTTCAAGGCAACCCTCAACAGCTGATGTTACGGCCGTATCGGTGCACGGTCAGCTTTCTTGCACGATCACTTTACTTAACGGTCACTTTCACTTTTTAGAACGTTTTATCCTTCCTACATGTGTCATGGCAGGGTGGTGAGTATTGGCTCGGTGACCTCCTTTGAACCTGGATACACGGCTCTGTGCGCCGGCGACTGTTGCATTGCACTGGTTGACGGTATACTACGGTCTGAAATAATGAAGAAAAGAGTAAAATGCGTGAATAAAGAACTTTAAACTTTGTGTAAAATAATAGTGACGCCCAACGTACCTTCAGGTGTCCCCGAAGGGACACTAAAACCGCAGTATACAAATGTGAAAAACATTTGGTAATATTCCTGGTTTGTACGATCCATGTTGCTCGTACGAATAGAACAATGTCCCTGCCAGCTTAAGCGTTTCCTAGGTCCTGGATGGATGTTCGTAAAGGAAGGGATATTGTTACAATAGAACGAAGAAGAAATGTGTATTGCTGGAAAGCTTATGGGGCTAGCAGTTTTGGAGTCAACCTCTACTCCGCTAAAAAATACCCACCCACTGAGAGCGGTCACATGGTTTTCGTCACTACGGGCCCCGATAGCGAACAAAGACCACACATACCAGAGAGTATTATATTACACGATTATCACCGTAACATACCGTTTTATAAACGGGAAAGTGTGACTATTTTGCAATGACACGATGTGCAATTATGCTCGAGCGCTCTGATTGGCCTGTGTTTTTCGTTAATCATTCAAAGACGAAGCTTCAATCAACATTTTGATAAAGGAAAAAGTGGCTCAGAGTTACCCTAGTTACCCCCCATTGAACGCGGGATGTCACATTCGGGGGGACCCTGCATAATGAACACATAATATTTAAAAGAATTAATTGATGTATACACATATATGCTATAAAAAAATGTACAGCAAGAGAAGAATAAATCCTAGAGGTTGTTCTATATATTTTCTGGGAAAGTTGAATGACAAGGGCTTTCAAAGCGTGACAGTGGCCACATGCCTCTATATTGGATATTTAAATTCAAATATAACATGTCCTGCCCGAGCTTCCGGTTCTTGCCGATGCGACGAGATATGTAGATCTGTAAAGTGCGGGGACGCGACATTTTGTTTTTTGTTCTATTCGGAAAGGACTTGTTTGACGCCGTATTATGTTTTCAAGCGTTGTGTGGCATTTCATAAAGTTATATATCTTTTAATATAATTGTGTGTTTCTCCGTAAATATTGTCATTATTACCCTAAGGCTCCATTAAGTATAGATCTATAAATATTAATAAAGTAGTGTTACTACATAAGGATTAAATAGATATTTTTGGATCTCACCCATTCTAAGACTCTACGATTGGAGGTCCGTGATAGGTAACTAAGAGGATTATGGTTTCCAGATGTGTTCAAATAGAAAGTTAAAGGCATTTAACGGAAAGTAGAAGACAAAAGATACTTTTTCGAAAGTACCTTCATAAATATAACAGTCTGTTCTACATCCTATGTAAAAATGATAGATAAATATTGAATGGTTTTTGGATATCTATTTTCTTATGAATTCTCTAATTTTCTAAATCACTCATATACCAACGACGAGCATATTACATACTGTAAATGTACATATATAATGCTTTATTTCGCCGCCTGCCTCTCGGCTTTGCGGCCACCCCTTGTCTACATCTCTATACTTCCATAAATCTCTTACTTACATACTAATACATACATACTAATCATACATACTAATACATACATACTAACTTACATGCTAATATAAATATCTATATATCTATTTCTTATTGTTCCTTTTAATTCTTATCTCTACTATTGCTTATTCTTTGGCTTTCTTGACTTCCTTCTACCTCCAAATCTATCCTCCTCTCTTTCCTTCTCCTCCCCAACTGCATCCCCCATTCTCTCCCTTTCCCTTCGTCTCCCAGTAGCTCCTTAATGCTTCCTGGCCATCTACTCATCTTCACGCACTCCCACGCCAGGTGTTCCAGCGTCTCCTTCTCCACCCCACACAGCTCGCTCCTCCTCCTGTCCTCCTCTTCCCAGTACCTGTTTGCCCGCTCTTCATTTCCGCATCTTAGTCTGGCCATCTCCTTCATGCCTTTATCCCTTTCTTTATCCTTCTTCATGTATCTTGGCCATCCCAACACCTTTACCTCCTCGTATCTTGGCGCAAACCTGGATCTCCTCACCCTTTCCCCTCTTTCTTGTTCCTGTACCTCTCTGTCTCTTGCCAACAGTTCCTTCCACGCCTCTTCCCTTCTTTCCGCCTCTCTCTCCATGTAGCCGCATCTTCTGAAGTATTCCTCCTTTTCTATTCCCCATCTTGTCCATTTTCCTTTTTCTTCATCCTTTCTTCTTTCTTCCCAGCATTCTCTAACCAGGATACTGACCTTCCCCTTCCTTATTTTGTCATCAAACTCTGTCGCCCTTTTTCCCAACCATACTCTCACCTTGTCCCTTTTCATTTCCTCCCTCACCAAGTACCCCGGGGTGTTTACTTTAAATGTATACTTATATATATTTTATGCATCAATGAATTCTTTAAAATATTTTGTCTTTATTATATAGGTATATCTAAAACTCTTTACTCGAAATTTAATTTCTGCGGGATGTTTAAAAGAATTGATTTATGGCATAAAAAATAAATGATCCAATTTTAAAAAAGGACGCTACTCGTGACACACGCATCTCATTGTCAATTTCATCGGCCCGATGTGACTTGAACTCAACTCGAGCCGAACCGAAGAGTGTCGCGCGACCAGGGACCCCAACACTACTTCAGTAAATAATAGGTCTTCAACTGATCACTTCATTTGTAAAGGTTCATTAGCAAAGGACGCTCAAATTACTGTGCAATTTCTAAGTCGGTATGGCAGTCACGTTGGGCCACGTAAGTCCATAACGTGATTTGTCTATTCTTATATCTCGTCGGTGACTATATGTTATCAGCACTATCCCATGATACCTTTACAGTTTCGTCGATATATAACATTAAAAAGTAAATATTATAATGCATTCGTTTCTAAAGGAACATGCAATCTTAACACACTAACCTTTTTTTTAATTTATTTATTTTTTAACCTGATGTGCTGTCAGCACATTGTGTGAGGGCTATTCGGTACATGTCGTCTAGCTCGACGCAGGCTATTTTCGGTGGTTTGAGTAACTCTTGAAAATACTGTGAAAAATCACTCGAATTGCTAATCTACTGTAGGAGTAAAAGACTGTGGGAAGGACAATGATGCGAATTCCACGATAAGTGTGAAAAAGACTCTTTATTAAAACGTTATGTCAGGATTTCTCTCAATGACCGATAGACCACCAATTTGCTAGTTATAACAGACTTTTATGTGTTATCGCACTGCATTTCAACTTAGATAATCACGTATGAAAAATAAGTTTTAGCAATTACATACACCTCTGTTTCAGGAAAAATTTTCGACGTCTAATACAGCATGGTGAATCAGAATTCAGCAATGCCTCTATTCTCAACAGCATGCAGCGTTTTATTCGAACCGTGAGCGAAATGGAAGAAACAGTTTTGGTTCCCAGTCGCCTCTTGGATTTAACAGTTGGCGACTCAGAAGATAATTTGGAAGGGGAACGCGGTTCTATTATTAAAACAACATTAGCTAATACAGATCTATATCAGCTTTTTAATACTATCAGTCAAATGAAAGTTGAGTTATTATGGTCAAAGGAGCATATGACCAATTTTCAAGAATTGCAGGAGAATTTTGTGCCATCGCAAAGATTCAGACGCGGTAGATGCTTGAGCAGTGCATCAATTCAGAGCGTACAAAGTATTTCTGCTTCTTCCGATTCAGAATCTGATGTGGTAATTGAAAATTATTCGCAATTCGATACCGAAGATGCCGCGAAAGCTACTGCTTTGTCTTTCAAAAGGCATTTACGCGAAGTGTACCGTAACATACTGAAAATGACGTACGCTGCAGAATATTTGACACAGAGATACCAAACTGGTGTTGACCGTAAAATATAGCCACTTTTTAAAGCAGTAGCAGAATATAATATAGAATGAACATTTCCCCATTGATACATTTCAATGAACACTTTTCGTTGCATCAAACTATTTATGTGTTATGTGAATTGTTAATATTTAATAAATGATCTGTAATCCTCTTTTGAACGGTAACTGTATATTGAAGTTTTAGAATGTTAAATGCAAATATAATCCCTGAATTGTTTCAATATTAGAAATTCAATACTCGTTATTACCTACTACAACCTGTCATTATTTATCCAACTATAGTAAATACAATAATATGCTTATTATATGAAGTTGCGGTGCTTAGGTTGATGAAGGACAAAGAATGTTAGAAGGGTTGCAAATAGGAGTGGTTATGCATTTTGTTCTAAACCTATTTGGGGTATTCACCAGCAAGATTACCTAGCCGCAGTCTCGGGTCTTAGGTGCAGAGATAATCAGGTCTGGTCACAGGATATGTTTGTTGAATAAGAATATTTTTGTGATTACTGTGGAGATTCTATGCAGCACCATTTCGGGATCCAGTGGTAACTGTAGGATGTGTTGACATAAAACAGTTAAGCACAACTGTGTCTATATCGGTAAGGAGCTTTTCCACGTGCTTACTTCCTCATTGTTCGTCAAATGACCTTTGCACGTGCACTTATATGAGTATCGCTAATACTTTTGTGCCATGTGTAGCGTTTCAGATTTCTTAACAAATGGAGGTATTAAGGGGCCCGACTCCTTTGAGGCCAACTCCGAATCGATCTAAACGCCATTGTAAACAAACGGACATTAGTGAAAACACAAAATTGGCGTTATTATACAGAATAATGAAGCGAAAGTGAGAAAGCATAGTTGCCAAATCACATCATTTGAGAGTTCTGTCGCACTGTTGCCGCATATATTACAATCCTGGCCATCAGCAAAATGAATCTGCTGGAGCCGAGATTTTGATTCCTGCCGGACATAGACATAGCTGCTGAACGGCTGGAAACTTTTTTGTAGGTTCGATCCCCCTCGGCTATATTTTGTTTACATTATTTTTTTTACATTCCTAACTATATGACAATGATCAATATTTGCTTACCAATATTTAAAAAACATTTGTTAAATATTTTAATTTAATATACGTAAATATGAAGTTAGAGCGCCTTTCGTGTTACCGTTTCAAACAGTATGATGTTTTACTACTACATATTTCACCTTTCTTTTGGACCACACAATTATTTCTTTTTGCAAATAATTATTGTTGCGAATGCAATTATGCCATCAGAAATAAAGGAAAATATTTATTTTTAGAGATTTTATGCGAGTACCGAATATGCATACAGGGTCTACCACTTAACGCGGAACCCGCGCTCGCGCGAACTTGTAAAATGGCAACGTCGCAATGAGTCGATACTGGCGCCATCTATGAACTGCTGGTGAAGGTATAAGGTCTTGTGGGGGCGGAAGGTTTGGCAAGATTGGTGACAGGTATGAGATACGTTTTGGGTTGTAAGAAAGGGCGGCCGAACGGTTCGGCGGGCGAACGGTTCGATGGATCGGCTCGAGCCGAAATTTTGATTCCTGCCGGACATAGCCATAGTTGCTGAACGGCTGGAAACTTCTTGGTAGGTTCGATCCCCGTCGGGTATAATTTTTTTAAAATGATTTTTTAATTCCTAACTATATGATAATGATCAATATTTGCTTCCCAATATTTTTAAAACATTTGTTAAATATTTCAATTTAATATATGTAAACCTGAACTTAGAGCGCTTTTCGTGCTACCGTTTCTCTTGCCATGTATCTTGCCAATTATGGTACTGTTTAATATTTTTAGTAATTTCTAAGTTGAATATTAAAGTAATATATTGCTTTATATTGCAACCCGTTTTTGTAACTTAACAACACAAATATGATTCAAATTGTATCGTGTTTAGTCTCATTTTAAGCATAAAAACGTCAACAATATCAAAATCAAATTTGCGGATCAAAATGAATAAGTATAAAAAAAGTTTCATCGTTGTATTAGTGTTGTCTCACAGATACAAAGGCATTTATGTAATCTTTTACTGTCGCCCGACCTTTCTTTTACTCGCTGGCCCTTTGACGGCGAACGGTTCGACTTTGCCTCGGCTCGGCTAAACTCGGGCGCGATCGGCAGACACCGAAGTCGGATAACATCTCGGTACTCGGGTCCGGCAATGAAATTCGGTTCGGGCTACAACATGGGCAAGTGTTTCCTCCGTGCGTTATGGGTAAATACGGGTAATACGACGTAAACAAACCCCACATGATTGAAGAGTCTACCGGTCACCCTCAGGTAGCGACTGATCTGGGGGTGACTTGGGTGCGGTCTCTGCCGATCGCGCCCGAGTTTAGCCGAGCCGAGGCAAAGTCGAACCGTCCGTCGTCAAAGGGCCAGCGAGTAAAAGAAAGGTCGGGCGACAGTAAAAGATTACATAAATGCCTTTGTATCTGTGAGACAACACTAATACAACGATGAAACTTTTTTTATACTTATTCATTTTGTTCTGCAAATTTGATTTTGATATTGTTGACGTTTTTATGCTTAAAATGAGACTAAACACGATACAATTTGAATCATATTTGTGTTGTTATGTTACAAAAACGGGTTGCAATATAAAGCAATATATTACTTTAATATTCAACTCAGAAATTAAAATTTAGAAATTACTAAAAATATTAAACAGTACCATAATTGGCAAGATACGTGGCAAGAGAAACGGTAGCACGAAAAGCGCTCTAAGTTCAGATTTACGTATATTAAATTGAAATATTTAACAAATGTTTTAAAAATATTGGGAAGCAAATATTGATCATTATCATATAGTTAGGAATTAAAAAAAAAATCATTTTAAAATAATTATAGCCGATGGGGATCGAACCTACCAAGAAGTTTCCAGCCGTTCAGCAACTATGGCTATGTTCGGCAGGAATCAAAATCTCGGCTCGAGCCGATTCATCGAACCGTTCGCCCGCCCTTTCTTACAACCCAAAACGTATCTCATACCTGTCACCAATCTTGCCAAACCTTCCGCCCCCACAAGACCTTATACCTTCACCAGCAGTTCATAGATGACGCCAGTATCGACTCATTGCGACGTTGCCATTTCACAAGTTCGCGCGAGCGCGGGTTCCGCGTTAAGTGGTAGACCCTGTATATTGATAATTTTTAAGGGCCCCGACACCACGCGCCATGCCCGAGAGCGTGCTCCCGGAAAAACTCACACAAACAACGGAAAGCATGCACGTATACGGCATGCGCGAGAGAGAGACCCGATTTCTAATTTTTCGACTGTTGTCTCGATAATTGCCTTAATGGAACTTTCGCGGATATAGCACACACGGGTAGACTCACCACAGCCCTAAAGGTACGTTTGAACGTCAATAAACACCATTCGTTGAGAAGAATAGTGTTTCTGAAACTGGCAAGCTTGAGACAGACTACGATGTAGACAACAAGATAGCTGCAGACATCTTGACACATTTCCCATTTAGCAAATAATGAACGATTTAATGGTTTATTCACTGATAACACGCAATCTCCTACTTCCTTGAACTAACACAAGATCACAAAAATTCGATTTTTCACAATTTATCACTTCAGGAAGGCGGAAAAAGTAAAATACGACTTGCACGTATCCGACGTAAGAATAGTTCAATGATTCTCCGTCGGTGGCGTTTATGGTACATTGTAGTGAATTTGACCAAGTTACCGTCAGGTTCGATAAGAATACAAATCAGTCGGTAAATGTAAGTTATAATTTCACACCACGAATGGCGATTCATACGTGAACACATGATGCGTGAACACAGACACCAGTATGGCATAGTTATCGGCACGTATCAAGATCTCTGTCACGCTGCACAGTGGTCCGAAACCGTAAAAACACGAACTAAATTCATAGCACTGTTATTTCCACATTATTCGTTATGAATAGAAAGATTTTAGGTACTTCTTGAGTTATAGAATATAATTACGATAAAAGATTCTCTTATTATAATTATTTTAACAATAATATTTGATAAAATGTTTGGTCGAAATGGTTCTGATATTTTCTGTGGTGTGTAGTTATCTCTCAGATAGCAGAAAATAAAATTAGTTGCAGCCGACATAACGACTCTTACAAAACTGATTTCATTAATTGAAATTTAATTTTCAAAGATTTCATTTAAGTGAAATTATATAGTTTGTTACGAGCCGGGCTGTGTGGCAGCACGAGAGGCCGGCGAGGGGTATATTACCCAGGAATATGGTTATCAATTTGTTAGTTAAGGTGCGCGGACGAACCTGGTGCGAGATCAGGTAGTCGCGGGAAATGTTAGTTGCCTCGTAACTCTAAATTATTATTTGATACAACTCGAGCGGTAAAGTTGTATCGGTGGGAATGTTGTTACCAATATACAAGGATTGCGGGGTAAAGATAGGTTTAACGAATCTACTCGATTTATAAGTGAACGTATAAAGTTATATTCTGAGTTTCAGTATAAATACAAATGTTACTGTCGCGATGAATTAATATAAAGTGTGTAAGTTACCTAAGTATTTGCACGGTGTTGACGCACTGGCGATGCGGGGACTGGGAGCCGCTATTGTATGCCGATAGAATATGCCGAAAGAACTTCAACCGAACAAGCGGATTCTAACGGGTTAATCTGTGATTCGAGAGGTGCGCTAAGCCCAATCTCACTGGATATAACTGATTCTATACAAGCGTGACACGACGTGACTCTACGCGTGACTATGTTACTCTGAACCCCAGAGGGTAGAAACCAAAGGGTTTATATAGTCCCAAAATGCGCGGGGATGCACTGGGACTTTCCATATAAGGAAATATAGGAGTCGTCGTCGGGTCACGCCCGTCTTAGGTCATGATGCAGCTGACCGTGCTTGTACTAAGGTCCCCTTTATTTGATTATATTAAACGGAAGGATTTTAGGGCGTTTTCCCTTCACAGATGCGAGCTCGAAAACGCGTTGAGAGCGACGTATGGAAAATATTCTTCATACGTAACATCTCCCCCCCCCCCCCAAGATGAAACATCGCGATTCGCGTGATGCTTTCGCAAAAAGAAGGAAAAATGCCCAAAATTCCACGTTAAAAGAAAGGTGTATGAAATTTGTCGGGTGTAGTGTGTGTGTGTGTGTACTTATCACTAACTAGTCGCAGATCCGCTGATCTAGTTGTCCTTTGGGACAACGAATCCCAACTCCAACCAATGGGCCTTAACGTTGAGCGGTGGCTGACCGGGCAAGCGGTCCAGAAACAGCTCGGCGGTAATTCCATCCAGTATTCGATTGGCGTCCATGATAAATCCCCTCCTTCTGTTCCCTACCATTTCTGCCACTTGGTCCGAATGCTGTTGTGGGCAGGTACATGGTTGAACTCCACGTAGTTGAACCCGCATGGCTTGCCACGGTAAGGCATGGAACATAGGGGGCAACGATCTGACTTTGGCTAAATGACATTCCATCGTCGTACCGTGGTCGCCGAGGAGAATGACACAGGTGGAACCCCTTATTTGTTTTACTTCCCCACAAAGCCACATCTCCTCGGGATTCTGCACGGCCACCAATCGTCCCGGGCCGATGCTGTCTTCTATTGGCAGGCACAGGTGCTGTCTGGCCGTCATAAAGGCGTTAAGCCTTTTATAAATGGTCCTGGCAGCATTATCATATTCTTCCTTGGCAATCCAAAAGGTTGTCAAACCCTCCACATGGACAACCCTGCAGCGCGCGGACGAACCTAGGTCGCACATCTCAATCGACCTCATTTTCGTTTCTTGATGTGTCCTTCTCCTGGTGTCCAATTTAAGATATTATCGTCCGTCACTTCCCGTAGGGCAAACCAATCCGGGATGCGCTTCACAGGTTGTCTCCAAATCGTCTGGGTTTTAACTGCACGAACTTTCGGCGTTGGTGTTGAACAGCCACGACCTTTTACAATCGGTCCTGCTGTAGTTGGTTTATAGGGGCCCGTGCCAATAACAGCTCCTACTCGCAATTGGATTTCCCAAGTTCCGTGGTATCCTGTTTGCGTGGCAATGGTCCTCGTTCCCTCTTCTGGTGTGGTCTGTGTTGTGATGCTTCTGGACATTGGTGCAACTTGTGCTGTGTTAAGGGTCCCGAGCCTCTGCTTTTATAGGACAAAACCCTTATTTCGCCCCCACCCTGCAATTATGGACGTTCTTGGAGGGGGTTTGCCGTACGAAATCTTCGTTCCGCTAAAAGATAGTGGCGCTTGGTTTCAGATCTTTTATTTCATTTGACGAATTTGATGCGCTTGGAATATTTATAGTTAATTCCTTACTCTCTTTGGGATGTTCTTTTCTTGAACAATTTTGAAATGTTTTATTTTTCCTGGCCAATAATATAGTTAACATGACCACTATTAGCATTACGATCCCAATAGAAGAGGAAGTTGCAATTTTTAAATTTTGGAAAGACGCTTGATGAGTTGCTAAAATTCTTGCACGATGTTCTATTTCGGTGAGTGATGAAGCCGCCGGAAGGTCGTCCCAACGTGCGGTGATTTGTTCATTCACTTCCAGTGCTTCAAAGTGACGTTCTACGATTTCTGGTACAATTATTGACAAGTTATAAGGTTCAGAGGGATAATATTCAACTTTTTGTGTTGTGCCAATAGTTCCTAATGATTTCAATTGTACTGAGTCTATTGTTGCTTGACATCCAGGTTCCAATTTGAAAATACCAATAGCAGAAATGTTCCGGGTTACTGGTTTTTCACTACCGCAATAGATCTGTGCCTTTTTTCCTTTTGGCATGAAGTAGAGCCAGGTAGCTGGTGCGCTTAACGTCTGCCAGTATGGTTTTACGAATTTGGTTACCTTAATTTCACAAGTGTCCCAATTTATTAAAGTAGGATTCAGTAATAAGGTAGATTCACACGTTGACTGTCGATCCGCTTGATACAACGGAAAGGTGGCTGGTCCCAAGAATTTATTGTGATGGAAACGGCAAGCTTTCAAATACTCTTCGGTCGGTGTAAAAAATTGTTGCTCATCGGAAGATACTGCAATAAACTGTATCTGCGGCTGGATGTATGAAATTACTTCTTTTGTACCAAGCTTGTGTATAGATGGGCAAGGGTATATTTTATACAAGCTGTAAGCTTTCTGTTCGAGAAGTGGTATGGTGAGTTCGAAGAGTATCCTCCCTTTCGTAAATATTACATTTAATGTTGTTACTTTTTCAATTTGTTCCGTAAGCAGTTCTTCTGGTGTTAAGGGAAATTCAAATGGCACTGTTTGTTTTATTTTTTGAGCAGATTTCAATAATTGTTCCGGTGAAAGTATAGTGGGGTGTAGAATTCCTTGTTTTGCTAATAGTATTGCGTCTATCAGCAACAGTAGATTTGTGCTGTACTCATCTAACCCTCTCTCAATTTCAAATACGGAATCCCTAATTATTGTTTCAAGAAGTAATCTATTTAAATTCCCTTTAGTCTCTTGCAGTGCATTGGAATACTTGGACATCATCCTGGTCATTTGGGACGTGGTTTTAGTTAAGTTCACTAATCTTGCGTGTGTGTTTGAGAATTCCCCTTTTATTACGTGTGTCTGATTTGCTATTAATTCTGTAATCTCACGTTGATCTGCATAAACTCTATTTAATTCTTGGTAATAAAAATCTGCGTCTTCTTGTGACAAGGTTCCAAATAATACTTTACTGAGAGTACCGATAAAACCGAAAGGTACGCTGCGTCTTGGAGACGGCGTGTCGAAATATGAAGTATCGCCTATTGCAGAACGAATTAAATTGCTATAGCGAACGGTGTTTTCTCCTTTCTTGATTAGACGAGGTCCCAGTTCCTTGCTAAGGCATTTGGTAAAATTATGTCGATTGCAAAGCTCGTTCATTTCCAGGATATGATGTTCCACATCAGGGGCATGCCTGATGTATCTGCTTACATCCAAAGATGTGACCAAACGCCATTGTGATTGAAAGGTCTTTATGTCAGTTAATTTTTCGTAAAAAAAAGTCCAGTGTTTTCTCTGATCGGCGTTGTAATTGGATCATCACTAAGGACGGCAAGTGGTAACAGGAACAAATACACGAAAATCATATTTGATTTTCAAGCTGAGGATGGAGAATAAGCGTGCTTTAATTTATCCTGATGTTTTGTAATTAGCTTATTATTTTTCTGTAATACTACGTTGTTCAGGTCCGTAACGTCTACTATCTCGTACGGTCCGATGTAATGTGAATCGAATTTATTAATACGTGGTTCCAAGAGTACGTAAACAGAATCGCCTGCGTTAAACGTTGCTGGTTTTGCACGAAGATCGTAATAACCTTTCGAACGGATTTTTGCTTTTTTCAAATTATCTGATGCTAAATTGCGGATATTTGTCATATGCGTTATCAAATCTATTAAATAATCTCCATACGATTGTAACTTTTCGCCGGTTGGAAAAGAACTTGGTTCTCGAGCTGGTTTTCCAAAAATTAGCTCATACGGAGTGAAATTTGTTGCTTCATGAACGGATGTATTGTAAGAGAACATTGCGAACGGTATTAATAGATGATCGGAGACTACTATACTGAAAGATTTGTACGTCCCATTATCTAACGTTACCACGTGTCCTTTTTCCGGTCGCCTTGCTAGAAGATCTTGTTTGTTTATTATTTCGGTATCCAGCAGTAGTTTCCCAACGGCGGTTTGTAAATTGCAGTCGGCAGATATGAAATGTACACAGTGTCCTTCTTCGGCTGTGAGAGTGTTTGAAGTGGTAGTAATCCTGTGTGTTTCTTTTGGTAAAGCTTCTGGCAAATCGTCCCCATCAGTTGAATCTTCAAAATCAGTAGTGAAGAATGGGTAAGGTCAAGCGTGTGGTCGAAGGCCTCACGTCGAGTTGACCTGCTGTCAGGTAGTTGTCCTGCACTTGCTCCGGTTATGGTCCCTGCAGGTAGCTGGGCAATTGCTGGTTGTAAAACTTCATCCGTAATTCGTGATGATGCTTGCGATGTACTAATTAAATCTTGATGAATATTTCTTGTATTTTCTATTACAGTATTTTCAAGCGGTTCCTCAAAGGATATTAAATCGTTGAAAATGGTCTGATCCTTGTCTAAAGGAAAAATCTGTGTAGAATTTGCTGCTGGTGAAAAACTGTTTATGGATTCCTGGCGCTCATCTGGCATTGTTACCTCATGAGATAAGCTGGGAAAAGATCGATTTTTATGTATAATGGGCGAATGTTGAACCTTTCCATATGCGGCCTGTTCTGTTTCATCCGAGCTGCTGCTGTCCCGGTACTTGGGTCGGTTTTCTCTATCTCGACGTAATTGCCGGACGCGGTGTCCAATTGAATCGGTATTAGCTTCTACTTTTGGTATCTGAATTTTGAATTCCGTATCCTTGCATTCCCGTGGAATAAGTGGTAAACAGACAGAAGTGGGGTTACGCGACAGAGCGTCTGCGTTTTTATTTGTCTTTCCAGATTTATGAACAACCTGGTACTCATACTCCAAAAGTCTGAGTTTCTACTTCATGAGTCTGGATGTCGGATCCTTAACAGAATGTAACCAAACAAGCGGCCTATGATCTGTGATGAGGGTGAATTTGGTTCCATAGATGTAAGGCCTAAAGTATCTTACGGCGTAAACCATAGCCAAACACTCCTTTTCCGTAGCTGAATAATTCCTCTCGGGTTTATTTAGACTACAAGACGCGTAGGCAATCGGCAGGTAATTTCCTATCTCTCCCTGACTGAGTACGGCCCCGATAGCATATTCGGATGCATCTGTTGTAACAATGAACGGTTTATCGAAATCCGGATACTGTAAAATGGGTTGTTGACACAATTCGCTGCGTAATTGTTTGAAACTTTGATCTTGTTCTTCTGTCCATTTGAACTTGATGCCTTTCCCTAATAAGTTAATTAGAGGCTTTGCTTTCGAAGTGAAATTAGGTACGAATCTTCGGTAATATCCTACAAGTCCTAAGAATTGTTGAATATTCCTCTGCGTAGTTGGTGTAGGAAAATCTTGAACGGCTTTTAATTTTCTAGGATCAGGTCTGACTCCATCTTTTGAAATAATATGTCCTAAATATGCAACTTCCTTCCGTAGGAATTCACATTTATTCGTTTGGAGGGTTAATCCATGTTCTTTAAGGCGATTTAATAATTTTTTAACTTTGATATTGTGTTCTTGAAGCGACGAGGCGTATACTACTATGTCGTCCAGGTAAACAAAAAGATCTGTCCCCTGAAGTCCAGTGAGTACTTGATCCATAAGACGTTGAAAAGTAGGTGGTGCGTTCTTTAATCCGAAAGGCATTCGATAAAATTCGTAATGTCCATTCGGGGTTGTAAATGCAGTTTTCGGCTTATCTTTCGGATCCATTTCTATCTGATGGAAACCACTTGCAAGATCGAAAACTGAAAAGTATTTAGCTCCTCCTAATCGATCTAATATTTCCGTGATTTGCGGTAATGGGTATTTGTCAGAAATTGTTTTTTCATTGAGTGCGCGAAAATCTATTACTAAGCGCCAGCGTTTATTACCCTGTGCGTCTGCCTTCTTTGGAACAATCCATAAAGGTGAATTGAATGGAGATTTAGAAGGACTGATTATACCTTCCGATAATAAAGCGTTAATTTGTTTTTTAATTTCGTTTTGATGTATAGGTGGATAACGATATTGTCTTGTATTAATTGGAATATCATTAGTTGTGTGTATTGAATGTTTAAAATCGCGAGCCTTCCCAAGTTTGTCTCCAGGAAGATAAAATCGATCAGGAAATTCCTTTACTAAATCTGTAACGAAGTCCTGTTCCTCTTTGTTTAAATGTTTTAAATTCAGAGTTTCCAAAATTCCATGTGTTCTATTTTCCTTAATCTTGAAGTTTGAGGGGTGTTCCACATCTGGGTAAGAATCTTCGTCCGATGTATTCAGAATATCATAGGGTTCCAATGTTTGAGGTCCTATCTCCACATCAAGCGCTTCGTCGCTGGTGTTTATTGCCATAACGTGGCACCTTCCAACGTTGTTTGTTACGACTGCTTCCCCAATGTAGAGTTGTTCGTGGGTCTTGATACGCGGTAAATATCCTTCTTTAATCTTCGGGTTTGCTATTGTTACTGTAATCTGTCGTGATGTCCTAGGTTCAATACAGTATTTGGTAACTGCCTGTTGTTCTTTAATTTGCTGGAGTAGATCTTGATAATTAGTAAAACGTAAAGGTCGAATCGGTTTATTCTTCAGTACTAAAGTTCCATGGTAATACGAAATCTCAGCTTCCTCTTGTTTTAAAAATGGGCTTCCTATGAGTCCATCTGCATCTATTGCAAGATTTCTCACCACATAGAAAAATGCTGGAGATCCATGAATATGCAAAATTGTAGTTCCCAGGGTGTGAATCGGCGTTGTAGTGAGTCCAGTTAACTCAATTTCTTCTCTTGAAATTATTTCTGCGTTTTTTCCGAGAACATCGATGACCACCAGGTTGACTGCTGCTCCACCGTCAATTAAGAATTCTCCCGTTCCTGATTCCAATTCCGGGACCTTGACCCTGATGCGTGGTGCAGGTGCTTCCTTGATGAGTCTTCTTTCTTCTCGTCGCTGAACCGGATCTTCCTTCGGCGATCTTCCTCGATTCCGCTCATCGTGTCGCCTGTACGATGAGCGCGATCGTAGTTTAAAGACTTCGTGGATTCAACGGATGAATCTCGCGAGTCCCGACGATTTCGCGGATTACGCGGATTTTTCCAACACGACTTTTCGTCATGTCCGTTTGTACCACAATGCCAGCAATATAAACTTGGCTTGCGGTTTCTATCAGAATTTTTTAAAATTGAAATTTGTTTGTCCCGATCATCTACGTACGATGAATCGGAGCGATTAGAGGGGGATCTCGAGTAGCTTCTTTGACGCAAGGTCCAGGCCGCCGCGCGTCCTTGCCTCTCTGGTTCCTCTTCATATCCAGATGTTCTGGTGTGTCGTTCCCTAACCCGATCATATCTAGTCGGTGAGTGAGGGTATGACACTTCACGTCCACGATCCCGAGAATCTTGAACGTAGCGGTCTTGACGAGACCACCTGGAGGGTGATTCGCTGGATGGCGATCGTCGCCGATTTCTTAATTTTTTGTCTATTAGTAGCACGGCGTCGTAAGCTTCTTCAAGTGTACCTAAGTCTTGAATTCGAGCCGACACTTTCCAGGAAATTCGATCCGGTAAACCATCGATGAAATTTTCCTTAACGTCCTTTTCCATTTGGGCGACATAATCTTCAGCGTGATCCAGATATTTTTCCCGGATAGCTCCGCGCGTACAATAAACAAGATGACTTGTTCTATCGATATATTGTTGAATACTTTCTCCGTCGCGAATACGTAATTTCGCGATTTCTACTTGGAAGTGCGACAAATCTCTACCAGGCGCGAATCTCTTTTTTAGATGTTTAATTAATGCCTTAACAGAATTGAATTTGTGTTCTAACGTGCATCTACGTGCAGGACCAATAAGTTTCGTTAAAACAATCGCAAGATACTCCGCTTCCGTACCCTCAGGAATCAAGGTTAACCCGTTTTCTACATTTTGTACGAAGTGCGTCAACGATGGCTTATATCCGTCAAAGGTCGGAATGGACGAGGTAATATTCTGTATACACGTCCGTTGCGTTAAGAGTGTCATTGAGTTAGCAATCGAAACTGTCAGGTTTAGCATCTCGTTAGCAGAGACGTTCGCTTGTGGATTTGCCATTTTAAGCAAAAATTAATAAATAAATGACTAAACTAGAGAAAACTAGTATATCGTCAATTGTTCACAAACGAGTAATAGAACGTATATAAAACCAAAATTTACGGCAATCCTAAAATTAGTAACTACCCCACCGCTGTCACCAGTTCTGTTACGAGCCGGGCTGTGTGGCAGCACGAGAGGCCGGCGAGGGGTATATTACCCAGGAATATGGTTATCAATTTGTTAGTTAAGGTGCGCGGACGAACCTGGTGCGAAATCAGGGAGCCGCTAGGATTATTGAGAGCGAGGACGAACCCGGTGCGAAACCGGGGAGCCTCTAGGAGGGGGAGCAAGCGCGGACGAACCCGATGCGAAATCGGGGAGCCGCAGGAGGGTGAAACGTCGTGGACGAACCCGATGCGAAATCGGGGAGCCACTAGGAAGAAGTTCGCAGACGAACCCGATGCGAAATCGGGGAGCTGCTAGGAGGTTGGTTTATTCACAGACGAACCTGGCGTTTGACCAGGGAGCTGTTCGGAGGTTGGTAGACTTACGGACGAACCCGATGCGAAATCGGGGAGCCGTAGGACACGGACGAACCTGGTGCGAAACCAGGGAGCCGTAGGAAGGGTTAGGTTTCGTGGACGAACCCGATGCGAAATCGGGGAGCCACTAGGTTGGAATATGTAGTTTGTTTGTTTGGATAAAGATGTGCGAACGAACCTGATGCGAGATCAGGTAGTCGCGGGAAATGTTAGTTGCCTCGTAACTCTAAATTATTATTTGATACAACTCGAGCGGTAAAGTTGTATCGGTGGGAACGTTGTTACCAATATACAAGGATTGCGGGGTAAAGATAGGTTTAACGAATCTACTCGATTTATAAGTGAACGTATAAAGTTATATTCTGAGTTTCAGTATAAATACAAATGTTACTGTCGCGATGAATTAATATAAACTGTGTAAGTTACCTAAGTATTTGCACGGTGTTGACGCACTGGCGATGCGAGGACTGGGAGCCGCTATTAGAATATGCCGAAAGAACTTCAACCGAACAAGCGGATTCTAACGGGTTAATCTGTGATTCGAGAGGTGCGCTAAGCCCAATCTCACTGGATATAACTGATTCTATACAAGCGTGACACGACGTGACTCTACGCGTGACTATGTTACTCGGAACCCCAGAGGGTAGAAACCAAAGGGTTTATATAGTCCCAAAATGCGCGGGGATGCACTGGGACTTTCCATATAAGGAAATATAGGAGTCGTCGTCGGGCCACGCCCGTCTTAGGTCATGATGCAGCTGACCGTGCTTGTACTAAGGTCCCCTTTATTTGTTTATATTAAACGGAAGGATTTTAGGACGTTTTCCCTTCACAGATGCGAGCTCGAAAACGCGTTGAGAGCGACGTATGGAAAATATTCTTCATACGTAACAAGTTAATCTGGAAATAATTCGACAATGGGATGTAGAATCTACACATCCAAATGCGCGTTTATGATGTTATTTAATGAAACGAACATGTTAGCAAAAGATTTAAAATAAAAAATATATATAAAATTATTTAAACACATCAAATTCAATAAAAAAAAATTGAAAAAAAGAAAAAAGTTTATGACTAGATTTACATTACCCTACATTTCATCTTCTGATGAGGTCACGTCACTTGACCGTCACCACATTGAAGTGGAAAAACGGCGTTCTGACTGCACATATATTGTTATAACTTTCGGAATTGCAAATAATTGCAAACAAATTTATGCTGCCTTCTTAAGTAGGTTCTAACAAATACTTCCATATAAATTTCATCGGATCCCCGAGTTTACCTCCCCCTTATAAACTACATTGAAGTGGAAAAACGGGGGAAAAATAGGGATTCGCGAAAAGGTATTTTTCAAAGGGTAAAAATACTGAGATACCTTTCATGTTACATGTACTTGTAGCTGGAAGAACACTCTTTAAAAATGTATAAACCGATTTGAGTCAGCTCCACTCTGTAAAAAAATACAGCACCGCAAAGTATAGCAAATTCAGGAAGAAATGGGATCCTTCCAAAGTGGACATATTTTCCCCCTCTTTGAAGGTGTCTCAGGCAATTACCAGTGCCCTGCGGCAATCCATTTTTTGCCAAAATGTAGTCTATACATATAAGAAACTATGCCTAAAATTTCATGCAATTCGGAGGAGGTCGAAAAATTGAATTTAGTTCGTGTTTTTACGGTTTCGGACCACTGTGCGCTGTTGTCACATCTGTTACAATTATAACATAAGCATCAGCAAAATGAATCGGCTCGAGAGGAGATGTTGATTCGAGCCGCTGCAAACTTTTTTGTAGGTTCAAGTCCCCTTGGGGTATATCTTTTTACATTCATTTTTTTTTCATTACTAAGTATATGACAATGATCAATATTAGTTTACAAATGTTTTAAAAATATTTGTTAAATACTTTAATTTAATATACGTAAATATGAAGTTGAAGCGTTTTTTTCTACCGTTTCCTTTCCATGTATCTTGCCAATTATGGAACTGTTTGATATTTCTAACATTTGGTGGTATGTTCCATTTATATTACCAATAAAACTGCAATGTTAATATATGTGTCAGTTTTGTATGGCTTGGGCGTGGATGTGATTAAACTAGTCAGGTGTGTAATTATATATATATTTATTACGGCACGATGCTTTTCGTGCGTACAGGCGCGAACGGAACCTACGACTATATTAGAAACAAAACAACGCTATGCACGAGCTTAGCTCGGCTTTGTGCACCACGAGGGCAGCACGCATCCAGATAGATCCATCTATTATTCTAACACCCTCTCTATCGACATGGATCTGGACCAAACGACGTTCAAATGCGTTATTCTAAGTTTAACATTTTCACTGCATTATTGTGTTTGATCTTTCGCAACGTTTTTGTAAAGATGTCTGCTAACATCGAGTCAGTATTCACGTAGACAATTTCTATTTCGCTTTTATCTAACAGTTCTCGCGTGAAATGGTACTTAATGTCTATATGTTTGTTTCTTTTGTGAAAGACCGTATTTTTCGCAAGTTCGGTTGCACTTTGATTGTCACAGTTCACTAGCACTGGGTTCTCTACGAGGCTATAAAATTGCATGTGGTTTAACAGTCTTTTTACGTATACAGGATCCGGCAGAGTCTCTGACCCCGCTTTTAATGGGGGGGTGGGGGGGTGGGTTACTGGGGGTGATTGTGAACAATTATTTCCTTTACCAAAATGTTGGTTGAAGCGTCGTTTTTGAGTTGTTAACGAAAAACCCTGGCCAATCAGAGCGCTCGGGAGCATGGCTCTCAACCACGCGCGGTCGCGGTCGTGAACGAACGCATTGCCACAGTTATGTTACCTCGTCTTAAATTAAGAATAATGTGGAATTATTCGTTATTCATGAATAACAAATAAACTAATAAGTGTTCGATACGTTTATTCGTTATCCGAAAGGAATAAAGTATTTTATTACGTATGAATTATTTTTTGTTTAACAGCACGTTTTCAGGTGGATAAATTGTGTTTTAAGAAAAACGATTTGAATAAGTAATGTTAGAAAAAGCTAGTTAAACTTACCAATTCGTCCATGTATTAACCTGCTCCGAGGGAAGTGGGTCCTTGACACTGGGTCATTGCGTCGATCCTGACCTTCGACAACAGCTGATGTTACAGCCGTGTCGGTACATGGTCAATTTTCTTGCACGGTCACTTCACTTAACGGTCACTTTCACTTTTTGGAACGATTTATCCTTTCTACGTTTAAAAAATTGTGGCTCCGAAAGGCACCCAATACAAACATTTGGTTGTACTCCTGGTTTGAACGATACATCTTGTTCGTACGAATAGTCGAATGACTCTGCCAGCTTAAGCGTTTTCTAGGTTTTACATAGATGGAGGGTGGCAGAGGGCGTGGAAACCCTGTCGGACCACCTTCACGTCATCATGGAGGTGGCCGGCACTGGCGGTCACGCCGCGGCAAGCCGGCCTGTGGGAGGGGCTGTTCCACCACCGCTGAGGTGGGTGCTGGGCCGCATCAACAAGGATGCCTTGGCGGCGGCACTCCACGGCGTCGCGTGGTCTGGCACATGTCCGTCTGGACCGGTTAGTGCGGAGGGGGAGGCCAAATGGTTCCGGGGTGCGATGAAGGCGGTGTGCGACGCCGCCATGCCCCGGGCCAACCCCCCCCCCCCGAAGGCGTGCCGTATACTGGTGGTCGCGAGAGATCGCGGATCTCAGGGCGGTCTGTATCCGCGCGCGGCGCCACTACACGAGGTCGTGCCGCCGGGGGCGCCGTGTGGTGTACAGAGAGGCGCGGGTGGCACTGCAGCGTTCCATCGCAGTGGCCAAGGTCCGCACCTGGCACGAGCTTCTTGGGACCCTGGACCGGGACCCGTGGGGGCGTCCGTACCTAATGGTCATGGGCAAAATGCGACAATGGGTCCCCCCACTGACGCAGACGATGGAGCCCCGGAGGCTGTGGGGCGTCCTGGACGCTCTGTTCCCTGCAGCTGGGGGTGGGGAGAATGTGTCCCGGTCGGCACTCGGAGTGGCGGACCCGACCGACTGGTCCGCCGGGCTGGGTGTCACGTTGGGAGAGCTCGCGTCAGCCGTCCGCAAAATGACGGCCCGCAGCACGGCGCCGGGTCCGGACGGAGTCCCGGGAAAGGTTCTCGCATGGGCGATGCCTTTCCTGGGAGATAGGCTGAGGCAGGCGTTCGACGCCTGCCTGCAGTCTGGGGAGTTCCCTTTCTCTTGGAAGAGGGGAAGGCTGGTCCTTCTGAAGAAGGAGGGCAGGCCTGCGGAGGAGCCGTCTGCGTACAGGTCTCGTCTGCTGGACGAGATCGGGAAGATGCTCGAGAGGATCATCGCGTGCCACGTTGCTGAGCATCTTTCCGAGGTGGGGCCCGATTTGGACGAGAGCCAGTTTGGCTTCCGCCGGCGACGATCGACCCTGGACGCCATGGCGCGCGTCCGGTCTCTGGCGGGGGAGGCCACGGCCCGGGGTGAGGTGGTGTTGGCGGTATCGTTAGGCACCGCTAATGCCTTTAACTCCTTACCCTGGGTGACGATAAGGGGAGCGCTAATTCACCATCGAGTGCCCCTCTACCTTAGAAGGATAATCGGGTCCTACCTGTCTGGCAGGTGTATAGAGTACCCGGGGAGGGACGGGGTCGAGGTCAGAAATGTGGATTGCGGGGTCCCGCAGGGGTCAGTCCTGGGACCGTTGCTGTGGGACCTAGCGTATGACTCCGTCCTCCGGGTTGCTCCCCCCCCTGGTGTCAGCGTCACCTGCTACGCGGACGACACGCTGGTGCTGGCATCGGGAATGGACTTCAGGAGGACCGCGCGCCTCGCCGAGCTGGGCGTGGTCTGCGTCGTCTCGGAAGTGGAGAAGCTCGGCCTGCGTGTGGTCCCCCATAAAACCGAGGCCATGTGGATGGTGGATCGGCTTCGGCGGGGGGAGCCGCCCGTGACCGGGCTTTGCATAGGTCAGACCTGCGTGGGGGTGAGTTTGCGCTACTTGGGACTAACCCTGGACACCCACTCGGAGCTTCGAGGCCCATTTCGGGCGCCTGGCTCCCCGACTGGAGGGGGTTGCGGTCGCGCTTGGCCGTATAGTCCCGAATCTCGGGGGCCCGGCGGCGAAGGTGCGTCGCCTGTACGCTGGAGTCGTGCGGTCCATCGCTCTGTATGGAGCGCCCGTGTGGAGTGGTGACCTGATGGCCAGTCGGCGCAGCCGTGAATTGCTGCGCCGCGTCGAGAGGAAGGTGGCCATCAGGGTCGCGCGGGCGTACCGCACGGTCTCCTATGAGGCGGCGATGATCCTGGCAGGGCTCCTGCCGCTCGACATCCAGGCAGGAGTAGCCGCAGCCGACTACACGTCAGCGAGGGCGAATGCTGGCGGCGACCCGCGAGATCGTGAGGAAAGATTAGGGGCTTCGAGGCTTCGGTCTCGCCGGCGCGCCGTAGCCGAATGGCGAGCCCGACTCGCCGTGTCGACTGGCGTTGGGCGGCGCGTCGTTGGGGCGATCTTGCCGAGCCTAGAGAAGTGGCTCCGCAGATCGTGGGGCAGGCTGACCTACCGGATGACACAGGTGCTCTCCGGGCATGGATGCTTCGGGGAGTACCTGGAGCGCATCCGGAGGGAAGAGACGGCGCAGTGCTGGCACTGTGTCGAGGGGGTGGACTCGGCGCAGCACACGCTGGAGGAGTGTCTAGCGTGGGCTGCCGAGCGCCGAGTCCTCAGGCGAGCCGTGGGTGCGGACCTCTCCCTGCCGGTGGTCGTCGCCAACATCTTGCACGACCGGACGGCTTGGAGCGCCCTGGCCTCCTTCTGTGAGGGCGTTATGTCGCAGAAGGAGGCGGCGGAGAGGGCCAGGGAGCGGGCGGACCCCGCTCGTGGTAGAGGTAGTGTCGGCAGGGGTGGGGGGCGCAGACGTCCGCTGCTCCCCGTGTCTGACTGGGCTCCCGGGGGGTTGGGTGGTGGGGACTCTGTGTCCCCACCAGGGGGACCACAGGCTGTCTGATAGGGGATCAGGCAGCCATTGCACGTGGCAAGGGAGGGGCTGCACTGCGTGGTGGCTGCGCAGTGCGGAAGTGGTTATATCTAGCTTAGAAAATTTTGGAGGAGGGTCCTTCTGACCCTCCTCGGGAGGAGCCTCCTGCAAAGTTTAAGGCACGGCGAGGGAGGGCACGGGGTTGTGTCCGTCAGGGTTCCACGTGTCCTCCTGGGTCGCCTAGGATGGCCACCGTGTGGGTTTTAGTCGGTAAGAATCCGACACTACCCCAGTCTCTTCCCCAAGAGGCCGGGGTGTCTCATGTAAGATTTCCCACACGATAAAAGAAAAAAAAAAGAAAAAAGTTTCTACATAGATGAACATTCGCTAAGGAAGGGATATTGTTATAATAGAATGCAGAAGAAATGTTTCTTACTGGAACGCTTAAGTGGCTAGCAGTTTTGGCGTCAACCTCCACTACACGAAAGAATACCCATGCGCTGTAGGGGGTCGCATGGTTTTCGTAACTACGAACTCCGATTGCGAAGAGAGACCACACACACCAGACAGTGTGGGATTACACTGTTCGAGAAATTTCATTAGAAGCGGAGTTCGTTTGTATTCAGCATTTCCATTTCTTTTTCCATCGTTTCCAGTCATAAGTTGGCATCATGGCGTTCCATTGCCCCATCGATGGTTGCTGGGTCACCTTGTTATAACATGTTCGCCTCTTCTGAGTCTCTAGTGGTGTAAATTTTCTTCGGTTGATCTACGTTTCCGGTCCTAAGATATTTTGGTCTGCCACGACCACGTTTGGCGATGTTATCAGTGTTTGACTCCTGTTCTGTTTCTTCCTCGTGCTGTTCATTGAAGTCTTCGTCCTCGTTCACTTCGTTTTCTTCTGTTTGTCCTTCAAGCAAATTTTCGAAGCCTTGACGATGCGTTAACATTGTGTCTTCCTCGATTTGCTCAAAGAACTTCACGTCTCTTGCTTTGATTATCTTCTTTGTGTTTGGACGCTTGTGTTTCAAGTCCACACGTATCAAGGTTCGCATTCGATAGAAACGCACGGTTTTCCACGGTGTCTACAATATATAGGTCATTTTTGTTTTTCACGGCTACCATCGCTGTTGTACCATTTTTTCGTTTCACAACTTCGTGGTTGTTATCTGTGGGAGCGCGAAGCGCCCAACGCCCGGGCACAGGACATTTTTGACCGCGCTACCTGAGCCACAGATGTTCTGCAGGCGAGCAGCGATGGCCTGCAGAACCGTGTCCCCTATTTGCTAGGTTTTAAGGATGCGAATGAGAGAGAGAGAGAGAGAGAGAGAGAGAGAGAGAGAGAGAGAGAGAGAGAGAGAGAGAGAGAGAGAGAGAGAGACGAGAGAGAGACGAGAATGACTGAGGACGAATGGATGTATGAATGGAAATACAGAGAGTAGATTGAGCAGCGGAATAGTGTGGATTGAGTAGCGAAAGAGTGTAGACTGAGCAGCGGGAGAGTGTGGATTGAGTAGCGAGACAGTGTAGATCGAGGAGTATAACAGCGTAGAGTAGTACAGCGTAGTATAGTGTGGAATAGTGTATCGTATTATTAATAAATATCTAGTATCAGCGTTGAATATATGACACTTACACCGGCTTAATTTCATTAAAACTTCCAATCCCACATATCAAATGTTACCGTAAAACCGTTTTTCGTGATTTGCGGAACCGATATTAAATTATTTTTCAGCTCGGGTACGAATAGCACGTTCGTTAGCTTTATTTTATTTGCGTTATTATTATCTAATCTTACATCTATTACGGCTTCGCCGACGCCGTGCAATTTTATCCATTGATCGGATGCTGTATACACGTTCGACAGTATGATCTCCTCGAGTACGCGGAATCTTTGTATCTCGTTCGACACGAGCTTAGCTCGGCCATGTGCACCACGAGGGCAGCACGCATCCAGATTCATCCATCCATTATTCTAACAAAAGTTAACAGATTAGGACTTATATAAAATACACAGTTTATAATTAACAACGAGTAACAGAAATTGTACCTTCGGACACAGTTTCACACGAACGCGAGCGCCCTCCCACTACGTGAATCCCGAACAACTGTTTTATTTAATTCCCGCGGAGTCAGTTTTTTTTTCCCAGAATATTATATTATATCTAGGTTTTATATGTAAGTAATAAATATTATACATATTTTTTAAAATTTCATTTGCAATCTATATCTGATATTGTTGAATTAATCGACCCTTCGTTTATCCACCCAGAGGGCTGATCCTATACACGCCGATTAAGAGCGAGTCTACTGTATACAACTGTTTGATGTCAAAGTTATAAAACTTTTCTCTGCTATATTTTTTATTCACAAATCACAATAACATACATTACACGATTGCGTTGATAGTTGAGTATAGATAGTGATATTAGTTACTAAAAATTTTAGTTAACGATTTCATTACTCTAGGTGTTGAACTCATTTGCATCAGTATAGCCATATACGTCATGATCGTACCAAAAAACTGAAAAATCAAATTAAATTGAATTGAGGATTACGCTTGGTTAGATATGTAGTACTTCACAAAGAATATACAGGGTGGTCTGTAACTAGTGGTAACATCGGGAAATGGGAGGTTGCTGGGATTCTGAACAATTTTTTTCTTTGCCAAAATGTTGGTTGAAGCTTCGTTTTTTAATTATTAACGGTAAAAACAATTGCCGGTGAGAGCGCCCAAGCGCATGGCTCTCAAGCGCGCTCGGTCATGGTCGTAAACCAACGCATTGGCACAGTGTGTTTCATCGTTTTAAATTAAGAATAATGTGGAATAATTCATTATTCATGAATAACAAACAAACTAATAAGTCGTTTAATAACTCGATACTTTTATTCGTTATCCGAAAGGAATAAAGTGTTGTAGCGACTCTTTGCCACTCGTAAGTGGATTCGGGAAACGGAATCGAGGCACGTCATTCTCACGCGCAGCAGAGCGGCCGTTAGGATTTGTTTACGTCTCGCGGCCCCGTTCTGTCGCGGAGAGATAAGTGGACGGTTGACTTGAGCTCAGCGACATTCGTTCTTAGCATGACCATCGCCCTCTTACTTCCGGGAAATATTAGGGAAATCCGGGGTGCATGGAAGTCGTCGCCAATGTAAGATTGGGAAATTAATAAAACGATGCTTAGGAGCTTAATGGTATTTCTATTTGCAGGAAGTGCATCAACAAGGATTAGGTACGTCTAAAACGATATGTAAGAGATTTGGGACTGCCTGTGCTCTACCTGGGCATATGGGTAATGTCAGCGCGGGCCCCGAAAGCACGCGTACCCAGTGGACACGATGGTCCACAGGACACACGTGACCAAGGCCCTTGAAGGCATGGCGCCGGGATTAACTCGGATAGGGCGTCTTTTAGCGATCACGATGCAGCGAAGGGCATTCTTGCATCGATTGTCGTTCGGAGAAGACCTGACTATAGTTTTTGCGGAATACAAAATAAATAATAGTTCGGGCTAAGCATCTAATATAGAACAGCGGTCTTTATTTACGAGATGTATAGTGAATGGATGTATAGTGTATGTTTTTACCAAATTTGGCTGCAGCCGACTGCATCTGAACAAATTATTTCATTTTTTCTAAAATAGTCGATGTGGAATACGCCCGCACTGATGCGAGCGCCCGCCCCGCTTTTACGAAGTGTACTACAGTGTGTAACATAATGATAGGTCCACTTGGATTTTTTGACGTAACTCTGGACCTAGTTAACCTATTCGGCTGTTCCTCAAGCACTTTTTGGTACGCCCGCGAGTCCATACGCGAATCGATGAACGCCAAAGTTGTCTTTCCAAATGCCGAAAAACCGGCTCATAACATTAGCGAACCGCCACCAAAATTTCGTTTTCGGATATAACGTGGTTCACTTCGCAAATCGTGTGAATAATGTGCAAGGCCGCCTGCAGAAAACGGAAATTTGGCGACAATGGAATTGTCAATTGGATTAAACCCACCGCCGCTCGACAGCGTCACCGCCATAAAACATCGAACTGCAAGTCAAATCATAAACCCCTAAGTACACCACCCCTTATTCCTGCTTACTTTGAACATTGCGGAAAATATAGAAGTCATATCTTTCTTAACTACCAAACAGTTCGCATCAACATTGTCAGAAAACTTCCTTTTTGTTAAAACATGGGCAGGAAGATTGGTTTATCCGACAATGAGCAAGGGAAAATTGTGGCTTATAAAGAGAGTGGATTAAGTAATCGCGAAATTTCCCGCCGGATTGGACGTGCTCACAATCTGATCAACCAATTTGTTAAGGGCCCCGACTCCAGGCGCCATGACGTGTGTGCGTGCACTTACACAAACAAACGAAAGCATGCACGTATACGCCATGCGCGACAGAGAGGCCCGATTTCAAATTTGACTATCCCTGTCTCCATAATTGCATTAATGAAACTTTCGCGGATATAACACACACGGGTAGACTTCACCACAGTCGGGGACTTACGTTTGAACGCCAATAAACACCATGCGTTCAGATGAATGGTATTTCTTGAACTGGCAAGCTAGAGACAGACACCGATGTAGGCAACAAGATGGCTGCAGGCATTTTGACACATTTCCCAATTAGCAAATATTGAACGATTTAATGGTTTATTCACTGATAACACGAAATCCCCTACTTCCTTGAACTAGCACAAGATCACAGAAATTCGATTTTTCACAATTTATCACTTCTGGAAGGCGGAAAAAGTAAAATACGATTTGCACGCATCCGACGTAAGAATAGTTCACTGATTCTCCGTCGGTGGCGTTTATGCTACATTGTAGTGAATTTGGCCAAGTTACCGTCAGGGTCGATAAAAATTCAAATCAGTCGGTAAATGTATGTTATAAATACACACCACCAACGGCGATTCATACGTGAATACGTGATGCGTGCACACAGACACCAGTAAGGCATAGTTGCCGGCACGTATCAAACCTCTGTCACACTGTTGTCACATCTGTTACAATTATAACATAAGCATCAGCAAAATGAATCGGCTAGAGCTGAGATGTTGATTCGAGCCGCTGCAAACTTTTTTGTAGGTTCGAGTCCCTTTGGGGTATATTTTTTTACATTCATTTTTTTTTTAATTACTAAGTATATGACAATGATCAATATTTGTTTACAAATGTTTTAAAAATATTTGTTAAATACTTTAATTTAATATACGTAAATATGATGTTGAAGCGCTCTTTTCTTCCGTTTTCTTCCCATGTATCTTGCCACTTATGGAACTGTTTGATATTTCTAACATTTGGACGCGAATACACGTCAATACAAAGTTCAAAATGTGTAACTCGAAAATTTCAATCATTTGGTGGTGTTTCAGTTATATTAGCAATAAAGCTGCTATGTTAATATATATGAAATATATTAACTATATTATACAACAATAATATAATTGTAATATAATTAAAATATATGTAAGATTATCGAAGGCGTTTGAATAGGTATTCAAATGGTTATGTCGGCGTGTATGTGTTAAAAAGTTGTTTTGTTTAGCTCTCGTGACCGTAGTCTGTACAGGAATACAATGTCACCATGGTCCTTTTCGATCATTTTATGCTTCGCTCTAATTGTAAGCAACAGAAAGCTATGATAGACAAAGATAGAGCTATGTACGTCAGATGTACCTATGACGTGACAGCAAGACGGGTATCGGTGTGACACCGCAACTATGACGCAGTGTGTGAGGGCCGTCATTTGTTTGTAAGATGAACCGCGTGGCCCGCGGCCCGCCAGTTGGCTGTGCCTGACCTATGTCAAGCAGCAATAAGAGCCCTTCTCTCATAAGTTCCAAAAATTATTTCCTTACACATATTAATATTGTTTTATCAATCTCGCTTTTTCAACTTGACCCTTGTATCTCCTCTTTCATTTGCACTATTCTCTTTTATGTTCGGCAAAAATCAAAATCTCAACTTGAATCGAATATATCGAAGATTTCCTAGAAAGCAAAACTGTAATTGGTATAACAATATCAACAATGTCTCCGTATTTTTCGTTTGTCATTCTACATAATGACCAAAGCCATGTGAAAAAGCGAATGATATGAATTAAAAATTATCAATATATGCATATTCGGTACTCGCATAAAATCTCTAAAAATAAATATTTTCTTTTATGATGGTATAATTTCATTCGCAACAATAATTATTTGTGTCATCTAAAAGAAAGGCGAAATAGTAGTAAAACATCACACGAGTTTTCCTGCACTTCGTCAAGACTGTTCAATCTAAGACGTCTGAAAATGCGCTTCATACATTTTATTTTAATGTTACAAATATTAAACAGTACCATAATTGGCAAGATACATGGCAAGGGAAACGGTAGCACGAAGAGCGCTCTAAGTTCATATTTACGTATATTAAATTAAAATATTTAACAAATGTTTTTAAAATATTGGTAAGCAAATACTGATCATTGTCATATAGATAGGTATTAAAAAAACATTAATGTAAAAAAAATGATAGCATAGGGGGATCGAACCTACAAAAAAGTTTCCAGCGGTTCAGCAGCTATATGTATATGTCTACATATGTATATCCGGCAGGAATCGAAATCTCGGCTCGAGCCGATGCATTTTGCTGATGGTCAGGATTGTAACAAATGTGGCAACAGCGCGCCAAAACACTCAAAGCATGTGATTTGACAACTATGGCCTCCCACTCTCCATTTATAATTTTGCCTAATGACGTTAGATGTCACACCATGAGTTTATAATTCTGTATAATGACTTTAGATGTCACCCCGTCAAATGCCGATGCAGAAGATTTTTATGTTTTCACTAACGCCCGTTCTGTCGAATGGCGCTTAGATCGATTCGGAGTTGGCCCCAAAGGAGTCGGGGCCCTTAAGAAAGGTGATCAATATGGATCAAAAGTGGTGCCGGGAAGGCCGCGACTTCTAAGTGAACGTGTGAAAATAGTGATACGCAAAGAAGCTGCAAATTCAACGAAGGGATCGCGACGATTACGCAGTGAAATTATACCGGACGTTTCGCATATGACTGTTTGGCGTACTCTACAAAAGTCGCCCAATCTTCTTTATAAAAGAATGAAACAGGCACCATCCATGACTAGGGAGCACTACCGGATTCGATCATGTTTTGCAGATGAACATCAGACATGGACGCACGAATGGAAATCGGTATGTAGACTTTGCGGAATAACATTATTTCTTTTTAATTCTTTAATTCTTTTCTAATTTAGGTCATCTTCTCGGATGAGAAGAAATTCAACTTGGATGGACCAAACGGCCTGGCACATTATTGGCACGATTTGCGAAGTGAACCACGTTATTTCCGAAAACGAAATTTTGGTGGCGGTTCGGTAATGTTATGGGTCGGTTTTTCGGCATTTGGAAAGACAACATTGGCGTTCATCGATTCGCGTATGGACTCGCGGGCGTACCAAAAAGTGCTTGAGGAACATCTTAAAAATCTGTTCAAACCAATTGAAAATCTTTGGGGCCAACTTGTACTTGACGTGTACGATAATTGTCGTCAATTTAATACTGTCACCGAATTAAAAACTGCGATATTGAGGGCCTGGAATCGCATTACACCGCAACAATTGCAAAATTTAGCACAATCAATGACGAAGAGAATGAATTTATTAATCAAAAGTCATGGGAAAGCAATAAATTATTGAAAACATTTATAGTTTTAAGTTATTACTTCTTATTATTAAATTTTATTAAGTATAATTAAGCATTACTTCATTAAAGTTTCGGTTTTCTGCAAGTGGACCTATCATTTTGTTACGGTCAAAAATTGACAAAAATCAAATAAATGTTTACTGTACAAAATTGACGCACTGCATTAATATGAAATATTTGCACACATACTGCATAGTGTCTTGGCTACATGCTGAATAAGTTTCAGCCGAATCGGTTAACTAGGTCCAGAGTTATGTCAAAAAATCCAAGTGGACCTATTATGTTACACACTGTACGTAGAAGTAAATCCATTCTTGCTTGCTTTGACTACATTCTTTTTATTTAATAGCAGCGACCCTGACATGAACCTGGAGAGTTCCGATTCTGGTTTATTATTATAATTATTATGCATAGAATATAAATTTATTTTATATTTTATTAATATTCTTAGCAATAACACTGTTCGACAAGTTTAAATTTTTTTTTGATTTTGTAACCTTCAATATGCGTTTCTTATAGACTTTAATGTACTGAATACGAATCTGCAATCCGTTTTTCTCCAGAACGTACCATTTTTTAAAAAAACAATTTGGAAAAAAATCGCAAATTTTCAACTTTGGAAGTGTTTTGTACTTTTGCGGTAATAATTATTCAGTTGCGCTTGGTGCCAAATGATTCTTTGAAGTTTCACGAATAAAATGGTATATGTTGTTATTAGACTATAAACATTTAAATGTGTTTAAATAATGATCAAAGTGACAGGGACACCGAATATACACCCATTTTGGCTGATATCTTTCAGTTTATTTCAAAAACTAAGGGTCCAGGAGAGAATCTAACTACGCCAAGCGATAGAGCAGACCTTTCTGCAAAGGAAAACATCAACGGAAGTTACAAAATCATTTTCGTTTTCAATATCAAAGCGAAAAAGTTTGGCAAAACACGTGGCGGCGACAGTGGTGCTCTATGACGGCGGCTCCCCGCTTATCGCTCAGCGTAGCGGAATCACTAAACGCGCAGTACTTCTGCTGAGTGTCACTGTTGCCGCCGCGGTTTTTATCAAACTATTTCGCTTGTATATTGAATACAAAAATGATTTTGTAACTTCCGTTGATGCTTTCCTTTGCAGAAGGGTCTGCTCTATCGCGTGGCATAGTTAGATTTATTCCTGGACCGTTAGTTTTAGAAATAAACTGAAAGATATCAGCCAAAATGGGTGTATTTTCGGTGTCCCTTAAACTTTGATCATTATTTAAACATATTTAAATGTTTATAGTTTAATAACAACATATACCATTTTATTCGTGAAACTTCAAAGAATCATTTGGCACAAAGCGCAACTGAATAACTATTACCGCAAAAGTACAAAACACTTCAAAGGTTGAAAATTTTCGGTTTTTTTTTAAATTGTTTTTTTCAAAAATGGGTTCAGCACATTAAAGTCTATAAGAAGCGCATATTGAAGGTTACAAAATCAGACTCGTGTTGAACAGTGTATTCATGCGAGGATTGAGCGTAGGCTTGTAGTTTCCGGTGATGCGCATTTTCCCGTTCTCTTTCATAACCACGTGCGTTGTAGAAGCCCATTCTGAGTAATCGACTTTAACATAATGGCCCAATGCGATTTTCTTGTCGATTTCCCTGGCGTATCTGTCTCGCAGAGCAAAAGGTATCTCGCGCGCTCGCGCAAAAACAGGTGTCGCTCCTGGTTTAAAGTGCACCTTTACCAGGGGTCCAGCGAGCTTGCCAGCGGTTTGGCTAAGAAGAGAGTCAAATCTTACCAATAACTGGTCCAGTCGAGCATCCTACTCCGGAGAGACGTTGTTCCTTCCTTCCGTTATGACCACTTGTTTGCGACCCTGAATTTGCTCTGCACACTTTGGCGATGTGTCCTTTCCTCTTGCATTTATGGCATTCAGCGTCTCGGTACGGGCACTGACTACGCATGTGTGGCGCTCCACATCCATTGCAGGCAAAGGGCTTGTTCCGATCGTCTCGCTCGCCCCTGGGCGGTGCACTGCGCGATACGCTACGCGATGATTGCGGCCGTTCTCGACGTCGCGAGAGCGACCTGCGGCGAAAGGGATTTTTACTTTGTTTTAATTGCAATGGCGATGACATCAGTGCATCTGCTGCCTCGTGTACAGCATGCTGACTGTTAGATTTCACTGTATCCGCTGTGTGGCGTGTCGCTTCAAGTGTGTGTGCGATTTCGTACGCAGCCGTGATGTGTCCGGCTTTTTTCCAATGATCTCATCGCACATGTCACGATCGTCGAGGCCATGTAGTAGCTGCTCAATGAACATTCTGTCCAAAAATTCTCCGTAGTCGCAATGCGCGGCGCCCTGTCTCAAACGCAGCGCGAAACCAGCAATACTCTCGCCCCTCTGTTGCTTTATCTGTCGGAATTTCACACTTTCAGCGTATTAGTTTTTTGCACTGTCGAAGTGAGCGATGAGTGTCATGCGTATCTCTGTGTACGTGAGCGCTTCGGGTTCACGTGTATTGACAAGAAATTTAAGCGCATTATTTAATTCGGCGCCCATGTACACACGTGCGTAATTGGCATGTTGCTCGTCAGAAATTTTGCTCAGTTGCAACGACCAGTCGAAGCGCTTGAGATACTCCTCAACGGTCATCCCCTCCGACAGACGGTATTCCTTGCAAGAAAATGGCGGCTTCGGCCGTGACGGCTGTGTCGTAGACTGTGCGTTGTCGTCGTCCGTCGGGGTCGTCGCCGCGGATACCCCCGCAATCGACGCTTTGAGAGCGTCTGTAAGCATGCTCGTCATCGCCTCGAGCAACTCGGGCGTTACTTCCCCCATTGTGGGTCTCTTGCACGTGGCGATTCTTGCACACTTTTTTTTTCACGCCTCACTGTCTCACCTCGAGAATTTCACTTTCCCGCGCACGCATTGAGGCTTGAGTTCGGCCTTTCTGACACCAATGTTATGTCTTGTTCTTTTCGAATCTATAAGTCATACAAAAGACAGTTCTCTATGAAGAATCTTTATTAATATCACATATCACAAAAGCACATGTCACGGGGTTGAGGCGCACACGAGAGTGAGTGTCCTCTACTCGCGCGAGAGATGGCGCCGTGCGAGTTCCCCAGATTAAGGCACGTCCTCAGTATGCAACAGAAGGGAAGAGACGGCGCAAGTCGCACCAATGCGGCGAGGAGGATGACACGGCGCAGAACAGACTGGAGGAGTGTCCAGCGTGGTCGCGGGAGCGCCGTGTCCTCAAGAACGTGGTGGGGTCCGACCTGGCGTTGGCACCGGTCGTCGGCGCTCTGCTAGATGACCGGGTAGCGTGGGACGCTTTTTCCTCCTTCTGCGTGTAGGTTAGGTTTGGGTTAGGTGACTGCGGAATGGGCGTGGCCTGCGTCGACTCGGGGGTGGAGAGGCTCGGTTTGCGCGTGGCCCCCCATAAGACCGAGGCCATGTGGATGGTTGGTCGGCTGCGGGGGGGGGGGGGGGGCCGCCCGCGACCGCGCTATGCATTGGTCAGTCCTGTGTGGGGGTGGGTCGTCAACTGCGATACCTGGGACTCACCCTGGACACCCACTGGAGCTTTGGAGCCCATTTCGAACGCCTGGCTCCCCGACTGGAAGGGGTTGCGGTCGCGCTTGGCCGTATACTCCCGAATCTTGGGGGCCCGGCGGGGGAGGTGCGTCGCCTCTACGCGGGGGTCGTGAGGTTCATCGCGCTGTACGGAGCGGTGACATGGTGGCCAGTCGGCGCAGCCGTGAAATGCTGCGTCGCGTTGAAAGGAGGGTGGCCATCAGGGTCGCGCGGGCGTATCGCGCGGTCTCGTACGAGGCGGCGATGACCCTGGCGGGGCTCATCCAGTTAGACATCCAGGCAGGAGTAGCCGCGGCCGACTATGCCTCCATGAGGGCGTCTGTTGGCGGCGACCCGTTGGAGCGCGGGGAGAGCTTGGGGGCTTCGCGGCTTCAGTCTCGGCGGCGCGCCGTCTCCGAGTGGAGGGCACGACTCGCCGGGTCGACAGGAGCGGGGCGGCGTGTCGTCGGGGCGGTCCTGCCGAGTCTGGAGAAGTGGGTCGGCAGAACGTGGGGCAGGCTGACGCACCGGATGACGCAGGTGCTCTCCGGGCATGGGTGCTTCGGGGAGTACCTGCAGCGCATCCGGAGAGAAGAGACGGCGCAGTGCTGGCACTGCGGCGAAGAGGCGGATACGGCGCAGCACACTCTGGAGGAGTGTCCGGCGTGGGCTGCCGAGCGCCGAGTCCTGAGGCGAGCGGTGGGTCCTGACCTCTCGCTGGCAGCGGTCGTCCCCAACATCCTGGACGACCGTGCGGCTTGGAGCGCCCTGGCCTCCTTTTGCGAGGACGTCATGACGCAGAAGGAGGAGGCGGAGAGGGCCAGAGAGCGGGCGGACCCCGCTCGCAGTAGAGGTGGAGTCGGAAGGAGGGGACGGAGGCGTCCTATGCCCCCGCCTGTATGATTGGGATCCTGGGGGGAGGGAATGTCGGGACCTTCTGTCCCGACTAGAGGACCACAGGTTGTCTGACCGGGGATCAGGCAGCCATTGCACGTGGCATAGGAGGGGCCGCATTGCGTGGTGGCCGCGCAATGCGGCAATGGGTATAAAGTTTTTTGAGCTGTATCGGAGGAGGGTCCTTCTCGGGAGGAGCCTCCTGCAAAGTTTGAGGCACGGCAAGGGAGGGCACGGGGTTGTGTCCATCAGAGTTCCACGGGTCCTCCTGAGTCGCCTAGGATAGCCACCGTGTGGGTTTTAGTCGGTAAGAATCCGACACTACCCCGGTCTCTCCCCAAAGGCCGGGGTGTCTCATGTAAGATTTCCCACACGATAAAAAAAGAAAAGGTGGCTGCGGAAAGGGAGCGGAAGAGGTCTCATCCCTCTCGCAAGAGGTGGCCGGTGGCGCGTTATTCGTAATCCGATATTCCTATCGGATTACGAATAAAAGTATCGACGACAATTATCACACAACTTACTAGTTTATTTGTTATTCATGAATAATGAGTAATTCCACATTATTTTTAATTTAAGCCGATGTAACATTTGCCACACGCTCCCTTCGATACCCTCTCTGTGCTAATGCATTCACGACCACGACCGAGCGTGGTCGAGAGCCACGAGCTTGAGCGCGCGCCCTACGGGCGCTCTGATTGCTCGGTGTTTTTCGTTAATAATAAAAAAATGAAGCTGCAAGCAACATTTTGGTAAAAGAAAAACTTTTTCACAATCTAACCAGCAAACCTCCATTTCCGGATGTTCAATTAGTTATGGGACACATTGCATGGTGTTCCTGTATGTAACAACGTGGTTAGAAAAGATTGTATAGTCTGTCAAGAAAAGTATAAGAAGTCCAGAAATATAGTAAAATTATGGAATGGGAACTGTCGATTGATTCCGCCGAATATTGTAACCATTACCCAAAGGACCCGTAATTTTGTTATTCATTACTGTAAGTATGTAGAACATTAAATTTTACATTCGTTCAACTTACCATTGTCGTAAGTCGATTATTGAGGCAAACAAAGCCACCAGCAGAAAAGTGCAACGGATGTAGAATGAGTTGCAATGAAAATTGCTGAATCTGTAATTATTGTTTTCATTAAAAATATGCATAAAGGAACTAAATGTATTGTAAATTAGTAGAAACGGACGCAAAGGTTTTCTTAAGTTTTCACTTCGCTAACATTCATAAAACCTTCAATGTAATTTTGCGCCCAAATAATAAAAAATATGCATGCACGTGTTACGAGCCGGGGGCAAAGGGGGCACGGCTGCGGAGCCGAGGATCGGTTATTTATGAATTTTGTTAGTTAACGGACGAACCGTCTGTTAGGCAAATGCCTGGACGAACCAGAGCGTATTTCAGAACTGGGAGCCACAGGAAGGTTAGAGTTCGTGGACGAACCAGAACTTATTTCAGAACTGGGAGCCACAGGATTGTTAATAAATGTAACCTCGTAACTTATAATAATTCGATAACCCAATCTCGCTGAGCTGTAGTAAGAACTTTAACAATTACGACGTAACGCGTAGCTAGATTATTCAATACTGAGCCATCGAGGGCAGATTTCGTGCCCTTTTTATATCCGAAAGCCGGACCAAAAATATGGTGGGGGTACAGAATTTCCCAAGGGAGTCCAAAGGGTCCCCCTGAAGGGTTACGTCATCGCGCCATCCCGGAAGGGGCAAACTCGACTGCATGCACACCCGATTGCCAAATAAGTGCATAATAGAAGTAACGAGGAAACAATACTTCCTACGTAACACACGCATGTGTTTAGCCCTTTCCACGATTTGAATGTAGGTGTGTCACGTACAGTGAACATCACTCAATTGACAGCTTTCAATTTTGGAAAAAATTGGTGCTTGAGTACTGTGTTGTATTTGAGGATTAAAGTGTATGTATTGTAAGGAAAATATACAGAATAAGGGAGCCCACTCCGACTGCAATGACCTTGAAATATGTTGTCAAGGTCATCATTTTGAACAACTTTTTCTTATGCATATAATAGGCGTGAATTGTTCAAAAAAATGAAATGTGTTTTTTAATATAAATTGCGCTAAGTACGGGTTGAAATGATATTTCCTGCGATCGTATGTACGTAGCAATATTTCCTCCAATATCTCTCCATAATCTTTTTTTATTTTGAGTTTGCACGCCGTATCTGGTGTTTTAATTAATTTCACTTTGGAGCACTGAAATTAACGCATAACTGTGGGCTACAGTAATCAGTTGTATTCATGGAATATAAAAGATATTAACTTCAGTGAGAATTTCAATATCGAACGTCAGTCAACGAATTCAGTAAAAAACGTGAGCAAGAAATATCTACAGGGTGTTCCGCAACTATGGGAACTCCGAGAAATGGGTGGTTGCTGAGATGATTCTGAACTACTTTTTCCTTGACCAAAATGTTGTTTGGCGCCTCGTTTTTGAGTTATTAACGAATAATACTGGCCAATCACAGCGCTCGAGCGCGTGGCTCTCAACCGCGCCCGGGCGTGGTCGTGAACCGACGCATTAGTACAGCACGCTTGGAACAGTTGACCGCATCGTGGGTATCGAGGGAAGCCTGCGGCAAATGTTACATCGTCTTAATTAAGAATAATGTGGAATTTTTCGTTATTCGTGAATAACAAATGAATAAAATAAACGCGCAGGAACAATAATTCGCGTCGAATCATCCCTAAATCTTACAGTGTAAAGTAAAAGTGGCCGTGCAATGAAATTAACCGTGAGTGAAGTGAATTCACCGATCGGGCCGTAACATCAACTGCTGAGGGTTAGCTAGAAAGGTCAGGATTGCACCATTGTCAACAATTCTTGGACGAATGGGTAAGTTTAACTAGCGTTTTCTAACCATAAACTCTCGAGTTCGAATTTCAAAAGACTATTTTTTACAGAATGTACGTTTATAGTTCATAAGTAAAGTACTCTGCACAATGTTAGATGGTATAGGCCAGAGTTTCTGAGCAACTGTATAACATAAGAAACTAACTATACGTGTAAAGAAATGGTATTTCTTATATTTAAATTTTACCGCGCCTCGCGCGTGGTAGAGCGTAGAGTGTTTGTAGAGTGTCTGAAGTGTAAGAAAAGAAGTGAGATTGAATAAACTCTAAATGTCGTTTCTTTATTTACTAAGAAACAATTCCTAGTTTATTTGAAAATCCTTTGTATTAGATAATTGTCTTATATACGCATGCAAATAAGTGAAATTCGAACGTCTATTGGCGAATTCCTACATATCCAACTTCATTTCTGATTATATGCATTTTGATCTGATTTGATAAACACCTACGAAAGGATGACACTCACAAATAGTGAAAGAATCTTATGAATGTGGGATCGGGCGCCTCAAGAAAATGTTGTTTGCTAGGTTAGAGAGTTTTTTATCAGAAAAAACCTAAAGCAGTTATTTAACAAACATTATATATGTAGGAACTTTAGAAAATTGAAGGGGAGTCATCGGAAATCGAACCCGAGACTTTCTGGTGGTAGGCACTGATCAGTCCATCTACGCCACGGCCCCTTCTTAGGCAACGTGGTTCTTCTGTTCCTCTTATGTTCTTTTGATGGAGGCGCCCGATCCCACATATATAAACTTGTGTTGGATGTTGAATGGAATGTGTAGGAGACTGTTCCGTCCTAAGACGGAAGTGTTTATGTCAGTCTGGTTTTCCAAACGTTCAACGATCCAGGTGATTGAACACCCCTGTCGAACGAGCGGAGACTTGTTTGCGGCTACTTTCGTCTCCGACAAGGTCATGGGTTTTTCCAAATTCAGCGAGAAACTCATGCAAGTCGGAACCTCCGCCAAGGACCGCTCATCAGCGCCCCCTATTTTGCCAGTGAGGGTACGAACGTACTTTCTTCAACTGACCACAGGGGCGGCTGGCCGTGACCAGCCAATTAGAGCACCTTGATCAACTGCCAATGAATCGCCAATCAACCGGGTTCCGAGATTTCTTGGAAGGCAAGGACGAGACTATTTGCTACGCGCCTTTAATTAGCCACGTAGCGTAACGTCTTCGTCGTCGCGTAAGCGTAACCGGATTTGTGACCTGGAAGATTTGAATGAATCGCGGTGTAGCGGTACTGGTGTATTAGAAGTTTAAACGCCTGCATTTCATTAATTATCATGCTGTACACCCTGCTTTGTTGTTCAAAAATTGTTCAGAATACTGATTTGTACAACATGTTCAAAAATCATTGAAATCGATGAGGTAGTACCACTTCCGTAGATTTATAGTACGTCCAGAGCTAAATGAAAAAAGTGGAGGGGGATCGGCCGATTGATGCCGCCGATCGGCAGGGCCGTAAGCGCCCTGCCATTGTTTGGTTCGAAGCAATAAGATGAGAATAAGCAATAAGCTTATGAATTAATTTTTAATTACACTAGTATAGCTATACATTTTATTTAACATTTGAAGTATTTGATAGAATTTTAATTCTTCGCGCAGTATTATCCTTGGTTTGTATGTACTCTCGGCTGCCTCGGCCATCGTTCTATCCTTGTTTTTTCCTTTGCAACCTAGCGACAAAACCAAAAGCGAGCCGTGCTACTGGCACTGACACTGTCTCAAACCGTTTACACATTGATCAGCAGTATATCATATACTGTATATGTGCACCCATTTCAAATTGGCATGACACAGCCCTGCTCGATTCGACGAGCGGTCGAGCTTTGTAGTTTGTTTAGAGGGGTGGGGAATCCCCCACCACTTTTTTCATTTACCTCTGGACTTACTGTACCTATGTTTTATGTAAAATAGTCAAAAAAATGTAAAAGGATAATAATAAGAGCAATAATTTCAAATAATTGCTGTAACTACCACATTGGCAGTCAATACTGCCTAAAATGCATCTAACCTACCCCAGGACTCGGAATTAAGTGAACTTTCGGGCCGATTTTCAGAGACAACGCCCCCTTTCCCCCGCCGCACGTCTTGGCCCCCGCGATCGCCAAGCGCCAAGAAGCTCCTCAGGCGCGTATCATATGAACCGCGCGGGTCGCATTAGGGCGACACTCGCATCAATAGGATTCCACATCCTCCATGGACCGCGCGGTTCACATGCTACGCGCCTGAGGAGCTTCGAGCCGCTGGGCGATTGCGGGGTCCAAGACGTGCGGTGGGGGGAAGGGGGCGTTGCCTCTGAAAATCGGCCCGAAAGTTCACTTAATTCCGAGCCCTGACCTACCCTACAATCGTACGAAAATGCATACATTGACTGCATCACACTTTTACTGTAGCACATGTAACAAGCCAACGCTTCAGTTTTGCTATGATTCTACGTTGGCAGTCGTCCTGAGGAGGCGCCATCTCGTCACTACTACTTAAGAGGGCCGACTCTTTTGGGGCCAACTCTGAATCGATCTAACAAGGGGAGGCCGAGGATGACGGGAAACGGATTTTGCTGAAACTTGCAGTATTTGAAGATGTCGTATCCAAAGTTAATTTGGCAAAGCAGCAGTGCGCACTATTCAAGATTTTCCGAGAAAATTGCGTTTAAAAATCGCTGTACTCAGTTATAAGGAGTTCGTGTTACGTATTTAACAAGAAGGTGAGTAGCCGAGGGCACAGCGAGAATTACTGTTAACAGGAGGTTGCTGGTTCGATTCCTCACTACCGATACTTTTTTTTTTCCTAAAATGTAAGAAATGTGCGCCAATGAACAGTTACTTTTATTTTTTAAATAGAAAAAGCAGGTTATTTGTTTGTGGCATCGTTGGGTTTTATGGCATCGTGGGCTTTTCCGCATGATCTATACCTGGAATAACCGAGTCTACCTGGATAGAACAAGCACATTTGCCTGTCGTTTTTACCTAAAAAATTGAATAAGAGGGGGGGTACTAGCATGATGGTAAGAGTAACAATTGAAGGAACGGTACCTCGTACTCGCAATTCGACACTAGCTATCGTAGCATTGTTTCCAAGAGAAATTCTTGTTTCGTATGCTTTTACGATGCATATCATCCTGGCTCGTGTCATACTGGTACGTAATTAATAAAGCAAATATAACATTCTGCATTATTTCATACATTTTAGGAAAAAAAAAGTATCGGTAGCGATGAATCGAACCAGCAACCTCCTGTTACCAGTAATTGTCGCGGTGCTCTCGGTTACTCACCTTCTTGTAGAATAGTTAACACGAACAGGAGTTATAAGGATATAACCGAGTACAGCGATTTTCAAATGCTATTTTCTCGGAAAATCTTGAATAGTGCGCGCTATTACTTTGCCAAATTAACTTTGGATACGACATCTTCAAATACTGCAAGTTTCAGCAAAATCCGTTTCCCGTCATCCCCGGCCTCCCCTTGTAAGCGCCATTCGACAGAACGGGCGTTAGTGAAAACAGAAAATCGGCAGGTTCGACATTTTACGGGGTGACATCTAAACTCATTATACAGAATTATAAACTCACGATGTGACATCTAACATCATTAGGCAGAATTATAAACGGAGAGTGGGAGGCCATAGTTGCCAAATCACATCATTTGAGAGTTGTGTCGCACTATTGCCACATCTGTTACAATCCTGGCCATCAGCAAAATGAATCGGCTCGAGGCGAGATTTTGATTGCTGCCGGACATAAACATACATAGCTGCTGAACCGCTGGAAACTTTTTTGTAGGTTCGATCCCCCTTGGCTATAATTTTTTTACATTATTTTTTTTTAATTCCAAACTATATGACAATGATCAATATTTGCTTACAAATACTTTAAAAACATTTGTTAAATATTTTAATTTAATATATCTAAATCTGAACTTATAGCGCTTTCTGCGCTACCGTTTCTTTTGCCATGTATCTTGCCAATTACGGTACCGTTTAATATTTCTAACATTAAAGTATAATGTATGAAGCGCATTTTCAGACGTCTTAGATTGAACAGTCGAAGATAAAGTGCAGGAAAACTCGTGTGATGTTTTACTACTATTTCGCCTATTTCGCTAATTACTACTATTTAATTCATTTCATTCGCGTTTTCCCATTGCTTTGGTCATTGTGTAGAATGACAAACGAAAAATACGGAGACATTGTTGATATTGTCATACCTATTACAGTTTTGCTTTCCAGGAAAACTTTGATAGATTCGACTCAAGTTGAGATTTTGATTTTTGCCGACCATAAAAGAGAATAGTGCATATGAAAGAGGAAAGTCAAGAGTCAACTTAAAAAAACAGCTTGATAAAACAATATTAATATGTGTAAGAAAATAATTTGTGGAACTTATGAGAGAAGGGCTCTTATTGCTGCTTGGCATAGGTCAGGCACAGCCAACTGGCGGGCCGCGGGCCACGCGCTTCATCTTACAGACAAATGACGCCCCTCACACCCTGCGTCTTAGTTTGCGGTGTCACATCGATTGTATTCTTGTACAGACTACGGTCGCGAGTGCTAAACAAAGCAACTTTTTAACACATACACGCTCACATAATCATTTGAATACCTATTCAAGCACCTTCGATAATCTTACATATATTTTAATTATATTACAATTATATTATTGTTGTATAATATAGTTAATATATTTCATATATATTAACATAGCAGCTTTATTGGTAATATAAATGAAACATACCACCAAATGATTGAAATTTTGAGTTACACATTTTGAGCTTTGGATTGACGTGTATACACGTCCAAATGTTAGAAATATCAAACAGTTCCATAATTGGCAAGATACATGGGAAGAAAACGGTTGAAAAAAGCGCTTCAACTTCATATTAACGTATATTACATTAAAGTATTTAACAAATATTTTTAAAACATTTGTAAACAAATATTGATCATTGTCATATACTTAGTAATTAAAAAAAAAATGAATGTAAAAAAATATACCCCAAAGAGACTCGAACCTACAAAAAAGTTTGCAGCGGCTCGAATCAACATCTCGGCTCGAGCCGATTCATTTTACCGATGCTTATGTTATAATTGTAACAGATGTGACAGCAGCGTGATAGAGGTCTTGATATGTGCCGGCAACTATGCCTTACTGGTGTCTGTGTGCACGCATCACGTATTCACGTATGAATCGCTGTTGTGGTGTGAAATTATAACTTACCTTTACCGACTGATTTGTATTTTTATCGACCCTGACGGTAACTTGGCCAAATTCACTACAATGTACCATAAACGCCACCGAAGCGCATTTTCAGACGTCTAAAGGTGGGTACAGACGAGCGCTCTGCGCCTGCAACGCGGCAGATATCTAGCGATGGGCCCCGCGTATGGACGAACCGTGAATTTGAACGCGCACTCGCCATCAGTTCAGTGTTTGTCGCTGAATATGGGCGATGCTGCAGCTCTGATTATTGCTAGTAGCGCAGTGGTAATTGCAGCTTATAATGAGTTACCATTATAACCTTTTTTCGGCCTATAAATGAATTTTAACAGACAAGAGGCATCAATTTACAATCGACAATATAGAAGAAACTATTATTGTCCGCAGTCCCCGATTCGCTTTTCGTAATTGTACCGTCGTAATGATTTTTAAATATGATGTAGAAAATATGATGTACAGTAAGTCCAGAGCTAAATGAAAAAAGTGGTGGGGGATTCCCCAGCCCACTAAACAAACTACAAAGCTCGACCGCTCGTCCAATCGAGCAGGGCTGTGCCATGCCAATTTGAAATGGGTGCACATATACAGAGTATATGATATACTGCTGATCAATGTGTAAACGGTTTGAGACAGTGTCCGTGCCAGTAGCACGGCTCGCGGCTCGCCTTTGTCGGTGTCGCTAGGTTGTAAAGCAAAAACAAGGATAGAACGATGGCCGAGGCAGCCGAGAAATTTAAATGCCACCGTGTCGGTGTGATTACACAAATGCAAAACGACACTATAATAAAAACGACAGCATAACTTTTTTATTTTTGGTTTTTTCGACTTCCAATTTTTTTAAAGATATTGTTGAAATTCTTCCGATTAAAATGAGACCAAACATGATATATTTACAAATACAAATACAAGTACAGATATACAAATACAGATGCTTGTTTTCTTTTTTTTATTAATTAGAATAGTATAATAGGTGACAAGCATCCTTACTTGCCACGAAGTAGAAAATGTGAGTCTAAATAGAACAAATAGTAACGGAAATAAAATTGTATATAGAAGTCTCTACTATTCTGGCTTGTGGTTTTAAACGGAATGAGCAGAACATTGTCTCTATATTTGGAACATTAGAGTTTGTTAAAAAGGTGTAACTCCACAAGCGTTATATCGAAAGTGGTTCCTATACTACAAACCAAGGATAATGCCGCGCTAAGAATTGAAATTCCATCAAATACTTAAAATATTAAATAAAATGTATAGCTATACTAGTAGTAACTGAACTACTAGTGTAATTAAAAATTAATTCATAAGCTTCTCATCTTATTGCTTAGAACCAAACATCGGCAGGGCGCTTACGGCCCTGCCGATCGGCGGCATCAATCGGCTGCTCTCCCTCCACTTTTTTCATTTAGCTCTGGACGTACTATACTATAGTAGGAAGTTTATCCCCTCTCCTGGGGGGTATACCCCTATCAGGGCTCGGGTATATCGGTGAGCTAATACTAATTTCATCGTTGCATTAGTGTTGTTTCACATATACGCTGGAGTTTGTTTTTCCGAATGCCGCGCCACGATCCATTTCCAGTCGGTTTTTTGGCGCGGCAGCAAAGAGATTCCTGGTACAGATACAGCGTCGAACGTAAAAAAGGACAGCGAGTAAGTTTACGCATTAAACAAGTATACAAGGCGATTTGTATACTTTGTAACCTTTTCGCTACGGCGGACCGGCTCGTAGTAGCGCTGCCTCGGTACGGGCCAATCCCAAGGAAGGCGCACTGAAATTTGACTGCCGATAGAACGTATCTTTTAACGTTGTTACGTGTCCGCGACGACTCACTGTTGTTGTTATTGAAAGTCGAAGTATGACAAACAGGAGTGAGTAAGGGCACGGACCGACCGTATGACCCAGGGACGAGTCATACCGCTTCTCCCTCGACCAAGCCCGAGGATCCAAGGGTCGCGAGGCCGACGCGACCGAAGCCCACGAAAACAAGGGCCAGAGATATAAGAAAGGAGGTAGCTAGGAGGGCAAGTCAATCTATCTACGAACTGCCACGCTGGTAGTTACAAGTCATCATAGTCCGTAATTCTATCCTGTAAAGTACAATCCGAGGATTGTACTCGTGCGTCGATTTAAAGTGCTGTATTAACCACAAAATATCGTGAGTGGGAATTAAAGTGAAGATAACCAACATCAGTCTTTTCAATTAATCAACCCACCACGTAACAACGTCTAGTGACGCGAGGTAAATTTTATACTGCTGTTCATTTTGCCAATCTAGAATGTCGTAGCATAAAACAATAATAATAATAATAATAATAATAATTTTTTAGACTAGAATGTTCGTAATTACGTCTAGTTTTAAACAAACAAACAAAATTTGCTGGGACTCGAGGGGCATTAGTTAGAAATAAAAATATTAATAATTGTGTAAGAAAATCCGAGGGTTCGGAGCGCCTAGCATGCCCATCTGGGAAATGTCACCGAGAGGCCGATATGCGAGCGGGAACGGTACACATTTGGGGGTGCCGTAAAGCAGGCCCTTGAAGGTACTACGTCGTGGGTCCGACGAGCCCGCCCTTGGGGCGCCCACGATGCAGCGTCGGGGCATTCTATGGAAACCCAGCGTCGGGAGCGTACGGATAGCGATCCGTGGAATATTGTATTAGCATCGTGTATTTGGAATAAATACGAGTATTGTCAGTATAGACTCATTTTACCCGAAAAGTAGTCTTACAATTGGTTTTCACCTTTATATTTTGTTTTAATTTTTTAATTTAAAGTAAAGTGCTTATCGCGTTATTATCTATATTGCGTATTATCTATATGATAAAAGTTTAAAAAATAATAATAATAATAGACAATAATAGTTTCTTCTATATTGTCGATTGTAAATTGATGCCTCTTGTCTGTTAAAATTCATTTATAGGCCGAAAAAAGGTTATAATGGTAACTCATTATAAGCTGCAATTACCACTGCGCTACTAGCAATAATCAGAGCTGCAGCATCGCCCATATTCAGCGACAAACACTGAACTGATGGCGAGTGCGCGTTCAAATTCACGGTTCGTCCATACGCGGGGCCCATCGCTAGATATCTGCCGCTTTGCAGGCGCAGAGCGCTCGTCTGTACCCACCTTTAGATTGAACAGTCTTGACGAAGTGCAGGAAAACTCGTGTGATGTTTTACTACTATTTCGCCTTTCTTTTAGATGACACAATCATATCTTTTTTACAAATAATTATTGTTGCGAATGAAATTATACCATCATAAAAGAAAATATTTATTTTTAGAGATTTTATGCGAGTACCGAATATGCATATATTGATAATTTTTAATTCATATCATTCGCTTTTTCACATGGCTTTGGTCATTATGTAGAATGACAAACGAAAAATACGGAGACATTGTTGATATTGTTATACCAATTACAGTTTTGCTTTCTAGGAAATCTTCGATATATTCGATTCAAGTTGAGATTTTGATTTTTGTCGAACATAAAAGAGAATAGTGCAAATGAAAGAGGAGATACAAGGGTCAAGTTGAAAAAGCGAGATTGATAAAACAATATTAACCCTTTGCACTCGAAGCCTTTTTCGCTTGGGCGAACCAGCAACTCGAGAGGATTTCGGCCAACGATTTTACAATTTCAGTAATGTCTCGACTAGTGTGCAAAATTGTCTACGATTTGTGTTCATTTCTATCCCCACTACTTGGGGTCGTCCCCCCTGAGTGAGTTCGGGTCCCCTTTGATGTTGTGGCAGCCGAGGCTCGAGGCAGCGTTCCAGGAAAGAGGCAAGTTTAAATACCCGTGTACGTGAGACAATACTAACGCGATCAAAATTTAAGAATAAAACTTCTGCATTTTTGGTCCGTTTTAAATGAAATTTTACCAACATGTTCGTTACAATCTCCTGATTAAAATGACACCAAACACGATATGGGTTGGACAATTTTTATTGGACATTTATACACAAACAAACGTATACAAATAATAAAATTTCACCAATTTATTTATTTTCATAGCCAAAACAACAAAATTTGATAAATATTACACTCTGTAATTAGTTTTCGTGTGATATTTCGAAAAACAATGTCCAAGATGCATCCTAGGTTTATCAGGACACGTATCACAGTAAAACGTTACTTCCCGCCTACCTCCAGGCGTGTTATGGTTAGAGCAAACCTTGCAGTCCCTTTTTGGCCCTTGTAGTACAATGTGAAGCTTCCCATTTAGTCGGATTTCATCGGAATGCGACGTAGACGCTTGCTCACGATGCTGGCGATATGATCCTCTCAATTGCTCGACAAGTGTTTTCAGAAATCGCAAATGGCTGAGTGGCTTTTCCCCTTTTTTGGTCTTTTCTAGTTTATACAGAATGTAAGAATTGATCAGGCAAATTTCCATGCCCCCAAAAAAAAGCTTACGCCACCATTTAAGCGATTTTCGCAAAAAACTATACGTTGATGCATATTGGTCCGCCCGATCAACACCACCCATATATTTTATATAATTCAAAACAATATTGGGTTTCTTGACCATTATTTCCACACCACCTCGTGTAATCCTTTTGATCGTCGACATTCTTGTGTCACCCCTCGTAGTCAAACAAGTGACAATCCTCTTATCTTTCCACCCTCAAAGTAAGGTGTTACCCCGTCGATACGCGACCGTGGATTTTTCCGAAAAATTTGGCTTTTTTATTTCCTTGGGCAATTCTTTCCTGTTCGTTAAGATCGTTCCGGTGATATTGCATTTCAATTTGGCTAATTCTTGAGCTAAGATATAACTAGTATAGTAGCGATCGGTGTACATATGGTGCCCCTGAGCACCTGGAATTTTCTCCAACAACATTTGATATAAGTGTATCGGAATTCTTGATGAAACAGGTAAATCGGGTCTGACCAAGAGCTCTGTTGTAAGTGATCCATAATATGGCAAAATGCCGCAAATGTAGCCAGTCTTCGAGTCAGCTAGAGTATAAACCCTGATACCCCATTTTGTCGGTTTCTTAGGATTGTATGTTATGAACGAAATTCGACCCTTGAATTTTATTGTTGACTCGTCCACACATATATGCTCGCCCGGTATAAAATAATCCAAGAACTTTGAGTTGATGTAGTCCAAAAAGCAACTTACTCGTTGTAGGCGCGTTCTCGGATTCGTGTTGCGTGTTGAAATAGTTTTCAGATGAAGCATCCAGAATATTTGGCTAAATCTGTCTCTTGTAAATGTATTCGAATAGAAAGGAATATAACTGACGATATTCCTCGACCAATATTCTTGCAAATTGGCCAACGGCATTGTGCCCATATTGATTATAACTGCAATAAATGCCCAGAATTCTGCGTTGTTCACATCACGCCAGCTTCGCCATATCGATTTTGCAGATAGCGTCTTCCCTTCCAATTTTTGTTTTGCATAACTATTGGTTTCACAAATAATTTTTTCCACGAGGTCATTGGTGAAAAACAGTTTAAAAAAATCAATTGGTTGTTTCGTATTAGAATCTATTCGTGGTGCTGTGGGGTTTTGGCCCACAGGTATAAATTGTACGTTTGGCGGCACTTCTTCGTACTCTCTGCAAAGTACCCATTTTGAACTGCTTGCACCTTCCGCAGTTTCACTTTCGACTTCACTTTCAACTTCACTTTCGCTCTCTATAATTCTAATTTTTCGTCGTGTCACACCTCTTACTTCCTCACTATCTTCTCCACTGGATTCGTTCGTTTCGTGGCGTAATCCGTCGGAAATGAATGTAATTTCTTCATCCAAAGCGGCAAAATTAAATTCGTCCGAACTTGAGCTGATCTGATCTTGATCCATATTTTTAGGGCTCAAAAACTTTTCACTTGCTATATTTACTGCCAAGACTGTTTCAACCGAATGCTATGCTGAGACTAACTAAACTGAGCTAGGATTTGGCTAAAAATGTAAGCCCAGCCTAGTCCACGAAAGTATTTCCGAGAGAAATATCTTGTCGCACATCGTAAATAAGCAGATCGAGTTGACACGAGCGAAGTGCACTCGAGACACTGGAATCGAGATTGTACTTCGAAATTTATACTGTAAGAAAATCCGAGCGTTCGGAGCGCCTAGCATGCCCATCTGGGAAATGTCACCGAGAGGCCGATATGCGAGCGGGAACGGTATACATTTGGGGGTGCCGTAAAGCAGGCCCTTGAAGGTACTACGTCGTGGGTCCGACGAGCGTACGGATAGCGATCCGTAGAATATTGTATTATAATCGTGCATTTGGAATAAATACGAATACTATCTTTATACACTAATTATACCCTAAAATTAGTCTTACTATAAAGTAAAAATTGTTCAAACCATATCGTGTTTGGTGTCATTTTAATCAGGAGATTGTAACGAACATGTTGGTAAAATTTCATTTAAAACGGACCAAAAATGCAGAAGTTTTATTCTTAAATTTTGATCGCGTTAGTATTGTCTCACGTACACGGGCATTTAAACTTGCCTCTTATCTGGAACGCTGCCTCGAGCCTCGGCTGCCTCAACATCAAAGGCGACCCGAACTCGCTCGAGAATCGTGTCTACGCACGATTAGTGTTCACATTCGTTCCCGAGCGAGGAACACTAGTCGAGACATTACTGTACCCGGGCGCCCCAGCGGCGCCGCTCGAGTTGCCGCTTCACATCAGCTTGGCGCAATATCGGCGCCGCTCGAGTGCAAAGGGTTAATATGTGTAAGAAAATAATTTTTGGAACTTATGAGAGAAGGGCTCTTATTGCTGCTTGACATTGGTCAGGCACAGCCAACTGGCGGGCCGCGGGCCACGCGGTTCATCTTACAAACAAATGACGGCCCTCACACACTGCGTCATAGTTGCGGTGTCACACCGATACCCGTCTTGCTGTCATGTCATAGGTACATCTGACGTACATAGCTCTATCTTTGTCTATCATAACTTTCTGTTGCTTAGAGCGAAGCATAAAATGATCGAAAAGGACCATGGTGACATTGTATTCTTGTACAGACTACGGTCACGAGAGCTAAACAAAACAACTTTTTAACACATACACGCCGACATAATCATTTGAATACCTATTCACACGCCTTCGATAATCTTACATATATTTTAATTATATTACAATTATATTATAGTTGTATAATATAGTGTAGGAACTTTAGAAAAATGAAGGGGAGTCATCGGGAATCGAACCCGAGACTTTCTGTTGGTAGGCACTGATCAGTGCCACTACGCCACGGCCCCTTCTTAGGCAACGTGGTTCTTCTGTTCCTCTTATGTTCATTGATGGAGGCGCCCGCGATCCCACACTCGGCCCCTTCTACAGGAAATTCGCCCTCGAATTTCGTCTGTAGCTCAACTCACAACTCAACTTCAACACGCCCAACTTCACACCTTAAATTCGTGTCCCTCGTTGCCGACGGTTGTTTTCGCTTTAAGACGCACGACAATTTCACACCTTGAATTCGTGTCCCTCATTGCCGCCGTCTGTCTCTTTTGCCTTCGTGTGGTCCGGTGCTGCCCTCCATCCCGGACGAGCCCCCAAATGTAGGAACTTTAGAAAAAATGAAGGGGAGTCATCGGGAATCGAACCCGAGACTTTCTGTTGGTAGGCACTGATCAGTGCCACTACGCCACGGCCCCTTCTTAGGCAACGTGGTTCTTCTGTTCCTCTTATGTTCATTGATGGAGGCGCCCGCGATCCCACAATAGTTAATATATTTCATATATATTAACATAGCAGCTTTATTGCTAATATAAATGAAACACCACCAAATGATTGAAATTTTCGAGTTACACATTTTGAACTTTGTATTGACGTGTATTCGCGTCCAAATGTTAGAAATATCAAACAGTTCCATAAGTGGCAAGATACATGGGAAGAAAACGGTAGAAAAAAGCGCTTCAACATCATATTTACGTATATTAAATTAAAGTATTTAACAAATATTTTTAAAACATTTGTAAACAAATATTGATCATTGTCATATACTTAGTAATTAAAAAAAAAATGAATGTAAAAAAATATACCCCAAAGAGACTCGAACCTACAAAAAAGTTTGCAGCGGCTCGAATCAACATCTCGGCTCGAGCCGATTCATTTTGCTGGTGCTTATGTTATAATTGTAACAGATGTGACAACAGTGTGACAGAGGTTTGATACGTGCCGGCAACTATGCCTTACTGGTGTCTGTGTGCACACATCACGTATTCACGTATGAATCGCCGTTCGTGGTGTGAAATTATAACATACATTTACCGACTGATTTGAATTTTTATCGACCCTGACGGTAACTTGGCCAAATTCACTACAATGTAGCATAAACGCCACCGACGGAGAATCAGTGAACTATTCTTACGTCGGATGCGTGCAAATCGTATTTTACTTTTTCCGCCTTCCAGAAGTAATAAATTGTGAAAAATCGAATTTCTGTGATCTTGTGCTAGTTCAAGGAAGTAGGGGATTTCGTGTTATCAGTGAATAAATCATTAAATCGTTCAATATTTGCTAATTGGGAAATGTGTCAAAATGCCTGCAGCCATCTTGTTGCCTACATCGGTGTCTGTCTCTAGCTTGCCAGTTCAAGAAATACCATTCATCTGAACGCATGGTGTTTATTGGCGTTCAAACGTAAGTCCCCGACTGTGGTGAAGTCTACCCGTGTGTGTTATATCCGCGAAAGTTTCATTAATGCAATTATTGAGACAGGAATAGTCAAATTTGAAATCGGGTCTCTCTGTCGCGCATGGCGTATACGTGCATGCTTTCCTTTGTTTGTGTGAGTGCACGCACACACGTCATGGCGCCTGGAGTCGGCCCCCTTAAGGGGGTAGACACGGCACGTGACCTCTCCGATTTGGATGGTCGGTATTACAGCAGCTTTTTGCTGCAGAGAAATGGTAATACCGACAGGCGAGAGGGAGCTGCTTGTTATTTCGATATTCTAATCTGAATGTGAAAAGAAATTGTGAGCTGTTGCGTTGTACTTGAAACAATTTAAACGGAAAGTCTGCTGGTAGTGCAAGCGTAGAAAATTCATTGTACATTTGAATTACTTGAAATGTGGTTATGCTTCAATGTGTTTCGTTGCAGTAAGGAATTATAAGTGAAAAGAAAAAGTAGATGAGCTTCTATAAATTTACCGAAATCAGATCCACTCATGTTAGAATATTCGAGGTACAGGAACGGCCGAGGCGGGCCTTGTGCATTTTGCTGATGCACGCTATCTTTGTCTAGCGTAGCTTTCTTTTGGGGCGAACCCTAAAATGGTTAAAAAGGGCCATGGTGACGTAGGCGTCCCCACGACCGACGTTTTCACAGAATCATTGTAATAAGTAATACCTAATCGAGACAGAGAGACTACTCCTCTCCGTTCGATTATCTTACACTCAATTGTTCGAAACATTTTCTGCAAACCGTTTTTCCAACTGTTTACAATTGACCAGTCAGTCTCGTACACATGTTTGGATGGTGATGAGAAAGTTTTGAACAATACATTGTATTGTGATGACAAAAATGCAAGAAAAGATTGGCTGGAGAAATGGACTATCCCCCCTCCACGTGGGGGAATGCTCCGTGGCGATAACGACGCTCGTCGACGCGGTGTAATACGATCCGAACCAGAGTATCGGTGTGACTAATACTAATTCAACGATGAAACTTTTTTATTTATTAATTTTTCTACATGCAACTTTTACCAATGTATCTGGGAGATCTTTCCGATTCAAATGAAACCAACCACGATATAGTTTGAAGTATGTTTACTTGTTGATACAGACTTTGTGGTACGTATTCAATTAGTATCACCAAGCAAATATAATTCAAACTATATCGTGTTTGGCCTTATTTTAATCAGAAAAATCTCGCAAGTACGTTAGTAACAGTTTCATTAAGAGAAATTCAGAAAGTAAAGAAATGAACACGTGCGGGACTCGAACCTACGGAAAAGTTTCTGGCGGCTCGTGACAAAATCTCCGCTCGAGCCGATTCATTTAGTTAGCTGATGATCACATTTGTAACAGATGTGGCAACAGCGCGATAGAAGTCTTGATAAGTTGCGACAACTATGTATGCCTTACTGTGTCTGTATTCACGTATCACGTACGCACGTCTGAATCGGCGTTCGATACTACATACATAGGAGCGTAAAGCTTACAAAAAAATCAGGGAGTCAATTGCTGACTGATTTGGAGACATTTCCTTATTATATGTTTTATACAAAATAATCAGAAGAATGAAATTGAATAATAATAAGAGCAATGCAATAATTTCAAATAATTGCTGTAACTACCACATTCTGAAAATATGATATCAGTACAATACTTCCAATCTCCGTAAAAAAGTTCCAATCTCTTCTTTTTTATTTTAAATAATATAACCATATAATTATAACATATATTCGACAGCGATTTCAAGTCAAGCATGTGTTACAGTAAAAGCGTTTAGTAATTGTACACAGTTCCCGTACGTATAATCGTACGAAAATTCATACATTGACTGCATCGCGCTGTTACTGTAGCACATGTCACAAGCCAACGCTTCAGTTTTGCTATGAGTTTACGTTGGCAGTTGTCCTGAGTAGGCGCCACCTCATCACCACTACCTGAACTATATTTGTGACGTCACGTGCTCTGTTTTAACGGCAATACTACAAGCGGACGGCGAAACTCGTCTATGTGAGTGCAGTCAAAAGTTTTCGCTTAATTTCCTTATATGAGAATATTTTGAGCTGGGTGAGGGCTCATTCGAAAGAGGAAGGTTCAAAGACTTTCGCGGCAGGCCCCGATTGTGTCCCAAAACTCTTTTAGTGACCTGAAAATGCCTGTATTCTGCGGGTGTATTTTGTCGTTTTTTGTTACACTATGAACACTCATATTATTAGATATCAACACAATTTCGTTGAAACTCCTGTGCTGCGAAACTCTTTGAACCTTCCTCTTTCGAATGAGCCCTCACCCAGCTCAAAATATTCTCATATAAGGAAATTAAGTGAACACTTTTACACCCATGTTTTCGCCCATATTATGTCGATATTATGCCGACACAATATGGCCCCAAAACATTGGTTAGGGCAATGTATTGTTTGTCCTTATATGAAAATATTTTGAGTTCAGCGAGGGCTCATTCGAAAGAGGAAGGTTCAATGCAGCGCGCTGGACAGCCCGTTCAACGAGATTGTGTTGCTATCTAATAATGTGAGTGTCCAAAGTAGAGCAAAAATCGACAAAATACACCCGCAGAATACAAGTATTTTTAGGTCACTAAAAGAGTTTTGCGACACAAACGGGGCGTGCAGCGCGCCGCGTTGAGCCTTCCTCTTTCGAATGAGCCCTCGCTGAGCTCAAAATCTTTTCATATAAGGACAAACAATACATTGCCCTAATTGCATTCCCACAAACGAGTTTTGCCGTCCGCTGTAATATTGCCGTTAAAACAGAGCACGTGACGTCACAAATTTAGTTCACGTAGTGGTGATGAGGTGGCGCCTACTCAGGAGGATTGGCAACGTGAAATCATAGCAAAACTGAAGCGTTGGCTTGTTACATGTGCTACAGTAAAAGCGTGATGCAGTCAATGTATGCATTTTCGTACGATTATAGGGTAGGGTAGGTCATATGCATTTTAGGTATTGACTGGGAACTGTGTACATTTACTAAACGCTTCTACTGTAACACATGCTTGACTTGAAATCGCTGTCGAATTTATGTTATAATTATATGGTTATATTATTTAAAATAAAAAAGAAGAGATTGGAACTTTTTTTTACGGAGATTGGAAGTATTGATGTACTGATATCATATTTTCAGAATGTGGTAGTTACGACATTTATTTGAAATTGTTGCATTACTCTTATTATCATTCTTTTTCATTCTTTTGACTATTTTGTATAAAACATATTATGTATAAGGAAATGTCTTTAAATCAGTCAACAGTTGACTCCCCGATTTTTTTTGTAATCCTTTACGAGCCTATGCATGAGTATCGAACGCCGATTCATACGTAAATACATGTGATGCGTGTGTATGTGATGCGTGAATACAGACACAGTAAGGCATAGTTGCCGCAACTTATCAAGACTTCTGTCGCGCTGTTGCCACATCTATTACAAATGTGATCATCAGCTAACTAAATGAATCGGCTCGGGCGGAGATTTTGTCTCGAGCCGCCGCAAACTTTTCTGTAGGTTCGCGTCCCGCACGTGTTCATTTTTTTACTTTCTGAATTTCTCTTAATAAAACTTGTACTAACGTACTTGCGAGATTTTTCTGATTAAAATAAGGCCAAACACGATATAGTTTGAATTATATTTACTTGTTGATACTAATTGAGTACGTACCACAAAGTCTGTATCAACAAGTAAATACAATCCAAACTATATCGTGTTTGGTCTCATTTGAATCAGAAAGATCTCCCAGATATATTGGTAAAAGTTGCACGTAGAAAAATTAATAAATAAAAAAGTTTCATCGTTGAATTAGTATTAGTCACACCGATACTCCGGTTCGGATCGTATTACACCGTGTCGTCGAGCGTCGCTACGGCCAAGGGGGATTCCTCCATGTGGAGGGGATAGTCCATTTCTCCAGCCAATCTTTTCTTGCATTTTTGTCATCATAATACAATGTATTGTTCTAAACTTTCTCATAACCATTCAAACATGTGTACGAGACTGACTGGTCAATTGTAAACAGTTGGAAAAACGGTTTGCAGAAAATGTTTCTAACAATTGAGTGGCTCTGATTTTGGAAAATGTATAGAAGAGGGATTTTTGAATATGGTGTAGAAATCAACATTCTGAACAATTTTTGGACAGCAAACCAGGGTGTACAGCATGATAATTCACGAATGCAGTATCGTCTCCTACAATGTTATATATAATGTTCGTCCAATAACTGCTTTCTACGTAGGACGTTTAATTATCTTATAATAATTGTATAACTTTCATGTTCCGCTTCAGTGTTTTGCTAACAAAATAATGTCTAACCTAACAATACCATGCCCCTCATCTAGTTTTTCTTTTCACTTATAATTCCTTACTGCAACGAAACATATTGTAGCATAACCACATTTGAAGTACATAATTAAAATGTACAATGAATTTTCAACGCTGCCAATAACCTTTCCAATAACCTTTCCCTCTTTCCACAATAACAATAGAATATCGAAATAACAAGCAGCTCCCTCTCGCCTGTCGGTATTACCATTTCTGTGCAGGAAAAAGCTGCTGTAATACCGACCATCCAAATCGGAGAGGTCACGTGCCGTGTCTACCCCCTTAAGGGGGCCGACTCCAGGCGCCATGACGTGTGTGCGTGCACTCACACAAACAAAGGAAAGCATGCACGTATACGCCATGCGCGACAGAGAGACCCGATTTCAAATTTGACTATTCCTGTCTCAATAATTGCATTAATGAAACTTTCGCGGATATAACACACACGGGTAGACTTCACCACAGTCGGGGACTTACGTTTGAACGCCAATAAACACCATGCGTTCAGATGAATGGTATTTCTTGAACTGGCAAGCTAGAGACAGACACCGATGTAGGCAACAAGATGGCTGCAGGCATTTTGACACATTTCCCAATTAGCAAATATTGAACGATTTAATGATTTATTCACTGATAACACGAAATCCCCTACTTCCTTGAACTAGCACAAGATCACAGAAATTCGATTTTTCACAATTTATTACTTCTGGAAGGCGGAAAAAGTAAAATACGATTTGCACGCATCCGACGTAAGAATAGTTCACTGATTCTCCGTCGGTGGCGTTTATGCTACATTGTAGTGAATTTGGCCAAGTTACCGTCAGGGTCGATAAAAATACAAATCAGTCGGTAATTGTAAGGTATAATTTCACACCACGAACGGCGATTCATACGTGAATACGTGATGCGTGAACACAGACATCAGTAAGGCATAGTTGCCGGCACGTATCAAACCTCTGTCACGCTGTTACAATTATAACATAAGCATCAGCAAAATGAATCGGCTCGAGCTGAGATGTTTATTCGAGCCGCTGCAAACTTTTTTGTAGGTTCGAGTCCCCTTGGGGTATATTTTTTTACATTCATTTTATTTCATTGCTAAGTATATGACAATGATCAATATTTGTTTACAAATGTTTTAAAAATATTTGTTAAATACTTTAATTTAATATACGTAAATATGAAGTTGAAGCGATTTTTTCTACCGTTTTCTTCCCAAGTATCTTGCCAATTATGGAACTGTTTGATATTTCTAACATTTGGACGCGTATCACGTCAAAGCTCAAAATGATCAACTCAAAATTTCAATCATTTGGTGGTATGTTTCATTTATATTACCAATAAAGCTACTATGTTAATATATATGAAATATATTAACTATATTATACAACAATAATATAATTGTAATATAATTAAAATATATGTAAGATTATCGAAGGCGCTTGAATAGGTATTCAAATGATTATGTCGGCGTGTATGTGTTAAAAAGTTGTTTTGTTTAGCTCTCGTGACCGTAGTCTGTACAACAATACAATGTCACCGTGGTCCTTTTCGATCATTTTATGCTTCGCTCTAAGCAACAGAGAGCTATGATAGACAAAGATAGAGCTATGTACGTCAGATGTACCTATGACGTGACAGCTAGACGGGAATCGGTGTGACACCGCAACTATGACGCAGTGTGAGGGCCGTCATTTGTTTGTAAGATGAACCGCGGCCCGCCAGTTGGCTGTGCCTGACCTATGTCAAGCAGCAATAGGGGCCCTTCTCTCATAAGTTCCAAAAATTATTTTTTTACACATATTTATCAATCTGTTTTTTTCAACTTGACCCTTGTATCTTCTCTTTCATTTGCACTATTCTCTTTTATGTTCGGCAAAAATCAAAATCTCAACTTGAGTCGAATCTATCGAAGTTTTCTTGAAAAGCAAAACTGTAATAGATATGACAATATCAGCTATGTCTCCGTATTTTTTGTTTGTCATTCTACACAATGACCGAAGCAATGGAAAAAAGCGAATGAAATGAGTTAACAATTATCAATATATGCCTATTCGGTACTCGCATAAAATCTGTACGAATAAATATTTTCCTTTATTTCTGATTATTTGTAAAAAAAAATAATTGTGTGGTATAAAAGAAAGGCGAAATAGTAGTAAAACATCACACGAGTTTTCCTGCACTTCGTCAAGACTGTTCAATCTAACAAAAGACGTCTGAAAATGCGTTTCATACATTTTATTTTAATGTTAAAAATATTAAACAGTACCATAATTGGCAAGATACATGGCAAGGGAAACGGTAGCACGAAGAGCGCTCTAAGTTCATATTTACGTATATTAAATTAAAAAATTTAACAAATGTTTTTAAAATATTGGTAAGCAAATACTGATCATTGTCATATAGTTAGGAATTAAAAAAACATTAATGTAAAAAAAATGATAGCATAGGGGGATCGAACCTACAAAAAAGTTTCCAGCGGTTCAGCAGCTATATATGTCTATTCCCGGCAGGAATCGAAACCTCGGCTCGAGCCGATTCATTTTGCTGGTGGCTAGGATTGTAACAAATGTGGCAACAGCGCGACAAAACACTCAAAGCATGTGATTTGACAACTATGGCCTCCCACTCTCCATTTATAATTTTGCCTAATGACGTTAGATGTCACACCATGAGTTTATAATTCTGTATAATGACTTTAGATGTCACCCCGTCAAATGCCGATGCAGAAGATTTTTCTGTTTTCATTAACGCCCGCTCTGCCGAATGGCGCTTATATCGATTCGGAGTTGGCCCCAAAAGAGTCGGCCCCCTTAAACGCTAACGCTTTTACATAATTTTGGAGACTCCAATCGAAAAGCGATTTGCAAATAGCCGATCATTTCCAGTTTCGGATTTGAATGCAAGATACTCCAATGAATTGTTCAGTATCTCCAGTCGAAACAATTTTTAATTTATAACAAATAAAATTTGTGAAAAAAAAATTAAGCTCCAACAGTACAAAATAAAAAATACATACAGTGGCGGCCAGCTACTTAAGACCGCTTGATAGTTCGGCTAATAAACATTGCACATATTTCCTAAATTAAAATTTTCGTAGGTTAAGCTCATATATCAAAATCTCTGAAGCATATTGTATAGTAAATTACAAAAATTGTATATGTAATACAACAAACTACATATATTTCTAACATTTCCTTAGCTGATGTCGTTATAACAGCAGACAACTACTTAAGACCGATTGGTTTTTATCACCATTCGCTTGGTTACTGTCATTGTGGACATAGTTGCTATAGTCCGACGTGTCCAAGAATATAAACAATTACAAATCAGTCTGTAATCATGAGTCGAAGAAAGAATATTACTCTTGAGCAGAGAATTCATATTAAATTCGTGAGAGATGAGGGATACTCATTTTCGATAATCGCTGAAACATTAAATATTTCAAAACGACGTGCGTACAAGCAATACAGTTCATATCAAAGACACATTCAGTGAATAATGTGTCACGGAAAGAAAGGCCTTGGAAAACAACAGTTAGAGATGATCGCGATGTTCATCGCATCTCTGAAGCTGATCGACATAAAACAGCTGAACAAGTTCTCAATGAAGCTGGTATTGAAATTAGTTGCAAAATTAGTGTCCGGACAATGCGGAGAAGATTGAATGTATAATTAATCTTATGGGTCGTGTTGCTCACAAGAAGCCTCTCATATCTGAACGTAACAGAAAATTTCGTTTACAGTTCGTTAAAAGAACATCGGCACTGGGCGGTAGGTGATTGGTCAAAAAATGGTTTTTACCGATAAGTCCGAATTTAACAGAATAAGTTCGGATGGCAAAACATATGTTCGATCCCGTGTTAACGAAAAATTTTCATCAAAGTGTGTAAAATCAACCGTAAAAGGAGGAGGATCGGTGAACGTCTGGGGAGCGATGTCGTTGCAATGTGTTGGTCCGATTCATAGAATTAATGGAATTATGGACCAATACGTATACATGAATACATTAAATGGAGTACTGCTTTCATTTGGAAGTGGACAAATGCCAGAAAACTGGATTTTGCACGCTGAGAATGACCCGAAACATACAGCTCGCAGGGTTAAACAATTTTTAAATGAAGGAAACATAAGAGTATTATCTTGGCCCTCGCAATCTTCAGATCTCAACCCCATTGAAATGTTATAGATAGATGTCGAAAAATATGTTAAACGCAAGAAACCAAAAATGTAAAGAACTCTACGCTGTTATTGAAGAAGGGTGGAGTAATATTCCAGTCCAGCGTTAGCGTCGTTTAATTGATTCAATGCCAAGGCGTTGAGAGGAAGTTATTCAATAAAAAGGAGGACCAACGCATTATTAATTACCTTTTAAGTTTTATTTCTCCAAACTTTCTAAATTTCATTAATTTAAACTGTATTTATAATACTAATCTAATGCGGTCTTAAGTAGTTGCCCGCTGTTATGACGACATCAGCTAAGGAAATGTTAGAAATATATGTAGTTTGTAGTGTTAAATATACAATTTTTGTCATTTACTGTACAATATGCTTCAGAGATTATTATGTATGAGCTTAACCTACGAAAATTTTAATTTAGGAAATATGTGCAACGTTTATTTGCCGAACTATCAAGCGGTCTTAAGTAGCTGGCCGCCACTGTATTACGTGGCCTCTATTCATAACAAAAACAATCAAAACAATATACAATTCTCATGCGTCGCTGTGTCAATGCATTGGTTCACGAACACGACCGGGCGCAATTGAGAGTCGCGTGCTGGAGCGCGCGCTTTACGGGCGCTCTGATTGGCCAGTGTTTTTCGTTAATAACTAACAAACGAAGCTGCAAACAACATTTCGGTCAAGGAAAAAGTTGTTCAGAATCTTCCCAGCTACCCCCCATTTTCCGAGGTTCCCTGGATTTTGGGCCACCCTGTTTACTATGTCGTTTACCTCATTTCTCATGTAATCATCAGCGGAGCAGTTTTCTATTTCTCGTAGCGTCTGTGCTGCTAGTTGTGCCTACAACATATTAATGTGACTTGTGTATATAAACAATTACATTTCTCACTTTTATTTGGAGAAAAATTATGATTTACCTCACTGCACAATTCGGTGCATAGATTATTCACTGTAATAACTTTAACAGAATTTACAATAATCCAAAGAATCATTTCTAAAACAAGTTTGTTTTTCATTATTCCTGTTATATCTGATTTCATTATTTCGAAGTATAAATTATAGAGCGCTCCCATTATCAATGTAAATTCAACTATTAGTCCCAATAGAAGCTGGTAGCAGTAAATTTGGTTAAGTTCACGTGAAATTTTAACAATCTCAAGGTGAATATGCCTTTAAAAGAAAAATGACAGTGAATTAATAACATTTGAATCTTGAGGTTGTGCGCAAGTTAATACACGTATGATATACAGCAGGGACTGCGAAGCTTTTCTCCTCCAAGGGCCACCGAGTCCCCACTACCAATTAAACGCGATAGTTATCGAAAATAATGTGACGTTGATATGGCAACTAACACAATACGCATAGGTGTGAGGAACGTCATTTGTCTGTAATAGTCTGTATTAGTTTGCTGGAGGTGGAAGATATAGGTAGGGGAAGGAGCCACGCGTGGCCTGCGGGCCACCAGTTGGTAGTCCCTGATATACAGGGTCTACCACGTATCTCGGAACCCATGCGCGCGCAAACTTGAGTAAATTGCAACGTCGCAATGAATCGATACAGGCGTCATCTACGAACTGCTGGTGAAAGTTAAAGTCTTGTAGGGGACGCAAGGTTTGGCAAGATTGGAGAGGGGATTGTATGAATCAACTGGATTGTAAGAAGGGGTAAACACAAATTCAGGCGCGATCGGCAGAGACCGCATTGAAGTCGGACGGCTTGTTCATGTTGTAGCCCGAATCCAAATGCTCGAGCCGAGATTTCGATTCCTGCCGGACATAGCCATAGCTGCTGAGCCGCTGGAAACTTTTTTGTCCGACTTCAATGCGGTCTCTGCCGATCGCGCCTGAATTTGTGTTTACCCCTTCTTACAATCCAGTTGATTCTTACAATCCCCTCTCCAATCTTGCCAAACCTTGCGTCCCCTACAAGACTTTAATCTTCACCAGCAGTTCATAGATGACGCCTGTATCGATTCATTGCGACGTTGCAATTTACTCAAGTTTGCGCGCGCATGGGTTCCGAGATACGTGGTAGACCCTGTACAGAGTGATATACAGGGTGGCCCGGAACATGTGCATTACTTTTAAAAGAAGGGTAGCTGAGGTGATTCTGAACAACTTTTTCCTTGACCAAAATATTGTTTGAAGCTTCGTTTTTTTAGTTATTAACGAAAAACACTGGCCAATGCGAGCGCCCGTATAGCGCGAGCTCAGTCACAATTGCGCGCGGCCGTGATCGGGTGCATCAAGGGGCAACGAACGGCAAATATTACAATCGTCTTACATTAAGAATAGTGTGTAATTCTTCGTTATTCATCAATAACAATTTAATTAACCGTTTGAGTCCCAAGCAGCGCGATCGCGCTGTTCAGATTTTATGTCGAGAAAACCCAGCACATTTCGAGCATTGTGGACAACTGACGGTGCGTTACCGATTGTCGAAGTCGTGCCCTCAGATTTACTGACGCAAGTACATCAAACAGCTCCTTTTAACCGTTTGAGTGCCAAGGAGCGATTTTGCGCTTCTTCTGTGTCGCTCGAACAGTACCAGCGCTCGAGGCTGCGAAGTCGATAATCGCGACACGCTCGGTTTCCGTCGACGCACGGCTTTACGGTTACTATTCCATTATTTACCATTATTTAAAGACGCTGATATCTGTACTATGCTCAGAAAGATGTCAGAACAACACTGAATTGAATATTGACCGCAGAAAACAACGCAATAGCGCTCCTTGGCATTTTTAATCAGAGAATAAGACAAGCGCTATCGCGCCGCTTGGCACTTTTGGAGAGGGAATAAGACAAGCGAAAAAGCGCTCCTTGGCACTTTTGGACGGGAAAACAGCAAAGACGCGTAGCACTCAAACGGTTAATGTAAATAGTACATTTTACAATAGGTAGAATAATACTATAATAATGCATAATAATAATGCTATCGCGCCGCTTGGTGTTTCTCGACATAAAATAAAACAAGCGCTATCGCGCTGCTTGGGTCTTTTCGTACTCATTTAGACAAAGCGCGGTCGCGCTGTTTGGGATTCTTCGACAGTGTTTTTTCAATACCCCCTGGGACTCAAACGGTTAACAAGTCGTTTAATAACTGTTCCATACTTTTATTTGTTTTCCGAAACGAATAAAGTGTTTTATTAATTATGAAAAAAGTGTTTGGATGATTAATGTTAGAAAAGGGTAGTTAAATAAACTTATCCATTCGACCGCGAATTTACCTACTTCGACGGTGTCTTGCCATATGGTCATTGTACCGATCCTGACCTATCTTAAGAATTTAAATGCCACGTCCCGGCGATCGATATGATCTGATTCGCACTTGTTTCCACATGCACAGGACACGCACTTATGAACATTACGAAAGTTAATGTGTGTGTCATGTGCGTGTGGAAACAAGTGCGAATCAGATCTGTATCGATCGCTGCGACGTGGCATAAAATTGTTAACCGTTTGAGTCCCAGGGGGTATTGAAAAAATACTGTCGAAGAATCCCAAACAGCGCGACCGCGCTTTGTCTAAATAAGTACGAAAAGACCCAACCAGCGCGATAGCGCTTGTTTTATTTTATGTCGAGAAATACCAAGCGGCGCGATAGCATTATTATTGTGGGATCGCGGGCGCCTCCATCAAAGAACATAAGAGGAACAGAAGAACCACGTTGCCTAAGAAGGGGCCGTGGCGTAGATGGACTGATCAGTGCCTACCACCAGAAAGTCTCGGGTTCGATTCCCGATGACTCCCCTTCATTTTTTTAAAGTTCCTACATTTGGGGGCTCGTCCGGGATGGAGGGCAGCACCGGACCACACGAAGGCAAAAGAGACAGACGGCGGCAATGAGGGACACGAATTCAAGGTGTGAAATTGTCGTGCGTCTTAAGGGCCCCGACTCTTTTGGGGCCAACTCCGAATCGATCTAAGCGCCATTCGACAGAACGGGCGTTAGTGAAAACATAAAAATCTTCTGCATCGGCATTTGACGGGGTGACATCTAAAGTCATTATACAGAATTATAAACTCATGGTGTGACATCTAACGTCATTAGGCAAAATTATAAATGGAGAGTGGGAGGCCCTAGTTGTCAAATCACATGCTTTGAGTGTTTTGTCGCGCTTGTTACGTATGAAGAATATTCTCTTACGCTGTGCTCGCACGCGTCGTTCGCTCTGGCGTAAGAACGGAAGACGCCTAAAGATTTATCTCGCTACCACACGACGGTTAACCCTTTTAGTATCGACCAACTGCATCGCGACCGATTGGGTGCATTCGTGACCCGACGAATACTCCGCGCTCTTACCTTTTATGGAGGCTTCTAATTAGCCCCTCTATACATTTCGGAACTATATAAACCCTCTGTTCCTGATCATCTTCGGTTCATAACTACACAGCTACGCGCATAGTCACGTCGCGTTACGCTTGTACAGAGTCGGTTGCATTCAGCAAGAATTGGGCTTAGGGCACCATTCAGATAAAGTTAACCCGTTAGAATCCGCATAGTCCGGTTGAAGTTCTTTCGGCATACTTTGTAACCGTTCTCAGACCCCGCATCGCCAGTGCGTCAACACCGTGCAGCTTAGGTAATAATTCTCACACTATTTAACTATATCGCGACAATTACACTTGTACAAACAACTGGTTGCAATATAAACTTATAAACTGTTCACCATTAAATCGAGTAGATTCGTTAAAACCTATCTTTACTCCGTAATCCTTTATATTAGTAGTAACGTCCCACAGATACAACTTAACCGCTCGAGTTGTATCGAATATTTATTTACGAGTCAAACTAATATTTCCTGCGACTCCCTGATTTCGCATCAGGTTCGTTCGCACGCCGTATCCAAAACAAGGTAACTACTCCAACCTAGTGGCTCCCCGATTTCGCATCGGGTTCGTCCACGAAACCTAACCCATCCTACAGCTCCCTGGTTTCGCACCAGGTTCGTCTGTATCCTACGGCTCCCTGATTTCGCATCAGGTTCGTCCGTACGTTTACCAAACCTCCGAACAGCTCCCCGGTTTCGCACCGGGTTCGTCTGTGAATAAACCAACCTCCCAGCAGCTCCCCGGTTTCGCACCGGGTTCGTCTGCGCACTCTTTCCTAGTGGCTCCCCAATTTCGCATCGGGTTCGTCCACGACGTTTCACCCTCCTGCGGCTCCCTGGTTTCGCACCAGGTTCGTCCGCGCTTGATTCTATTCCTGAGGCTCCCCGATTTCGCATCGGATTCGTCCTCACATACATCAATCCTAGCGGCTCCCTGATTTCGCATCAGGTTCGTCCGTGCACCTTACTAACAAATTCTCAACCATATTCCTTGGGTAATATCAACATCGCCGGCCTAGGCGTTGCCCACAGCCCCGGCTCGTAACACGCTGTTGCCACATTTGTTACAATCCTGGCCATCAGAAAATGAATCGGCTCGAGCCGAGATTTCGATTCCTGCCGGGAATAGACATATATAGCTGCTGAACCGCTGGAAACTTTTTTGTAGATTCGATCCCCCTATGCTATCATTTTTTTACATTAATTTTTTTTAATTCCTAACTATATGACAATGATCAGTATTTGCTTACTAATATTTTAAAAACATTTGTTAAATATTATAATTTAATATACGTAAATATGAAGTTAGGGCGCTCTTCGTGCTACCGTTTCCCTTGCCATGTATCTTGCCAATTATGGTACTGTTTAATATTTTTAACATTAAAATAAAATGTATGGAGCGCATTTTTAGACGTCTTAGATTGAACAGTCTTGACGAAGTGCAGGAAAACTCGTGTGATGTTCTACTACTATTTCGCCTTTCTTTTATACCACACAATTATTTCTTTTTTACAAATAATCAGAAATAAAGGAAAATATTTATTCGTACAGATTTTATGCGAATACCGAATAGGCATATGTTGATAATTGTTAATTCATTTCATTCGCTTTTTTCCATTGCTTCGGTCATTGTGTAGAATGACAAACAAAAAATACGGAGACATAGCTGATATTGTCATATCTATTACAGTTTTGTTTTACAGGAAAACTTTGATAGATTCGACTCAAGTTGAGATTTTGATTTTTGCCGAACATAAAAGAGAATAGTGCAAATGAAAGAGGAGATTAAAGAGTCAAGTTGAAAAAACAGATTGATAAAACAATATTAATATGTGTAAGAAAATAATTTTTGGACCTTATGAGAGAAGGGCTCTTATTGCTGCTTGACATAGGTCAGGCACAGCCAACTGGCGGGCCGCGGGCCACGCGGTTCATCTTACAAACAAATGACGGCCCTAACACCTGCGTCATAGTTGCGGTGTCACGCTGATTCCCGTCTTGCTGGCACGTCATAGGTACATCTGATGTACATAGCTCTATCTTTGTCTATCATAACTTTCTGTTGCTTAGAGCGAAGCATAAAATGATCGAAAAGGACCATGGTGACATTGTATTGTACAGAGTACGGTCGTGAGAGCTAAACAAAACAACTTTTTAACACATACACGCCGACATAATCATTTGAATACCTATTCAAACGCCTTCGATAATCTTACATATATTTTAATTATATTACAATTATATTATTCTTGTATAATATAGTTAATATATTTCATATATATTAACATAGCAGCTTTATTGGTAATATAAATGAAACATACACCAAATGATTGAAATTTTGAGTTACACATTTTGAGCTTTGGATTGACGTGTATACACGTCCAAATGATAGAAATATCAAACAGTTCGAAAAGCAAACGGTAGAAAAAGCGCTTCAACATCATATTTACGTATATTAAATTAAAGTATTTAACAAATATTTTTAAAACATTTGTAAACAACTATGGTAATTATTTAGAAAAGGGGGGGTCTCACCGATTTCGATGATTTTCGAGTATGTTATAGAAATCAACATTTTGAACAACTTTTTCCTATACATATAAGCGCCGCTCGGCCTTAGTTTCCGAGATTTTTCCCAAAAAAGATCGGTACTACACCATTGAATTCTGCCTATACGCACGCGTCCGTGAAAGCGTATGTGTTAGCGTTTGATCGGCAATTGTCCATCGTTTCTATATATAACAGCGTAGCGTCCAGCGGCGAACATTATACAATGTGTAAAGCAAATTTGGTAAATCTAGGGAAGAGGCCAGACCTCACCGATTTCGATGGTTTTTGAATATGCTGTAGATCTCAGTATTCTGAACAAGTTTTTCCTATGTATATAACCGCCGCTCGGCCTTAGTTTTCGAGATATTTGCAAAAAACTATAGCTACTACTACATTGAATTTTGTGTATACGGAAAAAAAAATTGTACCTCAAGAACTAGATATATCATATCAGATTTGGTATTAGCGGGGGAGGGGCTCTGCCCCTCCCCCTGCACCCCCTCCCCTGCACCCCCTGCACCCCCTGCACCCCCTGCACCCCCTGCACCCCCTCCCCTGCACCCCCTCCCCTGCACCCCCTCCCCGTAAATTTCTAACCAAACCTAACCCGAATCTAATTTTTATTAAGTCAAATATGAGTTATATGTGAAAACGAAAAATCTAACCCAAACTCATATCTAATTAAATAAAAATTAGATTCGGGTTAGGTTTGGTTAGAAATTTACGGGAAGGGGGTGCAGGGGGAGGGGCAGAGCCCCTCCCCCGCCAATTCCAAATCTGATATGGTATATCTAGTTCTAGAGATACAATTTTGATGAGTCCACCCGGTATACAGATTCTTCACCGGCTGCCGGAAAAGCGGCGGTCACACACGTTGCCCCGAGCGTGCACGTATAGACAAAATTCAATGTAGTAGTAGCTATAGCTTTTTGCAAATATCTCGAAAACTAAGTCCGAGCGGCGGTTATATGCATAGGAAAAAGTTGTTCAGAATACTGAGTTCTACAACATATTCCAAAATCATCGAGATCGGTGAGACCCCCCCTTTTCTAAATAATTACCATAACTATTTATCATTGTCATATACTTAGTATTGAAAAAAGAATGAATGTAAAGAATATACCCCAAGGGGACTCGAACCTACAAAAAAGTTTGCAGCGGCTGGAATCAACATCTCCTCTCGAGCCGATTCATTTTGCTGATGGTTATGTTATAATTGTAACAGATGTGACAACATCGTGACAGAGGTTTGATACGTGCCGGCAACTATCCCTTACTGATGTCTGTGTGCACGCATCACGTATTCACGTATGAATCGCCGTTCGTGGTGTGAAATTATAACTTACAATTACCGACTGATTTGTATTTTTATCGACCCTGACGGTAACTTGGCCAAATTCACTACAATGTACCATAAACGCCACCGACGGAGAATCAGTGAACTATTCTTACGTCGGATACGTGCAAATCGTAACAGTCGTTTTTCGCCTCCCAGAAGTGATAGATTGTGAAAAATCGAATTTCTGTGACCTTGTGCTAGTTCAAGGAAGCCCTAAAGGGTGTTTGAGCAATGAATAAACCATTAAATCGTCCAATATTTCCTAAATGTGAAATGTGTCAAATCGCCTGCAGCCATCTTGTTTCCTACGTCGTTGTCTGTCTCAAGCTTGCCAGTTTAAAAAATACCATTCTTCTCAACGAATGGTGTTTATTGGCGTTCAGACATACTTCCCCGGCCGTGGTGAAGTCTACCCGTGTGTACTATATCCGCGAAAGTTTCATTAATGCAATTGTTCAGACGACTATTTGCTGCTACGAAATCGAGTCTCTCTCTCGCGCATGGCGTATACGTGCATGCTTTCCTTTGTTTGTGTGAGTGCACGCACACACATCATGGCGCCTGGAGTCGGGGCCCTTAACCCTTTGCGGACTACGGGCGCATATATGCGTCCAGCGTAAACCATCAATCTGGCCGATGGACTCATATATGCGCCCGGCGAAAACACATCGGTGTGGCCTCGCTGTCGCTAATGAATAGATATATGCCGCTTAAGAAATGACAAAAATAATCATTTTATTTATCCTATGGACAATCTGTGCGTGTACATATGTCCAGAATTTGGCATCTTGGAGTGCTATGAACGATAATAGCGTGTAGGCAGAAATGTGCGCTGACAATTTCAAACGACTATCGCGACAGCAGTTCGGCCCCACGGTATGGTTGGCTTCGAACCGTCCCGTCCGCAAAGGGTTAAAGCGAAGCAACCGTCGGCAACGAGGGACACGAATTTAAGGTGTGAAGTTGGTTGTGTTGATGTTGAGTTGTGAGTTGAGCTACAGACGAAATTCGAGGGCGAATTTCCTGTAGAAGGGGCCGAGTGTGGGATCGCGGGCGCCTCCATCAAAGAACATAAGAGGAACAGAAGAACCACATTGCCTAATGTAAGAAGGGGCCGTGGCGTAGATGGACTGATCAGTGCCTACCACCAGAAAGTCTCGGGTTCGATTCCCGATGACTCCCCTTCATTTTTCTAAAGTTCCTACATTATTATGCATTATTATAGTATTATTCTACCTATTGTAAAATGTACTATTTACATTAAAAGGAGCTGTTTGATGTACTTGTGTCAGTAAATCTGACCGCGCGACTTCGACAATCGGTAATGCACCGTCAGTTGTCCACAATGCTCGAAATGTGCTGGGTTATTAAGTTAGGTCAGGATCGGTTCAATGACCAAGTGCCAAGACACCGTCGAAGCAGGTAAATTCGCGGTCGAATGGATAAGTTTATTTAACTACCCTTTTCTAACATTAATCATCCAAACACTTTTTTCATAATTAATAAAACGCTTTATTCGTTTCGGAAAACGAATAAAAGTATGGAACAGTTATTAAACGACTTGTTAATTAAATTGTTATTGATGAATAACGAAGAATTACACATTATTCTTAATGTAAGACGTATGTAATATTTGCCGTACGGGCGCTCTCATTCGCCAGTGTTTTTCGATAATAACTAATAAACGAAGCTGCAAACAACATTCTGTTCAAGGAAAAAGTTGTTCAGAATCACCCCAGCCACCCCCTATTTCCCGATGTTCTCTGGGTTTTGGCCACCCTGTATACAGGGTGTCTCTTAACTCCTGTCCTTCCCGGAAATGACGGGTAGCTGGGGTGATTCTGAACAACTTTTTCCTTCACCAATATGTGGTTTGCAGCTTCATTTTTAAGATATTAACGAAAAACACTGGCCAATGAGAGCGCCCGCCGGGCGGCCGATGGCGCGCGCTCAGGCACGAACCTATCAGCTGTCACGATGGGGGGGCATCGAGGGTACCGACGGAAGCGTGCGGCAAATGTTACATCGTCTTAATTAAGAATAATGTTGAATAATTCGTTTATACTTATGAAACTAATAAGTCGTTTAATAACCGTGTTCTATCACTTATGAAAAAAATATTTTTTTAACAGCACGTTTTCAGGTGGATAAATTATGTTTTCAGAAAAACGATTTGCACAACTAATGTTAGAAAAAGCTAGTTAAACTTACCCATCCGTCTACGAATTAATGTGGTTAACATTGTGCGAATCCTGACCTAGGCAACGGTCTACAGCTGATGTCACCGGCCGGGTCGGTGAACTCACTACACTCACGGTGAATTCACTTCAAGATCACTTCACTGCGCGGTCACTATCAGTTGCCACTGTGAAATGTGGGAATATTTGATGCCGATTTATTTTTCTTACGTTTAAACATTTCGTAATAGTCTGCGTTTTTACGATTCATGTTGTCCGTTCGGCTAGCAGAACGACTCTGCCAGCTTAAACATCGCACTCGCTTCCACACGCACACGCACATGTTCTTTAATGTGGATAACATTATAGGGCCGACGCTTACACTGCGACGCACACTACGCATGGGCCGATGCTGCCCTGTGTGATCGGCATCTGCCGCCGAATTCCACTAAATTTGGAGACAGTGTGTGTGCGTGTGCGTGTGGAAGCGAGTGCGAATCAGATCTGTATCGATTGCCGGGACGTGGCATTTAAATTGTAAAAATAGGTCAGGATCGGTACAATGACCATATGGCAAGACACCGTCGAAGCAGGTAAATTCGCGGTCGAATGGATAAGTTTATTACTTGTTAATTAAATTGTTATTGATGAATAACGAAAAAAACTATTCTTAATGTAAGACGATTGTAATATTTGCCGTACGTGCCCCTCGATGCACCCGATCTCGGCCGCGCCCAATTGTGACTGAGCTCGCACTATACGGGCGCTCGCATTGGCCAGTGTTTTTCGTTAATAACTAAAAAACGAAGCTTCAAACAATATTTTGGTCAAGGAAAAAGTTGTTCAGAACCACCTCAGCTACCCCTTTTTTAAAAATACCGCGCGAGTTCCGGGCCACCCTGTATTGTATATTAATTAATTAAAATCGCGGCATTACGAATGTTAACCCACATTTTCGATGTACTATCGATAGTAAACATATATTATCGATAGTTTTCGATAGTAGCAACCATCGATAATATCGATAGTGCAATCGATATTTCTCCAGCACTAGTGCTTAGTTTACGTTCAATACCTAATTCTACTTGGTATTGGTCGGAAAGGAAAAAGGATCTATTTGCTATGATCAGGCAATTAGGTAAAACGACTGTATTTTTAACAATAAGTGCTAATGAAATAGGGTGGTCTGATTTGCTACAACTATTGTACAAGTTGAAAAACAAAGATTGTATCACGAAAGAGGCAGTAGAAAAACTACATTACATGGTGAAAAGTACTCTCATCGACGAAGACGCTGTTACTTGCGCCATATACTTTAATAAATTTGTCAATGTCATAATGAATATTCTACAATCAAAGAAATGTAGCCCTTTTGGAAAGTTCAGGGTTCTCCACTATTTCAAGCGCATTGAATTTCAGCATAGGGGCAGTCCTCATGCGCACATCTTAGCTTGGCTTGATAACGCGACGACAGATGCTCTTAATAAAGATTATGATAAGGCAATTGAACTGATAGATGCCTTAACATCAGTTTCAGCATCGAAAGCATCGGGAAATATAAAACTTCAAACATATAAACATACATTCACGTGCTACAAAAAAATAACTTCCCATAAAGCACAAAAATGTAGATTTGAAGCTCCTTTTATGCCATCAAAAAAAAACAATGATATTAAGTTCAATGAAAGATACAGAGGAAGGATATAACAATTATCGTAAACACTATGCACAAATAAGAGTACGATTGGAAAATGAAGATTTTGTAGACATGGACGATTTTTATAATCGTAATGGTATAAATTGTGATGTGAAGAATATTGCAATATTATCAGAGCAGGAAAAAAGTTTTCGTAAAACGAGAACCTTTCGAAAAATGGCATGATCCTTTCAATCCATTCATATTTAATATTGTTAAATCCAATACAGACTTCCAATTTATAACAGAAGAATATTCATGTGCAGCTTATGTAGTAGAATATGTAAATAAAACAAATAGGGGTGTAAGTCATTTGCAAAGGAAAATAATCGAAACAATGAATGGACATCCGGAATTTGATATCATTGAGATAACAAAAAACATAAGTGTGAACATACTAAATCATACAGAGATCACAAGTCAAGAAGCTGCTTGGTATTTACTACGGGAACCAATGTCAAAAACTTCATTAATTATCGTATATATTCCAACAGTATGGCCAATTGAACGTCAGCGAGTAAGAAAAACTATGGAAGAGCTGAGTAAATTAGTAGATGATAGTAATGATTATTGGAAACAAAACTGGTTTGATAAGTACGAGAAAAGACCAGAATACTTGGAAGATATTACATGAGCACAATTCGTATTAAGACATACAAAAAGTTTAAGTTTAAAAGTTTAAAAGTTTACACTTCGGTCGTGCGGTCATTTATTTTTTAGTCCATAAATCAATTCTTTTAAATATCCCAAATAAGTTAAATTTCAAATAAAGATACATATTAACATATCTTTTAAAATATGTATACATGAATGTTTTGCGTATGCCTTATTGTACATATGTATATGTTTAATTATGCATATGAAACTACATACACACATATATAATTTTTCGACCACTTTACTTCCATACTTGTGTGCGCAGAATTATGGGAGGTTCGACTTATGTAAAAAATATGCATATCCATTTAATAAAACAATGCGGTTGTTAAATATAGATGCAGCGTTATTTGTAACCAAAAATATATGGTTATACAAATATAATAATTTGTTCCTCTGAACATTACTTTTTAGTTGCACTAATTGCGAGTAATAATGTTGGATTCCGTGTCAAGGTAATCGAGTGCAACACGTTTTATATATATATATTAAGCACTTTGAAGAAGAGTTTTTATTCAATGAAGTTTGATGAGCACCTTTACATAGCTTCCGCTCTTACTCTCTACGAAACTAATTCTGTCTTAGTGTAGCTATCCCGCTACTATATATATTGAGGTTTTTAGGGGGAAAGGCTGACCTTAGCCCTTGTTATTGTCGCCTTAGCCGACGCGGAGTCTGGCCCTTGGCAGTAGTCATATCGCTGACTACTGCCCTAGTGCAAAATATTGACTTTGACTAGGCCAGGATCCGCGGGCCTTACAATCATCGGTGACTCAAGGGTTGGTCATCCAACACCTCCCCCCATTAAGATTGAAGATTATTACAACGGAATAGTCTTCAATAGATTAAAACCTTATGTATAAAATATCGACATGTGTACGTGTATATATATATATACGTGAAGAAAATATTTGGCCTTGATAAAATAATGAATATATATATATATATATATACTAAAGGAATATGGTAAGATGTAAAATACATAACGGATACAATAATAGGATAGAAATAGTAAATATGGTACAAAATATTTAACGATTCAACTACTGGACGAGTGTAGTTAATAGATAGGATAGCGTATAGAATATAGTTACGCTGAATATGTTAGTAAATAGGTAATATAATATGAAATTTGGATGACGACACACGTTGTTGTCTCGTGTGTTTCACATGGGTATATTGCTCCTGCGTATTGGAATTCTTCCGCGACTGGTTGTTGGTCGGACGTCTTCTTCTTTTTCTTCTTCTTCTTCTTCTGGGACGGTGTATGTCACACGGGCGACCGCGGCGTCCCGGTTGCGATCGTAGACCACGATTTCTTGAGTGTAATCGCTGTGTTCGGGGCGCGTGTCGGAGTGAGAACTGCGAGGATTTATAGTACTTTTGATTTCTGGTGGAATGATATCGCCATTACGAGAGCTTCTCATGAAACAAGATATTCGTTTCAATAGTTGGAGCCATCCAAATCGACGGCAGCAGTTCAGACAAATTGTTAAGAATAATATTGTCCCGATAGTGGACAGTACTATCGTGTACCATTTAGTGTGTCGTACTATAAATGGTTTGTTTAGCTGGTCGGTTATTATTTGGTCGAATTCGTTTAATTTCTTATTGGCGTATTTTAATTCCGAGAGATCTATATTAGTTATTTTAATTGGAGTTAGCTGGATCGGGGTCGTCCTGTTGAATTTTCGTGTGAGGAGACAGCAATCATCGGTCGTGATGTCGAGTCTCGGAACATAGTGTGATATGTTGCGGCTCGTATTGCTGGTCGTCTCTAATACGAAAAGATCCGTATATCCTTTACAGGACGGTTTCAATTGAAGGATCCCGGTCTGATGTAGTGTCACATCTTCCATGTGATTTAGTTCACTCTCGCAGATAATGGTCACCGTGATAGGCTTCTGGAGTACGTATATCCATTGGTTGTACTTAATGTACTTCCAGGTCTCCACTTCAGCCTTGAAGGTTTCAGTCCTGCAGTCTTCGGGCATCCGATTGAGTAGTGTGAATAGGAGTTGTGTTTCACACGAGAGTTCATCGGTCCTTTTGTTGATATGAACTCCTCGGCAGATGAAGTGTTGTTCTAAATACTCGATACAATTCGACAGATCTTTGACAAGAGAGGAGTAAATTTTGGATTGGGACAGTAGCAGGAATGGTTGTTTAGGTTCGATATAGGAGAAAATGCTACTAGTATTATGTTGCATTGGGAGAGGAATCAATGCGTATATACTGAATGTATCCTTGTCGACTAAGGGAATTTTTATAGCAAAAATAGTTATGTCTTTGTCTGGTATGACTTGCAATTTCAAAATTTTATAATAGAGGTGGATATTTGAGTAGTCCACTCGAATGGGTAATTCATGGCGACCCTTATATTTCGTTAATTCTTCGAATAGAATTTTTGGTGTAAGAATTTGAGGTGACAAGATACCATGCTTCCCTAAATTTATAGAATTTATATACTGGTCGTACTCGCTGGATAACCTACTGGTGAACAAGGATAGAGTCATTACATGTTGTGTAATGATGGTATGCAGTTTCAGATTGTCTAAATACTGGTTTGTTTCTGATGACAATTTATTTATCATCTCTATATTTTTGTTTAATCTATTTTCATTTAGTTGTAAAGAGACTACCGAGCTGTTGAAATTTTTTATCGTACTGGAAATCACTTGTATTTGTGTTTTTAGAAGAGTTTGCGTTTGTTTGTTGTTATTCAATAAATTATTTATACTGTCGGTGTAGTATTGTGCGTCGTCGGCATCTGGAGTACCGAACAACCAATTAAGGATGTATGACCCGCCGTTTATAAGTCCGCGACGATTGCGGGATTGCAATTTTTGCCCTGATATATGGTATATGGTTTCGTCCTTAGCACTTATACTGGATAATTGGTCTTTTATCACTCTTAAGGTTTGTTCGCAATGAAAACTTGTATAGCTGTGTTTCAGCGATTCCCTCATTGCTAATGCACAAAGGTTCTGAGACTGGAGGAAATAATGATTAGCACGTTCGAAGGCTCGGCTCAAATGTGTGAAATTTACATAACTGACCAAGGTCAATTTTGAATTGCTAATTTTTTGCTTCGCCCAAATTGTTATAGAATAATCCGCTTGCCTCTGGATAAGGGGTGTTGGTATAAGGATGGGGCATTACGCAAGGCAGGAGTAGGAAGGGGACGACTAGTGCGTTAATTCCCATCTGAAACGAAATGTTTTAATAAATTAGTGTGGTACTTTTTTATCCGCGTGCCTATTTGGATTTCTGCTGTCTTATTACGGAAGACCCTTGTTATTTTATAGGGACCTTTGAAATTGGGGCACAATTTTTTTGATAAATGACTCTTCCCTTGTTTATTATATATGCATACTAGATCACCTATCCTGAATTCTTTGGGGTTCGTCCTTTTGTCGTAGTTCTCTTTACTTTTGTTTTTAGAATTGATTATATTTTCTCTTGCAATTTTAAACGATGTGTTTAATTTGTGTTGTAAAGATTTAATGTAGTCGTCGTATGTGTAACGGAATTTAGGCTCTTGGACAATCGATGATGGTAGGTATGCTTTAAAACCGAATAGTAATTCGTAAGGTGGAAAATTAGTTGTTTTGTGATTTGACGTGTTATAACTGAACATTGCAAAAGGTAAGTATTCGTCCCAGTCGGTCTGGTCTGGTTTTACATAGTGTTTCAAATAATCTTTCAGGGTTAAATGGGATCGTTCGAGCGCTCCGTTTGTTTGTGGATGATACGGTGTAGTCGATAGGTGTTTTGTTTTAAATAATTTAGTTAAGTCCTTCATCAGTTGGGACATGAAGTCGGCTCCTTGATCTGATAGTATGGTTTTAGGAATACCGAAATACGTGATAATTTTCGTTAAGACTTTAGCTATTGTTATGGCTTCGTGATTAGGTATTGCTTCTGCAAAACTAAATTTCGTTAAGTCATCTTGCATCGTCAAGATGAATTTATTTCCGGCTTCGGTTAAAGGTAATGGTCCTACTACGTCTAAAGCTAATCTTTCGAAAGGTCGTTCTGATGTGCTCGTGATTTCCATGGGCTGTTTCGTTGGCTTAAAATTGGTTTTGTTCATTTGGCAAGATGGACAGGCTCTGACATATTTCTTGATGTCTCCTTTCATGGAGTTCCAATGATAATGTCTTTTTATTTTGGAGTATGTTTTGTTGAATCCATAATGCCCCGAGAGTTTACTGTCGTGGTTTTCTTTTAATATTTCTTTAATTTGTTCGTCATTTTGTAGTTCTATTCTACAGCTATCGTATATTTTTATGTCGTTTTTAGAGAATATAAATTTTAACATATTGGCTAGTCGCGTTGAATTTATATTATGTTTTTTATCCGGAGGGATTAAAATGAATGTTTCGTTTTTAATGTGATACTTCGCGTTTATCAAACACTCGAATACGTTCTTTAATTCCATTTTGTCGAAGTGCATGAATGTAGGAAATAATATGTACGCGATTCGACCCTGATTTTCTAATTTGCAAACACCGTTTATCGTGGGCGTGATTTTGCTAGTGTCAAATTTATCCGAGATATGTTTTGAGTACGGATTGTTCTCGTTTAGATCTTGAGACCAGAATAATAGGATGGGATGTGCTTGTTTCTTTAATGGTGAATTTGTTTTTTCATACGTGACTATTTCCTGATTTGTGTTTTCGAATTTTACAAAATCTTCGTAAGATCTTACAGTTTTTATCGTTACATTCACACGTGCTTGTGATTCGGCTGGTAATCTGGACAGCCCATCTGCATTTGAATTTATTCTACCTGGTTTATATTTGATCTGGTATTGATATTCTTCGAGTCTTAAGCGCCATCTGACTAATCTAGAAGATGGATTCTGACAATTGAATAACCATTGTAATGGACGATGGTCTGTGTAAATGAGGAATTCTCGTCCGTACAAATAAGGTCTAAAATGTTCTACTGCATTAACTATTGCCAGCAATTCCTTTTCAATTGTTGAGTAGTTTTGTTCCTCTTTATTAAGAGTTCGGGAATAATACGCTATAGGTAGATCTGAATCGTTCGTTATTTGTGAAAGTACTCCTCCGATGCCTGTGTTGGACGCATCGGTCGTTAAAATGAATTTTTTTGAGAAATCTGGATATTGAAGGATTGGTTTTCCCATCAATCTTTCTTTTAGTGCGTTAAATGCATGTTCTTGTTCGTCCGTCCAAGTAAATGTAGCGTCTTTCTTTAGCAGTAATGTTAGGGGTTTCGCGATAGTGGAGAAATTTTTAATGAATTTCCTGTAGTAACCTACAAGGCCTAGGAACATTTTAATTTCTTTCTGATTTCTGGGTTTCATAGCACGTTGGATGCAATCCACTTTATTGGGATTGGGTTCTACGCCTTTGTCGGATATGACATGCCCCAGGTACTCGCATGATCTTTTTAAGAACTCGCACTTATCGGGTTGAAGTTTCAAGTTGTTTTCTCTGAGCCTTGAAAATACGTTTAATAATTTTCTATTGTGATCTTCTAAGGTAGATCCGTATAAAACAACGTCGTCTAGGTAGACAAAGCATTGCTTGTTCGTTAGTCCTGTCAACACGTTATTCATCGTCCTTTGGAAGGAGGAAGGCGCATTCTTTAGTCCGAATGGCATACGCGTGAACTCATAATGTCCATTGGGAGTGGAAAAGGCTGTCTTAGGAGCATGGTTAGGATTCATGGGAATTTGATGGAAACCGCTCGCAAGGTCCAGTGTGGTAAAATATTGCGCATGGCCTAACTGATCTAGGATATCTTCGATATTTGGAAGCGGGTATGCGTCACCTATTGTTTTTTCATTGAGCTTCCTATAGTCTATCACGATGCGCCATTTGCGCTCTCCGGAAGCGTCTAATTTTTTCGGAACAACCCAGAGGGGGCTGGACCAAGGGCTAGTTGACGGTTTAATAATGCCTTGGTTAAGCATTTTTTCGATTTGTTTATCAACCTCAGCTTTATGTATTTGAGGATATCTATAACTTTTGGCATGGATCGGAACGTCGTCTACCGTTGGGATATCGTGAGTCATCGCAGAGGTTCGACTCAGTAAATCGGTAGGCAAATGGAAGATATCGTTAAACTCTGTGCAAATTTGAAATATCGCGTGTCGTTCTTCTTTATTTAGATGATCGAGTCTAAGATTCTGGTTTAGTATGCGTAATCTGTTTGAGAGCCCGTTATCTAGTTTATCTGGGGCTAAACTATATACATGTGACTCATCTGGAAGGGGTTCGACATGTATTTCAGGAATTGAGACGATTTGGACTTTGGTAGAAGTATTAACAATCGTGACGATTGCATTATTATAATCGTCGATTTGAACGATAGCATTTGGCATTAGCAATGCTTTATTCTCATTTTGTGGGAACACTATACCTTCCTTAACATTATACGGGTTGAGGACTTTGATTGGAACGACCGTTTCTGTTCGTGGGTTGATTCGAATCGTTAAGTTCGAACGTTGCGGCGTATTCCGAAGCAGAGGGATCTGCGATGGGAAAGAATTTAAGGAGACAGTGTAGTTCTCATAATTAATTATAGCTCCTTGTGATTGCAAAAAATCATCGCCTAAGAGTCCGTCGAATGGCACGTTTGTCGGGGTGTCCATAATTTGGAATTTAGCCGCGATCTTACTTGTGTGAATTTTAAGTTCGATCTCGGTTTCACCACGTGTTGTGACTGGTGCATTCGGCGTTACTCCATTTAATACTACAGGGACGTTGTTATTAAGGACGAAATTGGCGATACTGGACGCTTTTATTAGCGAGACAGAGGCTCCCGTGTCAATTAAGAATTTTAAAATTTTATCTTTGGAGTTAGAGTTTTTTGATTCGAAGAGAATGTGCTTTAGGTCGTTTGAATCTAACAATGATTCTGAAATTGTTACATTCTGGAATTGTTGAATTCTATTGTCGCTTGTTCCATGGAAATTGGTGGTTTGCGATGATGAGGTGTCAAACGAAAATTCTGTTGTTGAAAATCTGAACCTCTATCATCGGTGAAGTTATACCTTTCTTGATTGACGTTAAATGAATGTTGTTGATTCGACTTGAAAGAATTTGGGTATTGGCGTTGCCTGTCTTGATTATTGTTAATTGGGTTCTGTCGTTGATTTTGTCGGTTGTCGTTATAATAATTACTGTTACGGTTATTATTATACTGGCGTAGCCTACATTCTTCTAAAATGTGGCCCGGTTTTTTACAGTAGCGGCACTGCTTAGTTGATTGTCCCTGGTTTTGTGGATTCATGGATGTAGCAGGGATTTGATTGAAATTAACAGATCTGGAGTTACTGTAAGTGTGGGTGGAAGGATTGGATCTGTTTCTATAACAATTGTGCGTAGCGTGGTTTGTGCGACCACAAATTTTGCATTGGCGAGATTTGTCATTATTGTCGGTTAAACGTAAGGCTTTTTCCTCTGCAATAGCTGCAGTAAACGCACTATTAATATTTCTAAATTCTCTATACCTTAGCATTTGCGAAATTTGAGGGTGAGTATGATGAACGAATCGATTCAAAGTAATATCGTTAATCATTAGTAACCGCCCTTTTAAAGCTTCTTTGTTGTTTTCTGTGTTATGGATTGCGCCTAGTACCTTGGAGTGTAAATCTTCTAGTCTCTGATAAAATTGTGATACACTTTCACGTGTTTCCTGCTTCATGCAACTTAATTCTTCTAATAGCTGATCAAGTGATTTCCGGTCTTGGTATAACGTAATCAATAACTCGGAAATTTCTTCCCAGGTGGTTAGACTACAATGAACATCAATTTGTTCGCGCGCTTTTCCAGTGATACTATTTTTTACATATAGTACTAATGGTGTAATTTGGAACGGTTTAGCTAATTCGAAAACAGCGTCGACCTGTTTTATGAAGCTGCGCAATTTATATCTGTCCCCATCGAAGGAATCGGGTAATAATTTAATCAATAGTTCTATTGAAAGTTGCTGTATCGAACTAGGGGTTGAAGTTGAAGCTTGAGTATCAGTGTTTTGTGAATGCGGCATGATTCTTGTTGTGTGTATTATAAGTGAGAAAGTGGAGGTATACGTAAATAAATTTTCTGGATTTTTGGGGAGCGGAAGTCAGAAGGTGATCTGGTCAAATTGTAAGAGTGATCTTTGAACAACACTTACCTCAATTGACTTCTTGAATGTGTTTCCTCTTCCTTCGTGGCTTAACTTTTCGATGGTCTAATTAACAACTGAAGTTGTCGTCCACGGCTCGTGCTGGATGTGTCTTCAATCCAGGAGTACAGCGAGGTCGATGAACGTTAGACTATCCCACTTCTGACACCAAATTTATGTTGGATTCCGTGTCAAGGTAATCGAGTGCAACACGTTTTATATATATATATTAAGCACTTTGAAGAAGAGTTTTTATTCAATGAAGTTTGATGAGCACCTTTACATAGCTTCCGCTCTTACTCTCTACGAAACTAATTCTGTCTTAGTGTAGCTATCCCGCTACTATATATATTGAGGTTTTTAGGGGGAAAGGCTGACCTTAGCCCTTGTTATTGTCGCCTTAGCCGACGCGGAGTCTGGCCCTTGGCAGTAGTCATATCGCTGACTACTGCCCTAGTGCAAAATATTGACTTTGACTAGGCCAGGATCCGCGGGCCTTACAATCATCGGTGACTCAAGGGTTGGTCATCCAACAATAATATCCTGGATGCGTTGCGCAAAAAATAATTAATTTGTACTCATAATTATTAGTAGAAATTATTAGCGCAACGCATCCAAGATATTGCAAAACCTGCTTCATTAAAGAAAATATACGCAAATAATGACTAAAGTTTAAATGGATAGATTGTTATATTTATAAAGTCACTTTCGAAAAAGTAATTTTTGTCTTCTACTTTCCGCTAAATGTCTTTTCCATTTTAATGCATTTGGAAACCATGATCCTGTTGGTTACCTCGGACCCCAATCATAGAGCCATCTGGCCACTGTCACCCATTGCAACCCTTTGTCCTCTACAGCAATATTCAACTTGCTCAGAAAATAGATATATAGAATAACCTCTAAGATTTATTCTTCTTTTTTTTTACGTTTTTATATCATTCTAATTATTCTCTGTTTATCCCAGAAATTTTCTTTTATTAAATTTTATTGTTAATGAAAGACACCATTTTTTAATTATATTCAACTAATAATAATAACTCATTCGAATGAGTTACAATTAAAAAATGGTGTCTTTCATTAACAATAAAATTGCCCCAATGAAAAAGATAATTAAAGAATTTGTATATTAACTATACATACAGTGTGTAACATAATGATAGGTCCACTTGGATTTTTTGACATAACTCTGGACCTAGTTAACCGATTCGGCTGAAACTTATTCAGCATGTAGCCAAGACACTATGGAGTATGTGTGCAAAATTTCATATTATTGCGGTGCGTCAATTTTGTACAGTAAACATTTATTTGATTTTTGTCAATTTTTGACCGTAACAAAATGATAAGTCCACTTGCAGAAAACCGTTTAATGAAGTAATGCTTAATTATACTTAATAAAACTTAATAATAAGAACTAATAACTTAAAACTATAAATGTTTTCAATAATTTATTGCTTTCCCATGACTTTAGATTAATAAATTCATTCTCTTCGTCATTGATTGTGCTAAATTTTGCAATTGTTGCGGTGTAATGCGATTCCAGGCCCTCAATATCGCAGTTTTTAATTCGGCGACAGTATTAAATTGACGACAATTATCGTACACGCCACGTACAAGTTGGCCCCAAAGATTTTCAATTGGTTTGATATCAGGGGATGTCGCTGGCCAGGTGGCCAGCTGGCCAGTATAAGTAATAAATAATTGTAGTATACAATTATATCGTCACAAGTTTTTCATTGCGGCAATTTTATTGTTTGTGTGTTAAAAAAAACTAGTGTGCGCTTAAGACCGCATGACCGAAGTGTAAACTTCGATGGCGATTTTAATCTATTCTAATTAATATATACATGAATAACATGAATATTGTTATTACGGGTCTTATTACTTGGACGAATCTGTTGGGAAACTAGATTATGAGGATGTGTGATAATATATAATGCACAGTTCAGTTTACAAAAAGTAATTTATTTTATACAGTAAAAGAAGACACGTCCTTACTCACAATCCAAAAACGGCAATGGAATGTTTGTCGACGTTTGTGAGAAATGTCATTACGAAGTTCATATTTTCATCATTGAAGTTTCTCAAATCGTTCTTAAACCATAATCTATCACAAATTGTGCAGACATGTCCAAAACTATTCTGCGTAAACTGTTTATGAAATTCTGTATGGGCACTGCTGTGGTCATGCGCTTGATCTTCTAATGGTACTACATGTGTTTCAAGATTTTCTTCTTGTGAATGTCCTGAACATTTTCTCTCATAATCATTTACCACAATAGGTATGTCCATATTTGTGGATGTTCCAGGGATCTGTGAATTATGAATCTCACGTTGAATAGTTTTCATTGGACAAAGACGTTTGTTATCACGATATCGTTTACAGCGCTCCCTTGCTAATTCTCTCTGTCGTTCCAATGCATTTTGTTCAATTTGTTCTTTTTCTTCAAGTTGTTTCTTTTCTTCATTCTGCGAGACTAAAGTCTGCTGTTGAACTTCTTGTCGCTCTCTGTTACATTCTTTTAATTCATCGTCGAACTGGCAAATTTGATCCATCTTCGATTTTCAAAATTATAAAGAGCAATATTCCAAAAAGTTTACACTTCAACAAATATTTATACACTAATCACAGCACGGTGTTGCGAAATTGTCTTTTAATAATTTTAAAGTGTGGGTTTATGTGCCCGCGTTTACGCGAAAGCGCTCTGCACGTGGTATAAAATTAACTATTAATAAATCAAAAATAACACAAATAAATCTTTAAATGAGAAAATTTTTGTATAAAAAAACTTGTAATAAATTAACTTTTAATGATTTAGAATTTTATTATATTATATTTAGAAATTTAAATTGTTGGGTTATGTGCCCACTTTTACGCGAAAGCGCTTTGCACGTGGTATAAAATGAACTGTTAATAACTCAAAAATAAAATAACTTTAGATACTTATCGTCGATTTTCCACCAAAGCAACACAATTAAACTGCTACGCTAAGCACTGTCTGAACTCCGCTCGGATAAACTCGGCTCTCTTGTTCTACCTCGTGCGCTTGACGATCTCGTCTCCTCGAGTTTACCCGAAAGCGTCACGCGCCGAGCGTGTCGCGTCAGACTCATTCACTCCCCAGCAAAATTCTGTGCGTGGCGCGCCTAAAGAAGTTTACACTTCAAAAATATACATCTCTTAGCTCGATTGTAAGTAGTTCTATATCATTCATTGTCATTTACCAGAAAATAATGTAAAGTATAACTTTCAAAATTATTTCATTTATTAATACTACAATTGAAATAAGAAAACGTGTTGTAATGTTTTTTTAATATTATTAATTAACATTAATTGTTTGCTACGCTATGCCGCCTTTCATTGTGTTGGGATTTGGCTGCTGGAACAGCCTTGTCTGAAGGCTAGAAGACCGTGGCGGTGGAGGGCCGATTTGCCAGACAAACTCGTAGCACACAAACTTAATGTTGGTGCACTGCACTACTATCAAGTGCTGCACTTAGTTTATTAACATAAAGGACGAAAAGAATACAACTCGCGAGGAACTTCACAATACAAGAAAAGCACAGATTGAACGGGTCGCAATGCCGCGTTAAAACAAGGTACAAAGTCACTGGTCACAATGCCGAGTGAAACAAAATGTGGTCGCAATGCCGGTAAAGATTAACGTGTTGTCGCGATGACGGCTAGGTGAAGAAGGAAGTGGATTCCCACATTCGGGAAGTTCGGCTACCGGTCAATCGCCTCGAGCCGTAATTGGCGGAAGTCGGTGATCCGATTTAAGGGCCCCGACTCCTTTGGGGCCAACTCCGAATCGATCTAAGCGCCATTCGACAGAACGGGCGTTAGTGAAAACATAAAAATCTTCTGCATCGGCATTTGACGGGGTGACATCTAAAGTCATTATACAGAATTATAAACTCATGGTGTGACATCTAACGTCATTAGGCAAAATTATAAATGGAGAGTGGGAGGCCATAGTTGTCAAATCACATGCTTTGAGTGTTTTGTCGCGCTGTTGCCACATTTGTTACAACCCTGGCCATCAGCAAAATGAATCGGCTCGAGCCGAGATTTCGATTCCTGCCGGATGTACATACATATAGCTGCTGAACCGCTGGAAACTTTTTTGTAGGTTCGATCCCCCTATGCTATCATTTTTTTTACATTAATGTTTTTTTAATTCCTAACTATATGACAATGATCAGTATTTGCTTACCAATATTTTAAAACCATTTGTTAAATTTTTTAATTTAATATACGTAAATATGAACTTAGAGCGCTCTTCGTGCTACCGTTTCCCTTGCCACGTATCTTGCCAATTATGGTACTGTTTAATATTTGTAACACTAAAATAAAATGTATGAAGCGCATTTTCAGACGTCTTAGATTGAACAGTCTTGACGAAGTGCAGGAAAACTCGTGTGATGTTTTACTACTGTTTCGCCTTTCTTTTATACCACACAATTATTTCTTTTTTACAAATAATCAGAAATAAAGGAAAATATTTATTCGTACAGATTTTATGCGAGTACCGAATATGCATATATTAATAATTTATAACTCATTTCATTCGCTTTTTCCCATTGTTTTGGTCATTGTGTAGGATGACAAACGAAAAATACGGAGACATAGTTGATATTGTCATATCTATTACAGTTTTGCTTTTCAGGAAAACTTCGATAGATTCGACTCAAGTTGAGATTTTGATTTCTGCCGAACACAAAAGAGAATAGTGCAAATGAAAGAGGAAATACAAGGGTCAAGTTGAAAAAAACAGATTGATAAAACAATATTAATATGTGTAAGAAAATAATTTTTGGAACTTATGAGAGGAGGGCTCTTTTTGCTGCTTGACATAGGTCAGGCACAGCCAACTGGCGGGCCGCGGGCCACGCGGTTTATCTTACAAACAAATGACGGCCCTCACACCCTGCGTCATAGTTGCGGTGTCACACCGATTCCCGTCGTGCTGGCACGTCATAGGTACATCTGACGTACATAGCTCTATCTTTGTCTATCATAGCTTTCTGTTGCTTAGAGCGAAGCATAAAATGATCGAAAAGGACCATGGTGACATTGTATTGTTGTACAGACTACGGTCAAGAGAGCTAAACAAAACAACTTTTTAACACATACACGCCGACATAATCATTTGAATGCCTATTCAAGCGCCTTCGATAATCTTACATATATTTTAATTATATTGTAGGATTATTTTTATGGGAATTGTGATTGTTAATTAAACTGTATCTCAACTCTTAACTATTTTATTAATATGGCATATCGCCGCACAATACTCTTCTCAACAATAATATCCAAGGCTTCGCAAGCCCTTCTATTCTCTCAATTCACTCACGACTCAACTCTACTATGCTCTCTGATTCAACTCTGGTTCTCGCACGCAACGTCCATTCGATATATTCGTTCACTCTTAGCTTTCATCTCATTCTATCCTTCATTTTCTCTCACTCATTAAGGCACACACCGACACACACATCCTTGCCACGTGTCACAATTCGACTACGAGTCACCATGCACTCAAGACTCCACATGCATTCCCCGAAACCGTTCGCCCCTTCGAAGATATAAACATTCACTCGATCCACATTCGATGTTTCCACTAACACTCTTCATTCACACCTCGCGGCTCATTCGATACTTCTCGTCACACGATCCATACAAAACCCTTTCATATCATTTCCAAGAATTCTTGCATCCCACAATATTACAATTGTATTATTGTTGTATAATATAGTTAATATATTTCATATATATTAACATAGCAGCTTTATTGCTAATATAAATGAAACATACCACCAAATGATTGAAATTTTGAGTTACACATTTTGAGCTTTGGATTGACGCGTATACACGTTGTTACAGAGAACTAGATATGTATAATAGAAAATAGTATTCTATAATGAGTAATGGACAAACATAGACTTGGAAAAGTCTATGACGCGATGTTGTTCCCTGAGTCACCAGGACCAAGGAGCACTAGCTGGAAATTTCCAAAGGATCCACAACAGACCCTCCAACGTGGCGTTAGTGGGGGCAAGATAACGCACGATAGAAAAGGGCTCCCAAAACAGGAGTCGGGGCTTTTTGAATTATACCATCGTTACGTGCGGATTGTCCAAATTTTAATAAAGTTTTCGTTACGATTAGTAAATACGGTATTCCTTACTTTTCCTTCGATTCTGTAAAATAGTCAAGTTTCGTATACTCCCTCGCGGTGCGGAACTCTCTACATAACAGACGAAGAATTTTGGTGGCAGCGGTGGGATACCGTAAAAAAAAAACTAACCGTTCGAAATTGTGAAGTGAGAATAGAAGAAACAGAAGTTCGACGAATTCTCCAGCTGAAGAAAGGAAGAGGAACTCCGAGTGTCACGAGAAGGTGCAGGGATCTCTTCGAGGAAGAAACAGTCTGTAGAATTCGAGTCGAAGATTCAGCCAATGAAAATACAAATTCTTCTGTTGTTGGGCCTGTATCTACAGTGAGTATAAATCACTTATTATAAAAAAATGTCGGTTGACTCGAGCCAAAATATTAAAAAGGAGTCTGCACGGAATGCAAATAATGTGGGAAAAGAACAAGAATCGGGCAGTTCGAAACAGAACGAATTTGACTATATACTTCAAGCATTATCAAGTTTAACCGCACAACTAGGACGATTAGAAATGAGAATCGGAAATTGTGAAAATAATCGGAACGAAGATTATCCGAGTACACCATTTCCACGCGCTGGGCCTTCCCATTCGAACGTACCACAACCTACAACCGTTGATGTTACGGAAGATGACTCGAATGATTCGGAAGCACCATCCTATATTAATAGATGTCGTCGAGAAAGATTGCAAATCCATCAGTACGAATACGTCAGGAAACAAATTACGTTGATTTCAAAATACACCGGTAGCGAACCCGTTGAAACCTTTATCCAGGAAATTCGGCAATTTATGGATTATGTCCCGAACGCGTCGGAACAAATAATAATACAAATGATTCTTAACGATCGTATGGCTCCAGAGGTTAAAATTGCCATAGACCGACATAACGCGCGTACAATAGAATCTTTAATAACTGCATTGCGCCAAGAATTCGGAATGAAAATAAGTTTCTCGACCGCATCGTTATTAAGGAACCAATGCCGACAAGGAATAAAAAATGTAAAGGAATACAACAAGGATTTTCGTGAAGCGCAGAACCATGTTCTACAATGCATCACGAACGATCCATCGTATACGGAAACCGCGAAACGTACCCTTTACATGCATGAAGAACGCATCGCGATTCGATCTTACATCTACGGACTTCGAACGGAGTTGAACCGATTAGTTTTAAATCTGCCTTTCAATCGATTAACCGAAGCCATGAGCAAAGTGGAAGAACTCGAACAAACGATCAAGGCGTGTGACGACTATAATGACTTCGCTCAAAGAATGTCATCTAAGCCAGAAAAACGAAGGTTTAATAATAATCCATCTAGGTTCAGTAATAGTCAATCTAGGTTCAGTAATAGTCAATCTAGGTTCAGTAATAATCAATCTAGGTTTAATAATAATCAATCTAGGTTCGATAACTATCAATCTCGAACTCAAACTAATAGTCAACGCAACGGTCAAAATCCACAGATTCGGTGTTATGTATGCGAAGGTAATCATTTTGCCAGTCAGTGTCCACAGCGGGCGCAAACACGAGATAATGGAAATTTTCCTCGGGCCAGGAGCAAGGACAGACCACCGGGGTCTACAACACGTCAGATAATGACAATTATGAATACGCAACCGTCGAGTGGCAACCCCCAAACGGAAAGTTAGGTACTTTCCTCGTGGATACGGCAGCGTCTATTAATCTCGTTAAGGAACCTATAATACCAAACAGTAAAAGGTATAAAAGTAAAAAAACAGTTAAAGGAATCGCCAATATAGCAGTAAATATCCAAGAATTTACTTATATAAACAACCATCGGTTTTACGTGGTACCAGCAAACTTTCCATTACCCTTCGATGGAATATTAGGATTACCGTTTCTTGAAAAAGAAAAAGCTCTCATTGATATACCCAACAAACAAATAACTTTTGTCTACTACTTTGAAACCAATCAGGTCGATCGAGCGAAACTATTGCAAGAAAATGTGCGTCTAAACCATATATCACCACAGGAGAGGACTGAGTTATGGAAATTGATTAGCGAGTATCAGGATGTGTTTGTTCTACCTGGCGACGCCCTACCTGAAGCTAATATAACTCAGCACCGAATAGAAACTACCGACAAAATACCTATACAGACCAAGCCTTTTCGTTATTCTTTACAGCACCAAGAAGTAATTAAGGAACAGGTTGAGGAAATGCTAGAAAAAGGTATTATTCGCCATTCATCGTCTCCATATAATTCACCACTGTGGGTCGTGCCAAAGAAGGCAGATGCATCTGGGAAACGAAAATGGAGAGTCGTAGTGGATTTCCGACAATTAAACGCAAAGACACCGCATGATAATTATCCGTTACCGATCGTAGAAGATATTTTATCTCAACTTGGGCAAGCAAGATATTTTAGCGCATTCGACATGGCATCCGGTTTTCATCAAATCGCAATGTGCGAGGAAGATAAGGAAAAAACTGCCTTTTCCACACCAAGAGGACATTACGAGTTCAACAGAATGCCATTCGGGTTGAAGAATGCCCCAGCTACGTTTCAGCGTATGATGGATGTGGCTTATCGGGGTTTAGTTAACACCATATTATTCACCTACGTAGATGACGTAATTGTATTTTCGCATAATTTTGAAGACCATTTGAAGAGACTTAGATTATTTCTCCAGAGAACAAGAGAAAAATGCTTAAAATTACAACCAGATAAGTGCGAGTACTTGAAACCCGAATTATCTTATCTAGGACACATTGTAACCTCGGAAGGAGTAAAACCAAACCCGGAAAAGATAGGGTCAATAATGAATTTTCCACGACCACAAAACCCCAAGCAGATAAAACAATTTCTTGGTATTGCTAGCTATTACCGCAAGTTTGTAAAAAATTTCAGCACAATTGCGAAACCAATCTCCGACCTTCTGCGGAAGGATGTCACATTTACTTGGGGGCCGAATCAGAACAAAGCTTTCAATGATTTAAAATCGAAATTAACAGAAGACTGCATTTTACAATATCCGAACATAAACAAACCATTCGTTTTGACAACGGATGCTTCAAATATCGGAATAGGTAGTACACTGGAACAAGAGGACAACGAAGGAAAATTACGACCAGTGGCGTACGCATCAAGAGCTATCAACAAAGCAGAGAAAAATTATACCACTACAGAGAAGGAGCTGCTTGCCATTGTTTGGAGTGTCAAGCATTTCAAACCATACCTATGTAATAACAAATTTACAATTATTACAGATCATCAACCCTTAAAATGGTTGTTTAATATGAGAGATCCAAGCTCTCGACTAATGAGATGGAGAATTTTACTCGAGGAATTCGAGTACGAAATTGCATACAAAAAGGGATCTACAAATCTGTGCGCAGATGCATTGTCCAGGAACCCTGTTGGCCCCGAAGAACCGGAGGTGGAACTTATTAACTGGTGTACCACGGTTCGTCCTCCATGGAGGAAACACATCACATTTGTAGAAAAACCGAGCGAGAAGGCTTTGGCAGTACATTTCGAGTTAGGAAATGAGGATAAGCTGCATATTCTACAGACTGATACGCGAGAAATTTTAGGAGCGTCTTTTGAATTTCAGCGGCTCACCAGAACAGTATTTAAATACCTCCTACGGGAACTGGTAACAGTCGCGATAGCTGAAGAGAAAGATTTGGTGTACTTGCCCTTAGAAGCGGCAAGACAGCATTTTGAAGGTAACACTAAAGAGTTGAAAGAAATCATAATTTCGGTCTTCAGGGACCCTCTCATAAAGGTTGAGATGGGAACGCGAATCGTCCGCCAACCAGAAGGAGACGAAGAGAAGATTGAAATTATCTCTAAATACCACGATTCATTAGAGGCAGGCCATCGTGGAATTCAACAAGTTTATAAACAGTTATCAAAAAGTTATTATTGGAGGGGAATGTACGAAGACATCAAATCATACATCAACGGGTGTGAAAAATGTCAAAGGAACAAGGCATCGCGACATCCGGTAAAGGCACCCATGAAAATCACCGATACACCCAGGATGTTCAACGAAAAAATAGCTATTGATATTGTGGGACCTCTCAGAGAAACGCCCAGAGGAAACAAATTCATTTTAACTATACAGGACCAATTAACGAAATTCATGCAGGGTTATCCAATTCCGGATCAAAAAACTGAAACCATCATCGAAAAATTATTAAACAATTATATCTGCAACTACGGACTTCCAAACGAAATATTATCAGACAGAGGATCCAACTTCATGAGTCAATTGATGGAGGAATTCATGAAAGTTACGAAAATTAGTCACCGTACGACCACTCCATTCAGACCACAGTCAAACGGAAGCTTAGAAAGAAGCCATGGTGTCATTAAAGAATACCTGCGAAACATGTGCGAGCAGGAGGACGAATGGGACACCATGCTACCACAGGCAATTCGTTGCTACAATATAATGGAGCACGAAACAACAGGATATAGCCCTTACGAATTGGTATTTGGACAGCAACCGAGAACTATGGATTTAATAGACCACAACGACGATTCATATGAAGAATATTTAGATGAACTACAAAGAAGACTTCAACGCACACAAATCGCAGCGAGAAAAAATATAGAAGAAGCCAAACAACAATTGAAAACGAGATTAGATAAGCATTGTAACCCTTTAAATATAAAAGAAGGAGATTACGTTTGGTTAAAAAGCAACGAATCCGCTAAATTAAAAGGAGGTTTGAAAGCACCATACGAAGGACCTTACAAAATCATCCAGATCATTAGCGACCAAAATATTAAAATAGAGCGTAAAGGAAAATATGAAATAGTTCACATTAATAGAACAAAGTACGCTAACCTTTCTGTTCCAGGGCCCACAGATCAGAATCACGAGATACTGATTATACGTTAGAGGAATTTCATTAATTTACCTAGGTTATGGATTAGGAATAAGCACATTTTTGTATTTTATTTATAAGACTAAGCTGTACAAATTGTTATATTGCTTTCTACCAGCGAATTTGTTTAAACCATGTAACAATTATTATACAAATTGTTACAATACTCAATACTCGTCAACGGACAACGTATCACAAGGGGACATAGAGTTACATCAACAAATAGGTTCAGATAACCCCCCCGGAAGCAACGCAAGTAGCAGCTTCATCGCATAACGAAAGAAGAGTCACATTTAGACCCATATTAGCAGTAGAAGACGAACCACGTAGACAACAAGGACGAACTAGAAAAGCAAGGCGCCCTCAACCACCGGAATTCCGCCGCATCGCAAGATTCGAGGACGAATCTTTTCACACCCCCAGGGATGTTACAGAGAACTAGATATGTATAATAGAAAATAGTATTCTATAATGAGTAATGGACAAACATAGACTTGGAAAAGTCTATGACGCGATGTTGTTCCCTGAGTCACCAGGACCAAGGAGCACTAGCTGGAAATTTCCAAAGGATCCACAACAGACCCTCCAACGTGGCGTTAGTGGGGGCAAGATAACGCACGATAGAAAAGGGCTCCCAAAACAGGAGTCGGGGCTTTTTGAATTATACCATCGTTACGTGCGGATTGTCCAAATTTTAATAAAGTTTTCGTTACGATTAGTAAATACGGTATTCCTTACTTTTCCTTCGATTCTGTAAAATAGTCAAGTTTCGTATACTCCCTCGCGGTGCGGAACTCTCTACATAACAACGTCCAAATGATAGAAATATCAACCAGTTCCATAATTGGCAAGATACATGGGAAGAAAACGGTAGAAAAAAGCGCTTCAACATCATATTTACGTATATTAAATTAAAATATTGGTAAGTACATACTGATCATTGTCATATACTTAGTATTGAAAAAAAATGAATGTAAAGAATATACCCCAAGGGGGGACTCGAACCTACAAAAAAGTTTGCAGCGACTCGAATCAACATCTCGGCTCGAGTCGAGTCGATTCATTTTGCTGATGCTTATGTTATAATTGTAACAGATGTGACAACAGCGTGACAGAGGTTTGATACGTGCCGGCAACTATGCCTTACTGGTGTCTGTGTGCACGCATCACGTATTCACGTATGAATCGCCGTTCGTGGTGTGAAATTATAACTTACATTTACCGACTGATTTGTATTTTTATCGACCCTGACGGTAACTTGGCCAAATTCACTACAATGTTCCATAAACGCCACCGACGGAAAATCAATGAACTATTCTTACGTCGGATGCGTGCAAATCGTATTTTACTTTCTCCGCTTTCCAGAAGCGATAAATTGTGAAAAATCGAATTTCTGTGATCTTGTGCTAGTTCAAGGAAGCCCTAAAGGTTGTTTGAGCAGTGAATAAACCATTAAATCGTCCAATATTTGCTACATGTGAAATGTGTGAAGATGTTTGCAGCCATCTTGTTGCCTACATCGTTGTCTGTCTCAAGCTTGCCAGTTTTAGAAACACTATTCTTCTCAACGAATGGTGTTTATTCGCGTTCAAATATACCTTTAGGGCTGTGGTGAAGTCTACCCGTGTGTTCTATATCCGCGAAAGTTTCATTAAGGCAATTATCGAGACAACAGTCGAAAAATTAGAAATCGGGTCTCTCTGTCGCGCATGGCATATACGTGCATGCTTTCCTTTGTTTGTGTGAGTGCACGCACACACGTCATGGCGCCTGGAGTCGGGGCCCTTAGGGGAGAGGTACCTATTTTGCGCGTTAATAGCCTCGTTGTGTCAGGTCCGTTTAATTAGTGAGCACGGCGAGGGGTTCGAAAGGAGCGTCAGCCTCGCTGGCTATGGCCTTCCCTAGTTCGAATTTATGGCCGCAATTCCGATCACATTGCAACAAAGAACAAAAGAACTCTTTAAAATTATTTAATTTTCGCATTGTTTTCTATAATCTGTTGGTAACGTTGCGAGTGACTCGGAAATGGTATGGGTACCTTAGATACCCAGAAATTCGGGCCGAAAAAATACATTGAATGTCTTGTCTATTCCTATATCTCGTCGGTGCTTTACGCGCTCGGCGGGTCTATGTTCTATCTTAAAACTATATTCCTCCAAGATCAGAGCCCATCTCGCAGCTTTCGGACTAATGTCTTTTTTAAACAAAGTTTGTTGTACAGCTTGACAATCAGTTATGATTTTGAACTCCATTCCTAACAAATACACTCTAAATTTTTGTACCACATTAACAATCGCTAACAGCTCTAATTCGTAGGAGCTATATCTCGATTCCGCATCGCTAGTTTTTTTACTCATATAATGAATTGGGTGTAACTGTTGGTCACCTTCGTCTCTCTGTAGTAAATTCGCGCCGTACCCCTCGGAACTCGCGTCCGTATGTAGCTCCGTTTCAGCCGAGGGTCGATAAATTGTTAATACCGGTCTGCTAGTTAATGCGCGCTTCAACATTACAAATGCTCGCTTTTGATCTACTCCGAACTCAAACGTTACGCCATCTTTGAGTAAATTGAATAACGGTGTCGCTATTCGCGCATAGTTTTCTACGAATTTTCGGAAATATCCGGTGAGTCCTAAGAAACTCTGTACATCTTTCTTCGTTGTAGGTTCGGGGAAGTTTTCTACTGCTTTCACCTTATCGCCGGAAAGTATCACCTGCCCGTTTTCAATCACGTGCCCTAGGAACTAGTGACGTGATCGTGTCACGCGATCGCCCTTCTACTCCGCACCGACCGCTCTAGGATCAGCGAGTGTTCGACCGTTTTCGATTACTACGTACTCGAACCTCTAGAGCATACAACGAAGCGAGCAACCGATTATTTGTACCACCGCTAATATACGACTCTATAGCCATAACCATTCGTCGACCCTTACGGTCAACCGATCAATTTGCACCTCTACCCATCAGCCTTCTAAATTTCCCCCGAGCAATCCTCCAACCGTTAACCAGCATCCAGAACGCTATTCAATTGGCGATAGTCAATGCATACTCGATATGACCCATTTTTTTTAGGTACGATTACTACCGGACTAGCGAAATAACTCTCATTAGACTCTCTCTTATTATTCCATTCTCAAGGGCTGATAGGGCTATCATCTGTCATTCTGATTCTCGTTACCACGGTAGTTTCTACATTCTTCGCTGGATTATACTTTTTAACTAAATCACTCACATTCTTAGCATACTGTCCATCAACATTCAATTCATTCTCTCGTACAATATTGATACATGCCAACTGACGCCATTCCTCCTCCTTCCGCGGTAACTCGGTATCGTTTTGTTGCTCGCTATGGACTATTTCGCACACTTCTCTCACATCCTTCTCTCCCCTATTTATTCTCTCCCGCTCCACGCCCGTATCATTCGTACGCTTTTCCACGCATTCAATCACCCCTCCGCACAGCTTCACGTTAACGTCCTCTAAAAAGTCCTGACCTAGTACTATCTTCCACGGCAGTGATCTGGCGGATACCACGTACAGCTTCACCTCATACTGCGTGTTATCGATACACATTTTCGCATTAAATTTCCCGAACGGCACCGTCACGCCGTCTCCGAACCCGGTAAACACGCGTGTACTCATTTCCAACGCCGGGCTACCGATTCTTTGGTACTCGTCTTTCCGAATCAAACTCACGTCACTTCCAGAGTCAATAAACGCACAGCACATTAGTCTGTTTATCTTAATCGGGTAACAGTTCGTGTCCGTTCGTGCCGCCAAAGAAACAATGTACGGTCCTTCTCACTTGCGCTCGCGATCGCGTCTCTTTAAATCCCCTCCTTGCGTCTCTCTTGAACTGCCCTACTTCTCTGGCCCCTCCTTCCCGCTTCTCCTTCCTGCGATCATATATCTCCAGGTTCTTCTTTAGTTCACTTATGTTTTGTGAATTATATAAAACTGATTTATTTGAATCTTCATCTTGATTCGATCACCGCTTCTTTCTCAATATGTCCTTGACTCGCTATCTCCATCATTGCGTAGACGTACTGTCGTCCGCTCTCGTTCTCCCTTCTCTTGCGCTTACTCAATTGTGTATGAACTGTTCGGCTATTTACCTGCACCTTAAATTCTCTTAACAGACTCTTTTTCAATGAGGACCATGATTTTATTCCTCCTTCGATGGTTATGAATTGTTTTGCAAATCCCTTCAGCATCCGTTTTGCATAAATTAATTTTTGCAGTTCGCTCCACCCTAACAACTCACTTGCATCTTCGAATTCTTCTAGCCATTTATCTATGGCTAGCTTATCGTCTCCCGTGAAATGATTCAGGCTGTCCTCTACATCCCGAATGGTAAACGTGTCGCGTCTTCGACTTTGCACTCCTCTTTCCGACGCGTATTTACTATAGCTACGCTTTCTAGCGCTACCTGGCGGCGCGGCGGTCGCGCTGATACTTTGTTCTCGCTGTGTTCGCTTTCTACGCAGCTAGCGTCCTCGTCGTGATCTTCATCGTCGTCTGATTCGCTTACCTCCTCATCTTCGTCGTCGTCATCCTCAGACTGCGGCCCTTCTAAATATCGTTGTAATCGCTCCCGCAACTCTTGCTTTTACCTGTCGTCTCCAGGTTGGCTGACTTCAATACCTTCTTCAGCTCTGCCACCTTCATACCCCCTACCTTATCAATCATATTCTTATCTTTCTTCGTACGTTCGCTTCTTCTGGTAGGCACTATTGTTTCATTCATATCTTCTGTACTCTTGCCGGTTTCTACTTCCGCTGAGCGGTTACCGTTTTCCACGTTTTTTGCACTCATCGTCCTTTGTCACGTATCGTCCACTTTCGACTTTCTACTTTCAACTTTCCACTTTCGACTTATCGGTCCTGATATTCTGATATCCCGATATCCTGGCTGAGCCCCCACTTTGTAGGAAATTTGTTGAGAATCACGAATACGTTGTATTTAATAAGATGGTAACAATAATGATGATAGTACAGAATAGATATATAAACAAAACGCTTCCGATCGCATTAACGGTCCGTCGCCGACTGCTCGTGTTGCTATCCCGCAACACGCGCGAGCGAACGCAGCGCGCGAGTCCTTTGTCTTCCGCGCGCGCTCTCGCTATACTACATATATTGATAATTTTTAATTTATTTCATTCGCTTTTTCCCATTGCTTTGGTCATTTTGTAGTATGACAAACGAAAAATACGGAGACATTGTTGATATTGTTATACCTGTTACAGTTTCGTTTTCCAGGAAAACTTTGATATACAGTAATGTCTCCATTAGTGTCCAAAATTGTGTCTCCATTAGTGTCCTTTTCCTATCCCCACCACTTGGGGTGGTGGCCCCTTGAGTGAGTTCGGGTCGCCTTTGATGTTGTGGCAGCCGAGGCTCGAGGCAGCGTTCCAGGAAAGAGGCAAGTTTAAATACTCGTGTACGTGAGACAATACTAACGCGATCAAAATTTAAGAATAAAACTTCTGCATTTTTGGTCCATTTTGAATGCAATTTTACCAAAATGTTCGTTACAATTTCCCGATTAAAATGACACCAAACACGATATGGTTTGAACAATTTTTACTTATCATGGTATTAATAATTTTATTAATAATTATTAATAATTATTAATATAATATATATAATTATTAATAATTTTATTCCTCTTTATTATTGTTTCCGATAGCAACCGGAATGTGTATATTAGTTGTTAAGAATAAGGTAATTAGTAGTGAGACTATAAATTTCAAAGTACAATTTCGATTCCATGTCTCCATTAGTGTCCCTCGCTCGGGGACACTAATGGGGCGCAGACACGATTCTCGAGCGAGTTCGGGTCGCCTTTGATGTTGTGGCAGCCGAGGCTCGAGGAAGCGTTATAGGAAAGAGGCAAGATAAAATACCCGTGTACGTGAGACAATACTAACGCGATCAAAATTTAAGAATAAAACTTCTGCATTTTTGGTCCGTTTTAAATAAAATTTTACCAACATGTTCGTTACAATCTCCCGATTAAAATGACACCAAACACGACATAGATTGGTGCCATGGGACTGATTATTTGTAAGACCATTATTACTACCATTATAAGTAAAAATTGTCCAAACCATATCGTGTTTGGTGTCATTTTAATCGGGAGATTGTAACGAACATTTTGGTAAAATTTCATTCAAAACGGACCAAAAATGCAGAAGTTTTATTCTTAAATTTTGATCGCGTTAGTATTGTCTCACGTACACGGGTATTTAAACTTGCCTCTTTCCTGGAACGCTGCCTCGAGCCTCGGCTGCCACAACATCAAAGGCGACCCGAACTCGCTCGAGAATCGTGTCTGCGCCCCATTAGTGTCCCCATTCGGTCCCGAGCGAGGGACACTAATGGAGACATTACTGTATTCGACTCAAGTTGAGATTTTGATTTTTGCCGAACATAAAAGAGAATTGTGCAAATGAAAGAGGAGATTCAAGAGCCAAGTTGAAACAAACAGATTGATAAAACAATATTAATATGTGTAAAAAAATAATTTTTGGAACTTATGAGAGAAGGGCTCTTATTGCTGCTTGACATAGATCAGGACCATGGTGACATTGTATTCTTGTACAGACTAGGGTCGCGAGAGCTAAACAAAACAACTTTTTAACACATACACGCTCACATAATCATTTGAATACCTATTCAAGCGCCTTCGATAATCTTACATATATTTTAATTATATTACAATTATAACCCGAGACCTTCTGGTGGTAGGCACTGATCAGTCCATCTACGCCACGGCCCCTTCTTTTGGCAATGTGGTTCTTAAGTTCCTCTTATGTATTCTTGGATGGAGGGGCCCCTATCCCACATTATTGTTGTATAATATAGTTAATATATTTCATATAATATTAACATAGCAGCTTTATTGGTAATATAAATGAAACATACTTAAATACTTAATATATACATATACTTAAAAAATATAGCTCTAGAGAGTCGAACCTACAAAAAAGTTTGCAGCGGCTCGAATCAACATCTCGGCTCGAGCCGATTCATTTTGCTGATGCTTATGTTATAATTGTAACAGATGTGACAACAGCGTGACAGAGATCTTGATACGTGCCGACAACTATGCCTTACTGGTGTCTGTGTGCATGCATCACGTATGAATCGCCGTTCGTGGTGTGAATTTATAACTTACATTTACCGACTGATTTATATTTTTATCGACCCTGACGGTAACTTGGCCAAATTCACTACAATGTATCATAAACGCCACCGAAGAGAATCATGGAACTATTCTTAAGTCGGATGCGTGCAAATCGTATTTTAGATTCTCCGCTTTCCAGAAGTGATAAATTGTGAATAATTGAATTTCTGTTATCTTGTGCTAGTTCAAGGAAGCCCTAAAGGGTGTTTGAGCAGTGAATAAACCATTAAATCGTCCAATATTTGCTAAATGTGAAATGTGTCAAGATGGCTGCAGACATCTTGACATCAGACATCTTGCCTACATCGTTGTCTGTCTCAAGCTTGCCACTTTCAGAAACACTATTCTTCTCAACGAATGGTGTTTATTGGCGTTCAAATATACCCTTTAGGGCTGCGGTGAAGTCTACCCGTGTGTTCTATATCCGCGAAAGTTTCATTAAGGCAATTATCGAGACAACAGTTCAAAAATTGGAAATCGGGTCTCTCTGTCGCCCATGGCGTATAGATGCATGCTTTCCGTTGTTGTGTGAGTGCACGCACACCGGTCATGGCGCCTGGAGTCGGCCCCCTTAAGTACACTCGTGAGCCACAACATGTCCATTCCGGATAGAATCAGCACTAGTATGCACCATATGATTATTGCGCATGCTACATCTCGTAAAATTTTTGTATAAATTTTGTCAACTCCAAATACTTCTAAAGTATGATCTATTTTCTCCCATTTTACAATTAATTTCCCCGTGCACTTTAATGCAAAAGATGGTTTATGGTGAATGAACTGTCTCACATAAAATATACGAGTTTAAAGATTGTGATGTTGTTAAGTGATTACTGGATTTGTAGCGATAAATTATAAACGAATGTAAGTATTCAGTTACTACATAAATGGACAGCTATTTTTAATGAATTAGGTCCTTACAAGAATAATGGCCACCAAGAGTGCAATATTACAGTGCAGGAATAATTTCTTACACACATGACCAATTACACTGTTCAACACAGGTCTGATTTTGAAACCTGCAATGGGCGTTTCTGGTAGATCTGGAAACCGTTTCTCTCCAGAACGTACCGATTTTGAAAAAATGAATTTTTTAAACAATCGCAAATTTTCAACTTTGAAAGTGTTGTGGGATTGGGCGTCTCCATCAATGAACATACGAGGAACATAAGAACAGTGAAGCCTAAGAAGGGGCCGTGGCGTATATGGACTGGTCAGTGCCTAGTAATACGAAGGTCCCTTATATTGCCGTCTTTTTTCCGCACGAGTAAAATAGGACTCGCATACGGGGGAGCCGCTTTCTCGATTTACGCCTTCCTGAACTAACTCGTCTAGAATACCGCTTGATTTTATTTGGTCTACGTGAGCGAGTCGACGCCCGCGAAAAGTAATCGGTTGCTCATGCTTTTAACAAATTTTCATCTCCAGTCCGCCTGTCAATGGAATAAATTCTTTCACGCTCAAATACACATCGTCGTATATTTTCTGGATGATTGATCAACGCACTCCATTTGCATCACTTGGTTAATGAAATTAATTGTATCATTCACCGGTGAATCAACCGTAGTCTCAGAAACTTTTAGCGTCTGGTCGATTATTATTTTAACTGTAGGATCTGAAGTAAAATCTCTACCCAACAATGCGATGCCACTCATCGTCGCGTCCGGTACAACAAAAAATCTAATACAAATATCGATACCGTGAATATCTACATTTTTTCGAAAATGCCTAGTATCTCTAACTCTGATACGTTTATGCCATGAAATCGGTAATCGTTTCTTACAACAGGAATACGGCAACTAACTAACGCATAGTCCGGTTTAATTAGGCTAATCGGCGATCCGGTGCCTATCATTGCTTTGAAAGAATATTGAGGTTCGGTACCTTTGTTATTACATAATTTATAACGCACTGGTACCACATACGGATCGCTCTCGCTGATCGGTTGTATCAAATGCGCAGTCGTCGACGGGTTTTGAATGAAACCACTCTAGTAGTTCGCCCCTCAGTTTCGCGCCAGTGAGCAACTTTACAACATTATCTTCAAACCTGTACGTCATACGCAATGGCTCAACTTGCGGTTGCCATTTCCAGAATTTGTTTCCGGTGCCATTGAAGTCGCTCAGCGGATTTTTTACATCTCGTAGGCTACCGATGTCGCTCACCGCTGGGCTTCTGATCACCGTACCCGCACGATTTATGAAGTCTGTTTCACGTTCAAGTAACGCGATCTCGCGGCGAAGCAAATCTCGCTCTCGACGTACGAATTCAAGCTCGTTTCGCGTTGAAAATTCCTCTGCGTGTATGCTACCGGGAGAAAAGCCTTCGATGGTAACGTTTTGTTCCACACGTTGCTCATCGTCGCTTCCCGCGGTACCTTCGCCGCCCGCCTCGCACAATGCATCGGGTGCCTGTTCTTGGAAACGCAATAGGTTTCCAGACGACAGTGCACTGTGCAACTGTGCAACTGTGCACACAAACAAATGACGATAATTGGCCCGGGCGCAAGTTGGCACAACATATTTCAATTGGAACTTGTTCTGTGACCTTTAAACTTCATTTTAAAAAAAAATGAACGCGGCATCCAACGGCGGTCACAACTAATTGCTTAAATAAACAAAAATATAGATAGATCTTGCATTTTTAAGTACCACAGCCTTAGCAATTTTTTAAAAGTAATAAAATCAATGGAAATATGATGCTAGAGCACATTAGATAATACCAACATTCATCAATTATTTTAATACATCGATAGTGAATCGTAACATAATTTCTAGTTTTAGTTGAAAAAATCCCCTTTCTAATACTAGTATGTTTGAAGCTGCATATCTCTTATTGTTAGAGGAAGAAATTACACTGTTCAACACGGGTCTGATTTTGTAACCTTCAATATGCGTTTCTTATAGACTTTAATGTGCTGAATACGAATCTGCAATCCGTTTTTCTGCAGAACGTACCATTTTTGAAAAAATCAATTTTGAAAAAAATCGCAAATTTTCAACTTTGCAAGTGTTTTGTACTTTTGCGGTAATAGTTATTCAGATGCGCTTGGTGCCAAATGATTCTTTGAAGTTTCACGAATAAAATGGTATATGTTGTTATTAGACTATAAACATTTAAATGTGTTAAAATAATGATCAAAGTGAAAGGGACACCGAAAATACACCCATTTTGGCTGATATCTTTCAGTTTATTTCAAAAACTAAGGGTCCAGGAGAAAATCTAACTAAGCCACACGATAGAGCAGACCTTTCTGCAAAGGAAAGCATCAACGGAAGTTACAAAATCATTTTTGTATTCGATATACAAGCGAAAAAGTTTGGCAAAACACGTGGCGGCGACAGTGGTGCTCTATGACGGCGGCTCCCCCCTCAACGCTCAACGTAGCGGAATCACTAAACGCGCAGTACTTCTGCTGAGTGTCACTGTTGCCGTCGCGTGTTTTACCAAACTATTTCGCTTGTATATCGAATACAAAAATGATTTTGTAACTTGCGTTAATGCTTTCCTTTGCAGAAAGGTCTGATCTATCGCGTGGCATAGTTAGATTTTCTCCTGGCCCCTTAGTTTTTCAAATAAACTGAAAGATATCAGCCAAAATGGGTATATTTTCGGTGTCCCTTTCACTTTGATCATTCTTTAAACACATATAAATGTTTATAGTCTAATAACAACATATACCATTTTATTCGTGAAACTTCAAAGAATCATTTGGCATCAAGCGCATCTGAATAACTATTACCGCAAAAGTACAAAACACTTGCAAAGTTGAAAATTTGCGATTTTTTTCAAAATTGATTTTTTCAAAAATGGTACGTTCTGGAGAAAAACGGATTGCAGATTCGTATTCAGCACATTAAAGTCTATAAGAAACGCATATTGAAGGTTACAAAATCAAAAAAAAGTTGAAATTTGTCGAACAGTGTTATTAACGTTAAATTTGATAGAAGATGATGCAGCAATAGTTCATAAATAAATAACAGTTTACACATTTTAAAAATTAGACAAAATTTTTTTTCACTTTAGGCCACGTTTTCGGTCTTTTTCGCCACTGTGCGACGGGCTCTTTTGCCCTTACTCATATTTCAGTTCTTTGAGCGATTCCGTAAGAGAAGGACCCTACACAACCAATAGTTTGGTAAAGGAAAAGGTTGTTCAGACTTATACCAGCAACCGCCCATTTCTGGGAGCTTCCATACTTACGGAACACCCTGTATAAACGCTGTGTTATTGTGTTGGTGCATAGACGTAAGAATGAAAATGTGTACATGCATAACTGTTTATTAGATATAAAAGAATAGAAAAACACGCAGTAATAGATAATAATATAATAGTAAAAATGATAATACAAATCGCATTGCGACCACGCGTTCTTAACACCCCATAATCGTCGCCGATATCGTGCGGACGCACCACACTGCGAATGGTTCTATTAATCACCCCCGCGCAAATTATAACATATCTACATATTATAAATGCATTTAACTTTGGTATCTAAATATGTGTGATTACTATTGTCTGTGCACCAAACGCGATTAAATACGTGTATATTTGGATATATGTACTTAATAGTGTTGAAGTGTAGCGTTTCCGTGCGAATACTTTTATCCATTTCCTGATCTCTCAACACTTACGAAGTATTTGTATGTTTGTGCAGTTTTAGATTATTACTAACAATATGTAAGCACTAATAGATGCACTCTGATTAAAAAAAAATGTAAATGCTTTTGGTTTATAATTGTCCGTATAGAATGTAATAATGCAAAGCAATTTGTTGTGCAAAACATTAGATGTGGCAAAGCAGAGGACGCTCAGTTTTCTTGTAACTTACAATTAGACATCACTGATATAACATTATGGAACATACCTTGCAATTTCGAGAAAATTCTGTACCAACTGCTTCCGTTCAGAATAAGACATAAAAACTGTAATCTTTTGAATCATGTGCAACGGCATATTATATTTTCTCTTAACATGGTTCATATTTGAAACGTAATGTAATGCAATATCTTTCATAGTTACGTTCATCTTCTGCAATTTGTTACACAAAATTCTAAAACATGCCACAAGCACGAAATGAACCTATTAATATAAACCAAATATACAGGGTGTTCCGTAACGCAGGGAACATGGGGAAATGGGGGGTAGCTGGGGAGATTCTGGTCAAGTTTCCCATTGACAGCAATATTGTTTGTAGCTTCGTTTTTGAGTTATTAACGAAAAACACTGGCCAATGAGAGCGCCCGCCGGGCGCGCGCTCAGGCGCGTACCTCTTAGCTGCGCTTGGTCGTGATGGGGGTATCGAGGGTATCAAGGGATGCGTGCGGCAAATGTTACATCGTCTTAACCCTCCGACAGCGGGTGACTTTGGCAGCGAACGTGGAGTCATTTTGACTCACACCGATATTTCACTACTACATATTCACGAGCCCCCAAACCCTCACCGATATTGTACTGACCAGTGACGGTTGCTCGACCCTAGACCCTCATCGATACATTGTATTCTATTCGCTTTGCGTTCAAGTATTTTTTTCTTTACTACGTATAGGAAAACGTATAGGAAAAAATAATAATTTCGTGAATTGTAATAAATATTATTTTTCTTATAAATTTGTACTGCTGCATTACCATTTTATAATTTATTCGATGATTCTCCAGAAATGTAGACGTCTTCCGGAAAATCACCAAAAGAACTTGTTCCTTTGTTCGTAACACAGACATTGCGTTAATAAAAACAACAAAGAAATAACAGCAAAAATGTTTCTTTGGCAACGTATAAGACTCGAGTAAAACTGAAAACGGTATAGAAATTCGAAGAGAGGTACGCTCAAGTCGCTGGTCGTCGCAAGAATAATCCCTCGCTGCACATTTGTTTCCATTCAGCCAACCGAGTTCCGGGTTTTTCCTATTTTGGGGGTACTACTAAAAAGGTCCGCTCGCGCCTAACACAAACAGCTCCGTCACTGTGTGCGTACCAGTCTCCAAACCAGTGACTCCGGCATCGCTGTCGGAGGGTTAAGTAAGAATAATGTGGAATTATTCGTTATTCATGAATAAGACATAAACTAATAAGTCGTTTAATAACCGGGTTCGATACGTTTATTCATTATCCGAAAGGAATAAAGTGTTTTATTACTTATGGTATGGGCACAAGCCCAGCCACCCCCATTTCCCGATGTTCCCTGAGTTACGGAACACCCTGTAGGGAATTTTGAAGTATACGATTGAGCGTTCGAACGAAACCGCTTCTTAAAACTGTACAATTCGCAAATAACTTAATAAATATTTAATTACTACTTATTTTTATCATTGAAGCTATAATCGAAATTGCTTAATCCTGCATTTCTGAATAGAATGAACCACGAATGAACAAATAGAAATTAAATTTTTCAAGTTTTATCACAGAAGCATTTTCTTTCTTCTAAAACTTACCTCAGAAGAATATAGAAACTGGCAATCACCAGCGAATTGACGCTAATTGGTAAATGCATTAAAAAGCACAAGTATACTGCACGCCTCTTATTAAGTACACTCGTGAGCCACAACATGTCAATTCCGGATAGAATCAGCACTAGTATGCACCATATGATTATTGCGCATGCTACATCTCGTAAAATTTTGGTATAATTTTTGTCAACTCCAAATACTTCTAAAGTATGATCTATTTTCTCCCATTTTACAATTATTTTCTTCGTGCACTTTAATACAAAAGATGGTTTATTGTGAATGAACTGTCTCACATAAAATATACGAGTTTAAAGATTGTGATTTTGTTAAGTGATTACTGGATTTGTAGCGATAAATTATAAACGAATGTAAGCATTCGGTTACTACATAAATGGACAGCTATTTGTAATGAATTAGGACTTTACAAGAATAATGGCCACCAAGAGTGCAATATTACAGTGCAGGAATAATTTCTTACACACATGGCCAATTACATTGTTCCACACAGGTCTGATTTTGAACGTACCGATTTTGAAAAAATAAATTTTTTAAACGATCGCAATTTTTCAACTTTGAAAGTGTTGTGGGATTGGGCGCCTCCATCAATGAACATACGAGGAACACAAGAACAGTGCAGCCTAAGAAGGGGACGTGGCGTATATGGACTGATCAATGCCTAGTAATAAGAAGGTCTCGGGTTAGATTCCCGATGATTCCCCTTCATTTGTATAAAGTTCCTACATTGTTTTGTGCTTTTCCGGTAATAGTCATTCATGATTAAAATGATATAAGTAGTTATTAGGATATAAACTGTAGTATTAGTATTGTAATGTATGTTAATGTGTGTTATGCTTGTGTGTTCGTTTTGTATATTGATTAGTTATATGTTTTTTGTTATGTTAAGAATTTAGTTTATTTGTCAGTATCATAGTTACGCAGTTGAAACAGCAAGGCTCAGATTGCTAAAAGACGTAAAAGGAGTAGGACGTATAAATTTTACGGACATTTAATAAAAGTTATTTTTTAAAATTGCCTACAAAACATTGAAATGTGTTTAAATAATAACACTGTTCGACAAATTTCAACTTTTTTTTGATTTTGTGATCTTCAATAGATGTTTTTTGTAGACTTTAATGTGCTGAATACGAATCTGCAATCCGTCTTTCACCAGAACGTACCATTTTTGAAAAAATCAATTTTGGAAAAATCAGTTTTTAAAAAATCGCAAATTTTCAACTTTGGACGTGTTTTGTACTTTTGAGGTAATAGTTATTCAGTTGCGCTTAGTCCCAAATGATTCTTTGAAGTTTCACGAATAAAATGATATAATTAATAATTAGATTGTAAACATTTAAATGTGTTTAACACTAGGTTCACGGAACGCGTCAATTTGATGCATTTCAGAATTCGAAAGACAAAGATTAAGGCAGATCCGTTAATATTATATAACTAAATTAATTATATTTCATTTCGAAATTAGGCGAATTAAGTTTTTAAAGAAAACGCGCATTATTATTGGCAATCGTTAAGCCAAGGGTAATCTGTAAAAATAAGTGCTCAAACTTGTCCGTAAACCTAGTGTTAAATAGTGATCCAAGTGGAGAGCACACCGAAAATACACCCATTTTGGCTGATATCTTCCCATTTATTTCAAAAAGTGGGGGTCCAGGAGAAAATCTAACTATGCCACGCGATAGAGCAGACCCTTCTTCAAAGGAAAGCATCAGTGGAAGTTACATAATTTCACTAAAGAGATCTTTCTGAATTTTTTTCAAGGGCTGATTTCACCCCTTAAAGCCGAATTATGGCACGAACGGAAAATAGGATTGTATTACGGATGACATACTTTACTTGTATGCAAAGTTTCATACGTTTCTGAATTTTTGGGATGCCTAAGCTTCCTTGTGAGCCGCTGAGAGTACCTTTGCTGCCGCCACGTGTTTTGCCAAACTATTTCGCTTGTATATAGAAAACGAAAATGATTTTGTAACTTCCGCTGATGCTTTCCTTAGCACAAACGTCTGCTCTATCGCGTGGCATAGTTAGATTTTCTCCGGAACCCATAGTTTTTGAAATAAATTGAGAAATATCAGCAAAAATGGGTGCATCTTCGTTGTTCTTTCACTTTGATCATTATTTAAGCATACTTAAATGGTTAAAATCTAATAACTACTTACATCATTTTACTCGTGAAACTCCTCAGAATCATTTGGCACCAAGCGCAACGGAATAACTATTACCCCAAAAGCACAAAACACTTCCAAGTGTTGAAAATTTGCGATTTTTTATCAAATTGATGTTTTAAAAAACGGTACGTTCTGGAGAAAAACGGTTTCTAGATTCATATTCAGCTCATTAAAATCTATAAAAAACGCCTACTGAAAGTTATAAAATCGAAAAAAAAATTTGTCGAACAATGTCAGTGTTAAAGAAATACTGTTTGAGACTTACAGGCAGTACTCTACCTGCTAATGACAGAAACTAGTGTCGTTCACTCGGAAAGAAAATAGGTATAAATTTCATTCATTGGTTTTTTCATTTTGGTGGGTTTTCTAGATATATGTTGTTACGCTATCGCGTTAGTATGCCTTAATATTTAGTAACACCGAATCAACTGTCGACAATATAATTGTAACTATTGATAGCGATAATAACTTAGGAGCGAAATTCGAAATCGGATGAGCGCACGCGATACATAAAGCTCCAACAATATACAGCTGTACATGGTATTGTTTAAGTACGAGTCGTAGGTTCTCGAACAAAATGAAAGTCAGAGCATTCAGATCTTAGAACACTTCACCCGGAAGATTCTAAGGGTTATTTATTACGGAGCATAGCTCTATTGAATCACGTACGACGTCCGAATGCTGTCAGTCCCACGATATCCTGTGCTGGCCGCCACATATTCTACTGCTGACCAAAAGGACCTCTCAAGGACCTCTCGACTCTTTGGTGTGCTTTCTCTGACTTTCGCCCATTTTCCTTAACTTTCCCGCGTTTTCTCCTAATACACACGGGCCGCGCCGTCCTTACCGGAAAGCGAAGCGTTATTCCCTCTACGCGCCCAAGGACGAATAGAAACCCGACGAGACGCAACCCCATTGGTACAGTTCAGAGGAGGATCAGGAAGGGGAACCAGCGCCGAAATGAAAAAAGAAGAAGCCTTGCAGATCTGATCAACTTTGCCAGATCTCTTGTACACAGAGTGTCCCGTAACTAACGTAACATCGGGAAAATTAGGAGTAGCTGGGGTGATTCTGAACAACTTTTTCCGTGACCTAAATGTTGTTTGAAGCTTCGTTATTGAGTTATTAGCCAAAAATACTGCCCAATGGGAGCGCCCGTAGAGCGTGCGCCCAGGCCCGTACCTCTCCACTGCGCTCGCTCATGTATATACAGGGGCATCGAGGGTATCATGGAAAACGTACGGAAAATGTTACATCGTTATTCATTATTAAGAAATAAACTAGTTATTCTTTTAATCAATCGCGCACGGTCGTGGTCGTTATTCATGAATAGCGAATAATTCCACATTATTCCTAATTTAAGACGATGTAACATTTGACGTACGCTTTCCTCGGATACTCTCGATGACCTCGTACACGACCGAGCGCAGTAGAGAGGTGCGGGCATGGGCGCACGCTCTACGGGCGATCTCATTGGGCAGTATATTTAGTTAATAACTCAAAATCGACGCTCCAAACAACATGTTGATGAAGGAAAAGGTTATTCAGAATCACACCAGCTACCCCCCATTTCCCGATGTTACGGTAGGTACAGGACACCCTGTAGATCAATATAAACTCTCACCGCATTAACGTTAGGGGTAACACCACCTGGACGGGCCTAAACTTTAAGAATATTTTGTGCGAAGATAAATCAAGAAGTTGAAGATCCGTTTTTTGTGCCTTTTTATTTACATTTTAAACTGTAAGAACAATTTTTTTTTGTTTCATATTAGCGCCTCCTAAGCCCTGGAGAAGCCGCCAAAGTGAGCTGTCCGCGCTGAACTATCGGAATAATAACTATCGCAAATGTTAACTTTGTTACGAGCCAGGGCTGTGGGCAACGCCTAGGCCGGCGAGGTTGATATTACCCATGGAATATGGTTCAGAATTTGTTAGTTAGGTGCGCGGACGAACCTGATGCGAAAGCAGAGAGCCGCTAGGATTGTTGTATGCGAGGACGAACCCGATGCGAAATCATGGAACCTCAGAAATGGAGTCAAGCGCGGACGAACCTGATGCGAAACCAGGGAGCCGCGGGAGGGTGAAACGACGTGGGCGAACCCGATGCGAAATCGGGGAGCGACTAGGAAGAAGTTCGCAAACGAACCCGACGCGACGCCGGGGAGCCACTGGGTTGGAGTAGTTACCTTGTTTTGGATAAGGGTGCGGGTACAGTGGAACCGAATTTCGGCCTTACGACGTCGTCAGAAGACTCCGAATCGGCTGTCCAAAATGGAGCGGTGCCAGTGGCTGCGTATTCTATTCCGACGAATGTGTAGTCCGCATCTATGATGCACGCCGTAGAAAAGGCACATGGAATTGGCTAATATGATCCAAATTATATCGTGTTTGGCCTCATTTTAATCACAACAACCCCAATAATATATTAATACAATTTTCATAACAAAATAAGTAACAATAAAAAAGTTTCACGGTTGCATTAGTGTTGTCTCACGGATACGAAGCCATTTGTTTCTTTTTCTAAGCTATCTGCCTTCGGGACATGTCGACTACTCAAAACGTATCAGCGTGCCCCTTCCACTCGAACCCGGGCGGGACCCCTCCAGTGGTGGGGATGAAGCGCGAGCGTTCTCAATTTCAAGAGACAAGCAATGCCAGTGACACATTGCTTCTCTTTTTTAACACAATAGCAACGACTTTGTCAAAAACTGCGTGAGTCTGACCGGCCATGCAACGGCAGCGTAACTATAGTGGTTCCGACACCAACTCTGTGGAGTTTTATAACACCTCGCGGTGGTTATTTATACAACGAGGAAGACCATTAATATTCATTGACCGAAATGTCAAAATCAATGCGACAATATACCAACAATTATGTTGGAATTTGCAACGTAGACTGCTTTTGCAAGGTCTTCATGAAATGATCCTAATGGGCGACCACGTAACAATACATACATTAACGCCATTTTATAGGTACACCATATCCAAACGCAATTCTTTCGGCTGGTAACGATGAAAAAAAATCACTCACCATTGGAATTACTTCCGGAATTACTACTTTACTTCCACTGATGCTTTCCTTAGCAGAAAGTTCTGCTCTATCGCGTGGTATAGTTAGATTTTCTCCTGGACCCTTAGCTTTTAAAATAAATTGAGAGATATCAGCCAAAATGGGTCTATTTTCGGTGTCCTTTTCACTTTGATCATTATTTAAACACATTTAAATGTTTATAATCTAATTACTAATTATGTTGTGCCACGGTTAGCACTTGTTATTGTTGCGGGATTTCGTGGGTGCGGGAGCGATTGAAGAATTAGTATTCACCGGTGTTCGAGTGAAAACAAGAGTTTTATTAGCTTAGGTACAGCAGGTTTTTTAAAAGTGACGGCCTAATTGGTTTGATCAAAAGATGATGCCGGGCGATTTGCCCGTGCTTTTATATTGTGGCGCTTGAGGAATTCGCTGAATCTTCTTTGAGGGTCGACGCCTCACAGGTGTCGTTGCCCCGTTTGTATTGCTGATTCGGTGATCAGCGAATTCCCAGCGCATCCGCTCGATTTCGTTGAACCGACCTAGATTTTATATATTGCTGATTCGCGTTTAGTATATTGGTATAGCCGGGCACAACATCCCTCCCCCCCTGGAGAGAGTGCGCTTACAATGATGGCTAGCTAAATACAATATAGTACAGTTTTGATTATAATATAACTTATGATCTATGATATATGTATGACATAACGTAGTGAGGTACAAGGTTCTTATCTCCTATACTGTCCTTTTGCGGTCTGTTTTTTGCTTAATCTTTACAGAGATTGGTGTTTCATCCGGAGTTGAGTTGGACACCTGCTCTATTATATGGACCTGTGGACTGATTGCTTGTTGGTTTGTGTTATTGTTACGTGTTCGTGGGATGTACTTGTAACAATACTTGTTTCGACCGTAAATTCGGGCGTAGAGATTGTACATTTGTCTTTAATTATAATAATACCAGAGTCTTTGATTAATGTGATTTGTGTGGGGTGTTCTTCGCAGGTAATTACTAATTTATATAGGTCGCGGTGTAACGTAAATCCATGATCCTGGATCTCCTGGTACTCACATGGTGGTGCTCTCATCAAATGGCCGTACACAATTAGGAACGGTATCCGTATTCCTGTTTTGGTATACTAAAGCCTAAGATTGAAACGATTGTTACCGTACCGTCTTACATGATTACAAGAAAACATTCTTCCAAATGTTCGCGAATCACGGACGAAGGATGCTACTGTACGGGTCTACGAGACTACCAGAACGCATTCCGAAAATGCATTCATTAGTCAAGAAGATGAAAATTCAAAGGATCTATTTTTGACGAGTGTACCATTTGATGAGAGGGAGTGGTTGACTAATCTACGAAATGTTTTAGGCGATTCGCGTGAACTCTTAGGGCTCGGCGTCCTTTTTTAATTGTGTAGTTTTCATTAGTGTGCGTTTGGATTACTGTGTAGGGTCCCACCCAGCTTGGAGTTAATTTTTTCGACCGACCCCGTCTGAGCGTGTCGTCTCGCAATAGTACGTGGTCACCTATCTTAAAGCTGATTTCCGTTGTAGTTTTATCGTACTGTAACTTGGTCCGTAGTTTGTTATTATGTAGAGTATCACGGGCTATTGCGTTGGTCGAACGCAATCTTTGTTTCAACTCGTTAGCGTAGCGATCATAGGTATAGTCAAGCTGCGGGGCGAGTGATAGTGAGGTCGGAAGCTCTGCCTGTCTTCCAAATACAAGTTCGTACGGGGTATACCCAGTCGCTGTATGGGGTGTGGTATTATAAGTGAACATTGCGTAGGGGAGCCATTCGTCCCAATTTGTCTGGTCCTCTTCGATGAAGTTTTTTAAATATTCTGCCAATGTTCTGTGGCTTCGTTCCAGTGCACCGTTCGACTCTGGATGATACGCAGTGGTTTGGATTTTGACTATTCTAAGTAGCTTGCACGTATCCTTGAATAATTGGCTCAGGAAGTTGGTCCCTTGATCAGTTAACAACTTTCTAGGTATTCCGTACTCGCAAACTATAGTCGTCACAAATGCCTTAGCCACTGTCTTTGCTTCTTGGTCCGGCAGGGCTATCGCCTTGCTGAACTTCGTTAGTAGATCTTGGAATGTTAATATATATTTATGGCGGTTATTAGTTTCGGGTAGTGGTCCCACTATATCCAAAGCACATTTTTCGAAAGGTGTTGTCGGAGTGTCTGTTATAATCATGGGCGCTTTGTTTCTTTTTCTCAGCTTATTCTTTTGACACTTCTCGCACTTAGCAATGTAATTTTCTACATCTTTACTTATACCTGGCCATGTGTGTTTTAGTTGGATACGGTTTAGCGTGCGTTTTATACCTAGATGACCGCCTAACGGCGCTTCGTGATACTCGTATAAAATTCGTTTCTTTACGTCTTCCGTGTACGTGTCCTTTTCTGTCTCCGTTGCTAATTCCGAGTCTGATTCAGCTGTTTGTTCATTGACCGTGTCAGTAACGTCCTTGTCAGCGTCAGCCGCCGTGTCATTTACTAGTTGCTCGCTCGTTATTTTCCGTGGCCGTCCACGTCCGCGTTTGATAATAAACATTCTGCTAAGAGCGTCAGCGTTCTTATTTGCCTTCCCTTCCTTGTATTGAATGTCGTATTCGTATTCTTCTAGTTTCAGTCTCCATCTGATTAACCTGGAGCCTGGGTCTTTGACATTAAACAACCACGTAAGAGGTTTATGGTCCGTCACTATTGTGAATTTAGTACCGTATAAATAGGGACGGAAATGTTGCGTTGCCCAAACAATTGCCAATAACTCTTTTTCTGTTGTGCTGTAATTTTGTTCAGCTTTATTAAGTACTCTACTTGCATAAGCTATAGGTAGGTCCTTTCCCTGATTTTGCTGGGATAATACCGCGCCTACTGCTTTACCGGATGCATCTGTTGTTAGGGTAAATGGTTTTGAAAAATCCGGATATTGCAAGAGTGGTGCTGAAGTTAATTTATCCTTTAAAACAGGGCTCGGAATTAAGTGAACTTTCGAGCCGATTTTCAGAGGCGACGCCCCCTTTCTCCGGCCGCACGTCTTGGCCCTCGCGATCGCCACGCAGCTCGGCGGTCCTCAGGCGCGTAACCGCGCGGGTCGCATTAGGGCAACACCCGTAACCGTAGGTTTCCACATCACCCATGGGGTACTATTATCGATGCGGTTTTTTTTGTCAGTGGTATCCCCTGTAGGCCTATTCCACTGTGTCGCACGATAAAAAATAAATACTGAAAAACACTGTCAAAATTTTAATCTAGTTTGGAAGAAGTTGATTTTCGCGCACGTTTAGACGAGCTGGGCAAATTTAAAATATCCACGGGCAAACTGGACGTCGCTGTCCGGATCATACGCGAGAGCGAGGAATCGTTTAACGCCGAGCGCTGTTAGAGAACGAACATTCGCACAAATACGTTGATCCGAACATTGAAAAAATTCGGAGAGCGAAATTTCTGAAATTAGGGTACGTTGATTCTTCTAGAGTTTTGAAAAATTCGGCTCCCTTTCCTTCCCTCGTTTTCAAAGAAATGTCGTGCTGAAGATCACACAGTTCTTCTTGATAGACGAGGGCTTGTTCTTCGATTTTAACGGCGAAAATCAACTTCTTCCAAACTAGATTACAATTTTGACAGTGTTTTTCAGTATTTATTTTTTATCGTGCGACACAGTGCAATAGGCCTACAGGGGATACCACTGACAAAAAAAAACGCATCGATAATAGTACCCCATGGGTGATGTGGAAACCTACGGTTACGGGTGTCGCCCTAATGCGACCCGCGCGGTTACGCGCCTGAGGACCGCCGAGCTGCTTGGCGATCGCGAGGGCCAAGACGTGCGGCCGGAGAAAGGGGGCGTCGCCTCTGAAAATCGGCTCGAAAGTTCACTTAATTCCGAGCCCTGCTTTAAAATCTCAAAAGCTTCTTGCTCTTGATCAGTCCATCGGAAATCCGCATCCTTTTTTAGTAGGTGCGTGAGAGGTTTTGCAATACTAGAAAAATTGTCGATGAATTTTCTGTAATAGCCCGCTAAACCAAGGAAGGATTGGACATCCCTAACCTTTTTAGGCACCGGAAAACTGATAACTGACTCTAGCTTTGACGGGTCCGGCTTAATGCCTTCTTCGGTAATGACATGCCCTAGATAAATGGTTTCCTTGCGCAGGAATTGGCATTTGTTTGGTTGCAATTTTAGGCCACTATTCTTTATTCTTTCAAATATTTGTGTTAGTCTATCCTGATGTTCTTGGAGTGATCGACCATGAACCACTATATCGTCGATATATACGAAACACTTGATTCCGCGTAAACCTCCTAATAGTGCTTCCATTGCTCTTTGGAAGGTGGGGGGAGCACCTTTAAGGCCAAATGGCATACGCTTGAACTCAAAATGACCGTAAGGAGTGGAGAAAGCTGTTTTCTCGCGATCCTCCGGCTCCATGTCAATCTGGTGGAATCCTGACGCTAAATCTAAAGTGGAGAAATATTTTGCGCCGCCTAGCTGGTCGAGTATTTCTGTGATATTGGGTAGGGGAAATGAATCTCCTATAGTTATTTCGTTTAATTTCCGAAAATCTACTACGACTCGGTATCGTTTTTTGTTTGTTGCGTCGGGTTTTTTAGGTACAACTAATAAAGGGGCGTTCCATTCACTTGTACTTGGCATTATTATTCCCTGCTCCATCATTCCCTTTACCTGTCTATCTACTTCTTCTTTGTGAACTTGGGGTAGTCTATAAGGTTTCAGATTTACTGGTTTCGCGCCAGGAATCAAACGTATTTTATGCTTGACTTTATCAGTGAATCCTAACTTATCTCCTTCTAGATAGAAAATTTCGTTGTACTTCTCGCAAAGTTCCATTAAGCTTGTCTCTTCCTCCTTGTTCAAATGTTCTGTCTTAATATTGTCTCGCAGCGATTTCATTCTATCCCTGCCGGTCAACGCCCGGACGTCACAAGTCCGCGCGCTGACGTGGGCAATGTTAGCGTCATTATCGGTCGTGTCGTCGTCTCGTGTTGTCGCGAGGGTCTCGAGTTGCACCGTCGGAGTATGTAATTGTATTGCATGAGTGGTCAAATTTACTATAGGAATCGGGCAGATACCCTGGTCGGCCCTGGTTAAACAATTCCCTATGTAAACGCCTGGTTCTACTAGTCGTTTTTCTATTATTCCTTGTCCGCGATTGGACGTAAACGCATTTATAATGGTCTCTGTGCGCGGCGGTAAAATGATCGTTGCGTTCCGAATCAATGGCCAACAGGTACCTAAAATTTCCACGTATACTCCGGGTTTAATTGTTGCGTGATACTTGGTTATGAAATCGTATCCTAAAATTCCGTCGGCCTGTATCGGGAACTCGTCCCTGACGACATGGCAAGGATGCTTAATGAACCGGTTCCCTACTTTTACGTGCAGATCTATTCTACAAATGGTAGGGCTTTCTGTGCCTCCGATGCCCCTCAGCGTTATTACCTCTGGGGTCGTACGCACCTTCCCACTGAGTGCACTAAACTTGAGAAGAGTAACATCTGCTCCCGTGTCAACTAGCATACGGACGCTGGGATGTATGATTTCTTTAGCTTCGATCTCTACTATGTTTTTAGAGTTGGTACCAGCAGTACAGTTTACTCGGTACTGGTCAAGGGTCGTTCGATCGTCTAGGTTCTGACGGTTCGGTCTAGCTTCCTCACGTCGGTTATTGTATAGTTGTGTGTTCCGTCTGAATTGGGAGTTACTGTCACTATTTCGCATCAACGTTCTGCAATCGCGTTGAAGATGCCCGGGTCTTTTGCAATAATTACAAACTAGTGTAGAGTGACGTACTTCTCGCTTGACTCCAAAGCTTTGACGGTCAAACGGGGAACGATTTGACTGAGATTCTGGTCTAGGTACGCTTAAACGTGCGTAGCAACTCTTCGCGAGGTGCCCTTGTCTATGACATCTTTCGCATTGCGGAACGTTAAGTCTTTGCCCTAGTCTTCCCTTAGAGTAGCCAGAACTACATGAACTTCCAAAGCTACGCGCGTTATATAGCCCTAACGCCTGTTCCTCTTCGATGGCCGCAGATATAGCAGCTCGAAGGGAATCGTACTTCCGAGATCTTATGATAACTCTTAGTTTGTCTCTTAACCCTGTGCTAAAAATGTTTAGAGCCTGTTCGTCCACAGATTCTATTAATGCTTTATTTACTGCGTTAGTATTTCCTGGTTTGGTAATTAACTGCGCTAGTTCTACTGTCAGTTGCTCTAATCTTGTTGCGTATGACCTGACATTCTCATTGTCTCTTTGCCTACACACGTTGAATTCAGTCTGAACCGAACATAACGATCGCTTTTCCGTAAATAATGATGTAAGTAGCGTTTTTAACGCTTCGAAATTTTCTATTTCCCGATATTCTAGTTCGACAGCCGCTCTGTCTTTTAGTTTTGTCCCTAAAATTGCTCGTAACAAAAGCGGTTGTTCCTCCGTAGGAACTAATTCAATGGCGATTTCGCATGATTTTAAGAACATGGTTAATTCGCTAGCTGAATCTCCGCCGAATTCTTTGACTAATGAAAGCGCGGACAGTAATACTCGCTGATTACCGTTGGTTGCCATATTATCTGATTCTAATAAACTGAAATCGGTCGCACACAAAGGGAATTCTCTTTCCTGAGTTACGTTGGTGTAACTTTCGCTATCGCTTGATGAATCTGTATCAAGGCTAAAGTGAGGTGCTGCTAAGGATCTACGGTTCGTAGTCGCTGAATCGAAAGAAGGTGTGAACCTATTTGAATCTCTATTAAAAGTGAGAACATCGTTAAATATGGATTCTAACGATCTTGAAAATGCTCGCCTATTAGGCAGTCGATAACGGTTTACTTGTTCACCTTCGTTCGACATGCGAGACTCTGGTTTACACAACAAATTTTTCACTTACAGTATTAGTCGCTGTCGCATTTCGCTCGCTTAGGGTACTTTCTCTGCTGTTGGATTTCCTTAAGCTTCTCTTTGTCAGCTACTGGTCCTCGGACGGCAGTATGCTAGTTACTCGAACTCCGTTAGCTCCTGGCGTCGGATGGAAGGATAGCGAAGGATCGTCTGGAGCAGTCGGTCTCCTCGGATGAGCGGCTTCCAGGAACCTTCCTTCGGTTTGACCTCCAGTCGCCTGGTCTTCACGAGCTGTTGCTGGTCGCTGGGGCTGATTGTCGACTCCTCAGAGTACGATCTGATCAGTCTTGGTTGCCACCTCGATGGCTGACAGTAACCTCTTTAGTTATTACCGTCAATGGACCAGTGTTCCTCGGTGTTGACTCTTCGCGAATTTCAGTAGAATTGTCGGTTGATGTTTGCAATTCTACTTTTCCACGTACTGATTCCAACGAGGACAATCCCACCGCTGCCACCAAAATTGTTGTGCCACGGTTAGCACTTGTTATTGTTGCGGGATTTCGTGGGTGCGGGAGCGATTGAAGAATTAGTATTCACCGGTGTTCGAGTGAAAACAAGAGTTTTATTAGCTTAGGTACAGCAGGTTTTTTAAAAGTGACGGCCTAATTGGTTTGATCAAAAGATGATGCCGGGCGATTTGCCCGTGCTTTTATATTGTGACGCTTGAGGAATTCGCTGAATCTTCTTTGAGGGTCGACGCCTCACAGGTGTCGTTGCCCCGTTTGTATTGCTGATTCGGTGATCAGCGAATTCCCAGCGCATCCGCTCGATTTCGTTGAACCGACCTAGATTTTATATATTGCTGATTCGCGTTTAGTATATTGGTATAGCCGGGCACAACAATTATATCATTTTATTCATGAAACTTCAAAGAATCATTTGGCACAAAGCGCACCTGAATAACTATTACCGCAAAAGTATAAAACACTTCCAAAGTTAAAAATTAGCGATTTATTTCAAAATTGATTTTTCAAAAATGATACGTTCTGGAGAAAAACGGATTGCAGATTCGTATTGAGCACGAATATGCTCCGACGAAGCTGCCGAGCCGTATCCGATCTCTTATTGCCGAGTTAACGTGTGGTTGGTTAAATCAAATTACACTGATAGAAAAATGGTTAAAAGTGGACTGTATTTAAAGTATTGAGTAATGGATGGTACAGTGAAGATATATGGTTGATGTTCTTCTTTCAAGCGCTCGTTTCGATCTGATCTTCGATCGCATAATCGTCTTGCAAGAAAACTCGAAGACACCAGTAATTGGTCGCCTTAAAAAGAGTGGGTGAAAATAGTCAAGCCCACTGACTATCGGAAAATCCATGGTGGGAAAAAGATCCCGTCGAAATAACCCTGCGATACCCGGAACTGCGTTTCTGAACGCTCGCGTATCGCACCTCTTGACTAATCTAAACAAGGCATCCTAAACTCGAACTGCGACGCCGGCCGAGCACTCAGCGTCGTTACAAATGCATAGATTTAAAAAATACAAAAATAAGGCTATCGAAGACGCGCAAGAAAAAGGAATCTATTCATGGCTCAACACACATTAAAGTCTATAAGAAACGTATATTGAAGATTACAAAATAAAAAAAAAGCTGAACTTTGTTATTAGTGTTATTAAAGCAGTGTTATTAACGATAGACATTAAGCATAGATATTAACGAATATTAACAGAAAGTTTGAACAAGATGTTTCTAACATTATGCCCACGTTGTTGGAAGCAATTAGAATGTAGACATAGAATAAAAGTCGCAGTGCATATAAATTTGTTTTGCAAACGAAAAAAACCTTTTTTAGCGTCAAATCAAACAAAAATTGTACGAGCAAAATTAAAATATTGGTCCCAGCATTATCAATTATTCCCGAAACATTTGATAAAATGGATGTACGTACTTCTGCGAAAATGAATCCAAGAAAGATAGATATACCAGCTACTATTATGTTGACCCATAAAACAAATAAATAACTGATCTTTTGGTATGCAATCCAATGTTCATCATCTTTCAAACTCCATCCAAAAAGTAAAAGAAAGTACAGCGAGATACGTATGACGTTATAAATTATCGTCAAGTTGTATCTTGGACGCCCTGCTAATTCAATGACACCTAGGCCAAATACCCAGTTGATCCAAATCATAGGTATTAATGCCGTACGTTGAGTCTTTGGTTCCCATGCCATAATGTTATATTTTATTGACAGATCGAACGACTTCACCTGCCAAATATTATTATTGTAGAAATGATTCAAAAACATATTAAATGTAAAAAGTACTTAATCATTAAGTGGATTACACAATGCAGTATGGCATCGCGTACTTAAATAAATAGGGGTGAGTCGTGCAGTATCGACGACTCTAACTAACAATAAGTTTGTTTCTTATGTCTTAGGATAGAGTCGGTATAAATCAATCCATTTGAAACGTGTTTGTATTAGTCTATTCACAAATTTTGTTTTTATATCTAATATTTTCTAGAAAGAATTCTCGCGAAGGAACACTATGTAAACTCAAGCTTCTCCCCGGATGAAATCCTTTCCAAACTACAAAACCACAAACTAAACAATGTCCATTTCATCAAATTTGAACATCATAAATTCAGACAATAACAACAAAAAACTACCCTTCTTCTTAGTTCAAAGATCGTCAAAAAGCGACTTGAGTTCGATTTAACTCAAATTGTGTACCTGTTGAGCCAGATTACCGAATGGGACAGGCTCATTAAGAATAACCCAATAATGTGCGCCCGCTGCCGAAGAGCAGACCTCACAGCAAAAAACTTCAACCTAGAGTACAGATGCGCCAAGTGCGCAGAACATCGCCAACCGGGGCATTGTAAAATATCAACAGATACCAATTTTGAAATGTTTAGGAAACATTTCAACGACGTATAATTTGCGTAATAAAATACAAACTCAAATCAATTACAAATCAATAACATTTATGACACTATGTAACATAGTAAGCCTATAGTTTAATTTCTACTAGACACTAATTTTAGACCTAAGCACACGCGGCAAGCTAGCGCGCCCGGCCGTCCACCATCATGTATGGAGCGTCATTAAAAAACGGTATGCGCTACCCAGTCAGCGCTGATTGGTTCGGCCCGCACCCGAAAACAGTACAAAAAGGGGTGCAATCGGGGCGAAAGTCAGCCGAAATTGGCAAACCAACCAAGCGAAACCGGCGTCCAGGGCCACCCTGTGCTCTGCGACTTTGTCTCACAATCAGTCGGTTGCCGATCTACCGACAACGACCTCGAACACCAGGATTGCTTCTAGGGCCAACCCTGTGCCCGGGGCAATTCCTGGGCTTCGACGGTTGACTCACGCATGCAAGCTAGGAAATAGTCACGCGGAATACACTCTTAGGTTCTCTCTTTGGTTTGTTCTGACTTTGCCGGTTGTTGGGTGACGTTCTGTCAAGCCACCACACAGTTGAGCGGCGCTACAACTAGGAATAACAACATTAGACAGAGAAAGTGGCATTATTTGTTCACAATTGCCTCCTTTTACTGTAATATATTTACGAAGACGTTTCCGAAAATTACCGACGATGGTCGCACATTCGACAACCGTTATTTCATCCGAGACCCGTCTCAAAGCAACTTTTAATTGACCGATTTAGTTCTATCGCTTTCTGAAGATCTTCTGAAGTAGTGTGGTCAAATACGACGAAAAGCTAAATATTTTACATTTCCACTACTGTAAATCGAGTAATATGTTAGTAAAAATATCATGTAATATGTGTTTTGAATTCGTCTGGATGTCCTCTAAAATATGTTAAAAAAAAATAAATATATTTTCCTATTTGTTTTACCCGAGGTGACCTTAACTTCGCCATGAAAATAAACTGTTTTCGAAATTTTGTTTACTAATATTTATTGTACACTCTAGCACGCGCTAATCGTAGAAGCTAAAGAGGGAATCAAACTCAAAGATTATGTCATAGCAGTCAGTCTACTTAGCCTTATATTCTGATGGATCAAAAACACAAACAAATGCAGGTTGTGCAATAATATCGCTTACTGAAGAAGTAGACATAAAAACTACCAGATTATTTTTGAATTTTTTCCTGCGAGGCATAGCAAGTCTAGAAGGACTAAATACATTCAAAAAATCAATAATGCAGGTAAAAAATATATTATCATTACTGATTCAAAAAGTATACTCTCTGCACTTCAAGCCAGCAGATCAGAAAACCCAATTATTAACAAATCATCCAAAAGGCCAAAAATGGCCGCGAAAGTACCCAGTTGTAACCTTAAGGGCTCCGACTCCTTTCGGACCAACTCCGAATCAATCTAAGCACCATTGTACAGAAACGGGCGTTAGTAAAAACAGAAAATTGACAGGTTCGACATTTGACGGCGTGACATTTAAAGTCATTATACAGAATTATAAACTGACAGTGTGACATCTAATGTTATTAGGCAGAATTATAAACGGAGAGTGGGAAGCCATAGTTGCCAAATCACATAATTTGTGAGTTCTGTCGCACTGTTGCAACATCTGTTGCAATCCTGGCCATTAGCAAAATGAATCGGCTCGAGCCGACATTTTGATTCCTGCCGGACATACATATATAGACATAGTTGCTGAACCGCTGGAAACTTTTTTGTAGGATCGATCCCCCTCGGCTACATTTTTTTTTACACTAATTTTTTTTAATTCTTAACCATATGACAATGCTCAATATTTGCTTACCAATATTTTAAATACATTTGTTAAATATTTCAATTTAATATACGTGAATATGAAGTTAGAGCGCTTTTCGTGCTACCGTTTCTCTTGCCATGTATCTTGCCAATTATGGTACTGTTTAATATATCGAACATTGAAATATAATGTATGAAGCGCACTTTCAGACGTCTTACATTGAACAGTCGTAGATGAAGTGCAGGGAAACTCGTGTGATGCTTTACTACTATTTCGCCTTTCTTTGAGACGACACAAACATTTCTTTTTTACAAATAATTATTGTTGCGAATGCAATTATACCATCAGAAATAAAGGAAAATATTTATTTTTAGAGATTTTATACCAGTTCCGAATATGCATTATACAGGGTGGTCCACCTAAGTAAGGCCACCCAAATATCTCCTCTAATTGTGGGGGTACAAAAAATATTTTGTATGCTATTTGAATGGTTTGAAAAAACCATTCTATTCCAAAAAATGTTTTTTTTCTAGGGTAATTTTTTTCGGAGTTTACAAGGTTATCGATGTTTTTTTGCGTATAATTGTATAATTTTTTTTATTGCATCGGTCTGATGCAATAAGATTGCAGATTGCAAGTCTGATCATTTTCAAACAGTTCGTCAGTTTATCGATATTATCCTTCGCGATGAGTTACTCAAGGCAAGAGAAAATTGATATGATTCTGATTTATGGCAAAAGTGATCAGTGTTTAAGGCAAGCTGTTCGATTGTACTCAGCGAAATTTTCTGAACGCAACTCTCCATCGCGTAGTACATATGGAAAGGTGGTCAAACATTTTTTTGAAACTGGTAGTGTCAATATGAAGAAGCGTACGCGAATCCATAATGTTACAAACCAATTAAATACGAGATTAATTATGGGAAAAGTTGCCGAAAATCCGCATGTTAGTACACGACAATTGGAACGGTTAACTAGTATTTCCGAAACAAGCATAATACGAATACTTCATGAACAAAAATTTCATCCGTATCATGTGTCTCTCCATCAGAATCTTCATGGACGTGATTTTGAAAATCGCCAGAATTTTTGTCAGTGGGGTTTACAGCAATATGAATACGTTGAATCGTTTTTTGAGAGAATGTTGTTTACCGATGAAGCATCTTTCACCAATCATGGTCAATTAAATTTGAGAAACATGCATTATTGGTCATTGGAAAATCCACGATGGTTAACACAAGTGGAGAGGCGGAGACCTTGGACCGTTAATGTCTGGTGCGGTATCTTGAATAACCAAATAATTGGTCCTTATTTTATAAATGGTACATTAAATGGACAAAAGTATGTAACAATTGTAATAAAAGTATGTAAAAAGTATGTAAGACAAGTTTTAGATATAAAATTTCCAAATTCTTGGATTGGACGTACTGGACGTGTAGCGTGGCCACCGCGGTCACCAGATCTCACGCCTATGGATTATTTCTTATGGAGACATTTAAAAGAAGTTGTTTATTGTGAACAACCAACAACGCCAGAGAACATGAAAGACAGAATAATAACAGCTTGTGCTGCAATTAATCCCACAACATTTGAAAAGGTCAGAGAGTCTCTTATTCTACGTTTCAAAAAATGTATCGATGTGGAGGGGCACCATTTCGAACATCTGACAGTTTGAAAAATAGGTTCGTGAAAAAGTATTACAAACATGTTTATTTGAATATGTTTATTTACTCTTACAGATTCTCGAACGACGTCTTCGTCTGTAAAGTCTCGATAGACAAAAATTTTTCGATTCAATTTAATTTTTGAACTCAAAGGTCATTTCAAAGTCATGCTTCCGGTTGACAGTATAATCGACAGTTATTAAAGGGCCGAAGGGGGAGAAGAAAGGGGAAGAAGATAAGGTGTTATACGAGTGCACGAAGTAAGATATAATACGTGGCAAGGATAAGTGACACCTAGGGGGAACGGGAAAAGTAAAAAGACAAAGCGGATACAGCAGTAGGTAAAGGTGAGCGGGGACTCTAATGAGTAAAGCAGGCAGGGGTAGGGAAGGGCAAGAGGTATGGAAGGGCTAAAGAAGAATACTTTGAAAGATAAGAGGTTGTTCATGGATAATGATCTGACGAAAAAGGAAAGGGAAATACAGAGAAATATTAAATCTGCTCGAGCAAATTCTATGCTCTAACGGGTATAGTTTTTAGACATTGTATGAGGTGGCCTGAACGGTTGAGACTTCTTATACTCCAAACACTTCTTCATATTAAAGGTTAACTGTTCAGGGCACCTCACGACTACGCTTCAAAATTGGCGTTCTGCACTGGTTCTGCTACCCTCAGAACGAGAAGACGAGGACTTGATGGCGGCGGGCGGCGCCGGGACCGGGGGGAATCTCCGGTATTTAAACCGATCTATCGACCAAATCGCGCCCCGTTGCTTCGTTGTTGCTTCGTCGTTGCGACGTTATTCCTTCGCTCTCCGTTCTTAGATAAAGTGTGTTAATCGTTAATACCACGTACCATTGTTCTAAACATTCGCGTCCTACCACGGCAGGCTTCGAGGCAGAACCGCAAACATATTTTGGCGACGGATTTCGAACCCTTTCAAGCGAAAGGGCGAAACCTCCCGAACAAATACTATTGCCAAGGCGGAAAGGGAGCAATGGGCAAAGGTGAAAGTAGGGTACAGGAAAGTTCAAATTAATGAGAAGACATTTATCTGGAAAGAGGATGGGGGGTTGAAAGAGGTAAATTTATTGGACCGCCCAATCTCGGTGAACCTCTACATCATTGGAGGATCACAGAGCTTACAAGGACAACGAAAGCATGGCAAAAGGCAGTACCCATACCTGCTCCCCACGCGTCTGCGAATGCCGACATGCGGGGAGAGGTGCTACGCGGAAGTGGGAAAGGGAAGAAGAAATCTAAGAGAAATAGACACAATTAAAATTGGATATTGGAATGTTGCAGGATTATCCAGTAAAGACAAACAGTTTTGAGATTTTTTAAAAGGTCTCGATGTAATAGGATGTAGAAACATGAATTGGGGAGAAACAATGGGAAGGACTGCAGGATAAGTTGCCACAGGAATTCTAATGGAAATGGAAATATGCCATCAGAAAGGAAGAAAAGGGGAGAGCAATAGATGAAATTGTCACAGGTATAAGAAAGGGCATAGAAGAGAAAGAAACGACCGAAGGAACAGCACATATTCAAGAGAGAAGAGTAAGGATACAAAATGAAAAATGGAGAATAGTAACAGTATACAGCAGAGATATGAAGGAGACGAAAAAAGAGCTGGACCAGATAATAGAGGAGAAAGAGGGGGAGAAATTGATAATCGGAGGAGACTTCATGCAAATGTTCGGGAATCCTTTATACGTTTCCGTCACATTGCATCAGCACTTGGCTGATGCCCTGTGTCTCTCTGTCGCGCCGGTAGTCGATCATCTCCGTTTCTTGTTGCCACGAAAAACCACTGGCGCGGTAGCCTAATTTAGGGCTAATTGTCAGGCGCACCCCGAGCAGGCCCAACGGTCCGTGGATCCGCGACAGTTGCCGATCGAACAGAACATCGACAACCGTCGCAAACCGTAGATCGATAAAACGGCGACGTCCTAGAACACAAACCTAGATTCCTTATATACAGGGTCTACCACGTATCTCGGAACCCATGCGCGCGCAAACTTGAGTAAATTGCAGCGTCGCAATGAATCGATACAGGCGTCATCTATGAACTGCTGGTGAAGATTAAAGTCTTGTAGGGGACGCAAGGTTTGGCAAGATTGGAGAGGGGATTGTAAGAATCAACTGGATTGTAAGAAGGGGTAAACACAAATTCAGGCGCGATCGGCAGAGACCGCATTGAAGTCGGACGGCTTGCTCATGTTGTAGCCCGAATTCAAATGCTCGAGCCGAGATTTCGATTCCTGCCGGACATAGCCATAGCTGCTGAGCCGCTGGAAACTTTTTTGTCCGACTTCAATGCGGTCTCTGCCGATCGCGCCTGAATTTGTGTTTACCCCTTCTTACAATCCAGTTGATTCTTACAATCCCCTCTCCAATCTTGCCAAACCTTGCGTCCCCTACAAGACTTTAACCTTCACCAGCAGTTCATAGATGACGCCTGTATCGATTCATTGCGACGTTGCAATTTACTCAAGTTTGCGCGCGCATGGGTTCCGAGATACGTGGTAGATCCTGTATAATTTTGCGTCATAAACTACTTTCCGTTCGTGCCTGTGACTAGTCTCCAAGTGCTTCGTTTATGTTAACTGTTCCGTGTCGGTGGAGGTTTGCTAAAAATAAAGTTTCATACGTATCATCAATCAACAACGACGTTTATTTGGAAGAAGAGCTGGACGACCCAATTCCCGGTCCTTGGATCTTTTTCCATTGCGCTAAACGGGAGAATAATCCACCAGCATCCGTACAGCAAGTATAGGACAAGAAGGGAGCGACATCAGATTAGATGAAAGGCATGACGTAAAGAGATCAAAGGATAAAGTTAAAAACACGGAGGAAAAGTTATTTTTAGAGATGATCGAGGGAAGAGGATGGAGTATCCTGAACGGGAACATGGAGGGAGATGAAAAAGGAGAGAATACATATACAGGGCCGAGAGGGGGCACGGCAATTGATTATATAATTACAAATGTAGAAGCGAAAGAAGATGTCAGGAAATTCACAGTGGAAGAAAGAGTGGAGTCAGACCATATGCCGCTGATGATGGAATTATATAGAGGAGATAAAAGGGGAGAACGGGAGGGAAACAAGAAGGAAAGGTGGAGAGAGAGAAGAGTTTGAACAGAGGTAGGTAAGAGAGAGTTTCAAACGGAATTAAACAAAAAAAATATATAAAAAAACTTTTTAAAAACCACGCTTATATTAAAATGTACTAAAAAGGAGAAAATAATATAATAATTTAATATGAATTTAAATAAAATCATGACTTTAGTGACTATAAACAAAAGCGTGGTGTGCTAAACTATATTGACGTAATCTTCGTGGGCACACCACGCTTTTGTTTATAGTCACTAAAGTCATGATTTTATTTAAATTCATATTAAATTATTATATTATTTTCTCCATTTTAGTGCATTTTAATATAAGCGTGGTTTTTAAAAAGTTTTTTTATATATTTTATTTTGTACTTTTTAGTCTTCACATATCTTGTAATCGATTGTTATTACCACTTCACCAAGATGTTTTGTAACAGGGACAATATTGTGTCATGATTAGATAATTCTAAAATTAAAATAACACCAAACACGATATAATTTGGACCATATATTATCCAAATATATTTACTGTTCACAATGCATTATGCACCTCTTATTAAATAATTTGAATATGATCCAAATTTTGTCGTGTTTGGTGTCATTTTAATCAGAAAAATGTCAGCTATGCTATGTAAAAGTTTCATAAGGAGCGGATGAGAAATAGCAAAGTTTCGTCGTTGAATTAGTATTAGCTCACCGATATACCCGAGCACTGATTCATTACACTGATCGGCAGCGGCGCGCCGATGTGTTTTTGTTTGGAAAAAGCAGTGTCGCTCAACGAGCAGGGCCGTTACAGTTTTGGCATTTTTATTGTTTTGTTTATTATTGTCATTTTTGCCCCCCCGAGTATGGCATCAAGTATTGTCATCGGAAGCAAGTGCGTATACAAAATTTCAGCAAGATTGGACTATGGGAAGTGGTTTAAAATTCAATTACAAGATTTGACGCATACAAGATCGTTGCGAGCTAATATAAGCCTGGTAATAAACTATAATAGGACGGATAATGAAATGGTAGAAAAAATGGTCAAAAAAATAAATAATGCGTACGGAAAGAGGAAGTGAAAATCAAGAAATGGAAATTGGGCAGCATTAAGTGGTGGTATTCGAATTGTACAAAACAGAAAAGGGAAGCTAGGAAAGCACTGACGAACTGGAGAAGGGGGAAGGGAGACAAAGAGGATTACCAGAAGAAAAGAAGTGAATAGAAGGGATCATTTCAAAACATTGCTAGAAGGAGTAGACATCAAAAAAGTAGTAGAAGAGCTGAAAAAATCAGCGAATATGGAGGGAGCAGAGGAAGAAGAAATAACAGATGCGGAAGTGAAAGAACAAATCAGGAAATTAAACACTTTATTCGTTTCGGAAAACGAATAAAAGTATGAAACAGTTATTAAATGACTTAATTGTTATTCATGAATAACGAAGAATTAAACACTATTCTTAATGTAAGACGATTGTAATATTTGCCGTACGTTGCAGAGCTCGCGCTATACGGGCGCCCGCATTGGCCAGTGTTTTTCGTTAATAACTAAAAAACGAAGCTTCAAACAATATTTTGGTCAAGGAAAAAGTTGTTCAGAATCACCTCAGCTACCCTTCTTTTAAAAATAATGCACATGTTCCGGGCCACCCTGTATATCGTGTTTGGTCTTATTTTAATCAGAAAAATCTCGTAAATACGTTAGTAATAGTTTCATTAAGAGAAAGTCCGAAAGTAAAAAAAATGAACACGTGCGATTCTCGAATCTACAGAAAAGTTTGCAGCCATTCGACACAAAATCTCCACTCGAGCCGATTTATTTAGTTAGCTGATGATCACAATTGTAACAGATATGGCAACAGCGCGACAGAAGCCTTGATAAGTGCGGTAACTATGCCTTACTTGTGTCTGTGCTCACGCATCAAGTATTAACGTATGAATTATGAAAGAAATTAGGGAGTCAACTGTTGACTGATTTGGAGACATTTCCTTATTATATTTTTATACAAAAATAGTCAAAAGAATGAAAAAGAATAATTATAAGAGCAATAATTTCAAATAATTGCTGTAACTACCACATTCTGAAAATATGATATCAGCATATCAATACTTCCAGTATTAGTAAAAAAAGCTCGAATCTCCCCTTTTTTATTTTTAATAATATGGCCATATAATTATAACATAAATTCGACAGCGATTTCAAGTCATGTATGTGTTACAGTAAAAGCGTTTAATAAATTTATACAGTTCCCAGTCAATCTATGCCTAAAATGCATATGACCTACTCTACAATCGTACGAAAATGCATACATTGGATACAGGAGAAGACATATATTTGGCATTATTGAATTTCAGTGTTTGTGTGGCCAGAGAGGGCGTGACGAATGAGAGTGAACGGAAAGCGCATGTGATGTATAAAAGTCATAGATCATAACTGTTACAACCAAAATTTAAAAAGATATGGTGTAACGGTTAAGATCTTAGTTGAAATGATTTTAGTTAGGAATAATGATTATAAATGACTAAAATTTTATTGGTTATTAATAATCATTATTAATGACCGAAATTGATTTCGGTCATAAATACTCATTACTGAAGACTAAAATTTTTTTCGGTTACGAATAACCATTACAGATGACGGAAAATTTTTTTTGGTTACGGATAACCGTTATCGACGGCCAGAATTCTTTTTGGTTACGGGTGACGAATATCCATGGGTGAGAGTTTCGTTTTGGTTACGAGTAACCAATAGGATGCGCGGAAGTTTCATTTTCGTTACGGGTAACCAATATCGATGTCAGAAATTTTTTTTTGGTTACTTGACCTATCCTCAAATTCTATTACATTAATGCTATTAATATTATTATAATAATTAGTATCTGTCAACGATATAAAATGAGTTATAGAATTTATATTTATATACAGTCCCATTAACTTTGTTCTCCTGAAATATTTTCATTATATCAAACAATTTGCGAAAATGTCACTTATAGATATGTAGGAGTTTTGGATTTAAAGTTAAAGAAATACATGATATGTTACACATTTATATTCTGCTAATAAGTCATAAGGACCAAACTGTTTATCTGGTTTTTAGTTCAAACTGATAGTTACTGACTTGCATATATTTAAATCCTACAAATTCGCATATTGCTTGAAGGAACGAAGATATTTACGGTAGAGTTACCGAGACCTATTGTATTTTAATAAGGTTATGAAAATGGTGGCATAAGGTTTGAAATAAAACATTATATTTTATTTTTGTTTAACAATGATACATATGACAAATTATTGCATAACATCTGCATTTAATTTTACAAACAGAAGTGTGTGTAAATTTTCTGGTGATAAATTGGTCCGCCGATCGTCCAACTAGGTACGTGCTATCTCTTTCGTAACTAACGATAGAATGAAAGTCCAAAAAGGTCTCTTTCAACTCTTAACATTAAGACAATCCACGATTGTGTTTGTCGCCAATTAAAATTAACATTAGTTTTATAAATTAATTAAAACTAATCCTATTGGCTATCATTTTAAGATTGACAGCTAATCAATTAATAACGAGTGTTTAACGCCAAAGCAATTCAATTAATGACAGTTAATCAATTAAACAAAGTCCATCTGCATTGCTTTGACTTCATAACATAGCAGTTTGAATTCCGCGCGAGTTGGTATCGATATTGGTTACTCGTAACCAGAATGAAACTCGCGGGCATCATATTGGTTACTCGTAACCAAAACGAAACTCTCACCCATGCATATTCGTCACCCGTAACCAAAAAAGAATTGTCGCCGTCGATAACGGTTATCCGTAACCAAAAAAAATTTCCGTCATCTGTAATGGTTATTCGTGACTGAAAAAAATTTTAGTCTGCGGTAATGATTATTTATGACCGAAAACAATTTCGGTTATTAATAATGGTTATTAATAACCAATCAAATATTAGTCATTTATAACCGTTATTCATAAAGAGAAAAGTTAAAAATTGAAATTTTTTAATCACATCATTTTTTCAAAAATTTCTTGAACATTGAATGGTAAGTCCCTTTCGTTACAATAAAAATCAACTTTTTATCAATGACTTTTTCCAACAAAATTTTAAAAGTAACGGTTATTTTTTGTCCCAATTTTTTGTCGTAACCAATACGATGCCCGCGAGTTTCATTCTGGTTACGAGTAACCAATATCGATACCAACTCGCGCGGAATTCAAACTGCTATGTTGTGAAGTCAAAGCAATGCAGATGGACTTTGTTTAATTGATTAACTGTCATTAATTGAATTGCTTTGGCGTTAAACACTCGTTATTAATTGATTAGCCGTCAATCTTAAAATGATAGCAATAGGATTAGTTTTAATTAATTTGTAAAACTAATGTTAATTTTAATTGGCGACAAACAAAATCGTGAATTGTCTTAATGTTAAGAGTTGAAAGAGACCTTTTTGGACTTTCATTCTATCGTTAGTTACGAAAGAGATAGCACGTACCTAGTTGGACGATCGGCGGACCAATTTATCACCAGAAAATTTACAGAAACTTCTGTTTGTAAAATTAAATGCAGATGTTATGTAATAATTTGTCATATGTATCATTGTTAAACAAAAATAAAATATAATGTTTTATTTCAAACCTTATCCCACCATTTTAATAACCTTATTAAAATACAATAGGTCTCGGTAACTCTACCGTAAATATCTTCGTTCCTTCAAACAATATGCGAAATAGTAGGATTTAAATATATGCAAGTCAGTAACTATCAGTTTGAACTAAAAATCAGATAAACAGTTTGGTCCTTATGACTTATTAGCAGAATATAAATGTGTAACATATTGTTGTGCCCTAACCGTTCCCCAAGCTAACCACGATAAGCGCGACTCAGCAGCACGTGGCAGCCAAGGCCGTGTTCGAGGAATAGCGGACGGATACGCGCAGGAAGCAGCGTATCCATTTACTGTCGATCCAACAATTTGCGCCAGGCTAAGGGCACGCCAAGGAGACTGCCCTCCACCGAAAAGACGCAGCACATTCCTGCATCGGCACTGTATAAAACCCCGATAGCACGACCGCCGTCGCGCTATCTTAAACATACTACTCGCCACGTCAGTCTCAGTGCAGCTCTCCACCAAGCTCTACCATTACTCCTGAGCACTGTGTATTGACTAAGTCTTAATAAATTTACTCCTTTATTACTCGAACGCCGGTGAATACCAATTCTTTGACGCTCCCGCACCTACGACATCCCCCAACATTCGACAAGTGTCATCCGGCACAACAATTTTGGTGGCAGCGGTGGGATACTCTCGTTGGAAACAGTGCGTGTACAAGGTATAGTTGCAACATCAAAACGCAATTCTACCATCGATCACCGAGAAGCTCTGGTTCGTCGACGGTAACAACTTAAAAAGTTGCCGTCAGTCATCGAGGTGGCATCAAGGACTGATTCAGATCGTATTCTGAGGAAACGACGATCAGTCCCAACGACCAGTTAAGAAGCGACCCGTGTGGACCACGCGACTGAAGCGACCGACCGAAGGAAGGGTCCTGGAAGCCGATCATCCGAGGAGACCGACTACCCCAGGCTATCCTTCGCAGCCGACGCTAGGAGCAAACGGAGTTCGAGTGACCAGCCTGCTGCAGTTCGAGGACCGGCAGCTGGACAAGGAGCGGATGAAAGAGACACATCAACGAAGCTACTACAGGCAAGCGAAAATGCGCCAGCAACTGTAAGTCAAGAAAATTTTTTGATACCATTGTAAACCAGCGTCTTGTATGTCGCAAGAAGGTGGGGATATAAACCGTTTCCGACTGCCTAACAGTCGAGTCAATTCTAGATCCTTTGAATCCATATTTGACAACTTTCTTACTTTTACGAGAAACGCAAATATCAATACACCTTCTTCCGACCCAGTGCATACGACCCGGAGGCAATTACGCGCACCGCACTTTAGTTTTGACACCGATTCATCGAGCGATAGCGGAAGCGTGATCCGCGTAGTACAGGAACGAGAATTCCCAATCGACGCGAACGACTTTAGCTTACTCGATACCGAGAACATGGCTACAGGTGGCAGTGGACCGGTACTGAAAGCGCTTTCCTTAATAGAGGTGTTCAGCGGGGGCTCCGTGAGCGAAGTGAACATGTTTATAAAATCATGCGACGTCGCGATGGAGTTAGTACCCCCGTCAGAACACCCCTTGCTATTGAGAGCGATTTTGGGAACAAAATTTAAAGGACAAGCAGCCGTCCGACTCGAATACCGCGAAATAAACGATTTCGAAACTTTAAAATCAACTTTACAGTCCCTATTCACGGAAACACGTTCGTTGAGCACGGTCCAGATCGAATTCAACGCATGCCGACAAAGAGGTTACGAAAGTGTTAGATCCTTCGCGACACGACTTGAGGCTTTGACCGCGGAATTATCGCAACTGACGACAAAACCCGGGAACAGCAAAGTAGTAAATCAGGCGTTGCTAGACGCGGTGAACGAGCAAGCAATAACTATCTTTAGCACGGGACTGAATGACAAACTAAGGAACATAATTCGGTCGCGAACATATGACTCGTTAAAAGCAGCAATTACCACGGCTTTGGGAGAAGAACAAGCACTAGGGTCAAACAGCACGCGTAATTTCGGAAATCCGGGAACCTCCAGCTATGGCAGGGGACGAACCGGGCAAAGGTCCAACGTTCCGCAATGCAGGAGATGCCATAGACAAGGGCATATCGCAGAGAATTGTTACGCGCGTTTGAGTATGCCGCGAACAGAACCTAATCCCAATCGTTCCTCGTCTAATCGACAAACGTTTGGTATTAAACGAGAGGTGCGTCACACCTCGGTTGTGTGTAGCTATAGCAACCGGCCCGGGCATCTCCAGCGCGATTGCAGAACGCTGATAAGAGACAAACAAACGACAAGCGGCGAGTCATCGAACCGAAATAACCCGCGAAATACTAATTACCGACGTGACACGGACGGAAACAGAGACAATCGACCGCGCGAAAACTCAGGGGCCAATAGATCTAACCGATCAGGCACGGACGGTCTGCCGTCGAATCGTTCATATCAAGTAAACCGTGCTACAGAGGCGTATAGGTCCAGGAATATAGTTGAAATCCAGGCAAAAGAACTGCAAGTACCAAAGGTCCGTATGTTGGTCGATACGGGGGCAGACGGTACCTTATTAAAATACGGTAAAATCGACTTAGACGTGCTCACCACACCGGAAGTAATAATGCTGAAGGGCATAGGGCATTCCGAAATTCGCACTATCTGTAGAATAGAACTTCACGTACAGATAGGAGACAGATTTATTACTCATCCTTGCCACGTAGTTAGAGACGATTTTCCTCTACAAGTTGACGGCATATTGGGGTACGATTTTATCACTAAATATAAGGCGATAATTAGACCAGGAGAACGTGTAGAAATTTTGAACACGTTCTGGCCACTGGTTAGAGACGAAGAAATTAGCTTGCAACCACGAACGGAAACGATAGTACGGGCACTTGCGAACGACTACGGACAGGGTCTAATAGAGAAACAAATGCTAGAACCAGGAGTCTACATAGGAAGTTGTCTAACTAGATCGGATAATGGCACATGCCCAATCCCCATTATAAATCTGAACACCCATGCTATACAACTGCAAACGCCGACAGTGCAACTTGAGACACTTCCGACGGTACAGAACACTGACCTACGTGATGGCGACGTCGACTTAGCTTGCGTCAGCCCGCGTACGTACGATATCCGCGCGCTAACCGGGAAGGATAGAATGAAGGCTCTACGCGATAGTATCAAGACCGAGCATTTAAACGCAGAAGAAAAAGACAGTCTATTGGAACTTTGCGAGAAATACAATGATATTTTCTATTTGGAAGGCGACCAGTTAGGGCATACGGATAAAGTCACGCATAAGATACGCTTAATACCAGGCGCGAAACCGGTAAACGTGAAACCGTACAGATTACCGCAAGTACACAAAGAAGAGGTAAATAGGCAAGTACGCGAAATGATCGAACAGGGAATAGTAGGGCCTAGCACCAGCGAATGGAACGCTCCGCTGCTAGTCGTCCCGAAAAAACCCGACGAAACGGGGAAAAAGACATATCGTGTGGTAGTAGACTTCCGAAAATTAAATGACTTAACAGTAGGGGACTCATTTCCCCTACCCAATATTTCCGAAATTCTCGACCAGCTGGGTGGAGCCAAATATTTTACAACACTAGATTTAGCGTCAGGTTTCCATCAAATCGATGTGGAGCCTGAGGATCGCGAAAAAACCGCATTCTCTACCCCGTACGGTCATTTCGTTTACAAGCGCATGCCATTCGGGCTTAAGGGCGCCCCTCCTACCTTCCAAAGAGCAATGGAATCGCTGCTAGGAGGATTGCGCGGAATTAAATGCTTCGTATATATTGATGACATAGTAGTTCACGGTCGTTCACTTCAAGAACACCAGGACAGATTAGCACAAATATTTGATCGAATACAAGATAGCGGTCTAAAGTTACAATCGAACAAATGTCAATTTTTGCGAAAAGAAACCATCTACCTAGGACACGTAATAACTAAAGAAGGAATTAAGCCAGATCCGTCTAAATTAGAGTCAGTTCTAAATTTTCCGATTCCCAAAAAGGCCAAAGACGTTCAATCCTTCCTCGGTTTAGCGGGATATTATCGAAAATTCATAGAAAATTTTTCAAGCACCGCGAAACCGCTTACTCAGTTATTGAAAAAAGACGCAGAATTTAGATGGACTAACCAGGAGCAGGAATCTTTTGAAATTCTAAAGGATAAATTAACGTCAGCACCACTCTTACAGTACCCGGACTTTTCTAAACAATTTACGCTGAAAACTGATGCATCCGGTAAAGCAGTAGGCGCAGTGCTATCTCAGCAGCATCAAGGCAATGACCTACCGATAGCTTACGCGAGTAGAGTTCTTAATAAAGCCGAATTAAATTATAGCACGACTGAAAAGGAGTTGCTAGCCATCGTTTGGGCAACGCAGCATTTTCGACCTTATTTATACGGAACTAAATTCTTAATTGTCACCGACCATAAACCTCTTACGTGGTTCTTTAACGTAAAGGATCCCGGCTCCAGGTTAGTCAGGTGGCGACTAAAACTAGAGGAATACGAGTACGAAATTCGATATAAAGAAGGAAAAATGAATAAAAACGCGGACGCACTAAGTAGAATGTACGTTATCAAACGCGGACGGGGAAGACCACGAAAAAATGCACCTAAGGACACTCAGACGGTAACCGATACGGCAGCCGACGTGTGTACGAACAATAACACCGCGGACGATGAACCGACCAGCGAATCAGATTCTGACGACTCTGCAACGGTAACGAACGATACGTACACGGAAGACCGGATAAAACAGATCTTGTACGAATACCATGACACTCCGTTGGGTGGTCACCTAGGGGTAAAACGCACTTTAAACCGTATACAATTAAAACACTCGTGGCCGGGAATGAGTAAAGACGTAGAAAACTATATTTCCAAATGCGAACAATGCCAAAAGAACAAGTTAAGTAGGAGAACCAAAGCACCAATGATTATAACGGATACCCTGAGAGCACCATGTTCAGACCGCGACGATGAAAATACCGTCGCGGAAGTATTTTCTCACATATACCCTGTCTTTACAGGATGTCCCTAGCATACCTCATAACAATTTTGGTTGGCCTCACAATAACATTAACACAAGGGATTCACCTGGACGATCCATACGAGATCCAGAAATTCACAGACAACCCAGGCATCTACTTCGAGGAAATCGGCAGCCTACAAACATACAGTAACACTTGGAAAATAGTAATCCATATCGACACAACGCCTCTAGAAATTCAACATTCAACCATATTAAGTACACTCACCGACGGTACGGTACAATGCCGGAACACAGCTGATTCCGACCTGGTTGCTTTCTGTGCACGGTTTTACAAAACATCACGCAACGAACTGGATCGTATCTTAGCGAACCTCGAGTTCCTTCACCAAACAATAGGAACAGTACCAAGAGTACGCCGAGGGTTAATAGACGGGTTAGGTAGTTTAGAAAAAGTTCTATTCGGTACAATGGACGCAGACGACAGACGAGAAATTAACAAACAAATTGACATTCTTAAACGCGAGGATAGCACACTGCGCGCGTCTTTGTCAAAGCAAGTGCAAATCATTAATGCAAACATTAAATTATTTAATGAATCGATCTGGAACATAAAGCATAACGAACAAGTACTCTTACGAACGACAAAGGTACTCAAGCGATTATTAGAGACAGACATTGCTAGCCGACACTTACAATCCGAAATAGACGAAAACGCGATAATCTTCGAAAATATCATAAGAGATCTGGCCGAAGACGTTAAAAACTTGTTAGACTACACACAGAATATTAAAAAGGGTATTCTCAATCCTACCGTTTTACCTCCAAATCAAGTCATTGCATACTTTCATTCGGCGCTTTCTCAATTACCAAAAGGTTTAAACTTTCCGCTACCGCTCACATTAGAAAACGTTCACGAACTCTACAATATAATTGATTTAACGGCATACTCTGCGCCGCACACTATTAACACTATTATCGAAGTTCCGCTTCTCGGAACAAAGCAATACAAATTGAACAAACCTTACCCCGTTCCGACTAAAGTAAACGACTCAATCTATGCGTACCTAGACACTACTGAAACCTATGTAACAGTAGATGTAGCAAATCTGGACTATATCCATGTTTCCACAGAAGAACTAAAGAATTGTAAGGTATTGCACAATAACTACCTATGTAAGTTACACCATCCTGTTTTCAAAATCTTGCCTCACGGCCCATGTGAAGTACAAACTTTCACCAAATTAGTTAAACAACCAAGCAATTGCAATATCAGATTTATAACTATCAATCAAACAGTCCTAATCGAATTAAACAAACCAGAAGCATGGATATACGTCGCACCGAATCCAATACAATTGATAATCGCATGCGAACAGCACTCGGCACAGATTACGTCAGTACAAGACACTGGTATTATATCAACTAAAGGCAAATGTTTCATCGTCACTCCCGAATTTACAATAGAAACTAGTAAAAGCTACAAATCTGAAAAAACACTAAGCTATTTGCCAACGTACAACCTATCTCTGCCGGATATACCAAAAACATTTAACGTAACTCATCTCCAATATATAGAACATTGCAAACTACGAAAAATAATTAAGCATCCCGAGGAATTGCGCGCAGTAAGCAAAAGCCTACTAGAATTGGAAACCGAATTAAACAATAACAATAGCGGAATACCGGTAGAATATCATTACAGCCTCATCTCATCCTTTTCAATAAGCGGAATAATCATACTCTCCGCAGTCGTAATAATTTGTTATAAATACATTGTACGCGTCAAAAATGGAAAAAGTGCTCTACAAGAAAACAACCCGCAGATCCTAACAACGGAACAAGTAGCTAGCGCAGTGCTGAGCGAAGCACCAATCTCGGTGACAGTTAAGCAAAAACGTGACCGAAAGAGAACTGTGTGAAGTCGTATTACACTCTATCATGTTAAACTACTGTATTACTATATTGAGATGTATTGTATTATTATCGTATATATTATTATATATGTCATGTCTATCATGTTAAACTATTGTATTACTATATTGGGTTATATTGTGTCACTATCATATATTATATTATTGTATCATCTTGTATCATATTGAGCTGGCACTGTAAGCGCGCTCTCTCCAAGGGGGGGAGGGATGTTGTGCCCTAACCGTTCCCCAAACTAACCACGATAAGCGCGACTCAGCAGCACGTGGCAGCCAAGGCCGTGTTCGAGGAATAGCGGACGGATACGCGCAGGATATTGCGGATATACTCATAAACAGGGACGATGTCCAGCGTATGGAAAAATTTGTAGCATGTGTCAAAAAAGAAATCATTTTGCTAGAGTATGCAGCAAAAATAAAAAGGAAGTCAGTTATATGGAGATGGCAGAATCTGAGAAGGAGATGGAAATCTCAGAAGTTAAAATATTCTCGATAAATGGTAGGGAGGCAACAGACTGGTATAAGGCGACATTCACGCCTTGGGACATGCAAGCATGGCCTGCAAAGCTCTCCCCCAAGGGAAGGAGAGATGCAGGAAGTGCGGCTCAATGGAGCACTCCATTAAGGAGTGCACCAACGAGCCCAAATGCACACTCTGCGAGGCTCAAGGCCTACATGGAAACAGGTTGCGACATGTAGCCGCTTCACTAGGCTGCCAGCAATATCAATAGGCCGCACAGGCCCGACGCGGACCATCGACACGTAATGCCTAAGTCGATGGTAATTCAGCAAATCAATCTGAACAGATCCCGCCTCGCGCAAGAACTCCTGGTGCAACAAGCATCGGAGTTGAACGCTGATGCGGTGATCATCTCAGAGCCATACAGACAAAGGAGGGAGTGGTGCAATGACTCCACCGGGGACGCAGCCGTGTGGATAACAGGCTTTAACGGCCACATGGCGCGCCCCGTTAGCTATACACCACTTCCCGGCATAGCAGTAGGATTGCTCGAGGATACGATCCTCATAAGCGGCTACTGCTCTCCAAATATCACGCAGCCAGGGGTGGAGGAATACCTACATGACCTTCAGGAGACGCTGGAAAACTCCACCTCATGGGGCACCAGATTAATACTTGCGGGCGACTTTAACGCCAAGTCCCCGGCTTGGGGAGGACGCAAGAATGAACGGAGAGGCGCATTGCTACTGGCAATAACCATTAGAGCGCAACTCGTCCCTGTCCGACCTCGGGGGATGTTCACCTTCTACAGAAATGGCGGGACATCCTTCCCCGACATCATGTCTGTAGACAGGATCACCCTGAGAGGCCTGCAGAAGAGTGAGGTTCTGGACACCTACTCTGCCTCAGACCACCGATATGTTCTTCACACCTTCGAAGAATCGAGGCGTAGCCAACCCCGGGTGGCCTGGAGACCATTCTCTCTCAAGAACGCGAAGCCAGAGGAAATCCTCGAGGCATACGACGTGCTGAGTAGAGAATCCTCGATTCAGAAATCAAAGAGCACCCCTTCGCAGGGTCCCCCACCTGACAGAGACCCGGATTGCTCTCCGGAGATGATGCAATCCAGACTCGAAAAGGTGTGCGAGAGAACCCTGCGAAGGAAGATGCTTCCGAAAGGCACGAGGAAACCAAACTTCTGGTGGAACGATGAAATCGCCAATCTTAGAATGGCGACGTTCCGAGCCAGAAGAAGGTACCAAAGGGCCAAAAAGAAGGACCATCCAGATACCCCAAACCTCCTTGACCAATACAGGTCAACAAGGAAGAGTTTGCAGGCTGAAATCGGGAAGAGCAAAGAACAATCGTGGTCTGAATTCTGCGCGATTCTCGACCAGAATCCGTGGGCACGACCCTATAGGGCAGTGATGTCAAGACTGAGGAAAGCGAGAGGTATGGTAACCCTCCCGGCGGGAAAGGTAGAGGAGGTGCTCAATGCCCTCTTCACCACCACAAGACCGCCAGAGGAGGTAACACCATGCCCAGATTTCGCCCCAGCACACGACACCTTGTGCACGACCTTAGTCACTCAGGAGATGGTGACGAAAGCGGCTAAAGCGCTTAAGTTCGGGAAAGCACAAGGGATAGACGCTGTACCGACGGAAGTGGTCAAGCTGATTGCCGAGAAATGGCCGGCTGACCTCACGACGATGTGTCGCATGACACTGGTCGAGGGAACCCTCCCGCGCACATGAAAGACAGCGCGGGTGATTCTCCTTCCGAAACCCGGAAAGGACCCGACGACTCCATCGGCGTACAGACCCATCAGCGTATTACCAGCGCTTTTGAAGCTCTGGGAATACGTGATGAAGGACGCCCTAGAGGCGCAAATTGAACGCAACCCCTTCCACTGCCGGCAATACGGCTTTAGAAAGGGCGTAGGAACAGTAGACGCAATAAGGGAGGTTACGCGGTTCGCGGATGCATGCCAAAGTACGGGCACACTATGTGCGCTCGTTACTACGGACATTAGAAATGCATTCAACCGCCTAGAATGGAGACACACCCTGGCCGAACTTGCCCGGAGAGGAGTCTTCGATGACCTGATAAGGATCATACGGAACTACTCCGAGGATAGGCGAACGGTGGTCCATACCCCGGAAAGAACGGTGAGTCTGCCGATCTATGCTGGAGTTCCACAAGGTGCAGTGCTTACACCAATGCTGTGGAACTTGGTATACGATGGTGTCCTGAAGCTCGCGAATGGCCTGTGGAATACAGCAGAATTCGCGTATGCGGACTACCTGGCACTCACGATCTCGGCAAGGAACGTGGAAGAATTCCAGTTCCGGATAGACGTCGGTTTGAGGCAGATCCGAGAGTGGTTCACTCATATGAACCTCGAGATCGCCCCCGAAAAAACCGAGATCCTGATACTTGCGGGGAAAAGAATCCACAGGATAATCGACCTGGACTGGGGCGAGTCCTCCTTGGGGACGCAGAGTACTGCGAATTACCTCGGAGTAGAACTCGACAACCAGCGCAACTACAGGCACCACATCGCCAAAACCTGCGCGAGAGCGGAGAAGATGATGGGTGCCCTAGCAGGGCTTCTTCCAAATACCAAGGGCCCAGCTAGGAAATGTAGGATGCTGTACTATAATGTGTGGGAATCGGTGGTCCTGTATGGGTCCCCGATATGGGCGCAGGCAGCGAACGCCTGGAAATTCAACGCAACTGCCCTACGTAGAAGCCAGAGAGCGGCTCTGATTCATACCACCACGGCATACCGTACGGTGGCGTATGATGCACTTTGTGTGCTGGCAGGGAGAATGCCAATACACATCAAAGCCGATGCTCTCTGGAGAATTTATACGGAGAAGTCAAATCTTCAGTCTACCGACGGCGAACAGGAGGATCCTGCAGGAGGACCCTCCCACCTCCAAATATATAAGGAAAGGATTTGGGAAGAAGCTACCGTCCAGTGGCAAACCAGATGGGACAGCTTCGACCCGACCAACTGGACCCGGAAGCTGGTCAGCTCAGTCCGAACCTTCGAGCGGAAGTCCCCCGCCCCCTTCCTGGACTTCCATACGATGCAGCTCTTAACAGGGCATGGCTCGTTTGGCAGTTTCAGGAAGAGAATAGGAAGAACGACCAACGAGGACTGCTGGGACTGCGGACATCCGGTGGATAATGCAGACCACGTCATTTTCCGTTGTGATCGTTGGGCGGAGGAGAGACTCCACCTCACAACCCTCTACGGCGAAAACCTGACGACTACGAACCTGGTCACTCAGATCACCTCGTCGCAAGAAGCTTGGAAAGCCTTCCAGAGATTCGCGACCAAGGTGATGAAAACCAGAGAGTCCCAGGAGCGAGAGAGAGAAAAAAGTGGCGACCCTACATACCCTCCCAGGAGGAGAAGGCGCCGCCCTTTTACCAGACTTTTAACGGACTCCTGAAGACCAACAGGCTTCGTCCTGTACACAGGGTGTCCAGCTACAACTCAAACCATCTGATGCCGGCAACCCGGTGTTGGTTGACTAATCCCAACACGGCAGGAGCCACTCCAGCAATGAGGATACTCCGTTACGGAGCCCCCCCCCCCACTCGTAGTATTACGAAGTATAGGGCCGAGGGGAGGGTGCGTTTCCTATGCGATGGTGCGATAGAGGAGGGGTTTTTAGTGGGTAGTTGCCGCACAACATCTTAGGCAGCAGAGTTCCACATAACCCAGCGTGGCTGGGTATGCATAAAGGCATTTTCCCCTCCTCGAACCAAAAAAAAAAAAAAGATATAAGGTGACATTATACATCAGGGGGAAGCCTACAGTGTACAAAGTAGATTCAGGAGCAGCCTGCAATGTGATGAGTCTTCGACAATATTTAAGTTTGGGTTTCGGGAGGAAACAATTAAAAGATACTGAAGCAGTAATAAGTTCTTTTACCAAAGATCAAGTTGTGATACTTGGCAAATGTTCATTAGAGTGTAAGTTTAGAGACGTTAAGTATAATTTTAATTTCTTTATAACAAAAGAGAGCTATGAGAATATATTAGGGTTAAAGGCAGCGGAACGGTTAGGTTTAATTAAAAGAATAGGGACGCTAGAGGAAAATAAGCCATCATTTGGTGTACCACACTGTTGTAAAATAATACTACAATAGATAAGTGTGTCAGGCCAGTGGTTCCCCAGCCCGCAGGATACCTTATACCTTGTTGCCTGCAGTGAAGCAGGAATTGGATAGAATGGAAAATATTGGTATCATTAAAAGAATAACGGAACCTACGGACTGGGTCAGTCAGATGATTGTTTTGGTTAAGAAGGATAAGTCGCTAAGAATATGCCTGGATCCGAGACCATTAAATAAGGCTATTAAGCGGGAACACTATACATTTCCGAAATCTGATGAGACAGTGGTGAAATTAAAGAATGCGAAAGTGTACTGTAAGTTGGATGCACAGTCGGGATTTTGGATGGTGCCACTTGATCAAGAAAGTACTAAGTTGTGTACATTCCAGACGCAGTGGGGTAGATACTCATTTAACAGGCTTCCATTTGGATTGAATAGTGCACCGGAAATCTGTCACAGAATTATTGCAGAGACATTTGAGGGTATCCGAAATGTAGCAACATACCAGGATGATATACTCATATGGGCAGAGTCAGAGGAAGAGTTAAAAGAGGTTGTAATAAGGGTACTAGAAGCGGCTAGATTAAAAGGAATTAAATTTAATCCGGGGAAATGCGTATTTGATGTGGCTACGGTTGAGTTCTTGGGTCACAATATTGGTCCAAAGGGAATATCAGTGGCCAGTGACAAAATAAAAGCAGTGGAAGGACTGAAGAAGCCTACTGACAAAAAATCACTGCAACGGATACTAGGTCTGTTTAATTATGTGTCAAAGTTTATTCCGAATTACAATGAATTGACAGCATCACTGAGAGAGCTGTTAAAGGCAAAATTATTATTTACATGATTACCGATTCATGATACTGCATTTAATAAGATGAAGAAGATGATAACTATTGAGCCGGTGCTTGGATTTTTTGATGAGGGAAAAATTAAAGTTGTATGTATTTGGGAAGAAACGGGTACAGATTGAGACAGACCATAAGCCCTTGCTGGGCTTGGTAAAAAAGCCCCTTCATGTGGTACCAACTAGATTACAAAGAATGTTATTAAGACTTCAACCATATTGTTTTGATTTAGTGTATACGCCTGGGAAACATATGTACATAGCGGATACGTTGTCCAGAGATGTCGAACATGAAAAGTGTGATAAGGAGGGGAAGGACTTAGAAGATGAAATAGAATTACAAATAGCACTACTAATCCAACAACTTCCAATGAATGAGGAGGTCTGGAAGTTATTTTATGAGGAATCGGGAAAAGATAGGGCAATTCAATGTTTGAGAAGTTACACAAGGATGGGATGGCCAAAATACTATAAGGATATAGTAGAGGAGGGTAAATTAACCCTTTGCGGAATTTAAGGACGAAATAACGGAAAATAAAAACATTATGTTCCGAGGAAAGAAGGTGATAGTACGGGAAAGTCTAAAGAGAAGAATGCTAAAGATACTGCACACGGGGCATCCAGGCATAAATAGAATGATCAGCAAGGCGGACCTTGGCATGTTCTGGATTGGTATTAACCAAGATATCAAGAAGTATGTGCAATCATGTGAAACGTGTCTCAAATTCAAGCCCAGCAATATCAAATCGGAGTTGAGGAGTAAGGAAATTCCGTTATTACCGTGGATGGAAGTCGCGTGTGATGTCTTTGAGTTAAGGGGCAAGAACTATTTGGTATTGGTTGACGCATTGAGCAATTTTATTGAGGTTGTGACTTTATCGAACTTGGAGAGTGAGGCGGTCATGGCAGGAATTAAATCTGTTTTTGCCAGGCATGGAATTCCACAGATTTTATATACTGATGGAGCTTTATATTTTGATTCAGAGAAATTCAAAGAATTTTCTGGAGAGTGGTCCTTCAAGCATGTAAAGTCAAGCCCGCATTATCCACGGTCTAATGGATTAGCGGAGTTAAGTCAATAAAGAGGCTTTTTAAGAAAACATTGGAGCAGGAGAAGACATATATTTGGCATTATTGACTTTCAGGAATACGCCAAGAGGCATGGTGCATTCCCCAGCATCTAATCTGATGTCACGAAATCTCCGAACGAATATGCCTTGTACGTTTGATTATCTGAAAGCAGGGATAACCTGCTTTCAGAACAGACAGACGCTTCAAGAAATTAGGAAGAAATCAAAACGTTACACAGTGGGGAAAAACGCCTATTTAGGATTGGAAAATTAATAAAACGATGCTTAGGACCTTAATGCTTTTTCTGTTTGCAGGAACTGCATCAACAAGGATTAGGAATGTATAAAACGATACTTTTTCGGAAATTCGTAAATTATTTATAAAAAAATGTATTGAATAATTGCGAAATTCACCTGTATTCGCGCTAATTTTTATATACACATATAGGATGGGGTGTCTAGTTTATGTATTATCAAATTTGGCTGCCACTGACTGCCCCTAAACAAATTATTTCATTTTTTATAAAATAGTTCGATGCGGAGAACGCCCGCACTGATCCGAGCGCCCGCCCCGCTTTTACGAAGTGTACTACGTAGAAAGCGGTGCCGGATCACCGGGAGTCTACTGTAAGTCCCATTCGTGCGGGCGTTCTCCGCATCGAACTATTTTAGGAAAACTGGAATAATTTGTTTAGGGGCAGTCAGTGGCAGCCAAATTTGATAATACATAAACTAGACGCCCTATTCTACATGTGTATATAAAAATTAGCGCGAATCTAGGTGAATCTCGGAAGTATTTCATAAAAGAAAGTTTAGAAAATTGGTTTGTTCAAACTTGCTCGAAATAAATTATTTAAACATTTCCGAAAAATGTATCTTTTGGATTTTATATATTCCTAATCCTTGTTGATGCAGTTTCTGCAAATAGAAAAAGCATTAAGGTCCTAAGCATTAGATAACAGGTGAAAATAACATTCTTCATTTTTATGCCATCTTTAATTTTTAACTTTTGTATCCCTTGCCATGCTTAAAAACAATGGATTTGAGAAATGAAAATATCGTTTTTAACTCCTACGGACATCTATGTTGATATAGGAAATAGCATCAAGGACCTACTCCGTGTTTCGTTTTTTAATTTTGCAACCCTAAATCGGCGTTTTTCCCCACTGTGCGTTACTATGACCGACAGTCAAGGAAAAGGCAGGAATTCACTGCTGGGCAAAAGGTGATGTTTAAAAAACTACCACAGATGGAATGGATGCCGGGGACGGTTATCAAGAAAGCTAATACACCGCGTTCATATATTATCCAGGAAGAGAATGGAATAGGACTGGTCAGAAATGAATTTCATGTAATACCTAGAGAAGTAAGGGGGGGAGGAAGAGCACGATAAGGGTGAAGAAAGAAGGGAGGATGACAGCCTAAGGAATGTGTCAAGAAAAGAAGAAGCGCCCAATAGACCAAAAAGAGAAATTCGACTATCGGTTAGATATAGAGAGTAAAGCGGAAAGATCTCGATTGTATTGGATGGTTAATTTTAAGTTAATTTTTAAGCTAACTTCTAAGTTAATTTTTAAGTTAAATTTAAGTAATGTAGGTGTACACGAGATTGTACTGATGTTGTGAAAGGGGATGTGTTATATAGAGAGTGCTGGGTTTGTCTGTGTGTGGCCAGAGAGGGCGTGATGAGTGAGAGTGAACGGAAAGCGCATGTGATGTATGGAAGTATAATAAACTATATATAAAGTCTTAATAAATGAGAGCATTATTTAACACATTGACTGCATCACGCTTTTACTGCAGCACATGTAACAAGCCAACACTTCAGTTTGGCTATGATTTTACATTGGCAGTCTGTGGCGACCGGGGTTTACCGACGTTGGTCGCGAAGTCGCGATCAGTGTTACCGTCGGCGGGCGTTACTAGATTTAACTAGGTTAGTGTTATCATAGTTAGTTTTAAGACACTAGTCTTTAGTTCTAGTTGTTTAAGTATTTTAGGTTTATAACACTACATTTAAGTTTTTGAATTCTAGTCATTAGCGCCTAGCGTAGTTTTTAGTATTAAAGAAGCCTTCGCAAGTAAAACATCTAATCAACCACGCCAGAACGTGAGCGTCACAACGAACTGTTAATAAAGTATACCTGTGTCGGTAAATTCGTTCAAACGTTTATTTTCCTTCAGTTTCACCGCCACAAGTCTGTGGCGACACCACTTCTCTCTTCTTTACCGACTGCGTATTTTTAGCGTCGCTTGGGGACGCGGACTAGCGTTCCTCATTCGTTCAGTATTAGTCAACAAAGCAACACGCGTTATAAACCAAAGAGTTTAAGTTTACATCGTTATTGTTCAGAATAAATTATATATGAAAAAGTATCTTGTGTATCATTCTTCTGATTACATTTATTATTAGTCGTGTCAGAACGGCTATAAGTCCTCCTGAGTATGCGACATCTCGACACCACTACCTGAACTAAATTTGTGACGTCACTTGCTCTGTTTTAACGGCAATATTAACAGCGGACGGCGGAACTCGTCTGTGGGAATGCAATTAGAAGAAATTCTTCTAATGAAGAATGTATTCATATAATGTATGTATTCTTATGAGGAATCCATCGTTTGTCCTTATATGAGAAGATTTTGAGCTCGGTTAGAGCTCATTCGAAAGAGGAAGGTTCCACGCGGCGCGCTGCACGCTCTGTTTGTGTCGCAAAAGTCTTTTAGTGACCTAAAAATACTTGGATTCTGCTGGTGTATTTTGTCGATTTTTGCTCAAACTTTGAACACTCATATTATTAGATATCAACACAATCTCGTTGAAACATTTGTGCAGCGCTCGGCGTTGAACCTTCCTCTTTCGAATGAACCCCTGCCAAGCTCAAAATCTTCTCATATAAGGACAAACGATGTATCCTTCTAACCCATGTTTCGGGGCCATATTGTGTCGGTAGGCAGCGCGCATCACCCGTGTCCATCCCTTTAAGCGGGCGACCACCGTCATAGAGTACCACTGCCGTCGCCACGTGATTTGTCAAACAGTGTTATTTAACAAAAATGTCAACATACAAAAATAAAAGAATTTCCTTATGCTAATAATAAACATGTACTCACCTATCTTTACAGGCTCGTTTAATTTACACAGATTTAATGCCAACTTACTCGTGTTCTAAAAATTGTCACTTTCTAATTGTCTGTTGTATGCCATTGCACGTATTAAAATGTGTGTATTCACATGCAAGCATTGCGCAAGAGACCTCGAACAGTATTATTGTACAAGACTGAACGTAATCAATAACTTGTATACATAATGCCCTCTAATTGCTGTTCTGTAAAAGGACTGATATACGATCTCGCGTGACGTGAACAAGGTCTTGCACGTTATGTGTCTCATTATTGTTTTAGTTCCTAAAGTGACAATAGCTTTATTAGCAATAAGAAGTTTAGCTGCAACAGTATAATTTATGAATATGGACTTTGTTAATTAAGAAAAACAAACCAAGAAACATTAACATTATTAACCAAAGAAACATTCAATTTCCTAGTGGTATAAGGAATATTTCATCTGCTAGGCAAAAAACATCGATATAAATTGTGATAGCTAGGACTGAACAATTTGCCAAAACTACGAAGTGAGGTGGCATGTGTCTTTCGAAACATTGCAATAAGATAGTTAAAAAAAAATATTAAAGACGTAATTCTTTACCGACAATCGTACGTAATACGCTGAAAATCGCTTGAAAGCATGAAATCATAAATTGAAGGTACTAAACATATTTTGTTAAGTACTTTGATGTATACTGTAATCTCAAATAAAAAATATGAATAAAAGGGAATCTTGCCTTTTGCAAGATAAAAAAATAATTATACTTTCTGTTGGCGTATACAGTAGAGCCCCTTATAACGCGGTTAATACGTTACGTGGTGTATGAATTCGCGTTATACAAAATCGTGCTCGATAAGAACATTTGTCATACAATACGAAGTAATATGTTTCGCATGATTATTGCTATATTAACTTCTACTTCTTATGTTTTATGAAATAGGACAATACAAACAAAAAAATAGTATACAGGGTGTTTCTTAACTCGTGAAGTATCCGGAAAAGGGGGGTTGCTGAGGTGACTCTGAACAACTTTTTCCTTCAACAACATATTGTATGAAGCTTCGTTTTTGAGTTATTAACGAAAAACACTGGCCAATGAGAGCGCCCGTATAGCGCGAGCTGAGGCACAACTGCGCGAGGTTGTGATCGGATGCATCGAGGGGCAGCGTACGGCAAATAAATAATGTGTAATTATTCCTTATTCATGAATAACAATTTAAATAACAAGTCGTTTAATTACCGTTCCATATTTTTATTCGTTATCCGAAACGAATAAAGTGCTTTATTAATAATGAAAAAAGTGTTTGGATAATTAATGTTAGAAAAGGGTTGTTATATAAACTTACCCATTCGTCCACGAATTTACCTGCTTTGACGGAAGTGGGTCCTTGGCACTTGGTCATTGTACCAATCCTGACCTATCTTAATAATTTTATGCCACGAAACGCACGTCTGTGCGATCGATACGAATCTGATTCGCACTTGTTTCCACACGGCACACGCACATTACCGAACGTAGGCATCATTGTAGTGCAAACAGTCATGGCTCGATGGCAAGGGTCGATTTCTGGTTTCCACGTTTAGTGAAAAATCGGCGACAGAAATCGATCACACAGAGCGGCATCGGCCCTTGATGCCGTGTTGATGCGTGTAGCGTGATCGGTTGGTGGCGAGAAGACCTCCGACGCGCCATGAACGTTTGCACTACAATGAGGAACATATTCGGTAATGTGCATGTCGTGTGCGTGTGGAAACAAGTGCGAATCAGATCTGTATCGATCGCTGGGTCGTGCGTTTCGTGGCAAAAAATTGTTAAGATAGGTTAGGATCAGTACAATGACCAAGTGCCAAGGCCCCACTTCCGTCGAAGCAGGTAAATTCATGGACGAATGGCTAAGTATATTTAAATAATTTTGTATATATTTTTTATTTTAAATATTTTTCTAACATGTTCGTTCGATTCGCCGCGGGTTCTCCTTCGACGGGCCCTCTGGTACAGTCGCGGGGCGCGAACGCAAACGTAGCGCATCTGCACTATCTCCGGCGACCACCAATACACTGCCCATCGAGAAGAGGCGCGGGACCGGGGCATGGCCGTGTCGCACACCGTCTTACATTGCCCTCCGGAACCACTCCGCCTCATCCTCCACGTTCACGACCGGCCCAGACGGGATCTCGGGCCAGGCCACGGCGAGGGACGCGGCCATCAGCGTGTCCTCGTCCAGGCGCTTCAGCGCCCACCTATTCTTATTTTCAGGAGGTGAAAAAGGGAACCTAACGCCCCACCGCCCAACCCTCTCACCGGCGGCCCTCGGCTCCCGGTGGTACATACCGCCATGGTAATGTAGAGATAGTCAGTGTGGTTTGCCACCTCTTGCACCCCCTCCAGCACTTCACACCGCCTGCCACCAAGTTGGATGCCCACGACAGGTCGACTATGAACTCCCCCTGGTAGCGGACGCACGTGCTTCCCGACCCCCGGTTCAGCAACCGGAGGACAGGGCCGGCCGCCCAGTCCAGAACCGCTTCGCCCCTCGGGTCCGTCCTGGGGGAACCCCACGCCTGAGGGGGTTCAAAATTAACTGATAATAACTCAAACAAATCAATAACGATTTAACTTTAAATGTACTTTTAATAACTTCTTAAAATAATAACTTAAAGAAACTTAATACAAACTTATAACTTTAGATACTCATTGTCGAGTTTTACACCAAAGCAATGCAATTAAACAGCGGCGCGAAGCACTATCTGATTCTCGCTCGCTCCGATAAACTCGGGGAGCCGAGTTTACCCGAATGAGCGTTCCACCTCTGAGCGTGATGGATCAGACTCATTCACTGCCCAGCAAAATTCTGTACGCGGCGCGCCCAAAGAAGTTTACACTTCAAAAATTGAATAACTTTTGCAGCTGCTGTTGGCTGCAGCCAAATTTTATAGAACATAAAGTATACATCCCGTTCTTAATGTAATGAACGGGTAGAAAATTGGTTTATTGAAACTTTCTTGAAATACGTTATTTAAGAGTTTCCGAAAAAAATTTCCTTTGATTTTTAGACATTCCGAATCCTCGTTGATGCAGTTTCTGCAAATAGAATTGCCATTAAGGTCCTGAGCATTACATAACAGGTGAAAATAATATTCTTCATTTGTTGAGTACGAATATGCTCAGACGAAACTGCCGAGCCGTATCCGATCTCTTATTGCCGAGTTAACGTGTGGTTGGTCAAAGCAAATTACACTGGTAGAAAAACGGTTAATAATGGACTGTATTTTAAAGTAGTAGAAATTGGTACAGTGACAATATATGTTGAAAATTACAAGGTTGATATTCTTCTTTCGAGCGCTCGTTTCGATCTGGTCTTCGATCGCATATTCGTCCTAGAAGAAGACTCGTAGACGCCAGTAATTGGTCGCCTTAAAAAAAGTGGGTGAAAATAGTCAAGCCCACTGATGAACAGAAAATCCATGGTGGGGAAAGGATCCCGTCGAAATAACCCTGCGATACCCGGAACTGCGTTTCTGAACGCTCGCGTATCGCACCTCTTGAGTAATCTAAACAAGGCATCCTAAACTCGAACTGCGACGCCGGCCGAGCACACAGCGTCGTTACAAATGCATAGACCCAAACAAATACAAAAATAAGGCTAGCTAAAATGCGCAAGAAATAAGGATCTATTCATGGCTCAACATCATTTTTAAGATATCTTTAAATTTTAACGCTTGTATCCCTTGCCACCCTTAAAAACAATAGATTTGAGAAAGGAAAATGTCGTTTTTAGCTCCTACGGACATCAATGTTGATATTGGATATAACATTAAGGGTCTACTACGTGTTTCATTTTTCGACTTTTGCACTCCTAAATTGGCGTTTTGCCCCGCTGCACAGTGGTCTGGAAACCCCGAAAAAGTGGCCAAAAGTCAAAACTTCGTCGGAATTTTATGAAATTTAGTAATTAAGGGTTTTTGAGGTTGCTGATAACGAATCCGAGACAAAAATTCAAAATTCAAAATGGCAGACAAAAAACAACACAAAAAAGTAACGAAATATATAAATATATATAAAATATAAATATAACACAAATACAATATGAATAAAATATAAATACAATATAAATACAATCTAAAATACTTATAACATTTCAACTGACTCTAATTCTATGTTGTTTAAATGTTTTAATATAGGAAATATCGCTTCTGTCTCTTCATCTTCATCTTCAGCTTCCGTTGTTTCCACAACTGTGGGTCAATCAACATATGGAGACAGCAATAAAGATAGAACTTCAGAAGGCAGTTTCGGTTTTCGAGAATAACGGTTGTGCCTTCTGTTTCTTAAATTTTTGCACAACACTTTCTTTGGGATTGAATTGGTAACTGAAGCTCTGTCAGGAAAATGCCGTAAACGACTGACGAGTCTTAGTCAAAATCGTTATTATGAAAACTCGGCGAATTATATGCGGAATGGCCTAATTAGCATATTTTTAGGTGGGGATAGGAGTTGACAAAAAAGGGTGCAAAGAACTTTGGCAAACCCGTTGACTTTATGATTCTATTATTGGGCCGCAATAAACAGCTTATAACTTTGCTAGCGTAACGACTTCCTTTTACTGTTTTCGCTATTTGATTAGTTTTGTAGCCATTCTTACTGTATTCTAATTCTTTACCAATATACCAAGCATTATAACAAATGACTAGCGGGAAATCCCCAACCATTTCATCCAAATCGCGCTCCACGCACCTTGGGAGCAATAGCTACTTGCGCCCAGGACGCCAAAATACGGCGGGCGCGCGTGGCCTCGAGTTGCTAAAACTCGGATAACTTGAAAAGTTGCAAATATTTGCAGCTAAAATTTATATTATCTCCTTCGTGAATGTCTAAGGTTTCATGTATGACAAATTCCAAGTTGAAGAAAAAAAAGGTCTTTTTTGAAAACCTACTCAAAGTTTCAGTTGTTATAAATTATACACTGTTCGTACATGAATTAAAAAATACTTACAACGACATTAAATACCTTAAATACACTTACTGACATATATAAAACCATCATCTAAACCTTCATTCTGATATTCTATAACCGGTATCTAGAGCGTTTAATTTTACATCAAATTTTACAATTTTGACTTTGGAACTCTATATCTTGTCACACAAGCATTTGAAACGAATACTATTTTGGATCTAGAAGTTTTGAAGGGTTGTTAATTTGTAGGAAAAAAATTTTGTCAAAATGTTAATGTTGAAAAATTGACTTTTGGCCACTTTTTCGGGGTTTCCAGACCATAGTGCGCTGTGCAGCGGTGGGATACCTGTGTCCTTCGCAAGGAGAGGTATACCCTGATTTATTGGAAGCAAAATAATTAATAATATATTGGGACGACCTGCGTCGAATCTATATCTCAATAAATAATAAAAGAATGCCGTAATAAGTAAAAGAGAGAGTCTGTAGAATAAAGATCATTGTCAATTTATAATTTTGAGTAAGGTAAGAGTTTTATTTATAATATGGAGGCAGTTGTAGAAAGTGTTACGAAAAGATTAAACGAGCTTTTGAACCAACTTCAATCGCTCAAAATAAAATTTGATAATAAACACATTAGTTCTAATGGAATGTTTGAGATTATATGGAACAAGTGTAGAAAGAATTCGGGTATACCAATTTCGGTATTCCAATTAGCTAGATTACGATGTCTACAAGAACGAAAAGACGCCGTTGAGAATTTTTCAAAAAGATTTTGTCAAAAACATAATAAAGCTTTAGAAACTTTAGATACGACATTAACGATTGATTAAGGGGGCCGACTCCAGCGCCATGACCGGTGTGCGTGCACTCACCCATACAACGGAAAGCATGCACGTATACGCCATGCGCGACAGAGAGACCCGATTTCTAATTTTTGAAATGTTGTCTCGATAATTGCCTTAATAAAACTTTTGCGGATATAGAACACACGGGTAGACTTCACCACAGCCCTAAAGGACATACAATTGAACGCCAATAAACACCATTCGTTGAGATGAATAGTGTTTCTGAAACTGACAAGCTTGAGACAGACAACGATGTAGGCAACAAGATGGCTGCAGACATCTTGACACATTTCACATTTAGGAAATATTGGACGATTTAATGGTTTATTCATTGCTCAAACACCCTTTAGGGCTTCCTTGAACTAGCACAAGGTCACAGAAATTCGATTTTTCACAATTTATCACTTCTGGAAAGCGGATAATCTAAAATACGATTTACACGCATCCGACGTAAGAATAGTTCAATGATTCTCCGTCGGTGGCGTTTATGGTACATTGTAGTGAATTTGGCCACAGACGAGATATATGAATATCTGATTCTTATATCTCGTCGGTGATTTGGCTAACAAGGAAGGTTAGGCAACCCGAAGATACCGATAATTATGAAACTTTGCATACAAGTACAGCATGTCATCCGTAATACAACCCTATATTCCAATGGTGCCATACCTCGGATTTAAGGGGTGAAATCAGCCCTTGAAAAAAATTGAAGATTTTCTTTTTCGTCAAATATGTCAGGAACGCTGGGAGATATCGGAAAAAAGTTTAAGTAAATCTTGCACCGTTTTATTGTGTTTACTAAAATGCGCAAAAAATTTGTTCAAAAAGTTCGTGGTTTTCGAGTTACCCCTCCTCCCACCCCCTCCGCCCTAAGAAAATATTGTTTACTATTCGTGCTGAAATACCTCTGGGTATCCTCTTTTCATATCTCTAAATGGCATATGTGTTAAATTTTTTTTTTAGTAAAAAGAATCATTATTAACAAATTTAGAGTCCATTTACGCACTTATCTTTAATGAACTGGCCTTACAACGCAATACTTAAATAATTTACATTTATTTTAAGTTCATTTACATGAAAATTATTCATATTAAATTTAATTGTAGCAGTGTAACAGTTTTTAATAATAAAATAATTTGTACATTTATCCACATCGAAGGGTTGTATAAGTAACAAACGACAAAAATAGTAAAAATCACAGTTGGTAATTACTACAATAATGATATTGCTTGTAGAAATGTTCGAAACAAAGGTACACGCCACACCACGCACATCGCATAAAGGCCGCAGCGCCACAAATACTACACTTTGGTATAGCCTTTTCACTCCTATAGTAACAGAAATCTACAGGATTTTGAAACTCGCCGGGATGAGTTTCTAGATGTCCGCTTTTAGACCAAGCATATTGAAAAAGATTTTTGAATCTGGGCGAAGAAAGTTGGTTATGGGTTAACGACTGCAATTTAATTATTTCATTGCGTGAATGCAGGTTGATATCTTCGTCCAGGAGAATTACATTATCCGAAAATGTCCGTACAAAATTTTTCCAAAACCGCAAACCAGATACACCCAACCAACTTTCTTCGCCTAGATACAAAAATCTTTTACAATATGCTTGGTTTAAAAGCGGACATCTAGAAACGCATCCCGGCGAGTTTCAAAATCCTGTAGATTTCTGTTACTACAAGAGTGAAAAGGATATACCAAAGTGTAGTATTTGTGGCGCGGCCGCCTATATGCGATGTGCGTGGTGTGGCGAGTACCTTTTTTCGAAAATTTCTACGAGCAATATCATTATTGTAGTAATTACCAACCGTGATTTTTTACTATTTCTGTCGTTTGTTTCTTATACAACCCTTCGATGTGGAAAAATGTACAAATTATTTTATTATTAAAAACTGTTACACTGCTACAATTAAATTTAATATGAATAATTTTCATGTAAATGAACTTAAAATAAATGTAAATTATTTAAGTATTGCGTTGTAAGGCCAGTTCATTAAAGATAAGTGCGTAAATGGACTCTAAATTCGTTAATAATGGTTTTTTTTATTAAAAAAAAAAATTTAACACATATGTCATTTAGAGATATGAAAAGAGGATACCCAGAGGTATTTCAGCACGAATAGTAAACAATATTTTCTTAGGGCGGAGGGGTTGGGGGAGGGGTAACTCGAAAAACACGAATTTTTTGAAAAAAAATTTTACGCAATTTAGTAAACACAATAAAACGGTGCAAGTTTTACTTAAACTTTTTTCAGATATCTCCCAGCGTTCCTGAGATATTTGACGAAAAAGAAAATCTTCAATTTTTTTCAAGGGCTGATTTCACCCCTTAAACCCGAGTTATGGCACCATTGGAATATAGGGTTGTATTACGGATGACATGCTGTACTTGTATGCAAAGTTTCATAATTATCGGTATCTTCGGGTTGCCTAACCTTCCTTGTAAGTTACCGTCAGGGTCGATAAAAATACAAATCAGTCGGTAAATGTTAGTTATAATTTCACACCACGAACGGCGATTCATACGTGAATACGTGATGCGTGCACACAAACACCAGTAAGGCATAGTTGCCGGTACGTATCAAGATCTCTGTCACGCTGTTGTCACATCTGATACAATTATAACATAAGCATCAGCAAAATGAATCGGCTCGAGCCGAGATGTTGGTTCAAGCCGCTGCAACCTTTTTTGTAGGTACGAGTCCCCTTGGGGTATATTTTTTTACATTCACTTTTATTCATTACTAAGTATATGACAATAATCAATATTTATTTACAAATGTTTTAAAAATATTTGTTAAATACTTTAAATTAATATACGTAAATATGAAGTTGAAGCGCTTTTTTCTACCGTTTTCTTCCCATGTATCTTGCCAATTATGGAACTGTTTGATATTTCTAACATTTGGACGTGTATACACGTCAATCCAAAGCTCAAAATGTGTAACTCATGTATACAGGGTATTTCACCTAACTTGACCACGTTAAATATATCGCTTATTTTGTATGATAGAAAAAAATGTCAGGGGGAAAAGATATTCTGTTCGAAGGGGCCAATACGGTGATGGGCCGATTTTTTTCTCAAGGTCATTTTTTTCGAGATTTCAAGGTCATCGTATTTTTTTTAAATGGGACTGCATATTTTTAGTACAACAGTCTTATAGCTTGTAAAAAAACGAATTCAACGAGGTGCAATATGTTGACCTTCACGTGACCTTTAGCGAGGAAATTATGAAATGTTTGTCAGTAACTTCAATACGTGTTCGGGGACGGTAAATGAAGTAATTTCAATTTCATTGAAACAGTCTTAACCCTTTTAGCACCGAACGACGATATATCGTCGTTCGGTGCACTCGCCAAAAATACCAACGACGATATATCGTTGCGCCTCCGTTAGAGCCTTATTATACTCATCACAAGAGATCTGTGTTTAAGTATAACTTCATAAAATGTTAAAATGGTTCATATTCGATGCAACACAAGTGAAAAAATGTTTATTAGATCAACTTTTTGTTATATCCTATGTTGTTTCGTGCCGAGATAAGGTAGAATAGAATAGAGGTAAGATAGAAACGGGACATGGGATATCCCTCGGATATCCGTCGACACGAGATAGTTTCTTTGGACCGTAATCGCAATCTTTACGATGTTTACGATAGTTATCAGAAAACTCAAGTGGCATCCGTGCATCGACACTGCGAGCCTAAAATCTCTTTCAATCTTTCTTGATCCGTCGAACGTGCAGTCAGTGTTCAAAAGTCGTCAACGTCTTCATAGAAACACAATTAGCAGCAGAAAATATTGTAAATTTTGTTGCAAATGATTGCAAAATGCAATGTCTATACACTATACTACCAGATATATATAAAGCGATGACCAACCGATGATTTTTTCTATATGCAATTACGTTTTGAAAAAGAGAAATTACTTTGTACGATTTTCATGATGTCTTATATTTATGTTATTCTTATGATTTTTAATAAATATCGAAACTCCATTGGTATCGATTTATTCTCCATGCATTTCGCAATATGCTGCTTTTTGAATTTTGTAAATATCACGCCTACTTTGGTTTTTACGAGCATTTTCGCAAACCTCTACAAATTCGTCGATTCGGCCCGGTATTCTTCGCCTAGGTACGCTCTTTTCGCTCGGTGCTAAAAGGGTTAAGTTAAATCTTTATTTTAGAAGGTGTTCAAAATGTGCACCATGAACCTGGATACATTTTTGGAGGCGGTAAATAAATTCTTGCTGTACATTTTTAAGTTCGTCTACAGTAATTGATCTACATTCATGTAGAACCCTTTGTCGCATGTTTTCTGCTGTTGTGGGAACATCATTGTAAACTTTATTTTTTAGATGTCCCCACAGAAAGAAATCCAGTGGCGTAAGATCCGGCGATCGAGCTGGCCAACAAATTCGTGCATCACGACCTATCCAACGATCGGGAAACATTCTGTTGTACGCAATGTATTAGACAGAATGTTTCCCGTTCATTCTGTTGTACGCAATGTATTAGACAGAATGTTTCCCGTTCATTCTGTTGTACGCAATGTATTAGACAGAATGTTTCCCGATCGTTGGATAGGACGTGGTGCACGAATTTGTTGGCCAGCTCGATCGCCGGATCTTACGCCACTGGATTTCTTTCTGTGGGGACATCTAAAAAATAAAGTTTACAATGATGTTCCCACAACAGCAGAAAACATGCGACAAAGGGTTCTACATGAATGTAGATCAATTACTGTAGACGAACTTAAAAATGTACAGCAGGAATTTATTTACCGCCTCCAAAAATGTATCCAGGTTCATGGTGCACATTTTGAACACCTTCTAAAATAAAGATTTAACTTAAGACTGTTTCAATGAAATTGAAATTCCTTCATTTACCGTCCCTGAACACGTACTGAAGTTACTGACAAACATTTCATAATTTCCTCGCTAAAGGTCACGTGAAGGTCAACATATTGCACCTCGTTGAATTCGTTTTTTTACAAGCTATAAGACTGTTGTACTAAAAATATGCAGTCCCATTTAAAAAAAATACGATGACCTTGAAATCTCGAAAAAAACGACCTTGAGAAAAAAAATCGGCCCATTACCGTATTGGCCCCTTCGAACAGAATATCTTCTCCCCCTGACATTTTTTTCTATCATACAAAATAAGCGATATATTTAACGTGGTCAAGTTAGGTGAAATACCCTGTATATTAACATAGCAGCTTTATTGGTAATATAAATGAAACATACCACCAAATGATTGAAATTATGAGATATATTAACTATATTATACAACAATAATATAATTGTAATATAATTAAAATATATAAATATATGTAAGATATGTAAGATTACCGAAGGTGCTTGAATAGGTATTCAAATGATTATGAGGGCGTGTGTGTGTTAAAAAGTCGTTTTGTTTAGCTCTCACGACCGTAGTCTGTACAATACAATGTCACCATGGTCCTTTTTGACCATTTTATGCTTCGCTCTAAGACAAGGCAGAAAGCTATGATAGACAAATGATAGTCATTTGTCTGTAAGATAAAGCGCGTGGCCCACGGCCCGCCAGCTGGCTGTGCCTGACCTATGTCAAGCAGCAATAAGAGCCCTTCTCTCATAAGTTCCAAAAATTATTTTCTTACACATATTAATATTGTTTTATCAACCTGTTTTTTTCAATTTGACTCTTGCATCTCCTCTTTCATTTGCACTATTCTCTTTTATGTTCGGCAAAACTCAAAATCTCAAGTTGAGTCGAATATATCGAAGTTTTCCTGGAAAACAAAACTGTAATAGACATAACGATATCAACTATATCTCCGTATTTTTCATTTGTCATTCTACACAATGACCAAAACAATGGGACAAAGCGAATGAAATGAATTAAAAATTATCAATATATGCATATTCGGTACTTGCATAAAATCTCTCAAAATAAATATTTTCCTTTATTTCTGATGGTATAATTGCAGTTGCAACAATAATTATTTGTAAAAAGGAAATGATTGTGTCATCTAAAAGAAAGGCGAAATAGTAGTAAAACATCAGACGAGTTTTCCTGCACTTCATCTACGACTGTTCAATCTAAGGGTACGATCAGCTTGGCTCCGTTTTCCGTCCGTTCGACAGACGACCGGCATGCCGGGCAAAGTCGTCCGATGCGTGCATTCGAGTTAGTGCATGTGTGTGAGCCATAGATTGCCCTCCGACACGCGGTGGAGTACACAAGTTGCCTGTGAACGGCACAAGAAACTATTTTCTGACTCAAATCATATGTTCAACCCTTATTTAATTCAACTTATATTTTTAACTGATTGTAACAATTTCAGATTCTATGTTAACTTTTTGTTACTTCATTTTAATTTTAAAACTTAATTGAAAAAAAGGATGGCGATGGTGTGGAGGTAATATTATATATAATATAATATATATAAGGTAATGTTAATATTATTGTTACAATTTGAAAAGCGTCACCTGTCGTTTGTCGCGAAGGTGGATCGCGAGAGGAGACAGTCGCAGATAGAGAGCCGTGCCGAATAGACGAATTAACAATTGAGAGTTTATTGTAACACGCTTGTTTCTTCATTTAATAAACGTAAAGTTATACAACATTATATATAAAATATTATTTGAAATACTCAAATTATGTCGTCTTTGGACTCATTTTAATCGGAATAATATCACAAATATGTTGATCAAAATTGTATAAAAAAAGGACTGAAAATATAAAAGATTGCAATGCATTGGTATCTTGATCAGTACAAAAACGCATCTGGTCTTTGCCGATTGTCACAGTCGCAGCTTCTCTTTCTTTTTCACGCGCCATCCTTTTCTGCGTCCGAAACTTATTACCATCAATTAAACCAGTAAATGTAGTCCAAATTATATCGTGTTTGGTGTCATTGTAATCAGAAAAATGTCACTAATGTCTGGGTATAAGTTTCATAACAAAAGAATGAGCAATAGCAAAGTTTCATTGTTGTTATCAGCGGGCCCATAGTTCAAGTGTTCTCGAGAACCCCAACGTCTATCGAGCTGGCCGTGGAAAGGTTTGTTTTTGTAGTAACGGGAGGCGTCTCAAGTGTATGTACGACATCTACGACAAAATTCAAAATAGTTTGAGTTTGTCCGACTTTCGACTTGCCCGACGAAAACGGCTACACCGATAGACCACACACATGCTTCTCAATACATCGAAACGCTCACACATGTAGCTGACGTCACACGTCCGGTTAATCGCCCGATATCGGTGCCACTCTAACCACGAAGTCGGATGAAAAGACACACATCCATGCGTCCCAAGGCATCGTGCATGTGAGCTCGTTGCCGGTCGTCTGTCGAACGGACGGAAAACGGAGCCAAGCTGATCGTACCCTAAGTCGTCTGAAAATGCGCATCATACATTATACTTTAATGTTAGAAATATTAAACGGTACCGTAATTGGCAAGATACATGGCAAGAGAAACGGTAGCGCAAAAAGCGCTATAAGTTCAGATTTAGGTATATTAGAATAAAATATTTAACAAATGTTTTTAAAGTATTTGTAAGCAAATATTGATCATTGTCATATAGTTTGGAATTAAAAGAAATAATGTAAAAAAATTATAGCCGAGGGGGGAAAGATTTTAGGTAGTTCTTGAGTTATAGAATATAATTGCAATTAAAGATTCTCTTATTATAATTATTTTAATAATAATATTTGATAAAATGTTGTTTGGTCGAAATGGTTCTGACATTTTCTGTGGTGTGTAGTTATCTTTCAGGTACCAGTAAATAAAATTTGTTACAGACGATATAACGACTCTTACAATACTGATTTCATCATTGAGATTCATAATCTGTAAAAATCTTAATTGAAATTGTAACGCGACGGTATTTTCCGCCATCGCGTTCTACCCCTGGCGCTACGCGCTACCCCGAGCAAAACGATTGGAAACCACGAATATCACGTATTCGTGCCAATTGACGATAGAAAGAACGATTGCGGGAGCTGGGAAGTGAATCCCTACCTACCGTCGATGCCACACGATTGGACACATCGAATATCATGTATTCGTGCCAATTATCGATGGAAAGAATGATTGCGGGAGCTGGGAAGTGAATCCTTACCTACCGTCGATGCAGAACGATTGGAAACCTCGAACATCACGTATGCGTGCCAATTATCGATAGAAAGGACGAGCTGGGAAGTGAATCCTTACCTACTTTTGATGCAGAACGATTGGAAACATCGAATATCACGTATTCGTGCCAATTATCAATAGAAAGAACGATTGCGGGAGCTGGGAAGTGAATTCTTGCCTACCGTCGATGCAGATCGATTGGAATAATCGAATATAACGTATTCGTGCCAATTATCGATGGAAAGAACGATTGCGAGCGCTGGGAAATGAATCCTTACCTACCGTCGATACAGAACGATTGCAAACATCGAATATAACGTATTCGTGCCAATTATCGATAGAAAGAACGATTGCGGGCGCCGGGAAATGAATCCTTACCTGCCGTCAATGCAGAACGATGGGAAACATCGAATATGCTGTATTCGTGCCAATTATCGATAGAAGGAACGATTGCGGGCGCTGGGTAGTGAATCCTTACATACCGTCGATCCAGAACGATTGGAAACATCGAATATCACGTATTCGTGCCAATTATTGATAGAAAGAACGATTGCGGGAGCTGGGAAGTGAATCCTTACCTACCGAGCGTACTACCCCAGTACGCCGGGCCAGGTAGCTGGCCCAGGCACCCTACCCCCACTATGTGTACAGCCCCCACCACACCGCCGAGCGACCCCATTGACCGTTCCGCACGAGCGAGCGGGTATAAAAGGGCCCTGGAATTCCAGGAATGACAGAAGAGTCAGGAGTAGCGACCTACTCAATACAAGCAAGAGTTCTTAGTACGCGGACGACTTTAGTGAAAGTTGGCCAGTCTTAATTTCGAGTTTAGTAACGAGTAAGCTACGGAACAAGCCCTTGAAACGAGGACAACTTCAGTTAAAGTGTGGCAAGTTTTAATCTTGTTCCCGAAACTGAGTATCCTGGGGTTCCAGGATCCTACTTCTCCCACCTACCCACCAGGACGAGGACAACGTTAGTCAACGTTGGCCAGTACTGAATTCCACCATCCACATCTCCTTGAGAAACACCATCCTCTCCTACCTGCTAAATTTTCTGGAACCTACACAAATATACGAACGAAAGTTCTTTAGAGGAACACGCTGTGTTTAATTCTTTCGTACCATTTCACCATCCCGCGTACCAAAAAAGACCTCTAAAAGACGTGACGTTACAAAATTATATAGTTAATATGGAAATAGTTCGACAATGGGATGTAGAATCTACACATCCAAATGCGCGTTTATGATGTTATTTAAACGAACGAACATGTTAGCAAAAGATTTAAAATAAATAACATATACAAAATTATTTAACAAAATTAAATTAAATACAAAAATTTGAAAAATAGAAAAAATTTTGTGACTAAACAAAAAGAATTTAGTCAATACAAGCATTCATTAATGGATTTACTTCTGTGTAGGGCACTTTGGCGTTTTTAGGAAAAACACCTAATTGATGTTTTTCCCCACTGTGCGGCGTTCTGACTGAACTTTGTTATAACTTGTCATAACTTTCGGAGTTGCAAATAGTTGCAAGAAATTTTTGTGCAGGCATCTTAAGTAGGTTCTAACAAATACTTTTATATAAATTTTATCGGTTCCGCGAAAACCCATCCCCCTCATAAACCACATTAAAGTAGAAAAACGGGGGGGGGATAGGGATTCGCGAAAAGATATTTTTCAAGGGGTATAAATACTTACAAGGGAACATATTCAGATGTTAATCTCCGATTTTGATGAAACTTATGTGAGATATAGTTCTTTGAAAAATATTTGACACGTGTTTTTTTTTATCGGCAACCATCCACTTTGAAGGGGTGAAAACAGCCCTCAAAGTTGGGGGTCAAAATCATATTTTTTGAGATATCTCGGAAACCAGAGGTCGAAAAAAATTTTAAATTGTGTGTTTTTCAATGGGAAATGTAGTCGCGCAAGAAAATTTTAACAAAAGTTTTTTGTTTAAACAATATCTCAAAAAATATGGTTTTGACCCCCAACTTTGAGGGCTGTTTTCACCCCTTCAAAGTGGATGGTTGCCGATAAAAAAAAATACGTGTCAAATATTTTTCAAAGGACTATATCTCACATAAGTTTCATAAAAATCGGAGATTAACATCTGAATATGTTCCCTTGTTAGATACCTTTCATGCTACATGTACTTGTAGCTGGAGGAACACTCTTTAAAAATATATAAACAGATTTGAGTCAGCCCCACTCTGTAAAAATATATTGCACCGCAAAGTATAGCAAATTCAGAAAGAAATGGGATCGTTCCAAAGTGGACATATTTTCCCCCCCTTTGAAGGTGTCTCGGGCAATTACCAGTGCCCTACGGCAATCCATTTTTTGCCAAAATTTAGTCTATACATATAAGAAACTTTGCCTAAAATTTCATGCATTTCGAAGGAGGTCGAAAAATTGAATTTAGTTCGTGTTTTTACGGTTTGGGACCACTGTGCGTCGTGTCACGCTTGTATAGATTCAGTTATATCCAGTGAGATTGGGCTTAGCGCACCTCTCGAATCACAGATTAACCCGTTAGAATCCGCTTGTCCGGTTGAAGTTCTTTCGGCATATTCTAATAGCAGGTCTCAGACCCCGCATCGCCAGTGCGTCAACACCGTGCAAATACTTAAGTAACTTACACACTTCTTATTATTTCATTGCGACAGAAACATTTGTATTTATACTGAAACTCAGGTTATAACTTTAATACGTTGACTTATAAATCGAGTAGATTCGTTAAACCTATCTTTACCCCGTAATCGTTGTATATTAGTAACAACGTACCCACTGATACAAGTTTACCGCTCGAGTCGTATCAAATAATAATTTAGAGTTACGAGGCAACTAACATTTCCTGCGACTACCTGATCTCGCATCAGGTTCGTTCGCACGTCTTTATTCAAACAAGCAAACTATTCCAACCTAGTGGATCCCCGATTTCGCATCGGGTTCGTCCGTAAGTCTACCAACCTCCGATCAGCTCCCTGGTCAAGCGACAGGTTCGTCTGTGAATAAAACAACCTCCTAGCAGCTCCCCGATTTCGCATCGGGTTCGTCTGCGAAATTCATCCTAGTGAATAATTGCAATTATTCATAGGTATTATTCAAGATATTCCATAATTGGAATACCTAGATGTGGAAGGCGTTGCAGGGTCCTATGTGGCTTTGGGGGCATTCCGAGGTCCCCCCATCGGCGACGTCCCGTGGTTGCAGGTGGTTGGAACGTGCGGGAATGAGTGCAACCTTCCAAACGTTTCGGCTTCGTCCGGCTGCATCGCCCCCAGTGTACATTTCCCTTTTGACGGAAATACTTTGATGATATAATACATCACAACGTCTCCGGAATGTCCCTATAGATAATATCCCATTGCAGGCGACTCCGTGATGATGACAGACGGGGCACTGTAACCTCGGCTGCAACATTCCAGTCCCTGGGCGGAACCGTCCTTCGGACGATGGCACCTAGAGGTTGAAACAAAAATGCATACATGCATGGAATGCGCATAATGCGTATGAGAAGCCTCACTTCTTCTCCGACAACCACAGCTGTTCCTACACGAATGTGAGTCGGCAAGAACAAAGTAGATCACTAGAGAGCATAGCACGTCCGCGAGTGACCCGTCATAAACCATAGAGTATGGTGGCGGGAAACTCGCTGGGCCGGGCGTCGCGCATGGCCACACCACAAGTGCGATGCGGAGCAAAACTCTCTGCCAGGCGTCAGGAGCTCACGGGGTTGCCGTCTAGCGTGGAAAATACTGCCCTCGCCGAAATGTCGAACAGCCGTACAGGGTGGTTACTATATGTAGCACCCGAATGAATAAAATAAATTTAGTCGCAAACGTTGCCATGTAGGGCACCTGGAGCCCCCCCTAGGAGCTTAGTCCCCTTGCCCGAATAAGAGACTCTATATGGGTGGACCACTTACTTCGTCACACATACCTTGTAATTTCTTAACTGGACTGGACTTCTTATGCAAATATAGCTATTCCCTTGGACAACGATTTATCCCGGCAGAACGAATGATGAGTGATTCGAACTCGAAAGCAGTTTACGGTGCAGTGGAGGGATACCCCAGTACCGGTCCGAGGGGTGGTAGACAAGCGGGCCCCACCGGATCGTTAACCTACGACCGTCACACCGATACAAACTATTACACTACCAAGAACGACGAACCTGGCAAGATTTTGGAATACGACACGGACATGGATACAAATATGTAGGACAGAGGGAGAGGCGAGGGAACCCGTCACACGAGATCCAGAGGACCGCCTCCGCGAGGAGATGCCACAACGACCTAGGAGGAGGATACGGACGGCAGAGCATCCTCCTCGACGACTAGAGAGGGTTCGGTCCCCCCACCCTCACCAGGCAAGGAAGGGAATATAACGGATGTGGAGCCTTGAACACCAAACGCCATCCCCAAGGAAGTTTTCTCACTCCTGTGGAAAATTCTGAGGGCTCCTCCCCTAGGACCACCTCACCCCCAAACGTTATGCCGCCCATTGCCACGGTCTTGTTCATGGGCAAAGGGGATCGACCATGAGTTGGGTGGAATCTCCACGAGGACGCAGTCTAGGGCAAAATACCGCGGTGTGGAATTCGATAATGAACGTAACTACATGCCCCATATGGCTAAAACCTGCACAAAAGCAGAAAAGACGATGGTTGCCCTGGCAGGACTCCTTCCAAATACCAAAGGGCCGGTCAGGAAATGTAGAACGTTGTATTATAAGGTATGGGGAGTCGAGAGTCCTGTATGCATCCCCAATCTGGGCGCATGCAGTAAACCTTCAAGTACACTAGGAATATCCTGGAATAGGAATATCCATGATTGATTCACACCACGACGGCGTACCGCACAGTGGCGTATGATGTATTGTATGTGCTATCGGGTAGAATGCCCATCCAGATCAAGGCTGATGCGCTGTGGAAAATCAACACGGAAAAGAGCAAACTTCAACAAACCGCCGGAAAAGCAGAAGACCCTGCGGGAGGGCCTACCCCCCTGCTGAGGTTCAAAAAGAGGATTTGGGAAGAGGCGATCGACCAGTGGCAGGGCAGGTGGGACGGTTTTAACCCAGACAACTGGACCCGGAAACTGGTCGTCTTCGCACAGAAATAACCGGCTTTCTTCCTGAACTACCACACGATTCAGGTCCTCACGAGGCATGGCGTGTTTGGTAGCCACAGGAAGAGAATAGGAAGGTCGACCAACGAAGATGTCATCTTCTGTTGTGATCGCTGGGTAGAGGAGAGACAGCACCTGGCAACTCTCTGTGGCGAATATCTGTCAATCTCGAACTTGGTCACCCTACTCACCTCCTCGCAGGAGGCCCGGAAAGCTTTCCAGGCTTTCGCAAGGTGATGACGGTAAGGGAGATCAAGGAAAGAGAAAGAGAAAAAATGGGCGACCCCTTTTCTCCTCGCAGGAAAAAGAGGCGGAACACATTATGCAGGGTGGTGAATTCCTTCACGGTGGTGAATTCCTTCACGGTGGTGAATTCCTTCACGGTGGTGAATTCCTTCACGGTGGTGAATTCCTTCACCACCCTGCATAATGTGTTCCGCCTCTTTTTCCTGCGAGGAGAAAAGGGGTCGCCCATTTTTTCTCTTTCTCTTTCCTTGATCTCCCTTACCGTCATCACCTTGCGAAAGCCTGGAAAGCTTTCCGGGCCTCCTGCGAGGAGGTGAGTAGGGTGACCAAGTTCGAGATTGACAGATATTCGCCACAGAGAGTTGCCAGGTGCTGTCTCTCCTCTACCCACCGATCACAACAGAAGATGACATGAAGGACCCTGGATAATTGACACGCAAACTTTGCGCTGCTAACAGGGGATCCCACTCTGCCTCCCAACGTGTGGGTAGTCATCTCGTCTACCAAAAGTCGAATAATAATCCACCTAGATTCTCTTCAGCGAGAGGTCTCCGCCCACGGCCGGAGTCAGGGCACGGCGTTCGTCTGCCCAAGCTGGGCAGTCCTCCAATGTGTGTTGCGCCGTATCCTGGGCAGCCCCACACTCGTGGCACTCCGCCGTCGCACAGGAACTCATCGAAGCATCCGTGCTCGGTGAGAACCTGCATGACCCGGTAGGGGAGCCTACCTCGGCCGCGGTCGAACCACTCATCGTGACTGGACAGGACCGCCCCGACTACTCGCTGCACGGCCCACAGTGGGTCAAAACTGAAAAATACATGGCATGTTGTACTATTATACTGCAAATATGTAGTCAAATTTTATTGAATTTATTCCATATTTTTCTCATAATCAGCCAAACATTGTCTTAACCTCTCGAAAGTGTTCTACAATATTTTGTATCTTTACATTCCCAGAAAGTAGTTAGCGGTTCAATTTTTATGGGAATGGTTTTAATTACCTTTCTTCTTATGATGAAAATTATAAACATTTACGTGGTCACTATTTTACTACCAAATAATCATTTTTTTATATCGATTTTAAATTTTTGTAAATAACTGTTTCGTATCTGATTCTGCCGCAATATTATGCCGTTTATAGACGGAAGGGAATTGACACAATTGATTCTTGAATACTAAATAACTTTTAATTAACGACGCAAATTATAATACAGCTCTTGTTGTTTGAAGGAAAAAATCATTAACCCGCTGGGTTGAACCGCTTATATATATTTCGGCTGTTGTTGACTCATCGTAGGTCACACGCATTTGTTACGAATGACGCCGTGGCCGCCAATCAACACGCTCTGTTTACAGTTCATTACCTTTTAAGGTAATTTCGACAGACATCCCTATTATGTATTAGTGAGGGATGTTACAAACAAAGGATGTGTGCGGAGCACAGCGAGGCGAGTTGGCTCCCCTCGCCTCTCCTGGTCGCGGATGCGCTATTTCTATTTAACTAAATTGTAACTAAGAATATTAGAAATAAACTTTATTTATCATATGCGCATCATTTCTCCACTCGCGTCATTTCTCAACAATAACAAAAATTGTTTGTGTGCGCAATTAGCACTCACGCACACTTAATACTCTTTGAACTGAGAGTAACGATAAAGATAAAAGTACGGATACACGACGATGCTGAACGATGAACTACGCACGACACTTGAACACCAAAACGTTTATTTTCTACGACTCAATACAACACGTTTATAACAATAATTGAATACGAATATAATGTATTTACAACGATCGCCTATTGTCTAGCGTTAACGAAAGAGAGTGAGTGTGCACCTCGCGACAGTTGATTTTGCTCTCCCCCGCTTCCTCCCGGAGAGGAGCCAAAGCAGGCTATTTCCTGCTGTAGTTAAGGGCCTCTCCGGAAGGATCTAGCACGTAGGGCGACCAATCCCGTAAGCCGATCGACCGTCTGTTCGATTCCGACCCTGCTAATTGGCAGACGAACTCGTCGTCCGCGCCACACTTGCTGCCGATGCACGAGACGGCTGGCGTCATAATCGCGCGGACGAGCGCATCCTGCACATTGCCGCCCGCCTTGACTAATGAAGTTAGTCAATGATTTGGCTATCTCAGCAGCGACAGGCAAGCGACGCGCGATTGTTACAATAGTGCGGTGAATATGGAACGCATGAGTTCGCCCGCCAACCAGGGGTCGGTCGAGCCTTGAACTGGTTCGGAGACATCTGAAAGACGCGTTTTGACGGACAGGAAGGATTGGTGTTTTGAAGTGAAAACTGACGATACCGAGCGTCGTAGCAACGTATGGACTCGAAGTCTCGTGGATGGACCGGCTTGTCGGTGTTGCCCGTGAGTGTGGCTGTGAGATTGAGCGATAAATATGAATAAAACTAACGGAACTTAACCTACGTGATATGACGCTAGGACGGACAATAACATTGATACAACCAATCGCTGATTAAGAACTGAGGTCGCTTAACAATTGAAGGATTATCAATTGGACACGTGATTAGTTATCGGCGCAATTTGAATCCGGTTGACTGCTGACTGGTAACAGAATCAATTTTTGGGTGGGTCTTACCAATGTGGTGACGGCAGTTTTGACCGTACAGACCCGTACTTTTCTATCAGCGCCTGGATGGGCGGCCTCGATCCTTGCAAATGGCCAGCGGCAAGGTGAAGTAGCTTCCGTTGTAATGAGGCAGAGATGCCCGGCCTTGAAGTTGTCGTCGGGCTGTTGCCATTTGAGTCGAGTCAGGAGCCCGTGGAGGTATTCTCTGGCCCATCGTTGCCAGAATTGGTCGCGCAATTGAACAAGTAACTGCCAACTGGACAATCGAGACGGTTGCAAGTCCAGAAGTGTTGGTTCCGGGAGGACGCTGATGGCGGATCCGATGAGGAAATATCCTGGCGTAAGGGCAGCCAAGTCTTGAGGGTCATCGGTGAGAGCCGTCAACGGCCTTGAGTTAAGGCACGCCTCCACCTGAGTGAGGAAGGTCGTCATCTCCTCGTACGTGAGTCTGCTCTCTCCGAGGACTCGTCGGATGTGACGTTTCGTCGACTTATCGGCTGCTTCCTATAAGCCGCCGAAGTGTGGGACTGCTGGGGGGCTAAAATGCCAGTGGACGCGTAGCTCAGCCAACTTTTTCCGGATGGCGCTGAACTGGGATGATCGGGCCGAGAAGAATCGGCGCAGCTCGTTAACGGTGCCCTGGAAATTTGTACCGCAATCGCTGTAAACGTCCGAGCAGAGTCCTCTTCGGGAGATGAATCGGCGGAATGTCGCCAGGAACGCTTCGGTGCTGTTGGCAGATACAGCGTCGAGATGAACGGCCTTAGTAACCATGCAGACGAAGACCACGAAGATCCCTTTGTACGCCTTTTGACCCTGTCCACGAGCGGTGCGGTGCCAGATGGGCCAACATAGTCCACCCCGGTATGGAGGAATGGCCTTGATGCAGCCACTCGCTGCTGAGCTAGGCCCGACATGATTTGGTGGCTGGGAGTGGACCGCCAGCGATTGCAAATTAAGCATTGTCTGATGCATCGCTTCACCAGGTTCTGTCCCGAAGGGACCCAGAAGCGACGGCGCAGCGTGCCGAGGGTGGCCTGGACTCCCCCGTGCAGAGATTCCCTGTGAATTTTGTCGATTAGTAAGACTGTGATTCGGGAATCTGCGTGTAGTATTAAAGGGTGTTTCTCGTCAAAAGAAAGCAGAGCGTGCTTTAAACGTCATCCAACACGCAGGCACCCCTTATCATCGAGGAACGGAGCCAAGGTGTGAAGTTTGCTTCGTTTGGAAACGGGTTGGTTCTTCCGGGTGGTTTTATGTTCTTCCGGGAAGGCTTGATTTTGCAGTAGTTTGATCCATTGAACTTCGGCTTCTTGAAGTTCCTCCGCTGACACGAACGCTTTCGACGAAGGTTCCTCAGCCGAAGTAGATACTAAATTGGACGATTGACGTACCGGCAGCCAACGACGACACCACGCTGTCACCTCGAGTAACCGCTGGTATGAGGAAAACCTAGACAGTACGTCGTTTTCCTCTGCCCCTGGCTGCTGTGAAGCATGACCGTTCTCCTTGCTTCCGGCAATTCGTCGATATTGAGTGTTTCTTCGAGGCTGGATGGAAACGGAGCAGGATGGCGCAGGAATTCCGGCCCCTTCCACCAAACAGAGCAAGCTAGGAGTGCTTTACGTGAAAGTCCCCTTGATGCGACGTGCGCGGGATTGAAGCCTCCGTGGACATGGTGCCAACGAGCTTCGGAGGTGAGCCGTTGGATCTCCGAGACTCTGTTTGCGACGTATGTCATCCACCTTGCTGGGTGTTCGCCGATCCAGCCGAGAGTGACGGTAGAATCTGTCCATAGGTGGATTGGCACTCCCTTTATGTCAAGAGCCAAGACGACATGATCGACGACTCGAGCCAAGAGGTGCGCTCCACTGAGCTCCAATGGTGGCAGTCAAATTGGCTTGATGGGGGCCACCTTTGATTTTGCTGTAAGCAGAGAAGCTTGGTAATGTTGAGACGCACCCTTGCACCTCAAGTAGAGGACGAGAAACCGTGCAGCTCCCAGCTAGCTCGATCCGATCCGTTGATAACGTGCCTTGAAATTTGCAAGGTCCCGAGAAGTGGGAGTTCGCTAGCGAATTCTCGCCAGGCCTGCGCTTGGTTTCCTGGCAACCCGTCCCGGGTCCCGGTAACCCGGTAACCCGCTGGTAATCGTCCCATCCTAGCCCGAGCAGTCACGTTGCCTCGATGGAGATTTTGGCTCTGGCTGTGGTTGGAGCTAACCATCCTAGAGTATCGAAGAGTTGAGCGCATTGAGAGAGCAACGACCTTTTCGTTACCACGTCGTTCAATGGTGGTACGTTGATCATGAAGGCAAAGTGGTCCTCCGTAAACTACCAGCGCAGCCCCAGTGTTGAGTGTGAGGGTGCCGCGATTGTCACTGTTTTAACCTGGACCTCGAAGGAGCTGCTCCTGACTTTCTCGCTGAGGACGTCTGGGCAATTTGATGCCCATTTTTAAAGGGGAAAACCGCCCGCCTTGCACAGGCTAGTGAGCTCCAGTCGCAGGCGTTTGAGGTGTTGAATTTCGGAAGCACCAGTGACGACATCGTCCATGTAAGTGTCCTGCATAAAAGCGGCAACGCCCCTTGGGAACTGGACTTTCTCGTCTTCGGCGAGTTGACGCAGGCTCCGGATAGCCACGAACGAAGCGCAGGCGAGGCCGTAGGTCACGGTGTTCAACTGGTATTCGTAAGCCTCCTCATCATCCGTCCGCCGCCACAGGACTCGTTGATAGTCGCGACCGTCTGGGTGGAGGCGGTACATCTTCTCGATGTCCGCCACCGGAGGAGAACATCGCTGAGATTTAGGAGCAGATTCGGCCCAGTGTGCAGGTGCTGGTTGAGTGACGCCTTAGTCAAAGAGCTCCAGGAGCCATTGAAGACCACTCGCAGTCGTGTGGTTGCGCTGGAAGCTCTGAAGATTCCGTGATGAGGTGAGTAAAAGATGTTCTTACCTGATGGCGCCTTTGACTCACGGCTCATGTGTCGCAGGTCTGCGTACGTGTCCATGAAATCAACGTATAATCTCTGGATTTCCTGGTTGGACTTGAATTTCTTCTCCATTCGTTTTAGAGAAGTTGATGCGGCGGGACGGGAGACACTGAAGTCAGGCACGAGTTTGGAGAAGGGTAGTCTGACGATGTACCTCCCCTCGTGATTCCGTGCATGTGTGGCTTGGAAGAAGTTCTCGCACTCTTGCTCCGCTGAAGTGATCGTTTTGGAGGTGGAGGGAACTTCTTGCTGCTCCCAGAATCGACGCACTAGTGTTGAGAGTGAATCTCCCACAGTGACTTGATGTGATCGGGGAGAGGTTGAGTGAAGCTTGGCACCGGTGAGGACAGAAGAGATCCACCCAAATATGGTATTTTGGGCCGCTGGTTGCAGTTGGTCTCCCTTCCGGACTCCGTCCTTGATGATTGCTGAGTAGACGTCGGCGCCGAGAATGACTTCGATCGTGTCGGACGATGCGATGTCTGCATCTGCGGATCTTAGGTAGGTCTGCATAATATTTTCAACCGTGATTGCCTGTAGCTCATAACAACATGAGTCACTGCACGGAGGAACATAAACAATACCAACAATAACTGAATACCTGTTCAACCCGATTATTAGGAATAAAAATAGGGCGGCTAGGAATATTATTACGGACAGCTACCAACACACCGCCGCCTCTGTTGTGTTTACTAGTCTCAGGACATCTGTCAGATCTATAGACATTGAAGCTGTCAAGGCCAAGTTCGAAACTTGAAATGTCATCTGACAGCCATGTTTCAACAAAGATTATAATATCGTAGGCGTTAGTAAGTGAGGAAATTGCACATCGCAGTTCAAGTAGTTTTGTCCTTAATCCGCGTACATTTTGGTAATACACTAATGGGTACCTATTTAGTTTTGTCTGATAGGGTTAGGAGTAAAATTTACAATTTTAGGTACACCATTAACGTACCGAATAGTTTTATCGCTGACGTAGGACGTTAGTTTCGGCAATATGAGAACTTTGATTAATACCTTGTCGTGGCTCAAACAGGACCAAGCCACCAAAGAAGCACACCCACGGGCTTTCGCGACCTGTTGACCTCCCACTCCGAAGAAGGCTAATGATGAGCGAGCTCGAGGTAACCTTAGGTGTTGAACGAGGCTCTCGGTTACCATGGACGCTTCGGACCCTTGGACGATCAGGGCTCTTACTGTATGTCGGTGTCCACTTCGGTCCTCCACTTGCATGCGAGCTGTGGCAAGGAGGACGGTCGAGGCACGACCTCGGCAGTCGTACGTCAGGTGAGAATTGATACTTCTCACGGCTAGCGAATCGTTCAATTTGAATGTTTCGTGGAGAGACGAATGATGGCACTCTCCACAAACGCAGCACCCGCGCTTCGAAGTACACGCACTGAGTTTGTGATCGGCGAGACAGTTTAAACGGATTTGGCTTTATACCGATCACAGTGCATGAGGAAGTGCTCTCTGTGACACAACGAGCACTTCTTTTGAACAACGCGTTTTTCCGTATGATGTGAGCGAACGGTGCGATTTGAAGGTAGGCGACATCTTTCGGCACTGGTACAATGGCGGTTCATTGCTTAAGGTGATTGATTCCTCCCATTTTGAACGCGTTTGATCTCGAGTCTTTCGATAACACTATCAACGAACCAATCTTCGGAATGATCAATTGGTCGTCCGAAACTTTCGAGTGAGCTGACGGTGCTCGACACGCAATTAATCAACCTTTCGAGTTGCGTGGCCGATTCGAATTGAGGCTTCTTCAATGACGCGAATTTGGACAAGCACGAACGAACTAATACTCGCTTATTCTTGTATTGTTCGGTCAGGATTTTCCACGCTCGTGTATAGTTATCATTTGTGGTGGAATTCAAGCATATCTCATACTTCTAGATAGATTCAGGTTTGCAAAATGTAATTATTTGCATCCGTCCGCTTACGTCCCTTGCAGAAATTGATGTTTTTCTTGCAACAAAAGTAGGTGCGAGTTAGGGCAATTGACCAGGGTCCATAACAGTTATAATCATAACGAAACTTTCGTAATCGATAATGTATATCGCTGGCCAAAAGCAATTAGATCATTTGTGATAGTTATTGGTAGCCAAAGTTATTTAAATTAATCTATTAATTCTTATACTGCAACTTTTTTCGTTTCAGTTGTCAGGTTTATGACATAATCAAAAGTAACATTGTTTCTGAGCAATAGTTTTTAACGCTATATTGTCATACATTTTTACATCACATTACTTTCTCATAACTACTCAATAAGATTTTTCTAAAAATAAATTAAATAAATAAATAAAATAAAAAAAGAATTAATTTGTTTATCTCAAGTATCGACTAGTAATATTACCTATAACCTTGAATTGGAATCAATGAATCATGAAATCTGTAAAATATGAAGTAGTGGCTACTTAATTGTTAATCTGGCCCACTGTGCAGCCAATTCGGCCTTCTACTTGACCCGTGCAGCCAGCCGGCCCTGACACCTGATGTCCACCTCTACCACAAGGAAAACCACCACACCCCCCTGGCGAAGGTCGCGAGGGTGCTCGTAGATGTAAGTAGTAAGTAGTCTTGCGTCTTCCTCCGCAGGAAATGAAGGGGCACTGTGCCCACCAGTATCAGCGCCGGCTCGTGAGATATCGTGCGATACCCCCTCGCAACCCTAATGGCCATCCTGCTCTGCAGGCGGCGCAGCAATTGAAGACTACGCCGCCAGACCATCAGGGCACTCGCCCATATCGGAGCTCCGTAGAGCGCCGCTGACCGCACGATATTCACGTGCAGGTAGCGCACGTATCGATGTACGTGGTCACTTAGTTAGTGTTACCACTTCCTGCACCACCCTCCAAACCCCCACACGGCGTGCCACCAAGGGGGACGCCCACGACAGGTCGACTATGGACTCCTCCTCGTAGCGGACGCACGTGCTTTCCAACCCCGGTTCAGAAACCGGAAGGCAAAACCGGCCGCCCACTCCAGCACCGCCAAGAGGCCCGTGATCGACCTGTGACACGTGACAAGGCTGTGTGTGCCGGTGTGTGCCCTAATGAGTAAGGACGAATGAAGGATAGAATGGGAGAAAAGCTAAGAGTAAAAGAACATATTGAGTGGATGACGCGTGCACGAGTCAGAATTGAAGTAGAATTGAGAGAGAGAGTTGAAACAGAGACGAATAGAGACGAATTAGCGAAGTAGTATCCGAGACGTGTATATTAACCATACTTCTTTAGGTTTATAATAGACTGAGTTGGCAGTTCATAATTTGTCTCATTTTACCCTGCTTCTGATCCGGTCGTTAAGCTTTAATGAGTCCCCTCCATGCATTTTGGGACTATACAGGATGTCTCTTAACTGTTGGTCTTCCCGGAAATGGAGGGTAGCTGGGGTGATTCTGAACAACTTTTTCCTTGACCAACATGTGGCTTGCAGCTTCATTTTTAAGTTATTAACGAAAAACACTGGCCAATGAGAGCGCCCGCCGGGCGGCCGATGGCGCGCGCTCAGGCACGAACCTATCAGCTGTCGCGATGGGGGGGCATCGAGGGTACCGACGGAAGCGTGCGGAAAATGTTATATCGTCATAATTAAGAATAATGTGGAATAATTTGTTATTCATGAATAACAAATAAACTAATAAGTCGTTTAAGAACAGTGTCCGATACGTTCATTCATTATCCGAAAGGAATAAACTGTTTTATTACTTATGAAAAAAATATCTTTTTAACAGCAGGTTTTCAGGTGGATAAATTATGTTTTCAGAAAAACGATTTACACAACTAATGTTAGAAAAAGCTAGTTAAACTTACCCATTCGTCCACGAATTAACCTGCTTAACGTGTGCGAATCCTGACCTAGGCAACGTTCAACAACTGATGTTACGGCTGGGTTAGTATCCTTGCACGATCTTGCACTTCACTTCACGATAACTTCACTTCACGGTCACTTGCACTTGCTACTGTGAAATTTGGGTATAGTTAAAAACAATTTATTCTTCCTACGTTTAAACATTTAGTAATATTCTGCGTTTGTTCGGTTCACGTTTCTCGTTCGGTTAGCAGAACGACTATGCCAACTGAAACGTTCGCACTCGCTTCCACACGCACACGCACATACACTGTCTCCAAATTTAGTGGAAATCGGCGGCAGATACCGATCACACAGGGCAGCATCGGCCCCTGCGTAGTGTGCGTCGCAGTGTGAGCGTCGGCACTACAATGTTATCCACATTAAAGAACATGTGCGTGTGCGTGTGGAAGCGAATGCGACGTTTCAGCTGGCAGAGTCGTTCTGCTAGCCGAACGGACAACATGAATCGTAAAAACGCAGACTATTACGAAATGTTTAAACGTAAGAAAAATAAATCGGTTTCAAATATTCCCACATTTTACAGTGGCAAGTGATAGTGACCGTGAAGTGAAGTGATCTTGAAGTGAACTCACCGTGAGGGTAGTGAGTTCACCGACCCGGCCGGTGACATCAGCTGTTAACCGTTGCCTAGGTCAGGATTCGTAAAATGTTAACCAGATTAATTCGTAGACGAATGGGTAAGTTTAACTAGCTGTTTCTAACATTAGTTCTGCAAATCATTTTTCTGAAAACATAATTTATCCACCTGAAAACGTGCTGTTAAAAAAATATTTTTTTCATAAGTAATAAAACAGTTTATTCCGTTCGGATAATGAATAAACGTATCGAACACGGTTATTAAACGACTTATTAGTTTCATAAGTAGAAACGAATTATTCCACATTAGTCTTAATTATGACGATGTAACATTTGCCGCACGCTTCCGTCGGTGCCCTTGATGCCCCCCATCGCGACAGCTGAGTGGTTCGTGCCTGAGCCCGCGCCATCGGCCGGCCGGCGGGCGCTCTCATTGGCCAGTGTTTTTCGTTAATAACTTAAAAATGAAGCTGCAAACCGCATCTTGGTCAAGGAAAAAGTTGTTCAGAATCACCCCAGCTACCCCCCATTTCCGGGAAGACCAACAGTTAAGAGACACCCTGTATATAAACCCTTTGATTTCAATCATCTTCGGTTCAGAGCCATCCAGTTACGCGCAGAGTCACGTTGTATCACGCTCGTATAGAGTCGGTTATAATCAGTGAGATTGGGGTTAGGATACCTCGAGGAGTCGCGCAGCGAGCAGTCGGGGCAGTTCTGCCCAGCCTAGACGAATGGCTGGACCGCGGCAGGGGAACGCTCACCTACCGAATCACGCAGGTGCTCACCGGGCATGGATGCTTCGGTGAGTACCTGTGCCGGATACAGGCGGAGGCGACGACGGAGTGCCACGGGTGTGGGGCTGCGCTGGACACAGCGCAGCACACATTGGAGGAGTGCCCGGAATGGCCCGTTGGGGTGTCCCCCTCAACCCCCTGTTGGACGACCGTCGCCAGCTCCCGGATGCGGGCGGCCCTGCCGGGAGGAACTATCCTCCCAATTCCCGCAGGGCCGTCGGAGAGCCGTGGGCGACTCGGGTGGGGGCCCGAGTCGTCCTTATCACGGCCTGGTGGAGGTAGGCCGCGTCGGGTGTTACCCCTGGCGCGGCCATGTGCGATACGGTGGAGATTTTCGGAGGGTCCTTCTGACCCTCCCGAGGATGGGGCCGCAATGGCCGGGCGTGGGGAGGCACCGGAAGTGTCTCCGTAGGTCACGGGGCCTCCCCTACAAGCGCCGAGGTTAGGTAACCGGGGTGGTTTTAGTCGGTAGAAATCCGACACTACCTCCTACTCTACCCCAGGGCAGGGGGTGTCTTTCGAAGATTTCCACCTCGTAAAAAAAAAAAAAAATGGGGTTAGGAGACCACCTGAATGGTGTGATCTGAAGCACAAGTTAACCCGTCAGAATCCACGAGTACGGTTGAAATTCTTTCGGTACACATCAGTAACCATTCTCAGACCCCGCATCGCCAGTGCGTCAACACCGTGCAGACATAGGTAATAACTTACATATAATACAATTATATCGCGACAATTACATTTGTACCACAACTGGTTTGCAATATATATAAACTGCTCACCATTAAATCGAATAGATTCGTCAGAACCTATCTTTACTCCGTAATCCTTCATATTAGTAGTAACGCTCCCACTTAATACAACTTATACGTACAACTTAACCGCTCGAGTGTATCAAACTTCAATTTAGAGTTACGAGACAAACTAACATTTCCTGCGACTCTCTGATTTCCCTTCAGGTTCGTTCGCACGTCTTATCCAAAACAAGGTAACTACTCCAACCAAGTGGCTCTCCGATTTCACATCGGGTTCATCCACGAAACCTAACCCATCCTACGGCTCCCTGATTTCGCATCAGGTTCGTCCGCGCTTGACTCTATTCCTGAGGCTCCCCGATGTTGCGGCCGGTGCCGCCCGGTGTGATCGATTTCTGTCATCGATTCTCCACTAGGCTTAGAAACGGTGTGTGTCCATGTACGTGTAGAAATGACTGCGAATACTTGCCAAATCAATCAGATTTGTATTGACCTTAGAGACGGATCGGATGGATAGTGGCTAGTGAGATCCACTCGTCATTGCGCAGTACTGTATTCATTCGTCACTGACAAGGAAGGTTAGGCAACCCGAAGATCCAGAAAATTATGAAACTCTGCATACAAGTACAGTATGTCGTCCGTAAAACAACCCTATTTTTCGTTCGCGCCATAATTCGGTTTTAAGGGCCCCGACTCCTTTGGGGCCAACTCCGAATCGATCTAGGCGCCATTCGACAGAACGGGCGTTAGTGAAAACATAAAAATCTTCTGCATCGGCATTTGACGGGGTGACATCTAAAGTCATTATACAGAATTATAAACTCATGGTGTGACATCTAACGTCATTAGGCAAAATTATAAATGGAGAGTGGGAGGCCATAGTTGTCAAATCACATGCTTTGAGTGTTTTGTCGCGCTGTTGCCACATTTGCTACAACCCTGGCCATCAGCAAAATGAATCGGCTCGAGCCGAGATTTCGATTCCTGCCGGATATACATACATATAGCTGCTGAACCGCTGGAAACTTTTTTGTAGGTTCGATCCCCCTATGCTATCATTTTTTTTACATTAATGTTTTTTTAATTCCTAACTATATGACAATGATCAGTATTTGCTTACCAATATTTTAAAAACATTTGTTAAATTTTTTAATTTAATATACGTAAATATGAACTTAGAGCGCTCTTCGTGCTACCGTTTCCCTTGCCATGTATCTTGCCAATTATGGTACTGTTTAATATTTTTAACATTAAAATAAAATGTATGAAGCGCATTTTCAGACGTCTTAGATTGAACAGTCTTGATGAAGTGCAGGAAAACTCGTGTGATGTTTTAATACTATTTCGCCTTTCTTTTATACCACACAATTATTTCTTTTTTACAAATAATCAGAAATAAAGGAAAATATTTATTCGTACAAATTTTATGCGAGTACCGAATATGCATATGTATATTGATAATTTTTAATTCATTTCATTCGCTTTTCCCCATTGTTTTGGTCATTGTATAGGATGACAAACGAAAAATACGGAGACATAGTTGATATTGTCATATCTATTACAGTTTTGCTTTTTAGGAAAACTTCGATAGATTCGACTCAAGTTGAGATTTTGATTTTTGCCGAACATAAAAGAGAATAGTGCAAATGAAAGAGGAGATACGAGGGTCAAGTTAAAAAAAACAGATTGATAAAACAATATTAATATGTGTAAGAAAATTTTTGGAACTTATGAGAGAAGGGCTCTTATTGCTGCTTGACATAGGTCAGGCACAGCCAACTGGCGGGCCGCGGGCCACGCGGTTCATCTTACAAACAAATGACGGCCCTCACACCTGCGTCATAGTTGCGGTGTCACGCTGATTCCCGTCTTGCTGGCACGTCATAGGTACATCTGACGTACATAGCTGTATCTTTGTCTATCATAGCTTTCTGTTGCTTAGAGCGAAGCATAAGATGATCGAAAAGGACCATGGTGACATTGTATTGTACAGACTACGGTCGTGAGAGCTAAACAAAACAACTTTTTAACACATACACGACGACATAATCATTTGAATACCTATTCAAACGCCATCGATAATCTTACATATATTTTAATTATATTACAATTATATTATTGTTGTATAGTATAGTTAATATATTACATAAATATATTAACATAGCAGCTTTATTGGTAATATAAATGAAACATACCACCAAATGATTGAAATTTTGAGTTACACATTTTGAGCTTTAGATTGACGTGTATACACGTCCAAATGATAGAAATATCAAACAGTTCCATAATTGGCAAGATACATGTAGGAACTTTAGAAAAATGAAGGGGAGTCATCGGGAATCGAACCCGAGACTTTCTGGTGGTAGGCACTGATCAGTCCATCTACGCCACGGCCCCTTCTTAGGCAACGTGGTTCTTCTGTTCCTCTTATGTTCTTTTGATGGAGGCGCCCGATCCCACACTCGGCCCTTTCTTTGAATCAAGTTCGTCCTCGAACTTTCATCGTCTTTTCAACACGCTCGGACAACTTCACACCTTGAACTCGTGTACCTCGTTGCCGACGGTTGCTTCGTCTTGAGACGCACGACAATTTCACACCTTGAATTCGTGTCCCTCATTGCCGCCGTCCATCGTGTAACGTCGCATGCTTTGCCGTCGTGCGTTGCAATGCTTCGTTCGTCGTCATCGTCGTCGTGTGCTTCTCTTGTCTTTCGTCGTATGCTTCGTGTGGTCGGTGCTGCCCTCCATCCCGGACGAGCCCCCAAATGTAGGAACTTTAGAAAAATGAAAGGGAGTCATCGGGAATCGAACCCGAGACTTTCTGGTGGTAGGCACTGATCAGTCCATCTACGCCACGGCCCCTTCTTAGGCAACGTGGTTCTTATGTTCCTCTTATGTTCGTTGATGGAGGCGCCCGATCCCACATACATGGGAAGAAAACGGTAGAAAAAAGCGCTTCAACATCATATTTACGTATATTAAATTAAAGTATTTAACAAATATTTCTAAAACATTTGTAAACAACTATTGATCATTGTCATATACTTAGTGTTGGATATTTACTAGTGATAGTAAATATAATATATGATGCTGTAGCAAAATTGTCTCAACGTTCTTAGAAATGTCTTACTAACATAGATAGTAAGAGAACCAGATGGGTCTGCACTTGGAGAGTCAAAAGGGCCTAGGTTGTAAAATGAAACAATGCGCATTCGTAGGTATAAGTGGACCCCAGTTCTTTGGGTGCTTTCGTTCAGTTCTAAAGAACATTTCATAGAGAGAAGACATTCCTTCGGAGCTATTTTAAATACACGGATTGAGAAAAATATAATAGTTATTTTATTTAACACACCATATCCAATACTTAGTATTGAAAAAAGAATGAATGTAAAGAATATACCCCAAGGGGACTCGAACCTACAAAAAAGTTTGCAGCGGCTCGAATCAGCATCTCGGCTCGAGCCGATTCATTTTGCTGATGCTTATGTTATAATTGTAACAGATGTGACAACAGCGTGACAGAGGTTTGATACGTGCCGGCAACTATGCCTTACTGGTGTCTGTATGCACGCATCACGTATTCACGTATGAATCGCCGTTCGTGGTGTGAAATTATAACTTACATTTACCGACTGATTTGTATTTTTATCGACCCTGACGGTAACTTGCCCAAATTCACTACAATATTCCATAAACGCCACCGACGGAAAATCAGTGAACTATTCTTACGTCGGATGCGTGCAAATCGTATTTTACTTTCTCCGCTTTCCAGAAGCGATAAATTGTGAAAAATCGAATTTCTGTGATCTTGTGGTAGTTCAAGCGTCATGGCGCCTGGAGTCGGCCCCCTTAAGGGCCCCGACACCGGTGTGCGTGCACTCACACAAACAACGGAAAGCATGCACGTATACGCCATGCGCGACAGAGAGACCCGATTTCTAATTTTTCGACTGTTGTCTCGATAATTGCCTTAATGAAACTTTCGCGGATATAGAACACACGGGTAGACTTCACCACAGCCCTAAAGGTATATTTGAACGCGAATAAACACCATTCGTTGAGAAGAATAGTGTTTCTGAAACTGGCAAGCTTGAGACAGACAACGATGTAGGCAACAAGATGGCTGCAAACATCTTGACACATTTCACATGTAGCAAATATTGGACGATTTAATGGTTTATTCACTGCTCAAACAACCTTTAGGGCTTCCTTGAACTAGCACAAGATCACAGAAATTCGATTTTTCACAATTTATCGCTTCTGGAAAGCGGAGAAAGTAAAATACGATTTGCACGCATCCAACGTAAGAATAGTTCACTGATTTTCCGTCGGTGGCGTTTATGGAACATTGTAGTGAATTTGGCCAAGTTACCGTCAGGGTCGATAAAAATACAAATCAGTCGGTAAATGTAAGTTATAATTTCACACCATGAACGGCGATTCATACGTGAATACGTGATGCGTGCACACAGACACCAGTAAGGCATAGTTGCCGGCACGTATCAAACCTCTGTCACGCTGTTGTCACATCTGTTACAATTATAACATAAGCATCAGCAAAATGAATCGACTCGACTCGAACCGAGATGTTGATTCGTGTCGCTGCAAACTTTTTTGTAGGTTCGAGTCCCCCCTTGGGGTATATTCTTTACATTCATTTTTTTTCAATACTAAGTATATGACAATGATCAGTATTTACTTACCAATATTTTAATTTAATATACGTAAATATGATGTTGAAGCGCTTTTTTCTACCGTTTTCTTCCCATGTATCTTGCCAATTATGGAACTGGTTGATATTTCTATCATTTGGACGTGTATACGCGTCAATCCATAGCTCAAAATGTGTAACTCAAAATTTCAATCATTTGGTGGTGTAATGTATTCGCCCCTAATATCTATATTAGTTTTACGATATATATTTCTATACTATTCTTTATCTTTTACTTCTGTATTATTCTTTATCTGTTACTTGCGTCGCTTAAGGAATCACATGTACAAATATTGCATATTGCCAAACCTTCCTCATCCTTGTCCTTACCCTGTGACTCACCCCGTTTAGTCACCCGTCCAATGTTTCCAACTCCTGACCTATGTCTCTAACATTTTTCCATTTCCTACTTTCGACCTCTCCCATCACCCCTACTCCTATATTTCAGATCCTTTATAAAGCCTTGAACATTCCTCCTCACTCGAATTATTCTCTCATTACTCCAACGAATTATTATCATACTCCAAGACCAAGTAACTCCTTACTACTCATTTCATACTTCAAGTCTAAGTGTTGAATAAATCTCTTTTAAACCGAAGTGGAAGTTCAAATTTTCCCTGTGTCCATTACAGTGGTATGTTTCATTTATATTAGCAATAAAGCTGCTATGTTAATATACAGGGTGGCCCTGAACTCGCGTATTATTTTTAAAAAAGGGGTAGCTGAGGTGATTCTGAACAACTTTTTCCTTGACCAAAATATTGTTTGAAGCTTCGTTTTTTAGTTATTAACGAAAAACACTGGCCAATGCGAGCGCCCGTATAGCTCGAGCTCAGTCACAATCGCGCGCGGCCGAGATCGGGTGCATCGAGGGGCAACGTACGGCAAATATTACAATCGTCTTACATTAACAATAGTGTGTAATTCTTCGTTATTCATCAATAACAATTTAATTAACAAGTCGTTTAATAACTGTTCCATACTTTTATTCGTTTTCCGAAACTAATAAAGTGTTTTATTAATTAGGAAAAAAGTGTTTGGCAGATTAATGTTAGAAAAGGGTAGTTAAATAAACTTATCCATTCGACCGCAAATTTACCTGCTTCTACGGTGTCTTGGCATTTGGTCATCGTACCGATTCTGACCTGCCTCAACAATTTTATGCCACATCGCGGCGATCGATAATGACACACACATTAACTTTCGTAATGTTCGTAAGTGCGTGTCCTGTTCGTGTGGAAACAAGTGCGAATCAGATCTGTATCGATCGCCGGGACGTGGCATTTAAATTCTAAAAATAGGTCAGAATCGGTACAATGACCATATGGCAAGACACCGTCGAAGCAGATAAATTCGCGGTCGATTGGATAAGTTTATTTAACTATTTAACTACCCTTTTCTAACATTAATCATCCAAACACTTCTTTCATAATTAATAAAACACTTTATTTGTTTCGGAAAACGAATAAAAGTATGGAACAGTTATTAAACGACTTGTTAATTAAATTGTTATTGATGAATAACGAAGAATTACACACTATTGTTAATGTAAGACGATTGTAATATTTGCCGTACGTTGCCCCTCGATGCACCCGATCTCGGCCGCGCGCGATTGTGACTGAGCTCGAGCTATACGGGCGCTCGCATTGGCCAGTGTTTTTCGTTAATAACTAAAAAACGAAGCTTCAAACAATATTTTGGTCAAGGAAAAAGTTGTTCAGAATCACCTCAGCTACCCCTTTTTTAAAAATAATACGCGAGTTCAGGGCCACCCTGTATATGAAATATATTAACTATATTATACAACAATAATACAATTGTAATATTGTGGGATACAAGAATTCTTGGAAATGATATGAAAGGGTTTTGTATGGATCGTGTGACGAGAAGTATCGAATGAGCCGCGAGGTGTGAATGAAGAGTGTTAGTGGAAACGTCGAATGTGGATCGAGTGAATGTTTATATCTTCGAAGGGGCGAACGGTTTCGGGGAATGCATGTGGAGTCTTGAGTGCATGGTGACTCGTAGTCGAATTGTGACACGTGGCAAGGATGTGTGTGTCGGTGTGGCCTTAATGAGTGAGAGCGAATGAAGGATAGAATGAGATGAAAGCTAAGAGTGAACGAATATATCGAATGGACGTTGCGTGCGAGAACCAGAGTTGAATCAGAGAGCGTAGTAGAGTTGAGTCGTGAGTGAATTGAGAGAATAGAAGGGCTTGCGAAGCCTTGGAGATTATTGTTGAGAAGAGTATTGTGCGGCGATATGCCATATTAATAAAATAGTTAAGAGTTGAGATACAGTTTAATTAACAATCACAATTCCCATAAAAATAATCCTACAATATAATTAAAATATATGTAAGATTATCGAAGGCGCTTGAATAGGCATTCAAATGATTATGTCGGTGTGTATGTGTTAAAAAGTTGTTTTGTTTAGCTCTCTTGACCGTAGTCTGTACAACAATACAATGTCACCATGGTCCTTTTCGATCATTTTATGCTTCGCTCTAAGCAACAGAAAGCTATGATAGACAAAGATAGAGCTATGTACGTCAGATGTACCTATGACGTGCCAGCACGACGGGAATCGGTGTGACACCGCAACTATGACGCAGGGTGTGAGGGCCGTCATTTGTTTGTAAGATAAACCGCGTGGCCCGCGGCCCGCCAGTTGGCTGTGCCTGACCTATGTCAAGCAGCAATAAGAGCCCTCCTCTCATAAGTTCCAAAAATTATTTTCTTACACATATTAATATTGATTTATCAATCTGTTTTTTTCAACTTGACCCTTGTATTTCCTCTTTCATTTGCACTATTCTCTTTTGTGTTCGGCAGAAATCAAAATCTCAACTTGAGTCGAATCTATCGAAGTTTACCTGAAAAGCAAAACTGTAATAGATATGACAATATCAACTATGTCTCCGTATTTTTCGTTTGTCATCCTACACAATGACCAAAACAATGGGAAAAAGCGAATGAAATGAGTTATAAATTATTAATATATGCATATTCGGTACTCGCATAAAATCTGTACGAATAAATATTTTCCTTTATTTCTGATTATTTGTAAAAAAGAAATAATTGTGTGGTATAAAAGAAAGGCGAAACAGTAGTAAAACATCACACGAGTTTTCCTGCACTTCGTCAAGACTGTTCAATCTAAGACGTCTGAAAATGCGCTTCATACATTTTATTTTAATGTTAAAAATATTAAACAGTACCATAATTGGCAAGATACATGGCAAGGGAAACGGTAGCACGAAGAGCGCGCTAACTTCATATTTACGTATATTAAATTATAATATTTAACAAATGTTTTTAAAATATTGGTAAGCAAATACTGATCATTGTCATATAGTTAGGAATTAAAAAAAATTAATGTAAAAAAATGATAGCATAGGGGGATCGAACCTACAAAAAAGTTTCCAGCGGTTCAGCAGCTATATATGTCTATTCCCGGCAGGAATCGAAATCTCGGCTCGAGCCGATTCATTTTCTGATGGCCAGGATTGTAACAAATGTGGCAACAGCGCGACAAAACACTCAAAGCATGTGATTTGACAACTATGGCCTCCCACTCTCCATTTATAATTTTGCCTAATGACGTTAGATGTCACACCATGAGTTTATAATTCTGTATAATGACTTTAGATGTCACCCCGTCAAATGCCGATGCAGAAGATTTTTCTGTTTTCATTAACGCCCGCTCTGCCGAATGGCGCTTAGATCGATGCGGAGTTGGCCCCAAAAGAGTCGGCCCCCTTAAGCCGTGAAATCAGACCTTGAAAAAAATTGAGGATTTTCTTTTTTGTGAAATATCTCAGGAACGCTGAGAGATAGCTGAAAAAAGTTTAAATAAAACTTGCATCGTTTTATTGTGTTTACACAACTGCGTAAAAATTTTTTTGGAAAATTCCGTTGATTTCGAGGAATTGATTTCTATAGGAATGAAAAGGCTATACCAAAGTGTATTATTTGTGGCGTAGCGGCCTGTATGTAATGTGCGTGGTGTGGCGAGTACCTTTGTTTCGAACATTTCTACGTGCAATATCATTATTGTATGTAATAAATAACGAATAATTCCAAATTATTCTTAATTTAAGACAATGTAACACGTTGTGCCAATGCGTTCTTTCACGACCGCGACCAAGTGCTGTCGAGAGCCACGCGCTTGAGCGCGCGTTCTACGGGCGATCTAGTTGGCCGGTGTCTTTCGTTAATAATTCAAAAACAAAGTTTCAACATTTTAGTAATGGAAAATGTTGTTCAGAGTCACCCCAGCAACCCCCCATTTTTGGTAGTTCCCATAGTTGCGGAACACCCTGTATAGATAGAATATTAAAATTAATGTGTCTGTCCGTTAATTTATGTATAAAATCATGTTATGTTAGTTGTGACAAGCTCGTCAAATATGCGCAAAATCGTCTCGAGTTGCTACTACAACCGACTGAAAAAGTCGTCGAGTACAAAGATTTAACACGTTGAGTGCCATGCCGGTTTTGCCTCACTTTCCGTTTAGGCCACACGACGCGAAATGTGCGACGGCGAGCCGCAGCTTAGCTTAACACTGTGAAACACCGGCGCCTGAACGAACAGTTTCAGTCACCGATGACTGACGCGGCCTGAAACGGAAAGTTTAGTGTCAGTCACCGATGCCTGACGTGGCACTCAACGTGTAATGTATGCCATAGGTACTCATATGAGCATTAACTATCTATTTTAAATTTGACGCTTCTATTTTAATAAAATCTTATTAATAATGTTATTCCTCTAATTAAAATGTGATTTGTTCTTAAAAAATATCATACAAATTGTGTTTGCGACCATAGTCGATTTATTGTAATTAGATTATTTCCTCCAAGTGATGTCATGTAACTCTTGAAACTCTTAAACCACATTGATCGCACTGTCCTTTACGATAATTTGACACTTAATTTCTATATTTCATTAGTGCTTATAACTTTTATGAATTATCAATTCTTCTCATTAAATGTCACAAATATAATTTCTCTCCTTTATTAAGTTCCACTTACAGCACAAACACTGTATTACAATTTTGATTTCCACCGACCCTAGATATAACAAACACTTCAAGCGATGTGTACTGCACGAGCCTCTGCTATGAACTGACATCCGCGTTGCTCCGAGCACGCGCGTTGCTCCGAGCACACGCGTATACCATTCACAGAGAAAGGAAACATTGTTTCTACATATCCATATAATTTCACAGTAATTTAAGAGAGACTGCAATTTCTGAGACGAATTAAGTGGATAGGCAGTAGGCAAAATGCATAGAACGCTTACGGCGAATGATATTCCATGCAATACGCACTTAGCATTGTAAAGCACTCCTGACATCCCATGAGATCGATACAATTGCAGCTATTACAATGAAGAAGTACCTCAACCATTTTATTGACCACTAAACGGTATATGAATATTTGAAAATGGCTACTATTGTGGAAACCCTTCCAAAAGGGGGAAACTACATAAGCAGAAGAATGCTAGCTCATATATAATTCAAATATACCTCAACGATGATATTGACGTTTAATACTGTTTAAAATGGCCAGCAGTGTGCGAACCCTTCGGAAGGTTAAACTCCATAAAAAGAAGAACGCTGGCCAATAAATAATTCCAATAGCTATTAAGTGGATAATTTGCTGTGTCGTATCAGCTGCTTACTTTTATGCAACATAGTCTTGTAAGGGATGCAGAAACAGAGCCATACTGTTACCACAAGGTGTATGCACTAAACTTATTAACTTATAGTTCTCTTGGAGTAAACATCAGAGCCCGGCTGCGCGCATTGTTACCTACGTACTTTATTGTAAAAATGTTACTATAGAAGTGCGTCGGCAAAAATTTCCCAAAATTCTATTCGTACCGGGTTAGGTTTGGTTTAGAATTAATCATAGTAATATCGTTTCTTAAGGGTATTCTGCCAACAAGACTTCCCAAGTTAAATGGGCCTCAATGTCGCTTTTAGTTTGAAACAAGGACAAATGTTGTGCGTATAATTCTAACTATATCGAAAGACGAATTTATTACAAGGCGATTCTTTTTTCAACGACAGTTTAGACGGAGTTTTCAAGGTAATCAATATTTGTTTTTACAATAAATATATATTTCCTTTTTCTCTTCATACTTCATTTATGTTATAATTGTTCTCTGAATTAGTTCATTTCAGTTTTGGGGGAATATATCTTTGTTTGCATTGTGCTAAATATTATAAACTTATGCTATGCTCATGTTGGCGTTTATATTTATATTTATGTTTATGGAGGTCGATAGAATAAATGAAACTATCATATAAAGCTAATAAAATTATACTGTGTCTTAATTAATTCTTTTTTCAAATTAAATACGGCGTTATAATTGTTAGAAAAGAAAACTTTTAAAGAAAAGTTGAGTCTTAAAAAGTTGTGTAATATATTCAAGATTCTGTGATTTGATTGTATTGACCAATAATCAGTTACTGACGTGTGCGATTTAAGACTTTGTCAAAAATTCGAAAGGTGCAAACTCAAAACAGCAAATTAATACATTCCTGATTTCCCTACCGAAACAACGAATTTATTCCCTAGGTTCCTTAATCCTGTCGCATATTTAATCCAGCAGACGCGAAGTCACATTCAACCTAATTATGGACATCGAGCTGTTGGAAACGCGATATTTGAAGGTCATTAAGAAATGTGCCACGGTTGCCGGAATTTGGCCTGAGCAGAGCTTGAAATCGAAAACTGTTTTACGTATAACAGCATATATACTTGCCATCTTTGCTATTTCCACGCAGGTATATATTATATATTATACAGGCATAAATTTTATACTTATACGAACGCCCATTTCGTACTTAGCACATTCAATGCAAAAAACATAAACGTACGCCCTATCGGGTTTTCTATTTTCTTTCACGGGGCGCGCAGGTCTGCTTCATGCGTGCCCTTACCAGGAGTGTGATTCTGAAAAAAAGAGTTTTCCCGATATCCTGCCTCTCGTTTACATGCACGTTCAGTGCTTTGGCTGCTATGAACTATTACACTGTTCGACAAATTTTAAGTTCTTCTCTATTTGGTAAACTTCAAAAGCCGTTTCTTAAACATTGTTCTATTTTAGAAGCGAAATGGTTTGGCAGAACACGTGGCGGGACAGTGGTACTCTATGATAGTTTTCTTAGCAGAAAGATCTGCTCTATCGCGTGGCCTAGTTAAATAGTAGCTGTGGTGATTCTGAACTACTTTCCGATTGACACCAATGTTGTTTGCAGCTTTGTTTTGATTCTGAACTACTTCCCGATTGACACCAATGTTGTTTGCAGCTTCGTTTTTGAGTCATTGACGAAAAACAGTGGCCAATGAGAGCGCCCGTCGAGGGCGCGTTCAGGCGCGTGCCTCTCAGCTGCGCTCGGTCCTGATGGGGTCATCGAGGGTACCGATGGAAGCGTGCGGCAAATGTTACATCGTATTAATTAAGAGTAATGTGGAATTATTCGTTATTCGTGAATAACAAATGATCTAATAAGACGTTTAATAACAGTGTTCGATACGTTTATTCGTTATCCGAAAGGAATAAAGTGTTTTATTACTTATGAAATTACTTTTTGAAGTTATACTTCTTTAGGCGCGTTATGGAGAAATGATGAGGAGTGAATTTTTGCGATGCGCGCGCACCATGTGAGAAAAAGTCTACACCATGAAGCTGCTTGCTAAACCCCTTCAGAAAAAGGCTACCAACAAAATAACTTCAAAAAATAGAAGTAGAGATCTCCATTGCACGCGCATGTTGGCATGCGCGTCGCGTTTCATAGCTGTGTTCAACTGTACTTATACTATTTGAATACATGTTTCTGAATGCACAATACGGGTTTTATTTGAATACTAATAAAAATTATATATCTGTTTATTAATTATATACAGTAGTGATTGATATTGAATATTGGTAAATATTATTTAAATCATTCGATAGTATATTAACTAACTAAAAGAATTATAGAGTAATAAATCATATTCATTCCAGAGAATTTCGTGTTGTCATTAAATTATAAATTAATATTTCATACAAAAGAGACATTCAAATACAATTTTTCATTGGGGTTCATTTGATTATTTACAATTATTTATTTCTTTTCAGTATGAATTAATGTTTATCTCAGTTAATTTAATAAATATGTTCACATTAATATTGCATGCTGAATATTTATTTTAATTTATTTAATTAAATTTTTTGAAAAAATAAAAAATAAAAAAAATAGCGAACGATACATTGTGCGTGGTTCGTCGTCAAAACACATGTATAGTTGACACGGGCCTTCGGAAAGTACCCCGAGTTTGAACGTTACGTCAAATTCTATTCGTTCGTATGCGAAAGCTCAGGCGTCTGAAACTCGGAACCGTTTCGGTGCACCAAATGGGCCCGGGAAACAATTCCAAGAATGGACCCTAGTAGCACAAAATATTGAATACATATTTATCCAATATTAAAAAGCCACTGGAAGGTTTTTGTGGATGTGCCAGTGCTTATTTCATCACTGGGTGCCACTGGAATGTTACTAATTATTGCCTCGTAACTATCGATACACCTCGAGCGATTAAGATATATCTATTCGGTGGATTGATACTACTGCTTATGATTGGTATAGGAAAACAGAATGAATTAAATACGTCTATAATCAAATAATAAAATGTCTATATTCTATATCTCAAGTAAATTACAGTACGTAGATGTCGCGGAGTTAAAAACCCACGCTTACAGTCTTTTAACGAATATAAATATTAGAATGCTCGAAAGGGAATGCTACCCGATCTTGCTGTCTTTCGACGAATGCGAACGTTGAAATAAATTACGGATTAATGATCGAAAGGGAATTTAACCCGATCTCACTGAGCTTAACAGAACTTTTGACTATCAATTACGGCGTAAACACGTACCTTGACTATTCAGAACTAAGCCACTGAGGGCAGATTTCGTGCCCTTTTTATACCCGAAATCCGGACCAAAAATATGGTGGGGGTACAGAATCTTCCAAGGGAGTCCGGAAAATTCCCCCGAAGGGTTACGTCATCGCGTCATCGCGGAAGGGGCAGATCCGACTGCATGCACTCTCGATTTCCAAATAAGGGCATCATAGACGAGACGAAGGAAACAATCCTTCCTACGTAACAATACATACAATATGTATTCTAAATTCAGAAAGAAATTTTTTTTCGAATGTTTATATAATATTTATTTGATGTCACGGCAAAACATTTATTTCCTAATATAAAATATATATTCATTTAATATTTGAAACAAAATATTTTTTTCTAAGAGAAATAAATATTTAATTTATATTAGGTATGAAATATTTGTTTGCACTCTCTTTTCAATATATCGATTGAGATTGTTACGAGCCGGGGCTGTCGGGAACGCCTGGACCGGCGATGTTAATATCACTCAAGGAATATGGTTGAGAATTTATTAGTTGATTCTTGAGTTTCGTTATTGTTTGATACAACTCGAGCGGTTAAGTTGTATCCGTGGGAACGTTATCACTAATGTAAAGAATTACGGAGTAAAGATAGGTTTTAACGAATCTACTCGATTTATTGATGAACAGTTATAACTTTATATTGTAATCAGTTGTTTATACAAATGTAATTGTCGCGATATCAATTATTAGAGTGTGTATTATTACCTAGGCTGCACGGTGTTGACGCACTGGCGATGCGGGGTCGGAGAACGGTTACAAGGTATTGCCGAAAGAACTTCAACCGCACTTCGCGGATTCCAACGGGTCAACTTTGATCTGAATGGTGCTCTAAGCCCAATTCTCACTGAATGTAACCGACTCTGTACTAGCGTGATGCGACGTAACGATGCACGTAACTATGTAGTTATGAACCGAAGATGATCAAAAACGAAGGGTTTATATAGTGCAAAATGTATGGAGGGGACTCATTAGAGGCCTCCATATATGGTAAGATCGCAGGGTCTTGGCCGAATCACGCATGTACTCAATCGGTTATGATAAATTCAGTTGATATCAAAAGGCCCTATTATTCGTATGATAGTGAGTGAAAATCCTTGAGCGTCTTCTGTTTTAGGCAAGATCGGACGGCACGTGCGAGTGCAGCGTAAAAGAACGTTATTCATACGATAGTGAGTGAAAATCCTTGAGCGTCTTCCGTTCTTAAGCAAGATCGAACGGCACGTGCGAACGCGGCGCAAAAGAAATGTTATTCATATGTAACAAGATATTGTTTGGAATGTATGGATTGCGAATCATTGCGTGACGAAATAATAATTAATAATTGACCGTTTGCGTTGTTTAGCAACAAGGCAATAATTCAAGCTCAAAGAGACATTAACATTTCGAATAATTTTTAATATCGATGGCATTCCAATTTAAAAAAGTTCGAATAATCAGTTTTGGCCCATTTTGTGCAAGCTAGTATTAAAAAATTGTACAGTGTCTCCTTTTCCAATAGCAATATATTATGGTAATGCAAAACCAAATTCCTTGATTGATTACTTAAGTCAGGGCTCGGAATTAAGTGAACTTTCGGGCCGATTTTCGGAGGCAACACCCCCTTTCTCCCGCCGCGCGTCTTGGCCCAGCGATCACCAATCGGCTCGAAGGTCCTCAGGCGCGTAGCATATGAACCACGCGGACCATGGGACATGGGACGATGTAGAAACCTATTGATACGAGTGTCACCCTAATGCGACCCGCGCGGTTACGCGCCTGAGGACCTTCGAGCTGCTTGGCGATCGCGGGGGCCAAGACGTGCGGCCGGAGAAAGGGGGCGTTGCCTTTGAAAATCGGCCCGAAAGTTCACATAATTCCGAGCCCTGACTTAAGTCTTAAGTGATTTTATATACGAATTAAATGATATTTTGGAGCATGGATTATTTTACACTAATACTCGAGACTGTTATCTAAAACTGGCTAGTCCGCAGGATGACCGTACCAGTACACAAGTTAGGTCCGGGTAACGATAATCTTTTGGCTTGTCGTTTTCGACTGACTGCTTTACCAAAATGCAGCCCCTTTTATACAATTTTATGCACAACACGAGTTTTATTTGAATAATAATAAAAATTATATATGTGGTTTGTACCGGGGTGTTTCAATGATAGATGCTCTGATTAGAGCACAGCGCAAGCGGGGGAGTTGGCACGCTCGGCTGTGCACTCGCACTTCAGAGTGCTATAAAAAACGGTTCGCGCTACCTGCTCGACGCTGACTGGTTGGGGTATGTGCCCAAAAATTATATAAAAGGGGCTGCATTTTGAACAAGTTACCGATGATTCTAAGTGGAGACTTCAACGTCAATTTTTCACGAGAAGATGCTGGTCCACTTATTGACTTTTTCCAAAAGTATGTGAATCTAACTATGAATAATAATCCCCTGACTTCAACAACACGACACGGTACCACCATAGATGCTGTATTTACACGATACCTCAACGACGTTGGTACGAAACTATTTGTATCATATTTTAGTTATCATAAGCCACTGATAACTGATGTGCCGACTCAGTCACCACCTGAAGAAGCCATGATAGTGGACATAATTTAAAAATGTTGTTAATTTCTTTTCTTATGCCACTCCAATCCTTTTATTCTTTTATTTCAATAAATCTTTTTCGTGGAAATTAAAAATCGTTTTAATCACGTCAATGAAGTATAACTTCTAACGCGCGTACATAAGTACACGCACCATTTTTTTAACAGCACGTTTTCAGATGGATAAATTATGTTTTAAGAAAAACGATTTGCAAAACTAATGTTAGAAAAAGCTAGTTAAACTTATCCCTTCGTCCGTGAATAAATCTGCTTAACATTGTGCGAATCCTGACCTTTTTTTTTGGTCAGGGCAGGGGTAGACCGGGGTAGTGTCGGATTTGTACCGCCTAAAACCCTCACGGTGGCCGTTCTCAGCGATGCGGGAGGCAGGACGGACTCTAACGAAAACAACCCGCCCCCCCCCCCCCCCCTCCTACGCAGTGCCTCAATAAAAGGCCCATCCCGGGGAGGAGTCAGAAGGACCACACCCCATACTTTCCTTTAGAATTTAGCGGCACCACGCAGCCACGCAGCGCCGCCCATCGCATGGGGCTTCCGCGGTCGGCCCGAGCCCCCCCCCCCCTCCCTTCGGACTGCCGCAACACTCCGCACAGTACACAGTGGTCTGGAAACCCGTTTTCCGTGGCCAAAATTATTTTAGCGTTATTTCCACACTTAGGATAATAGTATAATAGGTCGTGGAATTCGTATTTATGCCCGGTATGACATTATAAAGTCAAAAATATACAATAACATGTAAAATGTTATAAACTTTTAAATAAAAATTTAGTTAAAAATTTATAACATTTTTGTATTGATATTTGTAGAAGGCTGAATGCTGATTAGCTTTTATCTGGAACATTTTTTTGTCAAATCATTTTGTCAAAGGACAAAAAGTATATAAACTTACGGCCGGTCGTGGGTTATACGCGTTGGCCCCATCGGCGCCGCAGCTACACGCGACGAGGACGCCAAAATACCTCGCACGTGGACTTATTAAAATCCATGCAGAATTATAAGCGGCAAAAAGCGGTACTTGAAATTTATATGGTCTTGTTAACAAGTGTTTTAGTGTTCATGTAAAAACGTCCGAGTTTAAACACTCTTAAACATTTTTGTATAAGCATTCCCAACGTTTAAATTGGTATAAACTTTGCTCTATGTGAACATGGATTAAAAAATGCTTACAACTAGACTAAATATTTGACATACACGTGCTGATAGGTATAAAACCGTCAGTTAAACCTATATTCTGATATTCTATAATGAGTAACTAAAACGTTTAGTTTTACTTTGAATTTTACAATTTTGTCTTCAGAAGGCTATATCTCAACCGAGAATTATCTTAAGTGCATACAATTTTTGGATTTTGAAGCTTTGAAGGGTTTCAAGTGCATAGGTAAACAATTTTTTTAACCAGTCAGCTGTGGCGACCTCTTCTGAGAGCGCACACCTACGTGTGTCGCGAGAATCAAGCGATGACGGATATAGTCGTCATAACGCAAAATTCTGCCATTTCTGAATGACGGATATAGTCGTTATCCACAGCTGACTGGTTAAAAATATTAAACTTGAAAAATTAATTTTGGCCACGGAAAACGGGTTTCCAGACCACTGTGCAGTGGGTCGAAACTGAAAAATACTAGGCATAGTTTTCTAATTCTAATTCAAGGTTATAGGTAATATTACACGATACTCAGCTAAACTTGAAATAAACAAATTTACTAAACTAATAAATAAATAATTTGTTACGAGTCGGGCTGTGTGGCAGCACGAGAGTCCGGCGAGGGGTATATTACCCAGGAATACGGTTATCATTTTGTTAGTTAAGGTGCGCGGACGAACCTGATGCGAAATCAGGGAGCCGCTAGGATTATTGAGAGCGAGAACGAACCCGATGCGAAACCGGGTAGCCTCTAGGAGGGGGAACAAGCGCGGACGATCCAGATGCGAAATTGGGGAGCCGCAGGAGGGTGAAACGTCGTCAACGTACCCCGTGCGATCACTTTTTTTCGAGGTGGAAATCTTCCAAAGACACCTCCTGCACCGGCGGAGAGCAGGAGGTGCCGGATTCCTACCGGTCAAAACCACCCCGGTCGCCTTCCTCTGGCGCTATGGGCAGCCCTGTGACTCTCATTGAATACAACCGGTGCTACCCACGCCCACGCTATTAATAGCCCGTTCCTCGGGAGGGTCAGAAGGACCCTCCATGTCTCCTGTGTGTACCGCCGTACCGGGGCGACACCTGGTACGGCTCTCCTCCCTGGCCGGGATCAGGGCGGCTCTCCGTCGGGGCCGCCAGTCTTCATGCCAGCGGTGGCAGTTGTCCGAGAGGAGAGGAGGCACCTCTGCGCCCCTCGTTCCGCCACCGCTTTTACCACTCCGGGGGGGGGGTCTCGCCAGCGGAAAGTGGAGACGAGCCCGCCCTCCTCCATACACGCCGTCGTTTTCGGCTCTCGAGCAGCCCTGCGGGGTAACAGGAGGACATGATCCTCCCACAGCAGGGCCGCTCGGTTACTGGGCAGCGGTGACAGTCATCCGTGAGGGGGAGGGGGAACACCTCCAGACGCCTCAGCGTCCGTCACCCCTCCATCTATCGCGTCGGGCAGGATCGGCTTCCCGATGCCGCTCCGACGTCTCCTTCTGACGAAGCACACCTTCGCAAAGGAGACCATCGCGTTCCATGCCTCCTCACTGCCCAGTATCCTATTAACGATGCTTGGCAGCGAGAGGTCCATCCCCGCAGCCGCCGTGAGGACACGACGCGCACTTGCCCATGCAAGGCATTCCTCCAGTGTGTGCTGCGCCGTGTCCCGTACCGTACCCCCAATGTTGGGGAGTAGACGACCAAGCGCGATGGCCCTCCTCTCCAACCTAGGGGCCAGGCTGTCAAAATGGACCTCGAAGCGCCAGCGGCTGTCCAGGAGGAGACCGAGGTAATTCATCCGGTCCCCCACCTGGACGTGACTTCCACCCACCGCGATCCAGGACCGGGGCGGTCCCCCTCCGTAAAACCAAAGGGCCTCGGTCTTCTGCGGAGAGATCTGGAGCCCCAGTCCCCGGATTCCCTCGACGACGGAGATCAGTCCTATCTCAGCAAGGCGAATGGGCCTCGTCCAGTCCCTCCCAGTGGCCAGCGGCAGTGTGTGGTCGCCGTAGCACGTCAGGCTGACACCAGCTGGGAGGGAAGCCCGCAGTACTTGGTCGTACCCGATGTCCCACAGTAACGGGCCCAGTACCGATCCCTGCGGGACACCGCGGTCGACCTCTCTCGGTCGCATCCGGCCGTTCCGAATCGGATACTCGATCCACCTGTCCCTTAGGTAGTCCCCGAGAGTCCTCCTCATGTAGAGGGGCACTTCATGGTGGACGAGTGCCCCCCCCCCCGATACGCCTCCAGGGGAGGGAGTTGAAGGCGTTAGTTACAGTCTGTTCCACAAGAGCGTGGATGCGATATCTGTGAAATGTGATATTCAATGCGACACAGGCTGTGCGAGTCTAAACGTACAATGTCTCCTCTAATGCGCAATAGGCCCATTTCTTTTACTATCGTTTCTGTCACTGAGAAGTTCAGTTCATTTCGAAATGAGTGCCGTATACGCTAAAAGATTCGAGGCGGCCTTTTTGTGCCATCACTCGAAAGGACCCAAAATGAGCATTAGAGATGTGCAACGTTATAAAGTGTCAAAGTGTGTCGATGATCTCCCTCATCGAGGTTCGAAGCGAGCAACGACGAAAAGAGAAGATAAAGCGATTTTGCAGTGTTTTGCGAAAAATCCGACGTTTTCATTGCGTGAAGGGCAAGTAGTGTTAGCACAAAAGGGCATAAATGTAGGCATATCAACAATCAAACGCCGGTTGGAAGATAATAACGTTGCATGGCGTAGTACTGTTTTAAAGCCGTTGCTTTCCACAAAGCACGTCGAAAAGCGGTTGGCGTGGGCACGCGAAAACGTTGATCGTGATTGGGACAATGTTGTATTCAGCGACGAATCATCTTTTTGGGCTTGGACTCCTATAAAACGAGCGTGGTCTACCCGTGGAAGTCCAGTAATTGGAAGAAGCATCAAGCACCCAATAAAAGTTCATGTGTGGGGCTGTTTCAACGTTCGGGGTTTCGGGACCTTATGCATATTTACGGATAATCTAAATGCTCAGAAGATGCTTCAACTGTACCAAAGGGGTCTCTTAGTATCGGTTAAACGATGGTTTGATGGGGCCAAAGACCAGTGGGAACTACAAGAGGACAACGATCCAAAACATCGGAGCCGTCTTTGTACAGAATGGAAAGCGCGCAACGGTATCAATGTGTTGGATTGGCCACCTCAGTCCCCGAACGCTAATCCGATTGAAAATGTTTGGTCTCTTATAAAGCACAAACTCCGCGGAAAGCGTATACTGAAATTGAAAACGTTAGTTCGTAGTATTCGAAAAATATGGAGGTCTCTCCCTGTCACATATGCCGAAACTTTAGTTGAAAGTATGCATAGACGATGTCAAGCAATACTCGATAATGGTGGTGATTGGACATATTATTAAACAGGTGCGCATTAGTTTTTTAGATGTACTTTCGACCCATATAACATATTTTACTACAAAGATTTCTTTGCACTAAGATATCGCGTCCACGCTCTTGTGGAACAGACTGTATGTCCAAACTAATGGCTAACACCACTCCCCCCAGGGACGTGGCCGAGTCCGAGAGGGACCTCACCCGACTGATGGCGTCAACCGTCGAGCGTCCCCCTCTAAATCCGAACTGGGACTCGGCCAAGTCGGGGCCCACCCGGGACAGGTGCCGCGAGAGGCGGGAAGCCAGCACCCTCTCAAAGAGCTTTACCGCCTCGCCGAGGAGACAGATAGGCCGGTATGCCGAGGGAGAGTCGGCGGGCCTACCGACCTTCCTTACGAGGACCATCCTGCCTCTTTTCCACTGATACGGGACTGTGGCCCTCGTATAGCTGCTGTTCCCTCGCCGAGTTGCGACGTCGCCTCCTTCGGGCCCTCTGGAGCAGCCGCTGGGCACCAGCGCAGGTGTAGCGAATCCGCGCTATCTCCGGCGACCACCAGTACGTGGCCCGTCGGTTGGGGGCGTGGGACCGGGGCAGGGCAGTGTCGCAGATTGCCCACATGTCTCTTCGAAGCCGCACTGCCCCCTCCTCGACGTTCACGGCCGGCCCGACCGGTGTTGCAGGCCAGGCCGCTGCAAGGGACGCCGCCATCAGCGCGTCCTCGTCCAGGCGCAGGGACAAAAGGGGACCCATAACCCCCTCCTCCCGATCCTTTCCCCAGCGGCCCGCGGCTCCGGGTGGCGCGCATCTCCATAAGGATATAGAGATGGTCACTCAGGGTTTCCACCTCCTGCACCACCCTCCACCCCCCTTACACGGCCCGCCACCGAGGGGGATGTCCTAGACAAGTCGACTATGGACTCCCCCGGTAGCGGACGCAGGTGCTGACCGACCCTCTATTCAACAACCGAAGGTCGAAGGAGGTCGACCACTCCAGCACCGCCTCGCCCCTTCGGTCCGTCCTAGAGGAACCCCAAACTTGGGATTTGGAGTTGAAATCCCCCAGGACAATAACCGAAAGAGACCGACATCGCGAAATGCATCTTGCGAGCTCGTCCAGGAACTCCTCGAAGGACCCAAGGTCCCACCGAGGCGGCGCATAGACCCCCACTACTGCGAGGTCTCCCCACTGGGCCGCAACGTAGCCCTCACCGCTCTCCAGAAGGGAGAACGGCAGGGGCATTGAGACCCCGCCAAGGAAGACCGCTACAGAGCCGGCCGTGTCCCCGAACCAATTAGGGTGGTCGGGGATCCTGTATGGCTCCGCAGCGATCGCCAATCCCACACCCCACTCGACCATAGAATGGACAAACAGATCTTGTGCCCTGGCCGAGCGGTTAAGGTTGGCCTGGAGCAGCAGGGTCATAGCCCCCCACTGCTCCAAACCTTACTTCTTTGCCGCTTCCAGGCTCAAGGCGGCCAGTTTAGGGGCAAGCTGTGACTGCTGGACACCTTTGGCGCCCGGGTTCCTACCTCTCTTGGGAGGCACACACCCCCTGGTTCCCATCCGGTGGCCAGAGGGTTTTCCCAAGTCGGAGCACAGGAGGCACCTTGGAGAGCTTGTGCAGTCCGCCACCCTGTGCTCGAGGCTACCACAGTTGTGGCAGCGCCCGCTGCGATGCACGGTGCTGGCGCACCGCTGCCTCACATGTCCCGTCTCGATGCAGCGGAAACACTATAGTGGGCGGTCCGCCAGTGCCTCCACCCGGGCGGTGGTCCATCCAATTGTTATCTTTTTGGCAGCGGCCACCTTCCTGGCCGCCACTAGGGGACGCCAGAGCCCTGCTCCCTTCTCCCCTTTAGGTAGGCCCGCCCCTGGCCAAATTCCCTCGAGGATCGCGGCCTCTATCTCCCCGTCACCGTGGCAGCGCTCGAGTCAGAACTGACATCCTCGCCGCTCACATGGGACTGTGGGGTCACCTCCATATCCCGCAGTGCCTTCTCACGCTGTCCGCTGCCGCTAGATATTCCACGGGTAGCTCCGTCCTGCGATGAAATAATAAGAAGTGTGTAAGTTACCTAAGTATTTGCACGGTGTTGACACACTGGCGATGCGGGGTCTGAGAGCCGCTATTAGAATATGACGCAAGAACTTCAACCGGACAAGCGGATTCTAACGGGTTAATCTGTGATTCGAGTGGTGCGCTAAGACCAATCTCACTGAATATAACCGATTCTATACAAGCGTGACACGTCGTGACTCTACGCGTGACTATGTAACTCTGAACGAACGAGGGTAAAAACCAAAGGGTTTATATGTATAGTGCCAAAATGCGCGGCAACGCACTGGAACTTTCCATATAAGGAAATTTAGGAGTCGTCGTCGGGCCACGCCCGTCTCGGTCATGATGCAGCCGACCGTGCTTGTACTAAGGCCCTCTTATTTGTTTACGATAACCGAAAGAATTTAAGGGCGTTTTCCCTTCACAGACGCGAGCTCGAAAACGCGTTGAGAGTGACGTATGGAAAATATTCTTCTTACGTAACAATCTTGTAGGTCTAATATTTCTGTTCTGAAGATTTGACAGGGATACGACATTAACCAATCGTTAATGTCGTATCTAAAGTATCTAAAGCTTTATTGTGTTTTTGACAAAATCTTTTTGAAAGATTCTCAACGGTATCTTTTCCTTCTTGTAGACATCGTAATCTAGCTAATTGGAATACCAAAATTGTTATATCCGTATACTTTCTACATTTGTTCCATATAATCTCAAACATTCCATTAGAACTAATGTCTTTATTATCAAATTTTATTTTGATTATATACGTAACAAAGTAAACAAAAAACCAGAGTCGTAAAATCCATGTAAATGTCTTGGACAGGGGATGCGCGTGGCTCCTTGGCGATCGTCGGGGGTGGGGGGTATGGGTCTCCGATATTCTCCCCGCCGGAGTGCGGCGACGGATTCGTTGCCGTACAGTGGGGAGACATGGCGGTGGTTGGCGTTTATGCCTCGCCCAGCTGGCGGATCCAGGCCTACGGCGACTTCCTGGACAGGCTTGGGGCGTCCATTGCGCGATGCCTCCCCGGTCCAGTCGTTGTCCTGGAGGACTTTAACGCCCGCCCTACTGCGTGGGGTTCCCCCAGGACGAATGCCAGGGGAGATGTGCTGCTGAGCTGGGCGGCCGGGTTCGACCTCAGACTGGTGAACAGGGGATCGGTGCCAACATGCGTGCGGTGGCAGGGCACCTGCTGCCGTGCGCAGGATCTCGGGTTGGAGGGTGGCGGAGAGGGTGGAGACACTCTCGGACCACCTCTATATATTTATGGAAGTGGCTGCCGCCCTTGGCTCTACTGGTTCCCGCCGGTCTGGGGGGGGGGAAGGCGGTGCGCTACCGCTGCGATGGGCATTGGGCCGCATCAACGAGGATGCTCTGGCGGCGGCACTCCACGCCATCACGTGGCCTGGCGCCCATACGTCCGGACCTGTCACGGCGGAAGGGGAGTCCGGGTAGTTCCGGGGTGCAATGAAGGCGGTCTGCGGTGTCGCCATGCCCCGGGCCACACCCGTCCGCAGGAGCGCCGTGTATTGGTGGTCGCGGGACATAACAGACCTGCGTAAGGTCTGTGTTCGGTCGCGACGCCAGTACACGCGGGCGAGGCGCCGTCGGAGGCGACTTGACGGGGAAGTGATGGCTCTCCTGTACGCTGAGTACAGGGCGGCGCGGGTTGCTCTGCAGCGAGCTATAGCTGCAGCGAAGACCCGCGCCTGGCGCGAGCTTTTGGGCACCCTGGATCGTAACCCGTGGGGACGCCCATATCAGATGGTCATGGGTAAGATGAGACCATGGGCGCCACCCATCACGGAGGGGATGGAGCCTCGGCTGCTCAAGGGCGTTCTGGACGCCCTGTTCCCCGCAGCCGGGGTGGTAACGTCCCGGTCGACACCTGGAAGGGCCGACCCGACCATCTGGTCCGCGGACTTGGGTGTAACCGAGGGTGAGCTCGCGGCAGCCGTCGGGCGGATGACAGCCCGGTACACGGCGCCGGGCCCGGATGGAATTCCGGGAAGGGTGTGGGGGAGAGCCATACCCTTCCTGGGGACCAGGCTTAGGCGGACTTTCGATGCCTGCCTGGAGTCTGGCGTGTTTCCCTCTTCATGGAAGAGGGGGAGGTTGGTCCTCCTGAAGAAGGAGGGCAGGCCTACGGACGACCCGTCCGCTTACAGGCCCATCTGCCTGTTGGACGAGGTGGGGAAGATGCTCGAGAGGATCATTGCGTCCCGTCTCGTTGACCATCTTTCCCGGGTGGGGCCCGATCTGGACGATTGCCAGTTCGGCTTCCGTCGCGGGCGGTCGACTCTAGACGCGATCGATCGCGTTCGGTACCTATCGGGATCGGCTGTGGACCGGGGTGGGGTTGTGCTGGCGGTGTCGCTAGACATCGTCAATGCCTTCAACTCCCAGCCCTGGGAGGCAATGAGGAGGGCACTCACACACCACCGTGTGCCTCCCTACCTGGAATGGATCGTCGGGTCCTACCTGTCCAGCAGGTGGATAGAGTACCCGGGAAGGGGCGGTTTACTGGAAAGGGGGGTGGGATGCGGGGTTCCGCAAGGCTCGGTACTGGGCCCGCTACTGTGGGACCTCGCGTACGACACCGTCCTCCGGGTTGCCCTCCCCTCCGGGGTCAGCGTCACGTGCTACGCGGGTGACACGTTGGTGCTGGCCGCGGGGGTCGACTACGGAAGGACCTTACGCCTTGCGGAATTCGGGGTGGCATGCGTCGTCTCGGGGGTGGAAAGGCTGGGACTGAGGATGGCGCCTCACAAATCCGAAGCAATCTGGATGTACGATCGCTCTCGGCGGGGCGAGCCGCCCCCGTCCCGGCTGTGGCTGGGTCAGTCCTGCGTGGAGGTGGGTCACCGGATGAGGTATCTGGGACTCACCTTGGACGCCCACTGGAGTTTCGAAGCCCATTTTGAGCACCTGGCTCCCCGACTCGAGGGGGCTGCGTTCGCCTTGGGCCGCATTCTCCCGAACCTCGGGGGCCCGGCGGCGGAGGTACGTCACCTGTACGCGGGTGTCGTGCGGTCGATGGCTCTGTACGGAGCGCCCGTGTGGAGCCGAGACCTGATGGCTAGTCGGCGCAGTCGAGAGATGCTGCGCCGCGTCGAGAGGACGGTTGCCATCAGGATCGCGCGGGCCTACCGCACGGTCTCCTATGAGGCTGCGATGACCCTGGCGGGGCTCCTGCCGCTCGACATCCAGGCAGGAGTGGCCGCGGCGGACTATGCCGCCGCGAAGACCGCTGTTCGCGGTGACCTGCCGTGTCATGAGGAAGAAGAGGCGGCTTCGACGCTTCGATCCCGTCGACGCGCCGTGGTCGAGTGGCGTGCCCGGATAACCGGTCCGCCCGACAGCGGGCGGCGGGCGGCGAGTTGTCGGGGCGGTCTTGCCGAGAAGTGGCTCGACAGATCGTGGGGCAGGCTGACCTACCCGATGACGCAGCTGCTCTCCGGACATGGGTGCTTCGGGGAATACCTGCACCGAATCCGAAGGGAGGAGACGGGGCAGTGTCACCACTGCGACGAGGAGGAGGACACGGCGCAGCACACGCTGAAGAAGTGACCAGCGTGGTCGCGGGAGCGCCGTGTCTTGAGGAACGTGTTGGGGTCCGACCTGGCGTTGGCACCGGTTGTGGGCGCCGTGCTGGACGACCGGGCAGCGTGGGACACTTTGGCCTCCTTCTGCGAGCAGGTTATGCTCCAGAAGGAGGCCGCGGAAAGGGAGCGGGAAAGGTCGGAGGGGGAGGCGGAAGCGCCGCGGACGCGGGCAATCGCGCGCGGATCCTCCGTGAGAAGATTATTGTAGCGAATGTGGCGACGGAGTGATGCCTTGTGCATGTTTGGTCCCCCTCCCTCGTCACGGCGACGGTGTTGCGGCGGTTCGAGTGGGGGCTCGGGCCGGCCGCGTGAGACCCACGCGAAGGGCTGCACTACGTGGTGGTCGCGTGGTGCCGCCAAAATTTTAAAGGAACGTATGGGGAGCGGTCCTTGTGATCCCTCCCCGGGATGGGCCTTTGCTTGATTGAGGCACTGCGTAGGGGGGACGCGGGTTGTTTTCGTTAGAGTCCCTCATGCCCCCCCCCCCCCAACACCACCCTAGAACGCTTAGGACGGCCACCGTGAGGGCTTTGGTCGGTACAAATCCGATACTAGCCCGGTGTACCCCTGCCCTAACCGAGGTGTCTTATTGAAGATTTCCCTCACGTAAATAAATAAATAAAAAAAAAGATCAGGATTCGCACAATGTTAAACAGACTAATTCGTAGACGGATGGATATGTGTATCTAGCTTTTTCTAACATTAGTTATGTAAATCGTTTATCTTAAAACATAATTTATCCACCTGAAAACGTGCTGTTAAAAAATATGTGTTTTTCATAAGTAATAAAATACTTTGTTCCTTTCGGATAATGAATAAACGTATCGAACACGGTTATTAAACGACTTATTAACAAAAGTTTATTTGTTATTCATGAATGACGAAGAATTCCACATTATTCTTAATTAATACGATGTAACATTTGCCGCACGCATCCATCGGTACCCTCGATGACCTTATCACGACCGAGCGCAGCTGAGAGGTACGCGCCTGAACGCGTGTTTTTCGTTAATAATTCAAAAACGAAGCTGCAAACAACACTGGTATCAATGGGAAAGTAGTTTACAATCACCACAGCTATCCCCCATTTCCCAGAGTTCCTATAGTTACGGAACATCCTGTAGTGTCTGTCAGCTACGTTTTTGGATCGTATTTCAGTTGCGTCTTTGGCTTCATGTTTCGGTTGCGTCTTGAAATTCCCTTCTTATCTTACCTTCGTCTATATTAAGAGGGCCGACACTTTTGGGGCTAACTCCGAATCGATCTAAGCGAGATTGTAAAAAAACGGGCGTTAGTGAAAACAGAAAATTGGCAGGTTCGACATTTGACAGCGTGACATTTAAAGTCATTATACAGAATTATAAACTCACGGTGTGACATCTAACGTCATTAGGCAGAATTATAAACACCATTCCCACATCTGTTACAATCGTGGCCATCAGTATAATGAATCGGCTCGAGCCGAGATTTTGATTCCTGCCGGACATAGACATAGCTGCGGAACCGCTGGAAACTTTTTTGTAGGTTCATCCCCCTCGGGTATATTTTTTTGCATTAATTTTTGTTTATTTCCTAACTGTACGACAATGATCAATATTTGCTTACCAATACTTTAAAAACCTTTGTTTAAATATTGTTCGGTTGTTTGCTGGTAGACGGAACGAAGGACAGGGTATAGGTCGTCCAGGTCTCCGTTAAATAAAAGTTTTTCTGACACTGAGACGGCAATTTATTTTTATCACAGAGTCTCCACGATCACGAAAGAACAAAATACGGTGGTACAAGACGCTGACGAGACGGTTGCGACAGACACGATGCAAGACACGGTACACGATACTGAATGCACGAAAACTAGAAGGTAACGAATCTTAGTGAGCTAACGGTTGTCGGTTGCGACGGATATCAATGCTCTTGGTATGCTCGGTTTTCTCGTACTACTCGTGTTTGCTTTCGGTTATTGCGACGGTTGTCGAAGCTCTAATCGAATATGCGGGTTTGGCGGTTGCCGACGATCTCAGGATCGCCGATCCGGCAGGCTCGCGGATCGGCGGGCCGTTGGGCCTGGCGACGGTGGGGCTGACAATTAGCCTAAATTATGCTCACTGCGCCGGTGGTCTGTCGTGACAACAAGCACGACGACGGTCGACCACCGGTGCGAGTAAGAGGAGCCATATACCTCTGTTGCTATCCCGAACATACCGCCCGCCTCGAATGTGGTACATTCGAAATTTCTTCCGGTGGCGGAGGCAGGACGCGGCTGTCCGAGCGGTTGATAAGGCGAAAACTTAACCTACCTTAACCTACGGATATGTACAAATTATATACAAGGTGGCGGGGGAGAACATCGGTTTCCGCCCGCCGTGAAGCGTGGAGCTAAGTGACCAAGGTCGGGTCGCCGCCCGCCGTGCCGGAACCCGTCTCGGAGGCTCGGTGGATGTCGACTGGCAGGAAGCAGATCTTGGTAATGGGCCGCTTGAATTGGGACCGGCTTGTCTTTACCGATACGACCCTGGTAAGCCCGTCGTCCCCTGGATAACACTCGGTGATGCGGCCTAGTTCCCAGTGGGTTGGAGGCGCGAGCGGGTTCCGGAGCAGGACGATTTGGCCGACCCTGGCCAAACGCTGTACAGTGCGCCATTTGGGGCGCTGTTGCAACGAGTGCAGGTAATCCTGCGTCCACGTCCTCCAAAATTGCTCAGTGAGGCGCTGAACAACCTGCCACCGCGAGAGACGGTTCTCGTTTATGTCCAGGACACTGGGCTCCGGAGACGCGATCAAGGACGCGCCGATTAAAAAATGTCCCGGTGTGAGTGCCTGGTAATCGTCGACGCACTCGGAAACGGCACAAATCGGTCGTGAATTTAAACACGCCTCGATCCGACAAAGCAAGGTCGTGAGTTCTTCCGTGGTGAGCGTGTGCGCTCCGACGCAACGCTTGAGATGGTGCTTCATGCTCCGGACTCCAGCCTCCCAGAGCCCGCCGAAATGCGGGGCAGCTGGGGGCAGGAAATGCCACTCCACGTTGTCGGAGGCGAGGCGGTTTAGGAGGTTTGGATCGCGAATAGCACTGCGGTGTGCTTCACACAGCTCGCGATCCGCGCCTTGAAATGTTGTGCCGTTGTCCGAGTACATCGACCGCGGGCGTCCGCGTCTTGATACGAACCGCTGGTAAGCCGCGAGGAATGCAGCGGTGCTATAGTCGAGCACGAGCTCGAGATGGACGGCCTTCGTCGACATGCAGACGAATAGTGCAATATAGCATTTCTGCGACTTATGGCCTCGTCCCGGAGCGGTTCGCACCAAGAGGGGGCCCGCGTAGTCGACTCCAGTATGGACGAACGCGCGTGATGCTGCAAGAACTCGACTTGCCGGAAGGTCCCCCATAAGCTCGGCGGGAACCTCTGCCCTCGCGCGGGTGCACGAGACGCACCGATACAGCACCGCACGGACGGCTGGTCGCGCGCGGAGGAGCCACACGCGCCCCCGCAATGAAGCCAAGGTTAACGATGGACCGCCGTGTAGTGTTAACAAATGGTGGTGGGAAATTAAAACGGAAACGAGAGGATGGGAAGAGAGGATGATAGGATGCTTCTGGTCTGCAGACAAGGTGGAGTGACGGAGGCGCCCTCCGACTCGCAGCAGACCATCAGCATCCAGGTATGGATTTAAGGACGCTAGAGAGCTGGTCTTCTCGACCGGATGGTTCGAGGCGAGCGCCGCCACTTCCCTTGGGAAGAGATGCAGCTGGAGGGATCTGAGCCAATATCGCTCCGCGCGCTCCAGCTCGCCCGGAGTGAGCGAGGGAATCGCGCAGCCGCGACTTCGTTGTTGTGGACGGGCTTGATCCCGACCGCGCGACCTTGACCGCGTAAAGGTCAAGAAGCGAAATAGGTACGCCGTTACCCGGAGAAGCTTGGGCCACGAGGAGTATCGCATCGAGAGATCCCATATTTCGGAGCGAAGCACGGAACCGACATGCACGCGGCGTCGCTCCTCTCTATTCGTCAAGGGCATGACCGTCTCTTGCTCCGGCCACTGGTTACGAGAGAGCCGCAGCCAGTGAGGGCCCTCCCACCATAAAAGACTGCTCACAAGTTGAGGCGCGTGGATGCCCCGAGAAGCGCAGTCCGCGGGATTTTCCCCCGTGGGTACCCGGTACCACCCGGAATCCGGAAGGATCGTTTGCACCTCGGAAACGCGGTTCGCGACGAACGAGGTCCATCGCGACGGAGGTTGGCTGAGCCAGGCTCGCGTCACGGAGGAGTCGGTCCAACACCGGCAAGGAATGTCGCCGAGCTGTAGAGCGGACCGAACGGCCACCACGAGACGTGCTAGTAGAAGGGCTGCCATTAATTCCAGGCGTGGAATGCTCAAAGTTTTGAGCGGAGCGACCTTTGACTTAGCCATCAAAAGTGAAGTGGTTGGGGTGCCGTCTGCGGTCACCACCCGGATATATACGACGGCTGCATACGCTGCCGTGGAGGCATCGGAAAACCCGTGCAGTTCGATATTGGCTGTACTGGCAGCCGAGGACACCCATCGTGGGATCGCGATCCGCTCCAAGCTCGGCAACGTGGAGTGATACTGTCGCCATCGGTTCTCCAAAGTGGAGGGAAGCGGTGCGTCCCAGTCACACTTGAGGAGCCACAACTCCTGGATCAGGATTTTCGCGACGATGATCGTTGGTGCTGCCCAACCAAGGGGGTCGAACAGCCGCGCGATGAATGAGAGGATGCCTCGCTTAGTGTGACTGGGCGATGGCGTTGACGCGACACGAAACCGAAAAACGTCGCGTTCCGGATTCCACGCTATACCAAGCACCCTCAAGGGCTCATCGGACTGCATATCCTTCTCACGCGCGAGTCCGTGATCAGAGGGATCGAGATCGGAGAGAAGAGCGGGGCAATTACTTGCCCATTTACGGAGGCGGAAACAGCCCTTCTTGAGGAGAGCCATCAGCTGATCGCGCATGCGAAGTAACGTCCCGGAATCATCGGCTCCGAAGATGCAGTCGTCGACATACGTCTGGTTATGCACGACCGACACAGCAAGGGGATACGCGTGACCTTCGTCAGAGGCGAGTTGCTTCAGCACGCGCTGTGCTTGAAACAGAGCAGAAGCTGTGCCGTACGTGACGGTGTTTAACCGATACTCATTGATCGGTTCGGAAGTGGAGGCGCGCCAAAGGATGCGCTGGTAGTTGCGATCGCGGGCATCGACGAGGATTTGCCGATACATTTTTTCGATGTCGGCCGTGCACACCAGACGGTGTCGACGCCAACGGAGCACGATCGCGGGTAAATCAGCTTGGAGCTTGGGCCCGATGAGGAGCTGGTCGTTCAGGGAGGTGCCAGTCGAGGTTCGACTGGACGCATTGAAGACGACCCGGAGGCGCGACGTCGCGCTGTCAGCGCGAAGCACGCCGTGATGCGGGATATAATACACCGGTCCCGACTCGATATGCGCGGGTGCGATACGCGTCATGTGTCCAAGCTTCTCATATTCGGACATGAAACCGGTATAGTCACGGGCGTGACTCTGGTCGCGGTGGAGGCGCGACTCCGAACGCTTAAAGTGGGCCAGAGCGGCATCGCGGGATTGGCCCAGATCCACGGGTGCGCTGCTTTTGAAAGGCAGCCGGACTACGTAACGCCCTTCCGGCGTTCGAAAATGGGTGTTGAGGAAGTGTTCCTCGCAACTGGTTTCCTCAGGACTCGGGTGAGTGACCTGCGGAACCTCCTCGATTTCCCAGAAACGGCGAAGCTCGCGCTCGAACGTTTCCGAGACTGATCCATGATGGACATGGAGGGAGGTGGAGGAGAGGCTGGATGTAGGAATTGGATGGGTCAACGACCCGGACACAATCCACCCCAAGGCTGTGTTTTGAGCTACGGGCTCATTGCGGGCACCCCTGCGGACGCCTCCGCGGACGAGCAAGCCGTATAAATCCGCGCCGATAAGCACGTCGACCGGATCGGAGCTCAATGGGTCCCTGTCGGCAAGGAAGAGACCTGAAATGTGTCGCCATCTACGGAGCGGCACCGTAGATGTCGGGATGTATTGCGTCACCGATTTGAGCACCAGTGCCGTGGTCGAGAAGATCGGAACGTCGCTGTTGTGGGGAGCGATCGAAATCGAGACCGCGTGCCGAACGTGTGTTTGGGTATCGCCGACCCCCCTAATACAAATCGACCGGGTGAGCTTGGGCAAGCGCAGACGCTGGACCAACCTCTCGGAAATCACGCTTGTTGCCGAGCCCTGGTCAAGCAATGCGCGTGCCGTTTCAAACCTGCCGTGCGCAGTGTACACCCGAATTGTAGCCGTGGCTAACAGAATTTGGGATTCGGATGCCGCTTGGGTTCCAAGCATGTGGGAATCCACCCTCTCCTCTCTCACCCGGATGGCCGAGTCTGAGGCAGGAGAGGGGGTTCGCTCACCGCGCAGCGATACTGACTCGTCGGAGAGGTGGAGAAGTGTGTGGTGCTTCTTGCCGCACTTTTTGCAGGTGTGTTTACTGGAACACTGGTTCGCGAAATGTTTGGCAGAGAAGCAGTTTACACACCGGTTACCCCTCCTCACGAGGTCATACCGCTGCGACGGAGTTTGATTTTGGAACTGCGCACATTTAAACAACAAATGGTTTGAACGACACGCGGGGCAAGGTGACCCGGGCTTGGCAACATTGACTACATGGGCTGTTGTCGTTTTGACTTTGCCCGGTTTTTCGTTCGAAACGGTTGCGTTTGAATCGTGGGTCAAGGGCGAGGGAAGAGAATCCTCTAGTGCGTTGATTCGGATTCCGAGAAACTGGTCCAGTGCTTGGTACGCTGGACATTCACGGTTTTCGCCCAAGCTCAACGTCCACGCTTCTCGCGTCGCCTGGGGGAGTTTTCGTAAAACAAAATACACAAGGAAGTCGTCGGAACCCTGGGCCAGGCGACCGAGATTACGAAGCGACGTAATGGCGTTGTTCGCGGCGTCTCGCAGTCGTCGGAGTTCCCGCGCGTTATGCGAATTTACGGCAGGCAGGCTGTTCAGCGTGTCGATATGCATCGACACAAGCCGGTTCTTATGTTCGAACCGCGACACCAACATCTCCCATCCGACGCGGAAGTTGGCTTCGGTGATGTTCAAGCCGTTCAAGGCTTCTAAAGCATCACCGCGCATGCATGACAGAAGGTAATGCATGCGATCCACGTCGGACAAGGTCTCATCCCGGTGGATCATGGAGATAAAGGTGTCGCGGAACCTCTCCCAACGATCGAAGCTGCCGTCGAAAGTCGGCAGCCCGATCTTTGGGAGGCGCGAAACGGGGCGAGCTGGAGGATCGTGGGACTTACTCGGCGATGCTTGCGTTGTGGTGGCTTCCGCCTGGTCCAGGAGCACCGCGATGTAGTCCGCTGCCTCGTTATAGTCGTCCTCTGCATGGTCGAACTGGGTGTCGACGAAGTACGGGAGCGTGGACTTCGTCTTCGAGTCGCACTGGGCGACTAGGGCTGCGTGTCGTCGTCTGCACTTCTGGAAGTTGTCCTCCAGGCTAGCAAGGCGACGGCGGAGGACGGATGAGTTCTGCTTCTCCTTCCCAAGCTTCTTAATGTTGCTCACCGTGTTGCGGATGGAATGCATCACGGCTTCCTGCTCTGCCAGTACGGAGTGGAGAGTTTCCATATCTGCCGTTCAGGTTGAATCCGGCTCGAAGGACCAAAATGTTCGGTTGTTTGCTGGTAGACGGAACGAAGGACAGGGTATAGGTCGTCCAGGTCTCCGTTAAATAAAAGTTTTTCTGACACTGAGACGGCACTTTATTTTTATCACAGAGTCTCCACGATCACGAAAGAACAAAATACGGTGGTACAAGACGCTGACGAGACGGTTGCGACAGACACGATGCAAGACACGGTACACGATACTGAATGCACGAAAACTAGAAGGTAACGAATCTTAGTGAGCTAACGGTTGTCGGTTGCGACGGATATCAATGCTCTTGGTATGCTCGGTTTTCTCGTACTACTCGTGTTTGCTTTCGGTTATTGCGACGGTTGTCGAAGCTCTAATCGAATATGCGGGTTTGGCGGTTGCCGACGATCTCAGGATCGCCGATCCGGCAGGCTCGCGGATCGGCGGGCCGTTGGGCCTGGCGACGGTGGGGCTGACAATTAGCCTAAATTATGCTCACTGCGCCGGTGGTCTGTCGTGACAACAAGCACGACGACGGTCGACCACCGGTGCGAGTAAGAGGAGCCATATACCTCTGTTGCTATCCCGAACAAATATTTTAATTAAATATACATAATTCTGAACTTATAGCGCTTTTTGCGCTACCGTTTCTCTTGCCATGTATCCTACCAATTATGATACCGTTTAATATTTCTAACATTAAAGTATAATGTATGAAGCGCATTTTCAGACGTCTTAGATTGCACAGTCGTAGATGAAGTGCAGGAAAACTCGTGTGATGTTTTACTACTATTTCGCCTTTCTTTTAGACGACACAATCATTCCTTTTTTACAAATAATTGTTGTTGCGAATGTAATTATACGATCAGATATGAAGGAAAATATTTATTTTTAGAGATTTTATGCGACTTCCGAATATGCATACAGAGTGTCTCTTAACTCGTGAAGTATCCGGAAATGGAGGGTAGTTGAGGTCATTCTGAATAACTTTTTCCTTGACCAAAATATTGTTTGAAGCTTCGTTTTTGAGTTAGTTAATAATTTTTTTTATTTATAACAAATATTTTAAAAACATTTGTGAACAAACCTATCTCATTGTCATATAGTTAGTAATTAAAAAAAAAGTAGTGTGTGCTTAAGACCACACGACCGAAGTGTAAACTTCGATGGCGATTGTAATTTATTGTAAGTAATATATTATATATGAATAATATGAAAATTATTATGGATCCTATTATTTGGACGAATCAGCAATAAGTCATAAATTAAGATTATATGTATCAATTATCTGTTTAATTTTGCTGTTGATTTTGTAAATCAATATATTCTTCAATATTACTATAATCTAAGAAAGAAGCAATGTGTTAAGACTTCGACGAGCCTTAATTCTGGCCTCTAGTTTTACAATACGATACCTGAGAATCCTATTCAGAGACATCTGGCATATTAACTTGCGCTCCTCGGTCGTTTTACCAATAAAGCAACTTTAGCCCAAAAAGTATATACCTTTACCCCCGCCGTCTTTGAATAGTAATTACCGTATCGTAAACCTATGCCGCTTGACTAGAAAAAACCCCGTTCAGCCCCTTGGGCCCACGCGCCCGATACCATTAAGGGGCCGACTCCAGGCGCCATGACCTGTGTGCGTGCACTCACACAACAACGGAAAGCATGCACGTATACGCTATGCGCGAGAGAGAGACTCGATTTTTTCAGATGCACCAGTTTTCTCAATTATCGCACAAATGAAATTTTCGCGGGTACATTACATACCGGTGCACTTCACCACATGGACAGTTGGTCCGTTTGAACGCCAATAAGCACTATTCGTTGAGAATAGTGCAATTGCATTCGCAATAATAATAATTTCTAAAAAAGAAAAAATTGTATGGTCTAAAAGAAAGGCGAAATAGTAATAAAACATCACACCAGTTTTTCTGCACTTCATCTACGACTGTTCAATCTAAGACGTCTGAATATGCGCTTCATACATTATACTTTAATGTTAGAAATATTAAACGGTATCATAATTGGTAGGATACATGGCAAGAGAAACGGTAGCGCAAAAAGCGCTATAAGTTCAGATTTAGGTATATTAAATTAAAATATTTAACAAATGTTTTTAAAATATACGTAAGCAAATATTGACCATTGTTATATAGATAGGAATTAAAAAAAAATTATAGCAGAGGGGGATCGAACCTACAAAAAAATTTCCAGCGGTTCAGCAGCTATGTCTATGTCCGGCAGGAATCAAAATCTCGCCTCGATTCATTTTGCTGATGGCCAGGTGTTCAAGATTGGGGGCAAAATTAAAACCTCCAGATGCGAATTGGAATAAGCGGTAGATTTATTAAAGAGAAGGTAGGAGCCTTACATAAAAAAGGCCGCCTGACTACCCGCAGACCAATACCTTACGAGCCACGTCATTCACGCACACAAAGTTGACGAATTTCAGCATGACCAAATATGGGCATAAATCGCGAAAGTCGCACGCTGATTAGCGGACGCGGAAAGACCGAAACAAATCGATGTGTACAGCGATGAGTCATCGTAGTTTATAAAAGTCGCGGTCGAGCGGCTCTATTTGGCTATTTGTCTATTTGTCTATTGTCCATTCGTCTATTAGCTATTGCGGCTATTGTGCTATTTGCTATTGGAGCTACATATTTGCGAACCGAATTGTTGATTAGCTATTGTGGGGATCGGGCGCCTCCATCAATGAACATAAGAGGAACAGAAGAACCACGTTGCCTAAGAAGGGGCCGTGGCGTAGATGGACTGATCAGTGCCTACCACCAGATGGTCTCGGGTTCGATTCCCGATGACTCCCCTTCATTTTTCTAAAGTTCCTACACTATTGCGGCTATTGCTAACATTCGTATTCTTATTCTTATTGCTTACGTATCTTGTACTTGCTCTGTAATTGTGACCTACGAACTCTGTGCTTCTTGGTGCTTTTCTACGGCGACGTAATGCTAAACAGCTACGGTGTTGTTTAAATAAAGTTTCTTAGTGCCACATATTTCAGACTTGAGTTTATATTCAAACCCAAGCCACATAACTCCACACGGGAACCGCGGATAATATTACTGTGAAACAGCGGTTGGAATAAACATTTTCTACGGGGTTAATTCCCAATCACCAGGATTGTAACAGATGTGGCAATAGTGCGACAGAACTCTCAAATGATGTGATTTTTCAACTATGGGCTCCCACTCTCCGTTTATAATTCTGCCTAATGATGTTAGATGTCACACCGTGAGTTTGTAATTCTGTATAATGAGTTTAGATGTTACCCCGTCAAATGTCGAACCTGCCGATTTTCTGTTTTCACTAACGCCCGTTCTGTACAATGGCGCTTAGATCGATTCGGAGTTTGCCCCAAAAGGGCCCAGCTACTGTGCAGCCACCGACATTGGCGGCCACAGAAAGGGATAGCGAGCGAAGGAAAGAGAGGAATGAGAAGTCGGGCGTAAACAGTAAAAGATTTAAATGCCTTCGCATCGGTGAGACAACGACAAATGCAACGATGAAACTTTTTTAATTTTTATTTCTCTTTTATCAAACTTTATCCAACAGTTTTGGGACATTTGTCTGATTAAAATAAGACCAAACACGATATAATTTGAACCACATTTACTGTCCCATATTAAATTGGGGGCCACACGTTCGCTTATATAGCATACCTGGGTCATTCCACGCCAAATCGATCACTTTTGGACGTCACCATCGGCGATTTTGTTCTAAATGAAATATGTTGTAGTCCATATGGAATTAGGGGGGTTGAAGTCATCATTTTTGCGGTAGACAATTTGTTTAGAAGATACAGGTCTTCAAAGTTTGTAATTTTTGCCATTTTTGCGAAAACGGCCTTTTTTCGGAATTTTTATCTCCGGAACTGTTAGTCCGATTGAGCTACTTCTTTTTTTTTTTACTCACAAAGGATTGGGCTATTATAAAATAAAACGGGCTATTATATGGCCGGTTAGGTTTGGTAAGGTTTGGTTAGAATAGCGGTCCCGCTCCCGAGCGCACGACTCGCCTACCTGAAACGGGGGTACGCTCCTTTTCCAGCTCATTGTGAAGCCAATTTTCAATTGTCCATCATTTTGAAAGCCTCATTTTGAAAAGGAAACTTCAAGGAATATGGACATATATTTCTCTAAATTTTTTCGTTGCGCCCCATCATCGAAAAAAACGCAAAAAAAGAATTTGTTTATATTTTTCGACATTATAAAGTTAATTACCGAGGTTGAAAAAATTATTTTATAATCGCCCAATCCCTTGTGAGTAAAACAAAAAAAGAAGTAGCTCAATCGGACTAACAGTTCCGGAGATAAAAATTCCGAAAAAAAGGCCATTTTCGCAAAAATGGCAAAAATTACAAACTTTGAAGACCTGTATCTTCTAAACAAATTGTCAACCGCAAAAATGATGACTTAAACCCCCCCTAATTCTATATGGACTACAACATATTTCATTTGGAACAAAATCGCCGATGGTGACGTCCAAAAGTGATCGATTTGGCGTGGAATGACCCACCTACAGTCGTGGACTAGTTCTGTACATAATTCATTTCAGTTGGGTTTAATCTTTCTAGTTTATTTTTTATTCAGTTAGTCTTTGATTAGTTATTTTCGACGGTTCCAATATATGATATTGTTTTGCAAGCACAAATAATAAAGAATTTATATAATTTAAATTATAAGCATTTTATACGTCATACTACTGTAATTTGTAATCTTCTAGCTATAGTATTATTCTAAATGTGAGTAACAATTTGTTTCTCTAACTTATTAGGAACGATAATGAAAGATCAAAAGTTATTAGAAGTCAATATTTGTACGGCACTCAACTCCCGAATTGACTGTGGTCAAAAGCACGATGGCAGTTGCGTTGTACGGAAAATTAATGCCGTGAGGGCTAGTTACGAATGTGATGTGAGAAGATGAGAAATGATGACAGATGATGTCACGTAATAAATAATCGTATATTTATATGTTAATGTACAATATGATAGTTGAATGTGACTACTCAAAGGTGATGGGAAGACTGTGTAAAGACGTGTAAAGAATGATGTGAAATCGTGTAAAGACTGATGGAGACTCGTGAAGACTTGTAAAGACTGCCGGAGTCTTCGTTAGGATCGCCCTTACGAAGACTCGCCAAAGCCTGGAGATGAGCGTGTTGCTGCTGGTAATATGCGGATTGGCTAATTCATATAGTTTGTTGATGTAGAGAGGTGATGGAAGGGATATTCCAAAATCTTGAAGAAGTGGGAATTAACCATCCTTGTCTACCGGTCACCCTCAGGTAGTGACTGACCGACTCTCGCGAAGTCCACACGTACAGTTAACGGTTCACAGGTAGTAAAGTCATAAAGCGCTCTGAGTTTAAGAAAACATACTAATCCTGGAAAAGGATGTGCACAAATTTATATGGATATAGCTTGCAGCTGTAGATGTCAGTAATTGTATACGACAAGTAAATAATTGCATTTTAAGGAACTCGGTAGCTTTATGATTCTACTGTTGCGACGCAACAATATTTTCCGACTTATATAGTGCTTGGTCTCATTTTATGGAAAAAAATGTCACAAATTTATCGGTAAAAGGTGTATAAAAAAGGAACTGACAATAAAATTTTTAGTATTGCATTGGTATGTTAAAGAGTGTCCTAGGCCTTTGGTCTTTGCCGATTGTCACGATCGCAGCTTCTCTTTTCTTTTCACTAGCTATCCTTTTCTGCGGTCGAAACTTATTATCGTTAATTAATCTAGTAAATATAGTCCAAGTTATATCGTGTTTGGTATCATTTTAATCAGAAAAATGTCAGCTATGCTATGTAAAAGTTTCAAAAGAAAAGGATGAGATATAGCAAAGTTTCATCTTTGAATTAGTATTACTTCACCGATGTATCCGAGCCCGGATCGCGTTGCACTAATCGCCAAGCGAGTTTCACGACGCTTCCAGGAGTATACCCCCCAGTAGTGGGGATAAAGTTTTCGCTTGTATGGGATACCACATTTTCGCTTTAATGGAGACATTACTGTATATCGTTATTTTTTCTGTTGTCTTATGTAAGAAATACACCGTACCTCAGGATATGACCGGAAAGGGTGAGTAAAACACAATAGACGCTATTCTATTTTAAACGTTCAACTCGTGTGTTATTTATTCAATATATATGCATGTGACATGTGATTAGGTCTTTTCCGTTCGATGGTCGGTCAAGGAATGCCCCGCTGCATCGTGGTCGCCCAAAAGCTGGGCTATCCCATGTTCCCACGACGCAATGCCTTCAACGGCCTTGTTTATGATATCCTACGGTGTCCGCTGGTTACGGGCTCTATCGGGTCTCGCGGTGATATTGCTCAGATGCCCAGCTAGAGCGCCCGCAATTCGAAGACTCTTACACTTATTTTATGAAAATCTTTAAAATATTGTTAAACAAAGACTTAAACAGCGAAGCCGATATGTACAGGGTGCGTCAAGAGTTCCCAGAATTTTGTTTGGAAGGAGTTTTGAAATATTTTTAATTGTTTGAAATTTGTTTTTGTTCAGACGAACTCAGCATATAATTTTGCTCTAGAAACTATCTTTCAATCGTTTGTTGATTTGCACACAGCTGTGTGTTTAGAGTTGCAAAGGGTTCCGTTAGGTCAGGTGTCTGACGCGGGCAAAACTAAAACTGAACATTGAATTCATGCATAGGCACAGTCATCGTCCATTCATTGTTTAAATAATGCCGAATATTCTCCTTCAATTTTCCTTCTTTTTAACATTGGATGAACAGCAAAACGTCGTCTTCTTATTTTATTCTCTTCCTCTTCATCTAATAATAACGCTATGCAAGGTAGATCTTTTAAACATAAATGTGAAAATATTTTTAAACTATGATCCACACTCTACGCTATACCAAAGAAATCGTGTAACTGTTGCCTGTCGTTCCCGGACGAGGATCTACCATCGTGGTAGACACAATCCTCAGTTTTGTTTGAAACGGTCCGTGCCAGATGGTATAAGCCAGGGACAACGAATTAGCGGCTCGCGGGTCATCTGTGCTTCCTTCCCCTATCTAGATCTTCCACCTCCAGCGAGCTGATGACTCGTGAGCCACGCCCTTGGCCCTGTGCCCCAGCCAGGCTTTATCTTTGTAAAGGTGTAGAGCGGTTTTATTGCTAGTGGGGACTTGGTGGCTCTTGGAGGAGAAAAACTTCGTTGTCCCTGATATAAGCAGTCCTCGGTTTTGTCAGAACCAAACTGTGCCGTGACGATCCGTGTCTGAACGGATAGTATAAGTGGCGCTTTATACGAAGGAATACGAATACGAATACGATACATTACGAACAGGTCGGTGAGAATAAGTAAATGCGAAGCTTTTATCCTTTATCCGTTTATCCATTATCCTTTACATTCGACCACCGCGATAAACCTTACTAGGCTCGAGTGATAAGGTCACGAGTCACCATCCCCAAGCATGGTATCGTCGCGATACAGCGTAAGCAAGATTTACGACCCTGCGAAATTCGAACTGAGAATTGCGGTGCGGTAGACCGACTAGCAACTAGCTAGCAACTGAACAACTATTGCTGTAAATGTAGAAAAAAGTTCCAACGTTGAAAATTTGCAATTACCTGAAAACAAAGGATGTCAAAGCAAAAAATTGTTTGCAGACACGTGTTGAACAGTGTTATAGATAGAAATAGGCACTCCCTTCGATTTTTTGTGCCGCATTGAGGTGTTAAATAGACAATAAGAAGTTTGTACTACCACTGACTGTAGTAGCAAAATTAAGTGAGAAAATAATAAAAACAGTGGCGATATAAATTATAGATAGCACGGGTCGTGTGTTTCTTCAGTGTGGACACTTTGCTAGAACAAATGCCCTTTCTTACTTGCACGTTTGGCGCACTGTTAAAACAGGGGAACTATATTGTCTATGCCAAGGAGGTGAACATTTCCTATTTCAGTTTTCCGTTTCTATCCATTATTGTCGCTATAATGTTACGAATTTCATACAATTTTAGTACAAGAATCTCATGACCGGTATCAGAAGAGATTGGCTGACTGACAGATTCAAGGCAGAAATGGACATTATGATGACGTATGCTGAAAGGGCTTACTTATTTATTTTAATCTACTTAGGTAAGATAAAACAATTTCTGCAATTTCCCTATGAGTCCTACGATTTATTGCAAATTCCACGTTGTTTCATGCTATTTCATTTTGTAGCGACCGCAATTTCTTGTTTAGCCTTGTTCCTCCAAATGCCACTGACACCACGAATTTTGGACATTGTCTGGCCGAAAAACGAATCCAGGGATCTGGGTTACGTTTATCCAGCTTATTACGCTATCGATGAACATAAGTATCACCCGTACATTACTCTGCACATGACAGTTGGAATATTAATGTTAGCATACGTGTACATTGCCTGTGATACAAGCTTCATGTACACTGTACAACATACGTGCGGGCTGTTCGCAGTATCCGGGTAAACATTTTCGTCCAACAATTTCACTTCGCTAATGACTAGCAGCTTTTGAAATTGCTACGCATGGAAATTTGTTAACAGATATCGTTTCAAAACAGCGATGGGAGAACTATTTAATACAAAGGATAAGTTCAACCACGATGAAATTTATAGAAATGTGTGTAATTCTATTCGTGGACATCAACATGCTCTGGGGTTGGTACTGCCATTTGCATGAACTCTTTGATATTTATCTATTGTATGTTAATTATCACATTCCAGAAATGTGCTTCATTAGACATATAAACTTCAACTGATTAAAGTAAACGGAGCTTCGCATAATGTTGATTCCTGAGAGCGATATACAGGGTGCCATGTAACTGGTGTTACAATCGTATAGGGGCTGATTCTAAGTCAAAAAAGAAGTCGAAAATATAAAATAAAATTTTTCCATTTCGGACTTCGTTTTCGAAAAAATCGACTTAAAAATCTACTCGGTACACGTACATACACTCGACCAAGTTTCAACACAGCGAATCTTGATGCCTAATAAATAGTCATGCCTTTATCTTATGCTTTAGTCATTTGATTTATCTAAAATAGTATAAAAATATTAAGAACGTTCATTGACATGAACAAGGACGGTCTACAGTGAGATCCGTTGAGTTCAGACTTGGTCGAGCGTACGAGTACCGAGTAGATCTTTAAAAGTGATTTGTTCGAAAACGAATTCTCAAATGAAAAAATTTTATTCTATATTTTCGACTTATTGTTTGGCGTAGACTCAGCCCCCATCAGGTTGTACCACAGTTACATGACACCCTGTATAATTTATTGTTTGATTAATAACAATTTTATTGTCTAGAGCTATTGTACTTCCTATAAACTTATATTTTTCTAAATATTTCATTAAATAATTTCCAAACAGATATTTGAAATCCGTCCAAAATGCCCATAACCACTATCTGTTTATTGTGGTAGGAATGGGAGTGATATGCTTCAGTGCCACTTTGGTGAAGGTAAGTTTTATACTGTATTTACAAAACTACATTCCTGTAGGAGGAAAAATTATAATGACCAAAAATTATGATTCCCAATCAGGTATCAAACATGAGTATAGGCATAGAACTCGCCAAAGATTATACTTTTATAGTGGTTCAGCTGGTGCATCTGTTATATTTGTCAATTCAGGGGCAGTTTGTAATGAACTCCACTGACCAGGTCTTCGAATCCATGTGAGGATGAAAACAATTGTAACATAAATATTGATCTGACTGAAATTCAATATCTGAATATTAATTAAACGCGGAAGAATGGAAACGTAGCTTACAATTTGTTAATTTTCAGATCGGAGATGCTGTGGTATAACGGCAACAGAAGGTCGCAACTCTTAGTTGTTTTAGCATTAAGAACTAGCATTGCACCTCCAGTTTTATCTGCCGGCGGACTCTTCGCACTGAATTTGCAAACTTTCGCGGAGGTAACGCGCTCATTGATTATCGTTAAGCGTATGTTTCGACTGTGTTTCATTTAACGAAATCTTGCTCCTTTTAGATTTTAAAGGCGTCTGTTTCATACTTCACGGTATTGAAATCCACATAAAGGCAAAATATATCCTTTGTGGATGGAATTAGTGCGAATTAATTTATTAATGACGTTAGTATTCGAACCTAGATCCCTGTCATTAAATTCACAAGATCTATTAATATTTTTGTTTGATAAAAAAATATATAAATTTAAATAATAAAAGTTGCAGTAAAATTTGAAAATAGAAAACGTATATTATTACTTCTGATACGTGCTAAAAAACTTCTTAAGTATTACCAAACCTTCCTACATTTTTTGCTTTCCTTAGCAGTACGTATTAGCATAATCAATTAACGTACCCGTTATTACATTTTATTTTACAATTAGTTGGAAACTCAATGCAATTTGTTAGCATTTACTGCTTAATATAACTGCAATTTAGAAAAGTTCTGCAATCATTTGTACTGTGATTATATTGTTAATTTCCATTGCTTGATCTTGCGATCGTTCTGGCTTTGTTGGATACTTGCACGTAGTGTGTGCCGCCTACATTGTTGTTACTATACATGGTGTCCCGTAACTCTGGGACTTCCCGAAAATGGGGGGTAGCTGAGGTGAATCTGAACAACTTTTTCCTTGACCAAAATATTGTTTGAAGCGTCGTTCTTGAGTTATTAACGAAAAACACTGGCCAATGAGAGCGCCCGTATAGCGCGCGCTCAGTCACAATTTCGCACGGTCGTGATCGGGTGCATCGAGGGGCAACGTACGGCAAATGAATAATGTGTAATTATTCGTGTTGGAAATAAACTATACATTCTGCGAGTCACATGCGAGCAGGTGACGCTGACGCCTCTTGCGCACAGTTTTTTGTTTTTCGGCGTGTGTGCCTCGCTTCCCGACAGTTTGTTGATCGCACTCGGTCGTGGTGCAGCGAAAGCGAGGTGTATTCTTTTTCTTTTGATTAATAAATCTTCACAGTTTTCTTTCCGTGCATTACATTTCCTTAACAATTCGTTATTCAACAATAACAACTTAATCAACAAGTCGTTTAATAACCGTTCCATACTTTTATTCGTTATCCGAAACGAATAATGTGTTTTATTAATAATGAAAAAAGTGTTTGGATAATTAATGTTAGAAAAGAGTAGTTAAATAAACTTACCCTTTCGTTCACGAAGTAACCTGCTTCAACAAAAGTGGGTCCTTGACACTTGGTATTGTACCGATCCTGACCTATCTTAACAATTTTATGCCACATCCCGGCGATCGATACAGATCTGATTCGCACTTACGAACATTACGAAAGTTAATGTGCGTGTGGAAACAACTGCAAATCAGATCTGTATCGATCGCCGGGACGTGGCATAAAATTGTTAAGATAGGTCAGGATCGATACAATGAACTTCAATGGCATTACTTCATGAACGAAAGGGTAAATTTATTTAACTTCCCTTTTCTAACATTAATTACCCAAACACTTTTTTCATTATTAATAAAACACTTTATTTGTTTCGGATAACGAATAAAAGTATGGAACGGTTATTAAACGACTTGTTAATTAAATTGTTATTCATGAATAACAAATAATTACACACTATTCTTAATGTAAGACGATGTAATATTTGCCGTACGTTGCCCCTCGATGCACCCGATCACGACCGCGCGCAGTTGTGCCTGAGCTCGCGCTATACGAGCGTTCTCATTCGCCAGTGTTTTTCGTTCATAACTCAAAAACGAAGCTTCAAACAATATTTTGGTCAAGGAAAAAGTTATTCAGAATCACATCAGCTACCCCCCCTTTCCAGATACTAAGCGAGGTCTGGGCCACCCTATATATTCGGGCACTATGTTCAGTTGTGTAGAAGAAACAAGAGTGATGTAGAATGTAGTGTTCTATGCTTTATTTCTTTTCTTTTTATTTATATACCTGGTGTGGATTTAAGCCGTTCCGGAGAGCGTTTAATGTACTCTTGAGAGACAAACAGTGTCCTGTCGGTGAGATATTATGGGATTAACCTCATGCGGACATCACAGAGCCCGATGAGTGAATGCTTGGGAAGAAGGGCACCGTGCTAGACAGTATCGAATGCTCGGGCAAGGTCGAGAAGGACCATGCCTGCGTATCTGCCAACGTGGACTTCGTGGTTCACAAGCTGAGGCACTCTTAGAAGTGGACAGATAAGTAGAGTGTTGAGTTCGGAAGCCAAACTGTTGGTTGATTATTACATTGTTACCGTCGAGGTGTCTCATGAGGTGTTTGAAGAGGCACCGCTCGAAGACCTTCCGAAGTATCGGTACAAGATTGTTAGGGAGGTAATTACTGGTGTCACTGCTGTCCTGGCCTGGCCTGGGAACTGGTATAACCTTTGCAATTTTTCAGGCGGTTGGGAAGTATGAGAGAGAGAAAGAGAGAGAGCCTCCGCGACAGCCGCGAAACATATAATAATAAATTTGGAACAGGGTTTTCCTCCCAGCGCTCTTGAGCATCAGAGCATCTGTGCCATCGTATCCTGCAGCCTTACCAGATTTCAGATCCTTAATAGCTGAACTAATATCATTCTGCGAAGAGAGTAAGTTCTCAAAGGTGTTACGTAGGAAGTACTGTTTCCTTCGTTTCGTCTATTATGCCCTTATTTGGAAATCGAGAGTGCATGCAGTCGAGTCTGCCCCTTCCGCGATGTCGCGATGACGTAACCCTTTGAGGGAATCTTTCGGACTCCCTTGGACGATTCTGTACCCCCACCATATTTTGGTCCGGTTTTCGGATATAAAAAGGGCAAGAAATCTACTCTCGTGGCTCAGTGTGGACCTACTAGCTAGGTACCATGTCGGTGCCAGCTAGCCACACTGATGCCAGCGAGATCGGGTTCCATTCCCTTTTGAGCAACTTATATTTATTTACGGCTTAGTTCTGAATAGTTAAGCTACGCGTTACGCCGTAATTGATCGCAAAAGTTCTACTAAAGCACAGCGAGATCGGGTTCAATTCCCTTTTGAGCATTCTTCTGATATTTATTCTGACATTTATATTCGTTAAAAGGGGGACCACGTGACGTGGGTGAAAGCTAAACACGTGTAGTGCGGACAGGTGAAAGAAATAGACGAAAAGTGTGGCAAAAGTGAGTAGAAAATTTTGGGGTCGGGCGGAAAACGTGGTGAATAGGCTAGCTTCCGGTTGAGAGTTTAATCGACAGTTAATAAAGGGCCGCAGGGGGAGAAACAGGGAGAAGAAGGTAAGGTGTGATAAGAGTGCGCGAAGTAAGATAAGATACGTGGCAAGGACAAGTGACACCTAGGGGGGACCGAAAAAATAAAAAGACAAAGCGGAGACGGCAGTAGGTAAAGAAGAGCGGAGGATCTAATGAGTAAAGCAGGCAAAGGTGGGGAACGGCAAGAGGAAACAAGAGAAAGGGCAGACCATCGTTGGCAGAACAGCTTGGACGAAGAAGAGAGGACAGCGAAGGCTCGATATTGACGCGTTCAAGAGGAAGAGGGAGAACTCATTAGAGCAGGTAAAAGAAAGGAAAGCCGAGAGGTCGCCCCCGCTGAAGAAAACAGAGATAGAGGCAGGAACGGCGGGAACATCGGACAGCCAGAACACAGAGCAGGAAAAAGAAATGGAAGCGACTAAACTAGATAAACTGATGGAAGTTGTATTGGCAGTGAAGAAAGACTTGGAAGAGCTGAGAAAAGGCAATAGAGATTTGAGGCAAGATATGATGGATTTGAAGGACGAGTGGAAGAGACGGGATGAGACATGGGAAAGGGAAAGGAAGGAAATGAGAGGTAGGATAGAAGAACTGGAGGCCAAGAAGGGCCAGGCTGAGAGGCTGGCAGGAAGACTCGAGGGGCTAGAAAGGAAGGAAGAGGCTAGAGATAAAAGGGAGAGGAGAAACAATATCACTATATGGGGGGAAGATTTATTGTGCAAAGAGACGCGGAAGGAAACGGTGGAGTATGTGTTAAGGCACGAGTTGCAGGTAGAGGCAGAAATAGAGGAAGCTTACTGGGTAGGAAGAGGGGAGAAAAGAAGGCTTATGATAGCGAAACTAAGGAACTGGCAACATTAAAGAGAAGTAATGCTAAAGAAGAATACTTTGAAAGATAAGAGGTTGTTCATGGATAATGACCTGACGAAAAAGGAAAGGGAGATACAGAGATATATTAAAGCTATTACCAAGGCGGAAAGGGAGCAAGGGGCAAAGGTGAAAGTAGGGTACAGGAAAGTGCAAATCCATGAGAATACATTTATCTGAAAAGAGGAAGGCGGGTTGAAAGAGGTAAATTTTTGGGACCGGCCAAGCTCGGTGAACCTCTAAATCATTGGAGGACCACAGAGCTTACAAGGACAACGAAAGCATGGCAAAAGGCAGTAACCATACCTGCTCCCCGCGCGTCCGCGGATGCAGACGTGAGGGCAGGGGTGGTATGCGGAAGTGGGAAAGGTACAAGAACTCTAAGAGAAATAGACACAATTAAAATTGGATATTGGAATGTGGCAGAATTATTCAGTAAAAAGAAACAGTTTTGGGATTTTTGAAAAGGTCTCGATGTAATAAGATTAATACAAACATGGATTGAGGAGAAACAATGGAAAGGACTGCAGAATAAGTTGCCACAGGAATTCTTATGGAAATGTAAATATGCCACCAGAGAGAAAAAAAAAGGGGAGAGCAATAGGCGGAATTATTACAGGTATACGGAAAGGCATAGAAGAGGAAGAAGCGTCCGAGGGAACAGCACATATTCAAGAGAGAAGAGTAAGGATAAAAAATGAAAAATGGAGAATAATAACAGTATACAGCAGAGATATGAAGGACACGAAAGAAGAGCTGGACCGGATAATAGAAGAGAAAGAGGAGGAGAAATTGATAATCGGAGGAGACTTCAATGCAAGAATAGGACAAGAAGGGAGCGTCATTAGATTAGACGAAAAGCATGACGTAAGGAGACCAAAGGACAAAGTAAAAAATACGGAGGGAAAGTTGTTTTTAGAGATGGTCGAGGAAAGAGGATGGAGTATCCTGAACGGGAACACGGAGGGAGATGAAAAAGGAGAGTATACATATACAGGGCCGAGAGAGAGTACGGTAATTGATTATATAATTACAAATGTGGAAGCGAAAGAAGACGTCAGGAAATTCACAGTGGAAGAAAGAGTGGAGTCAGACCATATGCCGCTCATCAGCGGCATATATGGAAATATATAGTGGAAATATATAGAGGAGATAACAAGAGAGAATGGGGAGGAAACCAGAAGGAAAGGTGGAGAGAGAGAAGAGTTTGGTCAGAGGTAGATAGGAGAGTGTTTCAAACGGAATTAAACGAAATAAATTACAACAGGACGGAGGTAAATGAAATGGTAGAAGAAATGGTTAAAAAGGTAAATAATGCAGTACGGAAAGAGGAAGTGAAAATCAAGAAATGGAAATTGGGCAGCTTTAAGTGGTGGAATTCGAACTGTACAAAAAAGCAAAGGGAAGCCAGGAAAGCACTGAGGAACTGGAGAAGGGGAAAGGGATACAAAGAGGATTACCAGAAAAAAGGAAGGGAATACAAAAAAGTGTGCGAAGAACGGAAAAGGGAGTTACAAGAAAACACAGAGAAGGAGACAAGGCAACTGAAGGGAGAAAATCAAATATGGGAATACATAAATAAAGAAAGAAAGAAAAGAACCGGAATCAGCAACAAAATAGATTTAAATGAATGGAAGGATCATTTTAAAACATGCTAGAAGGAGTAGACAGCAAAAAAGTAGCAGAAGAGTTGGAAGAAACAGTCAGCATGGAGGGAGAAGAGGAAGAAGAAATAACAGAAGCGGAAGTAAGAGAACAAATCAGGAAATTAAAAAGGAAGAAAGCAGCGGGCGAAGACAAAATAGAAAATGAAGTCTGGATTTACGGTAATGACAAAATAGTAAAAAGGATTACAGAAATTTTCAATAAAGTGTGGAAGGGAGAAGAATTCCCGGGGAGATGGAAAGAAGGGGTGATTTCACAAATATTCAAAAAAGGAGAAAGAGACAAGGTGAGCAACTACCGGGGAATAACGATCCTAAACACAGCGTACAAAATATATGCCATGGTAGTGGAAAAAAGATTAAAAGAGGAATTGGAGAAGAAACATTTAATACCAGAAACCCAAGCAGGATTCAGGAGCGGGAGGTCGACAATAGACAACATTTTCATCCTGAAATATGTAGCTAACAGAGAAATACGGAAAAAAGGGAGAAAGCTGTATACCTTTTTGCAGACCTAAGTGCCGCATTTGACAAAGTAGATAGAGTAAAACTTCAAAAGATTATGGAAATAATGGAAATAAGTAAACGCTTGAGGGTGGAATCGGAGAAATCTATAGAGAAAGTAGGAATACCATAAAAGCAAATGGAGAAATGTCAACCAAATTCTGGACAACAAAAGGGGTAAGACAGGGATGCCCACTGAGCCCAACGTTATTCACGATATATGTAGCGGATCTAGAGGAAATCATGAGAAAAGATCAAGCAGGAGGAATTAGGGTAGGAAAAGAAAAAATCTGGACCCTAGCATACGCGGACGATATAGTGTTACTAGGCAATGATCCAAAGGATCTTAAGGACATGATAAGACGATTTGGTAAATACCTTGAAAGGAAACGGTGAATGTAGAGAAATCAAAGGTGTTGATTTTCCATAAAGGAAGAGGAAAGAAAAAGAGAGAAGAATGGGGCTGGGAGGGGAATTGTCTGGAAGAAGTAAAGGAATTCAAATACCTGGGGTATAATTTCCAGAAAAACGGGGGTAGAGAGATGCATATAAGGGAAGTCACAAAGAAAGCCAGAGTAGCAATGGCGCAGATATGGGGAATAGGACAAAGAATGTTCAAGAACAATTTTGAAAGAAGAATGAGTATATTCAGAAGCATATAGTGAAAAGTATCCTGCTGTACGCGGCAGAAAGATGGAAGCAGATGGAAGCAGAAAAAGTTGAGAAAATACAGGAGAAATACATAAGGTGGACGCTAGATCTGGACTTCAACACACCAGCATATCTAATTTTGGAGGAAACAAAAACGGACAAAGTAAGGATAGAAGCGGGGAAAAGAGCGATAACATATGAAGAAAAAACGAAGCGGGCGAAGAAGAATAAAATAGTTCAAGAATGCTGGAAGGAAATAGACGCAAAGCAAGAGGAGAAAAAATCGAAGTGGGAGGAAATGAGAGACACATACTATAGGCAAGGACTGATGGATATACAGGAAATAGAAATGGAAAGATGGAGAGGGAGAGATTTTGCGGAGGAACTAGCGCAAAGAGACAGGGCGGAGCAGGCTCAATGGCAATACGATAGAATAATAGGAGGAAGATACAATGCACACTACACAGAAATCAGGGATAACCAGAGAGCCAACTACCTAAACGCAGACTACAGAGGCAGAGACCAAAGCATGATTGCAAGATTCAGATGTGGGAATGAGGAGCGGGGAAGTAGGTACTGGAAGGACGAAAAAGAGACAGTTTGCAGACATTGTAAAGGAGCCAGGGAGACGATGGGTCACATGCTCCAAGAGTGCAAGGAGCTGAAAAGAGAAAACGCAGCGATAAGAGGGATACTAAAGGGAGAAGGGGAAGGGGCGGGGTGGACGCGAATGGTTTTGGAACAAAAAAGAAGAAAGGAAGCACAAGGAAAAAAGCTCTCACACACAAATTATGTATCAGATTATGTAACAGATTAACGGAATATGTAACTCCATTTTGAGGCCGAAAGGCAAAAAATAAACCTATTTACTACTATATTCGTTAAAAGACAGCGAGATCGGGTTCAATTCCCTTTTGAGCATTCGTATTTATAAACGTTAAAGACTGTAAGCGTGGGTTTTAACTCCGCGATTTTTACGTATTGTAATTCATTGAAGAAATAGAATATAGACATTTTATTATTTGATTATAGAAGTATTTAATTCATTTCGTTTCCTATACCAATCATAAGCAGTATATTCAATCCACCGAATAGATACATCTTGACCGCTCGAGGTGTATCGATAGTTACGAAGCTACAATTACTAACATTCCTGTGGCACCCAGTGATGAAATAGGCACTGGTTCGTCCACGCACTTCCCATCAAACGGCTCGACCGTTTAACTAACAGAAAAACTCTTAAACAATCGATCCTCGGCTTCGCAGCCGTGCCCCTTAGCCCTCGGCTCGTAACAAAGGTGAGAGACGGTGATGAGTGCAGAAAGCGAAAGAGACAAGCCTCACCCTCAGGAGATTTTGGAGAAACGAGTCTAGAGATACTATTGTGCATGTGTTTCCCAACCCACTAAACTTCTTTTGCATTAAATTTGCTTGAACATATTGTTGGGATTTTTCAGATTAAAATTAGATCAAACATGATATAAGTTGAATCATACTACTTTATTTAACTTGTAGTCTTCTCATCTTGTTGCTTAGAACCCAACATTGGACAAAAGAAGTTTATGGGATCCAAACCATCTTCAACATCAGAATACAGATGCATCCCGAAAGCTGTGGTGCGAGGCACCTTATTGGATGCAACAAGTAAATCACTACTACAATTATTAACATTCATATCAAACCAATTTATTTATTATTATACATATTCAATAATTACTGTAGGGATTTGGTTTGATTGGCGGATATGCCAAGATAATCCCTCGTGTTAATTGTGTAGTAACTTTATTTAAAACAGTAAAAACAAAGAAGTATGGACTTTAACAAATTACAATCAACTCGCTGTATATTCTCTCGCTGTATACTCTACTCGCTGCTCACTATCTCACTGTACTTTCTCGGTTTCTCGCTAATCGGTTATATCCCTTATTTTCACTGCTCGCCGCCTTATATACTAGAAATGGCACACACACACATACTCACATACTCTATATCTCTCGGTCAACGCACTTTACTCGTTTCTCTCTCTCACACACACTCTCTCTCTCTCACTCTGCGTCATGTTTATTTCGGCGGTCGCTCACCTATTACCTGTGTCTTAGGTTTATTATGACGTCGGTCATTGACACCGGTGAGCGACCCGCATCCTCGTCGGCTGCCGAAATAAACATGTTATCACGCAATTTTGAAATCGCCGGACGGTTCCGACTCCTACACCCGACCCCCCTGCAATGATATCTGGCCTCAGATATCCTCTGCATCTTCCTCGCCGCTTTGATCGGAGTCTGCGTCGTGGACCCAGCCTTTCATGTATTCCGCGGCCGTACTGGTCTCCTTCGGACCCTCGTGTTCTCCGATCTTCCGGACCATGTAGCGGTCATTTCGCAACGGTTTGACTACTTCGTAGGGACCGTAGTATTTCGCCGCGAACTTTGTCCCAGGGCCCTGCTGGGTCCTCTTTATCGCCACTAAATCGCCTTCCCTATACGACGTAGCGGTTTTCCGGCGTTTATCAAACCCGCGCCTATTTTCCCGCTGGATTTCCGCGATTTTTTCCTTCGCGTTTTCCCTCAACTCACACCTGACCTCATCGAACGAGGTGGTCCACTCGCGCTTTCTCTTTGGCCCATAACCTTTTACCGAGGCCACCACACGATCTTTGATCCGCGCGTCTACCACGTGTGATACATTGGTGAACTTGACTTTCTCGCGCACGGCGATGTGCAACACCTCGGGCGGGTCGCTTTCCGGCTGCTCTGTTTCGCCTAGACGACGGATCTCGACGTGCCCGCGCCTGATGATCAGTTGCACGCTATTTAGGAAATCGACCCCCAACAGAAGGCTATGCTGCATAAATGATTCGGGTACAACGTGCGCCGTGATAGGGTATGCGGACCCGTCTATTTCGATGGTGGTTGTAAATCCCCCCAACGTTTTATTCGAAACCGATCCTATCCCGTCGAACGAGACCTGTCTGTATTGCAACCGCGGCGCGCCTATCCTGTCGTACATGTCAGCTCGCATCAGCGTGACGTCGCTCCCGGTATCGATAAGCGCGGTTATTTTTACATTATTCGCTGTTACATCTTTTAAGTACTTCCCTTTCGCTGCGGCCTCGGCTGGGCGGCTGTCCACAGCGGCTGATGTCCTCTTAGGGCAGTTGGAGGCGATGTGTCCGAATTCCCGACAGTTGAAGCACTTTGCACCCCTGTCCTTCAGCTGGCATTCGGCTGCTCGGTGACCCCTCCTTCCGCAGTTGTGGCACCTCTCGAGGTTCCGCTGCTGGTTGTCGTTAGCCCGCGGCCGCTGCCTCTCCTGGTACCCGCTTGACTCCGACGTTTCCTTCGGGGCTCGGCTCGTCTCAGCTCCCCCGGGTAGCACCACCTTCTCGAACGCCGCGAAAAGGTCGGCCTTGGTCCGAAACCGCTCTATGCGTGCCTGGTTCCGGATCGTCAGGTCTGGGATCCCTTCGAGCAGGTATTCGACGATTTCCTCCTCGTCGATGGGCACCCGATTTCCCAGGATCACCTTCGCGTGGTAATATTCGCTGAAGCGCTCTCCGTGCTTCCAGCGTCGCTGCTCGAACTCCCTTTTCCTGGTGACCCTGCTCGGCCGGTGGTGGAACATCGTCCTCATTTCCACCAGTAGGTCGTCCGTGTCCATCGCGACGTGCTCGGGCCTCGAATGTAGCCACTCCACTGCCTTCCCTTTTAGCCGTGACCCCAACAACACCATGGCCTCGCAATCAGACAATCCATGGGCCCTTCTTAGGAGCTGGAGTTGCCGTTCCCAGTGGACGTATGGTCCGTCCCCGTCGAAGTAATTCAGCAATTCGGCGATTGCCGTTACACTCGTTCTTGCCCTGGGCGCCTCCCTAAATGTCGGCGCGTATGCGACGCCTGCGGGCTGTTGCACTTCCTGTGGTTCCACCGGTCGAGTTGGGCTGGCCGCTAAATTCACTTGTTGCACTCTGTGCATCAGCTCGATTTCTCGGCGTGCCAGCTCCAGTTCCTTCTGCATCATGTCTCGTTCCCTCCGAGCCATCTCCATCTCGCGACGCATCCATTCCGTTCCCTGTTCCTCCTTCCCTGGGGGTTGCGGCATCGTCGGCTCCTGCCCGTCCCCTGACGCGTCCGACAGCAGATCTCCTGCTGGATCGACGCTCAGGAGCCTCGTGATCAGCTCGGACTTCGTGCCCGTCGTCGGCTGCTCCAAGTCCCGCAGTCTATCCTTTAATCGTGGGACTGTCAACTCACTGTATTGTGCCATCTTCTTAATTCGACACCGATGCACACAGTCACTACACCACAATTACTTTTTATGTCAAATCCCGGACGAGCCCCCACTTTGTAGGGATTTGGTTTGATTGGCGGATATGCCAAGATAATCCCTCGTGTTAATTGTGTAGTAACTTTATTTAAAACAGTAAAAACAAAGAAGTATGGACTTTAACAAATTACAATCAACTCGCTGTATATTCTCTCGCTGTATACTCTACTCGCTGCTCACTATCTCACTGTACTTTCTCGGTTTCTCGCTAATCGGTTATATCCCTTATTCTCACTGCTCGCCGCCTTATATACTAGAAATGGCACACACACACATACTCACATACTCTATATCTCTCGGTCAACGCACTTTACTCGTTTCTCTCTCTCACACACACTCTCTCTCTCTCACTCTGCGTCATGTTTATTTCGGCGGTCGCTCACCTATTACCTGTGTCTTAGGTTTATTATGACGTCGGTCATTGACACCGGTGAGCGACCCGCATCCTCGTCGGCTGCCGAAATAAACATGTTATCACGCAATTTTGAAATCGCCGGACGGTTCCGACTCCTACATTACCATTTTCAATTCTTTTAATTGCGTACACTTGCATGTACAAAATGCCGTTTAAACGTGTTGCGGATTTCATGTGCTCTCCGCAATGATCTGTTAAAAGCTGTGTTACGTTAACTTGGCTATCACTATTAATTTCCCGAATTCTTGAAGAAATTACAGTCTCGTTTATTTCTTCCGTATCGATTACAATGTTGTGCAATAAACACACGCATTTGACAGTAGTGTCAACATTGCGTGGGTGCATCTGCAATTCCGTATTCAAACATCTCCATTTGCTAACCATTAGTCCGAACGCACATTCAATGGTGCGCCTAGCTCTACTGAGCCTACAGTTCAAGATGTCCCCTTTTTCATCGTTACCGTTCGTTGTTTCATACGGCCGCAATAAGTATTCCCTTTAAAGGATATCCTTGGTCCCCAAAGAAGACATGGGGTACAGCATGCGTACTTCCCGGCTTATTGGGTGGTACATTGAAAGAATTATTCTCCATGTGGTGATACACATTTGGTTCTGTAAAGGCACCTCCATCACTCCGTCTTCCATATTCTCCTACATCGACGTTTATAAATATATAATTAGCATCTGCGATGCCTTGCAAGTGTATTGAAGAACACTTCTTACAATCAAAATACGTGGAGCCAGATTTCGGGGGACATTTGATACATATGTGTTTCCCGTCAATGCGTCCTATGCAATTGCAGAAATTCCACAACTGCTCATAATCCTTGACAATTTTATGAAAATTTTCAGTGGTTGGGAATGGCATGTGTTTTTTTAGTAAACACAATAGCTTCACATGTTTCATAAACGATGCCGGCAATTGTATTAGGGGCAATTCTGAAGAAAAATGCCAGTGCTCGAAAAGAAAGTTGATAGAAACCAGAAACTAAAGTATATTGCATATTGTGAGTGTGATTGTTTTTCATTGTGTGTGTCAGAGCGAGTGTGAGGGAGTGAGAGAGAAATTACTGTAGTAGTTAGTTACACTGCGATGCCCGTGCCTGTGAGACCGCATGTATTAAGATAAAAGAGTATATACTAATGTTTGATAAGTTAACCATAATAAATATACATATATATCCACATGTACATTTTAATCATTTCCACCACACATATCATTTACAAAACTGTACTGCAAGAATAATTCAATGAGAATAATCGCAGTTATATTTTGTTATTCTATTTCTAATTGTTTTATTACTTATGTATTTTTGGGTGTCAGCGTTAAGACAAAGTGGCAACGGCTGAATGAACACCCATCGTCGACAGTTGAGAAAGAGCAGACTACTATCAGTATTTGCGTTAAGAGGAACGATTCCAAATGGAAATGTTTAGAATTAATGAACTTTTTAAAAGACACGTACGCAAGCGAGGCCTCAGGTTGGAAATATTTCCAAACCTCCGCAATGCGACACCGAAAATGAACCAGTTATCGACGTATCGGATAGCCAAAATGTAGATGAAGCCGGTCCACATACTGACCAGGATGCTGATGAAAGTGTCACCTATGTTGCTACGAATAAACGCGAACAACTGTTGAAATCACCAAAAAAGTGTGTTCGAAAGAGAAAAGTTCCCTTGCTTGATTTCCAACAATTGGAAGAAAAAAAAGTGCCATACTTGCAGCAAAAGTGTGGCAGACAGCAGAGGACAATTGAGGAGGACGAAGATTATTTCTTCCCCATGAGTCTACTTCCGCATTTGCGTGCCATACCTCAACACAAAAAATTGCACACGCGGGTGAAATTGCAGCAAGTAAATATTGAAGATCAAGCTGTGTGTAATTTACCACCTTCTACAGTTGTGCGGGTGCTGGTGGATTATTCTCCCGTTTAGCGCAATGGAAAAGATGGAAGGACTGGGAAATGGGTCGTCCAGGTCTTCTTCCAAATAAACGTCGTTGTTGATTGACGATACGTATGACGATACGTATGACACTTTATTTTTAACAAACCTCCACCGACACGGAACAGTTAACATAAACCAGGGCTCGGAATTAAGTGAACTTTCGAGCCGATTTTCAGAGGCGACGCCCCCTTTCTCCGGCCGCACGTCTTGGCCCTCGCGATCGCCACGCAGCTCGGCGGTCCTCAGGCGCGTAACCGCGCGGGTCGCATTAGGGCGACACCCGTAACCGTAGGTTTCCACATCACCCATGGGGTACTATTATCGATGCGTTTTTTTTTGTCAGTGGTATCCCCTGTAGGCCTATTGCACTGTGTCGCACGATAAAAAATAAATACTGAAAAACACTGTCAAAATTTTAATCTTGTTTGGAAGAAGTTGATTTTCGCCGTTAAAATCGAAGAACAAGCCCTCGTCTATCAAGAAGAACTGTGTGATCTTCAGCACGACATTTCTTTGAAAACGAGGGAAGGAAAGGGAGCCGAATTTTTCAAAACTCTAGAAGAATCAACGTACCCTAATTTCAGAAATTTCGCTCTCCGAATTTTTTCAATGTTCGGAACAACGTATTTGTGCGAATGTTCGTTCTCTAAAATGAGCAGCATTAAGACAGAACAGCGCTCGGCGTTAAACGATTCCTCGCTCTCGCGTATGATCCGGACAGCGACGTCCAGTTTGCCCGTGGATATTTTAAATTTGCCCAGCTCGTCTAAACGTGCGCGAAAATCAACTTCTTCCAAACTAGATTAAAATTTTGACAGTGTTTTTCAGTATTTATTTTTTATCGTGCGACACAGTGGAATAGGCCTACAGGGGATACCACTGACAAAAAAAACCGCATCGATAATAGTACCCCATGGGTGATGTGGAAACCTACGGTTACGGGTGTTGCCCTAATGCGACCCGCGCGGTTACGCGCCTGAGGACCGCCGAGCTGCGTGGCGATCGCGAGGGCCAAGACGTGCGGCCGGAGAAAGGGGGCGTCGCCTCTGAAAATCGGCTCGAAAGTTCACTTAATTCCGAGCCCTGACATAAACGAAGCACTTGGAGACTAGTCACAGGCACGAACGGAAAATAGTTTATGACGCAAAGTTATATATAAGGAATCTCGGTTTGTGTTCTAGGACTTCGGCGGTTTATCGATCTACGGTTTGTAACAGTTGTCGATGTTCTGATCGACCGGCCGCGCTCGCGGATCCACGGACCGTTGGGCCTGCTCCGGGTGGGAGTGACAATTAGCCCTAAATTAGGCTACTGCGCCGGTGGTCTTCCGTGTCAACAAGGTACTGAGGTAGTCGACTACCGGCGCGACAAAGAAACACATTGCATCAACAGTGTGCTGATGCATTGCGGAGGATCACTTGAAGGATTCCCGAACAACAGTTCATCAAGGAACTGTAGCAGGTGGCAGTTTATCGCGCGATCTTAAATAACTGCAATTCTCGTCGCTTTGATTTTTTCCAAATATAGGAAATCTCGCATGAATTCTTTTTTCTTTGGCGTTTTCAACAGCTGTTCAGGTTTGTCTTTAATCACACTTCAATTGCCATCCCGGTAAGTACGATTCATCACATTTTCGGTATCTGATACCTCAAAATCTGGTTCATTTGCGGCGCCGCCTTCCGGATTGTTTAGAAATATACTCACCCGAACAGGATTCTGTATAGAAAGAATTTAAAAATTATCGAGATTGATTATAGAGTTGTTAATCTAAAAGTACACCTTATATTAAACATTATACAATGCAATTTGTGACTATAAATTCAATAAAAGAACAAATATACAATTAACCTGAATTGTAGAATAATTTACAATTATTGGGTACATAAACAAATTAGGAGATGCAAATGAGTTGCGAATAGGTAATTTAAAAATAACTTACCCTAAAGTTACTACAAGCCTCCCCTCTAGCGAAATGCATTTCCTGAAGTTGCACTCCTACCCTATAGCATCACTTATCGAATATAATATATAATAAAAAGTTTCCTTCTTCATCCTCATATATTCATAAAATTTGTCCGCTTGCTGTACCAAATCAGGAAAGAGCGAATGATATTCGCCCTTTTCTTCTTGCAATGCATACATTTCATTGACCTGTATTCTTCTTCTTAGCAGCAGAAGTCTAATAATGGAATTGGTCTCCAAACACAATACTGTTTCAACGTCTATTGAGAATGTACTGGAGGTCCTTTGCCTGTTTCTGGGAAAATGTTGTTTAATAAAACAAAGGAAGGTTTTCAATGGGTGACAATGGCCGCATGTGTTCGACATGAGGTCCGAGGAACTTCAGTGACAATATAACCATGCTCTTGCTATGTTATGTCGTACAGTACGGCCAAATGGTTAAATTTTGGACAAGAAAATACGTTCTGTTACAAATAGAAAAATATTGATATTTATTTACAAAAAATAAAAATGAATAAACTAAAACCAAATTTCCTGACACTACTCACTTTATGAATTATTTATATTAAATAATTAAATAAGAAATTAAATAATTCTCCGCTGTTTTGTGTTAGCTTAAAGTTTTATAAATTGTTACGTAAGGAGAATATTTTACGTACGTCGCTCTCAACGCGTCTTCGAGCTCGCGTCTGTAAAGGGAAAACGCCCTAAAATTCTTTCAGTTATCGTAAAGAAATAAGGGGGCCTAAGTACAAGCACGGTCAGCTGCATCATGACCCGAGATGGTCGTGGCCCAACGACGACTCCTAAATTTCCTTATATGGAAAGTTCCAGTGCGTTCCCGCGCATTTTGGCACTATACATATAAACCCTTTGGTTTCTACCCTCGTTCGTTCAGAGTTACATAGTCACGCGTCGAGTCACGACGTGTCACGCTTGTATAGAATCAGTTATATCCAGTGAGATTGGGCTTAGCGCACCTCTCGAATCATAGATTAACCTGTCAGAATCCGCTAATCCGGTTGAAGTTCTTTCGGTATATTCTAATAGCGGCTCTCAGACCCCGCATCGCCAGTGCGTCAACACCGTGCAAATACTTAGGTAACTTACACACTTCTTATTATTTCATCGCGACAGAAACAATTTGTATTTATACTGAAACTCAGAATATATCTTTAATACGTTCACTTATAAATCGAGTAGATTCGTTAAACCTATCTTTACATCGTAATCCTTGCATATTAGTAACAACGTACCCACCAATACAATTTTACCCCTCGAGTTGTATCAAATAATAATTTGGGGTTACGAGGCAACTAACATTTCCTGCGACTATCTGATCTCGCTCCAAGTTCGTTCGCACGTCTTTATCCATACAAGCAAACTATTCCAACCTAGTGGCTCCCCGATTTCGCATCGGGTTCGTCCACGAAACCTAACCCTTCCTACGGCTCCCTGGTTTCGCACCAGGTTCGTCCGTGTCCTACGGCTCCCCGATTTCGCATCAGGTTCATCTGCGAAATTCATCCTAGTGACTCCCCGGTTTCGCACCGGGTTCGTTCACAACGTTTCACTCTCCTGCGGCTCGCCGATTTCGCATCGGGTTGGTCCGCGCTCGTACCCCCTCGTAGAGGCTCCCTGATTTCGCATCGGGTTCGTCCTCGCTTACAATAATCCTAGCGGCTCCCTGGTTTCGCATCAGGTTCGTTCGCGCACCTTAACTAACAAACTGATAATCATATTCCTGGGTAATATACCCTTCGCCGGCCTCTCGTGCTGCCACACAAGCCGGCCTCTCGTGCTGCCACACAAGCCGGCTCGAAACAACAATATTCATACTTCTTGGTTTTATGCATTTCCAATAGTCAGCGAATATCACAACCATTTATTTAGCCTCACTGAACACCGATCTCGGTATATTTTTAAAATCATAAAGAATAAATCACTGTATAATATTCGTTATTTTTTCTGTATTTAAAAACGTAATGTGTAATAGACAAATTTGGTAGATTCTGTAGACATTTCCATTTAAACTTTACCCATTATTTGCGTATATTTTCTTTTAAAGTGTTACGAGCCGAGGGCAAACGGGCACGGCTGTGGATCCGAGGATCGGTTATTTGTGAATTTTGTTAGTTAACGGACGAACCAGTGCCTATTTCCTCACCGGGTGCCACAGGATTGTTAGTAAATGTAACCTCGTAACTTATAATAATTCGATACACCTTGAGCGGTTAAGATGTATCTACTTGGTGGGACGTTACTGCTAATGATCGGTATAGGAAAATGAAATGTAATAAATGAGTCTACGTTCAAATAGTAAAAAGTCTATATTCTCTATTTCTTTGGTTCGTGCTATTCGTAATTTACAGACTGACGCGGAACTAAAATCCACCTTTCTCAATCTTTACGGATATTAATACTTATATAAATTGTTTGAGAGGAACTGAAACCCAATCTCGCTGTGCATCAGTATGGCTAGCTGGCACCGACATGGTACGAAGCTAGTAGGTCCATACTGAGCCACAAGAGTTTTTTTGTTTTTTTTAAATATATTCCTTGGGTTGGGTAGGCCGTTCCTGAGAGCATTGGTGCCCTCTTACCGGCGGTACATGGGTGGTGTTACCTGCTGGAAATTAAATTTGGGGAAATTGTAAGGTGGGAGGAGGGGACAAAATTTGCAAAACAAACCCTAACATGAGGGAATGCACCAGAGAGATTTGGAGCATAGGTTGAGAAAGGTAGGGAATGGATATGGTCCATCAGGGGGATAGGTTGGCTTGGGTGGTGGTGTGTGGGGTACGTTTTGAACCAGTTAACTAAGTGTTCGATGTTACGAGCCGGGGCTGTAGGCAACGCCTAGGCCGGCGATGTTGATATTACCCAAGGGATACGGTTGAGAATTTGTTAGTTAGGTGCACGGACGAACCTGATGCGAAATCAGGGAGCCGTAGGATACAGACGAACCTGGTGCGAAACCAGGGAGTCGCAGGAAATGTTAGTTTGACTCGTAAGTTTAAATTAATATATGATACAACTCGAGCGGTTAAGTTGTATCTGTGGGAACGTTACTACTAATATAAAAGATTACGGAGTAAAGATAGGTTTTAACGAATCTACTCGATTTAATGGTGAACAGTTTATAAATTTATATTGCAACCAGTTGTTTGTACAAGTGTAATTGTCGCGATATAATTAAATAGTGTTAAAGTTATTATCTAAGCTGCACGGTGTTGACGCACTGGCGATGCGGGGCCTGAGAACGATTACAAAGTATACCGAAAGAACTTCAACCGGACTTTGTGGATTCTAACGGGTTAACTTGATCTGAATGGTGCCCTAAGCCCAATTCTTATTGAATGCAACCGACTCTGTACAAGCGTAATGCGACGTGACTATGGACATAACTGTGTAGTTATGAACCGAAGATGGCCAGAATCGAAGGGTTTATACAGGGTGTCCCGTAACTACCGCAACATCGGGAAATGGGGGGTAGCTGAGGTGATTCTGAACAACTTTTTCCTTGACCAAAATGTTGTTTGAAGCTTCGTTTTTGAGTTATTAACCAAAAACACTGCCCAATTAGAGCGCTCGAAATCCAGGGACTCAGGCGAGCAACGTTTTGTGGCGCTTCGTCGTGTACGGGGGCCTCGACGGTATCGAGAGAATCGTACGGCAAATGTTACATCGTCTTTAAGCGAGGCTAATGAGAAATAAACTAATCGTTGTTCATTAACACGTTGAGTGCCACGCCGGTATTGCCTCGCTTTCCGTTTAGGCCACACGACGCGACATACGCGACGGCGCGCCGCGGCGTAGCTTAACACTGTGAAACAGCGACGCCTGAACGAAAAGTTGAATGTCAGTCACCGATGACTGACGCGGCCTGAACGGAAAGTGTAGTGCCGGTCACCGGTGACCCCCACGGCAGTCAACGTGTTAATAAGAAATAAACTAATTATTCTTTTAATTAAGCGAGCAGAGTCGTGGTCGCGAAAGAACGCATTGACACGCCGTGTTACATCGTCTTTCAGCAGGGATAATGTGGAATATTTGGTTATTCGGGAATAAGAAATAAACTAATAAGGCTACGTTTACGGTGGATGCGAATTCGTACGAACGGCGTTCTGATGAATACGTCTGAACTGTTTCAATGCATTAGTTCAAACAGTTCAGACGTATTCATCAGAACGCCGTTCGTACGAATTCGCATCCACCGTAAACGTAGCCTAAATCGTTTAATAACTGTGTCCGATACTTTTATTCGTCATCCGAAAGGAATAAAGTGTTTTAATACTTATGAAACACTTACCCATTCGTGCACGAATTAACCTGCTTCGACTCAACAGCTGATGTTACGGCCGGGTCGATGAACTCACTTCACTATCACTTTCATTGCACAGCCACTTTAATATCCAATGTAAGATTTTGAGATGATGCGACAGGATTTATTATTCCCACGTGTAACGAAGTTGGTCACTCACGAACGAACGAATTCAGTACTGTGTAATGAAAAGTTGATCTCACTCGCGAATCAAGATTTATTCGATTTATTCCTCCGATCAGAATGTCTCTGCGGTCGATACAAAACTGATAGATTTGCTAAGCATTCGCTTGCACACGCACACGCACAGACACATGTTCGTTTCGGTAGCCCACATTCTTGTGTCCACCGTAATACCGCGTCGTAGGACACGGGCAGTTGTAAATAAACAGACGCCAGGGACAACGAAGTTTTTCTCTTCCAAAGACCACCAAGTCCTCACTACCAATTACGGTGGACACAAGAATGTGGGCTACCGAAACGAACATGTGTCTGTGCGTGTGCGTGTGCAAGCGAATGCTTAGCAAATCTATCAGTTTTGTATCGACCGCAGAGACATTCTGATCGGAGGAATAAATCGAATAAATCTTGATTCGCGAGTGAGATCAACTTTTCATTACACAGTACTGAATTCGTTCGTTCGTGAGTGACCAACTTCGTTACACGTGGGAATAATAAATCCTGTCGCACCATCTCAAAATCTTACATTGGATATTAAAGTGGCTGTGCAATGAAAGTGATAGTGAAGTGATTTCATCGACCCGGCCGTAACATCAGCTGTTGAGTCGAAGCAGGTTAATTCGTGCACGAATGGGTAAGTGTTTCATAAGTATTAAAACACTTTATTCCTTTCGGATGACGAATAAAAGTATCGGACACAGTTATTAAACGATTTATTAGTTTATTTCTTATTCCCGAATAACCAAATATTCCACATTATCCCTGCTTAAAGACGATGTAACACGGCGTGTCAATGCGTTCTTTCGCGACCACGACTCTGCTCGCTTAAATAAAAGAATAATTAGTTTATTTCTTATTAATGAACAACGATTAGTTTATTTCTCATTAGCCTCGCTTAAAGACGATGTAACATTTGCCGTACGATTCTCTCGATACCGTCGAGGCCCCCGTACACGACGAAGCGCCACAAAACGTTGCGTGCCTGAGTCCCGGGATTTCGAGCGCTCTAATTGGGCAGTGTTTTTGGTTAATAACTCAAAAACGAAGCTTCAAACAACATTTTGGTCAAGGAAAAATTGTTCAGAATCACCTCAGCTACCCCCCATTTCCCGATGTTGCGGTAGTTACGGGACACCCTGTATAGTTCCGAAATGTATAGAGGGGCTAATTAGAAGCCTCCATAAAATGTAAGAGTCTTCGTCGAGTCACGAATGCACCTAATCGGTCGCGATGCAGTTGGTCGATACTAAAAGGGTTAACCGTCGTGTGGTAGCGAGATAAATCTTTAGGCGTCTTCCGTTCCTACGCAAGATCGAACGACGCGTGCGGGCGCAGCGTAAGAGAATATTATTCATACGTAACAAAACTAATAAGTGTTCGATACGTTTATTCGTTATCCGAAAGGAATAAAGTATTTTATTACATATGAATTATTTTTTGTTTAACAGCACGTTTTCAGGTGGATAAATTGTGTTTTAAGAAAAACGATTTGGATAAATAATGTTAGAAAAAGCTAGTTAAACTTACCAATTCGTCCACAAATTAACCTGCCCCGACGGAAGTGGGTCATTGACACTGGATCATTGTGTCGATCCTGACCTTCCACAACATCTGGTGCTACAGCCGGGTCGGTGCACGGTCAGTTTTCTTGCACGGTCACTTTCACTTTTTGGAACGATTTATCCTTCCTACGTTTAAAAAATTGTGGCTCCGAAAGGCACCCAATACAAACATTTGGTTGTACTCCTGGTTTGAACGATACATCTTGCTCGTACGAATAGTCGAATGACTCTGCCAGCTTAAGCGTTTCCAAGGTTCTACATAGATGAACATTCGTTAAGGAAGGCATATTGTTATAATAGAATGCAGAAGAAATGTTTCTTTCTGGAACGCTTAAGTGGCTAGCGGTGTTGGCGTCAACCTCAACTACACGAAAGAATACCCATGCGCTCTAGGGGGTCGCATGGTTTTCGTAACTACGAACTCCGATTGCGAAGAGAGACCACACACATCAGACAGTGTGGGATTACACTGTTCGATAAATTTCAATAGAAGCGGGGTTCGTAGTTACGAAAGCCATGCGACCCCCTAGAGCGCATGGGTATTCTTTGTTATAGTGGAGGTTGAGATCCGTTGAGAGCCACGTGCCCGAGCGCTCTGATTGGCCAGGGTTTTACGTTAATAACTCAAAAACGAAGCTTCAACCAACATTTTGTTACAGGAAAAAATTGTTCAGAATCACCCCAGTAATCCCCCATTAAAAGCGTGGTCATATACTCTGCCGGACCCTTTATATGTATAAGGCATACGCAAAAGAATCATATTATACATATTTTAAAAAATGAAATTTTATACACAGTATGCAAAAAAAAGCAGTATGCTAGGTAAACATTGAATGGTTTTTGGATATTTAATTTCTTATGGATTCTCTAATTTTATAAAGATATTCCAACGAAGAGTATATTACTTTAAATGTATTTGTATATATTTTTTACATCAATTCATTCTTTTGAATATTTTGTGTTCATTATGGAGGTATGCTAATATTTAACAGAACATCTCAAACTCTTTATTTGAAATTTACGTTATTCGGGATATTTAAAAGAATTGATTTATGGACTAAAGAATAAATGATCCTATTTTAAAAAAGGACGCTATAGCGACACACGCATCTCATTGTCAAATTCATCGCCCCGATGTGATTTGGACTCAACTCAAGCCGAACCGAAGAGTATCTCCGACCAAGGACCGTAGCTCAATTTTCCTACCGAAACGTTGACCGAGAAATAGCTTTCCTGATTCCCCCAAAGCATTCACATATGTATGTATATTCACACAATCGCATGAGTCCTGTCCCCAAGTCATGTCACTACTTCAGTAAATAATAGTTCTTGAAGTGATCACTGTTCATGAGCAGCGGGCGCTAAAATCAGCGTGGAATTTCTGAGTCGATATGGCAGTCACGTTGGGCCACGAAAGTCCATAAGATGTCCTGTTCCTATATCTCGTCTGTGGTGAAATTAACTAAAATATACCATAAACAACCTCCGACGAAAAATCAGTGAACTATTCTTACGTCCGATGCGTGCAAATCAAATAATTAGATCGTACGCCTTCCAGATGTGATAAATTGTGAAAAGTCGAATTTCTATGACATTGTGGTGCTTCAAGGCAGGGAGGGTACTTATATCTTATATCTCGTCGGTGATACAGGGTCTACCGTTTATCTCCGAACCGCGCGCGCGAACTTGTATAAACGGCAACAGCGCAAGAAGTCGATACACGCGTCATCTGTGAACTGTTGGTGTTGTTAACATTTTTTTTTGAAAAACCCTCGGGAAAAAGATTGAAAAAAATGATGGACTTTTCAAAAAAATTGATTATGCTGTTGTTACGTATGAATAATATTGTTTTACGCTGCGCTCGCACGCGTCGTTCGATCTTGCGTAGGAACGGAAGACGTCTAAAGATTTATCTCGCTACCACACGAAGAATAACCCTTTTGGTACCGACCAACTGCATCGTGACCGATTAAGTGCAAGCGTGACCCGACGAAGACTGTGTGTCCTTACCATGTTTGGAGACTTCTAATGAGCCCCTCCATACATTTCGGGGCTATATAAACCCTCCGTTTCTAATCATCTTCGGTTCATAACTACACAGCTACGTGCATAGTCACGTCGTATCACGCTTGTACAGAGTCGGTTGCATTCAGTAAGAATTGGGCTTAGGGCACCATTCAGATAAAGTTAACCCGTTAGAATCCGCATAGTCCGGTTGAAGTTCTTTCGGCATACTTTGTAACCGTTCTCAGACCCCGCATCGCCAGTGCGTCAACACCGTGCAGCTTAGGTTATAATTCTCACACTATTTAATTATATCGCGACAATTACACTTGTACAAATAACTGGTTGCAATATAAACTTATAAACTGTTCACCATTAAATCGAGTAGATTCGCTAAAACCTATCTTTACTCCGTAATCCGTTATATTAGTAGTAACGTACCCACAGATACAACTTAACCGCTCGAGTTGTATCGAATATTAATTTACGAGTCAAACTAACATTTCCTGCGACTCCCTGATTTCGCATCAGGTTCGTTCGCACGCCTTATCCAAAAACAAGGTAACTACTCCAACCTAGTGGCTCCCTGATTTCGCATCGGGTTCGTCCACGAAACCTAACCCATCCTACAGCTCCCTGGTTTCGCACCAGGTTCGTCTGTATCCTACGGCTCCCTGATTTCGCATCAGGTTCGTCCGTACGTTTACCAAACCTCCGAACAGCTCCCCGGTTTCGCACCGGGTTCGTCTGTGAATAAACCAACCTCCCAGCGGCTCCCCGGTTTCGCGTCGGGTTCGTCTGCGCACTCTTTCCTAGTGGCTCCCCGATTTCGCATCAGGTTCGTCCACGACGTTTCACCCTCCTGCGGCTTCCTGGTTTCGCACCAGGTTCGTCCGCGCTTGATTCTATTCCTGAGGCTCCCCGAATTCGCATCGGGTTCGTCCTCGCATACATCAATCCCAGCGGCTCCCTGATTTCGCATCAGGTTCGTCCGTGCACCTAACTAACAAATTCTCAACCATATTCCTTGGGTAACATCAACATAGCCGGCCTAGGCGTTGCTTAGAATTCTCTTGTTTAGAATTTTTTTAATTATCTCTCATCGTTCTTGAGATATTTCACGAAAAGGATGATTCTGAATTTTCTTCAAGGGATGATTTCACCCCTTAAAACTGAATTATGGCACGAACGGAAAACAGGGTTTTATTACGGATGACATATTCTACTTGTATGCAAAGTTTCATACATTTCTGAATCTTCGGGTTGCCTAACCTTCCTTGTGAGATACGATTTGGGTTGTAAGAATGGGCAAACGATTCGACTTCGGCTCGGCTCGGCTAAACTCGGGCGCGATCGGCGAAGACAGAAAGTGAAAAGGCATAGTTGCCAAATCTTCGGTTCTGTCGCACTGTTGTCACATCTGTTACAATCCAGGCCATCAGCAAAATGAATCGGCTCGAACCGAGATTTTGATTCCTGCCGGACCCAGACATAACTGCTGAACCGATGGAAGCTTTTTTTTAGGTTCGATCCCCGTCGGGTATATTTTTTTTACATTAATTTTGTTTTCATTCCTAACTATATGACAATGATTAATGATAAAAGTACGGAAGTGGTACGACCTCACTGATTTCGATGATTTTTGAATATGTTGTAGAACTCAGTATTCTGAACAACTTTTTCCTATGCATATATGTGGGATCGGGCGCCTCCATCAAAAGAACATAAGAGGAACAGAAGAACCACGTTGCCTAAGAAGGGGCCGTGGCGTAGATGGACTGATCAGTGCCTACCACCAGAAAGTCTCGGGTTCGATTCCCGATGACTCCCCTTCATTTTTCTAAAGTTCCTACATATAACCGCCGCCCGACCTTAGTTTTCAAGATATTTGCAAAAAACTGTAGCTACTACTACATTGAAGTTTGTCTATACGTGCACGCTCGGGGCAATGTGTAGGGCCGCCGCTTATCCGGCAGCCGGCGAAGAATCTATATACCGGGTGTACTTATAAAAATTGTACCTCTAGAACTGGATATATCATATCAGAATTGTACCTCTTGGACTAGATATACATATCATGTCAGATTTTGTATTGGCGGGGGAGCCTCTGCCCCCCCCTGCACCCCCTCCCCAGAATTTCTAACCGAAACATAACCCGAATCTAATTTTCATTTAATCGAATACAAATACGAAAAAGAAAAATCTAACCCAAACTCATATCTGATTAAATAAAAATTAGATTCGGGTTAGGTTTGGGTTAGAAATTTCTGGAAATTTCTGCCCCTCCCCCGCCAATACAAAATCTGACATGATATGTATATCTAGTCCAAGAGGTACAATTTCGATGGGTCCACCCAGTATACAGATCCTTCGTCGGCTGCCGGATAAGCGGCGGCCCCACACATTGCCCCGAGCGTGCACGTATAGAAAAAATTCAATGTAGTAGTAGCTATAATTTTTTACAAATATCTCGAAAACCAAGACTGAGTTCTACAACATATTCAAAAATCATCGAAATCCGTGAGGTCGTACCACTTCCCTAGATTTACCTGTTTAATATTTGCTTATCAATATTTTAAAAACATTTGTTAAATATTTTAATTTAATATACGTAAATCTGAACTTAGAGCGCTGTTTGTGCTACCGTTTCACTTACCATGTATCTTGCCAATTATGGTATTGTTTAATATTTGTGGGATTGTAGAATTCGTGGAAGACGTGTGCAAGAGGTTTTGTATGAACCGTGGGATAGGAAGTATCGGATGAACCGCGAGGTGTGAATGACAAGTGTTAGTGGAAATGTCGAATGCGGATCGAGAGGATGTTTATATCTTGGAGGGATCGAATGGTTTCGGAGGATAATAAGTATATTACATTAAGTGTATAATAAACATAATTAGCAGTTCGTCATTTGTTTCATTACCCCGCTTCTGATCCGGTCGCTTGTCAAATCCCATCTTACATATTTCTAAAGTGTAGGAAATAATAAGTAAACTTTTATTAATTTAATGAAAACTTTTACCTCCTACGTTATCAATGTCGAGAAGCAGTCTGAGACTTGCTGTTTTTCAACAGCGTTACTAAGAGAATAAATAAATAGACTAACAAATTAACATTAGCAAAAAACGTGTGGCTAATCGATACTCAAAGTGAACACACAAACGTCACACACATTCAACAATACCGAAATCAAATTTGCAGAACAAAATGAATAAGTATAAAAAAGTTTCATCGTTGGATTAGTGTTGTCTCACAGATACGAAGGTATTTAATCTTTTACTGACGCCCGACCTTTCTTTCCTCTCTTTCTTTCACTTGCTGGTCCTTCCTGTGGCTGTCGATAAAACTTTGCTAATGCTCATTCTTTTGTTATGAAACGTTTACCCAGACATTGGTGACATTATTCGGATGAAGATGAGTCCAAAGACAACACAATTTGGATCACATTTCATTATTGAATAAGAGGAGCATAATGCTTTGTGAACAGTAAATGTGCGGGTCCTTAAAATCCCCAACGTCTATCGGCCTGACCGTGGTAAGATTTCCTTTCGGCAAAAGGATCGCGTGGATTGTGGCCACCACGGTCGCCTCATTTGACACTCTCACAAGGGAAGAACCCCAATTGTCCGACTTCGATTTTAACGAGCTCTTGTAAGATGATACTATATAAGTCCCTAATGATAGGTGTCAAATATTAGCTTCAGATACTCAATAGTTTAAAAGTTATAAACAATTAAAGATGCGTACCTCCCTTTATGCCATGCGTATAAATGTTGGATTCCGATGGTGAAGGATATGACCGATTGTACTCAATAATATAATAATTTATTGAAGGTTCTTAAAATCCCGTTCTCACTTCAGAATACAACTATTGCGAAGACGCAGCAGTTTAAAGAATAACAGTAAGATATGCAAGTATACTAGTCAACCGACAGACTAACGTCGTCGTCGGCGGATGTTAGAGTTAAGAATCGCTGGTTGTACCGTTTTCCAATGGTACTTATATCCTAAATTTGGAGGGGTGAGGATGACCTTAGCCCTTGTTGTGACATCGCAGCCGAGCTTGAGTCCTGACCCTTAGGACGGAAAACTCCGTCATTCTGACTAATGCTAGTCATGACTAAGGGAGGACTCACATACTCTGCCCTTATAGATGTCGCGGAGGCTAGTCATCCAACACCTCCCCCCTTTATAAAATTGGAGATGACAATCTTCAATTTACGGTTATTTACGATGGTGAATCTTACAGTAGTAGTTAAATTTGTAGAATTAGTCTATCTTAAGGTCTATGCGAAGGTTGAAAATATACTAATAATGACTTTACAACGGCATAGTGCTTTTACGCGTTCTTGCTGTACGATCAGAGTTGCTACGGAGATGGTACCGTGGTGATGCTGTTAATGTGGGTAGACTTTGCTGGGCTTCTTCTTCCTCGGATACTGTAGTCCTGTGTACTCGTGCCCCATCCTTGGTATCGTGTAGTATTATGCCTTTGGATTGCTTCCGGTACTCGGCACGGATTTCAGAGTCGAATGTACAGTTAATAAAATTCTTTATGATTGGTGGAACGACATCTCCGCTGGTTGGGTTCCTTGTAAAACACAGGAGTCTCTCACACGTTGCGTCGTTCGTGGATTTCGTGGTGTGGACGTCCGTGCATATGTACAATCCAACTGAATACTCGTTGCAATTCGACAAATTTGGTGCATAAGAGAAATGGGTCTTTGACTGGGAGATGAGTAAGTACGGTTGCTTGGGTGTGATGTAGGAGAAGATTGTAGAATTTTTTGTTGAGTAGGAAGTGGAATTAATTCGTATACGTCGAAGTAAGTTTTCTTTACGAGAGGGAATCATATAGCAAATACAACCAGACCATTACCGAATATCACTCGCAACTTCATTAATTTATAAAGGATTGGTAAGTTCTTTTCTTCTGCCGCTAATGATAGGTTATAGTTTCCACGGTAGTCATTTAATTCTTTGCACAGTTGCCTAAATTTGGTGTCCCTATTAGCCAATTTAATATATTTGATGCTCTGTTAAGTAATCCTCGACGTTTGCTTTCCTTAGATATTCCTACTAAGTCGTGTAGGATTTCCCGATTTCTAGATATGCTTTGAAGTTCATCCTCGATTAGTTGGATAGTTTTATCGCAATGGAAACTAACGTGATTCTGTTCTGAATTGTCTTTTAGCGTTGTGGTACAAAGATTTCGTGTTTTAGCGAAATACGAATTTAATATATTGTTTTCCCACTCCAATTGAGTGGTATTGATATGCGTTAAGAGGATTAAGTTACAGTTTGAGAATCATCTGAAACATATGGTTTTAAAAGATTGTAATGGTATCTGTATCTTTTCTTTCCCATTTGTATCTCTACTGTACTATTAGGATATACTTGTGTTATTTTGAACGGTCCTTTGAAGTTCGGTGTTAGTTTCTTACTCAACCCTTGTTTTGTTTGCTTCTGGTATATACAGTGGCTCACGAAAGTATTCGAACGCTCGCTATTAAAACTGTAAACAATAAAAATATACATGTTAGACTTAAGTTCTGAAACTAATGTTGTAACTACTATAAGGCACAAGTATCGAGAATATACAGGGTGGCCCTGAACTCGCGTATTATTTTTAAAAAAGGGGTAGCTGAGGTGATTCTGAACAACTTTTTCCTTGACCAAAATATTGTTTGAAGCTTCGTTTTTTAGTTATTAACGAAAAACACTGGCCAATGCGAGCGCCCGTATAGCGCGAGCTCAGTCACAATCGCGCGCGGCCGAGATCGGGTGCATCGAGGGGCAACGTACGGCAAATATTACAATCGTCTTACATTAACAATAGTGTGTAATTCTTCGTTATTCATCAATAACAATTTAATTAACAAGTCGTTTAATAACTGTTCCATACTTTTATTCGTTTTCCGAAACAAATAAAGTGTTTTATTAATTATGAAAGAAGTGTTTGGATGATTAATGTTAGAAAAGGGTAGTTAAATAGTTAAATAAACTTATCCAATCGACCGCGAATTTATCTGCTTCGACGGTGTCTTGCCATATGGTCATTGTACCGATTCTGACCTATTTTTAGAATTTAAATGCCACGTCCCGGCGATCGATACAGATCTGATTCGCACTTGTTTCCACACGAACAGGACACGCACTTACGAACATTACGAAAGTTAATGTGTGTGTCATTATCGATCGCCGCGATGTGGCATAAAATTGTTGAGGCAGGTCAGAATCGGTACGATGACCAAATGCCAAGACACCGTAGAAGCAGGTAAATTTGCGGTCGAATGGATAAGTTTATTTAACTACCCTTTTCTAACATTAATCTGCCAAACACTTTTTTCCTAATTAATAAAACACTTTATTAGTTTCGGAAAACGAATAAAAGTATGGAACAGTTATTAAACGACTTGTTAATTAAATTGTTATTGATGAATAACGAAGAATTACACACTATTGTTAATGTAAGACGATTGTAATATTTGCCGTACGTTGCCCCTCGATGCACCCGATCTCGGCCGCGCGCGATTGTGACTGAGCTCGCGCTATACGGGCGCTCGCATTGGCCAGTGTTTTTCGTTAATAACTAAAAAACGAAGCTTCAAACAATATTTTGGTCAAGGAAAAAGTTGTTCAGAATCACCTCAGCTACCCCTTTTTTAAAAATAATACGCGAGTTCAGGGCCACCCTGTATATGCACAATTTGAAGTGAATCGGATAATATTTGTAGAAGTTATGAAACATTCATTGCAAAGATGCTCTGAACAGAGTCACAAAAGTATTCGAACGGCATTAATTATATACACCTTATTTTATATTAATATTTAGTTGGGCCTCCTTTGGCTGCAATTACGCTTTTGAGGCGATGTTGCATGCTGTGCACTAGCTTTTTAGTTATTTTAGGTTCGATAGAATTCCATACTTCCAAAATTTTTTGTTTTAGTACGTCTTTCGAAGTTATGTTGTAATTTTTTAATCTCTTGCCGATTTCCGCCCACAAATGTTCGATGGGGTTAATGTCTGGACTTTGTGGGGGTGTATGTAACCTATGTGGTGTATTATACAATAACCATTCTTGTATAATTCTGGCCGTATGCTTGGGGTCATTGTCTTGCTGGAAATAGAAATTTCCCAATAACCCCAATTTTGTAGCACTGTCTTTTAAATTGTTTTTTAAAATATATAACAATTTATACTTATCTAAAATACCATCTATAAAGACGAGATTTCCAGCGCCGTTTGCAGCCATACACCCCCACACCATCACGGAACCACCGCCGTGCTTTACAGTAGGACGTAAATTTTTACAATTCATTTCCGAATTGGGTTTTCTCCAGATATAACGACGTCCATCCGAACCAAATATATTAAATTTACTTTCGTCAGAAAAGATAACTTTTTCCCAGAACGCATGATCTTTATTTACGTATTCTTTTGCAAATTTTAAACGCTTAGCTTGATTTCTCTTGTTAATAAATGGCTTCTTCCTTGGAATTCTACCATGGAAATCATTGTTCCGTAAAATCCTGCGACATAATTCAGGATGAACATCCTTTTTAAAGTTGGTGGCAACTATTTGAGCGAGTTTTCGGGCCGATATATTCGGATCTTTTTGTATTTCGCGTATAATACTTTTCTCTTCTCTACTAGTCAGTTTCTTTGGCCGACCTGTACGGGGTTTGTCCATAATTGTTTTTTCTGTTTTTGATTTTTTAATAATGTAATGCACTGTAGATAAACATCTCCCTATTATTTCGGCAATCTGCCTATATGATTTTCCATCTTTGTGCAATTTTAATATTAATTCCCTCTCGCGTATCTGAGTTTCCGATTTTTTGGGACTCATGATCACTATAAAAATCTAATATTATTCACAGCGAAGCACGAAACTCACTATACGATGTTTCTACATCAACTGAATCTACCAATGTTTGCAGTTTCCGTACAGAAACATTGTTTCATTGTTTGACCTCTAGGCGTTCGAATACTTTTGTGACTCTGCTTAGTGCATCTTTTCAATGAATGTTTCATAACTTCTACAAATATTATCCGATTCACTTCAAATTTTGTATATATATTCTCGATACTTGTGCCTTATAGTAGTTACAACATTAGTTTCAGAACTTAAGTCTAACATGTATACTTTTATTGTTTACAGTTTTAATAGCGAGCGTTCGAATACTTTCGTGAGCCACTGTACATACAAGGTCGTTTACTTTAAATTTTACTGGGTTGCTACCCTTTTGATCATAGTAATTTTTGCTTCTGTGTTTGGAATCAATTAAATTTTCTTTTGCAATTTTAAACGATATATTTAATTTACTCTGAAGTGAACGGATGTAATCGTCATATGTGTAATGGAATTGTGGTTTTTGTACAATGGAAGTAGGCAGGTGAGCTTTTCGGCCGAATAAGAGTTCGTATGGGGTAAGATTTGTAGATTTATGAGTAGACGTATTATAACTAAAGATTGCGAATTGGATATATTCGTCCCAATCAGTCTGATTAGGTTTAATATAGTGTTTTAGATAATCTTTTAGGGTCAAGTGGTAGCGTTCTAACGCTCCGTTAGTTTGGGGATGGTAAGGCGTTGTACAGACATGTTTTGTCTTGAGGAGATTGCTTAAATTTTTTATTAGATTAGACATAAAGTCGGCGCCTTGGTCCGTAAGAAAGGTTTTCGGTATTCCAAATTGCATGAATAATTTTACTAATATTTTTGCAACTGTTTGTGCTTCGTGATTGGGTATTGCTTCGGCGAAACAATATCTCGTTAGGTCATCTTGGGCAGTTAAAATGAATCTGTTTCCTGATTCTGAAAGAGGTAATGGACCGACAATATCAATCGCTAGTCTTTCAAATGGTTCGTCGGCGGTGGTGGTGATTTCCATGGGTTGTTTCACCGGTTTGAAATTAGTTTTATTCATTTGACAGGAATGACATGATTGAATGTACCTTCTTATATCTGTTTTAATGGGAGGCCAATAGTATTGTTCTTTGATTCTAGAATATGTTTTGCTAAAACCATAATGTCCGGAAAGTTTGTTATCATGGTACTCTTTTAAAATTTGCTGTATTTTTTCTTTTGAATCTGGAGTAATTCTAGCGCAATTAAATAATTTGATCTCGTTTTTTGGAAAGATGAACTTCAGCATTTCATTAAGCCGATCGGGTCTTATATTGTTATGTTTACTTGGAGGAATTAGAGTGAATTTACTATCTCGGATAGTTGATTTAAGGTTTTGCAGACAATCGAAGAGATGTTTGTACTCCAACTTATCGAAATGGTGACTCAGAGGGTACAGTAGGTATACGGTTTGTTTTTGATTTTGAAGTTGAGACATGCCGTTGGGTTCTGCTGTAAGATCTGTTATGTCGAAATTTGAACGTATATATTCTGAATACGGGTTGTTCTCGTCTAAGTCTGCAGACCATAATAAAACAATCGGGTCATTCAGTTTTTCTAATGATCGATTTTCTGTTTCGTAGGATATGACGTCTTCGTTTATATAATGGAATTTTATGAAATCTTAGTACCCCTATTTTTGGTTGATAGTGAAATTGATCTGATTTTCAGGGAAAAGTCTAGAGAAGCCGTCTGCATTGGAATTAATGCGACCTGGTTTATACATTATTTTGTAGGTATATTCTTCTAATCTAAGCCTCCAACGAACTAAATTAGAAGACGGATTTTTGCAATTAAAGAGCCATTGAAGTGGCCTATGATCCGTATAAATTGTAAATGTTCGTCCATATAAGTATGGTCGGAAATGTTCTACGGAATTGATTATGGCTAATAATTCTTTTTCCGTAGTGGAGTAATTCTTGTCTGAATTATTTAATGTGCGAGAGTAATATGCTATCGGAAGGTCTTGGCTGTTTGAATTTTGTGATAAGACGGCTCCTATTCCTACATTGGATGCGTCAGTGGTTAAGACAAATTCTTTGGAAAAATCAGGGAATTGTAGAATGGGTTTATTCACTAATATTTGTTTAAGAGATACGAAAGAATTTTCTTGTTCTTTAGTCCAATCGAATGGTGTTTCTTTCTTCAATAGTTGTTCGGGAATGATATTTCAAACGAACCCCGAGCGCTTCCGTACCGCCAACCGATCGCGGCGTGACGTGTCGCGTCACGTGCCCCCTTTCCACTCCGCATCGATCGTCATAGGATCGGCGGGTGTTCGACCGTTTCGAACTCATACGTAATCGAACCTTGAGAGAATACAGAATAGAGTGAAGCCAGAAACCGAATATTTGTACCACCGCAAATATACCAATCTATAGTATTAATCCATCGTCGATCATTACGGTCAACCAATCAGTGCGCACCTACATACATCCGCCTTCCAAATTTCCGGCGAGCAATCCTCTAACCGTCAACCAGCATCCAAACAATAGTTGAGTCAAAGGTTTTGCAATAGTTGAGTAGTTCGGGATGAATTTTCTATAGTAGCCGGTCAAACCTAAGAACATTTTGATTTCTTTTTGGTTGCGCGGTCTAGGAACTCTACTCATACAGTTTACTTTGTTAGGGTTAGGCTCCACGCCTTTGTCCGATATTACGTGGCCTAAGTACTCACAAGATTTTTTCATAAACTCGCATTTGTCGGGTTGTAATTTTAGATTATTCTCGCGTAACTTGGAAAATACGTTTTTTAATTTGCGATTGTGATCTTCGAGCGTAGAACCGTGCAACACGATGTCATCTAAATAGACGAAACATTGAGTATTGGTTAATCCGGTTAGAACATTATTCATCATACGTTGGAAACAAGCAGGCGCGTTTTTGAGACCGAAAGGCATACGAGTGAATTCGTAATGCCCGTTTGGAGTAGAAAATGCAGTTTTGGAGCTATGCTTGGGATCCATTGGAATTTGATGAAACCCGCTTGCTAAGTCTAACGTAGTAAAGTATTGTGCGTGACCTAGTTGATCAAGAATGTCCTCAATATTAGGGAGAGGGTACGCGTCGCCTATTGTTCGTTCGTTTAGTTTGCGATAGTCTATGACGATGCGCCATTTTCGCTGACCTGACGCGTCTGTTTTCTTAGGGACTATCCAAGGGGGGCTCGACCATGGACTGGTCGATGGTTTGATGATACCTTGTTTTAACATGGTCTCTATTTGCTTGTCTACCTCGGTCTTATGAATTTGTGGGTAGCGATAGGTCTTTGTTTGGATTGGAATTGCGTCAGTCGTAGAAATGGTATGAGACATTGCCGTGGTTCGAGATAACAAATCAGTAGGTAAATGAAATATGTCATTAAATTCTTCATATATTTCTTTTAAAGATTGGCATTCTTCGGCGTTTAAATGGTTAAGTCGCAAATTTTCGTTTAGTACCCGTAATCTTTGTTTCTCTTCATTTCCTTTTTGGTTTGCGGCAAGACTGTATATATGATAATATTCCGGAATTGGTTCGATTAGTAACTCGGGAATTGGAATTACTTGTGGTTTCAGTGACGTGTTAATAATCGTTGTAAAAGCTCTATTTCCGTTGTAAACCTTTACGGTTGCATCGGGTGATAGAAGTGAACATTCCTCGTTCAATTTTTGGCGTGATATTATACCTTCTTTGACGTGATAAGGGTTTATCAGTTTGATGGGGACTACTGTTTCCGTCCGTGGGTCAAGCCGTATCGTGGAGATAGATTTCTGCGGAGTGTTACGGCATAAGGGAATTGGAAACGGTACTGATTCGAGCGAGAGACTAGAAGTTGAATAGTCGATTTTAGCATTATGTGCTCGGAAGAAATCGTCGCCTAATAATCCATCGAAAGGAATATTGGTTTGGGTATCGAGTATTTGGAAACGACCAAGAATCTTTTTGTTTTGGAATTCTAAATCTATTTCTGCCTCACCTGACGTTTGAATTGGCATATTGGGTGCGATACCGTTCAATACGGTAGAATTGCTCGCGTTAGGGTTACAATTATGTATGCGAGATGCTTTGATTAAAGATACGGCTGCGCCTGTATCGATTAAGAATTTCAGGATCCTATCGTCGGCTTTGGAGTATTCCGATTCGAATAAGACGCTCAATTGGTCGTTACTGATTAGTGTAGAATAAGAAGAATTTATGATAGATTCATTGTTTCGAACTCTGCTGTGGTATCCTCCATCGATATTGGGGGATTTGGTAGGTGTTGGGCATTGTAAAAATTTGAAGACTGAGGTAATCCACGCGTTTCGGGGTTTGTAAAGGAAGTAGTGGGAGTATTGCGCCTTGAGGAGGATTGATTTCGTGGACGTACGGTAGTAGGGTTGGATGTACTGTTAAAATTCTGGTTTTGTTGACGATAACCATTATGATAATTTGTAGAATTTGTATATTGTCTTGAATTGTTGTATTCTCGTTTTCTACATTCATCTATTAGATGCCCGAAAAGTTTACAATATCTACATTGTTTTCTGTCGGGAATTGGGTGATTTGGAGTGGATTCGTTGAAATTTACGTATTTGTTGATGGGTGGTCGTGATTGATTTCGATTCCTATAACATTCGTTTGTATTGTGACCCGTTCTTAAACAGATTTTACATTTGGAAGTGGGAAAACTATCGTATCTTATTCGCAGTGCTTTTTCTTCTGCTACTGCTGCCGTAAGGGCACTACTGATATTACTAAAATCTCTGTACCTCAGCATTTGCGATATTTGTGGGTGTGAATGATAGACAAAACGGTTCAACGTTAGTTCATTGATTAATGATATTCTACCCGATAAGGAGTTATCATTTGTATCCGCTGAATAGATGTTCGCTAAGGTTCGCGACGAGAGTTCTTCTAAACGTTGATAGAACTGCGAAGCATTTTCGTTTTTCTCTTGTTTTATTGACGTTAGTTCTTCCATTAATTGATCGAATGATTTTTTTGTCTTGGTATAACTTAAGTAGAAGCTCGGAAATTTCAGTCCATGTCGTTAAATTACAATGGACGTCGATTTGATCTCTGGCCTTGCCGGTGATTCGTTTTTTCACAAATATTAATAAGATTTGTTCCTGCGAAGGGGAAGCTAACTCGAATACAGAATCGATTTGCTTTATAGAGGAACGAAGTTTGTGAGGATTGCCCTCGAATGGTTCTGGTAATAATTTAATTAATAACTCTATTAAGAGTCCGCTGGATTCTCTTTGGGTTGTTTGTACTACGTTTTGGGACATTTTTGTTTTGGATTAAGGATTACCAAGTCTTGTCGAATTTAGAGTAGGTGAATTGTACTTACAATGCAGGACGTAGTATCTTCCTTCTTACTTTCTTCACAGGATGACGATTGATGCTGGCGCTGGAACTTCTGCAGATTTCTCTGGTCCCAGTGAATATTGCCAGATCAGTGGTTCCTTGCTGCTTGTGACGTAGTCCGCGTTCTTTAGTACCCGTAAGCAATTGAAATTGCCACTTACGCTCAGCGGGGTGGTATTTCCCGTTGACGGCTGAGATTCGTAAAGTGTCGGGTATCCCACTTCTGACACCAAATTTTTGTATGTTGGATTCCGATGGTGAAGGATATGACCGATTGTACTCAATAATATAATAATTTATTGAAGGTTCTTAAAATCCCGTTCTCACTTCAGAATACAACTATTGCGAAGACACAGCAGTTTAAAGAATAACAGTAAGATATGCAAGTATACTAGTCAACCGACAGACTAACGTCGTCGTCGGCGGATGTTAGAGTTAAGAATCGCTGGTTGTACCGTTTTCCAATGGTACTTATATCCTAAATTTGGAGGGGTGAGGATGACCTTAGCCCTTGTTGTGACATCGCAGCCGAGCTTGAGTCCTGACCCTTAGGTCGGAAAACTCCGTCATTCTGACTAATACTAGTCATGACTAAGGGAGGACTCACATACTCTGCCCTTATCGATGTCGCGGAGGCTAGTCATCCAACATAAACACATTTATATAAAATGTGATGACGCAGTTCGATAATTCGAAGACTCGTACCACGAGAGTCCTGGGTTCGATTCCGGCCAAGTATATTTTTTTTTCATCAATTCTACTATCTGCAGATCGACGATATTTATTAAGAACTGTATCTTCCACGAATAGAAAATGCTACATATAAAGAAATATTGTATCGAACTTATTAATAATTGAAAGCAAATTTCAATACTATACTAATAGTATCTTTTGTAAACTATTATCTAAAGGATGAGAACTTTTTATTGATATTAGTCATTTTTTTTTATTTGTATCGTGTACGATGCAATCACAATAGAGTTGAAAAAAAAATATACTTGGCCGGAATCGAACCCATGACTCTCGTGGTACGAGTCATCGAATTATCACACTGCGCCATCACATTTTATATAAATGTGCTTATACGCATGGCATAAAGAGAGGTACGCATCTTTAATTGTTTATATCTTTTAAACTATTGAGTATTTGAAGCTAATATTTGTCAACTATCATTAGGGGCCTATATAGTATCATCTTACAAAAGCTCGTGAAAATTGAAGTCGGACACATGGGGTCCTTCCCTTGTCAGACGTTTTCCTCGGTGCGTTACGGGTAAAAAGGCATACGATGTACGTAAACAAACCCCATACGATTGAAAAGTCTACCGGTCACCCTCAGGTAGCGACTGACCTGGGGATGACTTCCGTGCGGTCTCTGCTGATCGCACCCGAGTTTAGCCGAGCCGAGCTGAAGTCGAACCGTTTGCCCATTCTTACAACCCAAATCGTATCTCAGACCAGTCTCCAATCTTGTCAAACCTCGCGCCTCCTACAAGACTTTATACCTTCACCAACAGTTGACAGATGACGCGTGTATCGACTTCTTGCGCTGTTGCCATTTACACAAGTCCGCGCGCGCACGAGTTCCGAGATAAATGGCAGACTGAATTAAAGTTGCGGGAGTTTTGAATACATTTTATCATGAGGTTCAAGATTCACTATCAAATGTATGCCTTTGATAGCGGTATCTGATAATTAATTCATTAAGCATGTGTTCATTCAATTATGCATAACGCAAACTAATGCAAACCTTTCAATCATTTGAAACTCAGAGCAATATTAACCAATTTTAATAACAACTTCAACATGTATACTACTTACTGATATTTATAAAATGCAGTACATACTTTAGTTTTTAATAAAGATATTATGTAATTTTTCCAAATATCTTGTAAACTAATCCTTTAAACTCTTCAGAATAAAGCAAATCCTTTCGTTTAATTTTAAAAAAGGCATTTAATTGTTTACAGTCCACGAATACTTTCGTCCTCCCTTTTGCGTTAATAAGAAATTTTAAGTATCTATTTAGAACTATTAAGTGTAAAAGGCACTGCGGGAGCGACAGTGCTCTTTCTCCCTAGCAACCTCGCGTGCAGCTTCCTATGTGCGCATGCGCACAACAGTAGAACACCATGCCTCTGGAACTGTGAAGCGCACAATTCCTCCCAAAAATTTTTGTATGTTTTTCATAAACTGGGGAATGGCTACTGACATTAAGCTTAAGAATTATATTGTTACGCTATCGCGTTAGTAGGCCTTAATAATTAGTGACATCGAATCAACGATCGACAATATAACTGCAACTATCGATAGCGATAATAACTTAAGAGCGAAATTCGAAGCCAGATGAGCACACGCAATAAATAAAGCTGTACATTATTTAAGTATCAGCCGTAGGTTGTCGAAAAAAAGGAAACTCAGAGCATTCGGATCGTAGAACACTTCACTTGGAAGATACTAAAGTTTATTTATTACGGAGCATAAAGAATTGTGTATTGAAACATGTACGACCTCCGGAGGTTGTCAGACCCCACGATATCCTGTTCTGGCCGCCACATGTTCTAGCGCTGAACAAAAGGACCTCTCAAGAGCCACTTGACTCTTCAGCGGGCTTTCTCTGACCCCCGCGCGTTTACCTCAGTTTTCCCGCATTTTCCCCAAATACGCGCGTACCCTGACCCCCTTACCGAGAAACGTACCATTGGCACCTCCATACGCCCACGGACGAATAGAAACCCAACAAGAACCAACCCCATTGGACGACGACGATTTCGAAGGAGGACCAAGGAACTCAGGAAGAGGAACCAGAGCTGTAATGGAAGCCTCGCAGAGCTAAACTTCTTTATCTCTAGATACAACCAGTACTTTCTACGCTGATTCACAGAATAAATAATCGTTGTTTTTAACTTTACAACTTGTGTTTGATTTTTCCGCGCTTCTCCACGAGCAGAGTGGTTCAGCGCTCCACGAGCAACCGAATCCACCCAACGTCCCCATATCCCACCAATAAATACGCAACACTTTTTTTTTCGAGGTGGAAATCTTCATAAGACACCTCCTGCCCGTGGGAGAGCAGGAGGTAGTGTCGGATTTTTACCGACTAAAACCAACCCGGTTACCTATCCTCGGCGCTTGTAGGGGAGGCCCCGTGACCTCCGGAGATAGCTTCCGGTGCCTCCCCACGCCCTGACCATTGCAGCCCCATCCTCGGGAGGGTCAGAAGGAGCCTCCGATACTCCGCTGCACAGAGCCAAGTCGGGGGTAACACCCGGCACGGCTTTCCTTCTCCAGGCCGTGAGTAGGGCGACTCGAGCCCCCACCCGAGCCGCCCACGGCTCTCCTACGGTCCCGCGGGAAGCGGGAGAGCGTGGTCCTCCCTGGCGGGGCCGCCAGTCTTCGTGTCAGCGGTGGCAGACATCCGAGTGGGAGAGGGGGTTCACCTCTGCGCCCCTCGCCCCGCCGCCGCTTTTACCTCTCGGGAAGGGGGTATCTCGCCAGCGGAAACAGTCAGCGAGCCCGCCCCTCCTCCATACACGTCGCCGTTTCCGGCAGTCGGCAGCCCTGTGGGATACCAGGAGGACATGATCCTCCTACAGCAGGGCCACCCGTCTACTGGGGCAGCGATGACAGTCATCCAAGAGGTGGAAGGGGGACACCTCGCGGCCGGCGAGTCCTGCCCCTCCGTCTTTCACGACGGGCGGGATCGGATAATTCCCGATCCCGCTCCGCTGCCTCCTTTCTGCGAAGAACGACCTCGCAGAGGGAGGCCATAGCGATCCAGGCCCTCTCGCTGCACAGCATTCTACTGACGATGCTTGGCAGCGAGAGGTCCGCCCCCACGTGCGCCGTGGTATCACGACGCTCCGCCGCCCATTCCGGGCACTCCTCCAATGTGTGCTGTGCTGTATCCAGCACAGCACCGCACTCTCGGCATTCCGCCGTCGCCTCCGCTTTTATCCAGCACAGGAACTCACCGAAGCATCCATGCCCAGTGAGCACCTGTGTGACCTGGTAGGTCAACCTTCCTCGGCCACGGTCCAGCCATTCATCCAGGCTCGGCAGGACCGCCCCGACTGCTCGCTGCACAGCTCCTCGGTTGACGAGCTCCATCCTCCATTTGTTCCGCGCAGCCAGTCGGGCCTGGCGTCTAACGTCCACCTCTTCTTCGGCGGACACCATCGCACCCCCCCCCCCCCACCGGCGGAGTTCTCGGAGACGCTCATAGGTGAAAGCGTCTCCCTCCGCCAGGAAGTCGAAGGGCCCGGTGCCCGCCAATATCAGCGCCGCCTCGTAGGATATCGTGCGGTATTCCCTGGCCACCCTGATGGCCATCCTCCTCTGAACGCGGCGCAGCATTGTCTTGCTTCGCCGCCTGACCAGCGGCGCACCCTCTCTTCCGGGCCCCCGGTGTAGGCAACCAAGACCGATCGCCGTTCTCTCCAGTCGGGGAAGCAAACGGTCGAAGTGGACTTCGAAACGCCAGTGGCTGTCCACGAGGAGACCGAGATACTTCATCCGGTCCCCAATCTGAACGTACTCCCCACCTACCATGATCCACGACCGGCGCGGCCCACGCTCCGAGGCCTGTCGTGAAACCACATGGCCTCGATTTTTGCGGGGAGATCTGCAACCCCAGTCCCCGGATACCATCGACGACGGAGGCTAGCCCCGTCTCCGCTAGACGCATGGTCCTGCTCCAGTCCCTCCCAGTGGCCATCAGCAACGTATCGTCAGCGTAGCACGTTAGTTTGACGCCGGCTGGGAGGGAGCCCACAATGCTTCATCGTATCCGATGTCCCACAAAATGGGGCCCAGGACCGACCCCTGCAGAACACCGCGATCAACCCCCCTCGAGCACGTTCGGCCACCCCGGCCCGGATATTGCAGCCACCTGTCCCTCAGGACCCTCCTCACGTAGAGGGGCACTCCGTGTTCAGCGAGTGCCCCCCCCCCCGATACGGCCTCAGGGCAGGAAGTTGAAGGCGTTGGTAATGTCAAGACTATAGCCGCCACCCCCCCCCCCCCCGGACGTGGCCCAGTCCGAGAAGGACCTCACTCGACCGATAGCGTCGACCGCCGAGCGTCCCCCTCTGAATCCAAACTGGGACTCGGCCAGGTCGGGACCCTCCCGGGACAGGTGCCCCGAGAGGCGGGAAGGGAGGCAGCACCCTCTCAAAGAGCTTCCCCACCTCATCGAGGAGACAGATCGGCCGGTATGTCGAGGGAGAATCGGCGGGCTTGCCTAATTTTTTTATTAGGACCATCCTTCCCCTCTTCCAGCGGGACGGGACACGCCCCGTCCTCAGGCAGCCGTCGAACAGGCGCCTGAGGCGGGGCCCGAGGACGCGCACGGCCAGGGCCATGGTTCGACACAGTATGCCGTCAGGACCCGGGGCAGTGTTGCGAGCTCCCATATTCTCCTGACAGCGCGGGCCAGCTCCTCCACCGTGACACCCATATCGTCGGACCAGGTGTTCGGGTCCGACGCCCCGAGTTCTGGTGTCGATTCCCCCCCATCGTCTGGGGGGAACAGAGCGTTTACCACTCTGTCCAAGAACTCGGGGTCCAAGGTCTCCATCATGGGGGGCGCCCATGGGCGAAATTTGCCCATCACCATCATGTATGGGTGCCCCCAGAGATTCGCAACACTGGAGTAACTCTGAACAACTTCTTCCTTTACCAAAATGGTGGTTGAAGCTTCATTTTTGAGTTATTAACGAAAAATACTGGCCAATCAGAGCGCTCCTGCGCGTGGCTCTTAACCGCGCTCAGTCGTGGTCGTGAATGAACCAATTGGCACAGCCTGGGTATCTAGGGAAGCGTGCGGCAAATGTTACATTGTCTTAAATTAAGAATAATGTGGAATTATTTGTTATTCATGAATAACAAATAAACTAATAAGTCGTTTAACAACTGTGTTCGAAACTTTCATTCATTATCCGAAAGGAATAAAGTATTTTATTACTTATGAATTATTTTTTATTTAACAGCACGTTTTCAAGGTGGATAAATTGTGTTTTAAGAAAAACGATTTGGATAAACAATGTTAGAAAAAGCTAGTTAAACTTACCAATTCAACCACGAATTAACCTGCTTCGACGAAAGTGGGTCCTTTACACTTGGTCATTGTGTCGATCCTGACCTTTGACAGCACCTGATGTTACGGCCGTGTCGGTGCACGGTCAGTTTTCAGTGCACTCGCTTTTGTAACATTATTTATCCTGTTGCGTATCTAGTGGTGGGATATGGGGACTTTGTGTGGATTCGGTTGCCCGTTGTGGGGATGACGGAAGGAGGAAGCGACATGAAAAGAGAGGAAGGAGGAAGATTGTGTTTCGTCCTAGGCCTGCTAGTGGACTCATCAGTAAGGCGTCCTAGCAGGCCCTGCCTTAGACACACTAGGATAGTAGGGAATTTGTCGGAGGTTGTATATATGTCGTGGCGACTCATACAACCACTTTCGGGAGCCGGATCATCGTGCTCGTCCCCTAGTGGTGAATGTGGGAAGTGTCCCCACACCACTCCCCCACCAGTGATAACGTTATCGTAGTTATCCTGGTGTCTGCTGGCTGTATCCTTGATGCTGCGAATGTCGATGTACACCAACCGCTTCCGACGGAGAACCTGCTTCGTAGCGTGCGAGCGCGTGCTCGGGTTCCGACCTGTAGCGCGATCATCGGAAGCGGCGCCCATCGGGTTGATTCGTCTCGAACATGTTGTTGTTGTCTCTTGCGTCGTCCACCATCTCGTTTTGTGTTGTATGTCATCACGTCGGGGTCACCAATTGTGGGGATGACGGAAGGAGGAAGCGACATGAAAAGAGAGGAAGGAGGAAGATTGTGTTTCGTCCTAGGCCTGCTAGTGGACTCATCAGTAAGGCGTCCTAGCAGGCCCTGCCTTAGACACACTAGGATAGTAGGGAATTTGTCGGAGGTTGTATATATGTCGTGGCGACTCATACAACCACTTTCGGGAGCCGGATCATCGTGCTCGTCCCCTAGTGGTGAATGTGGGAAGTGTCCCCACACCGTGGAGCGCTGAACCGCTCTGCTTGTGGAGAAGCGCGGAATATTCAAAGAACACTAACTTTTATAAAGACTTTTATAAAGATTTACTGTTTTATTCCAAGAAATAGTATTGATTTGTACAAGTAATTCGCCGAAGTAGCTCTGTTCAAGGCTAACTTGATCTATTCACGACTTAAGTTGGTCCCCAGCTAGCCAGCTGTCTATAAATGGGTTACAGATTGGCGTCAGAGCCTGTCTCAAATGCGCGGAATCGGTATCCATCTGTGTCCGCATTTGGAGCCCTCTTCGAAAACAGATTCTGTAAACCGAACTTTCTTGCCAGATTGGAAGCAGATCTAAGCAGATCTGGCAACTTCAGCCATTTACACTCTGTTGCATTTCTGCTATCCCCGACTCTGTTTCCCCTTCTCCGCCAATCCACTGCCGGAGCCGGGTTTACCAGATTCTGCATCACATCTGTGGCTATTCTGTTTAACCAACTTGCTAGCAAAATCTGCTCTGGCAGGTTTGGCTGACTGGGTCTGTTCTGCGAGGCTTCTTCTTCTTTCCATTACGGCTCTGGTTCCTCTTCCTGAGTTCCTTTGTCCTCCTTCGGAATCGTCCTCGTCCAATGGGGTTGGTTCTTGTTAGGTTTCTATTCGTCCTTGGGCGCGTGGAGGTGGCAATGCTACGTTTCTCGGAAAGGACGTCAGAGTACGCGCGTATTTAGGGACAACGCGGGAAAACTGAAAAAAACGCGCGATGGTCAGAGAAAGCCCGCTGAAGAGTCAAGTGGCTCTTGAGAGGTCCTTTTGTTCAGCGCTAGAACATGTGGCGGCCAGAACAGGATATCGTGGGGTTTGACAACCTCCGGAGGTCGTACATGTTTCAATACACAATTCTTTATGCTCCGTAATAAATAAACTTTAGTATCTTCCAAGTGAAGTGTTCTACGATCCGAATGCTCTGAGTTTCCTTTTTTTCGACAACCTACGGCTGATACTTAAATAATGTACAGCTTTATTTATTGCGCGTGCTCATCTGGCTTCGAATTTCGCTCCTAAATTATTATCGCTATCGATAGTTGCAGTTATATTGTCGATCGTTGATTCGATGTCACTAGATATTGGAGCCTGCTAACGCGACAGCGTAACAATCCAAATCGTTTTTCTTCACCTCCAAATCGTTTCTTTAGACACCAGACATAATCAATACACAAAATTTCAGTCGACTAAAAGCTATCAACTAAATAGTCGATAGTATATCGTTACTAAATAGTAATTAGTCGATCGTTTAAATTAGTCGATGGTGCACATCGCTAGTTAATTATAACCCCAAGTACAAGACTCCCATTATTGAAAATTGGACTCCCGATCCCAAAACAAGCAGTGTTGCCACGTTGTTCAGCACGGTTAGTACTAGAGTAGGCTGTGCTGTGGACCTGCTAACGCGATAGCGTAACACAACATATGAAAGAAATTCTAAAAGAACCATTTTATTAAAATAAGATCGGTATTTATAATGCAAAACATTATACACGTTTTTACACAAATGTCCAATCACAATCTTTGTTTTCATATCACGATATAATTTGCCAAATATGAATATAATATACCAAAGCATGTGATAAAACAAAATTACTTTTCTACAAAAGAAACGTTCTTGATACATTGTGATTCTTACAACGTGCATTTACAATATGCATTAATAAGCGTACTTTCATTTCGACTAGTCATTGCGTGCAAATATTCAATTCAAATACTCAAAATAATCACATGTCATAATTCCTGACAAACGAACATGGTCTCTTCGTGGTGTTATTTTATTTTACCGGTAATATTATTCATTGGATTACTTCGAAAGTGTCGCGAACGTACTTGGGGAAGATGTAAAAATGCGGATAATTTGGAAGGTCGAGTCTTTATTGTAACCGGTGCAAATTCAGGCATTGGTAAAGAAACAGTCAAAGAATTGGCAAAAAGAAATGCCACTGTTATAGTAGCGTGTAGAAATTTGCAGAATGCTCGAGATACTATATCTGATATACGTATTCAAATATGGACTGGAGAATTGGTAAATATTATCTTGCAGTTTTTTTTTCTGTTAATTTTTAATGAACACAAAGCATTTATATACAAACCCCTAGGTGTGTTTCTTCTATAATGCATTAGATTATTACTTTTTTCAGGTACCAATGAAATTAAATCTGGCATCGTTTTCATCGATAAAGGAATTTGCTACAGAGGTAGTAAAGAATTTTGCAGAGGTTCACGTACTAATTAATAATGCTGGAGTATACGTTCCGTTTAAAGAACACGCGTTGACAGAAGATGGATTTGAAATTCATTTTGGAGTAAATCATTTAGGCCATTTTCTGCTCACAAATTTGCTTTCAGAACATTTGAAACAAAATGCACCTAGCAGGTTCGTTGAAGTATGCAATATTTATTTGTAAATGTACACATTTGGTTTCTTATGTAATTCTTTACGTAATAGGGTTGTTATCGTAACGTCCAAACTTTTTGAATCTGGAGTAATTGACTTTTCTAATCTAAATGGTGAGAAAGGACTGGCTGTTAAGGGACGTATGAACCCTGCTTATTGCAATTCAAAATTGGCGAATACTTATTTTGGTCTTGAACTTGCAAAACGAAATAAAATTAGCGGTTGTAACGTCTACATGGTTTGCCCAGGCTTTACTTACACAGGATTGTTCAGAAATGTTAAAAGGAGTTGGTTCCACTATATTATATTCTCACCAGTTGCTTTATTGTTTTTACGTACTGCAAATCAGGTAAAGATTTTTAGGCACTGCATACATGTTTAAGACACCATAAATTGTAATATTTCTTAAATGATGTATTATTATATTGATATTTTTATTCTTTTTTTTACTACAGGGTGCACAAACTGTATTACATTGTGCAGTAGAACCTTCCTTATCTAACGAAAGTGGTAATATTTACCGTGACTGTAAACTTTATGTTTCAAAAAAGAAACTAGACCCTGATGTAGCACTACGCTTGTGGGATGTGAGTGAAAAATTGACTAGAATTAACGAGGCTTTAAAGTGAATATTTTAATGTATATTATACATATTATTTTACCTTCAAATGTATTCAGTGGCCATTTAATTATTTATTTTTATATGTAAATACTATAACGTAATGGTATAGTAAAGCTAAAGAAATTATTGCCATAGATCCTATAAAAAGAAATGAAATAGCAACCTATTTTTGTTTGCACTGTCAAAAATAAAATATCACACTGTATAATTTTTTAAAATATAAGAATTTTGAAAATGTCAGATTCTATTCAATACACTTAAAACTAGAATAAGAATAAACAAATTTTAAAGATCTATAGAAGGACAAAATTCATTAATCCACATTTCTAATGTACTTAATGCATAGTTAGCATAAAGTACTAGATTATAAAATCAGATAAAAAAGCAAGAAACTTTGATACATTTTGTTATATTGGGTATTCTGTGAGAAGAATTTTAAGACAAACAGGAATTTGATGAAAATCTTATAGTTGCACTTATGTAATGGGCTTTTTACTAATTCATCTTACGAAAATTGTACAGGAGTCATCTAAGTTTCCTGTTTTATTCTATTAAATGCCAGTTATACTTTATCAATGGTTATCACATTTAATACAGAACTATGTTATTAAGTAGTACCATCTTTACTACTTTAATTGGTCCTCTTACGCGTAGTTTGCACTGGTATTAAGATTCTTAATAACAAAAATATCAGAACTATAATTAAGAATCAGAATGTATATAAATCAATACGTTCGAGTTGAGACACTTCAATTACCATGAAATCTGTTAAATATGTACACAATGATTATTTTGAATTACATGGGTGTTAAGTCAAGTCGATAATATTACCTGCGTACAGGTGATATTAACAACACCAAATTTTACATATTAACATCACAATTAAAAAAATATAAACGTATGCTAATCTTGACATTGGATATATGAATCATTATTATGACACTTTTTTACATTTGCCGTTCTATTAATACATGTACGATATTATCAATAAAAAGCATTACTCTTAATTGTACGGCCAATCATACATTGCACACGCGCCCGCGCGCAAGCATGCACAAAAAAATCGATTGTACACACACACATACTTAAATTTATTGCACATAAATAATAATATTCGAAGCGTACATCATATATTAAATTTTCATTGAATTTAGGAATCGATAAAGTGCCATATACATTCATAACCAATATTTTAACGCAACAAATATAATTTATCCAGTTTTCATTTAGCAAAATAAATACCTGCATGTTAGATAAATACAGATCTTTATCCATTCAGTAGGTAAAGAAAACATGTATGAGACCTTTTTTTCATTTCTGTGTAGTATAGAATTTTGTTCTATTCAACATGCACTGAATATTCGTTGAGACTGGTGCATTTATGCATCACCTAGAGTTTACATATTACAGACGTGGTTTCATAACTTTAAAACTGGTTTTCTTGTTAGCTAAAGCTTCAGTGCGTGCATATACATTTTCTGAACTACGTCTAATAATGTCTATATATTCGCTTGACGTTTGAAAGTCACATTTATTTGTTTCATCGCGCAAATAACAGTCTGACTTCTGCGCTTTTTCTATTGCAACTACTTCCAACTGAAATAATGAAAATATTTATATCAATAATAAAATACATCATCTTAATAAAAGAATTTTATTTCATTTTACATACCACCGACTCATTGTCCGTATCAGTACGACACCTATTTTTAGAATGTAGGGAATCTGCACCATCTTTTCTATATAAATGAAAAGTGAGCATTGTGCGCAAATTTATTTGATTATCATCCATATATTTTAATACATACTTACTTCGATTCAGAATTATATTGCTTTCGTAACGTAACGTCTTTAGATGAAAGACGCTCCTCTTGATAGTTACAAATAGAGCTTGTCCTTTGCTTTCTTTCTGCCCCTTCATAAGTACACGACATTATATCATCTAAAGATACACATGATTTAGCGAAATGTTCCTTAGTGCAGGATGTGCCTTCTGTAGTCACGTCTATATTTTCATAAACTTTGCAAATTCGTTCACTAGCTGTCATACTAGAGTTATCATAATCTTGCTGAATTTCATTCTGTGAATTGTATTCTTCAATATGCTTTCCGTTCTTTAAAGCATTATCTATAACATAATTCGTATTTATTGCAACTTCATTGGTAACCAAAATTGATTCTCTACTTTCGTCTTTTTTAATTATGTTATTATCACTCGAACTGTCATCCTCGTTTTGACTGCTAGTAAGCGCCATTTCACAACTACTTATAGAATTTGAACTTCTATCTCTTACACCTGCTGAACCATCGAAGCTATCCGTGACATTAGTTGATTTTGAGACTGATGTCGGTATCATAATTTCGATATTACTTTCTACTGCACGTTCGTTATTTACTTCGGAACGATCTTCGACATTCACAGCACTTATGTTACTTAGAATAGCATTATTTAACGTTTCATTACTACTATTACTCGACCTATCTTTTAGTAGAACCAATGTTTTATTATCTATGGCACTTTCTTCCGATTTACAAATGCGTTTTGAGTGACTGCTTAAAACGAGAGTCTGTAAAGGCTTATCTAAACCTTGATCTAAAGAGGAACCGAGAGAGGATTTGATGCTTCTCAATTGACTCATTGATCGCGACGATCGATGACACTTTTCAAATATTATTTTTTGTATAGGTGGTGTTACACTTTGTTTACTATTTCCAACGTCTATGTCCAAAGATGAAGTAGAATATGTCCGTTTTGAATTGTCCAAACTAAAAAATGTAGACAGTTTTGCGATTTAAAATTATCATAGTAAATATTATCATTAAATAGTAATATCACTAACTGTGATTGATTTGGTTTAATATTTATTAATGTCGCAAGGTTCGGCAAGGTTGCTCTTAAGTCCGTTGTTGGAAGACCGCAGTACCACCTCAGTTGAGCAATATTTTTATTTAATAGGTAAACAGCATAACGAAATTGCAACTTATCTTTACTTCGAGCGAACAGAGGAAATCTGAAAGCATACTATTTTGTAGACAAATATAAAAAAATAAGTAAGAGATAAATACTTACTGTCTTTCATTATCAGGTAAGCTCTCGGTAATATGATCTATAACTTTGCTACGCGATCCATAGTGTATAATAGGATATCTAGTAGGTATGTTAAGAAAATTGGCAATCATTTGTGTAGTGTGTGCAACAGAACCTAATGCTATAGCAACTTCAGTATCGTTGGATAACTCTAAATCCTCACTATCAGGTAAATGAACGTCATGTATTCTAAATTTTCCATTTCCATCCTATTTCCATGGAAGTAGATGTATTAAAAATTAAATTAAATTTTTTGACAGCATAAATTTGTAGTAGCTTGTAATTTATATTTAAATATCATATACGTACTTGTGATATGGGATATATTAAGCTTAATTCTGAGATTAATTGTCTTCTTCTATGAGCAAGTTGACTACTCAACTGAACGCACGCTTCTCTTGTATCTATTTGATTTTGTCGCCATTCATGTAATCTTTCGATATCTTTATTGAGTTCTCTATACCTTTCCATTAAGTCAGAACCTATAAATAAATATATAAGATTTAAGTTACTTTACAATAACATATCGTACGACATATTATTCGATTAATCAACCATAATCCATACCATAATCTTGATTTTCTTCCATAATATTAGAATGCATTTGATTTAGCATTCTTAATTCGCCCATTTTTCTTGCCCTTTCCTGTTCCAACAATTTCGTTCGAAATTTCGCCATCTCCAATTCCTTGCGCATTTTTAATATCTCAGCTTTCTTCTCCCTATTTACTTTACGAGGTTGAAATAGTCTATTTAACGAGGACTGCGGATACTTTGGTGTGTGAAAACTATCGCCAGACGCAATTCGAACTCGAAGCGCTTGCACTGAATCCATCTGTTGCCTTAGTGCTTGCATTTTATTTTTCAAGCTACTAAGCTTGCTCACTGTATAGCTATCTTTTATTTCGGATGTATTCACTTTTATATGCAAGTATCTTTTCAGATCTGGAGTTTCTGCGAAACAGTATACTGGTGTAAAAAACCCACCATGAAAATGAAAGATCAGAGAATCTTCCTTCAAAATGGTTTCTATATTATTTGGTAGCTTTGGGCCAATATACACCAAGCCAGTAAAAGATACGACCCATGTAAATGCAGTCACATCAGTCGATACGTCATCTGTAATCGTCCTCTTCCACAGCCTTATAATGACTTCTGTTGAAAGAATATATAGTATGTGCTTTTTATGTTCGCTGTGTTATAAATTTAGATAGAGCAATAAATTCGGTTAACCTCTTACATTGGAATCGTTCAACCATTATTTCTCTGAAAAATGACAATAACATGCTACGGGTCATTTGTCTGAAAGGTAGATAACGGACACTGCATATCTATTTTGTTTGTTTGAAAGCAGTATGTCATCCAATTATTTAATTTCGATACAGTATCCTATATAGATATGTGCAATTATCTCAAGAGTTTCCTCATTTCTATATATTTCTAACCATTTTAAGTCAGAGTTCGCTAAGTTACTATGAATGATTTGATTGTTCAGCTTGGCGAAACAATTCCCAACGCAGTAGGTTAATATATTGTGCAATTAATTGCAAAGTTATAATTTCAATTATACATATAAACGCGTGATTACATTTAAGGTACTAACAGACTATAAAGCTCACCACTGGCGGTAGAATAGCCGGTGGCATGTATAGTTGATACTTCAAGGCTTGACCATTTTGGATTTACATTGTCGATCGCTTGGCTTGTATACAAAGGAGAAGACATGCTTGTACTATGCAGAGTATAATAAAACCAGCAAATTTTGTTATTCACGTTTGCTTTTAAATTGGATCCTATTACTTGTATAAGATTCCGAAGTCTTAACTGAAAATTATATATGTCATATAAGTTGGTTTATTTATTTATTTATATAAAATGGAATAATAATAAACAAGAACAATGATATTATATATTTAAAAATAACTCGTATTGTATATAAATTGAGACGTATAGCCACTTTTGTATATTAAACATAAAATATATTATCCTTTACTGCTTTTTTTGTACAAGATACATTTCTGTACAAGAAGTGAATAAAAAGAATAGATTGACAATACGATGTCAAATCTATGTAATTAATTACCTGTTGTGTAGCAAGGGGAAGCCAAGTTTTATATCTTGGAACGATACGAGGTTGTAGGGTTAAATCCAAATCTCTAACAAGGTTTCTGGTCTCCGAAACCTCCATTGTATACCTTCATAATACTTAACAAATAATATCATTAAAAAAAAAACGAGTATTATTTAAATACAGAGTGTAATATAGTTGACGAAAATGGATTACTGGTCGTAATAATAATGTGCCTTTAGGTTACATAGAGAGAAATATATACATACTCTCTTAAAATTTAAGTAACAATGACAAACAATATGGATATTCCTCTCCTATAAAATGTATATCTTAGTTATTCCCTTTATTTTGACAATAATTGTGTTTTTAACTACGTATAAATCCATCGTAGGAATCCATGATTTTCTAAGTTTGACAGTTCCTCCACACATTGACACTTATGTATGTATGCACTTCGGCGTGCATCCAGATCTTTAGATCTTTCAATACGGCCAAACAACAAAATTTTAAGTTGCTTTATAGTTTCCAACAATAAACTTCTCCAATACGATAAAAATGTAACGTTAAACGAAGATTTATTGTATTAATTCCTCTACTTAAATTTTGCGATTATACATAGAAGTTACATTTTTTCGTGACAATTTGGACGATATACTTCAGGGTACCAGTAGTATTCAAGAATTTCATTTAATGTAATGTTATTTAATCTAGTATTTGAATGTGCAAACAATTTTTGATCTAAAATCTGCAGGGAATAACATCTTTCTTAATTAGAAAAACGTACAGTATGTTGATTAAAAAGACGATTATTTAAAATCAGACTTTAAAGTCCAATACTAATATATACATATTTGTATGGGGCATAAACTCATCTTTTTAACAAGTAGCTGTTGCTGTAAATTATCCTCTCATTTATTTATATAAAATAATATGGTACTGTATATAATTTAAATAATAAAACATCAATGTTAAACATCTAAAAATTCTCTAAACTCTAAACAAACATCAACGGCTCATCATTTATATTTCAATATCACTCCTCAAGTAAAATATAATTATATCTAAATATAGTGAGAAATCTTTAATTAATTTTCGTATCATTCCAATTAAAATCACCGAAACTGATATGCAAATAAATTCCGAAAAACGTTAAGAATATTTATTTGCATCTATAATATAAACAATCAGAATAATTAATGTTTCTCAGAATGGCAAGTAAATTAAAATCCAATATGCATCGGACAAAAGATTTTATTTTCATTTATTAATATTATTTAGATTTTTCAATTAATATCTATTCCCCAATGGATAATACTTTTCCACTGTATAAATTCCAAAGTACGCGCCCAATGTACACGCCGTATACTGTTATTCCCACCAGGCGATTCATGCGATAACATTACCACATCTCCACGATTTCTTACTGCATATACTTCGACTAGTACAAAATGGTCGACGTGCCTTGGCTGTATGATACAGATTGGTAGATACATTTTGTTTCTCTATGAAGGAGCTAGATATGATAAACCGCGTGTAACATTAATGGATTTATAAACACTATTATATTTCTGGTATGTACGTCCCTCTTATATTAAGTAATATCTGTTAATAAGTAAAACATTTAAGTCGAGCGTCCACCTGTCAATACGGCTTCTTTTGGTAACAAAATGTGCACGTCGTTCTTATCACAGTCGAAACACTGTATACATATGTATGCATACATGCATAACCGTTCTTTTCTTTTCGAATAATAATATTTAAATATTGCACCTGCACTATGTATACCATTTATATAAAACTATATACACTTTCGTAATATGTTATCTATGTGAAAAATTCGATTTAAGGCAATGTACAATGTTTATAAATGTTTCAGTTTCCGTTTGTGGAAAAAGTAAATACTCATCGAAACGTCCGAAACGAAAAAAGATGGAGAAACGGCAGGAAATACTGGCTCCGTTTTCTTCTGGTAAGTTACTAACACACAAAGAAATTATAAAATATTTTTCCTTTATCTGTCAATATTATATGCGTAAATGCATATGTATAATATGTATCATACACGCGCGTGCGCGCCCGCCACACACACATGCATTCATTCATATAGCCTCTGTATACAATAAAATATTAAAAGAAAAAACACAATATTATTTAGAGTTAATATACCTGCCTGTATTTCATTTATTAAAATCCCCTTTTATTTTATTTTTAATTTAAAATGTATAGATATAGCTTTACGCTTAAATAATATTTGTATTAAAAATCTGCCAAGAAATAATTGTACAGCTTACATAAATGTATTTTTCGACACATTTAGAAGTGTATTATTGGGATGATACAATTTGAATGCACAAAGTGTACCATGTGTAAACTGATTATAACTAGTTTTTCATATGTTTCAATTGTAACATATTTTTTAAATTGTAGCACACGTCCTAGTACTTTTTTGTTATTGCATTATTGATCCTTTTTAGAATTATTATTTGAATGTAAATAGATTATAATTTTATTGCTTGTCTCTATATTTTATTTAAAAAAAAAGGACTCACATAGTTGTTTTTGTGTTATTGGTAATGCCAGTAGAATTTTGGTTTTACTCGTACCTCTAGATAGAATAAATATTATTGACTGCTGTTCAATTATAAAACCTTTTTCTTAACAGTTTTTAGTTATTCCCTTTTAGTTAATATTTTACACCTTAAAAACCTGCTAACATTAACATTTGTTTAACAAGGAACTGCCACTTTATATGTATATTTATGGATTTTATGTTTGAAAAGCACCTTTAATTTACACTTGAATGAATACAGTGCTTTCGTGAATATACAACTAATAAAAAGAGAACACCGCTTTTCTAAAATTACATGTATTTTATCAATACTATATACATTAAAAGTAACAAGAGTAAACAATTGGAAAACTGTAAAATATATAGAGACGCAAACTTATATCAATAAAAAGAATCAAAGGTGGAAACCTTTTATTATTCAAGAGATATTTTGCATTTAAAAAGTACTAAAAATACGATCAAATAATAAACAAAAAATTATACATATGAAATAATAGTATAGCTAGCTTAAAATGAAATTTCAATAAACAGTTTGTTGTTAAAAATAATTCGATGTGGATCATTCTTGAGAACAACGTTCGCTGGCGAAAGATGAGTTACGAATGCGGAAGCAAAGAATGAAGTTATCGAAAACGGTGGTAGTAAAGCTATTTTACACAGATTGAAGGTTGGTGGTCGGTTGAGGATCGGGGGTGCATGGCGGTGGGGTGGCACGCGCGGACCAGCGGATCAATTCGCTCTTGGAGCTACGGGGAAAAGCAACAGTGTGTCGTACCCCCTGCTTCCCAGAGAAGTACTTGCTACGATTTGAACGTCTCTATTTACTCTCGATACTACGATGACAATGAACGGTTTACTTAATCAACGTGTAGGCAAAATAGAATACGTCCGTCGACTAAACATTTTCATCAGCAGTGTCGTTACATAAAACGCGAATGATTAATATAATCGTTTTTTACATTACTATCCTTTAATCTGAAACCGAACTGGGAGAACTTGTGCGTTCAAACGAAGTGATAAGATTAAAAAGAGCTGTCATCGTTTTTATCTAAAAACGATTGACGTTAGATCGATTTAACAAATTATCCTTGTAGGCCCAACTGTGACATCTAGATGGTGAACCTTGGATTATTCGTAACCGCTATTAATTTAGAGAAATAAAATCAGTTGCCTTTCCTTTGTTTGATCCCGTCCGATAAACAGACCGAAAGAACTAAATTTTGTCACGCGAACGTTCGTACATTTGCGAAGTTGAAAATGCAGCAGATGTATGTGTCATGGGACAATTTGACCTGATTTTCATTGAATATGGCTTTATACATTGCTATGACACGAGAGCAGGAGGCTGCAGCTATTGTCGCGAACAGGTCCTATTTGTTCCCTTCGTACTCAATATCGGTTTTCTCATATCGCGATTCAGTTCCCGAAGTGTGACATTCCTTGTTACTTACGCGAGTATCGTCTTTTTCGTCGAACTGATCATCTTTCATTAATTTTGATGTTCTTCAAACAAATTTTTGATATTGCGACATACAATGCGTATTTTTACTACTTACCGTAACTACTGAATATAAAGATATAAATAATTAACTTTACTGTTTGCAATATAATTATAGATGAATGTCCAAACAGCGGGGAGGATAGCGAAGAAGATGTAATAACTGATTATTTGGGGTCGTCACATTCTGATTGTGATCGCATACCTATTATTAATGGAAATCTTAGCAGTTTAAATCTACATGGGAATATAATTACTGAATCCAGTTACACCAAAGACAATACAGAGAAAGGGGCTATCACAATGTCTGAAGGGACTGATGAACAACAACACCAGCATTCGTTGCTAACACTTGGCACTAATAGTCAAATGCAGCCTAATCCTTTGGTGCCAATTATCAGCGTCACGCCCCATTCACCTGGTCTTGCTAAGAACTATCCTGTTCTCGGTAAACTTTTTTTTTTGTTTTCCTTAATTTGTATTACACTATGAGTTACATTTTCATTGAACACAGTACCCCTCGACGTAACGAAATATTTTCTTGCTTTTGTGGCTAACAATTCGTTCGCCTCCTTCCAGAGGACAACTTGCAACATCTGCATGAAATCCATGATTGTATTCAACGTATGAGAGATCTGACACTGAGCAACTGGGGATATAATCATCGCACATCCCACAACGATGTACCTCAGCGTTTATCCTCATCCTGTCCTTCCTTGTGTCCTGTAAATTCACCTGAAATTGCACTACGCTCAAGTAATAACGACACTGAATCTGATCCAGATCTCCTTGCTAACTGTTCCACCAACAGCTCCCCCACACACTTTCCATTGGTAGGTCCTCGTTCACAGAATGCACAGGGTATAGACAGAAGACGCAGCTGGACTGACTTGGAGGACACTCAATGTGGTCGTCGGAGATATTCTAGGCAGAATCACTTGCAAGCACAAAATATGGTTAATATTTTCTGTCCCATTCTATTTAAAAATATGCATTATTCATTGTACATTTCTAGCATGGAAATGACTACTTTTATTGCTTCTTTCCTTTTGCTTTGTTCAACTGCTTTTTAATATTGTTTTCTCTTATAATGTTCAACATTTATCCATTAAAATTTCAGCGACAACGCAGTATTAGTTTAAGTAGCCTAGACAGTGAAATGGAAATAGAATTACATGGAAAACCTTGCACCAGACCTGTAGGGGTTGTCAATCGAGCATGCAGATCACAAGCAAGTACTCATTCTCTTAATGAAGCCGATCTTGTACAGGTAATTTAAAAGGATGTATTCATTCTCAAATTTGCAGAATTTTTTCGTGTTAATAACGAAATACACTGAAACTTTTTCTTCAACAGAGTGAATATCAGAAGATAGTTGCAAAACGATTTAAAGGTAGTCAAAGATTAGCAGAAAGTAGTGGTTTAATGCCTGGCCTCACAGGCTCTCGTTTACCTCTTCAAAAATCTATATCAACGCCTTCAATTGTTACGCCTCAAGTTAATGCTCATTTGGCAGAAGCAGTTACTAGGACAACACCATCGCTTACAGCGTAAGTTGATTACAAATAATTTTAGATTGTAGAGCTAGATCATTAAACAGAATCTTATTTATTTTCACACATTTTTTTGGGACATAGTAAATGCAGTACAATTTGAAATGTCACTGAATTACATGAATTAAAGCAGTATTTATAATAAATAATTTCTGTATGAGCTCAATACATACTACATACGATAATATTTACGATCTAGCTTGCAGTCCTTACGTTACAACACATACGTATAGCAACATAAGACAATACTCATATTTTATACGTATGCATATACATATACAATACGACTGGTATGAGTGATTGCGAAATCCGCTTAAAATAAATTCTATTTTTATTCATGAAACTTAAAAATTACTCTAATTTATGCATAAATACATACTTGAATCCATTTTTTACTAGAAAAATCTCCACAATTTATTGGTACTGGTTTTAGAGAAATTTAATGAAAAATGCTGATAATGAGATATTTTGATAAATATTTCGAAGCAACAAAAAGCGAAAAATATAATCACTTATTTGATACCTAGTATATGCATGTGTGTGTGTGTATGTGTTTGCGCGTGCGCGCGCCTGTGTGTAACTTTAAATACAACTTTAAATAACGATTAAATTATTCGTAAAAAAGAAGTAATGCATGGTTTATTAATATATTCAAAAACAGTTCGAAAATTTGCACTTACTTAAAAATGCTTGCATTAATTTGTATCGCGTAGACCAGGGCTCGGAATTAAGGGCCCCGACTCCTTTGGGGCCAACTCCGAATCGATCTAAGCGCCATTCGACAGAACGGGCGTTAGTGAAAACAGAAAAATCGTCGGCTTCGACATTTGACGGGGTGACATCTAAAGTCATTATACAGAATTATAAACTCACGACGTGACATCTAACGTCATTAGGAAAAATTATAAACGGAGAGTGGGAGGCCATAGTTGTCAAATCACATCATTCAAGAGTTCTGTCGCACTGTTGCCACATCTGTTACAACCCTGGCCATCAGCAGAATGAATCGGCTCGAGCCGAGATTTCGATTTCTGCCGGACATAGACATAGCTGCTGAACCGCTGGAAATTTTTTTGTAGGTTCGATCCCCCTAGGGCAGGGCTCGGAATTAAGTGAACTTTCGAGCCGATTTTCAGAGGCAACGCCCCTTTCTCCGGCCGCACGTCTTGGCCCCCACGATCGCCTCGCAGCTCGAAGGTCCTCAGGCGCGTAACCTATGAATCGTCGCGGGTCGCATTAGGGCGACACCCGTATCCGTAGGTTTCCACATCACCCATGGGGTACTATTATCGATGCGTTTTTCTTATCAATGGTAACCTCTGTAGGCCTATTCCACTGTGTCGCATGATAAATTCTTGTGCAGGCATAATTTGTGACAAATCGCGCTAAAAAATTAATTTGACAAATGCTTTTCAGTGTCAAAATTTTAATCAAGTTTGGAAAAATTGTAGTTTTTCGCACACAAAAAAATGTTTTCTTCTGGAAGGAGATGACTTTAGAAAAGTAATAGCTTCCTACGAAAAGAATCAACGTGGCTACACAATTGCGTGATACTTTGGCCGGGTTTTAGTACCTCATGGTTGATGTGGAAACCTACGGATACGGGTGTCGTCCTAATGCGACCCGCGGCGGTTCATACGTTACGCGCCTGAGGACCTTCGAGCTGCGTGGCGATCGTGGGGGCCAAGACGTGCGGCCGGAGAAAGGGGGCGTTGCCTCTGAAAATCGGCTCGAAAGTTCACTTAATTCCGAGCCCTGCCCTAGGGTATATTTTTTTTACATTAATTTTTTTTTAATTCCTAACTATATGACAATGATCAATTACCACTATTTTAAAAACATTTGTTAAATATTTTAATAATATACCTAAATCTGAACTCTTGCCATGTGTATTACCAATTATGTTTGGTACCGTTTAATATTTCTAACATTAGAGTATAATGTATGAAGCGCATTTTCAGACGTCTTAGATTAAACAGTCGTAGATGAAGGACAGGAAAACTCATGTGATGTTTTACTACTATTTCGCCTTTCTTTTAGACGACACAATCATATCTTTTTTACAAATAATTATTGTTGTGAATGCAATTATACCATCATAAAGGAAAATATTTATTTTTAGAGATTTTATGCGAGTACCGAATATGCATATATGGATAATTTTTAATTCATTTCACTCGCTTTTTCCCATTGCTTTGGTCATTATGTAGAATGACAAACGAAAAATACGGAGACATTGTTGATATTGTTATACCTATTACAGTTTTGCTTTCCAGGAAATCTTTGATATATTCGATTCCAGTTGAGATTTTGATTTTTGCCGAACAGAAAAGAGAATAGTGCAAATGAAAGAGAAGAGTCAAGTCAAGTTAAAAAGAACAGGTTGATAAAACAATATTAATATGTGTAAGAAAATAAGTTTTAGAACTTATGAGAGAAGGGTTCTTATTGCTGCTTGACATAGGTCAGGCACAGCTAACTGGCGGGCCGCGGGCCACGCGCTTCATCTTACAGACAAATGAATACATACACTTTTAGAATATTCGAGGTACAGGAACGGCCGAGGCGGGCCATGTGCAATTTGCCGATGCACGCTGTCTTTGTCTAGCGTAGCTTTCTTTTGGGGCGAACCCTAAAATGGTTAAAAAGGGCCATAGTGACGTAGGCGTCCTCCAGACCGACGCTTTTGCCAAGGAAAGGCATTCTTGTATAGACTACGGTCGAGAGAGCACAGTTTTAATAAACTATTGTTGTAATAAGTTGTAATAAGTAATACCTAATCTAGACAGAGCGACTACTCCTCTCCGTTCGATTATCTTACACACCAATTTTTGAGTTACACATTTTGAGCTTTGGATTGACATGTATACGCGTCCAAATGTTAGAAATATCAAACAGTTCCATATTTGGCAAGAACATGGGAAGAAAACGATAGAAAAAAGCGCTTCAACTTCATATTTACGTATATCAAATTAAAGTATATAACAAATATTTTTAAAACATTTGTAAACAAATATTGATCATTGTCATGTACTTAGTAATGAAAAAAAAATTAATGTACAAAAATATACCCCGAGGGGACTCGAACCTACAAAGAAGTTTGCAGCGGCTCGAACCAACATCTCGGCTCGAGCCGATGCATTTTGCTGATGGTTATAATTGTAACAGATGTGACGGTGTGACGATAACAGCGTAACGGAGATCTTGATACGTGCCGGCAACTATGCCTTACTGGTGTGAAATTACATGGTACATGGTGTGGTGTGAAATTATAACTTACATTTACCGACTGATTTGTATTTTTACCGACCCTGACGGTAACTTGGTCAAATTCACTATAATGTACCATAAACGCCCCCGTCGAAAAATCAGTGAACTATTCTTACGTCCGAAGCGTGCAAATCGTATTCAAGGTCGTACGCCTTCCAGAAGTGATAAATTGTGAAAATCCGAATTTCTGTGATATTGATCTAGTTCAAGGAAAGGCTGGTGTACGCGACATCAGTGAATAAACCATTCAATCCTTCAATATTTGCTATATGTGAGATGCAACGACAGTCGGCAGCCATCTTGTTTGCTACATCGATGTCTCTGTCTGAAGCTGTCAGTTTCAAATATTCCATTTTCTCAGCGAATAGTGTTTATTGGCGTTCAAACGAATACACCAACCCTGTGGTGAAGTCTACCCGTGGGTACTGTACCCTCAAAAATTTCATTTATGCAGTTATCGAGAAATGCCACCTTGAATACGAAATCGAGTGTCTCTCTTGCGCATCTCGTATACATGCATGCTTTTCGTTGTTTGTGTGAGTGCACGCACACAGGTCATGGCAGACGGAGTCGGGGCCCTTAAGTGAACTTTCGGGCCGATTTTCAGAGGCAACGCCCCTTTTCTCCCGCCGCGCGTCTTGGCCCCGCGATCACCAATCGGCTCGAAGGTCCTCAGGCGCGTAGCATATGAACCGCGCGGTCCATGGGACATGGGACGATGTAGAATCCTATTGATACGAGTGTCACCCTAATGCGACCCGCGCGTTGCCTCTGAAAATCGGCCCGAAAGTTCACTTATAGTACGTCCAGAGCTAAATGAAAAAAGTGGAGGGAGAGCAGCCGATTGATGCCGCCGATCGGCAGGGCCGTTAGCGCTCTGCCGATGTTTGGTTCCAAGCAATAAGATGAGAAGCTTATGAATTAATTTTTAATTACACTAGTAGTTCAGTTACTACTAGTATAGCTATACATTTTATTTAATATTTTAAGTATTTGATGGAATTTCAATTCTTCGCGCCGCATTATCCTTGGTTTGTAGTATAGGAACCACTTTCGATATAATGCTTGTGGAGTTACACCCTTTTAACAAACTCTAATGTTCCAAATATAGAGACAATGTTCTGCTCATTCCGTTTAAAACCACAAGCCAGAATAGCAGAGACTTCTATATACAATTTTATTTCCGTTACTATTTCTTCTATTTAGACTCACATTTTCTACTTCGTGGCAAGTAAGGATGCTTGTCACCTATTACATTATTCTAATTAATAAAAAAAAGAAAACAAGCATCTGTATTTGTATATCTGTACTTGTATTTGTATTTGTAAATATATCATGTTTGGTCTCATTTTAATCGGAAAAATTTCAACAATATCTTTAAAAAAATTGGAAGTCGAAAAAACTAAAAATAGAAAAGTAAAGCTGTCGTTTTTATTATAGCATCGTTTTGCATTTGTGTAATCACACCGACGCGGTGGCATTTACATGGCTCTTCTGCCTCGGCCATCGTTCTATCCTTGTTTTTTCCTTTACAACCTAGCGACACAAACAAAAGCGAGCCGCGAGCCGGGCTACTGACACTGACACTGTCTTAAACAATTTACACCTTGATAAGCAGTATATCATATACTGTATATGTGCACCCATTTCAAATTGGCATGACACAGCCCTGCTCGATTCGACGAGCGGTCGAGCTTTGTAGTTTGTTTAGAGGGGTGGGGAATCCCCCACCACTTTTTTCATTTAGCTCTGGACTTACTGTAATTCCGAGCCCTGGCGTAGACAAAAGTATTGTAGCATGATTACACCATTTATTATTCTATTTCAGTAACTTTATGAAGAGTGCTTATATAAAATTTAAAGTATTACTTTACCCTCGTAGTGTTTGAGTCCTGGGGTTGCCGAAAAGATTTGAATTTTACATTCATTGTCTATAACAATGAAACTGTTATTTCCATTCTTATCGAATCAAAGGCTATAGCCGGAGAAGGTGGTCAAATGTGCCCCTAAACCAAATTCGACTTGTGAGGTGTCATTTGATAGCTTATCGAGAAAAATCAATTCGTACTAAATTTCAACCCTGTAGCTCGACTGGGAGGGTAGTTACAACGAAAAAACCAAAATACAGTTTTTCCGCAATATTTTTAGGGCATAAAAAATTTTTAAAAAAATCTGAGACATTTCCATTATGGAGGCACATATTGTAGAAGTTTTGCAGATTTTTAAATTGGAAACCCGAACTGCAAAAAATACAAAACGTCAAAAAATGCTGAAAAAGGCCGATTTTGTATTGAAGGAATCGCGGACACAATTATATTTTTTCTGTAGATACATATTATTGATACTACTATTCTTAATTCTTTCAGATTTATTGATTGGGTGCGCCGCAGTTAAGAAAATTAAAAACTAATTTCTTCGTAGCTTGTATTCTAATCTACTTAGCATTTTTTCAACGGCGTCGGTGGTCCTGCGATAAAGTGCAGTAAACCGCTGCAAACTTTTTTGTAGGTTCGAGCCTCCCTCGGGTGCATTTTTGTTATCTTTATTTTTTTGTCTAATTCCTAACTGTATGACAATGATCAATACTTGCTTAGAAATACTCTAAAATATTTAACAAATATTTTTCAATTATTAACCCTTTGCGGTCGTATCAAGTCGTATTAAGTCCTATTATGGTGGCTGAGAGTAGACATACGACCGCAAAGGGTTAATACAAAAATTTAATATACCTAAATATGAAGTTAGAGCGCTTTTTTGTGCTACCGTTTCCTTTGCCACGTATCTTGCCAATTATGGTACTGTTTGACATTTTCTACACTAAAGTAATTGATTTAAAGATACTTATCTTTTCGATTGATGTGGAAAAGAAGCGTTACAGCAAAATTCTTAATCTTCAACACTATCTTGGTTAATTATTGGTGGCACTTGTTAGTTGCTAAGTACTTCCACGGGTGTTACAATTTTTGACAAATTCCAAGCATGCGACAAATAATAAATTATTGCATTGGCAACAATAATTGGCAAGAGACACAGTAGCATTAAAAGCGCCCCAAATATTTTTAACGAATTTGTAAGCAAGTATTGATCATTGTCGTACAGTTTGGAATTAAAAAAAAAATAATTTAAAAAAAAATGAATCCGAGAGAGGCCCGAACTTACAAAAAGTTTACAGTGCTTTAGCAGTCCGACACTTTACCGCAGGACCACCGACGTTCTTGAAAAGATGTTACGTACTTTAGAATACAGAGTAGTGGCGTAATATCAATTGATTCGGTTTATCTAGTTTCGTCAATTTCTATGCTGCTTTGCTGTATATCAAAACATTGAAGATCGCATAAAACACTTATTACGCACAGAATAGACGAAAATTCGTCGTAAAAGTTATTCTGACACGCAAAAAAACGACGAAAAAATCGGTTTTTAATTTCTTTAACTGCGTCGCGTCCAATTAAAAAATCTGAAAAAAATGAGAATAGTAGTATCAATGATATGTACCTACAAAAAAATATAATTGTGTCCACGATTCCATTCAATACAAAATCGGCATTTTTCAGCATTTTTTGACGTTTTTTATATTTTGCAACTCGGGTTTTCAATTTAAAAATCTGCAAAACTTCTACAATATATGCCTCCATAATGGAAATGTCTCAGCTTTTTTTGCGGAAACACTGTATTTTGGTTTTACTACCCTCTCAGTCGAACTACAGGGTTGAAGCTTGGTACAAATTGGTTTTTCTCGATAAGCTATCGAATGACATCTCACAAGTCGAATTTGGTTTAGGGCCACATTTGACCAGCTTATCCGGCTATGGCCTTTAAACGTTTCTCTATATCTGAATGATCCATGTATTTTAACTTTACATCTTTGCGGCACCTGTATCTCAGTGACACGCCGCACAGTGGGACGAGCCTATTGTTCCGTTGGACATCGAGCAAAACACAAAAAAAAAATTTCGAAATTGAAAATTTTACTTCATAGGCAAGAAACTATGAACCTTTTACAATTATGTGCAACAATTTTTTTTCATTTTTTCTCACTAGATAATCCAGGGCAGCCAATAATAAATACCTATGTAAAATATTTTTTTTTCTTTATTTGTTGTTTAGTACCTCTATTTAACGATTTTAGTTAAAACTTTTGTGCAGTGCATAATCTTGCGGCTATAATAATTCCAAAATTAAAAAAAAACAACTCAAAATTGAAAATGGAGCTTTGTTTTACTTCATAATAAATGTCATATAAACATTACTTAATTACTTAAATTGACCAGGTTTGCGCGCAAAAAACTCTTCACCATTATATTCTAGAAAGAATATAGATTATAGTTATCCAAGAACATGTTGCGCTTTTTTGCTTTTTCGTGAGATATTTAATATAATTCTCATTGTTGCACTAACTAGAGACTCCAATCTAATCAAACGGGGCGTGTTTGTCATATTTTAAGTAGGATAACTAGACATTAATATCAGTACAACTATTAAATAAATCAAATATTGTTATGTTGAAGGACTTTATTTTTATAAACAATGAAGATTTATTATATACAACTTAGAAATTGCTTTTATACTAATGATTTTCTGATAATGAATCTTTTATGATTGTATATTTTTCGGCTCTATCAAAGTACTATTATTCATATTTTTATTTAAACTACATTGTATTGCCAGTCTCGAAAATATTAATATCATGGCTGTGCCAGAGAACTTTTTATTGAAGAAATGAATTTAACATAATGGAGTTAAAATAATACGTAACGAAATACATACATATAACAGCCTTTTAAAAATATGAATAATAGCACTTTGATAGAGCCGAAAAATATACAATCATAAAAGATTCATTATCAGAAAATCATTAGTATAAAAGCAATTTCTAAGTTGTATATAATATATCTTCATTGTTTATAAAAATAAAGTTCCATTGTTCCTTCAACATAACAATATTTGATTTATTTAGTAGTTGTACATATAATAATGTCTAGTTATCCTACTTAAAATATGACAAACACGCCCCGTTTGATTAGATTCGAGTCTCTCTAGTTAGTGCAACAATGAGAATTATATTAAATATCTCACGAAAAAGCAAAAAAGCGCAACATGTGCTTGGATAACTATAATCTATATTCTTTCTAGAATATAATGGTGAAGAGTTTTTTGCGCGCAAACCTGGTCAATTTACGTAATTAATTAATGTTTATATGACATTTATTATGAAGTAAAACAAAGCTCCATTTTCAATTTTACGTTTTTTTTTTTAATTTTGGAATTATTATAGGCGCAGGATTATGCACTGCACAAAAGTTTTAACTAAAATCGTTAAATAAAGGTACTAAACAACAAAGAAAGAAATTTTTTTTTTTACATAGGTATTTATAATTGGCTGCCCTGGATTATCTAGCGAGAAAAAGTGAAAAAATTTTGTTGCACATAATTGTAAAAGGTTCATAGTTTCTTGCCTATAAAGTAAAATTTTCAAATTCGAAATTTTTTTTTTTGCCCCCATGTCCAACGGAACAATAGGCTCGTCCCACTGTGCGCCGCTGCGAGAATATCTTATTTTTGCATCTTTTACACGATTAGTCGCATACTTTGTGTTTGTACTTGATAATTACCTACGGTCCTGCATGGTACAGCCGACGTGAAAGAAACGAAAAGGGTAGCGGAAGTGAGACTGAAACTGAGGATCTTCACACATCGCGAAGCCACGAATTTCACGAAGATAGGGAAGGCACTTCGAATACTCAGATATCCCTTGATGAATTACTGACTGAGTAAGTACTTTTCATCTGTAATTCCTCGTGTATATATAATAAATTCCGCCAAGAAGGCGCAAGGGATAAGATGACTGGTTTGTATCAGCTTTACCATTATTTTTTTATATTGCTAACGTTTGATGATAATACTATGATACTATATTTACTTTCGTATATGTACTTCTCCTAAATATACCTCTTTTTTAAACTGGTCGCGATGTATGCATTACTTGTATTTCGATCGTATAATCCAAATTACACGATAGTAGCACGTGTAGATACTTATCGCTGGTTATTTTACTATTGTTTCATCTTATAAATTATTTTAATCGAAAGGTATATCTATATATGTTAGTGTATACATAAATTTAATAAATCTGCGTACAAATTAAATTTATAGCGGAGCTGCGTATGACGATCATCATTCTGAAAAAACTAGAAGAAAACGAGGCTCTATATTCTTCCGTAAAAAAAAGGTAGCGAAACAACTACAATTTGATACGCAGTCTAAACATATTTGAAAAAAAAACCTAGAAAATTATAATGGTTTTATAGGATAAGAGTGGTAAAAAATCTAGTCAGCAACAGCATTTATGGACGACAATAACGGCAGGATCTCAGGGAAGCCTACTATGTGATGTTTGTATGAAACAGTCAACAAATAAACCACTTCTGCATTGTGACAGTAAGTATTTAATTATATTAATATATTCCTTGTATATTATATAAGCCCTTCGGAAATATAACTCCTTTCAATTACATCAGACTGTGGAGTATCTATACATCAAAGTCAAGGATGTAAGGATCAACTAGTGGTGGAGTGCATTAAGTCCAAACATCATTCTAGCAAAGCTACCATCAAATCTACATCAAGCATATCCACAACTTCGATTAACTATAATGCCAAGAGAGGATCTACTGCATCGTTACCTCTACCAACATCTTCTGGGAGTGGAAGGTAAATAGATTGCAATCGCTAAGGTTACAGAATTCCTGCATTGGATCTGCGTATTTGTGGTTCAAGATTCGCACGCAATTGGCATGGCTAGGCCTAATCTCAGAGTTGATTACAAGCTCTTCTCATTTACAACACAGTTATCGTATAAATTAGAAAATGTGCAGATATATTAGCGTCACACAAGAAATTTTGATTAATTTCTTCTTTTTTTGTTTATTAGATTTCCTAAAAATGTAGATCTATTATGATACACATTTACAAATTCAAACAATCTATAACATCTCTCGTTTTAGTTTGAAAAGTCTTATTCAATCTCTACGTACACTGTGAAAACTGAATTAGCTAGAAGGGGAACTGCGCTGATTATTCAGAAGCTTTTGGCTGGCTCGGAAGCTTATTATTCCTAATTAATTTTGCAATTTAGTCAATAGTGTGGCAAGCTTCGGCGTGTTTATCCTTTCTAACATAAACTAAAAAATACATTACGTACAAATACGTACACATATTATTTAACATACAAAATAGCACACCCAACTTCTTCAATCGTTCACATAATATTCTTATCAATTTTATACCACTTATAACAAGAAAAAAATAGAAGAAAAATTATCTGAGTTTTTAATATTGCATATCTACGTGCTGTATACATACGTGTATCTATACAGCGATGAAATCTATAATATTTCTGTAACGGTAATGATTATACATATATACATACATATAAAGAGATGTGTATATATATATATAGAGAGAGATATACATCACTGATGTATAAAAACTGAACAGAAAAAGAAAAAATATGATAGAGTATGGAAACTGAAGAAGGAAGGGAAACGAAAGGCAAAATGAGGTTGCCCTAATGCAGTGTATGCTTTTTCCTTCCCCCGTGCATTCCCTCTCGTGCAACGACAAACCGATCGATTGTTCGACGATTAAAGGGAAATTAACAGCAAGAAAACCGTGACAAGCTACAGCCCTTGGCGGCGAGTTGCTACTAAGCTCGGAGTCAAGTAAGTCTCAGATGTCTGATGTGTTCCTCCTATTCTATCGAAGCGTTCGTACGTTTCTGTTCGTGTATTAATCCTACACAGTCGTAGGATGGCCCGCGTCTCTCGTTCCTCGACTCTTTTCTCGCACACATCGTTTAAAAGGCAATTGAATTTGCCTCTTTCTGCTGTACCGACAGGAGACATCACCTTGCCCCTGCCTATGCTTCTGACATGCTTGCTTCTATTATTTGTATTTATTCAATGATATATTTTGTGTACACATCTTGTTGTAACTTTACACGCGACTCATAATCCAATTTACTATCGGTTAAAGAATCAAGAAATCTCTTCATCAACTATTCTGAGGAATGATCATCGCATACAGCATTCTCGTATTTCCAATTGATACGCATTTCTTTACAATCTTTCTCATAGACCCTGTCTTCATGGTATGAATTTGTAGCATTTTCTATCTATCTCTTCCTTCATGTTAAATGTACGTTGAAATCCAGACATTCAACATATATTCTGGAAACACACCAAGAATGCCAATTTTGGGTCGGGTTGAGAACAATTGTAGTATATTGTTTAATATCGTGGTTCAACCAACTACTTTTCCCTAGATATGTTTTATTAACGATGAAATAATTGTACAGTAGGTAAACAAATTTAGAGATACTATAGCTAGGACGTTTCGTACCCGACCTAAATACACGTATGCCTCTTAAACATTCATTTATATATAGTAATCCTTTACGTTGCAAATTTCTGTGTTATTATTTATTATTTAAATCCACAAATGATACCAGGCATTTCTGTGACGTAGTTACAGAGGAGTGCATCTTCAGTTGCACATATTTTCTCCTGTACTCTTGATGCTCACTGATACATTTAGGGAAAGAAAATGAATAAACGCGGAAACATATTGATTAAAAGAAGTACATAGGTGCAGCTTTTCAGAGTATGCTTATATATAAGGTAATATTAAGCCTTTGCACTCGAGGGGTGCCGCTACGGCGCACAGTCGGGCGATTCTATTGCACCGTTGGACATTGGGGCAAGAAACAAAAAAATCGAATTTGAAAATTTAACTTTATGGGCAAGAAAGGCGCCGTAGCGTCGTCTCTCGAGTGCAAAGGGTTAAAATAACTATAATATTATTTGTAAGTAAGTAATATATATAATATAATATTGAAACACTATTCAATTCTACATCCAAAGTACCGTAAGAAAAAGCAACAAGTAAGACAACGCTAATTTTAATTACGAAGCAACAGCAAATACAACTTCCCGTCTTAATAAAGAATCTATTAAATATATTAATGTATAAAATTCCATTCTTCTTTCAGCCAAACAATAAATGAGGAGAGGGATGGGGATGGACAGCATCGTGATATATCCAGGTTCGTAAAAATCTATATTTCTAAGTGCGTAATGCACACTTGTGCATGTGTTACAGTCGCAATTAATCAAATCTTTATACTATAATCTTATTTAGCGGATTAGAAGGATTCGATCTGGGAGATGACACTTATCAGTTTACTGTGGGCGATCTGGAAGGTTTGGATCCTGAATTAGGCCTAGCTAAAGAAGAACTTGACTCTTGGAGCGCTGCCATTGGACACAATATTGCATTACGACTAGCCGATAACTGCGAACGAAAAGTAAAAAGACAGGAACACATTTACGAGTTTGTCCTTACGGAGAAACATCATTGTTTAGTGCTTCTTGCTATGGAGAGAATATTCGCGGAAGGTCTACGACGTCATTTTCGTTTGGGTCAGCCAGATTTGGAGCGTATGTTTCCCAGATTGCGCGATCTCATTGATATTCATTTACGGTTTCTGCAAAAGTTACGCAAACGACAAAACACAAATCCTGTTGTTTCGACGATCGTCGATATATTAGTTGATCAATTCTCTGGAGAGAATGCACAACGTATGAAGAGTGCCTATGGAGAATTCTGTAGCCGTCACAGAGATGCCGTTGAAGCTTATAAGTATTACTTGCGTCATGATCCTCGATTTTCTCGATTCGTGCGTCAATGTCAGGTAGCTATAGTAGAACTTGCGTTTATTCTTCACCAGTGATTCTTCCTTTTTTTCTAAGAAAAATATAAATAAACGTGTGTAATCGATGTCTGTGCAGTCACATCCTTTGTTGAAGAAAAAAGGAATACCAGAGTGTATTCTATTTGTTACTCAACGTTTGACAAAGTATCCATTGTTGGTTGAACCGCTCATAAAAACGGGTATCATACAAGAAGAAGGCGAAGATCTACGGAAAGCTTTGGTTCTTGTTAAAGAAATCTTGGCCGATGTGGATGCGTGTGTGGCAGATAAGGAAAGGGAAGATAGGAAGCTAGAAATCTATAATAAGTAAGAAATTCGCATTATTATAACGTATTTTTTCCTTCCAATTTTCTTTGCTTTACTATTGTTCTTCATTTTGTTCTGTTATTATGATTGTTCAGGATTGATGCGAAATCTTTTGCGACATATCGTGGTGCCAAATTCAAAAAGTCAGATATCCTGGCGTTTAATAGAATTTTAAAGTTCGAGGGAACTGCATATTTAATGCAAGGTCGCGGAAAAATGACTGCCATTGTAGTGGTTGTTCTTTCGGACATTTTATTTTTCTTGGCCGAGAGGGATCAGAAGTATGCATTTTTTGTGCCTGACAATAAGGCTGGTATAGTATCCCTTCAAAAGTTACTGGTACGAGAAAAAGCGGGACAAGAATCGAGGGGGATCTATTTAATAAGTAGTAATCCAGCGGAACCTGAAATGTTCGAGTTGAAAATTCAGAAACCCAAAGATAAACATTTATGGATACAGGCGATTAGATCAGCAGTAGAGGCCTGCCCGCAGGAATCTGAGAATGAAACGGATGTATTAACTGAAAACAATAGTAATAACGAATTAAGAGATACACGTTCCTCTTCTATATCGTTACTTTCAGTCGAAGAAAGGCAACGTTTAATTAAAACTAAGGAATCGCATGTCCTAAAGATAGTTGGTACGTGTTGCATTTGATCATTAACGTTGTATTCTTTTATGAAAAATTTAATAACGATGATTTTTTATTACTTAATTAGGTGAACTACGTAAAAAGGACGCAGAGCAGGCATTACTACTTGAAGAAAAAATCAATTTACAAATACAACTTTTGCATGCTGCAAACATTTGGTGTGGGAACGAGGGTAGTGATAATGAGAGAATAGAAAAAGCTGATAAAGAGGTTCCAGATTATACAAGATTGGTTCATACCGAAGGAACAGATACTACGCAGATGCGACAAGAGGTAATAACCCTTTATTTTTCTATAGGCTTTTATATAAAATTAGAATTATTCATCTGAATGATAGCGAAAAAAATAATTCTTCGCTACAGGTAGTTGCAGCTGTTCAAGAAGCAACGAAACTTGCTAGTTCATTGTCTTTCACTGCGGGTGGTGCTACTCTTTCGAGAAGTTTAAGCTCTGCTGGAGAACGACACAGTGAGGCCTATGTTCCACCTGCCCTTTGCGTTCCACGAAGAGCTGAAACATTCGCCGGTTTCGATCATAACAAAGTAAATATATACATATATCTAGGTTTTGCATTGGGTGTTGAAGCTAAAATATGAAACCTGTCCTTTTTTCTCTCTGTTAGGAAAAATATCCGTTGCGCGATTCCGCGATTCATTCCGTAATCTCTCTTCCAAAAGTTGGTGAATTCACAAAGGAGAGTCCAGACGAGAAAGAAAGTCAGGATTCAGATGTAAATAAAGATCAACAGTGGGCAGCGATTCGTTTGTCACATCACGTTTATAGGTTGGTCTGTATAATTAGTAATCAGATGACGACAATCGATAGCCTGCAGGCGCAATTAGCTGCGTGTAAGGAAGGAAGCATGGGCAAATCAAATAATAGACCTAATCCAAATCGGCAATTAGAAGAACTGCGTAATTTACAAGATCAATTAAGTCGCGAGAAAGCAGCCTTCCGTTCCACTTCTCAGCAAGAACAAAAGCAACTGGAAGAGGAACGAGCCGAATTGGCTAGACAGCGAGAACAACTGGCGGCTGAACAGAGAGACGTAACGCAGCAGCGTGATCAATTGTACCGGCGACTCGAGGCATTGGAACGACAAGGAGTGACATTGGTTACAGGTTCCGCGCCTAGTTCTACAACTATTCATTTATCGCACATTACACAGGGAACTGATACAGTGCAGCCACGAAAATCCCAGCCGGACGCTAAACGAATACCGTTAAATTTAATCAGTGCTACTAATCAACAAAAAGTACAAAGCAATCTTCCAGTTAAGCAGCAATTACCTTTAAAACTTGCTAGCGGAAGCAACAACAACACTAGGTAAAAATAACAGGCTAAATAATTATAAACAATTGCATGTCGTGAAAATACATGTATATTCACTTATTTCTTTAAAAAAAAAACAGGAGTGGAAGCGCGAGCAATAACAGTCCAGACCGACATTCGCGAACAGGAAGTAGTCCGGCAATCGTAACAAGTTCTGCATATTCCTCACCAGAATTGGGAAACAGTCACGCTGGTACAAGTCAAACTCACTCCTCCAATCGTTCCCTTCGAATCACACGATCACCTCCAGAGTATTCACATCAGCAACCACATCAGCGAACTGAACAGCAACAACCTTTGGAAGAGGAGGTAATTTTTTTCTGACGTTTCTTTCGTTTTGGTCGAAAGCATCCTCGTTCTCGTCCCGCAACCGGCGAAACTACCCCGACTTCTACGTTAACTCCCTCCCGGAATCAATCGAAAGACGCTCAACCTAGAAGTCGCGTAAAGTCATTTTGACTTTCAACATTCTCTCGGTAAGAAGCTTCCATTACTTGCAACATTATCGCCATGAATACTATTACTTCGGGTCTATTCATACTCGTTCCCCTGCTTATGCATATCTCCGCCACGTCCCTGTTTCTAATCATTTCTTCGCTCTTTCTCCTCACCCCTTAACAATTTTATCATTGTTTGCGTCGAAATGTAACGTAGTACATAAATGATGCATTTAACGTGTCCATAATAATAACGTGACTGTCAATAAAAAAAAGAAAAGAAGAAGAATAAAAGAAAGATCGTACATATATTGTAACTCGATAAATTGATGGAAGAATATTGTTACTTTTCAACTGCTACTGAGGGCAATAATATAATTTTTATGCGAAAATCTCACAAAACCTATCTATACACATAGGAAGGAACAACTAAAATAACATGGATGAACAGAGAAATAACGATTAGTGCTTAGATATATTTGCGAGAAGAAAAAACAAAAGAAGTATTAAAACGGTCAGCTTAGTAAGTTAGATCAGCCGATCTCGTTGAATCCTTACTCGTCATGTTATTAAGCCGACTGACAGTTTTAGAGACGTGATTTTGGAGGAACCTTTTAAGCAAATCTTTTTCAGCATGCTGAAAATGCAAGGTAGAGAAAATTCGTTATATTAGGATTGCGTATACATATGAATATGTGTATATATACATTATATATACTTTTTCATGACATATACATATGTATGACATCACGTGTACGTATATTTGAGAATGAGAATGATTACGTGCGAAAATATAACGCGTGCATGTGAATGACTTTGAATGAATGCACACGCGACGTGTATAATTTCGTTTAACCAACATACGCGTTAAATAAATGTGGTACGCATGCATGCGTACGAATGCATGAGTGAACCGCGGTAGCTATTCATATACCATAACTTTAAAAAGTATTTTAATACTTGCTAAAACGACGGGTAAGATCTATTATTAACATTTAATGACGTGCTATTACGTGTGCCAAGCCACAGATCGAAGTTGTTAATTTTCCGAATTTCATTCCATCATTAACAAAGATAACTTGTTTTTAATTTGACTGGATCCACATTAATTCACGCGACGTTTTCATATTTGATATTGTCCTTCGAGATTATTCACTGCCATTATTATTATTCTGTAACCTTTTTCTACCTTTTTCTATTTCTTCTTTACTCTTTTAATGATTTACATGCTATTTTATTTATTGCATTATGTAAGATCAGTGATAACTCTCGATCATGCAAAATATTTATACGAGGCTTCTTTTGGCGAAGAAAGTTTTCGAATATTTCGTCGAAATGGAACCCGTTCCAAAAGAAGTATTACGCAAAGAATGATCATAATGCACGTTTGTAATGAATCGATTTTATAGTTCGTTTATTAATTATTATGAAAAAAAAATTATACCCGAGATTGAAGTACATTTAACACTAGAACTACCATGGGAGTCAAAATGACTTCTATCAGATTTCTTGCTTTAGAATTATTAATGTATAGGTATCGTTGTAGCAATTTATGATGAGTTTTAATAAGACAGAATGACAACTATATATCTCTATTTAATGTCCATTCAACGACTTTCGTGTTCATAATCTGTCTAACGTATGCTATCTGAATAATACCAAAATGTATCGGTAGTTCTAGTGTTAATATAACGAACAGACGGCCGAAATATAAACGCGGAGGTGTGGCTCTAGAGCGTAGACTGTCATTGTAAAGTCAGAATTATTTCTTTTTTTTTATATACAGTAGAACCTCGCTTATCCGCACCCCGTTTATATGAACAAGTGAATGCTCAGCGTCTGTTATACGAACTCGTGGCGGGTGCCTAGAAACGACATGATCAACTTCAGTGTTTCGTATGCTAGCTTACATTATTCGGACTAATAAGAGCAGCTGGTGGGGATAGGTAGTGAACCTCTATTATCGGAACTACTCGGTTATCCGAACTGCCTTGTCCCCCAAAATTTTCGGATAAATGAGGTTCTACTGTACGTACATGTTTAGTTTTGCCTCACAAGATGCTGTAGCGTGCAATATGATCGAATAAGAGGACAGCGTCGTCGAGGCACGATGGTAAATAAAACATCTGACTAATTCATTAATTTATCCTGATAAGGAAGTATAAGTAATGCTATCAATTCGTCTCAATCAATCGTGGTGACAATAGTTCTAAAAGTATTTCCGTAAGATGTAAAGTACATACGTAAAGAGTTCCACAAACTATTACAAAAAAAAAAAAATGCTGAGCATGTACCAGCTCGTAAATGATATTGTATTAATCTGTTAGTAGCCTTTATAGATGAGCGTTCGACTTCATTCCAAGAACACTTACATACAAATTCTTAATGTCAGAACTGCTCATATTATAAGAACATGAAACATATATGAAAAGTAAGTCTTAACACTGAAACGTAATTCAAAAATATAATTCCAGATAGATATTTAAATAAATAAATAAATATATATATAAATATACATTATTAAAAAAAGAAGGAAATGTATTTTTTATATACATTAAGAACGTTGCACTATTTCAGATGCAGCTTAATACAATTAAAGTTTATTGTTATTAAGTATTATCCTTGTGCAATGAAGTCGCACACCATCTTCAGGGTAACGCGAAGAATCAAATTGGGATAACAACTAAGGAGTAGTGGGCGGCCTACATGCGTCTTGTGGCATCCAAGTTATCCGATGTCATTTGATAGCATAAGTTTAAGAAAGGATATAAAGAATTATTAGCAACGCGGTTTTCCACGTTTTAGTGAATCTTTACGTCCCTGACGCTCATGGGAAGTATTTTTGTACGTTTACTCTGTACCTATACTATTTTACTCTAAAACTATATCTACTGTTATCATTGTGATACTCGCTAATGCGATCGTCTTTGGAAACGTTAATGTAAAATCTATATCTAATAAGTGAACGCGTATTTGTTTTGAAACGCGTTCGCTCGATGCATCAGCATTAATTATTATCTTTAGAGTTGACCGATTTTAAACTAAGGGCCCTTACATCGGTTATATATGCTAAAATCACATTTAACATTAATTGTGTTATCTATGCTTGATTACTTTATCAAGATTATCATTTATCCACGATACGCGCGATGCGTGTACATTTTATAACCAAATGCACGCCGCAAACTCCTATTTTAACGAATCCATTGTATTTTGAAGCGAATCATTTTTCCGCTGGGCGATCCGTGAAAGTTAGTCTGTTATTTGGCAAGAGCAAACAAATATTTACGATATTTTTCTTCCTGTTTCAATTCTATACGGATATATGGTATGCGATTTACATTCCTTAACGTTTATACATGTACACATTGCTACATTTTTCGATCGATACATGAATCGCCGTTAAATCATTAACCACATAAAGAAATAATATCTATTTATTATAAATGTACATACAACTGTTATTATAATAAAGAAGAACGTGAGGGAAATGTTCGATTATGTTAATGTTACGTGATATTTCTCTTCTGTTTATTATATTTACTTACAAAAACACTTCTCGCATTTATAAATTTTTATCCTATCATTTTTATTTTTAATATGGCTTGGTCCTGTGGTGACGGTCACGTCCTTTACCCGTACCGATTTTCGCCACCAATTTATGGCTAGAATTTTCTTGAATAGACATGGTTTCTGTTTGTTTCCAAATATTTATAAGTCCACTTTCACCTACTGTTATCAACGAACCACTCTGCAATTTATATTAAAACATCACATTTTTATTTGCTCATAAATTGACGATTCCATTAAAATTTGATTGAATAATATCATACCTTTTCATGCAACCAACTGTCGCGTACCAGTTGTTTATTCCCTATCATGTTATAACATATTTCTAATCCATCGTTCGTAACATTTAAACATCTCAAATTTTCCCTAAAATATTTTTGCAGAAATATACATATACATACATATATATATATATATTTATTTAGAAATATTGCAAATATTTGAAACCTTTGTGTACCAGAATCAAACGCATGTACAAATAGCTAACTGATGTTACTATTAATATCATTGATTTTAATGCCATATTATTTTATATCATCAAATTTATAAATTATGTAATAATTTACCCTTTAACGCTACTAGAACCAGCTAGAAGGAATGGTTGTTCAAGTGCGTTCGAAGCATGAAATTTAACTACATAACAATCATCTGGGTCATCATTCTAAAAATTGATATATTAAATTATTAAAAGTTTCTCTATTTTATAAACATCGATATCGTTATAAATTATTAGCAACCTGAGAAACTGCTAAATTATTACGCTGGAAGTTAGCATATGGAGTAGCGCCATCATGCTCCCAAAGTTGTAACGAATGTGTATGTGTTGTGCACCAAAGATTATTATCATTCAACCAGCCCACCCTATCCTTTTATTCGAAAAATAAAAATTTCGGTTTACCGCATAATTTCGCTACATCAAAAGTTTTATTAAAACCGCAAACTCACCACAGATGATTCAGTATTTAAGGAATAAGTTAATGCTGAATCTTCGGTTGGCTTTGTAAGGTCAAAAACATTAATCAATCCATCTGTGCTACCAGATGCTAAGACATCCTGTTTACTAGAATGAAATGCCAAAGAAGTTACATCTTCCGTGTGAGATTCCCAATATCCACCAAGAAAATTATTCTTATCATACGATTTTGAATTATTATATCGAGTGTCCCAAAATAAAATAAATGTGTCTCCTGCAATATGTTCAGTACCACCTGCTATAAGTCTTTCATCGCAACTTACATCAAAGCTACAGAGAGGTTTCATCTTTCCATCTTCAGTATTGTCTGAAATGTGAAAGTAATGTATATGAAGTGTTACATCTGCGTCAATATATCTTCTTCATATACCTTTAAACTCTGCAATAACTTTTCCTTTTGCTCGTAAATCGCACGCTGTAATTAGCCCCTTGTTTGTTGCTGTATACAAAACATTTTTAGAAGTTGGACTAAACCTAATACCAACAATGGGCGTTTCATTATGGGATAGTGTAATTCTTTGAATTAAACTCTCTCCAACAGAGTATATTACACATGTATGGTCAGCCAAAGCAGTTCCAAGTCTAAATTCTGGGTCGCTGTAAATAAAAATTAATTAATGATATATCTCGAAGATGTTCCTACCAAAAAGAAAATTATTGGAAAATTCACGTCACGTAATGATGCAGATGTTTCATTCGCTAAGTAAAAGCAGTGAAAAATAATTTATAATTAATGAAAAACATCTAAAATGCTTATGTTTAATTTGCTGCAAGAAAATACTAAATTGTGCATAAAAAAAAAGTCTCTAATTGATATAATGAGAAGTACAATGTGCAAAATAATTATTCTTATATGTAATAGTTTAGACTAGTTGTACAGCACAGTAAAAATAAACAGTTATAAAGTATGTATATTTTAAACGAACATTAAGGCAATTTTTTATCAATAAGAATGAAGAAATATCATATTTTTATGAAATCGATTGGACGTAAAATGTTCCACAAGAAAATAACAATATTTGCCTTTGCGTTCCAGAAATAGAGAGGATATAATTGTGATCAGGGGATACTGTTTCTTCTACAGTCGACATTAATTCACCTTTCCTTTTGACAGTTCGATTGTCACTATATTTTTTTGTACACCGTTCGACATTTAATTTCTTTAACGATTCGACTATTTTAGCCATACTGCTAGGTTTTTAAAATTTTAACAAGTATTACAAAGTTAAGGTTAATATCACGTCCGAAAATACAGACATACGTATGTCGAATATATAAAATTGTTTGTCACTTTGAATTAAATCGAAAGAATTCAGTTTCCTTTTTTATCTTCAACTTCTCCTTTAACGCGTAAAATTATTCGTTTATATTTCTTTTATCGTAATTACAACTTTAATAACGTTACAGACTATCGAAAAGTTTAAAACGTGACTTTTTTTAAATCGAGACTATCGGTAGAAACATATACTAATTGTACGTAAGTAAGTACTTATGTAAGTAAGTACGCATATTGTTCAATCCCGAACGACATAGGGGATAGACCTTATTCACAGCCGAGGAGTACAGATGTATCAATAATTACATATGTATACAATTCTATCATGCGGTTCGGGAACTACATATTTAACCCCTGTTATCATTCGTGTGCTACGAACAGCGGCATCGATTAAGTAAGAAACACATATCCACCTACTGCAATCAGCAAGAATCGTAATAATGATAATATATTACGCAGCTTCCTGCATTGAAAATTTAAGTGGTATATCAATTGGTATCGAATAATTAATTAGTATGTTTGCCGGTAAGTAGCAGGGTGGCTTGACCGTGCAACAAACACGATGAATAATTTTTGGTATTTATTTTAGCGCATACTGTTGCAAAATTATGTACGAGAAAGTTTTAGAAAGCCCGTATTATAGTTTATTCTACAATCCCAAAGGTGCATAATTTAATCGTGAACAATGAATAATTAACGTTTTTTTCCTGTCAATATAATTTACTCATGGAAAGTAACAGGAGCAGCATATGCCCAGAGTTAGTCAATTTTTCGCCCATGTAGTCGACGTCGTAGTAATGCTTTTATTGCATTTCTATGGTAAGCTATTTAACTTAATAGGTAACAGGAGTATATGTATTTATGGTAAAAACAGCATACTATTATATATCAATATGTGGCTCCACTTTAGTAATAATTTAAAAAACAAACTCGAAATAGTACATGATATACATAAAATGTAAATAAATTAGTATTACGTGCTGTTAATTTGAATATCTAGATAAATAAAAAATCGGTTCATCTCGGTATTATTATTTTATTTATGTACAAAGATTATGTTAAATTGGATCGAGGGATGTTTTCTCATAAAAGTGGGGTGCCAATTCTAGTAACCATTCTGGTTGTATCACAGTTATATCCTTCATATATGTTTTGTTCGTTTGCAAAACTTCACAGAATAGTACCCTTAAACAGAGAACCGTTAAAACTTTCATACAACATTATCACAGTAATGTCAGAAGTACTGAAATAATTCATAAACAAACCATTGAGGTTGTTGAAGTGTATATAGACAACTGTTCGGATGTATATATAAATCTCTATTTCCACGTACTGTTTTGTATATTCCGGTATAATGTAGGTAAGCCGCTTTTGGAAAAAGTCCAGCAGTTATACACTGTAAGATTTGTGGTACGTTCCCTAAAAGAAATGTAGAAAAATCAAAATGTTTTCATTGCGTACATAAAACAGTACTTTGTATTAATTTACCCTTGCATGAAACCAATGGTATATGTAATCGTTTCATCATAGAGTGCATTTGCATTCGAATTTCTGTAGCTCTACGCAATGCTTTATTATTAAGGAACTGTTTCTGACACCATCCCGGTGTTTTATTTTTGTCATAAGCGGCATACACATTCAGTAATGTTAACAAATCTCCTTCCTCGACTTCGAACTTTCTATGAGCTACTCTTGCTTTTATAGCAGCTTGGCCACCCGCCGGTTTTATGAAAACATTTTGCACTTGGAGCATAGCTAGGATCGTCGATAATTCTTCAGAACATTCCATTTCGCCTGGACGTAAAAGGCGAATTATTAACTAACCCTTTAACGCAATCTAAAGGAATATAATATTGAGCGTAACAACGTAATAAAAACATTAATAAAAATAATAAAAATGTTTACCTGATACTATGAGAGATTTAGCCAAAACAGGTTCCAAAGGCATTTCTGCCATGGTCATGCCCAATGGTGTCGTTAACTCTCCATTCCTATCAATAGCACCTAACGCATAAAGTAATTCCAATCCTGTAAGAAGATTTTTACTTGGCGGAGCCGATGGAAAATTAAATCTTAAAACATTGTCAATCCCTAATGCTTTCAACTGTAAGATTGCCGGTGCCAGATCCGATCGTTGCATTTCTGGTGGCGTTGCCTCGAACAATTCTGAATATGCTTTCTCTGTATACAATCTACGTAGGAAGGTACAGCAAATCAATTATCATCAAATATAAAAAAAAATTCACTTCCAAAAATATCAATTGTATACCTATACGCTCTTCCACTTCGAACACGGCCCGCTCGACCTGCACGTTGATCGGCGGAAGCTTTAGATATTGGAACAATTATTAGAGAATTTGTCTGCGTTTCTGCCTCGAACCATGGAATTTTGACAAAACCACAGTCGATAACTAAACAAAAATTTTAACTCCCCTTTATATTGATCATTCTTGCTAAGTTATTATTAGCGTGTGGAAATAACAACAAAATAGAATAATATTTCATTTAGAATTTAGAACCATAAGTGACAAAATCGATCGTAATAAAGCTCGTGTGAAGTATTTTATTATATCTGTACCATAAACGATGTTTGGAATAGTAATAGATGTTTCTGCGATATTCGTTGCCACGATAACTTTACGAGTGTCTTTGGCAGCCCTCCAAAATACTTTCAGTTGTTCTGAGTTGGGAAGGGAGCCGTACATGGCCACAGGTAAAAGTTTCACTAAAAAGGACAATACAAAAGCAACGATAAGAAATGTCTTAAGCTTTAAGCAGTTATGTAACAGACCAGCGGCAGCGAGGAGGACATCATTTTGAATTCTACTCACACTTGCCTTCCTTTATAAGCTTTGCATGCTCTGATAAAAGAGACACTGCTTGGTCTACTTCATCCAAGCCTGTCAGGAATGCCAGAATATCGCCAGGTTCCTCGCTTTCATGAATTTTCAGGACAGTGTCTACGACGCTTGTAACATAATTCGGTACTGGTTCTGCAATATAATTATATTAAGGATTAGTATTAAAATAATTGAAGATCGTCTTCATAAATAGTTTCAAATACGAGCAAAAAAGTAACCAAGGAATCGAAATGATCACTGGGTATATAAAATAAAATGAATATTAAACAAATCATATGGTTAAAAATAACGCGATTTATGTATAACATAAAATTAAAATATCTTTAAAACATACATATACCTTTTGCAAAGAAAATATCTACAGGGTAGAGTCTACCTTCCACAGACAATATAACCGAGGTATCTTTTGTTGAATCTTTCGTTGTATTGGTGTTGAAAAAATTTCGAAGTTGTTCTGCGTCAACTGTGGCAGAGCAAACAACAATTCGCAAACTTTTTCGTTTCTGAAAGGAAGTGATTAATTTAAATAATTAATGTGCTGATATTAAGGTATATAAGTTTGTGATATTCACTTACCCGAATGATCTTTTTCAAAAGTCCCATGATAATATCCGTAAGAAGGGTTCGTTCATGTACTTCATCTACAACGATTACGGAATAACTTGTCAACAAAGGATCGCCCATTAATTCGCGAAGCAGAATACCCTCTGTCATGTACTGTGAATTGAATAAACAAAATTATTATTCTTTTTATATTATATGAAGTGATGCTTATAGATCAATCTAGTCCTTAATAATACAGACTTTCATTCTATTTTTTATTTTATCTCACATTTATCATTCAGAATAAAATTTTACTTGTTTCCTATCTGTAATCTTGCAATGCATTTAATTGCTTTTATTGCGCAATATACAGGGTGTCTCACTTGATTTTGACATCCTGACTACCTCGGTATTTGTTAATCCTAGCAAATAATGTGTCACAATAGAGTAGAATGGTGTCATGTTGGGCATCTTCTGGTCTTATTAGTTCTTAGAAGGTCAACTTTGTTTTTTCAAATGGAATAATGTATTTTTTAACGTGTCAATCGATGTAACTCGACAGTCGTTATAAAAAAGTATTAAGATATTTATGTTGAAAAGTTAATAGTTTAGTAGATATTTCAATTTAAATAATTGGGAAGTTCGGTAACTCGAAAGTTCAGAAAAATTTGGGACTTTGCACACATGTAGTTCATATTATGCTAAGAACGGAACACTTTTCGTTTCCTGCTAAAAAACGGTCTTGGGGATGAATACATCCCTCCAAAGAAATCTTGACTTTTCACATTATCGTGAAAATTAAGAAACCGTTTAAGATACAGGAAAAAAGTTAAATTAAAAGTTGGGTGGCTCTTTATGGTGTATAATAAGGACATGATAAATTTTGACAAACAAAATATTTTTCAAAAATTCATAAAAAAAAAATTATTTTTTAATTTTTCACATCTGTATTGCGAACCATAAAGGGCCATTCAACTTTGAATTTAACTTTTTTCCTGTATCCTAAACAGTTTCGTAATTTTCACGATTATATGAAAAGTCAAGATTTCTTTGGAGGGCTGTACATATTCACCCCCAGGACCGTTTTTTAGCAGGAAACAAAAATTGTTCCGTTCTTAGCATAATATGAACTGCATGTGTGCAAAGCCCAAATTCTGAACTTTCGAGTTGCCGAACTTCCCAATTATTTAAATTGGAATATCTACTAAACTATCAACTTTTCAACATAAATATGTTAATACTTTTTTATAACTACCGTCGAGTTACATCGATTGACACGTTAAAAAATACATTATTCCATTTAAAAAAACAAAGTTGACCTTCATGTGACCTTTACGCGTCCACCCCCGAAAAAACTAGTAAGACCAGAAGATGCCCGACACGACACCATTCAACTGTACTCTGAAACATTTTTTGCTAGGATTAACAAATACCGAGATAATCAGGATGTCAGAATCAAGTGAGACAGTATAAAAATTTAGTTATGTTATTAAAATAAGAATAATCTTTTTCCTACTTTAATTAACGTTAGAAATAATACCTTAATCTTTGTCATTTCATCTGTACAGTTATCGAAACGTATAGAATAACCGACTTCCGTTCCTAAAATACAATTACGTTCATCAGCAACGCGATTAGCTAACGAAGTAGCTGCAACTCTTCTTGGTTCCGTGATGCCAATCATTTTTCCATCTGTACACCATCCTGCTTCAAGGAGATACTGTAATCATTTTATAAAACAAACAAACGTATATAGTACATTATATCATAATAATTTGAATATACATATATATTTGTCTCTCATAATTAAAACTTTCATAGGATTATAATATTTAAACAAATATTTGTTTACAAAAATATTTTTATTCAAAGTAAATGACTATTAATAAGTATGCAATAGTATTTGTTTAACATTTGTTACTAATACCTATTGCTAAAAATAATTTATGTGCAAGCTTGAAATAGAATCTATTTGATTATCTGATATCTATTTAATAGATCATTATAGAGTACCGACAATTTTTCAGAAATATCAATTTCAACAGTTACATGTATTCATTCTAGTTAAACGTGTGGAATTAATTAAATTGATTAATTCACATCTCCGTGTACATACAGGGTGTCTCTTAACTTCTGTCCTTCCCGGAAATGGGGGGTAGCTGGGGTGATTCTGAACAACTTTTTCCTTGACCAATATGTGGTTTGCAGCTTCATTTTTAAGTTATTAACGAAAAACACTGGCCAATGAGAGCGCCCGCCGGGCGGCCGATGGCGCGCGCTCAGGCACGAACCTATCAGCTGTCACGATGGGGGGGCATCGAGGGTGCCGACGGAAGCGTGCGGCAAATGTTACATCGTCTTAATTAAGAATAATGTGGAATAATTCGTTTATACTTATGAAACTAATAAGTCGTTTAATAACCGTGTTCTATTACTTATGAAAAAAATATTTTTTTAACAGCACGTTTTCAGGTGGATAAACTATGTTTTCAGAAAAACGATTTGTACAACTAATGTTAAAAAAGCTAGTTAAACTTACCCATTCGTCCACGAATTAACTTACTTCACGTGTGCGAATCCTGACCCAGGCAACGTTCAACAGCTGATGTTTCGGCTGGGTTAGTATCCTTGCACGATCACTTCACTTCACGATAACTTCACTTCACGGTCACTTGCACTTGCTACTGTGAAATTTGGGTATAGTTAAAAACAATTTATTCTTCCTACGTTTAAACGTTTGGTAATATTCTGCGTTTGTACGATTCACGTTTCTCGTTCGGTTAGCAGCACGACTCTACCAGCTGAAACGTTCGCACTCGCTTCCACACGCACACGCACACACACTGTCTCCAAATTTAGTGGAAATCGGCGGCAGTACCGATCACACAGGGCAGCATCGGCCCCTGCGTAGTGTGCGTCGCAGTGTGAGCGTCGGCACTACAATGTTATCCACAATTAAAGAACATGTGCGTGTACGTGTGGAAGCGAGTGCGACGTTTCAGCTGGCAGAGTCGTTCTGCTAGCCGAACGGACAACATGAATCGTAAACACGCAGACTATTACGAAATGTTTAAACGTAAGAAAAATAAATCGGTTTCAAATATTCCCACATTTCACAGTTGCATGTGATAGTGACCGTGTAGTGAAGTGATCTTGAAGTGAATTCACCGTGAGTGTAGTGAGTTCACCGACCCGGCCGGTGACATCAGCTGTTGAGCGTTGCCTAGGTCAGGATTCGCACAATATTTACCAGATTAATTCGTAGACGAATGGGTAAGATTAACCAGCTTTTTCTAACATTAGTTCTGCAAATCGTTTTTCTTGTAACATAATTTATCCACCTAAAAACGTGCTGTTAAATAAAATATTTTTTTCATAAGTAATAAAACAGTTTATTCCTTTCGGATAATGAACAAACGTATCGAACACGGTTATTAAACGACTTATTAGTTTCATAAGTATAAACGAATTATTTCACATTATTCTTAATTAAGACGATGTAACATTTGCCGCACGCTTCCGTCGGTACCCTCGATGCCCCCCCATCGTGACAGCTGATAGGATCGTGCCTGAGCGCGCGCCATCGTCCGGCCGGCGGGCGCTCTCATTGGCCAGTGTTTTTCGTTAATAACTTAAAAATGAAGCTGCAAACCACATATTGGTCAAGGAAAAAGTTGTTCAGAATCACCCCAGCTACCCCCCATTTCCGGGAAGGACAGAAGTTAAGAGACACCCTGTATATGTACAATTGAACATTTTATATATAAAATGTTCAATTCTTTCTTAACTCGTTGCGCTTGTTTTTATTTAAATTATTATTGCATTGAAGAATTGCCATGGAATACATATGAACAGGTCAAAAGTTTGGAAAATAAAAATTTGGCGTTCTAATTTGTAATAAATAATAAATATTAAGAAATATTACAAAACAGAGACACGAAAAGCTAAAGAGATGTGTATTAAAATCTGAGAAAGCCTGAAATAATGAAAAAAGGTGGAAAAATAAAAGAAAAGATTACTAACAATAAGTATGCTTCATGTGCCTACAGCTACATTTAATTAAGTTTGTTTGGCTTAGTAATATAATTCCACTCAACTCCGATATACATACTTTAAGCAATTATCAAATATGTTTTTGCAAAAACTGTAAAAAATAGATTATGCTACCGCAGATAAACTGAAGTTTAACATTGCTGCATCGTAATTTTGCAATACGTTATCGAAGGGGCGAGGTATATTTAGCTTTGGATAGCATAACATTTTATCTAAAATATCGAGCACGACTAACAGTCTTATCGTAGTCTAGAGCAAGGCCAAGTAAATTAACACCATGTGCCAGGTAAGCAAAGCTTATATTTCACAAAAACTCGATTAGTACACGGTCAAATGCACCCACGGCTTTTCAAGTTCAACGCGAAGCTCTACGCTCTCAAATCTGTCTTCGTGTTTTAATGTCATATTTTTATCGGATTTTATTAAAAGCTCGTTACAACAGCTTATGTATGTTAAAAGCCTGCCATGTGATTCCGGAAAACTTACACGTGCTATAAGTAGGTAATTCGCGGTACTGGATCACATCAAAATATGCAGGTGAAGGCAAGAGGTCATTAACTAGACATTATGATTAAAAAATACAAAATTATACACTGATGTACTTATTGTAATAATAATTATCACATATCAACACATATTACGTAACTAGTATATTTAACATAAATATATACTTATACCATGTATTATATATAATTCATACAACCTATACACATACAGGGTGAGACACGTAACTGTAAAGCACTTTGATAGTTATGTGAATATTAATTTTATCGAATATTGGTTGAAATAAATGTTGTATGGTTCGAGGGGAGTTCATATAATACACTATTAGATTTTTTCTTATCATTTGTATTTTTCCAAATGTCCAGATCATTTTTAGTTTTCGATGAATAAAAGACAATTGCAGAACGGCAGCCTGTTTAATGTTTAATGTTATTCTATGAGTGCTTAAAACACTTATCATATCTGGACCACCAGATTTCCATACATATATTGTTAGAATTTTTCTATAAATCATTTAACGATCATAGTAATACAAATCACTGAATATTAAAATATTTCTAAAAATATTAGAAATAATCTTCATAACAAAAAGAAATTCGAATTCCATTTTAAGAAAACTGCAGATAACCTTGAGAACTCGAAAAATACAAGTGATAAGGGGAAACCGAATGGAGCATTATATGGTCCCCTTTGAACTATACAACATTCATTTGAATTAATTGTCGCTAAATTTATTACTTACGAATTTATCGAAGTGGTTACGTGTCTCACCATGCATTATTATTCAGAGTAACTGATTGAATTCTGAAATATAAATTTTATTTTTATAGTTTGAGTTAAACTGTGGATGTAAAATTATTTAAAAAAAAAAAAAAATACGAACTGGATAAACACGGATCTATTCAATTATGTTCCACCAGTATATATTATTGTTTATTATTTTATAATTGTACATGAACCCCTTAAATGCATTAAGAACCAAATATCAAGTATCGTGCCAATATTTAAAGATCACAGGTGACACCAACAAACCTAAGAACTTATAATATTTATAACATATATTACAATTATATGTAGTAATCAGATCAAACACATACATAGAGAATTAATTATTAATTAATTACAATATCGTAATGCTTAAAACGGAAGACATATATTACAAATATTAATTACATGAGTCTATATTATTTTTAAGATGCATCTTATTTTATAAAGTCAATATATGAGCTAATATCATTTGTTACTCATAGACAACATAAATGATAGAAACGTGAACGCTTCTGACAATTTCAGCTAGAAGAAGCCTACAATATCATATAATATCATGTGAACAATAAGAGATTCCAAAGTGAGATTCAAATGAAATACTATGAGTTCTGCATTTAAAGAGTTATGCACTTGGTTCTTTACATCAGTCTGATATTTATACAACATACACGCAGAAAAATAGAAAATACAAAAGATTTTATCAAGATATTATCCTCTTAGACAAACGATTTTGCAAACTTCAGTTGCAAGAGATTCATGGTCATCGTGTATCACCGTTCAGCTGTAGAAAAGGTCTTCCAATATTGACAGTGTCATCCTTGGCTGTAGACATCGGACGAAGATATTTCCTCATCAATGAATGATGGTACATCTTGTACGTATGTATAGGCCCGTAGAAAGTGAAATTCAGTTACATAAACAAGTAACAATACAATAACGTATGAAGACCATCTTACAAGTCTAATGTATTCTCGCATACGATCGAAAAATATTGCCAAAAGCAAATAATCCATAACTGCATGAAAATTGATAAATTTCCAGCAAAGAACTATTATCCAAAAAGACAAGCTCCTGAATATAGTCGTCTGCCTAGCATAAAGATGTTCTTTACTAATCGAAGGTGTTCTGTATTCAGTCTCGAGCAGATCTTGGTACAAAGATATATATCGATTCCAGGCAGCGCTGGTAAGGAACAAATGGACGGTCATAAGTAATATATTACGAAGTGCAGCATTTGAAGTTTTCAAAGTTACATTTCCGGGTTCCAAGACCGAAGATACAGGCAGTTGCGGCAGCTTATCGTATCCTCCACGTCTACATGAGTTACGTGCAACAAACTGATATAGGCCAATAATTAGAGCAACGCAACCCAAAGCATCGCAAATACCATCAACAATGTAACCAGTCGAACCAACATCTGATCGTTCACCATCAATATTTGCTCTTTTTCTAGCGACATGTCCATCTAGATCATCCAACCACGTCCTTGCTTGGAAAAGTATCACGCCTAAGCGTCTATAGGACAGTGAATCACTGGACACACATTTTCCAGCTGCCACTGCTATTAACACATGAAAACAACTGATCCCATTTGGTGTTACCCATGTCCAAGAGCTGCTTATATGCAACAAATTGTCCATGATAGCTGCAAGAGGACTCAATAAAAAATGGTTTGGATGATCAAGCATTAATCCTTTCACAGTCACTGTACACAACGGATTAAAATCACAAGGTACGATTGATACATATCGTGTACCATTCAATGTTGGTCTTATATCGTGATTCTGTATTCTAGAATATAGCAAGAGGTCCATTCCAAGGAAGTACATTGTAAGTAATATCAAAATTGCTAGGAACGATCTGCTTACTAGCGTTGTTGTACCAAACATTTTGCATACAATTTTGGCACGTCTTTATATATTGACAACTATACTTTGGTACACTCTCATATGATAATTCTAGTACTGTACTGTTTATATTCTTCCATCATAATGGATTCGAATGGACACTTACGTGTCATTGATTCCATTTAAAAATATCCATTGCAATTAACTGTTAACTGCCAGATAAATGCTTTTGTTTTACATATATATATATATATATATATATCTTTGGTGTTACATAGAAAAAGAACGGCCGTTTCTTTTCATTTATTACTTTAAAACGACATTATTTCAAAATTCCGTTCTTCAATGTGACGAGTCACGTATCACAGTTAACCCCTCAACGACCGGACTCGCGGAACAAAAACTGTACTATGCGGCCCGCAGTAGGTATCTAAGTTTTCGAACTCTTTCGATGCTTTTACAAATAAAACGTGATATTCTGTCCATAATCGTATGTACATTATGTGCATACACCTTTGAATAAGAGATTGAAACTTCCTATTACGATATTGCAGTTCACATAAACAAATCAGCGGCAAACGCGATTAGCTGTATGGGTCCGTACGAGATACGGACGCGGGCGACATGTGAAAAACATTGGGTCCGTACGAGATACGGATGCGGTCGTTGAGGGGTTAAAAAATACAGTCGATTAATTTCTGAACCCATCACGTGACTAATTTACTTGCTTCGCGATGCTTTTTTACGCAACATCGTTTTACATTTTTCGAGTATATTGATGTTACTATTATAATTAACAGTACTTCAGTCCGCAACTAGAAATATTACGATATTCAGAGATATCTTGCATGGTGCGATTCCGCATGGCTACACGATATCTTACAGATTTTGAATGCTCTATTTTGATCGATTAAATTGTCCAGTGTATAATTGGATGTGTGTCACAGTAACGAAATTTTTGTTGATAGCGAAACTTCATTCACATTTTACTGTCACATATTTTTTTTTTTTTAATTGCTCCATAATAAACCAGTCGTTTATAAAAATAGTTATTCCGAGATTTTCTTTCATTCGAAACATGATTGTTTACACAAGTTATTCGCATTAATATCACGGTAACTATTGTTACCGGCAAACCTTATTAATAAACATTGCACTGTGAATAGCCAACAAAATACTGCGATTTGTTGTTTGTGTCTACGATAGAATGGCGGTGCGATGCAACCCACCTTTATACCTGCGCGTGCGCGTTTTATAATTCGTGAAAATTTCTACTTAATACGAATTTTGCTCCTTGCCTATGTACACATTGTACAAACAAAATTGTCCACAAATATATTTAATGTATGTCGAAAATTCACGGGTATCAAATTATGCGCAGTGGTGTATATTTATAAGTATAAGAAATCTATTTTAGATATTGCAGGAAATGTTGAAATCATAATTACATTATGGTATAAAATATATGTACTATATATTTATATACCATTTGTCATGCACTAAATAAATGTAACAGTGTAAAAATGTTATTTATATTGCAGTAAAATTTGTAGGATTAAGATACAATGTTATATTGTAATCTTATATTATAACCTTTTCATTTATATATACGAGTACATAATTTAAACAAAAAAATTCTATGACTAATAGATACCATCCCTCGAGGTCCCAAACTACAAAAGGGATAACAATAAATAATAATAATAAATAGTACATACCTGAGGTAATTGCGTGCTTTTCCCACACCCTGTCTCTCCAATCAAAACTAATGATTGATATTTCTCCATTAAATAAATAATATGACTCTTATATTTAAATGTAGGTAATCGTTGACGTTGCATGTCTAGTGCAAGAGAATGGTGCGCATTATAGACAAATTGTGTAGAGGAATGGGCTTCTATATCTGGTTTATCTTCTTGCCACATACTGTCTCCTGTAATTTTAATAAATGAAAAATGTATATTCATTTGCACGCCACACATCATATACATAACCATATACAAACTTTGAAAAGAGGAAAATAAAGATTAGCAGAATAGGTTATGTTCTACAATAATAAAATTAGTAACAAATGAAATTTGTACGAATTACACAGTAAGAGTGCAATAACATTTTAAGAACATTTACGACTCGAAAGAAAAATTAGTTTTCGGAAACTGTAGAAACAACCTTTTTACGTGTTGTGTATAAAGTTCAATAGACTTATACTCACCAGGTTTGGAGAAAATCGGTTTTGTATTCATTTTGTATAAATATATAACCCACACGTTCAGATAAAATTAATTTCTAAATATATTACTTAAATTATAAATTTCTACTTTTAAATGCTGATCACATAATTCAAATAAACACGATATAGCGCCCAGTTACTTATACGCATACAACGTCCATGTGTCGTAAACTTTTAAACTTTCCATTTGTCCTATAGATGACACTGTATATTGTTATTACTGATCGTTCGCCAGGAGATAGTTAGTGACAGTTCACGCTCTCACTCTGCTGCTACCGCATGCATTGCTGTTATTGGTTGAGGACAGTGACAAAGGTCGACGATCAGCATATTGAGAAAGAGTAAAATAGAACGATCCCAAAGTATTGGTGTAGCCTCTGGGAATCATTCAATTTCTTAATACATAGTGTACACTTTGATTGGAAGGCTACGTCAATGCTCTAAAGTCACATTCTAACATAACAGAGTGAGAACGCAACATGCTGTCACTAGCCATCTCCTGGCGAACGATCAGTATATGTTTTAATTATTTTAATATATTTAGAAACATTTAAAAAAAAAAATTCCAATCATAATTTATATTATAATTACTACAATTTCTTCGCTACATTGTTTAATCGCTGAAGATTTTTTTAATCAGAGGATGCGATTATCTTATGTAAATAAGTATATACAGTGGCTCACGAAAGTATTCGAACGCTCGCTATTAAAACTGTAAACAATAAAAGTATACATGTTAGACTTAAGTTCTGAAACTAATATTGTAACTACTATAAGGCACAAGTATCGAGAATATATATACAAAATTTGAAGTAAATCGGATAATATTTGTAGAAGTTATGGAACATTCATTGAAAAGATACACTGAGCAGAGTCACAAAAGTATTCGAACGGCATTAATTATATACACCTTATTTTATATTAATATTTAGTTGGGCCTTCTTTGGCTGCAATTACGCTTTTGAGACGATGTTGCATGCTGTGCACTAGCTTTTTAGTTATTTCAGGTTCGATAGAATTCCATACTTCCAAAATTTTTTGTTTTAGTACGTCTTTCGAAGTTATGTTGTAATTTTTTAATCTCTTGGACGATTTCCGCTCACAAATGTTCGATGGGGTTAATGTCTGGACTTTATGGGGGTGTATGTAACCTATGTGGTGTATTATACAATAACCATTCTTGTATAATTCTGGCCGTATGCTTGGGGTCATTGTCTTGCTGGGAATAAAAATTTCCCAATAACCCCAATTTTGTAGCACTGTCTTTTAAATTATTTTTTAAAATATTTAAAAATTTATGCTTATCTAAAATACCATCTATGTATAAAGACGAGATTTCCAGCGCCGTTTGCAGCCATACACCCCCACACCACCGCCGTGCTTTACAGTAGGACGTAAATTTTTAGTATTCATTTTCGAATTAGATTTTCTCCAGATATAACGACGTCCACCCGAACCAAATATATTATAATTTACTTTCGACAGAAAAGATAACTTTTTCCCAGAAAGCATGATCTTTATTTACGTATTCTTTTGCAAATTTTAAACGCTTAGCTTGATTTGTCTTCTTAATAAATGGCTTCTTCCTTGGAATTCTACCATGGAAATCATTATTCCGTAAAATCCTGCGACATAATTCAGAATGAACATCCTTTTTAAAGTTGGTGGCAACTATTTGAGCGAGTTTTGGGGCCGATAGATTTGGATCTTTTTGTATTTCGCGTATAATACTTTTCTCTTCGCTACTAGTCAGTTTCTTTGGCCGACCTGTACGGGGTTTGTTCATAATTGTTTTTTCGGTTTTTGATTTTTGAAAAATATAATGCACTGTAGGTAAACATCTCCCTATTTTTCAGCAATCTGCCTATATGATTTTCCATCTTTGTGCAATTTTAATATTAATTCCCTCTCGCGTATCTGAGTTTCCGATTTTTTGGGACTCATGATCACTATAAAAATCTAATATTATTCACAGCGAAGCACGAAACTCACTATACGATGTTTCTACATCAACTGAATCTACCAATGTTTGCAGTTTCCGTACAGAAACATTGTTTCATTGTTTGGCGTCTACGCGTTCGAATACTTTTGTGACTCTGCTCAGTGCATCTTTTCAATGAATGTTTCATAACTTCTACAAATATTATCCCATTCGTTTCAAATTTTGTATATATATTCTCGATACTTGTGCCTTATAGTAGTTACAATATTAGTTTCAGAACTTAAGTCTAACATGTATACTTTTATTGTTTACAGTTTTAATAGCTAGCGTTCGAATACTTTCGTGAGCCACTGTACGTAAGTACTTATTCATACTTTGTATACTTGTATTAAGTATACTTTGGTCTCATTTAAAGTTGAAAATACAGTCTAAAAACAATTCATTAAATCGTTTTCAACGACTATGAAATAAAAATAGAAAACGTGATACTGTTAACACATTGTTGATCGGTCACAAAAGTTAACGCGTGTTTGCACTTGCATCAGCTATTTCAATTTTTTGGAACGCAGGTCAATATAGAGTATTGCAAAAGCTTTGTTCATCGTATTTAGTCATGTCCACAATTGTCGATCAGCATAATGTGTTAACATTAAAAGGAATAATTACCATGCAAATTACTTAATCTGGCGTAAACATGTAACCAAAAAGTAATATATAAATATAGGCGGGGTACATAATTATAGTTCTTCAAGATGTATAAAATTCACAAGAACATAATTTCACTACACTGATTAAAAACCCCTCGAGGTCGTAAAGCAACAAAGACGTACCAATAAATAATACAACTGATTAAAACAATTACTTATTATAAATACTATCCTAAAATTTTCAAAATTCATTAACACTATTCCTACCGACACATCACATATACCTATTCCTACCGCGACCGGTCAAATGACCGGTCTTTAGCGCAACTTATATTTTTTAATATAGAATGCAGATAATAGCCAATTTGACAGTATAAACATATAGTTTCTGTTATTCAGAAGTATATAATGTACATTTTATTCGTTTTCACGGCATTTTTTACAAATAGGCTTCTCGATTGTACATTTTCCACATACGTACTTTTTACATTTCAGACAGATCTTGTTAGTCTTATTGTCGTTGCAATATCTTATCTGGCATGTTTTCCGTCGTCGTGAACCTGTAGTTATATTTGTGACTATTGTTGCTTGATCTTCTTCCAGCTGTAGATCTTTTTGATTATCGGTGGCAAGTTCTCCTGCCAATTGAAATACAAATTCTTGCCTCGCGCCGCGTGCATACAGGAGTGCAGTAAATGCATGTAACTTTGCAGTAGATAGATCCCATTTAGATCCCAACACCCGAAATGCCTCTGTTTCCGTGCACTTTCTTATATGTCCGATTATATTCTTATCAATAATCAGAGAAAATGTCCTGACTTGACCTTTCATAATATTTCGTTTACTATACCCTGTCGGGCCTGATGTTTCCCTAAAAATGTTATGAATCGGTGCTCTTCCCGGATTAGACCCTTCTTTTACTTCTTGCCAAACAGTTCCGTCTATAGCAGTTTCGAGTACCTGTTCTTCATTCTCACTATCGGAACTAACTAAAAATCTCCTTCTCTTTCGTCCTCTACGTATGTTCGAAACATTCTCCTCGTTCTCATCGGTGTTCGAGTAGTTCGCAAATAGATCATAATGATTTTCCGCATTGTCATTTTCAATATCAGAAATTTCCTGATTATCTTCCGAACACTCTTCATCAATATTATTTATTGTCTCTAATAATAAATTGGCAATCTGGCAAATAAACACCGCGAGAGATAGGCGAGCGAGAACTGTATACACTTGGAGGTGCCGTAAAGCAGTCCCTGGAAGGCACTTTTCGGCTAAAATCATGCCACAACTGCATTACTTTTTGTGTGTAACGACTTTATAGTTTCGGAATTGAGTCTGCGAGAGAGTACTATTACAAAAAGATATAAACCGTTCAACCGGTCAAATGACCGGTCGTGGTAGGTAAGACAGACTCCAAATTTTTCTCAGAAAACAAACAATAAAAAAAGAAATGAATATTGAAAAATGTATTATACGTATACTTTAGGAAAAGTCGTGAAGTTTAAAGGCGATGCAATTACGTTGTCTATAGGAAATTCTAATCGAAATGTTAAAAACGGTCATTTGACCGGTCGCGGTAGGAATAGTGTTAAACTAAATGAAAGTAGATATATGTCATAGAAAAATGGGTACTATAGTCTGATGTGTAGTTTCATTAAAAACAACCATCTTGAACTTTTGTAATCGAACACAAATATAACACTAATTGTAAATTGATTTTATGTCTTCATCAAATATATTTTAATATTCACTTGTTGTACAGTTTTGCCAATTTAGATTTAATACATAAAAAATAATATTACATGGTCATTTCAATTGTACGATACTGTGTATGAAAACAATTTGTACTAGGCAGTAACTAAAAAAAAACTAATATACATATGTAAAGTAGCACTTTTATGTTTAATATTACAAGTCAATAACCCATATTAGTAAAATACACTAGATTGCTGTCAATTTCGCACCGTTCGTATTGTTTAAATGTATATAATTGTATTATGTATAGACTTAAAATTTTTGATATGTAACTTTTTATTAAAGTAAGGCTATTAATGCAGCATCGCTGTTATTGCAAATATAACATTAAATGATTTTGCTCACCAATATTTACTCTGTACATACATGTTATTACATATATTTTGTTCCAAATATATATTCATAAATCATATGTTATGTGTTATGTTATTGCAATAAAAAAGTTGTTGAAAAGTATTAGCATACTTTTCTTCTAAACAGTTAGATTTGATGGGTAAGAACACACTTTTTATTCAACATACGTTAAATTTCCATTGTCAGTCATTGTAAGTTTTATATTGCATTAATACTAATGTATTCGAGCATATAATAATTTATCTATTTCTTGTCATATGTGTACATATTGTGAAACAAATATTTGTCAAAGTATACAAATAGAATGATTTCATATATTTCCGTCAGTAAATATTAACAATTACTTTGCGAGTTTCAAGGTATGGTAGGAATGTATTTTTAACTGCAAAAAAATTATGATTTATCATCCGTCTTATGAGGTGGTTGATATAGAGTAATATATGTTGTGCATCAGAAAGAATCAGAATCTTGTACAGACTGTTTCCCACAAATATCTTTCTCAAGCACCACACCATCATCTATTTTCATATATCAGAAATATATTATTTTTAATATTATCTGTATCTTATTCTTTAAGTTTAGCACTATATGTGTGTAAAATTTCTCAACGCAGAAAACATAGGACACAAATTGTTAAAATTTAAGATGATGTAGGAGTACTTTATGATGATGTTGTGGATATACGTTTTTGCTTGGAATCGTAAAGAAAATAAATGGTTGCAATAAACACACATAAATGTCTGAACACAAAAAGTCATTAATACAATATCAAAGTTTTCGTTTTTAATGCTCGTATATCGCAACGATGCACCCGTAACAAATTTCAGATGTTCTGACTTCTCAGTTTGCTGTTAAAATTGCATCTCTAGATTAAGTCTGCGGAAAACGTAAAAAAATATTAGGCCGTAGCAGCTTCTGTTTCTCCATTGCTTTCTGTTTCGGCAGACTTCTCTTCGAGTTTTTTTTTCTTTTCAGGACTTGCACCATCAATGGCATCTTCTTCTTTTGTTTCACTTAATGCTGTCGATTTCCTCTTTATACAACAGCTGTCAACTGGACCGTCTACAAGTGGATACAATGTTTTAATATTATTTTTATATGCAAATTTATAAACAATGCCCCGAATTCTTTATTATTTTCGATAAAAAAAGAAAGGCTATATAAACATTTGTCTAAGTCTTCTCAAACATTTCACTCAATTTTATATATAATATTACCTGTAGAATCACCATTCTCTGTTGATTCTGCTTCCTTTTCCTCTAGCTCTTTTTCCTCACTTGAGCCATTTTCTTTGGTTTCTTTGGCTTCTCCATTCTCAGATGCCTTTGAATCCTCTTCAACTTCTTGAACTACTTTTTTCTCCTCTTTTTCTTCTTCGACTACTTTCTTTTCAGGGGTTGTAGCAACTTTGGTGTCCCTAAAAAAATCAGTATAAACAAATACTTTAATTGCTTTTCAATTGATTTCTATAAAAACAAGTATAATATTATTGAAATAAAATAATTCAAAACATTACAAGCATTAATTAATATAGTTTTGTAGCCTGCGACGTTAGCCACTTTGCCAATACAGTTCTTCTAATTAATATATATTATATGATTGTCGTATTTGGTAAAGAAAATATTACGAAACTATAACGTCATATAATATAGGGAATGATAGAATATATTTAAAGTTAAGATCTGCCATAATATTTTATTTTTCTTCGCGCAGTATCGGTTAAACTTTACGGTTACAGGACAAGGATAGTAGAATGGCACGGGAAAGAAATAGAGACAGGACGCCAACTGTGGCGGCACCTACCGATGTTAATATTATCCTGCTTTCGTCTCCCCTCTCTCAACCATCCCTGTCACACAGAAGAGACACGTACATGTACGCAACACACAGAATGTTCAGCGCGCGGCAAATCGTGGATGCGTGAACCGTAAATACACATCCATGTTACATGTATGTTATTTGTTCCCGCAGTGTCGGAACTTAAATAAACTTATATAGCATCGACATTTGCTATTATAGATATTGTACACTTCTTAAAAATGTTAATTAAGATCGAAGTACATTAATATAATTAGTACCTTTGTCGGTAAAGGAGAGCAACAAATCGATACTTTGTCCAAGCTCTTTTTATGGCGATGCTCGAACTCACCACTAAAATATTTGTAATTCCTTTTTATATACGAATAACTGAAAGTCTCCTTCAATACATAACAATATTAACACCGCGATTTTGCAATTCCGTGTCATTAAATATTTTTCTCGTATATCAATTACAATTGTCAAATAACTTTACAGATATACGAAACTATAAGTAATATTTGTTCCAAATATAACGTTTGATATATTCATGGATATCACGATATGCAATAAAAAAGAAAACAAAAACGAATGACAAACACGCGTTGTAACACTTTATCGTTACCTCGTGTAGTCGAAACCAGAACAAGTGGGGAAAATGTAAGGGGGTAAGAGATGCCGCCAGAAAAGCGGCCCTGCAAGTAGAGCACGAATCGTGGCAAAAGCAGGTAATCCTGAGAACGTAACGCGTCTTGCGATTCAAGCTGAGAATATCACATAGAGAGGGCATCCCCTCTCCGACCCTGTTGTCCCTTTCGCGAGGCCGGGCAAACTACGTACGCTTTCAAAAGTATACAACACGACTATGGTCGAAACAACATTTGCGAAATCAGAAAAATTATTCGCAAACTTCAAACATTTGAATGAGATGAATAGAAATGGGGATTATGAAACGCTAGTACTGTTAGCCCGCCGTTACTGTATTGGGTAACGAGAAACATAACAGAAGCGTTCGGTGAAAACGTGCGATTTTCTTACAGTTAGATCAATTGAAAAAATCTGTAGTTACTCACTTAGTTTCTGTATCCGCCATGGTAATCGATTTAATTGTGAAGTTGATAGAACACTTAGGTACAAAATGCACTTAATAATGCCTGTGTTTTCTACGCACCGGTAAGCAGACGTAGATTCTGATATAACCACTGTCGCATAGCCGCGTACCGACGCGCAAATGGCAGAGAGACTCGCACACTGATTCGCTCGAGACCCGAGTTCGGCCCGGCCGGCAGGCCGGCGGCCTTCAAACAAATTTCTTTCCCGCTCGTTTACAGATGGCGCCCGAGTCGGCCACTCATTAAGCACTAAATGTAAATGTAATTTTAAAATATCAAAATATTATCGACACATCTTCCTTACACAAAAATGTGCGATCCTCGCAAGATTATTAATAAAGAAAATAAGTATGAGTAATCACTATTCTCCGTTTATTCTTCGAGAAAAACGATTGAAAAAGTATATAAATTTGCCACTATATTTTAATCATGAATACGGCAAGGTTCAATGTTTCTCATACAAATATATTAGCATCGTTAAAAAAATATCAAGTACAAGTAATTCATTAGAATTAAATTTGTTTCCTTTCCAATGCAACAAACGACAATCAAGAGTTATAATATATTTCATTAAAGCAATCAAGGGTTATGTGTTTAAAGGCTTGTGGTAACGGTGGCTTCACCACTATTGCTTTGTTAATGCCCCTCCAAGTAGCGTACTGGCCAATTGGATCCTGTCTTACAAAAGGCATAAAAAATCCCCGCGCTTCCGGCGCTAGCTACGTATTGTTTAGGGAACACGTATTTCGTTCCCCTTCGCCTTCAATGTTTAATAGTTATTAATTCTTATGTACGATTTAAGGTATCGGCTAGATTCCAGCAAGATTTGATATGTATCAAGGATAATATGCAAAATACAAACGGAAATGAGCTTTGGAAGCTTCTAGAAGTTTCGCGTATGGCTTCATTTCCGGTGTATATTAAAAGGTGCGCGATGCTTTCAGGTTGATCCACGCGCCCGACCGAAAGGCTCCACTGCATTTACGTCCATGTTACAGGCTGCCTTTACCGCAAAATAGTAAAAGATCGTTTTTCCTCCTCGCTACAATCTGGTTTCCTTTTCACGATAGCGTCAAGTTTCTCTTCTGAACAATTTAGACAGCTAAAACACTTAAGTATAGTGGTTATATTATATACCCTTTTGATACACGAAGTATTAATTTTGTTTATCTTATTTCTCTTTCGGTGCTATCACCAATGCAAAATAAAGGACATTTTTATAATTAGTATTATACAATTAGTAATTAGTACTCATTTTTGTTCATATAATGTGTACCATACACATGCAATGTAAAAGCATATTTGTTCCCTCCCCTATATGAAAGATAGGAGAAAGTAGACGTTAATTGGGTCTCTAAAATTTATTGTATCACGCTGTAGAAAGTTCGGGTACAATAATTCATTATGTAATGTAGCAAATGTTTAATAATAGTTTTAAAATCGAATGGAAAGTATCAGCTGTAATTAATTCGTTGTATAGGAATGAATGCTAGGTGATTCATAAATCTTCATATCCGTAAAAATCATGCAAACGTGTCAGTTTAGTCTGTTCGGAAGTAAATTTTTTGCCCTACCCTATATGCCACGTGCCCGAGGTCTACGTAAGCAAGAAGATAACACCGAGCAGCTGCTACGTATGGTGCAGGTGAAGACGTGCAAAGCAGATGCTTCTTTTTGAATATCCTTTACACGGTAAAACATTAAGAACGCATTCATATCAGATCGAGTTAGCTCTTCAATGAAACTTTCCGAAAGGAAAGTATTGCCCGACGCTTCTAGTACACTTCCATTTATGATACAAATGTTGCGAATAATTCGGTGAAATTTTCAAAGGGAAAGCATGCACATATGTATGCTTTACTTCCTGTTAACAAAGTTTTCAATTAAATATTGTTTAAAATGCAGGTATTTTGAATGTGCCAATTTCCACGAAATGTATATACATATATATTTAGATAACTAAAATAGAATTCCCTTAATGTTGAATGATATTTAGTCATTGTAAGTAACCAAGTATTCAATGACATACAGCTTTACTTGATAAAATTAAATTTCGTTTTAGTGGGTCAGTGGAAGTGTTCAGCGACAAGCTATTTCGATGACAGTAACCTATATTTCCACTGGCTTTGCAGTGTCAAACTAAAGATAGCAACACAGATCTAAATTTTCATTTCGCTGGACTAAATTCCTACTTTTCTTGATGTGTACTTATTCGTCACGTTATATCCCATTATGCTTGTGTCGTTACTTTTGCGCATTAGAAAGCGTCAGGTGTAAAAATAAACAAAGCTGGCTTCTACTTAGGAGAAATATGTATAAGAACTGTTAATATAAACATGAGAAAGTAACGATACCTGTACAATGTTTATAGTACTGGGATATATGCATCAAGTGTTATAATTCAAATTTTTAAATGTAGTCCGATTTTGCCCTTGCGTATTCGTTTACTATTGCATTATATTAGACACATACATTAATTAATTAGTTGAATTTATTCAGGCATGAGAAATACAAAAATTGATCAAATAAAAAATATATCGCAGAAATGATACAAGCAAAAAGTCGATGCTACTTTCCTTGGAAAAATTGGCACACCACTTTCAGCTTCAGGTCATGGAATCAATAGAGAGCGTGGTCGCGCGCATCCCATAGGGTAGAAACAAACTGAAGTGAATACAAGAATCACATACGAACGTAACCTCGATGGAAATGTCTTTTGCTACTTTTATTCAGTATGGCGTGCAATGTACCGGGACTGCACACACAAATACTGTGTGTATCCGAAAGGCCTGACCTGGTCGTACCTTTTTGACTTGATCGTAACCGGTTTCGTCCCGTCCTCCATCGACTCCACCTAGCTTTCTCAACCATATCTGCCGCTCTAAAATTGTGCCTATATGCCTATCTACAGTTAGAAACTAATCGCCAAAGGATTATCACAGGTCAGCGAGTGTCCAACCTTCCGTGCATGTACCACGGTTCAATATCACAAAACGGGTCGATTATTATTAATAGCAATGAAACTACAAAATTGGCGATAAACTCATCGCAGGTTTAACTTATATCAAAATGACTATAGTACAGTGTATTATTAATCAAAAAAAATGTAAAATTTTATAGAACAATCTGCTATCCTTTCAATTCTTTTCAATTATTAAAAATTGCATTGGCAACAGATGAAATGAAGGATAACTTAAATAATTAATAAGGACAAGGTTTTACTTTTATTACATCCGTTACCACGTTCAAATATATTACTAGTGGATAGTTATAAAAATAATTCCCATTCGCCCTGCAATGTATCAGAATTTCTGATCGTAAATTGAAAAAGCATCGCAAGTTCGCGAAGAAAAGAGTTTTCCCCACATAACTTTGATCTCAAATTATTTACATGATATTTACATCACATGATTGCAATACAGGAAATATAGTTTACAATATACTGATGAATTTCTAACGTTGGGGATGCTTTATCGTTACTGTTTAAATGACTGACTTTTGGCAAGAAATTCCGCCAAGTTATTCACAACATATCGCAATTTTTGTCCTCCTCGATGACTCAGAGAGTCACATTCTCCCTTGAAACAGTGGCACAAACAGTTGAACGAACAAAACATTCCCCGACCCAGTATGTACGAAGCCTTGATGATTCGGTAGCGAGAGAACAGTTTATACTTTGAATTTAAAGTACGTTGACGCTTACACCTGGTGGCAGCACGTATCGAGTGTGTCCTTAAACCATCCCGTGCTACATCTATCGGCGACAAGTTGAAGCAATAGCCGGCCCGTGCAGTACAGTAGCTCTCTCGCTTCGTAGAGCGGCGCGTCGTCATTTTCGCATCCGTGCGAAATCTCGAACGAACAAGTGGAGAGAGAGTCGCGTCGCCATCTTTAGGAACGGTGCCGACTGTCTCCGCTACCGCCGCCTGCTTCCTTTTAACAGCTTAAAAGTCAGTCTCCGCGAGTATAATAAAAGGTATTAGTGGTGTTTAGTGTGACAGCGCGTATTTTGTATCCTATCGCGAGAAGACGCGATACACGTTCGTTTGCGATGTTCTTTTAAATACATACAAGTCAAAAAAAGTTGGTGGGTGCGTGCCGTGTATATTGAGCAGACGACGTTTCACAAGCGGTTCGAAGGGTTAAAGGCGGATCGAAACCACGTCGTTCGTCTCGCTTCTTGTTCGACCCTTGTTCAGACTATCGCCTCTGACTTTGGTCATTCGGCTGCTTCTGTATACGTTCATCGCTTAGTGTGAACCGACCAGTGTTTTCTAGTGTTTTGATTTGTCAAGCAAGTGGGACAGGCACGTCAACGAGGGGGGCCTCTTGTTGCAGTGCACGAATCTACGAAGACAGAAATAAAAAGAGAGGGATACGAAAGGAAAGACAGAGAACGCTCTAGTGGACGACGGCAACGACGGACTCAGTACAATTGGCAGGGAAGATGGCGCGAGGTGCGGACGAGGATTAATGCTGACCCATTTTTCCGCGCGAAATCGCTTTGGTCTTGCTTTGTCGTGCAATTAAGGGACCAGGGTAACGTTCGAACTATGTGTGTACAGGAGTTCGATTCTTCTTAAATTAATCGAATCGAAAGAAGAAATATAAACAAAAATTCAGAAATAGCCCCGACATCGGTAGGAGTTTATCCACCGTGCGGTGCGCGCGTGCCCGTTCTTGTGTAAGTGTGAGTGCTTTCTTGAACGTGTATATATAAGTCTGGTAGGACCACCAACTAGAAGGAGTATATTGAATAGATAATATTCGTAGGCCGTTATAAAGCGTGAATCGAAGAATCTCATTTTAAATAAAAGGAGAAACGGTTTAAACCAACAAACGGAGGGAAACACAAGAAATAATTAAAGAAACGGTACTGGAGGTACTGATTAGAGTAAACAGAATATAGCAAAAATTCTGAAAAGACCAAAATTTCGCGGAGCCTTGGTAGGCTCGGCTATAAGGGAAGATCAACGAAAACAAAGACGCAGTCTTCTGGAACTTCTCGAGCTGCGTAGAGCCGTGGCAGGCTCGGGTACGACCGCGGCTGCTAAGATGGGCAACAATGCCGCAACCGCGAACAAAAAGGTTGACGCTGCCGAAAGCGTCAAGGAGTTCCTCGACAAGGCAAAGAAAGAGTTCGAGGACAAGTGGAAGAGGAACCCGACGAATACAGCTAGTCTCGACCATTTCGAGCGTATCAAGACACTCGGTACCGGCTCGTTCGGTCGTGTCATGTTAGTCCAGCACAAGACGAGCAAAGAATATTACGCCATGAAGATATTGGACAAGCAGAAGGTCGTGAAACTCAAACAAGTCGAGCATACGCTTAACGAGAAAAGGATACTGCAGGCGATCAGCTTCCCGTTCTTGGTTTCCTTGCGGTTTCACTTCAAGGATAATTCGTATCTGTACATGGTACTCGAGTACGTGCCAGGTGGTGAAATGTTCAGCCATCTACGAAAGGTTGGCCGTTTCTCGGAGCCGCACTCGCGCTTTTACGCGGCCCAAATCGTATTAGCGTTCGAGTATCTACACTATCTCGACTTAATCTATAGGGACCTCAAGCCGGAGAATCTGTTGATCGATTCTCAGGGTTATCTGAAAGTTACGGATTTCGGCTTCGCTAAAAGGGTACAGGGTAGAACATGGACCTTGTGCGGCACACCGGAATATCTAGCGCCTGAAATTATTCTCAGCAAAGGTTACAATAAGGCTGTCGATTGGTGGGCACTTGGTGTACTTGTTTACGAGATGGCTGCTGGTTATCCGCCGTTCTTTGCCGATCAACCTATACAAATTTACGAGAAGATTGTTAGCGGAAAGCCACGATTCCCCTCGCACTTCGGTTCCGATTTGAAAGACTTGCTGCGTAACTTGCTGCAGGTTGATCTTACCAAGAGGTATGGCAATTTGAAGGCGGGTGTGAATGATATCAAGGGGCACAAATGGTTCGCAAGTACCGATTGGATAGCAGTCTTCCAAAAGAAAATCGAGGCACCGTTCGTGCCGAAATGCAAAGGACCTGGGGACACGAGCAACTTCGACGACTACGAGGAGGAGACGTTGAGGATTTCGGTGACGGAGAAGTGCGCCAAGGAGTTCGCCGAATTCTGAATTCCCCTTCATTGATCGGAAGATGGTTACACCGTGTCGCGTATTTATTTATACGCGATGGATCGTCATTCGTTGGTCGCCTTTTTTTTCTCTCGATCAAGAGAGATAGATAAAGTAAGAGAGAGAGTGTGAGAGAGAGAGAGAGACGGAATGTGTATTGAGGGCGAGACAGGGAGGGAGTGAGCGAGCGAGGGGGGGGGGGTGTAAGAAAGTTACGTAGGGGTAAAAGATGGAATGTATTACATGTCGAATGCAAGGCGGAACGAAAGCGTATACGTGTGTGCGTGCGTGTATGGTATTGTATGGGTGTATGCGAGCATGCTCGATGCAATGTGTATAGAAAGAAGGGGTTGGGTTATAATATTAAGGAAATAGAGAAAAGAAAGGTGAAGAAAGAACGGGAATAGATATGCAAGTAAGAAGCACATGGGTATATTTTACGCCTTGTTAGACTTTGTCATCGATCTTATGAGGGTAAACGAAAGGGATCGCAAAAAGAAATGGAAACGAAAGGAGGGCGTATAATGCAAAAGATACACGGCGAACGGTGCCGTCGCGCGTACCGAGAGAAAGGAAAAGAGAGACAGACAAACAGAGAGCTATATTATATTAACGAAACTTCCTTTTGGTTGTTGCATACACGGATGTCGTATATGAACACACGTAAAGATACACATAACACTTACATTCATACATGAATATACACAGCAAACATAATTTTCGCCATCAGTATCACCTAATGCCACCGCAACTACGTTTTACATGCGAAAAATTTGAATTCTTTTCCTCCAGTCAAGCAACTGATAAATTGACGTATGAGAATGACGATACCATATACGAATGACATATATTTTTATGTATAAGTATATGTCATTATTATTCGGTTTATAGAGGAGGCGTGTGTAAAGTTTGTTCTCGATAATTATTATTAATATTGGAAAGCGTCACTTTGCCGGAGTTATTTTGTACATATAGTGTCGCTATATATTTATGAATGTCCCCCCCCCTAGCCTGGGCCCACTTTACACCACGCCGCTCTTCATCGGTCTGCCCCTTGTAGCGCATACAAAAGTTTACAAAAACTTGCTCGGAGAGAGGAATGTAGTATAAACATGCATACATACACACACACATACATAGATACACACATACATAGATGCATGCATTCATACACACATATATATATATTTCATCCACAATCAATTGTCATGTTGTGCATTCTTGTGTATTTGTCTACGAGCATCTACTCTTCATTCTCGTTTGAGGAAGAGTTTTTGTCACGATACGATCCGTATTTACAAGAGCTAGTCGTCACACGATTATTCCACTGGAGTAATATTAATATACGACTCGTTTTTCATCAATCGTTCGCTGTAGGCAACATCTGAGAGAAACAAAGAAGAAAAACAGTGTGAGGGTGAGATGGGGGGTGGTTATTAGATAATAGTAGTAGGAAGGAGTGGAACAGCGAGGGAGAACGATAGAGAGAAAGAGAGACCTTTATTATTAGTACATCGTGAACCTTATTAAAAACGAAAATGAAAACGGAATGAAATACTCGTTTTTATACATACTGGCTGCAGATGCTCGTTGTTGAATTATTGTACGTCACGTAAATGACAGAGCGACACAAAAGGGAGAACGAAAGAAACGAGAGAGAAGAGTATTTATGTAATCTGCGATCGACCGAGTTACGAGGAAAATAAGGATTCATTTTTTGAACGTTTTTAATAGAGGACCACCGACGTTCGTATATAGATACATTATAAGTGTATTCGTATATACATTGTATCGCCTTAAGTTGCTGCGCGTGAAAGGAGCAACGTTATCTTTTATATCGAGCTGCACTTTTAGTACGGAATGTGAACATACGGACAATCCTGATTCGCGTAAGGGCAAAGAAGCACGAACGGTGCATAACATGTGAAATAGCCATAGGAAACTGTGCGTATCAATGCATCGTGAAATGGAAATTTCGTTGAACGAGAATATGCAGCGCGTACACCGCGAACAGTGAAAAGACTCTTCAGGTAAAAAGAAAGAAAACACAAACAAACGATGAAACAGAAGTATACAAGAGAAATGAAAATAATAAGCAAAAGCAAAAGAAAAGAAACGTATTAGACAATGATAAACAGCACAGCAACAGCAGCAGTAGTACCGACAGCGAGAATATTATCGCTGAAAGACATACATATTCCCCTTAAGACTATTTTTATTTTCTGTTAGATCGACTGAAACTTCCTTTCGAGATCAGACATATATAGAATACATTTACGTATATACATCATATCTTGAAGGTAATGAAATTCGATGACCATTTATCACAAGAAATGCGAGAATGAAAGTAACACCAATACCGACGAGCTCTGTGCGACGCCGATTGCATACGCGTCGATCGTATAATGAGAATCGATTTTACGATGAAACACGCAAGAACGTCCAACACACGCATACCCTTGTCAAATTCACACACCGTGTGCGTATGCACGCACGATATTTCGAAACTTTCCTGCGAATGGTTTTGCGGTGACATAACGCGTTGTCCATTCTGATCCGAGTGCCGAAAGGGTTGCTCGAGTCTTACGCGATAGAACAGCTCGTGCGGTTGAATGCTGCCACGAGGCCATTAGAAGAAGTAACGGGGGCGACGAATAAATTCGATTTGGTGGCTTGGTCAAGGCTTTAAATCAACCAGCTGATCGGACGTGACGGCGAGCGAAAGAATGGGACAAATGAGGGGCGGGGGCGAAATAGTGGGAATGAATGATGCGGATAAATCTATGGTCTACGTTGCGGTAATATCGGACAACTAATTGCGGTTTTACCAGTTTCCTGTCGAGACTTTCGGCCGTCTTTTCAAATGAAACGAGACTTAGCGATCGATGGTGCAGTTAACAAGGGAAAGGCTGAGTGAGCAGGGAAGGCAGATCGTGGCGGGTAATGCAAGTAAAATTACATTACGAAGCATACTGTTCCATGTACGGTGACAGTGTTCATATCTGCATATCGCATCCATACGCGATACGAGTGATACAACTTATAAAGTATGCATCTACTGCTCTCCTTAAATATTTTCTTTCTCACGGCTGGCATAAAAATAATGATTATACTTACGGTTGCTGTTAAAATTGAATACACTGGCTTGCTAAATAATAACGAGCGACACCTGGCTCCGTCGAGAATTCACGCTTAAGGCTTCCAGCTATGAAAGAAACGTGAAATTGTGTCACTCGTTGCAGCAAAACGAGCACGCCACGGTAAAACGCGGGCAGAAATAACTTGTACAGTCGAAGCAATATGTCGCTCCTTTTCGTCGGTTTCGTATATTCTAGGACGTATATTTCGTCTCTGCCTTGAGACTAGATGCGAGCGTTGTTCATTCGCGTAAATTAACTTTGGAGAAACAGGAACGAGGGTAGGAGGCTCAGTTTGTACAAAGGAACGTGAAATTCTTGGCGAGGATGCGATTTCGGATCGCAAAGTTTTTGGCTGCCATTCTATCCGCATATACACGTAACATTGTTACGCTGATATTTGACGATTCGGCGTTGCTAACGTTGAAATTATTTTGTTCTCTGCTTGTTAATCGTCAGTGTTTCTATAAAAACTCTAAGGTATTTCTTCTCAAAAAACTGTGGTTAGGTATTTTTCTTTTGATATACCTAAAGGAAAAAGAGTAAATGTGTATTAAGAGTAATTAGCAGAGTTTGAATATAGTTTATAGATGCATCGTGGATTACAATTTATTACAATTACTGAGGAAATCGTTGTGACTCGCATAAAAGCTCTGTTCGCAAAAGTTTCGGATTATCTAGCGCATATATCATTGCGATTGGAGGCGCTAAATTTAGCGGGCGTTGCATTGCCTCGGATACTTTAATTCGTGTAAACACGACTATTAGTCTCATATTTCAACCATCTTTAAGCCCAAAGTTGTTTCTTCGTACGAATATCTGGCTTTGGCGAGAAGAACGTGTTATCAGAGAAACCTTCGATCGATTACGAAGAAATGTTATTGAACGAGATAATCTAGCCATCTAGCCAATGAAAGTGTGCTGTACACTGTATTTCGTGCAATGGTTCCATATCTGATTGATTATTCATAACTGTCCTAGGGCAACTAATAAGGCTATCGTATAAGCGTTATCGGTACAGCGTGAGGATTAGCAACAGATAAGACCTCCTCTACGGCAGACATTATTTTCTGTGGATACGATAATAGCTCGTGCATGAATGGTCTTAGATTACGACATTTTAATGTGATGTTAATCCATTCGAAACATATTTATTTCCGGAGAATAATTGATATTGAGTCGTGTACATGTACGTGGCATTGAAGTTCGCAGATGATAGTTTTTGTGTATTTCGACGTATAGACAAATCTTAGAAAGAGGACCTGTTCGGATGTGTAGGTGCACGAAGATCTTTTTGTAAATATTAGCTGTAAGTTGATCGTTTTATAGCTATATTCTGTGGTCACGTTTATATTTGAAGTGTTGCTACGTTAAGTAATTCCCCACCAGCACCGTGAATTCGCTATGAAACGTCGTGCTTCATACATTATCAAATTCCACTTTCCCCGTCAATTCGATATTCCTTTAACAACGTGCCACTATTGTTCTATTCATAAATACATTATCCCTTGGTTCAGTGATTAACCGGTTACGCAATCGTTCCCACCCACGTGCGTCGTTATAATTTTAAGTATTCAGATGTGTAAATACTTACGTAATGGTATCGAAAGCATCTTCGTTGAAGTTCATATCGTAAGTGGTAAATTGCATCCGTTACAGACGCATGCATGCTGGTAATAGCACTTTGTTCCTCTTTGTGTTTAGCACGTTTACGTTTGTCTTTTGTCTGCCAGTTCTGTGGACAATGTTGCACGTCGTCCAACGATGAGATGGTCCATCTCATGGTCCATGCTTCGCGACTGGCTATGGATTGCCAAATAATTTCGTTTCCTTTATCTCTGTACAGATACAGTATCCGAAAAAAGTATTCATACACCACTAGATGTTCTACTTTGAACGCCAATAACTTTGTTTACGGAATATTAATTTAATAATGAAATACAGTAAAATGTAGGAAATTAACGCAGCTTTTAAATGATATAATGTTTTATTAAGATTTAAGTATTTCATTACAAATTATATAACAAAATTCTTAATGAGTGCAGAAACCGCCGGGAAAAAAGTGTTCATACAATAGATTCCTTCTTCAACAAGTAAACAAACTAACGTATTAATAAATTAATTAATATTTTATTGGATATCCTTTACTGTCTATTACGGCTTGCAATCGCCTGGGTATCGATGCAATTAAATTATTTGTTATATTTCCATCGAACTTTGCCCATTCTTCTTGTAATGCATTTTTTAAATCATTTTTGTTAGAAATGACGTATTTTCGTATACGGCGTTTTAATTCTCCGCAAATATGTTCTATGACATTCATATCTGGAGACTGCGGAGGTGTTTCCAGGACATGGGGTGTGTTATATAATAGCCACTCTTTAATTAAATAAGATTTATGTTTGGGATCATTGTCTTGTTGGAAATGGTAAGAATCAGGTATTCCGAACTTTTCAGCACTTTGTTTTAAATTCAATTTTAAAATATTCAAATATGCATATTTGTCCATTATTCCTTCAATAAAGTGCAAATTTCCCAAACCACACGCAGACATGCATCCCCATACCATAACACTCCCGCCACCGTGCTTTACTGTAGGATTTATATTTTTAGGATCCAAGCCTTTCCATTTTGCCTCCATACTAAACGTTTCCCATCTGATCCCCAAAGGTTGAACTTGCTTTCGTCCGAAAATATTACGGTTTTCCAAAAATCTAACGGCTTGTTTATGTATTTTTTTGCGAATTCAAGCCTTTTCTGTCTATTTACCTTATTAATGTGTGGTTTCTTTCTTGCAATCCGTGAAAGATACCCAGCTTCCTTAAGTCTATTAGATATTGTTTTTGAACAAACATGCTTTCCAGTAGCTAGTTCTAATTCTGCCGCAATTGTTGGAGCACTTTTAAACGGATTTTCCTTTACTTTTCGTACAATAAATCTGTCGTCTCTTTCATTTAGTTTCGCCGGCCTTCCAGGACGACGCTTATTTTCTATTGTTCCTTGTTTCTTATGTTTATTTACGATGTATTGGATGGTCGCATGACTTTTTGCTACCAGTTCTCCAATTTTTCTAAGAGAATTTCCATTTTCATAGAGACTAATTATAATATTCCTTTCTTCTAACGTCGTTTCTTTGCGTTTAGTAGACATTTTAACAATGCACGATATTTGACTACCACGGAAAGAACAAGCCAAAACGAAATGTGATCTAAACTTTGAAACAAAAGCATATGCACATCAGGAATCCACTCATTCTATTGTTTTAAATATGATTTATCGATAGATGGCAGCTGTATGAACACTTTTTTCCGGCGGTTTCTGCATTCGTTAAGAATTTTGTTATATAATTTGTAATGAAATGCTTAAATCTTAATAAAACATTATATCATTTAAAAGCTGCGTTAATTTCCTACATTTTACTGTATTTCATTGTTAAATTAATATCCCGTAAACAAAGTTATTGGCGTTCAAAGTAGAACATCTAGTGGTGTATGAATACTTTTTTCGGATACTGTAGTTCGCTGACGACAGAACAGGAACATTTAAGTTGTTGTTCAACTATTTTCGTCGACATCCAAAGGATGCTTGATCTTACTTGGAATATTTTTCATATCTCGTAAACTTGTTAGGGTACGATGAAATAATATACGTATACATACATCGGTGATTATAAGTTTTGAACCATTCCATTGTACACGATGTACCATTTTACTGTGATTTCGTGAAACAACGTTAATGCAGTTCCCTTATTACTGTTCGTTGGAATGCCTCATTTTGCAGCACCCTGTCTTTAATGATACAGTAGAAAGCTTTTGGTTAGAAATTCACAAATGAATGAAGATGGAAAGCTTTTTTTATTTATGAATTTCTATCACCCATTTTCACTGAATTTCGATTATGTTCGCTGTTATTTTAGCACATAATACAGCAAAGATGTTCTCCAATTTACGGCTGACAGTGACACACATGCCGATGGTTACTTCCCGCCTGTCGCTTTTACGTTCTCGAATTGGAATTAATTATTTATTGGACGTAGATCAAGTGCAATTCCGCTCATGGAAAGCGGTCAATTGCGTTATTTTATTGTTTCATCCATTGTCATGTAACATTTCGCCTTCGGTGTCCATTAATATCGTTGCATACAGCACAATAGTCGCAACGTTCTTACAACCACGGTTTTATCTTATTCAGATATTGCGCAGAAAGTGAATTATATTTATTAAAAAATCTGGTATCCATAAGCAGTATCCCCTACGTCGAATTAATTTCTTTATTTTTTTGTATTCATAAAATAATACTTCATTTTTGCTAGACTACCGCTACGTTATGGCAGGTGTGAATCGTAGTTCAAATAAATATAGGACAGATCTATTTTTCGGTGAACCAGGTCTGGTCGTCCCAAATGTTTCCCTCACAGAGATGTGCATTTTTCGAAGTAATTAGAGAATCGTCTATTAGAACTATTTTATCAGTGAATCTAAATACATATTTATATCGCAAAGATTTTCAATTATATATAATTGTTACAGCAGATTTGTCCTATCGCATCGTTCAGAAACGTGATCCATTAAAGTTTAATGGTCCATCGCTATTTGGCCCAATCGGATTGAATATAATTGGTATTATTTTATTATTAATAGCTTCTCCCAATAGTAACGCTCGAACCACTGTGTAGAATGGATACGGGACAGTTACGCTGGCTTCACGTCTCAAAAATAGGTACTCTAACATCTTTACAACCTTGCGGTAGCCTGTGGGCATACTAAAATTAAAATGCGGTGTGACACAATTTATTTCGACGTTTTTATGCTACGATATCCGAGTTCTATTCACTTTCTTCGTCAAATATGTTTAATTCGATCTTTCTTTCATTCTGTGCCGATTTGATGCAATCGACTTGATATTATTTTTCTATTGTACCTAATTCAACGACTGGGTTTATATTTTTCCTGTGCAATCTCATGCTACGACTCCAATTGTCCATACAGAAGTAGGGAATAATTTTGTGCTTTTCTTAATCTGTTCTAAAACATCTATTCTGAGGTAACACTTTAACTGGATCGGTTCAAAAGAGATTTGGCATTGTAGGAAAAGGGAATGCCAGTAAATGCGAATGAAAAATGTCCAACGATACATCATTCTCTAATAATTTCATATTTTGATATTCCATATCTAAATGAAAGCTATCATCTTCAAGGAAGTTTGGAGAGAATGTCGATAATCAATATTAGATTTCCCGAGGTTGCTCACTTTCAAATTAATAAATTTAATATTGATGAACCAGGCACACAGAGCATACGTGCACCAAGGCAGTGGATCTTTCCTAATTCATGCAATAGATAAATCGTTATGGCGCTTGAATAAGTGAATCATTGGAGAAGGAAGGAGGGTAGAGGTTAAAAGAGTACTCGATAATATCGTGCCAGCTACGATAGGGCCGCGACTGAATATATGTATACAGACGTTGGAAATTTTCCTATCCTCATAGTTTAACCAACTACCAAACGCAACGCCAATTGATATTACCTTTGTCCTTTCTTCTGACTATCGAAAATCAATGGATGTGCTTTTAGCTCACCAAATCCCACCAGAAGTTTTGTGCAATAATAAACAGTTGCATGTCACGATGCGTTCACATATCTTGTGTATGTTCTATTCTCATAACAATTTGAACTTTTTTTATGACTCTTATTCGTTATGTTCCCATTACTTTCATTTTGAAGCACGTGTTTCTTGTTGCTGAAAGATCTTGGTACATATTTGGTTTTGTATTTAATATTCCGTCGCGAACTATGTAATTTTCGCGTTCAGATCGAAACATCTTCCGTATCTTCCATTCTAATGCAGTTCCGTTGCAAATAAGAATTATTCGAAAACTATTGCAAAGACAAAAAAGCCGTAGAAATATTTTTACGAGAAACGTGATTCTCGAAGATTTCCCCTACTCTTTGTTTAAATTGGAGTACTGACGGCGCGTGAGGGCACAATTCAGTATTTTGTGTTTCATTTAATCACCGTACAATTTTTTCATGCACAAGCCAATTTCAATAAAGAAGTTGCACGAACTTTGCTATCCAGAAATAAATATACCCAGACTAAAATAAAAGGATGTAGGGAGAAATTCGGAAATATTCAGAACTAGAATGGGGGGGGGGCATAGAAACAAAACGGAAAATTGAAAGTAATAATCATCTGATAGAGTAAAGCAGTAGGTATAACTCGTACATATGGCAGCAACAACCGCGGTCGTAAAAGTTATGATTTGGCTATTAACGGTCAATTTACTTTGAGACAAGTCGAGTAGGGTAGTAACGATGCAGTGCCACTATTCAGAAATAGCTTGCAGCTGGATAACTTTCCCTAAAAATCTACGATCCAAGATTATTTTCATACCGAACAAAAACCACTCGATTTCTTTTATTTCGCCAAATGGTTATTATATTCGTTCCAAGTGAATATAATAGAGTAATAGAGGATAACGTCTATCAACAGATTTCTATTTACCATATAATAATTTCAAATAAGGAAAACTCGATGACGTTTTAATTGATCAACATAGGAATACAAGTTTTGCGCAGCACTGCAGTTAACACTCAACACGTATTGCATAATAATTTTCATCAAACGTTTGCAATCAAGCTTGGCATTCAATGGTTTTTAAATGATTTCAAATTGTACCATAACTTCTCCTCCTGGGAAAGATTGCAAAATGTAATATTGTCATTCCACCGAGATTTCTCACTATAAAATTCGTTTTTTGGTAAAGTAGTCCTATACGTTGCCGATACTGCTGTGAATTGTCTTGCAAATCAATCCTGAGTATTCGAAAAGAGTATTATTTCTGCTCAAAAATAAATAATGTCGGATACTAAGGGAGCTGAACTTTTATTATGCAATTGCCACGCGGCGTCACGTATTTAGCGTTCCATTTGGTACTTGGTCTCGTAATTCTTTGATAACTGTTCGTTACTCCATATTGTCGCGCAGAATTTTATTTTGCAAAGGTGAACATTTTAGTCACCTGCTTGCTGAATTACGTACCTCTTGTTCTCTGTATCACAGAGAATTGAAGAAACACGACGTACGTATTTATGTACGTATTTCCCGTATGTAACCCTGGTCCGCTTTATTCTCTTTCATCTCGTACTTAAATAAATGCGAGAAATTAAGGAATTCAAGGAGAATAGAATTTCGAAATGAACAACAGTGTCTACAATTACAATTAAGAAGAATCAGAAATTCAGGGAACTAAATTCATTCACTAACTCGTTCGCTTTCGATTGTTTCCTCTGAAACAGCGAAACATATTTGGCATTCTGATAGTTAGTTCTCGCAACTTGGCACCTTTGTTCCCTTCAATGCCCACAGTGCACTTTGAAATGAATAGATCCGAATAGTTCCGTAATTTCGGGGATAAAAGGATATTAAAATTGCTGGAATCTCTTAATTCCTCTCACACCTTTACATTCATGTTTATACCTCTGGATTTTTTTTCGCCAAAGAATATACGTATTTCAACGTCTAACGTTTCAAATCTCTATTTTAAAACTCTCTTCGAACGTGAGTCGAGAGTTTGTCTTATTAAATCGAACGCGGAAGTTTTCGTTGCGAAAGTCTCTCTAAAGTTCGTGCAAACAAAAGCCAATTAGTACTCCGTTTATCTTTTCACGAGTCCATCGATTTCATGTTCACGTAGATTGATCGTTTTTCCATTGGAAAAAGGCGTACCAAAGGAGGAGGCTGAATTTTCGCGGAAATCTGATCCGCCGCTCATATTTAATCTTCCGAAATTGAAATTCGTAAGAGCTTTTCCGAGCTCGAATTTTACTGTAGATGCAATTCTAAACTACGTTATTCCTTCTTATCCCCGGAATTACGGGATGAAATTCACTTTGTACCTTGATCCAGGTGATGCCTTTCCAAGAGAGACTCGAGTTTTTTTTCTTTTCTTTTCTTTTCTTTTTATATCAAGCACAAGATAATTTGGTCCGGATTGTATAAATACATGCATAATTATGATTCATTTGATCAGTAGCGTTATCAAACGCGTAAAGAAGGACCATCCGTTGTAAATTAATCGTCGGAGCTCCTCAGCCGACGTTCCTCATCTGTGGCTGTGCTCGCGATAGTATTTCTGCTTCTCAGATGTTATCGCCGCTCGTCCTGATATGTAGATAGTCACTCACGACGCCTTCGACGAGAATAAACCGCCTTATCTCATAAATAGCCCGTACTTTCGTGTCGCGTACTCGATTATGTGCCCGAGGTGTGTCTCGAATATCAACAATGGCAAACTGCGTGTGATTCTGAGGGATTGATCATTCTGGGCGGTGTTTTGTCAGATCGGAGTCGAGAGGGCGAACCACCTCTGCGCGGCAGGTGTTTCGTTAATTAGTTAAGCGATCGTACTGTCTGTATTTTGCAAAACGCGTGCACGAGATCGTTCGATACGTATTTCATGGATATAGAACAGAGACAAATATTTTTGGGGATACATAATTTTAATATTAAGGAATTAATGACGAATCAAGCGCGAGATATAGATACATAGTTGGTGTAACGACGAGAATGCTATTATTTTGTATGAGATGACACGATCTGGACACAGTTTTTCAGCTATTCCTCTGTCGGATGTGTGATGTTGTAGAGCTAGGATAATGATATTATATATGTATATAATATTCCTTGGAATTTGTCATGTGCTCTTTTTGTGTCGAGGATTTTTTCGTACATCGAATTGCTTTGCTCTATTTCTTTTACATTTTTCCGATGAAAATGTATGTTCGGAAATTTCATTTATTAGTCTTACTTATCTATCTCTAATTTATCTATCTTGCTGTTTTGTATGGGAATACATTAATGAGGGATCTGTTCCTAAATTTTAATCGGTCTGATATTGTTAAGTTTAAAGTGAAAGTGTCATTTGTCGTAATTTTAGGATACACATAGCAAGTACAATCTTAAATCCTTGTATGTACAAATATGCTATGATTTGATCAGTAGTATGCTTCGAGTATTCTAGTATCCACAAGTACGATTTTACTCTTTGTCTAGGAACACTGCTTAAGTATTGATTCGCATGTTTCTCCGATTCCATCGTATTGCCATTACTAGTTATCAGATATTTACTTTGCCTGTCATTCTGTGATTGAGTAATTGATAAAGATATTATTTATCGAGTAGCCCCGATTTATGAGATTAGATTTTGGACGTGCAAACTGAACTGAATGTTCAACAAGAGCCTCGCAAAATTTGTATCTTCAAAAACTTCGCCATCAATCTTAAAACGTAGCTAACAAACGGGCCGTGAATTAGTCTACGATCATTGCTAAGTAGGCAAATATTTAATGAAACAATGTTAAAATGGCATAGATAAGTTATTCGTTCAAACACAAACGGTTTTTGTCACGCCCAAACAACTTTTCTAATCGAATAATGTTTCAGTTTCTAACTTCTCCCCCACAATTATAATTCAAATGGAACATTACAAAAAAACCAATCTAATATTATTTAACCGAGTCTTTCTTACATGCTCAGATACAAAAGTGTAAGAGAACCATCCAATTAGACCAGGATCAATCAATTATCGTCGAAAGCTTCTGGTCCAACGACGGTCTGAGAAAACAATGATCTTTTCGAATAACCTCCTACGTACATGAAAATATTTTTCTACCTGCATCGAATACCAAAGCACTACCTAAGGGGGTGTGTCACTCTGGTCACTATCCGCGGAAACACACGAGTAACAGCAAACAAGTTCGTAAAGGGGTAACGATTTCCAATTATACGAGAAAATAAGATTTGTTTCCGTGTAAGAAGCGGTCGAGAAACGGCATTGATTGCAAATATTCGACGCAATTGTAACGGCGTTCTCCATCTGTCGCACACTCTATTGACGTATCGCGTAATTTTAGTATGGTGATGCAACTTGAATAGCGACGACTGTCTTCTATCGAAGCGAAGACGACTTCGATTCGAAGCCAAATAGTTTCTTCAAATGTAGTTTCACGACATGTTCGATCGGCCATGCCAGCCAGAGAGAATGGGATCGCGATGAACGCTCCTCCGGCTTTCTATCCTTCTCGAGCAACCCTGAAATTCCTCACGAACAAGAAATCAAATTAACGAAGTTTCGGAATTTTCCCGTCGAATTATTTCATGCTCGAGGGCTCGATCGCAAATTTCCTTGATTTACGATAAATCGCGAGCGTAGGGGTGTCGTTCACTGTCCGTTTGAAATTACCGTACCGGGAACTTGCTGCTTAACGTGGCCAACGTATCGTGCTTGGACATTTTATTAAGTGAGAGAAAATTAGAAAAAATATTTGACGTTTAACTAGAAGCATCGATATTTTGTTCACGATTACGGGTGCTTTATTAAACCTCAGTAGCTTGGTTTATTTTCACCTTTGAAACAATTTTATATGGTTTATTATAAGAAGGAAGTTTGTGGCATTGAATTTATAATGAGTGATGGGATGAAATGGTACATCTAACAAAACTTTTGGAAAAAATGTTTTAAGATTATTTAAAAAAGGGTGATGTGATATGCAGAACGTAGATTCCGAGTACGTGTCTAGAAAGTTACATGACAGCATAGAGTGTTCAGAGTATCATGGTGCCACGTCAAGGAATCAGAGAAATATACATATTAATTTTTATTTGCAAGTCGATTACACGATATTGTCCTGTTAAATTTACAAACTACCTCCATAGATTTCTTTAACGAAAGAACGCATATGAAGTACTGCAACGTTGTGCTAAAAATATTTTCGGGAATCACGCTCTCTCGTTCATCTTTGAAACTCGTTACGGTAACAGAAGCAGAAGATTTTTAGGTCTTAGGTGGACACTTCATTTATTATTCAACAAACCGTGGAGGCCAGGAAAAGATACGTCCCGAATTCGAAACGCAGAATTTATATACCTTTGTTATGTAATCTTCATTTAGATATTCAGTTTCTAAACTTGTGAAAATTCAAACTTGTTTTTTATTACGTCTATTCTTCTCTATGTTAATGCCATACGCTGCCAAGCTATTCAAAGTATACTGATTGAAACAGTTATGTATCAACACAGGATTTATTAGCATTATTACAATTCCTAATCTAACTCGCATACACATTTACCAAGTTGTGGTCAAGCAAAGGATTTGTTTCAAGCATTTCTTAACTCTGGAATATTTTCTTATTTTCTTCGAATGTTTGGACACGAATTATAATTGGACATAGATTTCACGATTTTTTCTTAATAGGATGGATTAATACATTACACGTTTTTGGTATATAGACTGTTAATAAATTGCAACTTTTTGTGACTAGATACGTCTGAGCAAACGGTGTTGATTGATTTCTATTTTTATGGCGGACAGTTAATTTGTATGTAACCTGTGATCGGAATCATGCTCGTTGACTTGTTCGCTTCATACGTACAATTAATGTCGTAATAATATTGCGCTCTTACTAATTCTGATTTTACCGTAATTTTCGAGTGCCAAAGTCGGAAAATGTGCGACGGTCCTCGACAAATACTTTGTTCTAATTTCTAATAGACTGGCCAATGGTATCGTGCTCGTTCCTTAAAAGGACTTTTCGTCTTCCTGTATATGTTCTTTGAGAGGCATACATTTACCAGTCCAGCGAGTCGACTTACAAGGGAACACCGCGAACCCTCACTCCCGGATTTGAATGAAACTTTGTAGGTTTATAGAGTGATCCAAGACAAGAATAACGGTATGCTTCATTCGGGCCCAATCGCCCTTTAAGGGTGTGAAGACTAACCTCAAAGTCAACTCGGCGTTTCCACTTTTTCGCGTATATCTTTTAAAATGCATGAGATAGAAAAAAATATTTTGGGGAAAAGTTTAATGGTACATTGAGGGCTATAAAATTACATTAAGAAAATTTTAAAAGAAGCTTGTTTTCTTGTAAACAAAATGTTCTTCTTCTCTTTTTTAAATTTTCTTATTATAAATTTATAGCGCTTATTGTACCATTAAACTTTTACCTAAAACATTTTTTTCTATCTCATATATTTTAAGAGATATACGCGAAAAAGTGGAAACGCCGATTTGACTTTAACACGTTCCGTGCCACGTGGGTCGTATGCGCCCCACGCAGTCACGACCAACATTTTTGTTCATGACATATATGCGGTGTAATATTCATTAAATTGCAAAAATCATTATGATCAAGATAAAGGTATGACGTTTGACATACAGTACAGAAGGGGTACACATTTTGATTTTATCAAATTATCGTCGTAATTGCGGCACAATTTGTGTCGACCGAAGTTACCGAAAATCGGTCCGGCACCGAACGTGTTAAGGTTAGTTTTCACACCCTTAAAGGGCGATTGGACCCGAATGAAGCATACCGTTATTCTTGTCTTGGATCACTCTATAAACCTACACAGTTTCATTCAAATCCGGGAGTGACGGTTCGCGGTGTTCCCTTGTTAGTTACAATTTCATCTCTTTTATTGCATGTTCAGAAGCATTCGAGAATCGGGAATAAACGATGAATTAAGAGATATAGCTATGATATTCAATGTTTTTATAAGCCCAAATTTTCGCAACAAACCCGTTTTAATCAACGTTCTATTGTAACTTCAGTGTACATACATACATATTCGTAGTTTGTTTACGAATAAGAGTCATAGAATTTTCCTCCAACCTAAACCATTTCAATGTTAATATACCAAACCTGTTGGACAACATGAATCAATGATCCAACAAGGTTGTCGCCACGATTGCGAATTGCTGTAGCATCTGAATAAATTTGTATTCCGTCGTGTTCACTCAGCTGTTCGCTGTCGTTGAGAAACAATTCTGTGAACCCTACGCTGACTAACTACATATACTACGAGCATTTTTATCAACAACAGTCTGCCAACTAATAATGAAAAGTGATTAGATACTCATTTATCACAGTTACCTGTTCCTATAATTGAATTATAAAAGTTCCAATGACGCCAGAGCTAAAATCGTGTGTTTGCTGTCTACACTGTCTTGCACTATACATCCTTAATAGTCCTGTTTTATTAATTTTTCTATTGACATTTCGGTAGAATTAATATTTTATGCAATCTAGCACTATCATTCTTTGATTTGCAATCTGTTTTTAAGAATATTTCGTTTCCCTTTTTTTTCTGCGTATGTTGTTACAGAACAATCCATCGTATAAGTTGGCTTTACCATCTGCTGAAGTATGCCAAGTCCTCGAGCGCTGAATCCCCACTGGTAGAATTTTCGCGTGGAATGTCCGATAGCTATTACAGGAAGCTCACTGTATCCGGAAGCTAGGTCAATAGTGTGGTATCTTCATTGTTGCCGTAAAATTTTGTTACGCAGGAAGCCAGTGGCGAATACATGAGTTTTAATCGAAAGATTTATTACACGATAACATGGTATCTGGTACACAAATCAATAAACGGATAAGGATAATAAATGGATGCGTAGAGAAACACTGTTGGGAGAAATTTTATGCTCGTTTCGTGAATCTTCTTAGCCGTTCACTTTTGAAAACGGTCACTATAGAAACTAACAAGTTTTCGAGTAATCAGAAATATGGATCTGACGCAGTGTTTGTGTATCCAGGTTAACATAACATTTCTTTTTGTAACAGTGGATCATGATTTACAAATATTTGTTACCAATGAACTCAGTTTAGTATGGGAAAAGTGGAGTTTCGTTTCCCATTCAAAAATTTGGAAATATCAGTCGGTCAGTTTCTTTATGCTTTTTAAATGTTTATACATCATCGTTTGTACTAAACTCTCATTTTTCTAAGCTTTTCTAAGATTGTGCTACATCGAGACAAAATTGTTTTTTGTCTGAAACAGAGACGTGGTCTGACGAACGAAGCACAGTTACATGGAAAGCACTTTTGTGCCGGTACCTGTACATAGCCAAAGTAGCTAGCCTTGATAAAGTTCGTTGCTTTTGCGTACACAATGTCTCGACCTCTGAAGGCTGCCTGCATTCATTAGGCGTTCAGCCGCCCGCAGAATTTTTTCCGTCGTCAGCGGCAGGCGAAGTCGTTTCTCTGGCCTCGTTAATCTTTCCTTCCAAATCTGGAGACAAGAAAGGGAGACCGTTCACCTGTTCATATTTTTGTCGATGCTTTTGTTCCTCTGTATCGAATGAACGTAGAACTCGGGAGTCGATTGGAATTTTATCGTTTCCAAGATATCATGCAGAGTCACTGCTGGAATACTTACGTTTAGCCCCATAATTAGTCGACGTTAAATTTTAGCCTTCTACGACCTTGTTTCTTCTTTTTTATCTCGTATAAAATTGTTCTGCAGGATTTGAGAAATTAAAGTATTAATAAGTTTATTTCGCTTTTTATTTAAATCTCTTGCATTGATTACGTAAACAGAATGTTTTAGTGTCATGCACGAGGAATAAGATTTAAGGAAATTTCTCGATCCGTGTATAATGCGACTTTTAATGGTATAACAAAAAATAGAAGTCGACTGAAAGAATATAGTCGACATATTTAATTAATGCAAATATTAGAAGACCAATTTACAAATTATTGTATTGCTTCGTTGATAAGCATCATTTCGTGCTAATTTGATCATTAGATAAATTGGAGATAAATTTTTATCTCGTTAAATGACGATATGATTAGGCGCCGAGTTGAAGGCGTTAATTATGTGCTTTAACTTAAGCAACAGTTACGATGCTCCGTCGTTATCCTCTATAATCTCACGTATCGTTGTCGCGTCTGGCTTCCAGATGTGACACTCGCAGTATGGAACGACTATTGTAATTATGATGCACCTATCGACACTTCCCACAGTGTTGCACGAGGTATAGCAGTTTCTGGAGTCGTCTAACATCATACATAGAACACTAAACGTGTTACTTTACTCTGTACGTCGTTATGTCGCCCCTCGAACGTCGCACAGTGGTGCAAAATCCCAAAAACGTGGTCAAAAATCGTTTTTTATGGAAACGACATTTTAAAAAATTTGTACGGCTATATTAAAATACATCGATCGTAGATCATAATATAACTTGAAACGGGAAACTGACATTAAAAACAATTCCGATATATATTTAAGAAAAGTTTTTTTCATTTTTTGTTGTTTTTGAGTATAATCCTTGATTTTTTAAACTTTTATCATATAGATATCTGTCAACGCGATAAATACTTTACTTTAAATTAAAAAATTAAAACAAAATATAAAGTTGAAAGCCAATTATTAATTTTGTTGTTTACAACTGAGGCCCTCCGAGACCCACAAAATTATTTTTTGTTTAAAACTAGACGTAAATACGAACATTCTAGTCTGCAAAAAATCCTGAAACGACTTTATTTAAGCGACTTTATTAGATATAAGATCAGAAAGGTGATGAAAAACGTGATTCTATTCAAATAAGCAGCAAATCCTCCAAAATAACGATCCTCTTACGTATACAAACTGAGCTAAATTGTTGATAATTTCCTTAATATTAGTGTTTACATCGCAGCAATTACTTCTTAACAAATACATTTGCACGTGAGGATTTGCTGCTTATTTGAATAGAATCACGTTTTTTAAAATGTCGTTTCCATAAAAAATGAATTTTTGCCACGTTTTGGGGATTTTGCACCACTGTCCGTCGCCTCGACTCTTATAGAAATCGCACTTTCTCCCCTTTCATTCAATAAATTTTAGTAGAATTTTAGTCTCGGTTTCGGTCGAACCGAAGTTTCCCAAAACGTCAGGCGAATCGCTCAAACGTTCGTGCAATAAATTTCGTTCGCTAGGCACGTACAGACTTTCGCAGGTATGAAATAATCGAAGGTTGCTCGATTGGAAACTCTGCAATCGGTTGGCAAACGAAGCCATGCATGCTCGGCAATCGTGTACCCGCACATAGTTCGATGGCTGTTAGTTCGACAAACGTTCATGTACTTAAATGCTTCGACTTTTCGAGGGTAAAAGTCGCTCAATGCAAATGGAAACGATTCATCGAGACCTGTCTCGAAGCTGTACTTTCAATCTTACAGATTTTTCTTTCTTCTGCAAACGGTTCGCTATTTCAATGTTTATGGTTATCGACCTTACAAGAAGAATAACAGTAATCGCACACAGAAGTTCCATTTCTCATATACATCAGCATATTTTTTAGCTTCTCAGAATGCCATAGATCTTTCCACGAATGATTAATGGCATTTTAGTTCTATAACAAGATCTCGACCACCCGATCATTGGCTGTGGGGGTGTCATTCAGCGGAGACTGCCCGGCGTTGTTCATATTTCTAATTCCCTCGGGTGGTAGAACAACCCTGAAGGGGATCGCGCATAAGGTCAAGGAATGTCTCCCCGTTGTTGAAGCAAGCGGGATATGTTCTTTCCATTTGATCAGGGGAGAAAACTTTGGTCGTTTCTAAGAAGCACAATACCTTTTCTCCATTCTTCTTTTTTGCTGCGCCCTTTTAGTCGTCTTTGGGTATCGAGAACAATGTTAATGATTCGGTAAGTAGTCTTAAACGAGTTTAACTATTTGCTGATTCGATTCGGGCTTCGTGTGCTTCCAAGTGGTAAAATTCAGTTTCGACAGCGAGATTAAGCGGTTTGTTAAAATTAGATATATGTACTGTGCTATCTCGTAACAAGGAGACAGAGTGATTAGTGGCACATTGTAACGTGTTTGCCGTTTTCTATTTTTTTTTATTTTTCGGATGTGAATAGTTGGATTGGAAATATGTCTCCCAGTTTTAGTTTGCAGATTTGCTTTTTTCTTTTTTTTTCTTTAGGATATCTATTTTGGACGCGGGCCTGCGAGCTATCTCAGTGCATTCTTACTTTCGAACTTGAAAGTAAATGTCTGACGTGTGTAGTCCAGAGATTCTAAGGTGAATCTGTCCCTCACGGTGTTTATTTTCAGTCGTGAAATCGGTTTTCTTTCTTAACAACACTTGTAAATACGATTGTACAGAAGAATAACTCTTACGGTGTATAAGAAATATTGTTTGCGGTTGGTCGAATCAACGTTGACTTTACTCATCCATAAAAAGATAGCAACGTAAAGGTGAAAAAAAAATGATTGGTCATAACAGTTTTTATGCGTGCTATAAAACCTTCGTCGAAGTGTTTAATAAATATATTGTCAACTCATACGTCGATTATCCTGGAAATTCAAAGAATTCAGTGAATAGCATTACGTTCAAATTTCAAAAGCTTAAATCAATGGGCCGTAAAAATGCTGAGCTGCACAACTATGAGCCTTTTTTCGTTCCGCAGCAGCATTGAAAAAAAAACTCGTTTCTCACTTTCGATTTCGTTCACGGTCCCAACGCCGTTCGTCTGATCTTTGCCTTTCTTTTCTGGACTTGATGCGTCACATACGTATGTAGTATGTACGTACGGAACCGATCCAAAGAATCTCGAAGAAACGCGACAGAGTTTCGTTCTTATCGAGAAGCTACCGTCTACAACCTGAATTTAATTTAGAGTTGCGAAATGGAGGAATAATCGTCAATTTTTTTTATTTCGATTCCTCTCATATCTTTATTTGAGAAGAAACCGATAGTTTTCTTATTTTTCATTGAAAATCTCATTTGATACGCGTATATTATTAAGGCTCTATCCACAAATCTATCCTATTTCATCGCCAGTAGAGTATTCAATTAACGTTAGAACGCTCTAGGTTTTCATTAGAGAATAGGTAGTACATTTGTAATACTAGCGTATTGAATTTTACGTAGAATTACGTAATTATAATTTGACTAGAGCACGTCTGACATTAGAGGTTCATTCACGAAATCTATTTAAACTAATAATTATTTTCTATTTACCGTGATCTTTACTGGCATCAGTGGCACGCGAATTCCTATCTGTAACGAAAATTTCATTATCAGTAGAATCGAGAATCTCAGGTGCCAGGGCAAAGGACAGTATAGTCCTTCCATCGTGTTCATCCGATTTACTTTTCTATAACCTTGTACATGTAACAGATGCATATATATATAAATGTATATAAATATACCTATAAATATTATACATTAAGTAAGCGTACGTAATACTAAAATTGAAAGGCAATTCTATTATATCGCTCCTATTTCTAGTCGTGATGGAATATTATGGATAGATGCAAACCTTGTAAACCTCGAATAGATGTAACGTGTATCTAATAGGAAATTATCTACCACGGAGAGGATTACACCGTCCAAGAACTTCCGAGTCGTGCAAAAGTGGATCAATGCGATGAATTGATGCGACAGTCGGGATAGAAGTTTGCAAAAGTCACTTACAATATTATAGTGTTCTTTTTACATATTTTTTCGAGTAATCGTTTCGGCGACTTATTATTTTCAATTTATCATGGGCATTCGTTTTCCCCAGGACACTAAAAAATTTGCAATTTCTAGTGCAATCTGTTTGGTTGTTTTGTTGCTCGATGTGGGTTCACCGATATTACTTTATCTTTTACGAGCATTTTATGATGTACCAATTTATGTCTCTTCGAGGTATTTATTCGTCGATGCGAGAATGTTGGGAACGCGTAAAAAGGCATACACACCTTTCTTTATTTTTATCGAATGTCGCAAGCCAATCGAATTTATGGTTCGATGCAGGGGAGTATTAATTATGTCTCGTTGCGTACTTTCTTGACTCTCGATAAAAGGTGTCTTTATGGCCGTGCAAGTAACACGATTATCCGAAATATTTACGTGCGCGTGTAAACGAAGATGCAGAATGGAAGATGCTTTTATAATAGCTTCTGCCACTGTTCGATCGCAGTTATTTGTTGTCTTTTTCTTTTTATTCCTCGTCGTCGATAAAGGTGCACCAGATACGTGTCTCGAACGTTAACGAACACAGTGACGTAACCAGAAGATAAAGTCTTTCCAATAACTTACACATCAACCGAGGCGAAGTTTCATAACTGTGGAGATGAGTCTTTCGGAATGCTTGAAAAATATAATCCGTTAGTAGATTTGTAATTAATAGAATTAACCAAACAATGTTTCTTATAATAGACTTGAAATATCGAAATTATGAAAATAATCAAATTTACCAAAATTATTTAAGACATATATATATATATAGACTCACTGGTTGAAAAAAGTGTATACTGCATAAAAACGTATCGAAACCTAACAAGTTATTGAACATGCTCGAATATCCACAGTTTCCTCCCCGAATTCTGAACACGTGCATCGTTCGATTATTCATCGCCTGTTAACTGTTTCCACGAAAATGAATTCAACTCAGACTGATATCTCGTAACAGAAACGTCGTTCTGGTTGTGTCGTTGTGACGAGCGGCTATGTATTTGTTTGCACGCAGCGGACCCATTCTAGTTAGCTCGTATGGCTCGTCCCATCGGTGGCGTCTGTATAGATCGAAAGAATAATCGAAAACGCGAGTACGCGAGCACTTCGTAGGGTATTACGCAAGTAAGTGTACGCTCGTGGCGATTCGATGAGCGCGGGTCGTTGCTCGTGGCGCATCAAGGCTAAGTCGCATGATTCTTTTTTCTCCAATGAAACTCCAACATCGAATGCACGATCAGTTTACCCGGTTATTAGGAATGAAACGAAAAGTCGATATTTTAATACTTTTCATTTCGTTCGAACACTCGATTTCTCCTTTGTTTGAAAGAAGAAAAAGAAAAGGAAACGTTCAATAAACGGGAGATGAAATAGAAAACAAAAGAATATTAAAATATAATTAAAACGAAAGTGGAAAATCGAACGCGTGCAGCCTTAGCCTGATATATCTAAGGGAAAGCTCGTAGTGGTAATTTCGATGCTGTCGTATCGTGTAATCGAAGGGCCCACGAGTTTTCCGTTTCTTTTGTTAAAAACCTCGAGGCTCTCTCTCTCTCTTTCCCTCTCTACATATATGTATATATATACATATATATATATATTCACACAGGTATCGATATATATATATATCGATACCTGTGTCTCGACTGAACATGACAGTTTCGAGATTCGCCTGGCTAGCTCGCGTATTATATGTGTATTCAATACGATTAACCAGTGATGTTCGAATTCCTGTCGACGGCAGACCAGTGGATATTCAATCGGTAATCCCGTGTGATATCTACATCGAATTTCGAACAAGACGGAATTCGAACGCGTCGCCTCGAAAAGCGTTGCCCGCCGACGAATTCTTTTCATTCGGGAGCGCCGCGAAGACGAGCGTGCTCGGTGGATGTAGATAGCGAAGGAAAAAAAAATACTTTGCGGAGAGAAAGTGCTATTTTCGTGAATGGGATCGGTTTGGATCTAATCTATCCCTCTGTTGTCGCCTTTACCACAGCCGCACCAATCAAACTTTTCAGGCAAATACCTATGTCGTAATAAGTAGGCTTAAATGATTCGTCTGTCGTTCGCACCTGAGAGTGAGTCTCCTCTTTTACGTATCGATGGTCGCGCGGCAACATTTTAGTCATGCGTAGAACGAACGAAAACGTAAGCACCATGTTTGTTGTATTGTGTCGGGAGAAACGACGAGCATTATATATATAAATTGAAAAAAAAAAGAATATAAGGGTGAATAATGATTTGTTCGTTGATAAAATTGTTGCGCCAAAGGAAGTACGTATCGAGTGGAAGTATTTATCTGTACGTGTAATAGGTACACGATAGAAATCTCTGTGTGGTATATGACGAATTAAAGGGATCTGTAAAGATTGGGAATGTGGGTGGTTAAGGGGTTGGGGGGGGGGAGGGGTTAGGGGTTATAGGGAAGAAATCAATATTATATCTATTTTGCATCAGGAGTATTGTAAAACGAGGAACTTTTCTCGCCTTGTGATGATTATGTTTGTAAATTGTAGCCGATTTATGATTCCTATAATACGACGTATGTAGACACTTCGAGAACGGACTTGTATTATTTTACCTAGCACTCGATGATGAGCTAACGAGTTTCATTGATGAATATACCAATCTCATTTTTTGTAAATATTAATTTAAAGAATAAATCCTATTGTAAAGATTGTATAATTTAAACTCCATCAGGTTTACTGATTTCTCAGCCAATCGTTTTCTGCACGTATTCCTCTCGATCCTGTCTTTATCCGTTTGCTTTTTTTCTCTCTTTTTTGCTCTGTTCCTACGATAGTGCATGAAATTTGTTCCCCCATGCACTTAGTGTACGCGTGAACGAAAAAGAAATAAAAGGGCAGAATAGAACGAATAGAACGAATAATTATTATGATTGTTGGTCGCGGTAACCCGGGTTTACCGCACGCATAGTATGATTTTCCTTTTATAATTAGTCACGAACGAGTTTCCGCACGATGAAGAGGATGGATATGAATCTTTGTTTATGTAATAAATGTAATTTGTAGTGACAATCAAAAACTTTCACGTCTTCGTATTACGTCAATTGAAATGTAACGCGATATCTTTTATTAAGTGACGGTTTTTACTTTTCAAGGATGGAAATGAGTAAGAAATGCCGAGGCGCTGGTATTCAGAATTCACGATTATGTTACGAATTTAGCGGATTCCTTGTATACTTTTATCAATATATTAATATATTTGATTGGATTGAAAGTGAAATGACGCTATGAAATTCTGACGCATTTTCTTTTTGCGATACGTTCAAGCACAGTCTTATCATTAAATTTAATCGCCGCACAGTAGAAATAACTAGAGTGGAAGCAGCTGGATAAAAATGCCACTACTATACCGAACAGAGAACCTATTTCTTTTTTCACGTTTTATAGAGGTTCTAAATCATTGTACTCTGTCGCGAATTTTCTTCTGCAGGGCGTGAAAGATTATATACTTGCATTCATAAAAGAGGAAGGAATATATCGAGTGTTATGTAATTCGCGTAATAACGTTAGTATCTGCAACGGCAGGTACCAGACTATCATTACCGCGTAATCCGGCGTTAATTTCAATCATGAAATTGAAATGAATTGCTTGAAACGTTCTTAAACTCGAAAATTTCTTTTTCCTTTAAATTCTCATTAGTCTGAAAAAGTTTTTAACGTGTACCATTGATCAAAATTGAGTGCATATTATTTTGGTAACGTTCAAATGAAATAACCGGACGCAGTTGCAATTTCAGTTACTTACACGAATATCCACTGAGATCACCGTGTGATTTATGAGTGATCCATAATGGTCTCACCAATACCAGCAGGCTGTGGTTACCATTGATAAGGGAGACTAACAGGGAAGGATAGGCAACGCGGAGATTCAGAAGCGTATGAAACTGTGTATGCAAGTAAAGTATCTCATCCGTAATACAACCCTATTTTCTGTTCGAGCCATAATTCGGTTTTATCGGGTGAAATGGGCCCTTGAAAAAAATTCAGAATGTTCCTTTTTGTGGAATATCTCAAGAACGCTGAGTGGTATTAAAAAAGAGTATAAACAAAATTTGCATCACATTATTGCGTTTACACAACTGCGCAAACAAATTTTTTGAAAAATATTTCACGAAAAAGAACATTCTGAATTTTTTCAAGGGACGATTTCATCCCTTAAAACTTAATTATGGCACGGACGGAAAATAGGGTTGCATTACGAACGATATACTTGTATGCAACGTTCCATAGGTTTCTGAATCTCCGGGTTGCCTAACCTTCCCTGCAAGACTTTGCTCTCTGCGGTCTATTCATATACGTATCATGATTAAACAGGATATGCGGAATAAATCAGTGGTTCCCAAAGTAACGATCAGGATGTCCAAAATCAACTTAACTCTATGGATACAATTTCAATTAATAATTACAATTGACCGCGGATTGAGCGTTTCGTTGTAAATCGTGTTGTTTCGAAAAGTATATTTCATCCACGGCGCTGTTGTTTCTATTGGATCCGAATGCTCTAGCCTTGGTCCTGATGTTGCGTGACAAAATTATCCGCAATATTGGCAACCCACAAAAAATGCGTTGCAAAAATACATAATTTATTCGAGACGCTGAAATGTTTCACTAAAGACACCGTTGCCCATCGTAACAAGGATAAACATAAACCGATCATGTAAAAAGTACGTCACGCAATTTGACGAAGTAAAACATACGTTTTACAATGTATACGTGATTACTTTAAATATCAAGTAATCAATTATCTCGTGATACCTGTATTGTTGTTCGATTGGAAATCTTCCACATAATTAATTGGATTCATTTTACAATAATGAATGAACGTTTTCTTCTAGAGCACGTTCAAGATATGTGAATGAAAATCGTAGTTACAATTTTCCGGGGTATAATTTCTATAAAAAAATCATGCGATATTGAATATAGTAACGTATTATTGCAAATTGTATTACTAATTACCGCTATGCATGTTTCATAAAAATAATCAACAATTTTCATATTTATTTCACTGGAATTACCAGACGCATTTTCTTTTTCGCGAACAAGTGTAAGAATTCCAAGAATGGAACACTGTGTTTGTTCATTAGAGCCCTGTTACTGGCACTGGATCGATCTGTGAATTGTATTGCACGACTCTTATCGCAGGAAAATTTACGCGAGGTAATGTAACCGGGGTCGACTCGAACATGTACGTGGAACCACATGTCGGACCATTGTGCACCCTATTGCCATATACCATTAGATTGATGGCGTCGATGTATTTGAGCGGTATAATGATTACTGGTGCCGGACGATAAATTTTAGAGAATCCTCGAAATAGAATGACGGTCGAGAGGTGCGGCTCTGTGTGAAAAAGCCAACGGCACAACCTTGGCTCATCTGTAGATTGTTGCTGTGTTTAAATTAGCACCACTCCTGTGTGCACGAACAATCATAATATTACCGCAACGGTGCATCGATCACAGATGCTCTAAAAAAACACGCACACATACATGCAAAAAAGAACTGGAGTACTTCAGGTAAATGGATCTTACATTTCGTGTCGCAAAACGATTTTCACGCAATGTAAATACTGGCACGATCCAGATTTTAAAAAATGAGCTCTCGTCAGTCTTCGATTTTTCGTCGTCCTCTGAACGAAATTATTGTCATATTAACGGAAGCGTGCAAATCTAACGAATACTTTATTGGCAGAAATTGTTTTCATTTTTCTTCTTCTTCTCTTTTCCTTCTTACCTCTGCATTCTCAATCCTGATGTTAAATCCCTCTGTTGTTTCCCATCTCTCTATGGAACCGTCCTCTAACTGTGTACTTAATAGGTTAGTTTCCTCTAAGCGAGGTACGGCCATGTGATTTTCTTCTATAGAGGCAGGTCCTATGTATCTTGGAGTATACTATTGTTCCACATTCTTTTGTGGTACCCATATCACTGTAGCTCCTGTTGGTGTGCTAGCTGAACCTTTCCCCCACTGGGTATGGATAAGAGATTCCTCATCTGAGGACAGTGTTTCTCTGTGTTTTTGAGTGATAGTGGTTGATTTTGTTATGCAGTAAAGCTCCTTTACGGCGCTCTCTGTAGACCATGTCTATCTGCAGCTTGGGGCTGGAGGTCTTGTTAAGTGAAAGGGATGTGTCTCACTTGGGCAGGACCCTTGTAAATTGGTATGGACCATGTGTTCTTAGTGTTCGAACCTCAAAAGAAATAGTGTGTTTCGTAAGTATGTCTCATAGAGTCCTGTTCATGTTGCAGCTGAATTTTTCTGGGGATTAACACTTCTATTGTAAGGGGTGCTGCCTTTTCTGCATAGTCTAACAAGTTTCTTTCTTTGTAAACTTGAAGTCTTTTCTTCTTTCGATAATGCACGGAGTTTTGAGCCATACTTGTCATTATCATCACCGGCACACCAATGGCTATCATGTTGTTGGTCCGTTGCGTACCACTTGGTTCCGTATTATTGTGCTGCTTTCATTGGAAAATGTTCGCTGATCGCACACGGTCTGTTGTTACTTACAGTTAGAAAGTGAAGGTATCGCGTTTCTGCACGAGAAATCCAATGTTGTGTGCTGCCGAGCAAGGTAAGTGATTTCGATGCAAGAAAATCGCGTGTTTCATTCGCCACGTGGACGTCATCGATCATTGACTTTATAGTGAATAGCAGGCGTTGCAATCTTGAATAATTCGCGTTGCCGGTAAAATTGACGAGGTCGGTTCATGTGCAGTGAGTTGCAAGGACTTAAGGGGCCGCGCCCCATGCCGCTGTTATCTTTTTGATAGGCGTCAGATGGTGGATATTCCTGGTTCACAGATGTTAATGTGACACGTGTTATCACGTGACTTTACATTATCACTGAGTTTTGCACAATATTTCTACGGTGATTCAAATTTTTCGCTCACCGAATGCAATCGTTCCATCCGGAAAATGTAAGAGTATCGGTAACCGGGGAAATATATTTATCGAAACGCAATTCTTACGTAACATCTTCCTCCTCTCTTTTTTCAAAACCGTCTTTTAAAAGATGCTTCGCGACTAGTTTTTTGTAGCAATAGCTACATTCTTTGCGTTCTTTGCAACGCATAGACATAAAGACAACGTATTACGTAATGTGGTTTTGGTGGATGACATTTATTAGAAGTTAAAGTTAATGGCTTTTTAACGCAGAAATAATATGGAAAGTTCATTTAGTTTTGTATTTCACTTTATTTTACATGAAAAGAAATAACCGAAAAATAGACTGCTCCTTCAGTGTTACTCGTGCAAATTTTTATTTGATTAGTTCATAAATAGTTGTCGACCTCTTTATGCCCATACTGTGAACGCGCAATTTGATAAATCGTGGAAATTTACAATCAGATAGTTCTATAGATAAAATTTCGTGCAATTTCTTTGCAGATGTCCGTATTCAATTCAGACTTTTCGCTTTGAAAATGTATATTCGAATTCACATTACTATTAAAAAAAATAAAGATGGCCAGATTCGCGGTTTCCATACCGCGCACGGTAAACGCTTGAGACGAACTTCGTTACGACTGAACACGAACTCGTTTTACACTAGCATTGAAACCAAGAGGAATATACATTTAAGTAATTTAAAGGCCGAAAGTACAATTCCTGTTGCGTTACGCAACGACTCGGATCTACCTACGGTTACAAAGGAAATAAATGTAGCAAAATGTGTGTACAATGGGAAGAAAATGGGATTGTCTGCGCCTATAAATTGTTATCATTATAACGATTTAGGCTACGTTTACGGTGGATGCGTATTCGTACGAACGGCGTTCTGACGAATACGCATCCACCGTAAACGTAGCCTTATACTGCGCATTGTTTTCATTGTTACGACGAGGTAGCATAGTCTTTAGAAGACACTCGTTAAGCTTAGTTGCTTAGGACGAGTAAAAATTACTTCTGGTTTCGTTTCTAGTTAATTGGATGATCCTAATTTGCAGTCGACTTGCTATATTGTCAGGGCATGGGGGAACGAGAATAGAACTGCTTGGGTCCAAGCTCGTTAATAGCTAACACTCTGACTCGGCTGGAAAGCATTATAAATAGCTCTGTCTCGCTAATAAACTTTTCGTGGCGTACCCGCACGTTCGAATCGACGTGAAAATTTTCGTACTTCTCAGGACAGCGTGCTACAGGTCCGATTGCGCCAACAGTTTCTACTGTCACGTTTGAAGCCACTACTTCTCATTATTTTTAGCGAGTCTCCTTCCAAGCATGTTTCTATTTCTAACATGAAGTGGTTCCCTACCGTAGACTTATCTGTGCATAAAGCTGGGCTACTTTATATTTACCAACTTCGCGCGAGAAAAATGAAGGAAAAGCTATCCTCGATGGAGGTGACAGTACCATCGCGTGCTAGTTCGTCACGTCGATGACGAATAATTTTATCGTGTAACCATATCCACGAATAAGTTGGTCCTGTTGTGCGGCGTAAACATTTGGAATGACTGATTTACATGTATGGTATACGGTGTTGAGTGTCTATCGGTGGCGAATAATAAGTTTGTGCAGCAGTTGTCGGATATAGTGAAATGATTTTTAATAAACGATCTAGATTGAGAAGTGGCAGGTGGTTTCTTTGGTTTCAAGTTGAAAACGTGGTGAAGAAGAGGTGAGAATAAGGATTGTCTCCAGTCGATAGGAATGTACTATATGTTTTAAAAGAAATAGTTGCGTTTTAATCCTGGAACAATTGAAATCGATTTGTAAATGTATGCTGTGGACAATCTTGTTGGTCTTCTGTATATACGTGGGTTAATCGTTTGCTATTATTCGGATTGATTCGGGCAAAAGCTGTTTACAATTTTTGTCTTACCATACACGCCCGTGGTTCAAAGCTGAATGCTATGGAATCGTCTTAAATACCTACGTAATTTATCTAAACAATATCTTACATCTGTTTATTTATGAGAAGGGAGAAATTTTCCGAATTTTATGAAAGTATCAGCCTATAGGTAGCAATCGAACCTGTACTACTTATATTAATAACCGCACAGACAAACATACATACAACATTAATAAGAACGAACATTAGATTCAATTTCTCCGACTTCACAGAACATTTCTCTGTCGCATAAGTAGAAGGCCAATAATATATGCCACGAAGGATTCCTGCGATTTTAATCGTTTCTATACTTCGTTCTACTCAGCTCTGAACCATTTGTCACACTCACACTTAGCCGTCTTCAATATGCATACGTGACCCATAAGTTTGTACATTCCAATATCTTTTCAAATGCGTCACTGCCAGAATGTCGAAAACTATCTCCAGACTCGAAGCGTGTCTACGTAAGTTTTCGTCGAATCGTTTTTCGTTCGCATCACCGTACGCAGTAGTAACGCACGTGTAGGCAACGCACGTAATGTCGAAAAAAGCAAGACGATTCGAATGCTTCGGGCATTCGTTTGAATAGAACGGGTTTCCGTGACCTGCCAATTGTTAAGTCCCACTCGCCTGCAGGCTTTTGAGACGTGGTTTTCGTTAATAATGCTCGTCGGGGCTCGTTACAGCGACCAGCAGTCGGCGCGTTTGTCGTTAAATGTGTTGTGCTGTTATCCTTGTCGTGTCGATACCAGTCCGAAGTAATTAATCCCATTTGTCGTCGCTACGTCTTGTACACTGTTTCGCACTGTTATCGAACTTAACGTTTTCTTTTTTTGAACGATCGGCCCACCCGCCGTGAATTCCAGCTTGACTCGATTTAATCTTCCCTTTACTTTTAACAAGCAAATGCTTCGTCAATGTCTGACAAATCGATCGATTTACACATATAACCCACGATAAATTAACAAATGAATTTCCCAAGAACGGGAACGTGACTCTTACGCATTGATCCTTCGAAAGTATGGGACTGGCCAATGGTTCTTCATTGAACTTGTTGAATCGAGTGCTGATGGGCTCAACTGCTAGTTTACTTTGCAACTAATCCTACGTCACAGGGTTCTCTTTCCATGGAACGCAGATAGAGTGTAATATTCGTGAGTCCTATCCGTTACGTCTATAAATGCCGCGAGAAGGTGAGCCCACGTTGCGATGCACAAACATGTTGCCATCTAGAGACAGGTGTTATCATCGCGATACCGTAGTGTAACGACAGAACAGAAGTGGAAAACGTCGAGGGTGGAACCGAAGCCATAAGTAAATGTATATTTTTCTGCGGTGTCTGCAATGGTTCATATTGGGGAACGTAATTGTCGTTGTGTAACGTAAACAAAGAACAGATCTGTACGTACAATTGGTTTCGGTACATAGTCACTCGCCGTTAAGTAGATCGTCCATTGTGCGCAATAGGCGAATATTTCCACACACAAACGACATCTCACGCGATCTTTCAGACTGTTTAAAAAGGAAGAATGCTGTACCCCCTTTAGTGTACTCCTGAATCGTTCCATCGTTATCGCGAAGCTATCATTTAAGTGTCAATGTGTAAGGTACTTTGTATGGGCCCAGGCTACTGTTGCTGTTGCTGTTTGGCACGTGGAACAGACGCAAACCGGAACCGAAAAGAAGCCACGAAACGATGCTTTTGTACTTACATACATAAACGTGATTCGATGACGACCAGTCCGGGAATCGTGAATATTCTGAACAAGTATATGAACTCGATGTTATACGGGCCTGGTCGATTTGGCTATTTCAGCTACTTCAAATCTGTGGTTCTGGATGCGCAAAGAAATGTAACTTAGAAGGATCAAAAAACACGAGGCATCATTTAATTAAAAGATCGCTGAAGCAGCCTTTAGTGAATACAATAAATATTAAACTAGTTTTCAAAGCAATAATTAAATGGCAAGGAATGGTATATTAATGCATACCGTTTCCTCGTCGCGTTTCGCTGTTTCTTTTCGATTCGCAGCTATTGATTTGCCTGTAAGGATGTATCTACAGATTAAATTGTATATAATACAGTGGACTCTGGTTAATTGGGACGCCGGTTAAGCGGGATCGCCATTTATTTGGGACAGATACTGAAGAACGTAAACAAACACTATAATTCTGTTGAAATTCGTTTTTTTGAGACAGCCTCTTAATTGGGACAAATTAGTCCGGTCCCAATGTGTCCCAATTAACTGGACTCCACTGTATATATATTATATATACATATATAATATAGATATAAATGTAACGAAGAAGAAGTAATAAAGAATTTAAGTGCGGATCGAAGTCGCCGATTTACTCGAGGTTCGTTGAAATTCGGCCTCTTTGACGTTTATGATCCGAGACAATACGGGTCAATTGTATATGTATAAATATAGATAATATTATTAAATCATGAACCGAGACGTGGCTAAGTTTGTCTGTGAATATAATATCAAGTATGTAAACGAAGATGTGTTTTAGGCTATTTGTATTTAAACTAATTTGAGCTGATTGTTTACGTATCCCCGGCACTTCCGAGTGATTATACGATAAATATAAATAAATTAATTACATAGTTGACCTGTCTTTTTTATTGCGAGACATCGAACTGAATTATTTGCAGGATATTGTTCCCCTTTTTTCCATTCTAGGATATAAGAGCGTTTTTTTAATCGAACAGGTAAGTGATTTGAATTAACAATAATTTATTCTTAGTTAGATTCCATTTGTTATCGAAAGAAATGCTGAAGGAAGTGTGCACTTCAAAGTAATAAGAAACAATGAATTGGAAAGAAAATGCAAATGCACCACAATAGAAAACGAAATCGTACATTCTCTAAGTTCGTGTATGTGGCAGCTAAATAATTTGAAGGCGAGCTTTTCAATGACCAAGGATGGGGTCGCCATTCTGAATCATTTGGTCTGACATTACTGGTTAACGAGCCGAGGAAGTATTCCGACATTTATCAACCGGTCGCTGAACAACCGGTATTAAACGATGTCACGCGTCTGAATGGCGCAAGTATTGTTTAAACGTATGCTCCTCCGAGTTTCTGCGCGGACGTGAATCAAACTTAGCTTGAACGTGAGCACCAACTCGATTTAGTCAGTACACAAAGGGGTTGCATATAGAAACGGACGTTTACTTTGGCAGCGTGTGCACGTCGGTCGATGCGGTTTTACCGTGGACTTATAGACGTATTAACGGGGCACAAATTGAAGCGTGAACGTAATAATTGTGTTATATGTGCTTCGCAAACAATTAGAAGTTGCACATCCGCTACATACGCCTGGCTAAATGATAATCCCAGAGTAATATCTTGTGGTTTCTGTGTCAAGTGATATTATCCAATGGAAACAAACTGTAGTGCTTATCACCCTTTAATGATTTTCGTTGACAAAGTTGTAGAATTAAAGTGTTGAGTGTTTGAGGAATTCATTATTTTATGTGAGTAATTATTATTTGGAATATATCTTTCTTGTTCATACCCATCTTTATTTTGTTTTTAATTAAATGATATTCCTGCAAAGTTAGTTTATTATCAATTACCGCGTGCAAATAGATATTTCCATGCGTACTAGGTAGGATTAACAATGGACATTCAATGGAATCCGATATTCAAGTTTCTCTTTAACTTCGATTTAAATTATTCTTGGTAGCGTAACATCACACTGGGCAATTAGTCAACACAAGTAGCTGCAAAATTGTGTACGAATCTAATAACATCTGAGTTCTTGCTCTATTTACTCCCACTTAACCCGTTTCTCCAACGCACGCTGCAAATCTTCGTTCGGTAATGAATTCTTCGCGATTATTAAGCTTAGAATATAATTACACTTGAGACAAGTGGGAAATTCAAAGTGTGCCATAAAAGTAGCTTTAATTAATCCCCACGCGTATACCATGAGTTATTAATAATAACTTAAATCGTTTTTATCATTCCTATTCGTAAAATTTATTGTCCGCGAAATTTAGTTAAACGAATCTATCTTTCCAATGAAACTAAAAATTAACTTAGGACGGGTAGCTCTGGACGTGGAATCGGAATATGTTAAAGCCATCTTATGATCGTGCCAAGCTGGAGCGTGAGCGGTGAGCTCCTACCTAAAGTAATTCTTCAATTAAGCCAGTTCCTCCGTTGAGACCGCGAAGATCATTACGTGCTGCATCGACCAGTACGAGTCATTCGTACGTCTCTTCGACGTCGATTACCCATGAAACTTCATGTCCCGTACATTGCAATCAGATATAAATCATATCGAATGAAGAAAATCTGACCGATCTATTGGCTGACGAAGCAGGTCGTGTTACGCGATTGCTATTTAAGTCCCGTTTCATACGAGACACTTCCTGTCGTCGCTTTTTGTGGTGGCAAATTAGAGACATTGCAATTTGCGGGATTTTTCAGACACATTTTTTATCATTCGAGTAGTTTTACTTTTAGTTGCTGCACCGTGTTACCTGGTATTCCGGATGTTACTTATTCAACACGAACCTTTGTACAAAAGATATTTTGTCACGAAACAAAAAATGTCGCTGCATGCAAGCCCGGTCTGGAGCTATATTTTTCTGAAAATTTGCAATTATGTTTCTCGATACAAGAAATGAATAAAATATAAAGAACATTGTATACTTCTATCGAGAATATTACTCTTATCCTTTTGCACTCCTTTGTCGAGTGCGACTCGAACTTCAGTTTTTATAACAAGACCTCCTATGTGGAGTCACACTCGATTTCAAATAAAACCTTTAAAATACTGAGTCATTGGTAAAATAATTCGGTGTGCAAAGGGTTATTAATAAAATTGGACGAGGATTAAATTATTCCGAGTTTTTCCTGGTATCCGAAAGAGAAAAGAACTTAACAAGACATTTGATTAATGATATAAAAAAATAAAGACATAGCGCGGTGAAACTTTTGCCCAAATGAAGAAAAAACATTATGTGCACATATTTTGTAAAGGAACTGTATTTCATGTCATAATACATATGAGGAGTCTGTTGTGCACGCAGACATATGTATGTATGTTTCATTATTACTCGTCAGGACTCGATTTATCCGGCCTGTTTCGGTTACGATTAAGCTGATTAATCAAGATCCTACTACACTTGTCTTTCACTCGTATTCTGACTAAAGCATCCAGTTTTTCCATATTTTACTTCGCATCTTTGTTCTCAACCTGTACAATATTTTTCCTAAAAATTGATTCCGTTATCAAACTGTGCATTCAGAAGGATATATCAGATTAAATTCCTCAACGTTGTAGAATGAGAATGCCAGAAACCGCAGGCAAAACTATCGAATTTCATTGAAAGTAGGCGACTTTTATTCGAAAACAGATGATAATTTAAAAAAACGCCAACAACTCTTCCAAAGTTTGTTTATAGTCCATTCGAATGAACGGATTAAAACCTTTCACGTCAGCTGATAGGTCGTTTGTCAGCGAGACGATCGTGTCCGTGGCACGGGCCTTTACTTGCGTAACGATGCGATGTAGCGTTACGTTTCATGCAATTATATAACGTCGCGATTCATTCCAAAGGCCAAAGTTGGATCGATGTCTGCGCTCGTGCAGGAGCATCGTAAGACTCTTAGGAGGTCCTGTGCCAGTCGACTAAATCGTATCCATCAGGTGACTGCCATCGATCGAAATCGTTCAGGTCGCCACGAGAACAACCACGTACGATCATAGATCACGACTTCCATAGCTTCTCCTTTTTTCCGTCTAACCGTGATATCGCGGTCGTGTATGTACCCGAGTTTGGACAGCAATGTATCTTCCTGAACAATATCTCGCCCCGTTCGAAGACAAAGTTTTCGCCTGTGTAAAGAGTGCGAGTGTCATCATGCATTCCGTGGTATTTTTGTTGTTTTATCGAAGTTTTATCGAAATTCGAATTCCACGGGGTATAGAAGCGGCTGGGGATATTTCGAGGCACTTTAAAATTCATGCGGCCGACAATCGATGTGCTCGTATGTTTTATACGTTTTCTTTTTTAACCACGATTCGCGCAATGCTTGGCAACGATGTGATCGTAAGGTTACGTGGTTTCACTAGATTTAAAAGCCGGGATCGATGTACGAAGCGCGTGTATCGTGTGCCCGCTATTCTATCACCGGTTGGAAGGACGGGCAAGAGAGTAAATTAGTTAAAAGGGGACGCTGATAGTTTGTATTGTGTTCAATTTTTCAGAGTGGGAATATTGAGTTACTTTAAGCCAGAATTACTACAACTACATTTTATTCGTTGTTCAAACATTTATTCGCTCTGTTCTTTAATGTCGTTCAAGGTGTATTTTAATCTACGGAAGAAGGTGAAAAAAACCGGAATTGAATTTGCTGGTTTAATTGAATGGAAAATTTTAAGTTTTCGTCGATAGGATACGATTTTGTTTATTAATTCTATTTTGCTCAGTGAAATCAGAATGGAAAACGAAAGTTCAAGTCCTAGTGTACGTTAGATTGGCATTGTTTGTAATGGGGTCAATTTTCCTATAATTACGTGGGGCTACGTTCAACGGGCTTAGATGGCATTTAGAGTTCAATTATCGAACCGAAATAACTGCGGGGACAATGACAACGAGACGCTTAAACGGGTATTAACCTCGTCGAAGGTATCGTGTAATGAACTAATGTCAATTCTTCATGGTCGTACGTACGAGTACGCGGCTCGATTATAATGCGTAAGTTGCTCAGGGACGAGGTAGGATCATTGACACTTTTTAACTGCACCGTGTCATTTAATCAACTGAAATAGATTGTGCTTTATTAGTGGTATTTTATTCAGCTGACGATGGAAATATTACTTAAAACGTTAACACCAATTATGATATAATTCAATTTTTTTTTTATTCAACTATAATATCCATTTTCTTGAATATCGAGTCTTTCTGTTGTCCTTAATTAGATCCTGTTATTTATTGTACAAAAGAACTCGTCTTGAAATAAATGTCGTTAATCATATAGTTCCTTATATTTTATCGTTACTGACAGAATATTTTCAGTAAAATTTTCGGATCAACTTATAAGGAATTCCAAAGTATACTTTATTTTCTAATTATAGCTTGTTTAAGATTTGCAAAAATGGGGTATAACAACTAAGAAAAAAATGGGGTGCAACATAAGGGTGAGAAGATTTTTTATTTAGAATTAGCCTTAATTCCGTATTAGGAATCTTTATTTAATCATAGAAAGATACGTTTGCAATTTTTATATTGCATCGTGCAATATTGCATGATATGGTTAAAGGAATAAATGGAACATGTCGTTGCTTCTGAACCCTGTGGACGCTATTGAACTGGTTCGACCCGCTCATCCTTGATCTGCATCGTCATTCTGCGTCACATACAAATCCATGCTAATCTTGAGGTTCATACAGGTGTAAGATGTCAACCGAAGGTCAAAGTGGGGTTTCAGAAACTTGATTTGACCTGACATCGACCCCCACGCCTTCTTTTTACATAATAGGTAAATGCAGTAAATTTTAACACAGGTATGCGAGATATAAACGTTAACTTTGCACACTAATTCTCCTCCTTCTATAAATATGACACCCTTGTATATAATAAACAAACATTACAGTGATATTAAATATAATTACTTCATTACTTATAATTATTGAATTCACTTTAGTATTTGTTATATTCATTCTGACAAAAATGAATAGATATAATTTTAGTTTACGTAAAAAAAATTTCTAAGAACTTCTTTTACGTGTACCTATGCACAATACATTTAGATCGTTTTATATTTACAATTTTCTATCGAACGTGTCAAATTTAACATTACAAAAAATTAGTTTTACAAGTAGAGTATCAAATTTACTGAGAAATTGTGCAGCATTACTCACGTGTGATTAAATAATTATTTATATTCATTGTTAATTGAAGACTTATGTTATTCAGACAATACAGTTTAATTTATATTTTCGTTTTCTTTGTCGTTATATTAGTGACCATGTATTTTTTCAATTAGATCGTATTTTTCGTCGACGTCAATTTGTATACTCACGGCCTTCATCAGGTGGATTACAGTCGGATTCAAGCGGTCTCTGCGTTGTAATTCAGTTAATACATGGTTTTCGCTTTCTACGGCAACGTTCGCCGGTAAGCGAAATGCCAACACGATAATCCCGATTTTTTTGAAACAACTCCTGTATGCGTCGTTGAATGTTTTGATTCGTGTTATTAATCTCAAGGTAGGTAAATATTTGAATGAATGGGATAATACGTTCAATTTTCCTTTTCCTCCGAATTTGAAGAAGTTCAACGAAACTGAAAATAAGTAATTTTGTGTATTTGAGGTTTTATGGGGTGGTTTATTATTTTCTTGGAAAATTAGCTCTTACAGAAAGGTTGAAATAAAAGATTGTATAATAAAACATAAACTGTCAATTGAATAATATAATATTTTCGTAGATTATGAAATGAGACAACTGTACAATCTTCATTTAGAAAAACTTTGTCCACTTTCAGAGTCACATTATTCATGTTCTAAGTCTCAACAATTTGTAAATTACACTTTCTAAAAGTTGTTCGTTTCACCTTGCCAGAAATAAATTTTATTTTAACGGGTTAAAAAGTAACTACTACTACTACTACTACTTAAGTAATAAAAGCTTGCAATAAAAAGAAATCAATGAATTACAATTGATTTTAATATGCAATAAAGAGACAGTTCTTTATTCAGACTACGTTTTCTGTGATGTCTGTTACAAAATATTTGCTTTTTAACAGTGAACAATACGAACTCAAGCTTATGATAACATTGCAAAGCATCGCCGAATAGAAATGGTCGTGTTTGTACTCGCCACTTGGACTCGCCACTGCACATTAGAATATGGGATATTATACGGGGCATTGCTTGTAACACATGTGGGTCAGTAGCTCATACAGAATAAGAGTTTGATGTATGAGTCGCAGGTCAAGAATAGACACGTTGTATTCCACAGCAGATAGATCTTCTATCAAACGATATGTATTTGTTTCTAACAAACAAAACAAAAGAAGAAGCAAAAAGAGGAAAAAGTTGAAGAATTAAAAATGACAGTGTCTCTATTACAAAATCTCTATCCATAGTTTTCATTGTACGACCAGACAACGATAGTCGTTCGATTGTCTCGATTCACGCGGATACAATTGAACTGACGAGATTTTCGACAAGCCCGCAAAATTACAACTCCGTTTCTGATTTCCTCTTTTGCAGGTGTTTTCCGCTTTGACAATTTTTGACAAAATGCTTTGACAAAATGTCACGATACATGTATGTTTGTTGTAACGCCTTGAAGTGTCAGTCACTTGTAGATAGAACGGGTTAACAAGCATATAGCGCGTACCTTCTGCTTGTCGAGTTGTATATGTAGAGTTTGCTGTGATGCTTAAGAAAATATTGATGATGTTAAAAATTGTTCAAGGGTGTAAGAATACGCATTAGCATGTGCTAAAAATTTGTCGGCGGACTGATAAAGTGACATTTTCTTGGTTGTGGATGTTAAAAATACATACGTATAAGCAAATACATAATATAGTTTGAGTGAACTTATACAAACAAATTTTTCTCATAGCGTAGAAAAGTATTTTAGAAAGACATTTTCTTACACGTTTTTCCATCGTTATAGTATTAACTTCAACTGATTTTTTTATTTTGCGATTTTGTTGGTTTTTTTTAAAGGTACTGTGTTCAGTTACTTAATGGTTATAAGTGCCATTATATGTATATATTTTTGAGTTTTTCACAGAAATCATAAAAAAATCAATCTTTTTCGTGTTTTATACTGATTACTTATAATTATTAATATGCAATTAACAAAATGAATAAAAATCTTGGACAGAATTCGTATTATACATATACCGTTATAAATGTTATCTATAAATTTTTTTTCTAGTAAAAGAATCAAGCCATTTACACCTGTACATAAATTAGTTCTCTCGTTCTCAATGATTTCTTAATATGATCCCACACCAATAATTAATCATGTACATTTCTAGTCTGCTCGAAAATACGCGGTATCTGCGACTGTACGTTCTAAATTAGGTTCCACAGATCCGTTCAATTAAAACAACCCAGAACGAATATAAATTCGCCAGACGTTACGTCCAATCAACATTGTTGGCACTCGCCACGGCGCATTATTCACAGAAAGAACTGCATTTCAAAATTTAAACCAACTAACGAAATGCTGAAACTACGTTGCAAGATCGTTGCACTATTGTGCTGAATAACAAAATTTACAACATCTTGTAATAAAAAATCATGTTTTTGTTACAGAAGGGAAAAGAAATTACGATTGATTTTGATTGTACTGTTATGCATTAATAGATTTCTAATAATTATTAGAAACAATAACTATACGATAACTATACGAAAACTGTAGAGTATTCTAAGGAAAATATTTAACTTTAGAGGCTCAATTTCGTGCACGTTCAAAAGAAAGCTAGAGTGACATTCGATCTGAAAAAATTCGAAATCACGAAGGGAACACGATTTCCTCCCAAAAATAGCAGTATAAAAAATATTTGCAATTCACTTGCACTAATTCCAATTTTTTTCCCCTCACTACAGTAATACACGTTGCATGAACTTCAATAATATTCATAACAAAATAGTTGTTTGCGCGCAGAAACGTGTAATATATACATATTTTATATATTTATATATACGGCTTTTCAGTAACAATAAAAAAAATGGTGCGTGTACTTATGTACGCGCGTTACAAGTTATACTTCATTGACGTGATTGAAATGATTTTTAGTTTGCACGAAAAAAATTTATTGAAATGAAAGAATAAAAGGATTGGAGTGAAATAAGAAAAGAAATTAACAACATTTTTAAATTATGTCCACTATCATAGCTTCTTCAGGTGGTGACTGATTCAGTCACTTAGAATCATCGGTAACTTGTCCAAAATGCAGCCCCTTTTATACAATTATTGGGTACATACCCCAAGTAATCAGCGTCGAGCGGGTAGCGCGAACCGCTTTTTATGGCACTCTCAACTGCGAGTGCACAGCTGAGCGCGCCAACTCCCCCGCTTGCTCTGAGCTCTAACCAGAGCATCTATCGTTCAAACACCCCGGTACAAAACACATGTATAATTTTTATTATTATTCAAATAAAACACGTGTTGTGCATAAATTTGTATAAAAGGGGCTGCATTTTGGTAAAGCAGTCACTCGAAAACGACAAGCCAAAAGATTATCGTTACTCGGACCTAACTTGTGTACTGGTACGGTCATTCGGCAGACTAGCGAGTTTTAGATAGCAGTTTCGATTATTGGAATTGTTTCCCGGGCCCATTTGGTGCACCGGAACGGTTCCGGGTCTTTTTTTTTATTTTTTCAAATAATTAAATTAAATATATTAAAATAAATATCCAACATCCCATATTAATGTGAACATATGTATAAAACTAACTGAGATAAACATTAAATGATACTTAAAAGAAATAAATAAATGTGAGTAATCAAATAAACCTCAATGAAAAATTGTATTTCAATGTCTCTTTTGTATGAAATATTAATTTATAATTTAATGACAACACGAAATTCTCTGCAATGAATATTATTTATTACTCTATAATTCTTTTAGTTAGTTAATATACTATCGAATGATTAAAATAATATTTACCAATATTCAAATCCGTGTTGTGCATTCAGAAACATGTATTCAAATAGTATAAATACAGTTGAATCAGCTATCAAACGCGACGCGCATGCCAACATGCGCGTGCAGTGGTGATCTCTACTTCTATTTTGTTGGTAGCCATTTTCTCGAGACTTAACAAGAGGTTTAGCAAGCAGCTTCAGAGTGTAGACTTTATGTTACACTGTGCGCGCGCATCGTAAAAATTCACCCTCATCATTTCTTCATAACGCGCCTAAATAAGTAAAACTTGAAAAAGAGGCTGATGGATTTGGTTTCTCGTAAAAAGGAAGGCCACGTTTTCATTGACATTTTAGGCACGATGGTGACAGAGAACGTCGAATATAAAAGGGGACGCAAAGTGGGGGGATCTTTCTAATATTCCCGAGGCGAAAGACTGGGACACAAGCAAAAAGGTAATAATAAGGTAAACATTAAACGCAAGAACGCCTCCGGTTACGCTAAAGGTCTCCTTTTAACACACTTAATAAATATGTTTATCGCCCCAGTGACTTCCGTCTATCGGCTGATTGTGAGTGGGTCCAATGACGTCACTGGCGCTTCTCTAACGCCACGACACGATAAAGCAAAACCGTACCCCGGGTTGCGGAAAAGTAATTGGCGGCGCGGCGATCGGTTTGGACCCGTGCCGTGTCTTCGTATACCTCGCACGACAATGTACATATCCTCGCTTCTATTTAAACACTGCTTCGCGACTATTTTTAACGGAACTGAACGAAGTTCGGGAGTAAATCAATGGCGGAACCTCCCCGGGACTTCTAATGACTTCTTCAACGGTCGGTGCCAAGACAATCGTGTCTGAATGAGATTCGATTATATTATCAGTTGCCCCGTCTCAGTGGCTCTGCGTTGGTCCCTTCAATATCGGGATGACCTCTAATGAATATATAGCTATTAACTTCTTTTATTTTCAATCGATAATTGTCTCGGTTATGTGAAACTTGATTAACGGCTGTTTACGTTGCTTTTCAGCCGGGAGGAAAATTAATGGGAATGGAAGTGGTGAACTTCATGGGAAGCGTATAACGATAGGGAGATTATTTTATTTTGTAGTCACAATGTATAAACGCGACGACCTTTTTTTTACCACCCAAGGGCTGATAAAAAGGTGCGTGCTATCTATTTTTATGTTGTTTACTTGCACTCATTTCGAGCTAGCTGAAATGAAAAATTCTAGGTAAATCGATTAATGAAAAATAGTCGTTTGTAAGTAGATAGAGATGTTTTTCTGGTAAACGTTACGTTTAGGGGAAGCAGCTCCGATGACCTTGACCTTGACATATGTTATGAAGGTCGCCTTCTCAAGTAACCCCCAAAAGGTTTTAGCCGTCGCACGTTTTTTATTAAAAAGTTACTAATAAAAATGTATGATAAATCTAGGGAAGAGCCCAGACCTCACCGATTTCGATGATTTTTGAATATGTTGTAGAACTCAGTATTCTGAACAACTTTTTCCTATGCATATAACGGTCGCTCGGCCTTAGTTTTCGAGATATTTGCAAAAAACTATAGCTACTACTACATTGAATTTTGTCTATACGTGCACGCTCGGGGCAACGTGTGTGACCGCCGCTTTTCCGGCAGCCGGCGAGGGATCAGTATACCGGGTGGACTCATCAAAATTGTACCTCTAGAACTGGATATATCATATCAGATTTGGTATTGGCGGGGGAGGGGCTCGCCCCCCCCCCCTGCACCCCCACACCGTAAAATTCTAACCAAACCTAACCCGAATCTAATTTTTATTTAATTAGATATGAGTTTGGGTTAGATTTTTCTTTTTCGATGAGAAATTCAGATTTGACTAAATCATTAGATTCGGGTTAGGTTTGGTTAGAAATTTACCGGGCGTGGGTGCAGGGGGAGGGGCAGAGCCCCTTCCCCGCCAATACCAAATCCGATATGATATATCCAGTTCTAGAGGTACAATTTTGATGAGTCCACCCGGTATACTGAACCCTCGCCGGCTGCCGGAAAAGCGGCGGTCCCACACGTTACCCCGAGCGTGCACGTATAGACAAAATTCAATGTAGTAGTAGCTATAGTTTTTTGCAAATATCTCGAAAACTAAGGCCGAGCGACCGTTATATGCATAGGAAAAAGTTGTTCAGAATACTGAGTTCTACAACATATTCAAAAATCATCGAAATCGGTGAGGTCTTGGCTCTTCCCTAGATTTACCGTTGGTTCTATTCGTGACCTATTTTCAATAGGTAATAACTTTTTAATAAAAAACGAGCGACGGCTAAAACCTCCTGGGGATTACTCGGGAGGATAACCTTCATAACATATGTCAAGATCAAGGTCATCGGAGCTGCCTCCCCTAAACGTAACTTTTACCGTTTTTCTTATATACATATATAACATATATTTTTTTTATGTTTTCCAACCTTTGGGTCGCGACACCTTGGCGCCGACAATGGCATAAATTGGCCAGTTTTGGACCTGGCTGAACGTGAAACTTTTTGTGGGATATGGTTCTGCATGTCCCAAGGAACTCGAAACGCATAATTATTTGCCCTGGTTTTACAACATTACTAACTTTCTGCTAAATATTTAATTCAAGCATTGTTTGCGATTGTGAATATGAAGACGGTGCTTGGGTTGTCGATTATGGCTTTCGCGTGACAACAATTTCATAATTTTTTAATACAATTGCAAACAATATACTGAATCTGCATACTTCCTGAATTATTATGTTACTGATACATCATTATCTGAAGAAGAAGACAATAAATAACGATTAGTAAGCTGTGTTGTATTAACCACAATATTCCGAAGTTTAGGCTTATTTTTGGAAACTTACTCATCATCTCCAGGGTAAATAATTATGCGTTTCGAGTCCCCTGAGACACGCAGAAGCATATCTCATAAAATGTTTTCATGCCCAGGCCGGTCCAAAATTGTCCAATTTCTACATTCTTCTTTAATAAGATAAAGAACACATGCATTACAAATGTTAAAGATTTATTACTATTTCTTCCTCTCATTTATAATTAGCATTATATCGTTAATGAAATATGCTAGTGTAACCTTATCAAAATAAATAGGTGCTAAAAATCGTCAACTAAAAGTAACACAGGGTGGAAACCAGTACTCCAGGATAATGCTCATTGGATTATTCGAAATCAGAGTTGTTTTGATGCTGGATCCATGACCCTACAGTTGTATCTGACCGGGGGTCTTTGATCTAGGAGTGTTCTGAGGTTGGATCCAGGACTCTAACGTCACGTATGCTGAGATACATCCACTCAGGGCTGTCCTGGAAATAATTCCATGATCCTAGGGTCATGCCTGGCGGATTACTCCGAACTTGAGCTGTTCTAGGGCTGATCTTATGGTTCCGCTGTTATCCTATCGAGCTAACACGGTCTAGACTTTACAGCTGTTGCGAGACTGAATTTGGGACCCTAGAATCACATCTATTGGGCTTCACAGACTCAGAGTTTTGTCCTAGGAGTAATCTCACGATCCATGGGATATCTTTACCTTTCTCTTTCTACACGGGTTGTTTAATTTTTGTGTACTTCTGCGCAATTTGTTCAAAAAAGTTTAATGTTTATAAAAATTTCTATTAATTGTTGTTGCAATGTTTTGCACCGTTATTCGAGGAGTATTTTTATACAGCAGGATTGATTTTATGGTCCGTGGATATATTAGAAATTCGACTTCGCACAATTAATCGAGCAAAATGCTTGTTCAGTTTAAAACTTAAACCGCGAAACTTCACTCGTCATTTCATATATTATCGTCGGTAAAGCACTAGGTATTCGCAGTTCGTTTTTCTTAACATAGGGAAGGTAATGTGCACCCTGTTGCTCTCGCACAACGGTAAAAGGTAAAAAGGGACATCTGGTGTCTTCAATTTTTCCACGTTCCGGCTTCTTTCATTCCTCCTTTTTCCATTCGGCAATTCCGCGTCGCCTTACTTTCCAAGGGCTTTCCAAGAGCTTCACCTTGCACTTGACAAGCAGCAAGAAAATACAATATATCCCATTTCGCTATCCAGAACCCGAGGAATGGGGCAAGAAATGGAAAGTGGGAGCGAGGATGAAAATAGTAGCAAAATAAAATTTCAGGGAGTTGGGGAAGAAATTGTGCAAATATTTCAAAGAGTATAGTTGTTCTTGAAACGAAACACTTACTAAAACGTACACGGATACCGTCAGGCTCATATGTATTCGTACTCTCACTGACAATAAAAGAATATTGTTAAAATTGTGCGAGGCGTTTTCGTTTTTCCAACAAATTCTTTTACTATAAACGAGTATATATGTAGGTAAAGGTTATTTAGATAAAATTTTAAAAGAAAATTGAGTACTTAATTTCAATACATTTCTCCTATATGTAGAGAGCGAGGGTTACGAATATTTATGTGGCTTCTTATTTATGTAGTTAGACACGACTGAGGTGTTCGTCGAGAGATAGAACCGTGGTTATTCGGATAAACAGGTATCCGTTTATCAGGCCAAGGATGTCGCCGGATATCACCGATAGCCGCGAATATCCGGTAGACCGCAAATGCATATATGTACATACACACAGTGTGCACGTTTCGTATGGCCTGTCGCGTTTCGATAAGTATTCTGATGGGTTTAACTGTTCCCGTGAATTGATATACGATATAGTCGCGATGGAATCCGTAACTGGTGTGGTCTATTGTTATATTTACTTTTATTCATTATACAGACGCCTGAAAACGGATTTAGATCACGGAGATTAACGCGTTCGTTGACTTTTATTGAAAAAGTTTCGCCGAACTTTTGGACAGCTATCGCGAGGGACGAAACTATTCTCATCATGATTCGACGAATAATTTTTTTTCCTTTTTGCGAACGAGAGAGAGAGAGAGAGAGAGAGAAGCAGAGTGAGAGTGAGAGGCGTGCTCCCCTAGCGATGATTAATGAGGCTTTGGATTGAAAAACGGTTGTCTGGTTGATTTATTTGAAAATCTGTCTCATAACGAATATAATGCGTGGAAAAAATTAGGAAAATAGTATAGTGTGTTTCTCGCAAAAAGAAAGTAAAAGAACTTTAGAACATATACACCTCTCTTATGTAATATAAGCAAGTGGTTAATGGACATGTTATATTGTTATATCTTTTGCTTTTTTTCCTCTTACTTTTTATTGTAATCACTTTGATAAATTAAGTGCACTTCTGATCAGATATAAGAATACAGTTATTGATAATTGCCTATCAATATGTTAGCGATAACATATTTTTAAAGAAAGGAATAGGATCGGGTGGCGAAGTGCTACGCACCCTGTGGATAATTTATGATAGGGACGCAGTCCTACGTGTGACCGAAGAGTATCTTGGGAATGTCCAAGGATTGACTAAGTTGTTGCACGTCTTGGAAGTGAATGAATGGAACCAAACATCCTATCGGCAGGCGGTGGCTGGTGATCACTCTGGGTCTTCCAACTATCGAGTGTCGAGGGATTGTTTATTACGAGTAGATAGAAGAGTGAGAGAGAGAGTTTAAATATGGCAAGCGACCTGTCGTCACATTGCTAAAGAACGGGGACTCCGTTCCTGGAGCATCTGGCCACGGAGTGGGGAAGGCTATGCCTTTTGGAAAGAGGACTGTGATGAACCCCATGGCACTTACCCCAGAACCTCCATCGAATAAGCATTCTTTTAGTAAATCTAACAAACTTATAGAAATAATCATATAATTTCTGACAAATATGAAAACACGTCGACGAACACAGACATCTGCATAACAATCTCCATAATAATTAATCAGAACTGTACCTCTATTTAGACAAAAATCTAACAAAAATACATTCACGCATATTTCCATTTAAAACATATTCATATCACCATTCAAATCGTTTTCTGAAATAAATGCAACAGAAAGGTGCAATGAAACATCTCTGTGAACACCTGCAAACTATACGTTACTCATTCTAAACTGGCCACTCGACTATATCCAGATCGTACGCTCAGTCGTAACGTTGTTACGTGGTTGGGAGATGAATTGAAAAGGCTGTTGTTGGTTTTCCTTTCCTTTAATTTCCACCCACGATATTTGTGGTAGATACAGTACTTATGTTACAGACTACGCAACTAGAAACTACCAGCCTGACGGTTCTTAGATAGATAAGCCACTACCCTCGCTTTTTGGTTTCTTATATATGTATGTTAGCGTCACTTTTTAAAACAAAGAATATTCGCTCAAAAACTCAAGAATCGACTGATAAGCTCCAAGGTTCTGGGGTAAGTGCCGTGGGGTTCATCACAGTCCTCTTACCAAAAGGCATAGCCTTCCCCACTCCGTGGCCAGATCCTAGAGGAACAGAGTCCCTATTCATTAACAATACGGCGTCGGGCCGCTTGTACATTCTGATCATTCTCTCTCTTTTTAAACAGTTCATCCTTCGACAACCGATAACCGAAAGACCCAACGTAGTCAACAGTCACCGCCCGCCGACAGGATGTTTGGACCCATTCACTCACACTCTAGACCTGTCATAAATTAGTCAATCCTAGGACATTCGATAGCTGAATGGCGACGAGCCATCAGCCATCGTCTGTCGCCCAGATTGCATATCCTCAAAACAGTCTCTCTGACCACCCGTAAACTGAGACCCTACCATAAATTAACCCTGAATGAATAGCACTCCACCATTCAGCCCTATTTCTTTCTTTAAACATAAACTGACGCTAACATGTATGTATCGGTTGTTTTCGTGGGCTTCGGTGGCGTCGGCATCGCGACCGTTGGATCCTTGGGCCTGCACGAGGGGAAGTGGTATGACTCGTCGCTGGGTCATACGGTCGGTCCGTTCCCTTCCTCATTCCTGTATGTGATACTTTAAGCTTCAAAAACAAAAACAGTGAGTTGTCTCTGACGCATAACAACGTTAATCTAAGTTACGGGCGGTTTACAGTGTACCAATTTGCAATTTTTCCACCATTCCAAAAAAAAAAAAACGAGAGGAAATGAAAATATAACCCTCGAAGCAAAGCGTAGTCTCGAGTTCGCGCGTTTCAAAGTTCCAATTAATCCAAGTCGCAGACATTCGCTCGTCCCGTGCGCTATCCAACAGAGTAAGAAATATATTTATCTGTACGGGAAACTAAATTCGGCCGGGCAGCCGGTACAAGGACCGCGAAACATGTCTTGCCCTAGTCCTAACACCCGAGACCTAGTTCGCGAAGTTGTTCAGGTCTCGTTCTAGTGGAAACAAGCGAACAGGTCGGCCGTTGTCGACGTTATATATAGAAACGGGACAGGGTAGTGGAAAGCAGACAGCGAAGAATCGTCGGGCACACGCGAGCACACGTGTGCGCACGGGGATTGTCTGTGCTGTTGAACCCGTTTCTCCTTCGTGGATGATTCGTTGGTCTGCTTGTCGCGCCTTTTGCGTAAGTAGCGAGGGGAACAAGGCGGTCGGGGACGTTTCCTTTAGAATGGAAAATTTCAAGTGCCCCTCCTCGATCCCTCGTAGCTCCCTCCATACCTACGGACGCATCTCATCGGCGTGTATTTCTTGGAACTTTCTGAAAATCGAAGGATCATTCCTGTTTATATTTCGCGGGATGGTTTATTGGCCGTTTAATGGCGATCGAATTGTATAATGTGAAAAACATACACTCTGTACTGCGGTGTACGTATTTATTTGTTTAAACTGTTTCGAGATGGAAATGCGGTGCACTCCGGGTTTTCCATCGACGGTGAAAATATTATTTTTTAGTAAAAATGGATGTGCGAAGCAGTTCGAATTGTTGATAAATATAAGGATACTTGGCTTGGAAGTTGATACAAAGAAAATCTGCTTCTGAATTGATTCTATTTAGTTATATAAGTTAGATGTATGACATAAATTCAGTCAGCAGTCTGTCAATAAAGCAGAATTAATTTAGAATTACGTCAAAAACTTTGGAAACAAATATTTAGAAAAAGAAAAAATTACTCTTAAAACGCACTACCCCAAGAAAGAACTTACGTACGCGTTATCAGTGCCCCGCGTATCATTCCTCTAACCAAGAACCTATACGCACAGAAAACGAGACCACAAAGTGTCCCAAAAATAATTCCATCCTCGTGTTTCCTCACGCGCGAGCGTTAATAAACAAACATAATCATTATCTCGTCCAACTCTTCAAGGCGACCGAAGAGACCTCCGAAAACTTTCCAAGCATATCCATCGAATTTCCCAGCACTTTACCGAAAGAATCAATCCTTTCCTCCCGATTTCATTCATGTATCATTCGCAACAATGCTCGAGATATTCGACGAGCACTTAATGGAAAATGAAACGGAGAGCAGGGCCCAAGTGGCCGCCGCCGAACATAAATATGCGGCGTCGAATGAGAATATAGTCAGACCGTGACCTGGTAAGCTTCCCTTGCAATCTTAGCTGGATTCTCTCTGGGCCCACCCTCTTCCCACCGACCCCTATGCTTCCTCACTCGTTTCGGCTTCCGCGATACATCCCCAAGGTTCCATGCTTTGTCCATCCGTCAATCGACCGATTAAAGGACTACTTAACACGTGTTATCGTGCCGTGCACCTTTAATCGTGGAATCGTATTACCGTCTCCAATAATATCGAACTGGAACTGGACATCTCTGGCAACTAATCCCCCGCGGTAGATATTTTCATGGGACCGTGTCACGTTATGTTACGTGCACCGCTCGTTTCTCTACGCTTTTCGTACGCCTACGGACATTTATTTCAGTCCACCTTAGAACGTGTTGGCGACGTCGGCCACGACTATTTCGTCTCGCAAGGTCGATGCTGGATTTCTTTGGATTTTATATATATTACAATCACGTTGATCAATACGACGCGACGGGACCGTTCGCTCGTGTTTTAATGTTCACGGCGCGATATTAATTCCAGCCAGGAAAAGGAGGATGAAGGATCGACAGCCGTGGAATTGCCAATGATATTTATGCGCGAGCTTACCGGGTTCCTGTGTATACGTATGTACATATTTCGTGACGGATTCGCCTTCGTTTCCGCGATACGTGACCGAACTTCGTCCAGAGTGACCCGCGCACGCTTGGCGAAATGCGTTTCATTTTTTATTTTCCTTCGAAACCGACGAATTACGCTGGTCGCTCGTTAGTTTCGTGAATACGTGCCTCTGTCCCAACAGCTACCGGTTTATTAAGACCGCAAATTCCAAGGTTGCGTTCGAGCACGATATCTCGACGATATTTCATGTACCTATCGGTTCGCGCACGAAAAATTTTATGCCGAAATGGAAATGTTTAGAGGTTCGATTTACCGCGTGGAACGGGTTTATCGTGCGAATAACGAAACGTTTCCTGTCACTTGAAATGCTCCAATTTTCTTTTACTCGTTCTGTCAGAAAAAGAAATAACTAAAATGAAAAAATACGTAATACGTGTTTCGTTTTTACCTCGCGCAACGCGAACCGCAAACTCGCCGCAACGCTTTCAGCTATTTATATGTCATGTAATATATGTATGTATACTATATACATATGTATGTATAATTTTGCCTGGGGAAGAAAAAATTAATCTGAAATACGATTGGGCAATTGGTGAACTCTTATCGCTTATTGTTAGTAGAAAATTGTCGTTGTTCCTATAGGTATGTAAGTACATACATACATATGTATATAGCGAGAGCAGATTTTAACGACAGACCGTATTCGCGCATGGGAACAAAAATTAGGTTCACCCTCTAACCGGGATAAATAATGAATTCTGGAACTGCGCGACCTATTATTTATAGATTTCAGTGACATTCTTCTATCGTCGTCGACGGTTTTTGCTCTCTGATTACGTGATTACACATTATGCCCGCTATAAATTTTGAATTATCGTTAAATTGAAAGTGTTCGAATTCTCCCGTCTGTTCTGTAACATTTAAAGCCGCGCATTCGACATTTAAAGGTGAATTTTATAAAACGATTTTTAGTTTAATAACTAAGTTAATTGCTGCATTAAATGACTAAATAAGTGAATTAAGAAAATACTTATTAGTAATCCCTGGAAATGCTACACTCGGCTTTTAATGAAATATATCGTATCTTCTTTTCGAAACCTAATTCGAAAAAGGATTTTAATGAGATATTTCTATCGAAGTCAACTCACTGTATCTTTATTTTCATCTGTTTTTTTTGTTGCTGTGCTGCTTGGCGAGGAAGAGTAACGAGAAATACAATTACAATCGAGCGTTTCTTCCGTTGTCATAGCAATGTTAAATCGTCCGTATCGTCCGACGTTTTGTAAAAAGCAGTACCAGCTACCCCTTGGGGGTCTTTTTTTTAAATACACGACGATAACGATCCTCTTTTTTTTCCTTGGGCTATGACAAATAAGCCGGCTATTTGTGTATTATGCCTGCGCTTTTCAAGGAAAATGCGTTGTATTATTAATAAACGCGTGCTACTATGCGAAGCTTATAATAAACAAAACTTGAACCTTCACATTTTCCGTTTCGATCATTCTTTTCGTATTTTGATTCATTTCGAGGATGATTGAACAAGTTGTTCACTTTTTTGGAAAAATATCGTGCTGTTAACTACGAGATAAATATTCAAATATATTAAATATTAAATATTATTTTGAAATATGTTTAATATTAGGAATAGAAACAGGAATTAATATAGTAAAATAGTATTGTTGTAGAGTAATATTTGTTCTGCTTAGTAAATTAATTAAGTAATAATTAAAAATATTCGATTTTTTTAAAAAGCAGTAATCAATTAGCATTAGTTAATGTCGTCGTGGAATTGAAAATATAATATTGCAGATGTCGTTAAATATTTCCGTAGAAAACTCTTTGGGAACTCGATTAATTTTTTGTTTATCTAGGTGCATGAAACTTTTTAACGGGCTAAAGATATATTATGAATTTGTAGCTACTGTCTTTGATTAATTAAGGCGCAATTCATAGATGTGATCATGAAAATTTATAATTTTTATCCAATTTTTCACAGCTATAAGATAAAATTATCGATATAGATAATAATTCAATGATAGGAAATAGAACAGGGTTTCGCGATAATTGATTTCTTCCGTTGGACGAGTGTAATTATCTAAAATCGGTACACGTATGCATTAAACCACTCCTGGCTTCGTTAGAGATGCACGATAAACAAGTGGTTGGTTATTTTTAAATCTTCCTCGCTATGGCTTGCCAGAAAAATATCGTTTACATCAATTACAGAAGACATTATTAATAGCAGGTGAACTAAATAACATCAATGATCTGTAGCAGAAATTTATTCAACGGCAACGTTATCTAACACGAAAACTGCTCCTCCGAAGATCATAAATATTAAACACTAATATCTATATCTATTCGAATAAAGTCAGTCAATTTCTTCAAGATGCATCCTATTATTTTATATTAGCTCCCCTCACCTCCGGAAACCATTAATTCTATCCATAACGTTCTCCCCAATGAAACTCGAAAGTTGCCAGCATTGAAACAGCCACTCTGTTTCCCAGGGGCAGTCTGACATATCTGAAAATACAGTATGCATAACGAAGAAACTTAAGTAGGTATAGAATTTAGCAGGGCAAGTTATTTATTGAAATGGAGCTGAATATTTGTGGTTATTACAGTATTTAATTGAAGGAGTGTTGAAAAGTTGATGAAATTACAAGTGGGACCAAAATTAAGTAAACATAAGTAATCTATGACAAATTAAATAATTTATGTTAAATTTATGTTTAAATAAGTAATTATTTGGAAATATAGTATCCCAAAGTGATGTACATACTTCGAAAGTATAAAATTCAGGCCTACGTTGGTATCGTTTAATTGAAAATATAATGTCGAAAAATATGTACCAAAAATATATGGTTATAATAGTTATATTAATCGCAATTAATTTTCGCGAGCAGTGCATTTTAACAGTCTACCTAATAAAAATACCTCAGCCTCGAAGATGGAAAATTGTTTTATACCTTGGACCACAAGGAAAACAGAAATAATTTTCTCATAAATTCAACAGAAAATTCAACAGAAAAAGTTGTCATACAAATTTTTTACTAATGATCTGTAGTGAATTCAAACGGTCACTCTTATCTATACGTATCATTCTCAATCCTCTAACAATTATCGATCTTTCGGCTTCTACTTTTACTTCTCCAGTGTTCTTTTCGGTAAAACAAAACTGATAAATAGGCAAGTTCGCTATTTATACATCGTGCCAGTAATTCTTGAAGAACACACAGTGGCTCTGCACGCTTCTGTCAATTTATTTTTGCCGATAGGCACCCCTTCCATGCTGGTTTCTGCGCCAACAAGCTCGATAAAGGAGGAGGCTCTCCAGTGGCCGCCGAGACGCTACTTCGGAAATGTTCTGACCCGATCGAACACCTATTGATTGCGTACAGAAATAAAGTAAAAGGGTAGGAGGCTCATTTACTGAATGTCTAGGATATACGCGTCGCACATAACGAAAACTGCCCACGCGACTGTCTTGTACTTTATCACATCTTACTTCTTACTTCGTATTAAATTATACGAAACTGTTAGCTGCTTACAGGGTCGACTATGCTGATAAATTGATAACACATTTTGTGGTGCCACGACCTAGCCGTCTATGAAAGATTAACGCTTTATTGTTGGGTCAATGCAAAAATAGTGGGAATATTGGAGCTTCGTTTATAAAACACTGTGCTTGGAAAATATATTTTATTTAGTTAAGAATATAGTTGTGATTATTGTTGACAATCTGCTTCCACCTCTCCACAGATTTAATAACGGGGACTGAATTCCGAAGGGCCTGATTTCGGGGTGGTGGAACTCGGTTGGGATCACTGCAGGGTGGTGAAACCTCGAGCAGCATGACTCCGGATCGTAGAACCTCGACACAACAACCCTTGAAGTGATAATGAAGAAAAGGCGAGGCACATCCCACGTGACAAAAGATAATTTAATTGGAGACAATGTCGGAAGTTGAAAGCGGGTAACTAAAATTTGAATCTCATTAAATTATTAAATGTAATAAAATTCACCTGTATTTTTTCTCGTACGTCTAATTCATCAAGCCGCTGTATATGCATCAATGTTTGATTCGTTTCATTACGCTTGTTTGTTACTGAATTATTAGCGTTGGTTTTTAAATAATATAAATTGTTTGTTTTTTAATGCATTTTACACCAACCATATTAGAACTATCGTCACAGTCCGACGTGAAACTTATAAGTTATAAGTCAAAACTGGCTGGAACTGGGTGAAACTATTATTGCTGAAAAATATTCTGCTGCGCTCAATAAAAATTGAATGAAAAACTTTCACAATTGTAGCTGTCATTGGTTAATAGCGCGAGACCAATGCTACTGCAAAACGACACACGGTGGCATGTAGCATAAATTACTGTGGAAAAACTGATCTATCTGGGTTATGAAATTGTGTCACAGACGCCATACTCCTGCATGGCTCCACTTCATGTATTACGACTTTTTTTTACAGGCATTAATTATTATCTACTTTTAAAAGTTAATTATGAATCAAGAATGTATTACATTTTCTGTACTGCTAGACACGTTTATTAATACAGCTACAGATATAATGTAGCAGATATTTGGGGATTAGGATTCGTAGACAGAGCATGCCTTCCGTTTTCCATTAGTACATTAAAAAAATACCAGTTATTTAAATCATGAGGTTTAAAACCTTGCATTAAGAACAGCTCATTAAATCCAATGTTACGTATATCACATAAATAAATAATGTCAATGAAATAGTATTCAATCTCGACGCTATTTTCAAATGACTAAAAACATGAATGAAACTTGAATTGCGGTACAAGCTCGTTTATCCGCACCTCGTTTATACGAACAAGTTAATGCTCAGCGTCAGTTATATGAACTCGTAACAGATTAAGGAGAAGCGGTTGCCTAGAAACGACATACATAATCAACTTCAGTTTTTCGAACGCCGCGCCGCACAGTGGGACGAGCCTATTGTTCCGTTGGACATCGGGCAAAACACAAAAAAAAATTTCGAATTTTAAAATTTTACTTCATAGGCAAGAAACTATGAACCTTTTACAATTATGTGCAACAATTTTTTTTCATTTTTTCTCACTAGATAATCCAGGGTAGCCAATAATAAGTACCTATGTAAAATATTTTTTTTTCTTTATATGTTGTTTAGTACGTCTATTTAACGATTTTAGTTAAAACTTTTGTGCAATGCATAATCTTGCGGCTATAATAATTCCAAAATTAAAAAAAAAACTTAAAATTGAAAATGGAGCTTTGTTTTACTTCATAATAAATGTCATATAAACATTACTTAATTACGCAAATTGACCAGGTTTGCGCGCAAAAAACTCTTCACCATTATATTCTAGAAAGAATATAGATTATAGTTATCCAAGCACATGTTGCGATTTTTTGCTTTTTCGTGAGATATTTAATATAATTCTCATTGTTGCACTAACTAGAGACTCGAATCTAATCAAACGGGGCGTGTTTGTCATATTTTAAGTAGGATAACTAGACATTATTATATGTACAACTATTAAATAAATCAAATATTGTTATGTTGAAGGAACAATGGAACTTTATTTTTATAAACAATGAAGATTTATTATATACAACTTAGAAATTGCTTTTATACTAATGATTTTCTGATAATGAATCTTTTATGATTGTATATTTTTTGGCTCTATCAAAGTGCTATTATTCATATTTTTAAAAGGCTGTTATATGTATTTCGTTACGTATTATTTTAACTCCATTATGTTAAATCCATTTCTTCAATGAGAAGTTCTCTGGCTTCTGACAATGGCACAGCCATGATATTAAAATTTTCGAGACTGGCAATACAATGTAGTTTATATTTAGTACATTTGAAGCCAATTCTGGTCTATTGTTGTAATTGTAAAAGAGAAACATTATTCATAGCTCATTCTTTACTCTGCAAGCGGTTAGGTGTATTTAGGCTACTAATCAGCCCTGCCGAACGAAAGGATTATATAAATGACCCAAATAATAAAACCCTTAGTAATATGTAGTCCGCATAAACTTTTATTGATGACATAATTATCGGGTGTTCCTGCACAAACGGAAGAACCTAGCGTTTTACTAGCTTGCGCTGAGGGCTGCTCGCTATGACTTCTTAAGAAACAAGAAATTTTAACGATGAGAGAGATACAAACTTTTAGTTCGTGGATCGGTGAATAATAAAAATAAAGTTCCATTGTTCCTTCAACATAACAATATTTGATTTATTTAATAGTTGTACATATAATAATGTCTAGTTATCCTACTTAAAATATGACAAACACGCCCCGTTTGATTAGATTCGAGTCTCTAGTTAGTGCAACAATGAGAATTATATTAAATATCTCACGAAAAAGCAAAAAATCGCAACATGTGCTTGGATAACTATAATCTATATTCTTTCTAGAATATAATGGCGAAGAGTTTTTTGCGCGCAAACCGGGTCAATTTGCGTAATTAAGTAATGTTTATATGACATTTATTATGAAGTAAAATAAAGCTCCATTTTCAATTTTAAGTTTTTTTTTTTAATTTTGGAATTATTATAGCCGCAAGATTATGCACTGCACAAAAGTTTTAACTAAAATCGTTAAACAGACGTACTAAACAACAAATAAAGAAATTTTTTTTTTTTACATAGGTATTTATAATTGGCTGCCCTGGATTATCTAGTTAGAAAAAATGAAAAAATTTTGTTGCACATAATTGTAAAAGGTTCATAGTTTCTTGCCTATAAAGTAAAATTTTCAAATTCGACATTTTTTTTTGCCCCCATGTCCAACGGAACAATAGGCACGTCCCACTGTGCGCCGGCTTATATTATCCCGACTAATAAGAACAGCTGGTGGGGATATGTAGTGAACCTCTATTGTTGGAACTCCTCGGTTATCCGAACTGCCTTGTCCGGCAACATGTTCGGATAAACTAGGTTCTACTGTAATTGATATTTATTACTGTCGTTAATGAAAATACGTAGATCTGACATCAAATTGAAATTATGATGTGAAAATACATGATAATTCCTGCACTTTCATAGACCATTATTTTTTCACAACCTTTACATCACCAATAATAACATTTTATTTTCAAATACAAAATCAATTTAGCATGTCAGACTCTCTTGTTTCATCTCTAACATTATTCTGACAGCAGAGAGCTATTCATTGCAATCCGTTGTTTTTAATTTTGCCATCAAAATGCAAAACAGTGAGACTCGTCAGATGCATAAGCAAAAGAAAGTCACTCTGTTATCACATTTTGGTTACTTTTATGCATATTTCTTTTCATTCCATTTACACTTGCTTGTTGCTTTCAATCTGTTCTTAGGATCAGCGTGCCGAGCCCCGTTATTTCGCTGTTGTCACGCGTTGCGACTTACGTAGGAGGAAGGAATGTAATTTTCTTTTGACCTTTCGCTGAAGTGTAATTGCACTGTCGAACCTCGAACTTGGCATGCAAGATAGTAAAGAATTACGAGTCGGATATAGTAAATACGAAATTTTAATGAATCTGGAATTCTAACTTTTAGCAGCTGTTCGATTATTTAACTCTTATTTTTCACATGACTTTTATCTTCACATCGAAATCATTTTGTTCACAAATAGAAAATAATTAATAACGTCACCGCCTTTTACATCTAAAATTTCTTTCAATTAAGAACTTCAATTAGTATTATAACGCAGTTAATTATAGTTACAGATGTGTTTCTCGTATCAACATTTTCATTCTTTCCAGTGGTAAGAATAAGTTCGTTCTCTGTTGTATAGTTCTTAATATAGCAGTGTAGAAATGATATTAGTGTACATATTTTGTTACAAGGTTTTTGCACCTTTCATTGTCTCCCCTAAAGTCTGAAGAGTGTGACTTAATATACTCTGGCTCTGGGGTGCAAATATGTATACGTCTTGTTTCCCACTTTCCTCTGGAACGTCAGTTTATCAGTAACAGCTGTTGTTTATTAGTGCTGCGCCTTTAATTAAGAACATTTTCCACGTGAGCAATTCTGGCTTCCAGAGAGATCTGTCCCTCAGAAATCAGGTTTATCCGCACGTAAATTAGCGACTCTTGTACGTGATGAGTATTCCAATAGCGTGAAGCAAATATCATGTGTCACATGTATGTATGTATGTACCCACGTTTAACTAAATTTTTGAAGTGTTAAAAAAAAAGAAGGTCTGGTCTGTTCAGAAAATTAATTATTGCTTTAATTATTCTTCAATTTTATAACTCTCAATTTATATTTATAATGAAATCACATTTTCTTAATTTGATCGTAACCACTTAATATTAATTTCTGTAACCCTGCACTTAATTTTGTCAATTTTCTCAGATATAATATACATTAATCTTGAAGGAAGAAGGACATGTCCAAACGATGCTTCATAAGAATTCTGAATGAATGTACTAGGGTGTGTTTTGCATGGATGTATTAATAGGCCAATCTTCTGAGAAATACTTTATGGCAATGACACGATGTTGTAATAACTTATACGAATGATGTTAATACGTTTTTTATAAGGAAAATGCTATCTAACAAAGCATCGATTCGGCCTTGAAACTTCCTCTGGGTGATAGCTATCTTAAATATGAAAAAGGACGGTCGATGGGGAAGATGTACGATAACGATTCGGGAATCAGTATTCCCGTAAAATCATCGAAAAATTTGTAAAGCGATTCAAATCGTATATCTCAAGTACAGGAAAAAAGATTCAACGAATAAATTTTGTCTATGTCTCAAAGATAGGAGCGATGCACGAATCGAGCGTGTTTTTATTTCACATTGAAATTATTGTACACCACCACGATTCTTTCAAGATATATAATTTGTAAGTTGCCTCCATAGATTTCTAATTCATAATTTTCCAACAAGTTAATCCTCCATTATCTATACGATACGTGGTCTGTAAACAATTTCACCAGAAGCGACAATTACGTCGTTTATAGTTTAAGGACACTGCAGAGTGAATCCAAATTGATCAACAGACACAGCCATTGATTAATTCCAAACTTGTATCATACATACTACTTGTCAGCAATAAAATCAACACTCTCAGTCTTGCACAGCGTTCCTCCTTTATATAATTAACTATCTATTCTTTCCACCCCCATAACAACTGTCAAACAACCAATCGCCTCCTCCCCATTGGTCCACCATTCGTCCAAATTGTCCTCCCGTTTGGAATTTAGGCACGCCGTAATACGACAGTGAAATCGTTAGTTGCCCGGCCAAAATTAGGCAGAACAATTTTGTAAGACGCCACGGGGCATCAAAGGGATATAGAGATAGCTGCACGTACAATTTTATACGGCACGGCTAGAACACGTAAGGCTATCTCGGGCGAGCTGTTTGAGTTGCAGATGGTACGAGGTCCCGGGCTTGGGAAATCAATACCGTCAAAACCTCCCCTGGTCCTGTGTCACTGCGATCCGTATTCCTCGTGCTGGCTGATCATACTCGCAACGAACGAACGGATTTTCACAGTGAACAATAGAGCCGTCGTCCCTTCTTTCCTCTTCGCTTTGAACAACTTTGAACGACTACACAGAGAACGAGAGAGAGAGAGAGAGAGAGAGAGAGAGAGAGAGAGAGAGAGAGAGAAAGTGTCTCAGAAGAAAAAGAAATAATCAAGTCCACTTTGCGATTAAATAAAATCCAACGCTATTCACGGGACAACTTTAATCTCCTAAGTGTACTCGTTACACAGAGGCAGTCACGAGTGATTATTCGCGGCTTTACTACCGACAATCGAGCTTTGATCGTCGAGTTTCTTTTGTAGCTTTGCCCGGACTAATTACATGGAACAAACGTGGATAAAGTGTGAAGTGTTCTTGCTTCGATACCTCGCCAGGGGAAGGAAAGATAGGGGATCAGTATTTAGCCGAGTAACAAGTTCGTTTTATCTATCGACGCTGTCGGAATGGTATTTGTATCAGCTGTAATAGATGAATGTTTGAAGGGACATATTTATAAACAACACTTATTCATATTAGTTTGTTCACTGGCGTGTGGTATGGTTCGAAAATTATTTAAGCTTGATCACAACGATGCATCTAACGTTGGATTTTATTCATGTATATTATTGTGGTAGATCAGTTGTGGCAGAGGTGACAAGAGAAAATCTAAGTTAACTCCGGTAAGGCTGTTTTTCATTAATCTTGAATAATAAATACTTTCACTATTTATCGGGACGATTTTGTATTGCACCTATACATGATATAGATGAAACTTTGTAAATTCGAGTATTATTATATTATTGCCCCATGGAATTATTCATTTATGTCACACAGTAAGTGATTTCATTTCGACCACTTCGATTCGTCAAGGAACTCGGATCGATCCCACGGTTTCTGAAGAGATGCCAGGGGCCTTGCATTGCCTATGCTACTGTCAATGCAAACGCCTGATACATCATTGGATAAACTCGGATTATACGCAATAGTCTTGCGCGCAATCGATATTTATATTCCACTCGTGAACAGGGAAACCTTATCGACGTGCATTAAATTTAATAAATACGTATCCGTTACGTTATAGTTTATTCAGTATTACGGCACACGGTGCAGGTGATTCTGTGTCGATCATTACCGTTCACGGGGACGTGTATAAACTGATTGCACGTAGCGCAGGTAAACCAATCGATCTGAATGTTTCAATTGCGCCACGATCGCGACTATTACATTTTTAATCAAACCGTGTACGCTGGCTGCTCGGGCTTTAATTACACGGCCGAGTCTCACGAGAAACGACGAGTATCATGTTGTAGTCGAGCAGGATATATGTACACATATTCAACGTTGGAAACCTGATTGGGACAATCTTCGCCCCTCTTCGACTGCCTTGCAAATATCGATACCCATTATTATCTGTCAATCAACGGCGTTGATTTGTAATTGGAATTATTGGTGATAATTGAAAAACGAGTTCGTTTGTTTTATCTTTATGTTGTACTCCACTGTCGAGCATCTTCTTTTAACTTTTAACTTTGGTACAATTATCGAACGATCAAGACGTTAGAGAGATTTCGAGTGCTGCAAGTGCCGCGTTATTGATCTTGATATTACTGAAGTACATACATATGTACCGCGTTATCACACGTATTGACTAACTTAAAACTTAGAATCACGTGGATAGTGGTTATCGAGCTACTTATCGATGAGTGTTTCCTTACCACTTGTCTTGAGCATCCCTTTTTGAAACGACGTATCAGATGTTTCATAGTTTCTTTTCTTTATGTAATAGCGAAAGGGTACGATAAAGTGGCCTGATGTTTACTGATACGTTAATATCAAAGTGGTATGGACGCGCGAGTGACACCGACGTTTAATTAAAGCCTTATTAAGTAGCTGCAATTACTTTCTGTATAATTATATGTTTGTTTTTTCCAATGTACTAGTAGTCTAGTATTAAATATTATGGATAATTTAGTAATGGTAAAAATCTTCATATGTTTTTCATGACAAGTGGAATTAGCTACAAATGAGTAGCAATTAAGCGTAATTATGTCTTTTAAGGATATATGAGTAGGGCAGTTTAGGTGATTATTAATCGGTCCATTTAAATGTCAATCGATCTGAATTATACGTTTGCTACATCGCGAGTGAAATAGAAATTGTTTATTTTTCTTCTTCTCAAGGAATTAGTTTTTAAGGTGAGATCATTCGATGAGATTATTATCAAGATTGTCTGTCCGTTTTTGTTCTGCGACTATATTGTAACAATAGATTCCAACTGAAATAAACGAATCAGTACATTAATAGACCATTATCATTATCAGGGTTGAATATTCAGTTTCGATATCACTGCCGATAACTGTATTAACTGTAACTATCTAATTATGTACCCATAAAATAACGTTCCTTTCAAACTAATTTCTCTACAAGAGTCTACAAGTATTCCTCAAACTATATTTACCATCCATTTCTTTTTATACAAATTTTATTCTCAGGTAAGGCTTACCGATTCCATGATTTATATCAGACGGAACAATTGCACTTCATTATCATCTAATTTATTATATGAAAACTGTTTCCCAGGAATAATCACTGGCCAAAGGAACACGTTTCGAAATACATACTTCTAGTCGCAGTTAAGATGCTGATTTATTCGCGACGATTTTACTTAATCCCCGTTCACAAGCAATCGTTACTGTTACGGCGGAATAAACTTCATCTCGCACAACAATCTCCAACTATTCTATTTTCGCTCGGACTCGATCTGCCAGTACATCCGATTTTAAACTTCGCGGTGTAATATAATTCGTTCCATTTCACGAATTGAAACGCAACAGCAGCCATACATAAAAGTTGTTTTTCGAATTCGCTAATAGTTTTAGACGTAAACGTTGAAACCGAAGTGAAATAAATCGGCCGCCTTTGTTTCATCGTTGCTCATTTCGTTCGCCTGTGTCTGTTACGGATCCGTGTTGCACTTACGTACAACTGTAGGTGTTTCATAGGTGAAGAGGAAGATCGTAAACTTGCGGAGCAAAACGATTTGAGGGAAATGTAGCGCTTTTGTTGAGAAGTTCATACTGTCGGCCGGGAATACCTCAATACTTACATGCGTTGTTCGTGGAATGGAATAGAAAGTGACGGCATCGTAAAGGGCAAATGGATTCAGACATCGAAAACGTAAATTTTACAGGTCCCCCCCATACGTATAGGATACTTGTGTTGCCTACATTCATGTAAATGGAGGATTTGTGGTCGAGTGTACCTGAGCAGCTTTGCCATTGTTGCGAATATAAAAAGGGAAGAAGTAATTGGTCGGTATTATATGAAATAGTGTCGAGATGTTACGCTGTGAATTTTAAATGGGGAAAAAGCATAGAGAATATACAGTTTCTTTCGAGAGTAACAGTATTTCTTGCTTTCCAAAAAGTATAATATTATCCCGCATAATCTTGACTTACTCGAAGTTCAATCTCCTGCCTTAATTTACTTTACCGTCGTTTATATCTTCCATTAGCGGCGCAATTTACGTCTTTCTGACGTTCAGCGGTGTTGCATTTTTAAAAACCAGCGGTGCTCGGAAATAAATCAATTGTCTTTTCTTAACTTTCTAAATGATATTATTTAATCTCCGAATTATTATCTATTTCGAGATTCGGTTAGGTTTTGTTTTTTTAGAGAAAGTAATTTTTGGACGAAACCGATTAAAATTATTGACATCGACCCAGACCTCTTTGAGATAATTAAATAACATATTTTTGGGAACTTTATTTTTTCAATTTTCCTCGGAAATGTACATGTGATTTCCAAGTACGGACACCTTTAGAGAATTTTCTGACTATAAAATAATCATAGCCAGGAATAAATGTATTTGTACAGTAAGAATGTTGAAATCAATATGTTTTATATAATAAAATGTTTGTAGGCATTATTATATTACACGATGATATAAGGTGAGTGCTTTCTATATCGCAACTTTTTAATATTTTTTATTATGTGATAATATTCATTACAGTTCTTAATTTATATAGTAACATTCAAAGATATTGAACCATTCTAAAGGTTATTAAACAATTACCTTATATTATTTGGGACATCGCCTGTATGTATAAAAAATGGCCCATAGTATTACTAATTTCTTTCTCGCAAATCGTTGCTAATTGCAAGAAAACCTTTTCTTAATAGTTTAAAACTTTCCAGGGGTTTCCTTATGACATGTGCGCTATCTATTCACCAACAACAGGCACGTGACCCTGTCCCCTTACCTATACTTTTAAAGGAAATGGTATACGAATTTCCATATTTATGGCTCCTTCTACAAGTACCATTAACCCCTGCGTCATTTTTTTATGTTTTATGTATGCATGTACCTAGAACGAGGCAGTAGAAAATATCCATTGCGTAGGATTGTTTCATTTGTAAACTTTTAAGATTTGTTGCATAACTCTAAAAACAAAGAACGGGCAAAGGGTTAGCTTCGAGTGTCCCAAATTTGCTGTGTTACAGAAAAAGGAGAAAAAAAAAGAAAAAAAAAGAGGAAGATAGAATCGAACCGTTTAATATTCTCTGTATAATTTAAGGAGGGAGAATGGAAGGGCTCAATCCTTTAAGATCGACTGTATAATTTAAAAAAGGGGAAAGGAAGGCCACGATCCAACATATGCATACATAGAGGCCCCGGGTATTTCCGTGTGACTGGCGAACAGAAGAAAATAGGGTCGAAGGGGATAAGAATCGATTTACGTTAACTTGTCTTTTGTGTTGAAAGTGTAAGTTCGGGTCGCTTGGCTCGCACGAATATATTTATCTCACCCTCGTGTTCATGTGCGCTCGAAATGTCACGCAAGTGCATACTGCGCGTACGCACGAGAATTTCTTTGATGATAAAGACAACAGCATAGGTGTAGTGGTTCGTGTACATATGTACATAATCGCAACGTGTATTTCAAAGTTATACGAATTTTATTGTTTACCGGTAACGAACCAATTATTTATTCCTAAATAAAATGGATAACCATGAACGAAATTTCATGGACAAAAGGTAAGAGAAAACATGAAATTGATAAGTAGTGTCGTTGATTTTTTATTATTTTTGCTAATTTTTTTTATGCCGTGAATTATTTGTTTTTACATTATAACCTGGATCAATGTTTGCTGAAATAAGTAAGGCAAGGAAAATATAAATTATTAATATCTCTCGCGTTTTGTTCAACATTAATCGAAAATAAATATGATATTATTAAAATATAAATAGGACGTAATATCTTCCCTCCTGATTGGCAGAGAATTGTAGAGATAAATGAAAGTAGTGTGGAATATTGTTGAAGGATCATTTTGATCAATTTGTGATTATCCACTTGGCTGATACATATTTAGGGGTTTCTAGCAAATCTTCCTAAAGTGTAACCTAGCTTTGGAAATGCAGAAGAGAATATTTTTACATTTTGATTTACTTATTTCGTTTACAACTTTGATTTGGATTTTCAAAAGTTACATGTTTGTTTTAATAAAATGATCTTTATTAAATAACTCTGATTATAATTTGTGGAAATAATGTTTTACTGGCCTGTATTGAGAAACCCGAGAAGTGAATGATTGTATTATTCATTTTAATATTCACAATATAACAACGTGATTAATAAAACAACGATGGCAATGGCAACAAATACATAAAGCTAAAATGTCATCCGAAGAAGTCAACAGAGAAAATGAAATTTAGAATAAATATTCATCATTTTCCTCTTCCTTTGAATGTTCGATACTAGAGTTTATACTTTTGTAGTAGAGAATTCATTTGTTTCATCCGTATTTATTGGAGTCTATTTGTTTCAAGTCTGTTTTATTAAAACATTCATTCCCCACGCCAGGGATGGTGCTTCGTTATGCGGAAAATTGAAATTAATTGCCAACTTAAAATAAAGTTACCGGTGTAGGACACGCCTGTCTCCCTCGTTGATTCGAATTTATGCAGGAAATGGAATTTCAACGACAAATTACTTTTGTAAAAATAATACACGAACGATACTGCAAGGAGATTAATCTTGTGTTTAATTAGTGACGAAATACTTGTTACCTTTCTTGTGTGCCTGTTTTTTCCTATTAATTTACTAATTGCTCAAATTATTGATATCTTTCATAACTGATTTAATTCTGTCAGATACAGAGGCCAAGTCGCGCTTTAATTCTACCGGTACAGAAAATAAAATAATTAAATCTGGTTCTTCCTTTTTCTATTTGGTATTTTTAATTGGCACATGGCAGTACGAACCACAGATATAAGTTACATTTTATTCTATGTCGTAAATATCTTTTTGCACCTACAGAGATTACAAATTATTTATATTACAAGCAGATAATTTTGAATACAGCGCAACAAATGCAATTGTTATAATGAAAGAATCACGGGATACCGCGGTAAAATATGCTAAAAAAATTTAGCGAGATGTAATAAATGTAGATGATGTTGAATATGGGACTTAGGGTTCTCCTGGGGTTACAGAGGGTTAAACTAGGTCACAATGCAGCGGAAGCTTATTGTAATATTAACAGTGCTTTGATGGAATTCTTCGTTGCTTCGAGGTATTTTGTATTGGAGATACGTGTATATGTATACATATACTTGGAAATTGAACCTGACGATCGATATAAAGAAGTGATTCGTTACTATCGATCGAAAGGTTCTTTTCAGTCTAATACTCTTTAACCTGATATTCTGGGAATTCGAGTTAAATCGTTATTCAGGTTACCAATATTTTGGTCGCAATACCTGATTTATGAAAAATCCTTCAATATGTCTATAGCACCTTTACATTTACCATCAAAATATATTATAGAATCGAAATTTGTAAATACTAAAATATAGTAAATTATTTTTATTAATTCAACTTTTATCTCGAAAAAAGCACCAGATTAAATATCGATCAGGTTAACAGGTAAAAGATTATGCAAGGTAATAGGGAAACAATAGATGTGCATAAAAAATAAAAATTTAACAGTTTCGGTTATTTGATATTGCACGATTTATTTTACGGTGGCACAAATACCATCGGATAAATGCTTTAAGAAAGAGAAGCCATATTTAATTAATTTTATGGCCAATTTCCATGTGAAAGAGTTAAAGATTACAGGGATATCTAAAAAAAATTGATGAGCTGTTTTTACTACACTGCTAAACAGCTACTTCATTTGCAATATTATTTTATAGTCTTTCTTTTTATATCAAGTGGATGTGTACCAACCAATTGACCCTTTCTGTTGTAATTACCCTTTTCTTGAGGCTGTTTCTGGTATTCATTGGCTTTGTGATTCATCGATGGGGCTGCGAGGATGGGGTGTATGCAACATATATGTGAAAGAGTATTATTCTTTACGACCTGTAAGTGTGCCGGTTTGTATAACTCTGTCCTTGTTATGTATTATAAACAAATATTTAACGTAGGAAGTTTGCACAATTATATGCATAATTTTCGATGAATCTTGTATTGTTCGTATAACTTTGAAGTGCATTGTTTGAAAAAGTATTCTTACTGTTTATATGAATTTATAAAGGAACTTGATTAAAAATCCATACAAGTGGAATTAAACGAAAAAACCGTTATAACAAAATACCATTCACAAAAATAATATTACTACTCTCTTTACTTCTGCGTACCTTCAAACAAAGCATATATGTATACGCCAACAGTACTCAAAGGATTAATCAAATTCTTGTACAATAAACACAATAAATGGATAAAGAAAGAAGGGATAAAGGAACAGAAACCTTTAAGACTTAAAAATTCACCTGCTTAAATGCTCGTTCCTCTTTCCATCGTGTTTCGAGGTTGGGAGTACTTTCTTTCAACTGCATAAACCGGGTAAGCCTTGTCACATACGGTCGTTCACAAATATTACAACTTCCACGCGATGAGCGCGCCGTGAGATCTAGAATACCCCAGTATAGCGGTACTTGTTGGTGGCGTTACGTTGTGTCAAAGGAAAATGAAACTCGTATGCGCTCTTCTACTCGCTTTCAGACCACTCGGAAATCCACTGTATTCCGCAGGAGCATCAACCACGCGATGCGATGTACCGTGTGGACAGGACCGAGCAGGTGAAACGAAGGTTGTACATCTTCGTTCCGACTAGGGTCGCATCGCGTGGTGGTTAGGCGTTCCTACTCTAATTAACGATGTTCTGTTAACGGTTGGTATAGATATAAGAAAACAACACTTAAACTATGATAACGATTGAATGGTTGATGCGCGCGAGTGTTCGTGATTGGTGTTGGCGAAGTATCGGATGGAATAGCTGTGTTCCACTTCTCGTGTGGACGGATACTTCGGAGTCTAAGAGGAGGTGTTCTCCTTGGGAGTGTGAATTTTGTTGACTTGTATATTCAAGACTTTAGACTGCTGAATTAAGTTTTGGCTCTCCTGGCTTAGAGTGACTTCCTCGTCGAGTGTACCCTATCACATTGAGTCGGGAGCGATTTTTATGTACGCTGATTAGACATTAGGAAAATCGTCAAGTTGGCAATCAGTGTGGTCTGAAGGTGTAGACGCGCCTTATTATTCACTTCCTTAGCACGCGAAGCGCATTCCTAAAGGAGGGGGGGCGCCTTTCAACGGTGCAATTTATTTGGCAACGCAGCGGAATTTCCGCCAGGGCCCTAGAGCTTGCCTGGTCGTGTCTCCTGAGCCCCAGCTGCGAGGCCCTTTTGGAAACTTACGTTTATGACGCATGCAATTAACTGTTGAGGTCGGGTATGCTTAAATTCTTGATCCTTGGCGGGTTAGAGAATAAAACGACTTCCTCAATAGCAGTTCTGCTACTTGCGTGTCATAAATGCTAGTCAGTCACCTGCACGTCAAAGGTTATTCCTTGTGCAGATTGCTAGCCGCGTTTTTATCAGGATAACGATTGTACTCAAGCGTTGGTTCCGCGGGTGTGCGGCGGAACATGCGGATTATATTAAACATGATATAAGTAGTTACTACGAGATACAGTTTCGTTTAAGATTTGCGTGAAACGTAGGATGGCAAAATGAAATTTCCTCAAAGTAATTAATGGACGAAGAATATTATTTTGGAATATCCTTGTATTTTTCTAGAAAATAAATAAAGAAGTAGATCGGGGACAGAAATTTGTTTCGATGTTTGGAACTTTTCGCACATAATACACATGTATCATATACGTTACAATATTTCTTCATATTCTGTATGTGCAACCTCTATATTTAATTAAATTATATTATTTTATATTATAGTGTATTATGTTACACTGCTAAATATGTTAGTGTAATTTATTCAATTATGGAAATTTTGTATTAATTTAAATTACAGCAAATAACATAATGAAAAGCACACATATAACTCTACTTGCTCCACATATTTTTACAGAGTTCAATATATCATACCTGTATACCATGTGTATATGTAATTAGTTTGGAGATAGGAAGTATGTATTGAGGTATTTTCCATTGGTGCTTTAGCTGCACCTACGTGGAACGTACAGGCATTTTCATTTGTAAAGGAAAGAAACTAGAATTTTTCTTGGGCATACGGCAACTGTTAACAGAGCTTTTGTGTTGTTCAGAAGTTCCTGAATGTATGAATTAATTTGCATAGAACACTGATACTGTTGATTCCCCTTGTATGAAAGCATCAGACTTATAAGGATGTAAGAAACAGTACGTCACCTGTTGTGGGTGTCAAGAAATGATAATGCACACTTGGTATATAGTATTTAATATAAAAGTAAGATACACTACAATAATGAACGTTATATGAAAAGGAACTGCACTTAGGCTATACGTGATCTATAAGCGATCGAGATCTATAAGCGTTACCGACTGCCGCTCCATCTCTACAGTCATTGGACGCGGGAACCATCTTCATCACCTTTGATTCGTTTGTAGTCTGTCCATGTGGTGGTAAGTTTTTCTTAAACGAGAATTTCATAGAAAGAACAAAGGTTGGGAATGTTGACCAGATGCTTGAATAACTATCAGCGATGAAAACTTAATGTAATTTGCCTTGTCTTTTAATTAACGAATTATTGGTTTCAATACACTCTAGAAATAAAATATTCTTTAAAGGGAAGAATGTATAGAAAGTAAATGAGGAAGGTTGGTATTAACCAGATCTTCAAATATTCTTCATTATCGAATCAACTTTTCTCCATGAACGAATGGAAACGAAAACTTAATATAATATAAATAATAAATGACGTTGAAGTGCCTGTTATTGGGAATATTTACAAGATACTTTCTGAAACGGCGTGTACAGGGTGAATCACGAATCGTGATCAGTAGAGATTACTCTCTTATTAGCAGTCCGATCGAAAATGTTTTTATCAGCTTTTGCATGGTTTCAAGAGGGCTTTAACGTGATTATAAAAAATTATTTGTCAACTCTTTTGGTTTTGTTTTTCCGAGGTCACGCCCAATTTTTTGAAAATAAACATATAATTTTTTGACGCCTATCTGATAGAGGATTTCAAGACGACTTCGGTAAATATCGGAACATAACTTTTTTTTCATCTGGGTCGAGAAAAAATTAAAAATTTTGTTAACGTCGATTCATCGAAAAATCGAAGCTTCAGTCTCGAGTTGTTGTAATGCCCACTGACAAATACACTCATGTGCTATTTGACGAGAAGTAATCTGTGGATTATTTGCTACTGCGGCTAAATGCATTGTTCGTTTTAGATTTTGGATGTTGAGCTAACACTGAATTACGCCCGCACTCCCCGTAGATCAAAATCATCCCCAACTTTTCGTTGATACTGTAACTCATCATTAGAACCTGTACGCTCACGAATACCGCAAAGATTACTAACAATTTAGATGTGTTCCAATGTACAGAACGAAATGTTTACAAAGAGAAGGCAAGAGGTCAAAACAAAATTCGATTTGTCAGCAATATGATACTCCTTGTAATACAAAGTTTTTAAATTTTTTTTTCGACCCAGATGAAAAAAAAGTTCCGATTGTAAGATAATCGAACGGAGAGGAGTAGTCTCTGTCTCGATTAGGTATTACTTATTACAATGACTTTGTAGGCGTGTATATGTTAAAAGGTGTTCTGTTTATTAAAACTGTGCTCTCTCGACCGTAGTCTATACAAGAATGCCTTTCCTTGGCAAAAGCGTCGGTCGTGAGGACGCCTACGTCACCATGGCCCTTTTTAACCATTTTAGGGTTCGCCCCAAAAGAAAGCTACGCTAGACAAAGATAGCGTGCATCGGCAAAATGCACATGGCCCGCCTCGGCCGTTCCTGTACCTCAAATATTCTAACATTCGGCCATACTGACGTCAGGTCTGTCCTCAGACTTCACATTTATTTCCTGAAATTCTAAATCCAAATTAGTACTTGGGGTCGTAACACGACACCGTCGTATCGTTTACGATTACCCTAGATACCGTCGTATCCCGCCACCTCCCTGCATGAGACACTTTCGTGTCCGTCTGGTTTGGTGTTGACCTGAGGTAATCCTTTGCATTTCTCGGATTGTCACGCCCTCCCTGAGACACCGTTGTGTCCGTCTGGTTTAGTGACAACCCCCTGATAAAGAATGACATCTATCAGTTGCCACTGCCCTGCCTGAGACACCGTTGTGTCCTTCTGGTTCGGGGCCAACTATCAATAGCATGCCGTTGTAATTATCAGTGGTCACTGCCTAAGGTACCGTCGTACCTATACTGGGCTATGCCTAAGGCACCGTCGTACCCATGCTCAGCACCGTTGCCTAAGGTACCAATGTACCTATCCTGGGCCATGCCTAAGGTACCAATGTACCTATGCTCAGCTCCGCTGCCTAAGGTACCGCTGTATCTATCCTGGGCCATGAATAAGGTACCAATGTACCTATGCTCAGCTCCGTTGACAGCCATCGTGTCATAACGGTCGTTGCGACCTCTCCTCTCTGATGTAGCACTCGTTGGTGCCCTAGTGGATGGACCCAGTGGTTGTTGTCCTCGTCCACTGTCGTCTAGAAACCTTTGCCTTAGCCTTAAGCGTTCGGCTTCTGTCTAAACTTTCCTTTCTGTGGACAGAACATAGAGGTGAAATAATGTGCAACATTTAATTTCTGGACCCTAAACCAAAATATACATCTTAATGTATATCGATATCGAAACGATGCTATGCATCCGGGGCATCTCCCTGGATCGTGATCCATGGTTTGATCTTGTCGTCTGCAACGACTGTTCTCAATCGTTTCGAGCCTTCTCTCAACCCTTCCACATCGTAGCAGTCGTTCGGCAGCACCGCTCGAATCCAAAATGGTCCTTTAAATTTCGGTAGCAGCTTCCGGCTACTTCCTGCCGCAGGTTCGCTGGTTACCTGGATCAGCACCAACTCATCCGTGGTTCCTTCTGATTTTCCCGCTCTTCAGAGATATGCTCGCTGATATCTCCTGTCGACGCTGCTAGATTCAGTCAATCTATTTCTTCTCGTACGGCTGTTTACATTGCAACCGCTCAATGCTTTAATTGGCGTTGCGATGATACTTCTATTGTGCATGGTGTTTATGGCACTCGGCCCTTTTTTTTGACCTGCGTGTCCCAGTCGAGGACACGACCTGAGTTGAGTTGACCTGCTTGCTTTACAATTTCGGGCAGCAGCATTTCCTGAACCGCGTCGATTTTCCGTTGACCTGGCTTTACCCCATATTCACTTCTTTCACGACCCAAGTATTCAATATTTTTTTCCAAATAAAGAACACTTCTCGAGTCTAAGTGTCAGCCCATGTGTTCGAAGAGCCTTCAAAACGGTCCATAGTTTTCCTATGCCCTCTCCCACAGACTTCGATTGTAATATTATATCGTCAAAGGCAGTGGTTTTCGTCCCTTTCAAGAGTCGGAGAATCTTTTGCATCCGTCGGTAGAAAACAACTGGTGCATTCGTCAAGTCATAAATTCGTCCAGTATAATAAAAGAATTAATGTTTGCAGTTACATTACAGACTTTTAACCATAACCGGCTCCATTTGATTTTTCATTATCGATCGTCCGGCGAATCCTTTAAATATGGTATCTTCATATTTACCTCTTCCTGCGGACAATTTTGTCATCTATGTCCCACCTGTTCGCAAAAGCCGAATCGAATCCTCGGTTCTTTGCAGTCCTGTCGCAGTCCCCTCGCTTTGCGATCCATCTTCGCGCAATTAAACAAGTTGGTGGTAATCTGCTTCCCTTTGCTGTTCTGGCTGCTGTGGACATTCGTTCGTCCATCTTCTTTTCCTCCTTGCGTGACATGCTACCCATCGCTCGTGTTACGAAACTGCTATGCGTATTCATGCTTCTCGCTCCTTTCACCTTGCACCGTACGCTCCTGCGGCACATCGTCGCGCACTTTTTCCGTATCCGATTTATAATGTGGGATACACGAATGCGATCGTCGATATGACTGCGCGCGAGATCGCGATCGACATAAAAATTCCGCCATCATCGATTCTAATTTTCCAAGTCGCGACTCCGTTGTATCACGGCTCGTACCTTCTATCGGCTGAACCTCACGGCTGATCGAATCACGACTCATATTGTTCAAAATAGTATAAAATATTGCACAAAAATGTCAGGACAAACGATTAGTAACTCACTATTACTAATTATTCACTCAGTTTCAATAAACTAAACTCGACACCAACTGCACAGTCTGCAGTTCGATAACGATTACTCACTTTGTTTGTACACAGCACTCAATAACTGTTTTTGCGCGAGTATATAAGTATATCGTCACAATGTGCAATAAACAATTGGTAATCCCACTTCTGATTATGTAAGATAATCGAACGGAGAGGAGTAGTCTCTGTCTCGATTAGGTATTACTTATTACAATGATTTTGTAGGCGTGTATATGTTAAAAGATGTTCCGTTTATTAAAACTGTGCTCTCTCGACCGTAGTCTATACAAGAATGCCTTTCCTTGGCAAAAGCGTCGGTCGTGAGGACGCCTACGTCACCATGGCCCTTTTTAACCATTTTAGGGTTCGCCCCAAAAGAAAGCTACGCTAGACAAAGATAGCGTGCATCGGCAAAATGCACATGGCCCGCCTCGGCCGTTCCTGTACCTCAAATATTCTAACACGATATTTACCGAATTCGTCTTGAAATCCTGTAACAGATAGGCATAACAAAATTATATGTTTATTTGCAAAAACTTCAAGGTGTCCTTGAAAAAATATAAAAAAAAGAGTTGACAAATAATTTTTTATAAGCACGCTAAAGCTCTCTTGAAACCACGCAAAAGCTGATAAAAACATTTTCGATCGGACTGCTAAGAAGAGAGTAATCTCTACTGATCACGATTCGTGATTCACCCTGTAGAATGGGAAATGGGCAGAATTCATTTCTACCATTCAAAACCGCGATTTCCTATAATGGTACCTATTGAACAAATTGATTGTTCACAACAGAATGAAGATTTCAATAATGAACGTGACCTATTGGTACATTTATTTTTCTTTAATATCTATGTTCAAACAATTCCAGAGAAAATATTTAGAGTCTGGAATAGCTATGATTTTTTTCACTCATACTTTCTCAAGTTTGCCAGGGAATCAAACCTTTTATCGATTCGACAAGCCATTAGAAGATTCATTAACAACGCTATCCACAATTAACACTGCTAGCAATAATCAATAGCAGGGATGCGAATTAAATTTACCATGTCGCATAAAAGGCTCTGCGTTCTAAAGAAAAGTCCGGAGGAAAACAATCAAATGCCAGCCAGCGGTAACCAAACTCCTCATTGTTACCAAGGACAATAAGCCGCCCTGTTCTACATGACGCATTGTAAAAACAAAGAAAAATCATCGCGATCCCGAGCCCTTCATACTCCTCGGTCCGCTTTAACGCCACATTAACCCGACTAATAGGTAATTTGCTTCCATTTACGAGATCTCTCCAGATCCTATCGCCCTATCTCGCGAAAGTTCAATTTTCTCCTGGCAACTAAACGACGCCCGCGTTCCGCCAATACGCAGCGAGACGGAAATCGTATTTCAATCGAACCGCTGCGGCAGCGCCGCGCAGCGCCTCGCAGAGCCGGTCTAGGCCGGTCATCGAAGTGATGCCGAAGAGTGAAGAGAGGAGGGCGGAGTGGCTCTATAAAAATGGCCTGGCAAACGCCATCGAGCTAGTGGAAATCCATAGGTAGAATATTCTACCTTACCCCCTCGATATGGCGCACAAGCTTCGGACACAGAAGCTTCTTTCCGTTCATGTGTATACAGTACGTATGAATGCGTGTGTGTACAACGATAGGAACACGCGACACGTTCACGCGCGAAAACGTGTACACAGGCCCGCCGCACCCTTTGTGCTAAAATTAGAAGTGACGAAGCGTATACACTTCGCTGGCTTCGAGCTTTTATTCACTGGCGTTTAGTCATAACGTGTTGCAGGGCTTTCAATGGTACAGGCAGAGACGGAGAAACAGGTGGCTAGGGAGTGTGTGGGAGAGACAGAGGGAAATATGGGTGTTTGCGAGCACGAGGGGGTAAGAGGAATGACTAGATAGATAGAGTCGATGATACGGAACGGGGAAGAACGGATAGATCGTGATAGAAGTGGAAAGAGGAAAGGGATATATGTATATGTAGTTTCATAGTGATATACGGGTTACGGTGTGGTGGGGAGTGGTCGTGATAAAGGAGGATCGGTGGACGGGGTTAAAGGGAACAGGGTGGTGGAGGGACGAAGAGGAACACGGGTCTGGCTAATCGCTGGGAAACATTCGAGTTTCAAAGGGATTCTGACCCGAAATTTGTGTTCGCTTACACACAGGATGGCAGTGAAAACTGGGGCTAAACTTTCGGGATACATGGGTACACTGGTAATGGTGGTCAAAATTCGGGGAGCATTCAGGGTGAACGGGGAATTGAAAATGGTTTTGGTGTGGATTTGTTGCAGTCTCATTTTCTGTGCAATGTTAAAATATCTATTGTATCTTACTTATGAGATATGTAGCCAACATTTTCTGGAACGCGTTATTTCTTTTTCAACTATTCTCGCCCATTTCAATTTGTTTTAATTGTTCTCAACATTTTTTACCATACTGTATACGCAAATTATATACACTGCAATCCCAAACGGACGACCCCTATATGAAAGGGGGTTGCTGTAACGAGGCCATTACGTTGCGATCACAAATTGCACGTTGTTTCGGGGTGGAAATTTGGAACGTACACGTTTCCCCAATCGCTCATCGAGTTGCAACGTCATCCTTGAACTTCGATCCGGGGCAAACATATTTTTTCGGCTTTGACTTCGTTCCAACGAGTACCGCATTATGTTTCTTTGATGTTGCGTAAAGGGCGGAGTATAGAAAATTGCAAGATCTGGTGCGCAACGGCTTTCTGCTGTTCGTTTTGTACCCATAATTCTCTTCGACAAGGAAATTCGAGATATGTACAATATGTAATGCGAATCGCTTTTTGTTTTGCGACGCTCTAGCGGCGGCATATTTTCTTTCCTTTTGTTCCTTCGGCGATTACTACGTTGTACTTTCATGCAATTTCTGAAACGGCGAAGAATACGATGCTTTATTTTCCTGTGATTGATAGTTTTATTCGCTGTATGGATTGTGATGATTTTAGGTACTTTGAGTTATGCATATTTGAATATTTTAACATTACTGTGAAAGGAAACTGTTTGATGGCTTTAGTTTGTTTTGTATTAATTAGGTAGAGTATTTTGATAAACGTGTGTTTATAATATTTGATTAATACAGGCGGAAGGTATGCGATTCTTCAATATATTTCCAGTTCAGTAGTTGTGAAAGTCAGGGGAGACAATTTTTTAGTTTTATAATGATTTGTATCTTTATTCCTCGGTTTTGGTCGAAACCAGTGTTTTATTATCCCAGTAGATAATTGAGAAATCTGAATAATCATTTTCCTACGTAATCTTTCTCCAAACGACCCGTAATATAGTTTATTGCATACGTTGTTGCTACGACAACATTGGAACTATTATTATTAGAAACACCTGTATTATAATTATAACTTAAGTTTCTGCTCTCGTCAGCCTCTTACCGTGCGGAATAATAAATCTTTCCGATCTATAAACATAGTTTAACTATTCGTGAACACCAGTTACATTAAAACACTTAAATTTATAATCGAGATAATTTAATGATCGACTATTGTAACATAATATTTCTACGTTTCTTGTAATGTAGGCTTAAAATTCTTTAGCCTTTAGATATGATTATTATCAGACGACTCGAATGTTTTTAAAACGCTGACTGAATTTTGTATTTAAAGATTCACCGAAGGTGAAACACAGAATGTCTTGGAAATTCAACTAGTTATAACTGAGCGACATGTAGTTAACAATTCTTAGTGCTTGCCCGCTCACGTTAATTATTCGGCGTTCCTGCATTCACTTTACTAATTAGTAATTAGCCACCCTTCCCACGGATACTTCGCGTTGATGGAATCTGTCGCATTTACCGGAGAAGTTGCATGCGCTTTTCCAATTAAGACTACCTCATCTGAAGGCGTCTAACCTCGGAAGATGGCCGCGGCGATTGCACACCCTCAATCAATATATATCGCTGCGTTTTGAGTTTTGAAAGGGCGACAATTTTCATCTAAAATAGAACAGATCGGAAGAAAAAGAAATTTTGTAGAGGACAGGCAACTGGAAGTTCATTAGTATCCTGAAAGGTAGTAGAACAGGAGTGATATCGATTATGTATTTATGGACGTCATTATTGTTCAATTTATTGCTCAGGATGCTCACAACTTATTTTTGATTACTTAGTACTGTTTTTAGTGTTTTCTGTTAGAATTTTCTAGCTTGCAAGAGATTTCTTAACAAACATGTTATTTATTTTCTTGAAAAATTCACTTAGTAACTTAGTAAACGTCGATCGTAATATATCTTTGTTTCGTTTAGAATTAATAAAACCAATATAAATGATTTTTTGTATCGTTTATTGTTACTAAGAAATATCACACATGATATTTGCATGTCGACTAATCGAGTGTTTTGAAAATCGAGAATACTAAATAACGTTTTTTGGTTTTGATCTCTGTACAATTTATGTATAACAGTATAAACTTTCATACACCTGTATCTTCCTCGGTATTTTAAAAATATATACATACTTTTTTGCAGCAATTTATTTCAATATTTACTGCAAACGTTTGAGTCATTTAACTGTTTGTTGGTTGAAGCGAACAACGAGAGTAATGTATTGACTACGTTCATCGACCTGTAAGACGAAAATTTCGTTATTAGTATGCATAACCATTCGTAGGCGATGCAATTACCCCTATATAGGATGTTACAAAAGTATTGCGTGCGTTGCCTTTGAACCACGAAAATTCTAATTAACAACGCAGATCACAGGAAGTTATTAGCCAAATAATTATTGTAGAGAAATCAATTGCAGATTAACCTTACGGAAAACAATTTACATACTTTGAAACCTTATGTCACCTTATTTCACGTATTAAATCTTCAACGATTAATCCTATAATTTACTCATTGGCCCTATTGTTTCACATTCAATACACGTATGGATATCCAGGACATTCCAATTATTACAACCACGGCCGTACACACCATAATGACAATAATATTAGTGCCATGCGTCTAAACCGCAGGATATACGGCATACACGACTTCGCTGTAACACGATTACTACGATAATTGCATTTCAATTTTATCCGACTAAATGCTGCATAGATTAATATTACTACCCCGTACAAGCTTACATCAATTAGGATATTAATGACATTCGATTTCTAAATCCCGTAAACCCCATCTGAAAACCTCTGTCCCTTTTAATCCATCTCAAACTACCAAAGCCAAAAAATAAGCAGCATAACTCACGAGCAAACACAATTTCTCATCAAAGCAGGTAATTAATATTTCACTTACAATTGGACTTTAAACGGGTTAATCCCCACTCTGTATCACCTCGTTTTAGCTTTCAAGCTTTTAAACATCCATTGCACGGTGCTTTTGAAAATCAATTTCAGTCGCAATATGGGACATAAGGTGACTTACAATTAGTTTTCGTGCGTGAAAGGATCGCGAAACGAACTCGCCCGTTTAGATCTCTAATTCCGTGGCCATGCCTCAGATCGTTGTTAATGAAAGCGTGCGCCGAACAATCCATTAGGCATGCGTTTTCAGTTCACATTTTAAGTGGAACGTGGCAAGGTGATAGGTAGACAGGTCGGCAAATTGGGTCGGCTTTAGGGCAACTATTTCTGGGGATTACCCGCGTGTGTGTCGTCGTTCCGTGAAGCTAACTGGTCACGATTGGCGGGCCCCTGGTGCGAAATAATATCGTGGACTGTCGAAAAAGAAAAGCGGCAAAGCGAAAAGGTCGTTCTGACTGTCTAGCCTTCTTAAATCCTTTATTCCCTACGTCATTCTATCTTCGATATGTGTAACGTTATAGATGTACCCGGCATGTCCTTTTTTGTGTCAGAATTATCGATCATGGTGACATCTTTTTTCATAATAGATTGGTTTTGTTGATTTTCTTTTAATAAGAGGTAGTTTTTTAAAGTGTTCAATGATGTGGACCTTAATACTCGATTATTGAAAGATGATTTGTATCATTTTTTTTATTCCTCCATTTAGAAGAGTTGTTTACGGTTGAATTGCATTGATCGATCGTTTGTCGGTGTTTTATGTTTATGAAAAATCGTTTATATTGTGTGGTGGTATTTAATTTATTTTGACTTTATTTTGGTCCTTTGAAATTATTTGTAGATGAAGTACGATTCGGTTTAATTGCATTATGGCAAATGTATTGCAATGGCCAGTGTAGTGTGCTTGTGAAATGAATTAATAGAATCATGGTATGTATTTTGATAGAAGTGGGTTTAATCTTAGTTTACAATATTTTCACACTTTTATTCGTGTCTTATTATGGAAGAGGATTTTGTTTCTGAAATATGTGAAATTACGGCTAAAAATCGTCGATTTATGTATATCTTGTATGATGTCAAGAAATTCCTAGAATTTCACGTCATTCCCCCAATTTCCGAGAAAATTAAATTTCAGTGATTCTGCCAAAAACTGCCGAAAATCAGGACTCTGTATCGGGAGAACACGAGAACATAATCATCGAGTTCTTGAAATGAAGGTAAAAGATGCTGCTACACAACCATACGCGATTTATGAATGCTACTTGCGTTATTTATTTTTTATAAACAATTTGAGTATTCGGTTTGAGACGTACACAGTAACTATACACGCTGGATGTTCTAAACTAGAAAGAGATTGTCCCTTTAATCAAGAGCATTAAGACATCGATGATTAAAATCGGCCAAGTGGAGGACGAGATAATTGAATTTGTTTGAAGAAAATATGCACACATCCAACTGGAAGGCGACATAAATTGAAGTTAGGCATCTAAGCTATAATTTCCACCAGGTGTTAACAATATTCCATGCGCGATTGATTTGTTATAAACAATTAAACAAACTAAATAATAATTACGTGAAACTGGATAAAATTACAGCACCGTGGTAATTACAGGCAATTTGCTTATTCTTTTATCTTTCATTTGACACTTCCTAGATTACAAAATAAACACTAGGAGCCGAGATATTGAACTGATAATTAACGTCGCTTTTCATAACCCATCGGTAATGTTGTGAGTGATGTGCAAATGAAACTGAGGCGCTGGAACCGCGCATACAGTGAATAACATAATACGTGGCGCCATCTCGCGTTTCAGCAGCTCGAGCAGGTTTCTGCACCTTCAAAACCAACTTTCTGGATTGCATCGTTTATTTAAACAATTGGATTTTTCTTGGCTTCCAGTGCGGATTTTCTAACCTGGTTGGATTTCAGTCGCAGCAGAGGGCCATAGGTTTAGTTTCAAACAGCTTTCAACAACCTAGTAGTTATAATTTCACTATAACTATATAAGCTACAAACAATTAAAAAATCGGCAGGAATGCATTCCGGAACATTCCAATTATCTTGACTTCTAGACGAGCTAGATTAATGATCCAGTCCGTAAAATGAGGAAGAGGATGCTGCTACCCGACCATAACCGATTTATGAATGCTACTGGTGTTATTCATTTTTTAAAAACAATTCAAACATTTGCTTGAGAATGACACGGTAATTATACACGGGGGCTGTTCGAAACTAGAAAGATAATTTTCTTTGAATCAAGAGCTTTAATTTAAGACGTCGTTCATTAAAATCGGTCACCTAGAAAGCGACGTAATAGCATTTGTTTAGAATATCCTTAATCAAATTCTATTATCTCGCGTTCTACTGGACCGATTTGAATCAACGACGTCATCAATTGAAGCTTTCGATTGGATGATCAAGTTGCTGAAACCTTTATAAAAAGTAAACAGTTGTGAATCATTTATTGTCCTGTAGCAGCATCCTTTACTTTTATTTTTAGCACTCCATCATGTAATCTAGCGCCACTAGAAGTCGAGATAAGTGAAACGACGCGAAGTGCATTTTCGCCGATTCTTTTATTGTTTATAACTTTTAAACTACAAATACCATATTTTTGAAATCTGTGGGAGACGATAGCTACGGTTCCTAGCTTTAATTTAAGACCAGTGCGCATTAGAAATAGCAATTGAAAGCTTTGAAAAACGCTATTGGTTAAATTGATGATGCAATTCAGATAGTTGGCTTTGGTGCTGCTCGAGGCGCGGCATACGAGAGATGGCGCCACGGGTTTTATTTGGAATAAAATAAATTTTTTTTATCTTTATCTCTGGTGGTTATTTATTAATCTACGAGGTTTCAAACGGAAGGGAAAATAATATGCTACTTACCTGTAGTTACCTCGTTGCTATAACTTTATCCAGTTTCACGTAGTTAGTATATATTGTACCATCCACAAAACAGTTCCAATTTAATAAAATTTATAATTTCTAAATTGCAATTGATACGTCGAACTTATGCATATTTTCCACAGCATGTCTCAGGGTGATAGTGCGCGAGACATCTAGTTGTAAGCATAGCAACGCGACAGAAATTCCACCGAACAGTTGTTTCACACGAATATACGTTAATTAAACTTGAACAATTGAATAAAGTTTAATCAGTCATGCGTTGGTAAGCACTTTGATATAAAGTTTCTCATCTGCCAGATCTGACCTCGCTTTCCCCGTTAACTATTAACTCGATTACTAGCTAATTGGAATTTGGGTACTCGAAATATACCTGGAAGGTGGAAGCTTGTGAAACTTCTTAAAGAACTCGTGCACTGATCATATATGGACAGCATTGATGGATACGTTTGAATTTTCGAAAATCAATATTGTCCACTGATATAAATACTGTCAATAAAAATTCGCAGTGTCTCAGTATTTCCCCGAATACGCCATATATTTCATCAATATGTTCCTATATTGATCTGAGATTTTTAATCTATTTTTCCAATAGAGGTACTTTCAATTTGTTAAAATAAAAAGAAGAACAATAAGCGACTAACTCCTTAACTTAAACTTCTATGTATATCTCAATTTATTTTTGCGTTTGAAAGGAATTTAAATAGTTTATTGCGAGGGAAAAACTTCTAATTCCGAATTGGCGATGAGGTGCAACAAATATGATACACTGGCAACTAAAACAAAAAAAATCTTCCTAAATTTTACAAAATACAGATGTCTAGCGTCCCAGCCAGCCATCTGTCTATAAATGGGTTACAGATTGGCGTCAGAACCTGTCTCAAATGCGCGGAATTGGTATCCATCTGTGTCCGCATTTGGAGCCCTCTTCGAAAACAGATTCTGTAAACCGAACTTTCTTGCCAGATTGGAAGCAGATCTAAGCAGATCTGGCAACTTCAGCCATTTAAACTCTGTTGCATTTCTGCCGGAGCCGGGTTTACCAGATTCTGCATCACATCTGTGGCTATTCTGTTTAACCAACTTGCTAGCAAAATCTGCTATGGCAAGTTTGGCTGACTGGGGTGTAACTTCAAAGTTACAAGGTTGTGTAAAGGGTTAATAAAACGAAGAGCAATTTCTATATAGGGACCGATCGAACAAGTGGTATTCCGTAAGACATCATTTTATTCCCCATCATTTAACACAACTGCGCGGCGCACGCGTTGTCGTTTATGTACAGAAAAATCAGCCCGATATACAAAGGATGTCTGCGACGCAACACGTTGAAATGAAATCGTAGAAAAACGTTACACGCTACACGATTCGGAGAAATTGTGAAACGCCGGTAGGATATAGGTATGTATGCCTCCTCTTAAAAAGCCAGCGACAGGATGAACAAATGTTCCACGCGTATAATACAATACATACAATAAATGTGCGCACAGCGCCGGTGAACATTATTAAATTATTCCGTAACGCGGTTTATTAATTCGCTACGATCGATATTACAATTAGTCCTTCAAAGTGAATGCTCAAAGGCAATGCAACGGGCCCGATTATGCATAAAATATTTCAATAACTGGTTGCAATTTAATGGCACACGTTCCACCGGCTGTCCCACATACAAAGTATAAATAAGATCGTCCTTGCAACGCAGTCGAACCACTCGTTCTATATATGTATGTTTGTATACTTTTTTTTATATAATACAAGCTACGCGCGTTTTTACAGAACTTCTTCGAATAGTGAAACCATTTCGAAATTACGTGGGTTACGTTCAATGATCCGAGGCAGATCTTCGGAATTGTGCTTCCAGATAGTCGATCGATGATAATTAACGATAAACCAACGGCTTGCAAATACATACTATTCTTTTCTTTCGTTATTACTTTTCACGCCCATTCTGGATACGTTTCTATATAACTCTAGGATGAATGTTTTAATAATATATCGTTCGCTCTTCATTATAAAATTTCTATAGAGTAGAATCTCCGACAAACGTTAAACATGAAATACACCTCTCTCGCTGTATTTATATGTATGTACAACGAAAATAATTCCTGGCGAAATCTGTGCTCTCGTGACCGTTCGTTATTTTGCTGCTATTGCGCGTAATTTTTTGCAGGAGTGTTATTAGAAAAACTTGTTCTTGCGCGAATTAAACATCGCAATTGTTACTTTATTAGTAGATATATGAATATACGTTCCGAAGTATTGTATGCGAAAGGATGCTTTTATTGAGGAAGTATTTCTGTATGCTTTTTTAACTCTGCAATAGTTGCGTTCAGACAGTTTAAGTGGACGTGAAAAAGTCGATAATATTTATTTCATTGGAAAGTTACGGGAAACTGTCGTTGGCCATATTTGGAGGCCGCGAACGAGTGGTCACGAAAGGTTTAATATTCTAGGCTAGGCAATGCAGTATCAAGGAGACTCTGGCTTTCCTCGGCGGCAGTTTGTCATAAAGACACAGGTGGTGTCAAGTTACGTCCATTGACGTAAAATGCACACCTGACGAAATGGCAGGTGACCTGTTCGTGTGCGCAAATTAATTGTTGAGCTTACTTGTAAAACATAATAAGTTTTTTGTATTCGAACATCCTATTGCATTAAATTTCCTCATTTTTGTATTTCAATTAAATAGAGATTTTAAGTAATAAGAAAAAATTGTAATAATATACAATGAGAATTAAATACGTCTTATATTCACAACTGCCTTTCCTAGAACCTCGTCCTCGTTCTCTGCTACTAATACATCATTCTTATCAACCATTCTATCCAACAAGATACATCCCTTTAACTTTTCCAAATATTCGCACCACAAAACATACAGCAATTACATATTCCATCGTTTAATTTGATTACCTATAAAGCAATGCAAATACGTCGTAACAGATATTACAGAAACTTCAAACAATTCAGGAATAAGCTCAACAACGATCAAACATAGTAACAACATTATACATATCTCTTGTTTTCACCTTTTTTTCACACATTCTTTGGTTGATCGTTAATAATTTATACGCAGCTTCGCGTCGAATTAATGTTTAAAAAAGCATGGACGCCTGTCGATACTCGACTATCTGACTAGCTGTCCTCAGAAACGATATTGACTGCCTTCGTCATTGTGTTGTGGAAACGAGTCTAGCACAACATATATCACATGTATGTGTGCTTGTATGTATGCATGTATGTGTTTACATAATTTAGCGTCGATAATTGCGTTCCAGGCGTACGCCCGCGCCCCGACGCCATTGGGGACGTCTCGACGTGGTCGTAGCTCGTTAAATTCCTGTACAGATTACCGGAATAAAAGATTTTCACAAATAACATGGTAAATTCATCGAATAAACTTAAACTTGTGTAAAACCCTAATACAAATTAGAAGATTTAGGAAGACCGAGCGTTTCGTGTGCAGGATCGATTATATTCTTGCTTTTCACGGAAAACGAATGTATCTAAACGAAACGAAAGGAGATACGAATTAATGAAATGAAATATTTCTGGGATTCGAGAAATTGTACCGGGGAAAGTAATGTTTTTACTTTATAAGAGCAACGTTTCAATTAAATAGACCAATTTATTGGCAAGCATCAAGAAATCGTTATTTGATAAATGATATAATATAAGAAGTATGTACATTTATTTTTCTTTACTAATGAATTGCATATTAAATTGAAATCAAAGGTCGCGAATCGATCCTGCGCGCCTCTCGTTCGGGGATCTTGTATCCCCCCCGCCCGTTTACGTAATACGTATCGGTAATCGTTAACGTTATCCTTAAATTCTTCGCATTATTGTATATATTTATTTTGGAAGATAATACGGATGGTTATATTATCGCTCTACGTACGTATTCAGATCTTTCTGTTCTTTTTTTAATGCGTTTTTCGCCCCATTGTTCGCCCGCGTCCCGTCTGGCGGAAAAGAAGCGGAGCTGATAGGACGTTTCCAATATAACTTCTGTATCATTTTTTTGGGGGGGGGGGGCTTTTTGTTTGCTTTATATCATGCTTAGTTTTCACCGGAACGTCGATTCACGTAGCACAAAATATCTCGCGTTGAAAGTTCGCAATTTTCGCCTGCCTTCTTGTTGTCGCGACTTTTAACGCATCATTAGAAAATGTGACGACTCCAACATCGAATTCGAAGCTTACCTTAGCTCACGCTTTATTACGATTCATTGTGCAACGCACGGAAAGGATTCTTTTTCTCAATAACAAGCTCGAAATACATTACCGTCGTTTTAAGCGTCGGACAATTTCGATCGAACATGTACTTCTGGAATGTTCCAGGGTAGACGTGTCAAGAATTTTCATAAAGGGGAAATAAAATGTGAAGTAAAAATCACATAGTACTAGCTTTCATTAAATGCTCTTCACAATAGGTTTGTTTTTTTCCTTTTTTTATTATTCATTACTTTGTTTTACATTGCCATGCGATTCTTTCGCGCCAGTTTATATAAACGGATATTATTGTGCCATGCGAACGCGATCCTGATCGGAATCATGATCCAAATCACGATTATTTCGTTTCGTTAGACGACTTAAATACTAAAAACATGATGAGTCGGCGTTTCGTTCGCACCGCATCTCACGTCACATTTCATTTCGTTCTATATTTTTTTTCCTCTTCATTTTTCTCCCCCTTTTTTTTTAAACATAATAATCGTAATATTTTTTTCTAGGTAAGGATTCTCTTAAGCGCATGTACAGAGATAAAACTTTCCTCTACATTTTGAGCATACCGCGCGGCTTTATTTATTTTTTCTTACCCTTATTTTATTCATTTATTTATTTATTTATTCATTCATTTATTCATTTATTTAATTATTTATTTATTCATTCATTTATTTATTTATTTATTTATTTATGTATCCCCTTGGATTTCCCATTTTTATGCAGACTGCACAGTGCCTGAACGAGCAACACTTCTTTAATAGGTACCGTAATAATATCTAAAACCACGTTTAAATGCCTATGGATCGATTCAACGGCTAGTTTATGAGATAGCTGGAACAGAGTTTCAAATAATGAGCACCGAATTATCGAGAAAAACTACCTTTCATTCTGATCACGTTCACGTTACACGCGCAACGTGGAAAATTGTAGAAAAATGAAGGAAACTCGCACGAATTGAACACTTCGATGTGTCACTACGATCGTCGATTCAATTCAATTAACACACAAAACTGTTTCACCGACGTCCACGTGATCGAACGAAACTTAGCTCTCGTAATAACTGGGAAATTATTCGACGTACCATTTCACTCGGTTTCGCTTCGCGATTGCGGCCGTCTCTCGCGTGTATACATGATATACATATGCTTGACGTGTGTGTGTATGTGTGTGTGTGTTCTTTTACGTACAGATATATGTATATATATCTATATCTATACAATGGTCAATAAATGCACGAGATGCGGCTGCTTCTCCCCTTTTTTATTTTCAATTCCCGAATCGTAACGATTAGTCGTCATTGTGCGTCGTTTCGAGCAACATGCAATGATCGGTGTGTCGATGAATCGCGTGAACTCAGGTCGATAGGGTAACGAGCGTGTTCGCGTTGGTCTTTTCGTACTTTGCTTTTTTTGTACACATTTTCTAGCCTGTTTCGTTCCGTTTCACCTTTTACTGTTTGAGCATTCTCGAGCACAGGCGCGTTATTTTTTTTTTGCAACGAATAAGAGAGAAAGAGGGTTTAATTTGCACGGGGTGCGACAGGCGGGCGTAAAAACGAGGGAAAGGAAACGATTATGATTTCTCTTCATTTCATTCGTGACAAACTTTATTTCCCTCTTTCTCTCCTTTTTTTTTCGTTTCTTAAAGATTATCGAAGGGCGGTCGAAACCCAGGAGGAACTGTGATCTGCGTCGTTCTCCAGTAATTATTCGTTTTACTTTTCTTTCTTTGATTTGTTTTTTTTCTTTTTCGGTTCGCGTGAAATCTTGTACAGCTGAGTTCCGTCGATTTCGTCGCATCCCGCAATACCCCTATAATAATGCATATACATACGTTTTATTCATATAAATGTAAACAAATGTGTCCTGCTGTGGACTGGCTGGCTTATTTTTAACGAACAGCAACGTTCGCGACGCTCGTTGCGAACGTTCGTGGGTTCGCGATGGAGCGACGGAACTGGTACGAGCTGAGAAATAAAAATAATCCCAGCGAGTCGATTGCCGAGGATAATCGCGTCTCGACGGTCACGGTAACGGCGATCACAGGTAAGTTCGTGTTTTTCTTTTCTTTTTTCCAACTTTAATTCGTGAATCTTGCGATCTCCCTAATTGCGATCGTGAAACGATGAAGAACGATACAAAATCAACCTCGCGGGCGTCCACCGGAGACCAGTACGTTTGCAGAGAATAGGAACAGAGACGAATATGGGGACAGAATACTTGATTGCCCGTGTAACCTAATTTCAATTCCTTTGTATTTAGTTCATTATTATTTATCATGAATTTCCTCAAGGTATTACAATTTAACCAACACTTCGCACTATTAACCGCGTTTATATTTATATTTGTATTTATATTTATATTTATATTTATATTTATATTTATATTTATATTTATATTTATATTTATATTTATATTCATATTTATATTTATATTTATATTTATACTTATATTTATATTTATACTTATATTTACATTTATACTTATATTTACATTTATACTTATATTTACATTTACATTTACATTTACAATTATATTTTTATTTTTATTTATACTTATACTTATGTTTGTATTTATATATTATGTATATAGTCCAGCGTTACGAGTTTCCGCGTGTTTTTCCGGATACCCCATCTTTCATTTCTCTTACACGATGCACCGTAATCTTTGTCGCTTATGCGTGAGTTTGCTAAATTATGTGTTTATCTTTGATAGAATATATATTTATATAACGGTTATCACCTAAGCACACGCCTATTTATATATTTATAGGTAATGAATATACATATATCTATACATACGCGATCGAGCCTATATTTATACGTATCTGTATATTCGCGTGTCCACAGTATGGGTATATGTATAATGCTTGTTGTTATTAATATGTTACGCTTTCCAATAACTCCGACTGTCGTTCGTCTGAAATGAAATCGCTAAACGTGTAACAAGTGCTTTCACGACCACGCGCTGATCATTATTATCCGTCGATTGCGGCGCCATCCGAGATTAAAACGCGTCGAGGACGTATTGAGCATAATAAATGAAAGCGATATTTTGCAAAGGAAAAATATTACAAAATATAGTTGAACTTTCTCTAGCGGTAGAAAGAATTCAGTCGGGGAGTTTGTCAATCAGCATTTGAAAGCAAGTGAAACAAGTTTTACACAAGCAACCATATTATTTCTGGCTTTGTTTTTTTAAGTAAATTACAATTGAATTGGTAAATGGAAAGGGCGGTGAATTTATTTTGCTCCTTCAGTGGCTTCTGAACTTTGTTACTGTGTGAAATTAAATTGTGATGTTTGGTACGAAATGAATGTACCTGGTGCAGAGTATTTAATGAAATTTGCGATTGTAGTGTGTAACCAGCATCTTAAATAGTGCCCTTATGTAATGACACGATTTCTACTTCCCTGAGTGTAATATGTAGTTTTATTTTCGGTATTTTATTGTTACTGTTGACTTAGGCGTGAACTTGTAAAAGTGCAATGAACGTGAATATAAAACTAGTCAAGAGCAAAAATATTTTTGATTTGGGAAACGATCTAATTGTTGGCGTGAAACTGTTCCATTGCGTTCAACTGTTGCATAAAACTCGATGTGGATTTTATTATTAAGACACTTCACAAGAGGATATATAGAATGAGATAATTAAGGGGAATATTTAAACATTTCTGATCCTGTTACACGTATAAAAATATCGTCAAGAACAAAGCTACATAACTTTCGAAGACAAGTACGACGATATTAAAAGTACTTTTGTTACAATTAGCATTCGCAGATGATAAAATAACCAAAGATATTTTTAATGTTTAAATATGCATTTTCCAATAAAGTCAATTTAGGGAGAATATTGTTATTGTTATTTAAGATTCATTACTTATGATTTCATTATTAAAAATGTCCAATCACTCTGCTATATGGAATTTATCCATATAATCCATATAATTTTCTCTAAAAAATCTCAATTGAAACATTATCATTATCATTAATTGAAAGCCATCAAAGGACCCCGAAATGTACGAATACAAAGAAAAAAAGACAATCCTTATATCATCACATTTGTCTCATCTAATCTCATTACATTCTTCTTAACAACATTCTCGCATCATTAAAAGTATCAGAATATTTAAACATTTCCCACACGGTATCACGCCGTCTTAAATTACAACAAACACACATAATCGCATACATGATAAAAGCTTTGGCTCAGTGGCCCTCAGTGAAGCTCATAATTAATTTTCGTTGAATTAAAAGTTGGCCGCGTTAATTTCTCCCCTATTTTTTTTACCAAAAGAATCCTCGATAGGAACTTCAAAGGGGGCTTCTTCGATTATTGATAGCATTCCAAGCACGTGTATTATCGAGAGGTTCGCGCTCTGGATCTTCGGTATGAACTCGAAATTACCTGCAACCAGTTAAATTAAAGGACTATTGGCAATTTCCACGTTAAGCCCCGCCACTTCCGCTATCCGCCTCGCCTTCGTTCGTCAAGCAGAGCTTCCCGTAATTGACAGCAATTAGTAGCGAATGAAGATGCGTTAAGTTCTGCCACGTAACACGAAACCATTGTTCGTGCAATCTGTGTCTTTCGCTAATTCACAGGCGCGTGAAAATTGCGTGGTTCACAGGTGATATACGGTGACTTGAAAAAAAAATTGCTACTAAGATAGCTTAGAAAATTTGGAAAGATATCTATTAAGCGAGGCACGCGTGCAGTACAGAAGCATGGAATGGAATACATTTTGCATGCCAAGATAAAGATGAGAAAGGTTCAAGAATATGACGAGTGGTGAGGTTAGATAGAAAAATTTAGTAATTGTTTCAGTAAAGATATTGCAATTCTTTGTTGAATAAATATTATTGGACTATTAAGCAAGATAGAAAGTGTAATTATATGACGAATTCATTTGTAATAACAATTTGGGAGATAGAAATAATCGTAAGAATTCCCGGCTTTTTAAGGAAAAACTTTTCATAGATCCCTAATAAAATATAAGAATATTACAATCTTAATTCTTGTTTCCAATTACTTAGAAATAATACAAATTATACAATCACGTATAATAGTTTTAGTAAATTTTTAGTCGGCATAAAAAAAACAACTGCAAAATAATGATAATTCTTCTGTAATTATAATTACATAACTCAAATCCGTTTTTTTTATAACAAAAAATTCAATACTCAAATCCGTTTTTTTTTGGAACAAACAATTCAATACTCAACTACGTTAATTCGAAAAGGTTCTTGAACCTCGACGTTCCATTCTATTCCAAATGTTACCGTATTTACCATCAAATATATATAATAATTAAAAAATCTGGAAACGTTCTCAACAACTGCAACAGAAACCAAACTACTATAGCATTAAAATGAAAAGAAGAAAGTATAAACTGTTTCCATGCTTGGAACCACATCCTCCTTCAGCCTTTTCCATCCAACAACCCTTTCAAATATCAGATCTATCCAAAATCTACTCCCGTATCTCAAAGGCTATCTAAAAAAAAAAAAACCAATGATCAAGCAAACAATAATCCCCACCGATAATTCAAACAACGACCCAAGTCCTACATGCACCGTCAGAGACAGTAATCAGCGTAGGAAATTGCGTACAATAAATACAACGAAAAAAAAACAACGTGTACCGTTGGTGCATATATGTACATATGTATAAAACGAATGATTCAGTGGAAAGGTAGAAGATACGCAGTGGATGCGGTTGATTATGGTCAGCCGGCCAGCCGACTGGAAATATAGCTGTCTACGCGCACCGGCCAGACGTTCGAGTTCACCTATTAGCCATAGTCGAATTCTGGATCGGACCGTGCCGTTTTGTCCCACGTTTTCCCAGTCAAACGATTCGACGCATCGTTGTGACGCGACCCGTATCAAATATGCCTTGTACACGCGTTCGAAGACCCGCTACGTATCGAGCGAAAACTCCGCGAAATCGAAGAGCATCCGCAGACTAAAGGACCCGAAACACCGTTCTGGCTCGTTCGTCTAGGTAAAATATCAAACACAGCGAATCGACTAGCAATCATTTAACGTTCCGTTTCACCAGTCGAGTTGTTCCGCCACGTTCGTTTCCAATTGATCGATTTTTATCAGCCGCGAGTACGAGAAATCGTGCGCGACGAATCGACCGCGTGCACGCCGGTGGCCGTAAACGATGCACCATTACGATTACTTGGATGATTTTGCGGACGCATGATGTTAATGAAATTGCGAATAAATTCTGTGCGTTACTCATTGGTCCGTGTACCGATTGGTTTGCGGGCAAATAAAATGGTAAAAAAATAACTGGCCCGATCGACCATGCGTTTCAATTCGATTCACGAATTATTTACGCGCGAATAATGTTGCAGTCTGAAACGGCCGGCCGCGGTTTCGCTTATAATTCTAGATGTGTGCGTGATTTTCTTTTGCTTCAGTTTTTTATATATATATATATCTAAGCAGAGATAAGAATTCTAAGCTGATAATGATGCACGAATGAGAAGTTAAGAGTTACTGATTTGAAAGAGCCGACGATTTTATCCGATGGCGCCGATCTCGACGGAATATGTTCAATTCAAGGGGTTTCGCGTTCGGCAATGATTAATAATCGATTCTTATCACAGAAGTTATTTACACGATACACACTCGGATCGTATCTGTCTCGTGAGATCGAGGCTCGATCGAACGAGTCGGGATTCGCTCGCGTTCCCTTTTTCTTCTTCTTCGAAACACAGACAAGAAATCTAGCCGTTCTATCGGAAAGAGACTCGAGAAAATTGCGCGTTTTTGGTTGTTCTTGTTGTTTTATTCATCGGCGTTGGAAGCGTCTCCTCTGTTTTGTCTCCTCTTTTATTGCGCGGTGCTCACGACAGAGAAACTTTGCTCTCCATTATTTTTGTCGTTCGTGACAGTGTGTGGTACGTTCAATCTGAAGAACAGATTCGATATCAGATCGTTAGCCGAGTTTCGAGTAATAAGTGGATCTTTAATATATCGATCCATTGAACGTGGGATAATTGTTTGAGCACATATACATACACACACGCACGATCAATGATGAATTCGAAATTGTCAGACAACTTACGTGTATTCTTCTAAAGAGCAAAGTATTTGTCAGAACGCAGGACGCATTTTTTTTATATAATATATCTCGGTTACGAAATTGCGTTTTCCTTTTCTGAATCGCGTGATATTTAAACGCCCAGCGTCTAATTTGCAGCACGATAACGAATCCTTTAAAGTTTCTTTTTATTTTTTATCGTTTTATGATTCTTTATATTAATTAATTTGCACTTACGATACGCCGTATCAGAGAATGCTCTTGTCGCGACGCGTTGAGATTCGGTCGAGTCAAACCGAAACGAAAAAGTTTGTCGCTAAATTTACTTTGCCTCTCATTTTGCGTAACCGCGATTCGTTTTTCAAGCCGCGGCGCACCGTGGCGATAATGATAGCAATAGTTAGTAATACTAGTAGTAGTAGCAATGACGATTGCCGTGCGTAATAGTAACGATGACGACGATATCAGCGCTTACAGTAACGATGATAATAATAATAATGACCACAACGATAAGAAGAAAGATACCAAAATCATAGTAACAACAGTAATAATAACAATAATAATAATGTTTCGGAGTAGCGTTAATATTATGGTAAGATAGTCGCATTAGCTGTTTTAATAATAATTGTAATGACGATAGTATTAGCGATGACACTTTATCGTAAAGAAACAAAATAAATAAAAGAAATAAAACGTCGAAACGATCATCGTGCACCGCTTTTTAATTTATTCCTAAAATCTCCCGTGGACTACGCCATTTTCTTTCTTTCTTCCCCTTTTTTTTTGTTCGTTTTTATTTGTCCATTCGGACGAAACCTAACGTGTACGACCTCTTAAATGGTAGAAATATCGTGCGAAATTTCTTAGCTGATACTTGCTAGGCTCGTTTTAATGAGCATTCGTATTAAAAATGCGCCCCACGTCGCGTTCTTATTCTTCAATATAAAATCTTTGCGTACCTTATAATTACATTAGAATAAATTATCCACTAGACATAATGGCGGCATTATCATCTTTATCGCCCCAATAGCCATTTTTCTCTCCTCCTCTTCTTTCTTTTTTTTCTTTTCTTTCAACGCTTTTCCGTGGTCAGTATTTTTGTCTTTTCTCCCCTTTTCGCAATCGCCTATCGCGGCGACTCGTGAGCACGCGTCCAAGGGAAACAAAATCGCGAGTTAGAAAATTATCCTTGATCGTGGTTCGCAGCGTTCAAACAAGATCGAAACGTTTCCTTCAGCTTCACAAAATCGTTGACTACGATTCGGTGCCTTGTCCTGTTCGAATCAGCTTGGGCAACGTATTTTCTTACGCGCTCAATGGGTATTTCGTTGTTCTCGAAACTGTCCACCAATCTGTTTAACGCTCTTCTTCTCATTGAATGGAAGTTATTAGAAAAATTTCGTTCGCTTCGTCCGTTGAATCGTGCGCGTTTTACGTCGCGTGAAATGATTGTCGGCGATCGCGCGAAGCAAGCCTGAAAGAGACCATTCGAGACGAAATGTTTGGAAAATTCGGTTGTAATCGTGTGCTTTTTCTTATTGTACGACGATGTATTCCCCTTTTTGTCTGTTTCAATTTTTGTTCTCGTTTGTTTTAACGATCGGACAAGAGTCGCCGATTTTTCGAGGGTGAACCTTTTTTTAAATAGGATACATATAGGTTTGTATAGTTAATATGGTTTTTCGCGAGAAAAACGAGCTGTTCGTTAAGTTTCACTTTGCTTTCCCCTTCCTTTTTAATAGACAGCGTTTCATTCAAATCGGTATTTATACGTACGCTTAAGTCTGTTCTCTTATATTAATTCTTATAGTTACTGACACTACTCGCGATACTTACGACTTACTTCGCTACGATGTATTGAGTCCCACGCCATGAAAACATGTTTCTATGTACAGATTTATTTGAGTATTTAAACAGAACACCTCGAAGTTTCTTCATTATTATTATGTTTTCTCTTGCGCGTCCTTTCAACGATCCATCGTTCTCTCTCATTCCGTACAGCCTTGCCGTTGGCAAAATAGAGTAGGTTTCGATAGGTTTAGTAAACACCTATATCGGTTCCTTTGTGCGATTCGAAGACCAATGACTGTACTGCTGCGTCTCGTTACGCCTTTCTTTTCATTCTCTTATCGTTTTCTCCTTTGCCCTTTCGCGACCACAGTTTCCCATCGATATAACCGACGCAGTTGCGATGAGCGATCCTGTATTTACGATTATTATTATTTCTCGCGTATGTTTCCCTTGAATATTGTTAATTCTACATTCGTTGTACGATACGTGGAGTTCAACTTCTGTGGTCTCTTAACACCGTCTAACGTTTATCACCTCTTCATTTTTAATCTATCTTATACGCGATACTTCCCACTAAAACGTCGAAATTCTGCTATCTAAAGTAAAATAACATTATATGTTTCGTCAAGATCAATTTCGCTATTTTAATTTCTTTTGCCTACAACGCATCATCTACAATGGCGACGCACGTTGATAGCATAAAAGAAATGGATCCGATACTCTTGTTCTGTGGGAATATGAAACATACACGTTTTCTACTAGATCCACGATGCTTTAAATTCGGAAGGTTTTTCTTTGGTAATAGAGTTATTATTGGCATATTGCCGCTTTTATTCCGATGAATATCGCGATAATTAGACAGACGATATTCGTGAAGAGGGGACAGTTTAGTGAATTTACATGCCAACTCGTTATTAGATGAGTTGTAACGTAGTCTACTGCCGGTCTTTGTGTTCGACGATTCGCGAGAAAGATTAAGTTCTCTAATTTGGGTATTTGGTTCCCTCGTATTGATGAGCTTTCAGTGCAATTATGTACTACATGCACGCATGATACATTGTTTGCAGCTACGATTGCGAGGATGCCTTGCAGCTTCCGCTTCGCTGTGCGTTCCGTCGATGATCGGAGGATAGTTCGCCGTTTATTTTTAACGATAGCGAGTAACTGATGGAATCGAAACAATTCAATAGGACTAGCGATTCTCTTTCTGTTCATTCAATTTGAATAATGTTTAACGTGAAGATATTTTATTTAATAATTAACTTGTTGTTAGATTGCGACAAATTATTAATTTAAATGAACTTGAGTACTTATAGTAAGCGATAAAATACGTTCGATATGTTCATGTTTAATTGATTTAATACAACAAATATGAATTTATATGTTACTAATTTCCAATATTAATATAATTTGGTTCGATTCGAACAATATTTTTCAAGGCTTTTTACGTTTAATTTATAATAATTGATACATTTGTTCGATGCGTCATTGTACCAAGCAAACATTGTGAATCTTAACTTTGCATAAAAGGATAAGCGCCGAGATGCCTGAGAAATCGTTGTTAGATATTGAAGCACGCTTTAGTCAAGCGTTTAAGTTCAATGGAGAAGTGCATACTTCGCAGCTGTGGTAGCGGAAGCCGCGGCATTATCTTCCCCGATTATGGTCGAAAGCCACTCAAACAAATGGAAGTTACAAAGATTTCGTCAAGTGGTCTTAGCTATTGAAAATCTCGTTTGCCACTCGTGGCATTCTCACAGAGATTCACCTGAAGCTCATAAACGAATATTTGTATGCCGATGCTCTAAAGAAAATACTATGGGCTTCGCACTGATCTCAAAACCCTACACCATCAAGATTCAACGAATTTATATTTATAATTTAGTTCGTCCTATAAAAGTCCATTATCACAAATATTGCAACGTGTATCGAAATATTGTTTCAAAAATAACCCCCAACAAAGTACAAGTACACAGAATTATTACACAATATAATCATCACTTATTTAATTATTAGGATAAGTAGTGTAAGTAACAAACGCGATTATAACCAGATAAAAATATATCAACCCTTCAATTCGTTCCCTTGTCTATACTACGTTTATCTACCTTAAACTTTAAACGCATGTATTTTATTATAAACGACTTAGTTTTTGGCACGAATGCAACGTAACAAAAAGTTGAATATTATTATCTAACCTGAGACGAATTTGCGTGCGGAATGGTACGCGAAACGCAATTGCAAAGAGCTTAATTAAATAGTTGAAATAAGATCGTCTACCGAGGGAGAATTTTCACGCGGCCAGAGTACAGTCATTGAGAACTTCCATGTGGTCGAAGAACACAAATTACAAGCAGGGTCATCGCGCTATCTATCCAGGCGTATTTTAAATATTGTTCGCATCTCGATCCAGAACTCCTTCGTCTCTCGAAATGATCTTTCCAAAACTCTGGATTCGTGTCTGCACGGAAAGTAGGGGTCATCCAGTACGGCAGTTTTGTCTACTACACTTCTCTTCCTCCTCAATCGCCCCCACGAAACTTTATTACGTCGTACCATACGTCGTCCGATTGATTGACGTCAATTTATTTAATTTATTATTCTTTAACTATCTTATCCTAAAAAAAGGGTAATCCGAGACCCGTACTTCCTGAAACGCGATTAGTACAATCGTGGCTAATTAACAATATGGTACCGTCAGGAGAACTCAAATAGTTTTCAGCTAATTTGTTCTGATCTTTATATTTTCGTCGTTTTTCATATTTTCTATTCTGCTCGTCAATTGTGCAGAAATAGGTGTCGCCCATCGTACCTCTATGTCGAACGTATACCCTAAACGAATTTTCAATTTACGCCCCTACCTGTGAATACGCTGGACACACCTGTCTCGAGTTTTTATTTATTTGGCAGTTATTTATAGACTGTATCAGCTCCGCGAGGGACTCTCAAGTGGCGCGACAATGCTGACGGTTCGATCGCAACGGCAGCCCACAAAGCGACCATAAGTTACCTCACTATCGTTACAATTCATCACTCGTTTATTAACATACGTATATGTCATATCGTTAACAATAGTATTATTGTTAGTATTACTCGTGTAATTAACAGTAGTTATTCATTTATATATATATATTATTCCTTATTATACCATTAGGATTATTATCGTTACCACTATCATTATCATTATTATTATCGTTATAGTATTAGTATTATTACTATTATTGTTGTCCGATCTTTTCTATACCATCCCGTTCCTGTTTTTCTTAATATTGTTACTCTGAAAGGCCGCGAAAACGCTCTCTCGAGGAATGTGTACTACAGGACCGTTTCTCGAATTCTCCTAACAAGCCTCGAACGAATCGATATTGTCCTCGATCGAAAGACGAGGGGCGCGCTTTACATGATTATTAAAATTACGGATCGTCGCACGACGCCGAGCGTCGATCACCCATCCGGAGAGAAAGACAGAAAGCGACAGAGGCTCGATTAGATTAAACGGAGAAAGGGTTAGCCGAAGAAAGTGAACGCACATCGTGGCCGTGTATTGTCAACAGTGTATAATGTGTTGAGGCGCCTTCTTTGCTCTCCTGATCTGCATCTACATTTTGCCTTCCCCATCGAAACGCTTTTTGTGTTACCCTTTTCTTCCCCGTTCTTTCGGTTCGTTCCTTTTAGTGCAACGAATGCCTTCCGTTAAAAAAAAAACAAAGGACGATTCGAAATGTTCGAGAACAGTTGGCCAGCAAGGACCTGAACGAACGACGACCGGTATTTTTCTTCTTGTTTCTTCTTTCATTATCTCTGTCCTTCCACCGTTAGTCCCCCTTCCTTCCTTTTCCTTCGTCGAAACTGGAAGCACGTTGCACGCGTTCCCTCTGCGTGTACTTACTTCTCCGTTCCAGGGTTTTCTTCAGAGACGAAGAAAACGGGAGAACAGAGACAGAGGTAGGAGAGAGGGAGAGCGAGAAGAAAGGAAATGGGAAGTAACGAGTCCCTTCCGTCACTTGCTCGCTCTTCCATGGCAGCCTCCTTGAAACCCACGTGTCGTCGTTTCTGCGGAACAGAGAGAAGTAAATACGACGCTGTGTTAGTTTCAGCTCGTTTCGAGCGGCTAATTACATGTGTAGGAGACATTTTTATGTATACGCTTTCAATGAAATTTGAGAATAAACAGTGCGTGGCAGTGAGAGACATGTAGTGCGGAGGACCTGTATGTATTTTAGTATTAATTATATTCGTTGCCTTACTTATTGAAAATCAAATATGAATTTATTGTGAGGCGTTAACCAACTCCAATGAACACGTAACGTAGAGGCCGGGTTTAATATTGGTTTGCAAAATTAATCAGCTTTCATCACTGTCGAACGGTATTGTACAAAATTTCGGAATTATAAATGATTCAATTATTGATTTGCATCACTTACTGAATAGATGATACCCCTTGTTTACGGAAATTTGGAATACCGTCATAAATATGAAAATTTATACGAGAAAAAGGGGGATTTTCAAGTTTGCTTGCATCGTATTCACACAGAAGTTATTGTTAATGGAAGAAGTGGGCTGGCTGATTTTGAATTATGTAACCCAATTACAGAGGTAAAAATAGCTTGCAGCTGCAATGCAATAAAATGAAGGTAAGGTCGGGAATTGGACATTACAGTTGCAGCTGGTACACGATATTAAACGAAATGTGCTCATGGTTTATTCTCTTAGAGGACCACCAACAATGAAATATGACTATATCGATTGGGAAGATAAAATATTTATACACAGGCCTGTAACATAAACACAAGCTATCTGCGACGGCTACCCAATGTACATATACTCTTATGTATGTAACTCAAAATGATTTAAAGTAAGAAAATATAGAAATAATTAATTTGTTCAACCTAAAAATAGTTCTTTAATTCCTTTCCTTTTAAGTTAGGAATTTTCATTAAAAAATTGGTATTGTTGCGAATGAATGTTATTGGTTTCCGTAAATGTATGGATACCTGAAAGTATGTAGTGTTGTATTTGTGAGAGTAAGAAATGCAATACATATTGGTCAATTTTAAATAACACTACCTTTGGCATTTTTTTGTGCATTGTTTCGGTGACTTGACCGGGGCAGTCTATTTATTGGACGATTATGTGTGGCGCACTATATAATATCACTATCGTGGTCAGAACCGTGAACAACGTGAAGATGATCAAGCAAAGCCTGCAATTAAGACGAATAAAATTACATATAATAATATTTGAATTGAATAACTATCAGTATGCATGTATTATATGTATGTATATTATTACAAGCTTTCTCAGATTTCCAGTGGGTACTATTGGTAGTCACATTTCAATTAACAATTAACAAAATTTAGAATGCATAAGAAATATTTGTAAAACCACAAATATCTATATTTGATTTCGTTGTGATTAAAACTTTTAATACTGTTTACAATGAACTATGAAAATCGTACGAATGTATACTGATTAGTTGAGTTACATCGTCTTACACGCTTCATTTATGTTGAGATCAAGACAGAATTGTATATTAATTATTAAAGAAATATACCTGTCCACCACCATAGCGGCAAATTTCCAATCGCTAATGATCTCGTCACTTTCGTCCGCCTTTTTCATACGATCTGTGATGAATCGCAATTCCTTTAGGATCGTATGCAACTCTTCTTGCATGCCGTTTAGGGGTAAGGATGCTGACGTGTCTTCAACCGTCGCCGGTCTTCCGGTGGATATCGGTGTGCCAAGCGTCCTGTATTTCAATATGAATAATAATATGTGTGGGATGTGGGGTGCTGTTGATTCAGAAGGTACAGTAAATCCAGAATTAAATGAAAAAAGTGGTGTGGGGAAAACACGTATTTCTCACCCCACTAAACGAGCTACAAGGCTCGACCGCCTGGTCGAGCCGGGCAGGGCAGTACGATGCCAATTTGAAATGGGTGCACATATACAGGGTGTCCCGTAACTACCGCAACATCGGGAAATGGGGGGTAGCTGAGGTGATTCTGAATAACTTTTTCCTTGACCAAAATGTTGTTTGAAGCTTCGTTTTTGAGTTATTAACCAAAAACACTGCCCAATTAGAGCGCTCGAAATCCCGGGACTCAGGCGCGCAACGTTTTGTGGCGCTTCGTCGTGTACGGGGGCCTCGACGGTATCGAGAGAATCGTACGGCAAATGTTACATCGTCTTTAAGCGAGGCTAATGACAAATAAACTAATCGTTGTTCATTAATAAGAAATAAACTAATTATTCTTTTAATTAAGCGAGCAGAGTCGTGGTCGCGAAAGAACGCATTGACACGCCGTGTTACATCGTCTTTCAGCAGGGATAATGTGGAATATTTGGTTATTCGGGAATAAGAAATAAACTAATAAATCGTTTAATAACTGTGCCCGATACTTTTATTCGTCATCCGAAAGGAATAAAGTGTTTTAATACTTATGAAACACTTACCCATTCGTGCACGAATTAACCTGCTTCGACTCAACAGCTGATGTTACGGCCGGGTCGATGAAATCACTTCACTATCACTTTCATTGCACAGCCACTTTAATATCCAATGTAAGATTTTGAGATGGTGCGACAGGATTTATTATTCCCACGTGTAACGAAGTTGGTCACTCACTCACGAACGAATTCAGTACTGTGTAATGAAAAGTTGATCTCACTCGCGAATCAAGATTTATTCGATTTATTCCTCCGATCAGAATGTCTCTGCGGTCGATACAAAACTGATAGATATGCTAAGCATTCGCTTGCACACGCACACGCACAGACACATGTTCGTCTCGGTAGCCCACATTCTTGTGTCCACCGTAATACCGCGTCGTAGGACACGGGCAGTTGTAAATAAACAGACGCCAGGGGCAACGAAGTTTTTCTCTTCCAAAGACCACCAAGTCCTCACTACCAATTACGGTGGACACAAGAATGTGGGCTACCGAAACGAACATGTGTCTGTGCGTGTGCGTGTGCAAGCGAATGCTTAGCAAATCTATCAGTTTTGTATCGACCGCAGAGACGTTCTGATCGGAGGAATAAATCGAATAAATCTTGATTCGCGAGTGAGATCAACTTTTCATTACACAGTACTGAATTCGTTCGTTCGTGAGTGACCAACTTCGTTACACGTGGGAATAATAAATCCTGTCGCACCATCTCAAAATCTTACATTGGATATTAAAGTGGCTGTGCAATGAAAGTGATAGTGAAGTGATTTCATCGACCCGGCCGTAACATCAGCTGTTGAGTCGAAGCAGGTTAATTCGTGCACGAATGGGTAAGTGTTTCATAAGTATTAAAACACTTTATTCCTTTCGAATGACGAATAAAAGTATCGGACACAGTTATTAAACGATTTATTAGTTTATTTCTTATTCCCGAATAACCAAATATTCCACATTATCCCTGCTTAAAGACGATGTAACACGGCGTGTCAATGCGTTCTTTCGCGACCACGACTCTGCTCGCTTAAATAAAAGAATAATTAGTTTATTTCTTATTAATGAACAACCAAATATTCCACATTATCCCTGCTGGAAGACGATGTAACACGGCGTGTCAATGCGTTCTTTCGCGACCACGACTCTGCTCGCTTAATTAAAAGAATAATTAGTTTATTTCTTATTAATGAACAACGATTAGTTTATCGTTTGCCTCATTAGCCTCATTAGCCTCGCTTAAAGACGATGTAACATTTGCCGTACGATTCTCTCGATACCGTCGAGGCCCCCGTACACGACGAAGCGCCACAAAACGTTGCGCGCCTGAGTCCCGGGATTTCGAGCGCTCTAATTGGGCAGTGTTTTTGGTTAATAACTCAAAAACGAAGCTTCAAACAACATTTTGGTCAAGGGAAAAGTTGTTCAGAATCACCTCAGCTACCCCCCATTTCCCGATGTTGCGGTAGTTACGGGACACCCTGTATGTATAGTATATCATATACTGTTGATCAATGGAGAAATGGTTCGAGACACTGTCCGTAGGACGGACCTCAATTTCTCGAAGCTCGCGGCTTGCTTCTGTCGGTGTTAATAGACCGTAAAAGAAAAGGAGGATAGAGCGAGTATCGAGGCAGTCGAATTTAAATGCAAGCATATCGGTATGATTACACAGATGCAAAACGATGCTATAATAAAAACGACAGCGTAACTTTCTTATTTTTAGTTTTTTCGACGTACAATTTTCTTAAACATATTGTTGAGATTTTTCCGATTAAAAGGAGATCGTTTCTCATCGAATCTTACCGAACACACCGTGATGTAAATGTGTAGCGTGCGCTTTTTAGTTTCTTTACATATAATGCAATCGTGGCTACCGTTTGCCTAATATGTACTGGCTGACTGGTTTGCCACAGCCTTCAACTATGGCCTCGCCGCCTTTTCACGGCGTCACACCGGCAAACAAAACACGACTGCGACGCAATAATATGAATAAGATATATAGAGCCCTATTTGAAAAAATTATCTTTACTTTGATACCTCTCACACCACTGCACCTACCGTAAAAATGATTTATACCACCTAATGTCCCTTTTCATACCAAACAACTATTGTTTGATATTTCACCGCTTGCAGTTAAACGGAACACCCTGTATAATTAGTATATTTTTTTGATATTATATTAATTACATCACGAATAACTGAAAAATTAAAGGTTTCCGTTCGGAAATGTTTAAATAATGGTATTTTAGGTTTTAATGTGTTTAACTTTACCAAAATTTATTAATTGCCTTACATCGTCATGAATTTTATAACTGTGAATTTATTACGCCGTATAATATATAATACTAAATTACATTTAGTATTATAAATTACAATATTATTTCTGAGACTCCTCCAAATAACGATCGGGAAGAGTTTCCATGTTAATGTCTAAATTTCACCGAACATTTCACGCTGGAGAGTTTCATAAATAAATTCTCCCGGGTCGTACCATCTGGCAGGCACGTCGAGAACCACATGGAATTATTTTATTGGAAATGTCTCAACTAGAATTCCAGCATGATATCACAGGCATTCATCAAAGGAATGAAGAAAATAGATGTCCTCACTAGAGGCCAATATACTGGCCAATATATAAAATTTGAACGAACACAAAATCTATATTTCCGATGTATTATATAGAAAAGGAGTAGGCGGGAAAGGTATAACCGTAACAATTACAAAATTTGTTCACACCTTTCATTCACGCTGTAATTAATGAAACTCTTCTGCCCTTATATGAAATAATCTATAAATTATATTTGGCGGATTCTGTATTCTCTATTCAATTATTAATTTTGATATCGTGGAAACATTTTGATTAAATAGTCTGTGGTGATTTGCAACTTAATTGTGCGTTTTGAGATCATGTTGTGGTGTAGAATGTTTGCTAGAACGAGAAGTATGCACGCTGTATTATATTGTCATCCCAACTATGCTGATTTGAAAGCATGCGTGAATAGTGAATTGCGATGCGTTCACTTCCACTGTATTCGCATATCCGGCATATTGCGGAAGAGCTTGTTATCGCGCGAGTCACGAGTTGTTTTTACGAGAAATTCTCCTGCCGCGGTTTAAAATTAGGCAATTATTTGGAAAAGGGGGGGGGGGGTCTCACCGATTTTGATGATTTTTAAATATCATGTAGAAATCAACATTTTGAGTAACTCTTTCCTATACATATGTATAACCGCCGCTCGGCCTTAGTTCCCGAGATTTTTCCCAAAAAACATCGGTACTACTACATTGCATTCTGTCTATACGTGCGCGTCCGTTGTAGCGTATGCGTAAGCGTTCGATCGGCGATTGTCCACGGTTTCTTGAAACACATCCAGAGGGCCGGCAATGGACGCGTATAACGGGTGCGCTCGATTTGTCCGACCCGAACCTTACTCAAATCGAACTTTTCTACCTAGTAACTATTTTAATGGATTAAGTTCGGTTTAGGTTTGGGGTAGGTTCGGGTTAGGTTTCTTGAATACCGCGCGGAAGGTCGTTGAAGAATACCGAAAGGCGGGACACGAGACCTGTTCCTGCGTAGAGTGGAGAATAGAGAGGAGGGGTTTTTAGTGGGTATACCACACAACACCTCGGGAGTCCCACATATCTCACAGAAAAAACATCTGCGGGAATGCGTAATGCATTTTCCCCTGCTCTCCCAAAAAAAATTAGCTTTACACATTGTATAATGTTCGTCGCTGAACGCTACGCTGTTTTACAATATGTATAGAAACGATGGACAATTGCCGATCAAACGCTTACGCATACGCTTTCACGGACGCGTACGTATAGACAGAATTCAATGTATGTGTAGTAGTACCGATCTTTTTTGGGAAAAATCTCAGAAACTAAGGCCGAGCGGCGCTTATATGTATAGGAAAAAGTTGTTCAAAATGTTGATTTCTATAACATACTCGAAAATCATCGAAATCGGTGAGACTTTTCTAAATAATTACCCTATTTATTATATTTTTCTTTCGACTTTCAAGAGTATGATTTCCTTAGCAGAAGAGCAACAGGATTAAATAGTTCAAGCAGAAGGTTAAAAAGGAATGATACCTTATATATCCGGAAGGAGGATTTGGTGCGCTATTTCTGTGGCGGAAGTCATCGTCGATGTCCAAAACGTTTGCCAGCAAACTCTTGCTACTTCTCTCTTGCAACTCCAGGTCCTTCATCCGATTGCTTATGAGAATGTTTTTCTTCGTGATCTTCTTCCCTGGACGACTCATGCGGAGCAAACGCGGTAACCATTGTAAAAACACCGATTTCACCTATATATGATACAGAAAAAGAAGTATAGAAGTATGCCTCAGTATCGATTAGAATTTTTTTAATGCGATTGTGTCATTTTTTTTTGCTTAATTTGTAACTTCATAATCTCATCTAGTTTTATTAATACGTTATACATTTTTTTTCGCCAGGAATATTTGTTAGTACGTATACCATTTAAATTGTATTGTATAACGTTTTTTTGTAGATTTCGAAGACAATACCAGTCGAAAGTTTAATTCTCTTTCTTTATACCCTTTTCTCCCATAAAGTACTGTGCTCCAAATTTATATGTATAGAAAAAAGTATTCTACTTCTCTTACTAAATTATGTATGTTCCTCTGAATGTTATATTCCTTGTTGAATAAAATTATATGAAAAGTATTAATTAACTTCTCTATACACTTTATTTGTACGTGTAGCCTTCTATCCATCATTATTTGCAACCATTCAATATTAGTATCGATACACAGTTCAAGAAATTAGCGGTTCTCTGCTTTCCTTCTTATACTGCTTTGTACAACCATAGTTACATGGTAGTACACATCAAGCGTGGTCTCTTTTCGTACTATTTGTTTCACGGTGCTTGCTTCCATCCGGAAATAATAGCACGGAATAGTACCGCGTGGAATTTTTCGTAGCCCGTAGGATTCTCGTCTCTGGTTGAAGTACGTTTCCCCTTGGTTTATGAAACTTCTAGTAACCAACGGCCAAGTGGAAGTGCTAACGCCTCGAAGGCACTTTAAACTTTCAGCGACTAAAGCACTGTCTTTAATGGCTGTAATGGCCACTGCGGATAAGGGCAGAGTTTTATGAACGAAAGCACTAGCTGCTACACTTTGCATACATCTGTTAAAGTTCTTTCCCTTTTCGGTAAACTAAACAGGTTCCAGAAGCTTCAATGTAATTTCATGGCGAATCGCCCGCCTGATTTTTTGTCAAAGGATTGAACGTTCGAGATATAAACGAAAGATTGCATATATTGTTAAACTAATAAACGAATTTAACTGTTTTACAATTTTGTATATAATAAACAAACTCTCTGTGAATAGAAGTTTATGTTTGTTCTCCTAATTTATGCTCTCCATGAATCCGTAGTGCAAACAAGACAGGCAAACTCTTTTTCACTTACAAGGGAACACCGCGAACCCTTACTCCCGGATTTGAATGAAACTTTGTAGGTTTATAGAGTGATCCAAGACAAGAATAACGGTATGCTTCATTCGTGCCCAATCGCCCTTTAAGGGTGTGAAAACTAACCTCAAAGTCAAATCGGCGTTTCCACTTATTCGCGTATATCTCTTAAAATACATGAGATAGAAAAAAATGTTTTAGGTAAAAGTTTAATGGTACAATGAGGGCTATAAAATTGCATTAAGAAAATTGTAAAAAAAGTTTTTTTTCTTGAAAAGAAAAATTGTTGTTGCGTTATTTTAAAGAATTTTTACATTTTTATAATAACTAAAAATATTACGTATTTTATTCTGAATTCAACCATGCATACTAATTTTACTCTACACCATCGACTTATGCAGATATACGACGAAACGTATACCGTGCGCGCGATTGCGCGGCTAAAACGCGCAGTATATTACATATCCAGATTTCTTGTTTTCGTTGCAGTTCCTAATATATGACGATATTGAGTACGATAACATAAAAATAGCATAATATAAGATATTACATCATGATTGATGACATGTCACATACATTGCGATATATCACATATATCCATTCATAAACATTTGTTTCATACTAATTTAATATTTTATTCTATTTTGAATACACTCATACATGTATTTCATTCAACATAGTTTTCACAAAAGTGATGTGCACCAAAGAAATGTTCTATACATAGATACTTTTTGCACCATGCACATCTTATAATAGCAGGGTTATCACACAGATCACAACGAGGCAGGTTATATACTTTTATACAGGGTGTCTCTTAACTTCTGTCCTTCCCGGAAATGGGGGGTAGCTGGGGTGATTCTGAACAACTTTTTCCTTGACCAATATGTGGTTTGCAGCTTCATTTTTAAGTTATTAACGAAAAACACTGGCCAATGAGAGCGCCCGCCGGCCGGCCGATGGCGCGCGCTCAGGCACGATCCTATCAGCTGTCACGATGGGGGGGCATCGAGGGTACCGACGGAAGCGTGCGGCAAATGTTACATCGTCTTAATTAAGAATAATGTGAAATAATTCGTTTATACTTATGAAACTAATAAGTCGTTTAATAACCGTGTTCGATACGTTTGTTCATTATCCGAAAGGAATAAACTGTTTTATTACTTATGAAAAAAATATTTTATTTAACAGCACGTTTTTAGGTGGATAAATTATGTTACAAGAAAAACGATTTGCAGAACTAATGTTAGAAAAAGCTGGTTAATCTTACTCATTCGTCTACGAATTAATCTGGTAAATATTGTGCGAATCCTGACCTAGGCAACGCTCAACAGCTGATGTCACCGGCCGGGTCGGTGAACTCACTACACTCACGGTGAATTCACTTCAAGATCACTTCACTACACGGTCACTATCACATGCAACTGTGAAATGTGGGAATATTTGAAACCGATTTATTTTTCTTACGTTTAAACATTTCGTAATAGTCTGCGTGTTTACGATTCATGTTGTCCGTTCGGCTAGCAGAACGACTCTGCCAGCTGAAACGTCGCACTCGCTTCCACACGTACACGCACATGTTCTTTAATTGTGGATAACATTGTAGTGCCGACGCTCACACTGCGACGCACACTACGCAGGGGCCGATGCTGCCCTGTGTGATCGGTACTGCCGCCGATTTCCACTAAATTTGGAGACAGTGTGTGTGCGTGTGCGTGTGGAAGCGAGTGCGAACGTTTCAGCTGGTAGAGTCGTGCTGCTAACCGAACGAGAAACGTGAATCGTACAAACGCAGAATATTACCAAACGTTTAAACGTAGGAAGAATAAATTGTTTTTAACTATACCCAAATTTCACAGTAGCAAGTGCAAGTGACCGTGAAGTGAAGTTATCGTGAAGTGAAGTGATCGTGCAAGGATACTAACCCAGCCGAAACATCAGCTGTTGAACGTTGCCTGGGTCAGGATTCGCACACGTGAAGTAAGTTAATTCGTGGACGAATGGGTAAGTTTAACTAGCTTTTTTAACATTAGTTGTACAAATCGTTTTTCTGAAAACATAATTTATCCACCTGAAAACGTGCTGTTAAAAAAATATTTTTTTCATAAGTAATAGAACACGGTTATTAAACGACTTATTAGTTTCATAAGTATAAACGAATTATTCCACATTATTCTTAATTAAGACGATGTAACATTTGCCGCACGCTTCCGTCGGCACCCTCGATGCCCCCCCATCGTGACAGCTGATAGGTTCGTGCCTGAGCGCGCGCCATCGGCCGCCCGGCGGGCGCTCTCATTGGCCAGTGTTTTTCGTTAATAACTTAAAAATGAAGCTGCAAACCACATATTGGTCAAGGAAAAAGTTGTTCAGAATCACCCCAGCTACCCCCCATTTCCGGGAAGGACAGAAGTTAAGAGACACCCTGTATACTAGCCGAAATACTTTGCTGGCGGAAACGGCTAATGTGTTTGTTACTGCTTCAAAATCTGGGAAGTTGACATCGCACCATTTCAACATTTGGCTTACAGAAGTCTTTCTACCAAAGACTGGACCTCAAAGTGTTCTGTTACTTGATTCGTGGAGCGGCAATTATCCTTCGACTTTTTAGCAAAGTATTCCGGCTGACAAAGAACTTATTGCGTTAACCATACCGAAAGGAACAACAAGTTTGATACAACCGCTGGATGTTTTCGGTTTTCGGGTATGGAAAAATTTTGTGAGAACTTTTTCAGATCGGGTGTTACTATAATAATCTTGATATAAACTTACATCTGCGAAATAATATTATCAAACTGCAATCTCTCACACACAACCAGTTGTCTTCTCCGAGATTCCGGGAATTATTTAAATACCCTTGGTATAAAAGTGGATACCTTGAACAAAGGCCAGACCAGCGATTTGAAAATCTAGTAGATTTCTGTTTCAAATTTCCTGAAGTATATAACCTGCCTCGTTGTGATCTGTGTGATGTGATAACCCTGCTATTATAAGATCTGCATGGTGCAAAAAGTATCTATGTATAGAACATTTCTTTGGTGCACATCACTTTTGTGAAAACTATGTTGAATGAAATACATGTATGAGTGTATTCAAAATAGAGTAAAATATTACATCAGTATGAAACAAATGTTTATGTATGGATATATGAGATATAGCACAATGTATGTGACATGTCATCAATCTTGATGTAATATCATATATTATGCTATTTTTATGTTATCGTACTCAATATCGTCATATATTAGGAACTGCAACGAAAACAAGAAATCTGGATATTTAATATACTGCGCGTTTTAGCCGCGCAATCACGCGCACGGTATACGTTTCGTCGTATATCTGCATAAGTCGATGGTGTAGAGTAAAATTAGTATGCATGGTTGAATTCAGAATAAAATACGTAATATTTTTAGTTATTATAAAAATGTAAAAATTCTTTAAAATAACGCAAAAAAAAATTTTCTTTTCAAGAAAAAAAACTTTTTTTAAAATTTTCTTAATGCAATTTTATAGCCCTCATTGTACCATTAAACTTTTACATAAAACATTTTTTTCTATCTCATGTATTTTAAGAGATATACGCGAAAAAGTGGAAACGCCGATTTGACTTTGAGGTTAGTTTTCGCACCCTTAAAGGGCGATTGGGCACGAATGAAGCATACCGTTATTCTTGTCTTGGATCACTCTATAAACCTACAAAGTTTCATTCAATTCCGGGAGTAAGGGTTCGCGGTGTTCCCTTGTTAGTCAAATGTAAGCAATAAAATTTTAGATCAGAGATAATTGCTATTAACCTCTTTGTTGACGAGTATATCCTATATTAGTGTTATGCCCTTTTTACACAGTATCAAATTCAGTGAAAAGGGCTACCTTTGAATTATGACTTTACCTTTTGATAACCGTGCTTATTAATTACCTTAAAATTCTCTTACAAACAATGGATGCAGTATATGTATAATGACGGTAATACATTGCACAGCCTTACCACACAATTGTTGCCAACAATATTTCGTGAATAATAGCTCACCTAATTATTGACTTTTTAACTAATGGCAATTAGTCGCTGTCAAATGTATATTATCAGAAGATTTACTTAATCCAAAGATTGAGTACATAAAGTTACGTTTATAAATTCTTACGATTAATATGTACTACCAATTAATAACTATCATCAATTCTAATTATTGCAAGCTAATTACGAATAAACATTGAATCATATTAAAATTTTCTTACGTATTGCGGCATCACGTATCTGTCGGGCGATCTGTGATGAAAATTCAGCACCAACACCGTCAGAACGACACTGCTCGCTACCATGAACATGATGCAATTGAAGTACGACCCTGAATTCGGGGTGTTCCAGAAGATACCCCGAAGAAAGAAACACAGAAAGGAGGCGATTAGTCACTGGAGTGGACGGGGGTCCACTCGATTGGTCGGTAAGATCGAAAGACTGCTGGGCTTCTTCCCGGAGGCCTAACCACGGACTGTACGTCCGCAATTATCATCGAATCGTAAAATTATATCTCCTCATTTTCCCAACAATTTTACCCCAGGCAATCTTTCATTCGATCTTCCAACCATCTTCGTTTCCCCACGCATTCACAGAATTCATTAAGAACGACACAAGGATCGAGAGTACCCTGAAACATTATAATATTCTACTGAAATATTTGTACACATAATATACTGTACCAGTAAACGTGAATCCTATACATTGCAAATATTTACACGATTTCAATTTAACAATTTTATCCATTGTAGAACAGAGATGACTCAGCACCATTATAATTTTGTTCAGCGATACAGTGGAACATTAGGGAAAGAATTAATTTCTTACTAAGCCCGTGTTCTATAATACATGTGCGGTATATCTACGAGGAAATCCTCTCGATCCTGGATGTCTGATTTTACGCCTGCGTTTCAGGGAAGAGCACACGTTGTCACGATCACTCGGTCCTCGCATTCATCCCTGGCGACCCGAGGCCGCGTTCCCACCGATCCTCTGTAGGATTTTCTTCAAACGTAGGAAACACGGAGACGTAGAAATAAAGAGAGCGAGAGAGAGAGAGAGAGAGAGAGAGAGAGAGAGAAATTAGGCTAAGGAAGAAAGAAAAGGAGGAGATTGTAAATAGGCGTATAGCACGCTCGGAAAGGAAAGAAAGAGGTGAGGTGTACCTTCGAAACGGATACGAAACGGCCAGGCGTTACTTACTTACTTGCGCGTGTACACATCATGTAAAGCAAATAAGCGGTTTCGCCAAAAACGTTTCAATTTGGGCCTGGCCTGGCCATCGACGCCGAGAGAACTTGTTAGTGGGTCCCTTGAACGCGTGTCCAGTGGATCATGGTTCTTGTTCAGAACGTTGATTCGTGTGAACACGCGCTGTTGTTTGTAGCATTCAAATTTTTTATTTTTTTCTTATACGGCGAACACGACAATGAAAGGAGTTCCTTGTATATGTACAATATGACGTTTCATTTGAAACTTGGATGGAAAAAATCGGGGAACATGTCTTTAGATTGGAGAGATTTGATAGACATTTGATTGCGATCTTAGAAGGTTAAACTTTAGACGATTTATTAATGGAGACGGATCAATATCTTATTTTAAATTGTTGCAATTGCAGTAATTACTGAAAATTATTGGAAACGTTCAACGCAAAGATTTAAAAGAAACTATGTCCTTGAGAATTACTGATAAACATATAATCTGGGTAAAATGTTAAAACATTTATAAGTCTCCAAGCAGAATATTTGGAAAATGTAATAAAGTTACTGTTACTGTTCATAATTTAATCAAGGTAACGGTCCTTCTGTTCGATTCCACATACGTTAACAGTTTAAAGCTACAAATAATCCAAAGAACAAAAATTCAAACATTCGATCAATTCTGCTTTTAGAAATTCTTTTCCTCAATAATTTGTATTGTACGATATAAAATCCATTTATATTAATCTTTTGAGTTAAAACATTTTGATTTCTGAGCTGGATTACATACAAACTTGTGTATGAGTAAAGTGTCAGGGAACACTTTAATAACCAGTCCTCTCGAATCGTTTGCGGCGACGTACATCGTTGACCCGGCTGTTATCTCGAAAGGGAAACATCTAACACATTGGCATGCAACTACGGAATGCAATTATCACGAGGTTGCACGAGTGCTCTAGATATTATGGCACGAATATTGTTACGTTATCTAAGCAGGATGCACATTAATGGAAGGGTAGCATTCGTACAGAGGTTCAAGCTGCTTCTAAATTAGTAAGCATATTAATTCACGCTGCATTCTTCACGATCAGGAAAGCCGAGTGCTGGTATGCGACAGACTTACTGGGAGTAGACATTGTATCCTTGATTAGAACGGCGTTTTGTAATAGATGATGTTTACTGAAGATTATCTTTTTATAGCTTTCGTAGATTTCTCTATAAAAATGTGTCTTTATTTGAAATTGTTTCAATGTTTTAATTTCATTTTCGAAGAATGTGTACAGACAGAGTAATTTATTGTTATATACTGCTTTTGTTTGGAAACCATAGATTTGCAAAGAAAATGTGGCTATTGTTTTGTAATAGAAATTGGGTAATGTCTTATTTATCGTGGCGCTTGTGCTGCTGGAAAAAACTGTAAATTCTATTTTTTAAAAGCAATTTAATTTGTGGCTCAATAAAGTAGAAATAAATATATTTTTCAGCTTCTGTGAAATGTGTGATTCTCTTTAAAAAACTTAGTAGAATAATTTTTAGTAAAATCGATGTCGTTATTATTTTCCTAAATCCAGTAGTATGTCATAGTTATAATATAAATTTATTAGCTATTTATGCGCAAAGTATTCATATTATGACCAATAAGAGCTTTTATATAAATATACTCCGACGATCCATCAGACTGCTATATAATAATATTAAAATTAAATTTAGGTAAAGTTAGTTATAACAAAAGTACCGAATTTTTTAATCATAATACCTTTCAAAATTTGGAAAACATTCATTATTAATCATTTTCCTCAGCTTTTAATTAAATCATCCTGTCTATCTTCCAATTAATCCGGTTAATTGCGATCCTACTATTATTCCCGGTATTGTTAAGCCCTATTCAGTGTAACTTCCAATATTCTCTACTAATACACAAAAAATATGCTTTCCGAAATAATCCTCCAATTTTTTTACTCTCGTATCGTACCCAATGAAAGAACCTTGATAATGCAAATCCATTTCTACGACCAAATAATCGTCGAATAGAGATTTTCCAGGGATCGACCAAACGGCAAACGGCCGAAAACATTAAAGGAAGCGCGAGAATGGAAACAAAAGGAAAGGGTTAATCTCGGTGGCGGCGGCGCGGTGCGCTAGGAAGAGTAATGTTAAAGAGGGCGGCTTTTAAAGTCCAGATTATCTTCATAGCAGCGTTTAATGGCTCCATAAAAGCTGGCGTGAGCGTCACTGGAGTGATTAATTGTTGTATACGGAAGCTGTTCTCCTCCCTTTACTCTTCATTAATGAATCCTAAAGCGGATTGCATATTTACGGAGATACAATCTTTGCTTCGATCAAATTGCGGACAGAATATTCCCATATTTTGCTACTTGAAAGGTTTAGATCGACGGTGAAATGTTTGAAGAACAGCGATGACAGTAAAATAAAATTAAAATAAAATTTTCACTCTAACAAGTGCATGATCAAGTAGCTGAGTCATTCTTCATTAACGGAAATCGACGTGGCTCTGACTTCTATCTTTTATTATTCCTCGCCTTCTGACATTTCGGCAAGTGTACCACTGCGATAGTTCGATTGTCAGACATGGAAGTGGTTCGAATTTCCTTTGCTAAAAACGAAGCGCTCTGAATTGGTGGCACCGTTTCCTTGCAAATCGCCACATGGATTCGCTCGTCACTTTGCGTGAAAATCCACTTTTTGCAGAAATCAATGACCTCGGTAATATGCATGTATGTACCTAGATTCGAATCAACGCGAACAAATATTCATTGCGGGTTAGACGCGCGTGAAAGCCAAACAAGCAACACGGCTTACACGAGAAACGCAAATCGCGAGGATCTTGGCACCAGCGAAAAATATTTTTCTCGTTGCCTTATTAAATTGTATTAAATATTGTATATGCGCGATGCTTGCACTCTCGACGATTATTTGCCAATACGCAAGATCTGCATCAATATCTTTACATGTGGTCGAAAACGAGAGAAGCGAATGTATGAAGAGGTGACATTTAGAAAAAGGGGAAAAAATATGTCCAAAGAAGGGAGCGAAAAACCATTGAGATCGGTTTTAAGTCTGGATGCATTTGATGCGATGCAAATTATGCTCCCTGTCTGCTTCATGGACATTTTCGCTCCATTAGCTTGCTTGATGATTTTTCGTTCGGAAACGGAAGAATACGCATTTTTTTTCGGACGTCATACCGTCAATACAGAGCGTGCCCGTTCCATTACACGGTCCAGTTACCAATAACGCGTTTAATTAGCTGTTAGATACCAGCATTTGTGTTGTTTTCGAGCAAACAACGGGATGCGTGCTTTGTCGTTGATCAAACAGAGAGAATGCTCGGAAAAAGACGTGGAATATTTAATGGGACAGCGTGAACTATACTGTGTCTCGATTTCAGTTGATTTTGTTCCTGTACCTATATTCTTTTTGCTTACTGAACAGATGGATCTGCGCTATACTGTGAGCTATATTGTTAACTATAGTACAGTTGATATAGTGTTAAACTTTGCAAACCAGTAAATCTCGCGGAAAATATTTGAATTAATCTTTAATGTAACAATAGATTAATTTAAATGAGATTAATTTAAAAATTAATCACCAAATCAGTTGGTGAATAAAAGATTGGAGGGTGTTCATAGCTATGTATGCGCACATATAGTTTATGCGATATCACGATTTTCTAGATACTCTGTATGTATGTATATGAGATACTGATGTTTTATTTTAGAGATGGCCAACTTCAACTGGCGTTGTTTGGCATTTTCATGGAATAACTCGTATCTCCGTTTCGAAAATGGAGATGTCAACGTAGAGAGAGTGTTTCTGTCAACGGGAAAATTTGCGAATTTCATTCGATTCTATAATAATAATGCACAAGTGACAGTGCGGAAATTATTTCAGGTTGTAAATGATACAGTATCTTGCTACATTCATCTTCAAAATAGAAGACTGTGATAGAAATAGATATATTTATGTAAATATTTCATTGTAAAATATTTCATTCTAAAAAGTGTTTAAACATTTATGGAAATAATCTGTGACACAAAGTATTAATAATATTTCGAGGTACATATAAGATTACCTCTGGAAATACAAACATCAGCTGGAGCGGGAAAAAGTTACAGCAGATCTAAAAAAATACTCTCTCAACATTACTACAAAGTACAATGTAATTAAAGGAATAGAAGCTCTTCAATTTTCACTAATAAAATACGTCTATAAACCTCCGGCAAATAATGTATAAAAGCATTATTTTAAACTTCTCATTATTTCAAGCATATTGAAGTATACTGCAGTAACAACGTTTAATATTCTATTTCTCATTTTGGAATAAAGTTTTCTCCATAAAGGTAAGGAAAAAGAACAGGGTTACCGTCGTCAATTTAACATCCTTAAATTCTTTCCCACTTTGTCTCAATAAATTGATGTCCTCTCCTATTTCGCCTTACATACAAAACTTACTTCTCCGTTCTGTTTTTACTAGCTGCAACCTTCATAATTCAAGCATTGTAAACGCCTTTTTATCAGAACAACATCTTTTATCAAGCCGTACAATTTATCTTTCTTACTTCTCCCAATCTATCCTCGCTTTTACCTATCTCCTTCGAGTTCCCACCCTTTCTAGTTTCTCACTGTTCAAGAGAAAAAGACTCACCCCCTACTACGATTCTGTTCATCAAAGGTGCTCATTTATTTCCCTCTGGCCCCTGGTTACTTCGTACCATCGCATCTCTTGGTTACAACGGCACGTACAACTCGTTCATCTCATTCGGTTCGTAGTTTTCATTTTTTCTTCCTTTGCAGCACCTCCTTAGCCTTCCGTTCGTTTCCGGTGCCCGTCCGGTCTCTCGCGATTTTACGCGCTCAATCTGTCCCTTGATTACTTTACTGCGATAGATTCGCCCTTTTTCTCACCCTCTATCTTTTCCTCTGCTTTAATTTAACAGATTTATTTTTCATTTTCTTTCCGCCTGTCCAGTTGGACTCGATAGATTTACTCTTCTTCGTCTTCTGCTTTTTATCACATCACGCTTTTATTTTCTGTTCCCCGTCCATTCCAATTAATTCTTGCTCCTTCCTATCACAAGTGTCGCGTAAATCACTTCTCTTAGTAGTGATATTCTACTTGCGGTTTTTACAGTGGTATTTTTTACGTGTAATAAATTAATGTTTTACAAGTTGAAAATAGTAAAATAATTATTAACGATCTTTACTAATAATATAGAGGAACAGTTTATTTCTTTTTTCCTTCATTACCACACTATTTTATTCTTTTAAGTTTCTGTGTTTTATCCCCTTCCTTTGCGCTTTCATTTTCTCCTTTCTTTTTCTCGTTTTTCTCCATCGACCTTTTCAGTTACTTTCTTCTTATTCTTTCTTCACCGTTGCCCTCCTTTCCATCATACACCCCCCCCCCCCCGCTTTCTCGACGCGTACTTAATATTTCTGCATTAGCTCAGTCGAGTGGATCCGTAACTTTGCTGTTTTAATGACACCCAGCGAAACTTCCTCTACTATACAGTCGAGTGTCCCCTCGATGAACCGTGCGTCTCGAGATTTTTCACCATCAGTAATTTCTGCGGTTGGACTTCCTCTTCGGGTTCTCGCCCTTCGTTTTCGCGCAATTCACCAAATAATTCCTCCAAGTTTTATCGTTTCAGAAGGAACATAAAGCTTCCTTCCTTCCCTCATACTGCCTTCGTTTCACGAACCTCTGTATTATGCATTTCCTTTACTGTCATTGATAAAAGATATCTGCACAATATCTCTTTCTAATTTCAATCTCGTTACTCGACAATTGTACGATTACGTTTATTTAACTTCAACAGTAGATGTTTTATTTTGAGCCACGCAACATACTATTATATTTTCTTCCATTTCTTTATACATATACAGGGTGTCCGGAAACTCCGCGGGAAGCGTGTGGCAAATGTTACATCGTCTTAATTAAGATACGTGGAATTATTCGTTATTCATGAATAAGAAAGAAACTAATAAGTCGTTTAATAACTGTTCGATACTTTTATTCGTTATCGGAAACGAATAGTGTGTTTTATTACTTATGAAAAGAATATTTTTTTTAACAGCACGTTTTCAGGTGGATAAATTATGTTTTAAGAAAACCGATTTGCATAACTAATGTTAGAAAAAGCTAGTTAAACTTACCCCAGCTGCCCCCCATTTCCCAATGTTCCCTAAGTTTCCGGACGATTCTAATGTAACTACTATTACTGAACTATGAAATTATTCCTCATAGTAATTATTTTTAGCGATTCGTACAATGATTGGCAAAAGTATTCGTGTACTAAGGATCTGGATATTTTTCTGCATTATTAAATATATTCAGCTATAGACAGACATTAATAATAACAGATATTTAGATGTACAAGTTAATTGCACTACATATTCCGTAACTGGTATCGACAATATATCCATATATTTTGTCCCCCATTGTATAATGTATGTACCTGTACAATCTATATGCCATACAAAATTCTATCCCAGTTAGAAATTTCTCAGGACGCAAGAGAACAGCAAAATTCAAGAACCGAATTTTTTGCACATCTTGCCCCGTATTCACCGCTGAACAACCCTTCTCTTCAACGATTTTCTCTCGACCGTAGAACGTCGAACGCAATGTCCAACCAATCCAGAAGAGCTATTCCATGGACGCTGCAATCTCAATTTCGCGTCGTCGTGGAAAGACGGCTGCATGTCGGAAAAGAAAGCGGCGACTGTGTTCACATCCGGCAGAGCGTTCGCGATGTTTCGTTAAAGTTGCACGACGCTCTCGAGCACGCGCTCATTTCCCGTACGAACGCAGGGACACGGAAACGGAATGGAGACGACCACGGAAGAATAGGTCTAACGAAAACGTGTTTCTGTCTCGCCTTTTACGCAAAATTCGGTGTCTCTCACTTTTCGTTCCTGGCGCAGCGGACCGATGGACGCGCGTTTAAATAAGACATTATAATGAAAGTATAATGTAGTTTCTTCAACGAGTTAAATATTTTTTAAGCAACGAAGTTGATATCAATTCGCAAATCACAGCAGTAAAAGAATTATTCTGAAATATTATAATAATATTACAATAGCAGTATCATTTATGTATCTCAGTATTTCTAATTGCTACCATTTTTCTTTTAAATGTTTTATTAACTGCAACATTTTCTATTTATTTTCACGATAAAGAAAATGACACCCATCCTCCTATCTTTCCTTTATTGATCAAACTTAACATCGGTTTGATCATCGAATCTGCATTCTTTCCAAAACAATTTGTCTTACAACGTGCCTTCCGCGGAATTATTTTGATTTCATCCTCCAATATTTTCACGAGCTATTCCATCTCTCAACTAGGACTGCGAATATAAAACAAAGGAATATATCTCTCAAATTCAATATTGGTAAACACCTATCAGTATACTGGCGTGCGAATAAACAATCGATATCAGCTTCCTAGTATGCTTGGGTCTCAAGTGAATATCTTTTCATCTCTTTCATTTGTCAGATATTAAAATACCAAAAGCAAACCTAAAAATACAGTAACCATTTATTGCTATCTATTTTTCTCGATTTTCATCAAACAGCGTGTTCTTGAGGATATATCCCTTTCGGTGATGCTTCAGCCAGCTTGTATGGAGCAACTTATCTTTAGACAAGTCAGATATTCCTCGTTTTTGTTCTGTCTTGTCCCAAATGGAATGTCGAGAACTCTCTGGTTTGCAATTTTGACCGCGGAGTCCGCGTAATGGCGCGCGTGGTCGCAGGATTCGCATTATCGCGCTTGTAACGCGACTTCCGTTCGCATTGCGATCGTTTCCGGGACGCGTTACGATCTGTTCGGTTCGCCGCCGAAATTCTGAGGGGAATGTCATGACATTCGTTGGGAAAATGGTGGATCGTCAAGGAATTTCAAATACGTACTATTTTACTAATTTCTTTGGAGAATTAATACCGGAGTTTATGTTAAATGTATTCTATAATATTTAGTGATAGGAAAAACGGGTGCAGTTTTTAAATTTCTACATTTTTCTTTGGTACATAGAAAGTAAGGCGAGAAAATGAAGAAATTGATGATTAATCGGGAACCGAAGCAACAGCGTTGCATGAAGCGTCTTTGGGTAGTTTTGTAATTAAGTAGAATTACTTTTGTTTTATTACCTGTGCTTTCAAAGGATTAGTTTATCGAAACTCGTGCCATTTGTTATGAAATTCAATTGTTAATAGGCGGCGGATGTGAAATATATATTTCGCAAATTTAAGACATTATTTGGGAAAGCATTACAATTTTGTACAAGGCAAAAGAAAATATAATTTTGTATTTTTATTAATTTTAGTTTTGCAGCAGGATTCTAATATAATAAATTCCATAGAGCATTTCAGATAAAATGAAGCAAAATTAATAGTCAATATTAACAATTATTTGTAGAATGAAAATCTACTTAACACGTATAATATGTATAATCAATTCTATAGTTACTTTTTTTTGCACACAGCGTGGGTTTATACCCATGTAAACCTGAGAAGGCAACGGGTAAATCACCAATAATAATAGAAACAAAAATAGTTGATTTAACATTAACTGTTTAGATTCTATTTCTCCCGAAAACAAAGTTAAACCCCATCTCAAGTACCCGTTGCATTTTCTAAACTAAATATAATTATTGCAATACTAGAGATTACAATAACGAATGCGTAATATACTTTTTTATCCCGTGCCTTTCGTTCACATCACAGTGTTCGAAAAACACTGGCCCGAGTTCTCATCTCAACGAGAACCGACATTCGCAATGGAAACTCAGGGATTTTATTGCGGAAAGCGGTACTTGTTTAAATTGTGTTCATCGATCTATCTCCGATTTCCGTTTGTCTGCACGACAAGATCGTTTCCCCTTGTCCGAGGCGATCGATTCCCTGAAACGTCCCAATTTTACAATGCTCGAACCATTTACTGGATGCATACTGCACTTTTGCCCGATCGTGATCCGCCGCTTAATTGAAACGTTCGTCGTTGGTCTGTTTAATCTGCGATTAGGTCACACGTGACTCCATCGACACGAAGATACCGATAGGATATGGGCAACTCGTTGTGACCGTTCAGTTAATGGAATTACAACGATTTAGTTTTGATAATCGTACTCGGTTAAACCTTTCGATACGGCATGTTCGCAGGTGAAAATATTTTCGACATAAATGATTGGCTACATTTTTAATACAAAATATTAATATATAAAATAAGCGTTTTTTATCACATTTAATTAAGGAATTTTATATTGTTCTTTTTCGATTCTATCTTAATAACTGGGATAGCCTGCTTATTAAACTATAGATTTGAAATTTAATTTGAAATAGGGGAGGAGATCAAAAATAATTATAATTTTCATTTTCATTTTGGGTGCTCCGGAGAACAGTTTATTTTTTGTCCACAGTTAAATTTGTAGTTCATCTGAATGAGTGGAAACATTTCATTGTCACATATTCTGTTTAATTAATCACAAAAAATTGAAGAAGTGCTTATTTGCGAGGACGCGTGCAACCTTCGTATCGAAAAGGTTGAAAACTATTGATTAATCTGAATGCTATATTCTTATATTCCCCATGATACAGGATTTTAACAGAAATTTTTTTTGGTGGACAATAAGCCACCTATTTAAAAATTATTTTGATTTTAATTGTAACGATAGGCTGATAATCTGAAAGGGAAGGAAATAGCTTGTTGATAAGGTTTTTAATATTCATAATTTACGTAGTTCTGTTAAAAATTGAAATTGCATTAATAGTGAGGATGCTTAGTGCGAACGTATTAAATTTGATGGTTTGCTTCTATCACAGACTATTGATCTCTGACCTCAGCTAAATCTCTGACTAATCAGCTGTCCAATTGAAACCATTTTCATCTTTTCCAGCTATCAATCATTTACTTTCATTACATGCAGACCTTTTAGTACGCGAGTTATTGTGCAATTACTCGAGAAATTATTAGGCTCTCCAATTAAATGATTTTACTGAAAATATTGTTCTGGATTTTTAAAAAGAGTTCCATTAATCGAGCAAGCAATTTCTTCAAGTATTACAAATAAAGGAGTTTTATTTATTTCGATCGCATTATCGAATTGAGGAGTTAAAAATACTTATTATTTATTCGAATAAGTTTATCAGTAATATAAAATAAGATAAAACACCAATTTATTATCCTGCTCTTAATCTATTATTTATACACTCATCCAAAACTAACCCTATTACTATTTGCTACGCTATACTTTCTGTTTCTTTGAACTGCTCGTCATTCATTCCAATTACCCTATTCTTTAATCTCTGATCTATATACCTCAGAACACGTCTAGAAAAAAATTGAATTTTAACCAAAATCCGTCCTCAAAGTATAAATCTCGAATATTCGACAACCTACAATAACACCGCCATTGCCCTTTACTTAAAATTCTTTCTGTCTCATATTATGCAGCACTCACAAATCACACTTTTCCGGGAAAAGAAAATTTGAAAAAAAGGAAACGGGAGTCGCAGGAAACACCGGGACAGCCTGCAAAACCACGGAAAGTACGTTCCACGATATTTCATAAGGCGCGACCACTTTACGGCTCAGCAAACACAATGAATCCTCGGTAATGAACGAGTAGACGGATTAGCAAGAAATACGCGCGACCGCGAGAACGTAGAAACAGCCGTCGCAATTAGTCTCGTTCAATTCTGCCGCGGTTGTGTAGCGCGGGCACGGTTAAACGGCGTTAAATAACGCTATTATTTATCTGTCCTGCGAAGTTAGTTGGACAGGAAAGGCGCGGGATGCTCGACGGAAACGGTCGCTCGGTACGGGACGCCGCGCCGCGTCGCGTCATGCTTCCGCAATTTTCACCCTTGAACCAGACGCGAGTCTGGTTAAATTCACGCGGTAGCAAAAGTAACTGCGACCGTAAGTTCAGGCGGTGCCACTTCGTGTACAGAAGCCGTGGGTGAAACTAATGAGAAGAAGTGGTCTACGAAACGCAGCAGCGGCAGCGGCAATAGAGGAAGAAGAAGAGCAAGAAGTAGAAGAACAGTTGACAGCAGAGAGCGGTTGAAGAGGGATGAGAAAGATGAAGAAGAAGAGAAAAGTGGCGGGGTAAGAATTGTCGGAACTGACTGAGCAACGCAAAACTACCCGGCGAGTGATATGCACCTGCATACGTCATCCAACAAATGTGCTCGCATGTTCGTTGGTACTTGGAGGCAATATTAAGGTGCTTCCATGCTCGCTATACTTCAACTAACTCCCCGTAGTCTTTGTTTGAACCGGACAGGAAGCGAACAGCGATCTACTTTGGAACTTTTGGTTCCAGAGGGGCAAGCGATAGGGCTAGCGACCGCGAACTGGCACGCTTAGAGAGGAGAGTTGTGTATTTCCAAAAAGGTGATAAAAAATGATGAATGGTCGCGAATTATTGTGTTTGTATCTAAACATATTTTTCGGGTTTAGAGAAATGTTTCATGGTATATCAATATTGGTTTAAGTTACTTGTGAAACAGATCAGTTATCAATTAATATGTGACAATAAAATGATATCAATTATGTGAGCTCAACAAAATGGTTGTAACCAATGCGATTAAGAATTAACATTGTTATTTATGGAATAATATAGAAAGAAATATACATTTAGCTACTGCCACGAAGAAATGGCTACAAAATGTATTTTTCACCTTTCTATTATTTATTCGTTTAACAGCAACAATTGTTGTCGCTTTTTAAAGTGTGGATTATGTACCTTTGATGCTGCACACGTTAATAATTCCAATTTAGATTTGATTGTGCAAAAATGTTTCATTTCAAAATGTAATAATAGTTATTACTTTTATTGTTACTATTATGGACATACGAACGCGTCAGTTCACAGATTCGCTCTCACGAAGACTAAAGCACTACTGTTCTACGAACGTGCCACAACGATCTCCATTGACAAATTAGATCTGTGCGTCTCTCATGAAACAGATTCGCAGCTGGTTAACAGCATTGCCATCTCTCGAGTGAAGAGGAAGAACTGCCTCGCAAGTGATCAAAGTAGCAACAGCAATAGCTATAGTATTAGAGATAAGAATAATGATTCGATCACGTGTATCAATCATTACACGACTACGGGAGTTTAACATCTGCACAACAAGAACACGCAGGTTACAAGTAGTAGAAGTAAGTGCGTAGTCAGCCACGAAGGAGATTAACCCTCGAGTGGTATTAAGGACGCAGTGGCAATCTCAATTCACAGTCTTGGTAGCTGGTAATTAATTTCTGGAGTACTGAGAACATATCAGAAGATTTCTAAACTGTTCTTCTTTCATGTTGATTAGTTATTACATTCGGAGAATATATTATACGCGAATGTCCATGCTCCATGACTTAAGGATATGTGTATTCATATAAATTTTGTTAGTCATTGAACTTTTTTTGGTGCTTGATTGAATGTGAATTTGAATGATTTCAATGGTACATATTATTATTTTGTAAAATAAGTGGAAGTTTTTGTGTTATTAAATTGTTGTGGATGAGACAAGAGTGGAAGATATGTACATGGCACACTGTATGTATCTGTCACGAGTGCTTGAGACATCATTTTTACAATAGTTGAAATATGATCGCTAGAGGTGTAGATATATGTAACTGTATATGTATACATGTAGGCTGTCATACATATTGGAGATGGGAAGAGAATATTTGCACTAGGCAGTATTGGTGATCTTGGCAAGAGTTTGAGGGAAGTTAGACATCTTCGAAGAACGTGTCTGAAGAAAAATTGCACATCTTTATATATAAGAACATCGAACAAATATTGAAACCGTTTTGAGTTTTTCTTATTTAATAGAAAAGAAACACTCGAGAGAAGAACATTATGACTGCATCAATCGAAGATAATAAAGATTGCACGAAGAATTTGATTCACAGAAGAATGAAATTCCTTAAATAGTTAACCCTTTCGCTACAAGTAATACATACATATGTACGTAACAATGTACCATTATTGTTATTGCTTATATAAATTACACTTCAATTAATTGAGCCGTATGACAAATATTTATACCGCTAACTCTTCTGTATTAATAGAAGCTATGGTATTTCCTGCACTAAGGGTATTTCAATATCACGGGTCAAAAAATCTTCCAGAAAATTTTTATACAGAAATGAACTAACCTTTCTCCAATAAATATAAAATGGTCTAAATCCCTCAATGCTGAACGAGCATTCATTTTTTGCTTGCAATATTTCTACGAACAATTGCTCGCCACATTTCGCGTAAATTATTCATCAGTCACAGAAATTGTCTGTTTCAAGTCTACCACTTGAGAGTTAAAGCACAGTTTGAAAAATTAAAGGACAGAGAGAAGTAAGAGAACAATGATAGCCAGAGATAGACAGGGAAAAGGAAGAAAGAAACAGAGAGCGCAAACGGTGCCAACGCAGGTTGATGGATAGGTATATGCACGATCGCACGTGCGCCAGTCTATACAATATCATTTGCCAAACTACGGGGTGCACTGGATCAAATCGATACCCCTAGATCTACCCTTTGACCAAATCTACCTAAGAAAGAGCTCACAGATCTAGATCGCGAGCGATGGTCTTTTTTCTGTTATATTTGCGAGCACGTAGTTCACGTCTAGTCGCCTTTCTCACCAGCAGCGGCGGAGGAAATGTGGAATATCGATGGCAGTGAAGCGATTCGGTACTGCCCCGCGACATTGGAGACTCTGGATCGAGTTTGCCGCGCATGAGCGATCTTATACGGCGTCGATAAAGCTGTTCCGCGCGAAACTGAGCGTTGCAAAATAGTCGAGGTTCGAGTTGAGTCGATTTTTGAGCTGGCCAAACTGATGGAAGATTGGTACGAGTTTCGATTTCAGGTTTCACCATGCAATCTTGCTGCCTCTCAATTTTATTCGCTGCGATGGGACACGTTTGTTGCGTACATTAATAATATTTCAATATTATTACTTCTTCAATGGATAGAGTAGCTGCGATTAGGGGTGTGCGGGATTGCTTAGAGCAGAGACTGCCAACCGGCGGCTCGCGAGCCATCTGTGGCTCCTTCCCCTATCTGGAGCTTCCACCTCCACCGAACTGGTGGCTCGCTAGCCATGAATCGCTCCTTCCCGTTTTGCCCCTGTGCCACGGCTCGTATGTGGCTTTGCAAAGGAGTAGGGCGACTTTAACTGGTAGTGGGGACTCGGTGGCTATTGGAGGAGAAAGGCTTGGCAATCCCTGGCTTACTACTTACAATTAGAATCTTATAGTATCGGGACCCCGAACTTAGGGCGGAATCGGGCGGGATCCGGACACTTCTGTAAGGCTCGGGATGCCGAATGTTTTGGAACCCGAAACTCAATTCACCGATGAATATTCTGTCGAATCAGTTTGCCAATAATCGGTTGCAATCGATTTTTCCAAGATCGGGATACAGTAATGGTATAATGAAAGGAAAGGCAGTGATAAATAATATTCACCAGTTTTCCGTTCGCTTGCCGCTCGGAAGCGAATCGTTCCGAATCACGTTTCGGGTTCCGAAACATTCGAGATCCGAGCCTTACAGCATCGGGATCCCGCCCGATCTCGCCCGAAATTTTCCGCCCTGTCCCCAACCCGCAGTTTTTGGTACCCGCACACCTCTAGTTGCGACATTAAATTTTGCGAGGAAAATTTGTAATCGCATTTTTTTGTATATAATTGACACAAGATTATGAATGAATATGAAGAGCGTATAAATATTATTTTGTTATTTTTTTTTATATGGAGAAATATGAAAGTCGAAAATACTGAAAGGGCAACAGTGTTCGTATGTGAGAATCGTTTGAACATGTTCTGCCATGGTTCGCCATAGAGCTTTCTTCCACCACGATGGAACGGTGACGCGGCTGGAAAATCGTCTACGTACGTTTACCTTTATCGCGGATTCTATTTATCTTTTATAGGCCGAGGGTTGCAAAGTTTCCTCAGCTCCGTGCTGTTAAATCAACAAAGTTGGTCTACGATGACGCGTGAATACTGTGTGCAAAATGCATCGGACACAGTCGTTCCGTAGCCCCGCAAGATTGCATTAACAATAAGTCTGCAGTCGGCGATTTATCGCGCTACAAAAGACGCTCGTGCTTTTCCACCGAAACTCCTTGCATCTTTATCATGTTCTATGTCCTCGTGCTCGTATACATATATACAAAGTGCTCCTGAAATAAGTCGGCACAATCTCTGAACCCATTGTACTTATTATAATGATAAAAAAGATTTAATGTAAACATCGTGGAAATTTAATTTTCCAGATGCAGTATTTCGAAGTTTTTATTCAAGTATATGTTGGTATAAAGCTTGCAGGTTTACTTTGGACAATTTGCTTTCAATTTACTTGATTTAATCGTTTGGGGATGTATCAAGCAGTTTATGTAAGGAGGCTATTTGAGATTCTGGAATTTTTGTGTAAAATATATACAAATTTTATAATAGTATGTAATGGGTATTAATTTAGTATTCTATAATTATTCTGTATTGATAATAATATCCTTTTTTGCCCAACGTTATCAGGCTATAAAGTTTGATTCGATATTTTTGGAAGACTCTGTATATACGTGTAAAACAGTATTTATTAAAGATATTTCAGTTATATATTGATAAGATGACAATTCTTTCTGTTTTTTGCGAAAAAATTGCAAAAAGTGTTAAACATTAAAGAATATTTTTTACAGACTAACGTTTTGCACATTACCCTTAGCAAAGAAGCGTACGTAACGTTTGATAACTGAAGTGAAGGTTAGAAAGTTAGAATTGATCGTAATGAAGTTTTTATCATGCTGCATGTCAAAAATATTGTTTCCACAACGATTGCATTGGTGAATTAATTTCCGATTGAAATTGTTTTGCGATGCAGCAACCTCGAATAATTGTGCATTCAGCGTCGACCCCAGCAAATGATGAAGCATCCATTTTTTAACGTTCAGGCGTTTTCCAGTTTCATTTTTGCAATTATAAATCGCTGTAGCTTTCATTTCGTTATTCAGCAACACCGATGTTAATGAATATTATAATAATCAGACGTAAAAATCGTGCAACTGTTAAACGATATCTACCCTACTGAATTTTCGGAGAGGAGGAGCATTAAATATTTATCATATCTAACAGATCGTTACATTTATTAATTAAATTAAATAATGTTTACTGCACCGAATTTTCAACCTAAAGTCTTTTATCCCCGTATTGCCTAATTGGTTTCTCGTTCTGATTTCTTCATTACGCAGATTAACATCTGTAGTAGGCAAAAGTATTTTTATGCCCGCTATTGCGAGCATTTTTATAGCTGAATCTAGACTTTATGATTATAAATAGAATATTTAGTGAGATTTTTAAGTGCCTGACTTTCCATTGCCCGATTCTAATATTCTATAAAGTAGGGTGTCATAATTTATAAAAGAAATTACAATTTTATTTATATAAGAAATTGGTAAGCCCTGTAAAAATAACTTTAGTTTGAAAATATGAAAACTATTAAAGATAGATGTAAAGAAATTATTCTCAAATTACTTTAAATAAATCTCCCTTTATATAATATTTACTGTTATTTACCAATTTATTAATTTCATAATTAAACATGAAAATATACACGTCATTCGACCAAATATATGAATGATACTAAATGAATGATACTGATTAATACATCGTTAAATTATTTAATGTCAAGTTTTCGATTAAGCAAGGGTAAACTCGAGTAAATTTAGCTTGAGTTGAGAGGAGAATTTTCCAGCATAAACACGGTATATGTTAAAACAAAATTAATAACGTTTCTCAGTAAAATGGCCACCGGAACAAATTTCTGTTGATGACGGTGGCATGAACGAGCCGGACGTTTGACAGGAATGGAAAATACAAATTTGATCGTTGAGCCAAGTTTCTTTTAATCTCCTGTTACGTATGAATAATATTCTCTTACGCTGTGCTCGCACGCGTCGTTCGCTCTCGCGTAAGAACGGAAGACGCCTAAAGATTTATCTCGCTACCACACGACGGTCCCTTGTGAAGGTCTCCGACGAACATGCTCGTGAAAGTTCCGTTGTTCGTTTGATCTTTCATCGAGCTTTGTAATCGTTCAAATGAATCTGAATTTTGCACCAGGTCGCGATAAAAGCTGCTGGCTAATTTATTTTTTTTAAACCGATGGAATGTTACTAGGCATGTTGATTTTCTTAGTTTCGTGTTGCAAGGGCAATTCAAATCGCAATAACGTTTATGAAAATATTATATATATATTTAGGAAAGTGTTCCAAGTGAGAGATTGGGGATTTAAATAAGATGGGGAGACTATAGATTTTTGTGGGGGGAGACTATAATGGGAGACTATAGACTATTATTGGTAATTATTACATAGTTAGTATAATTTTCTTTGTCATTTTTTTTAGCTAATTAAGTTCATCTAATATTATTTTGTACCTCCAGACAAAATTAGATTGCAGGGTTCTTATTCATTCAATAAAATACGTATACTTTAATCATTTTGTCAGTTCATAAATCTACTCAGATTACGTGAAGTTTCATTTATTAATTCAAACTTATACTGACTGCGATATATTTCATAAACAATACAAATTTATTGCATTTTGTTAGAAGCATCGATGTGCACACTGTGCACTGCACAGCTTATGTATTGTAGTGCGCAGCCCTATGTGCGCAGCGTGCGTATTGTGGTGCGCAGACCGATGTGCGCAGCCGCGATTTCGTTAGTCGCTTGCCGATCTACGCCATGCGTTGCCGCACGTGTTGATCCTTAATACTATACTTACAATAAATATATATATCGTGTGTTTCTTAATGCGTGTTAATTTAATATAACCTCAGAAGCAACCTAACAGGTTATGGGCCCAGGTTGTTAACCATATTTACTGTGCTAACAAATTTTGGACTACCAAAGAAAGAAAACGGAAAGAAAGATGGCTACTGCAAACGCCTTGGGAAACATCGAGAAGTTAAACGAGAATAACTATGATCTGTGGAAAGTGCAAATGAAAAGCGTTCTAGTATTTAATGATCTGTGGCAATGTGTTGAAGGAAATGCACAACTAACGACAGAAAACGCTTCAGAATGGGCAAGGAAGGACTCAAAAGCTTTAGCTTTAATAAATCTAAGCGTTACGTATAGCCAATTAAACCATGTAAAAAGGGCGAATACATCGAAAGAAGCTTGGGATGGACTCAAAGATATTTTTGAATCACGTGGTCCCGTAAGAAAGGCAGCATTGTATAAGCAACTGCTAAGAATGGAAAAGAAGAAAGACGTTTCGATGACGCAATACGTGAACGAATTCAGCAACAAAGCTGAGCAACTTGAAGAAGCAGATATCAAGCTGCCGGACGAACTTCTCTCGATTATGCTGCTCTCTTCTTTACCGGCTGAGTATGAAAACTTTAGCGTGGTAATGGAATCACGCGATGAGGTGCCGTCGCTCGAAAATCTTAAAATTAAATTAAAAGAAGAAGAAGCAAGACAACGTGAACGCGACGATAAGGTTAACGATAGTGAAAATAAAAGTGATGCGTTGCTAACAAAAGGAAACGTTAACAGTGAAAGGTATGCGAAAGTGAATTCAAAATACGCCGATATAAGGAGAGGTCCGCGTAAATTCGTGATTAAGTGCTACAACTGCGGAAAGTTAGGACATAAAAGTGCAGAGTGTCGAGCGAAAAATAAACGTAAGGAATCGAACAATGCGACTGATGCGATGACTACAATTGCTTGTAATACAGAACCGATAAAAACAGATGTATGGTGCGTCGACAGCGGTGCCACCAAGCATATGTGTAATGATGAACGTAAATTTCTCTCATTGAGCAATGATAAACGCTCGAAGGTTTATACAGCCGCCGAACATTATATAGATTCAACCGGAACGGGTAACGTTAAGCTAAATATCAAAGTAAATAACCATGCGACTAATTCGGTGAAATTGAAAGATACGTTATACGTGCCAGGATTACGAAATAACCTTTTGTCTGTGGCGAGTGTTACAGACAACGGTTACTCAGTAAAGTTCGAAAAGAATCGCGCAACAATAGCTCGAAAAGACGGATCGATAGCGTTAACAGCGACGAGACGTAACAATTTGTATGTAGTGGATGAGAAAGAAAATAGAGCAATGATCGCGAACGAGTCATGTGACTTGAAATTATTAAAATGGCATCAAAGGTATGGACATGTAAACATTAATGACTTGAAAAAGATGTTAAATAATAATTTAGTCTGCGGTATGGATTTTGAGAGTAGAATGAATGAAATAAATTGTAATGTGTGTGCGAGATGTAAAATTCACGTTCAGCCGTTTAAGCAAACGAATAATCGTTCTACGGAGATCTTAGGTTTAGTCCATTCGGACATCTGCGGGCCCATGCGCACCGAATCACTCGGTGGAGCTAAATACTTTGTGACATTTATAGACGATTATTCTAGATACATAGAAACAGCGATGCTCCGAAACAGGTCCGAAGTGTTACAGGCGTTCAAAAATTATAAGCGTAAAGTTGAAAAAGAAACGGGCCGACAAATTAAAATTCTTCGCACCGACAACGCGAAAGAGTACTTATCGAATAACTTTAAAAATTTCTTAGAAGAGAATGGAATCTCGCGTCAATTATCCGTTGAACATACACCGCAACAGAACGGGGTAGCTGAAAGGGCTAATCGTACCCTCGTTGAAATGGCAAGATGTATGAAGTTACAAGCAAATTTGCCAGACTCGTTATGGGCCGAACTGATTAACACTGCAACCTATTTGAGAAATAGGTGCGCTACAAAATCTTTAAATGGGATAACACCTTTTGAAGCATGGACGGGAAGAAAGCCATATGTAGGTTTCTTTAGAACCATAGGAAGTAAAGTAATCGCGTTAAACAAAGGGCAAAAAAGGGGAAAGTTTCAACCAAAAGGGGATGAATACATAATGATAGGTTATTCGCAGGAGTCTAAGGCATATCGTCTTTGGAAATCAGGTACAAAAAATGTAATAAAAGCGAGAGATGTAAAGTTTTTTGAGGAAATTGTACCTGGCGAAAAATCATCGGAAGATACATTTACGTTTCCGAATCCTGTTCCCGAATTGTTAGAAGAAAATGTTCCCGAACAATCAGAAGAAAATGTTCCCGATTTATCAGAAGAATCTGAAAACGAAGACATGCACGAGAGCGGAACCGAAGGAAGAAGTCAACCGCCACGTCGAGGACGAGGTCGTCCACAAATATTGAGAACCGGTCAAGTAGGAAGGCCGAGAAAAATTTATAATACTGAAATCGCAGGGTTAATGGATCCCATATCAGTAGATGAAGCCATGAATAGGACAGATGGAAAAGCATGACTATTGGCCATGCGTAAAGAATACAACACCTTGATAGAAAATCAAACGTGGATGCTAGTTTCTAGACCAAATGACAGAAAAGTGCTAAGTAACAGATGGGTATTTAAAACAAAAATCGACCAAAACGGTGAGACACAGAAATACAAAGCACGATTGGTTGCTAGAGGACACACACAACGATACGGGATTGATTATGAAGACGTATTCGCTCCAGTTGCGAGATACGAGACGATTCGCACGTTACTGGCTGCTGCTGTAAATGATGAAATGCATATACATCAAATGGACGTCATTTCCGCCTATGTACAGGGTGAGTTAACTGACGAAATCTACATGGAACAACCAGAAATGTTTGCGCTGGACAAGAACAAAGATAAAGTCTGTAGATTATTGAAGCCGCTATATGGTTTAAAGCAGTCGGGGCGAGAATGGTACAAAAAGCTCGATAGCTATATCACAACGAATGGTGGTAAGCGCACAACAGCCGACCCGTGTGTGTATGTTTTTGGTCAAAACAATGATAGAGTCATATTGGTAATATATGTAGACGACCTGATACTGGCTTCAAAGAGTATCAAAGTACTGGAAGGAATTAAATCAAAATTGATGTCAGCATTCAAAATGGTGGACCTTGGTGAGGCAAATAATATCTTGGGAATTCAAATCAAACGAGATGGTCCTACGGGTAAAATACGTCTAACTCAGAAAAAATACATTGAGGAGTTAATTAAAAAGTTTAATATGGAAGACGCCAAAACGGCACCCACTCCTATCGAACCAAATATGAAAATAATAAAAGAAACTTGCCAAACGACAGAAGAAGAGAAATCCGAAATGAAACATCGACCATATAGAGAATTGATTGGAGGCTTAGTATACTTAGCGAATGCAACAAGGCCGGACATTGCATTTGCCGCGAGTACATTGAGTAAGTTTAGTTCCAATCCAAGGAAAGTACACTGGATTATGGCGAAACGTGTTTTGAGGTACTTGAAGAAAACACCAAATTATGGAATCACGTATGTCAAGGACGAAGAGAATCTTACGGCATATACTGACTCCGATTGGGCCGGGGATACGGAAGACAGAAGGTCGTGTACCGGTAATGCATTGATATTATGCGGAGGTCCGATTAGCTGGAAGTCAAAGAAGCAAACTTCTGTTGCTTTATCAACAATGGAAGCCGAGTATGCAGCCCTAGCTGAAATATCGCGTGAGGTCATTTACATTAAAAGACTATTAATTCATATGGGATTTGAAAAATATGTACCAAATCCAATTAAAATATTTTGTGACAATCAAAGTGCCATAAAATTAGCGAACGATGCAGTATTTCATAAAAGAAGTAAGCATATTGACATAAAGTTTCATTTTACTAGAGAATTAGTTGAGCGAAAAGAAATTGTAATAGAATACGTAAGTACTAACTTGATGATAGCGGATGTGTTTACGAAATCGTTATCTAGAGATAAACATGAAGAATGCGTAAAGATGTTAAACATACATTAATGGAAAAAGTTAATGGTGCAAATCGATAAGGGGTGTGTTAGAAGCATCGATGTGCACACTGTGCACTGCACAGCTTATGTATTGTAGTGCGCAGCCCTATGTGCGCAGCGTGCGTATTGTGGTGCGCAGACCGATGTGCGCAGCCGCGATTTCGTTAGTCGCTTGCCGATCTACGCCATGCGTTGCCGCACGTGTTGATCCTTAATACTATACTTACAATAAATATATATATCGTGTGTTTCTTAATGCGTGTTAATTTAATATAACCTCAGAAGCAACCTAACACATTTTTTAAATAAGACGTTGATATTATAGTAATGAAAATATGTAATAATTATAGACGGAACAATTGCAATCACTTTATGAAATGCATGTGACAATTAATGCACCGACAGAGCATCAAATGTAAAAACAGGAATAAAGCAATCAACCCCGTTTAACAGCCGATATTCGAATCATTAACTGCAGCAAAAATTGTACCTTAACACGTCGTTCAGAGTCCGCTGACAGCGCGATAAAAACTAATATGTACTGTTATTGAACGGCGCTTGGCGATCGTTCGTTCATTGCTGTTCCAATTTTTGTTTTGTGGACGGCTAGGCGTACTACCAAAGTTACAGGAAACGGGTGAAAAATGAAAAAAGCCGCACGGAATTTTTGGTCGCAATAATTGGGCAATAGTATCGTTGGCTTGACAGGGCGAATGATGAGCGATATACATGCATATAAACGCGTTTTTCAATGTCGAAAGATAACAGAGTGTTTTTGATCTTCCGAAAAGTTCGTTGTATAAGATTTCAATTATTTCGTTTTCTTGGAAAGCTAAACACGATATGTTAATTTTGTAATTCTAGGATAAAGAAGTTCATAACGTGCGACTTAGAAGAAGCACAATTTTATTCATTTTTCCAGAATAGTCAACGATTTTACGATGTTTATTGCAGTGCCCCCGAAAGCACTTTAAAAATACAAACAACTATTCGGGAAAAAATAGGAAACGATTCAACAATTTTCATCCTTATGTGGTAATTGGTTAACTTTAAACCATAAGTGAAACAAGACAATACATTTTTCATTTATTTAATGTACCATTTAATGTACCATACTGTATACTTGCAATTATTTTGCAAGAAATTTAACCAAATTTTTAAATCCACTGTAATCTTCAAATACTCCAGATTTCTTAATTTTATACTTGTACTATGATATTCAATCATTTTTACACTAATTTCGTATCGAGGTTAAAGAAATTATTATTACGATACGCCTAATCTTGTATCACCTGCAATGCAACAATAACCTCGAACATCAGTGAAAAAATATGTGACAAATTATTAATTAAGTAACTTCAAGTCGAACGTGCGTGCAACATAAAAGGCGAGTTTTCCACGATGGCAAACTCTGTACGATTGGTCGTGCACAACATCTGCTGGTGCGTTCTAATGAAACGCATTTAACAAAGCTGCCAGCCAGTTTAATTATTATTGTCCAATGTCGAGACACCTCACGATTCCATCGCGTTGCCGTTGTGATTTTGTTGGATTTGACCCATGCGTTAATTTATTTTATGACCAGGGCTCTGGTCTCGGTGTGTCCATAATTTCGATGATGTTTCCGGATCGAATTTCGTTGCATACATCCGGTGCAGAGGATATGACCATTGGATAATTACGGGCGTACCAGTGAATTATTGATTTTAGGATTTGCTTATTGCAGCCGCGTTTTGAAACAATTTGCAAAGGGAAAATTTGACCCTGTGATTCATTATTCTATTAATTTTGTGACTGTTGTATTAATTAATATATATGTTAACAAAAAATGGGTGAAATTATGCTCTTCTAAATCACACATCCTTGATTATTAATTTAACATGTCAGTTCATGTTAAAAAATAAAAACAAGTGGAATACTATACAAGGAATTTTTTGTTGAAAGTATACACATTAAAAAATGTTTCAGTTGGACCGAAATTAGAGAGGAAAAGAAAAAGAAATGCAAACTCGACGAAACACTCTGTACCTCGTTTCTTTTGGATTTGCATGAAACTTACGCGCCTTTTAATCCTCGAGCAGTTGTGCTAGTTTAAATATACGTCGCTCTATAGTGCCCCTAATTCTTTATGTTTCCATTTAGTTTGTTTGAAGATGGAAGGTTGAGCATGAACGTGCACGGTTTCCAGAATTCATTTGCGGCGGTCTATTTATTTCCATTATTGTACTGTTTTGTTCGAATGAATTTATTTAGCGACTGAAATTAATTTCCAGCGACGTACGGATAATTTTGCATTCGTTGTTTTAGTTGGCAAACGTAATGTCGTGTTTATAACAAAACGAAAGGACCGTTTGCTGTCGTATGGTAATGAAAGTTTCCATTTTCATTGAATTTAAATACATAGATATCCAATGTTTAGATGTTATATGTATGCAGACACGTATTTAAATTAAGTCTCTAGGGAAATTAGTTAATGTAGAATAAAAAAATCTACATAATTATACAGTGTTTGTCAGTGTGTTACAATTTGTGTTGTACGAAGTGACGGCAATTAATAACGAAAGGAAGGAAAGTTCTAAATGCAAGGTATACAACACGGTACGAAGGAATATAAAGATACGTTTGTAGAGGTATAACTTGCGATCGCTTGGATTATTGCTCGTAAAAATCCACACCCCTTTTGAGAAAGTAAGTTTAGTATAAATTCCAGAACCTTTTATCTTTTAAACTCTTCCTAAAAAATCCAGCAATTGGTACCAATTTAATATGTTTTTAGGATTAGGTGCGCTGTGTATTTGATTAGCAATTACTATTATTGTATTTATTGCATTTTTATTAGTTGTGTGGGGGTACTTCCCACCGACACCGCTAGGGGGCGAGCACGACGGTCAGGCCCCTGGACGTGGGCTAGGTCCCCGTAGCATACAATACATGTGCATCCTACAATCGCCCCTTACTGTCCCCGCGTCTTACTTACAAGGCACGTGCCCGCTAACATGCCTTACTAACGAGTCTGCTAGCAGGCCTAGGACGAAACGCGATCCTCTTTCCTCCCTTTCTTTTTCCGTCGCTTCTTTCTTCCACCATCATAACTACCAATACTCGAAGCTCCCACAGTTGTTACTATATAAACTTTTATCGCTGCAAATATTGTATTTAGTTTGATTAGCGAGATTTCTAAATTTTTCGCACTTATAAACATTTTGCTTTGACGCTTTTCATTGTTTTTCTCCGAAGATCTGTTATAAAATCAGTTAAGTTCAATCTAATATTTTTCATCGTACTTTATGCACAACGAATTACAATTTCACTATTATTCACTACTCGAAGAAATTCTCACTCTGCCAATCTGAAAATCATTTCATTAATCTATTAACCAGTTAACTGCGTTCGAAGTGTATACACGTCAATCCAAAGTTCTATTGCAGTGCGGTTGACGCGTATAGGTACTCATCGTGGAAAATAAAAAATTACCATTTACTATAAAAACTTGAAATTTCCATAAGATGTAATAAAAATGTCATTTAGTGGTATGCTTCCCTTATATTACCAATAAAACTGCTATGTATTTTATAAAAACCAATCTGTTTATTCTCTTTGGTATATCGCATATTACCCGTACAATGTATTACTTTTGACCAACTGAGTTGATTATTTTCTCCAATGTATCTAGTATTCTACGAATTATTTTGTGTACTTTACTGTGTATGTATATCGAGTATTCCCCGACTTGTTTTGTGTACTTTATTTTGTATACATATCGGATATTCTTTGATAACATAAATGAAATGCGCGGACTATGAAGGCCCTTAGTAATTTCTGGTTCGTTGCAAGGTGATACTTTTCTTCTTTATGAATTTTATTATTTAAAATCTGTCCTTCCGCAGCGTATCGATAAAACACTATATAAATTGAGCCCCGACGTTTTCAATCAAGTATTCAAAAGACTTGCGGCAACACAGGAGATTAGAATTTAATAGAAACACTCGATCGCGAATAGAATTTACGTTTACATGCCGCGTTCTTCGTATTTAACCGTACGGTTTTTCACCATAATCCCTCTTCATGCTGGGGCAATCGTTTGCTCGGGAAACGTCGAATCAATTCCAAGGATTACTCGTCAATTGAAGTGGACCGATTTCACGCGATTGATTACAATAAAATAGGAACAGTAAGTATAAAAATACAATTGCATGGAAATCCACAGAGACTGCGGTGAAAATACTCGCAATTTGCCGCGATTCATCTTCGACGGAACTATCGCTCCACTTCTATCGCACATGTTCGTCTCTATTTACATCTACTATTCCAAAACTGTGTACCCTGTTTGAAAATTTCGCTTATTTCTCACTACTTTATTTCATGGTTTTAACAGCGATGCTATCGTTAATATTAGAGTTACTTGCATTGTTTATTATTTTGTTTTATAGGCGCAAAAAATGTTTTCCTTTTTCTTATAAAAGTTGAAGATCTCGGTCAATGGAAAGTCTGAGAGCACTATCGAATTTCATTATTTGTTGGAGATTCGTGGTGGTTTGGTTTTTGTTCTTTATATTTTTTTATACTGTGTTACATATAAAAAGTTTAATTGCAATGTATGTGAGTTCTAATTAATGTATCTAGATATTACTTTTTTTGTAGACAAAATAGACGTGCAAGGTATGAGCAAGAGTGTGTTAGAAATTTTAATTTACATGATTTATAGTGTAGAAATATTTCATGCTGAATAATAGTCTGTTTATTACGTAGAATCAAATATTGCAAGAGAGAATAAATTAGCCTCGTATGAAATATAGCTATGATTGGTCTATTGCGCTGGTGGTAAATAAAGAAAAATAATTTGCATTCTTGGTCGGAGAAAAATTAAACAGCAGGTAATCCTTCCTATGCTTATGGTTTAGAAGCAAGATGCACGTGAACGTATTCAAAATGTCTTACAATCAAATCTCGTAATTTTTCCTATCCAATTTTGTACATTCTTCAACAATTTCAAATCGCGTGCTTCAAAATCATAAGCAGCCCATAAAGTAATTAATGAAACTAAATTTTTGTCTTAATCTTGAAGTTACATTTCCAAAAATAAGTTAACTTAAGCTAAATAAGAAATTAACAGATTAACGAAATAAATGCAAGATCCAGTGTACGTGAAAAAGAAACAAAATTAATCACCAACTTAATCCAGAAGGATTATCGAAATCATATCGTATCGGACTATGTACTATTAATGCATCTTCGACGTACGAAGCATCAAGCTCATACTTCTCTTCATCTTCTCCAAGACCTAAACATATCGATCCCATCATAGTGTCATGATGCGTCTATTGGTGTTTATAGACGGGCAGTGTACGCTTAGGCTAGACGAAACGCAAACTAGGTGTTAGCGATAGACTCAAGTATAGATGAGCACTGGAGAGGGAAAGAGACAGAGAGAAAGATCTACCGAAATGGAGTAAAAGAACGGGAGGGGGGAGGGGAGCAGAGAGAAAAGTTTCACACGATTTCACAGGAATTGCTCATTCGTCGTCTTACCGTTTTTAATCGATTCGACTTCAATGAACGAACCCATCCACCGATGACAATAAGTGTTTCCAACCATTCCAACGAAAGGTCCAATGGAAATCAGACTGATCGTACGTGTAAAGACACCAAAATAAATACAAAAAAAAAATTGACAGAACCTCCAAAGATCTCCATCGTTACAGGATATCAGTTACAAGCATGATCCTTGGACAGTACCGATCATACACAAGAGAAACAGACAGAGACAGAGAGAACGATCGAAGAAATCTCGACTGGTCGAATCGCTAGTCAACACAGTTGCCGTGCTGATCGGGCCTTTATTGTCACCTGAGAGCAGGTGTAACGCGACAAGAGTCGCCCGCGTTGCAAACACGCGGCATGCAGCGATTACATGTTCAATAGACATTGCCTGTAACGCAAATACCACGTACTCTCTCCATGTTCCGTTCCTTCGTATTGTACACGCAGCCCCGCGTGTACCTTCGCACCGGCCACGATGCACCATTCAATTTGTCTTTCCCTCTATTTTATTCAGAGGCTGGAAGCAACACGAGGAGGAGAGAATTCCACGGTACTGTTCGCGGTACGTTGAGCCCGTCATGCTGGGCGTTTTTGAAGATGAGGAAGAGAAAAACCTGTCCCCTCTCTCGTGCTGCTTTTTTCTCGTCGTATTCTTACCGAACACGATACCATGCGCAAACCTTGTGGTTCCGGTCTTGGACCTTTGTCTACGCTCGTTGAAGAACGGAGTCATGTTGTTTTGTAGGTTGCCGGGTGAGCCTGCGTATTACAGCTGTATTTCTTTTGTGCTTTTCACAGTGAAAACTTTCTTTTCTGAGTTACTGGTTTTTAAGCGATGTTCTGCTAGACGTTTAGCCTGTGCGTCTAACCCTTTTGTTAGTGGGTACACGTTGGCTCGTGTTTGGTTCGTTTCTTGCTCTCTGAGGATAGACGTTGCAACTTAAATTTGTTTCGGAATTGTATTTATTTCATTCAATAGCGCTGATGAAAAGGGAGTTTATACTTGGGGGACTCCTTTTTCTTTGATGGATTTGGATGGTTTAGTGAAAGTATGGGATTATTTTGTGCGAGGAAATTTTTGAATGGAGATCTTGGATGTTATGGATTGCTCCTTTGCGAAAATGTTTGCAAGTATGTTATGCGTTAGCATTTCATAGGAATGATAAGATATTATTATTTTGAACTAGATTTTAAGAATTGATACTGATAAGGATTCATTTGTAAATCATGGTATGCTTTAAATAATAAATCCAATACTATTACGTATTTAACATTTTTAATAAATATGTTCAATGCTATCAATTTTGTATTATATCTACCTACAGTTTCAAATCAGATAAAAGTCTAAATTTGTGTTTGTTAGCTTATAGATGCAGTAAAAAATAATAGAAATGGCCAGATATTAAACATATAATTTGTTAATACCAGAACCTGGTAGATTAATAATTATTTATAAATTATGTATCATCTTTTTTGTCGTAATGTTTTGAAGTATTCAATATCATGTTCGGTAAGAACGACGTAACAAAATAGATTAGACTAAGATTTACATTCATAGCTAGCAAGGACAGTTGGTGTAAGAATAAATTGAATCCTGAAGAAGTGCCAAATTACATGGAAACTGATTCGACAATTTCTGCAAAGCTAACTTTTGAAGGAAAGATTGTCTTGGTTTAAGAAATAGTCAGCGACAATGGAGAAAATTGCTGCGATAGACGACCAAACTGAGAAACGCTAAAAGATGAAGGACAGACCACTAGATAATTCTAAAGCAAGTGACAGAATATGCTGAAAGCTTTCTCGAATTTACGTAACAAAGATTACGTATCCAAAAGTCGATTTTCGTTCCTTCTTTGAAATAATTGTTAACGCACCATTAATGAAGATTCATTTGTAACCCGAATTAAAATTTGTAATAGTTATAGTTAGTGATAAATACTATTTTGTCTCTAATATTTGTCTTTCCGAAATTCATCATTAACCAACAATTTTAATTCTCACTTAAAAGGCTCATCCACCACCAACAACTTTCTTTATCTGTTCCCCAATTCTTATTTTCAATTTCACAAATTCTTCAAACGGAACGGAACAATTATAATTTTACAATTTTGTCTGGATCGAGAAATCGTCAGAATGCGAGAAAGCTTCCCAACACCGAGCAAGATCGTCTGCAAGAGGGTGTAGGTACATAGGAAGGGTGGATCGGTACCTATAAGTGGCACCGCCTCAGAGGTTCGCGTCAACACATGGGCCACCAGCAGGGAAAACACCGTCTGTGACAACAGGATGGTTACACCTGCAACATCGTACACACTCACACGCCTGGTTCGGTATTTGGATCAACGCAGACGACGTGCACCCGTGCGTTAACGCGAGCGAAACGAACAATTTCGCGATCCTCGCGAACAGTTCTCGTGAACCTTTGTTCACGCTTAACCAACGAGCATGAACGAATATACGACGATGAATACATACGAGTAGACAATGTTTAATTCGCACTTTTTAATTCAATTCGACTTGTCCGTAATGGGCGAGCACGAAGAAAGTAAATTAAATATGTGACTTTCATTTCATTCCATGTACCATTCATTCCATGTGTGAATTTGTATGTTAACCGACCCTAATTTTCGTATGCCTGATTATTGACTGAACATTGTCGAATTTTTTCAATGAGTCTCATTTGTGTCAAGAGCTTCGCGCTCTATCAATAGTGATTTTTTGTTCATCTGTTTATGTCAGGTTTCATAAAAATAATTAACTCACACGGAAGGGTTTACTAATATTTTTGTTTATAACTTTTTCTAACTGTTTACCCAATTAACGAATCGTTTACCACTTGATACATCTAATGAAAAGAAGTAATCTTTGTCTTAAAGCTCGTTTTCCTTGTTCTCACAATTGGCGAGTTGGGAAATAAATCGAAAAATAGCCGTAGTTTCACGCGTTAATTTCAATCCTTTAGAGTTTAGAGTGATTTTGAGCTGCAAAAAAAATTATGTATTACAAACCTATGTAAACACATGTGCCTTGCATATCCCCAAAGTTGCATACGTTTCTGAATTTCGAGATCGGGTACTTCACTTGTCAGTGAAGTTCCTCGTGATTGATTAATCAGAATAAAAAGCAAAGACTCATCGCAACTGACAAGGAAGGTTAGGCTACCCGGAGGAACAGAAACGTATGAAACTTTGCATACAAGTACGTCATCCGTAAGACAACCCTATTTTCCGTTCGTGCCATAATTCGGTTTTAAGGGGTGAAATTAGCCCTTAAAAACGTGCATCGCTGTATTGCGTTTACAAAACGGAAAATGGGGTTGTATTACGGATGACATACTTTACTTGTATGCGAAGTTTCATACGCTTCTGAATCTCCGAATTGCCTAACCTTCGTTGTGAGACAATGGGACACTCTTAACATATGAAGCAGCTAAATGGAACATATTCTGCCCAGATTCCAGTGCTCTTTCTTCGTGCTCGCAAGATGCATCACGCGTTTTCATTCGTATTCGTCCCTACTGCTCCGTGCTCGTTTGTCCAGGTGTGAATCCAACGCGAACACGTACGCCAGGTAACGAGAAGCGACGCGTTCACGAATAAATGTTTCTTGCTTTCCGTCGAAGCCACCGAGAGATCGTTCGCGAAAGGACCTCGAAAGGATTGACTGAGAAGAAACGAAAGAGCGGAGAAGGAGATGGGTCCTTTTGTTCGACAACTATGCTCTAGTTGTCTGTTCGTTCTCGCGACGACCATGGAGCCAGGCATCGCCATAGACCGCTCCGACGCAGCGTTCTTCTTTTTTCTTCTACCTCCTCTCGACTATTACCCTGCATTCTCTCTCCCTATGTCTCCCTTCGATCGTCTCCTTGCTGACAAGAGTGTCAGAAACGTCACGATCGAAACCGGCGCGAGAATGGGACGATGGGGGCAGTGGATGGTAGTAGTGGATCCGCGAGGATCTATTGAAGAGCGTTTAGGTTTGAAAAGGAACATCTGACGATTCGGCTGGAGAAGATTGGGGCTGGAGTGGTTGATGAAGTGTGATTGGTGCAAGGTGGTTCGTTTGCGCTGAGGAAACGGGAGTTTTGCGGCGTGAAAGAAACACTGTCGATTTTCTACCGACTTTGTCAGTAGCGAACTTTAATCCTCTATAACCTGTTGAAGGCTCTTCGAAGCTTGGAGTCTAATATTAAAAGTAATTTTCGGTTCGTATTATTTGATATTGTTAGGTGTTGGAGTTTTCGGTAGAAGCTTTTGGTTTTCAATAACTTTCATTGTTATTAGTAAACGAAATATGTTAATGCTGAATTGAAAAAATTATGAACGGGTTCCATTGTTAGGTTGAAGTTAGAAGGTATAATTATTATATTTAGTGATAGTATAATAGAAATGATGGAATTATTTATCAGTTAATAAATACTTTTAATCATTTAATTCGTATTTTTAATCGCTCCCTTCTGCAAAAGACGTTTCGTTATAATGAGAATGCAACCATTTCTAATATTGTATAGTGGTATTATTGTTTATGAGAAGGTATACTTTATATACTAAAAAAACATAGCATGTAGCATATTTTTAAGGGTATCAAAGTAATTAAGGGAAAAGTGGATTCGCTTACGATTACTTGTTATTTGCAATGCTACAAGTTCCATTACCAAATCAAAATTAAGTATGAAACATACTAATCATGCGAAGCTGATAATTATTCACATTAAATGCAAGCATACGGCGATCATTTAATTGTTTGTTGCATAAAGATTGTACTTATTAAAGATATAAATATGAGTAAACAAAAATACAACCTCTTTCTGAATATACAGAAAAAGAAGTATCAAAATGTTTACCAAGAAATGCAATTAGAAATCCAAGATCATAGAGGATTAAATTCATCGTTTTCTTTTCATCCTACATTCAGAATCCATCGAATATCATAAATGAATCCCATTTCGAACACCAAATTTTCCAAATTTCGTAATCGTTCGCATTCGCACGATCTTCGTGAATGGGGCAACGTCGTGCACGTCGTCTGCGTAGAAATAAATTCAAAATAAATGACCAAAAAGAAAGAAAAAATGATCATAAAGCACCTCAAAGTGGAGGGATGCACTCGCAGATCATAGGACTATTTATACATATATTAATTCGCCTGTTTTCAATTCGAGATGTTCGTGAGAGGATCGAAACGCGACGACGACGTTGGACAACGGTGTGCGATCGCTTTCAGATGAAAGTTTATCGAACATAGTCGGGACCAGTGTGTGATCCACGTGCAATTCCGCAGCGGAGCAACAGAATTTCGCGCGGATCAAAGGGATCGCGCCCCGATTAGATCCGCCATCTGCCAACTCGGTTGCTAGTTGGCAAACGCGCGTGTACCTGAAAGCTGCTCGTTTTCGGAAAGTCGCGGACCAGTTGTCGACCTGATTCTTTCTCGTACACTCGCGACAGGCAGCTTATACCCGCGATGAATAGCTAAAATGAACCGTTTAGTTCTACCCTTCTTCGTAAACTGGGGAACAATTTTGCTTCGCGATTGATTACTTTAATTATCGTATATGTGCACGTACGACTCTGTTTTCTTTTTTTACGGTTTCTTTTGTGTTCTCAGTGGAACTGAATTTGGCAGGGGCAATTAGGTTTCTTTCGGAGATGATATCATTGAGAATGAAAGATTTTTGCGATATTAACCCTTGCGATATTAAGCCAAAGGAAATTTTTTTTCTGTCCCTGAACTATTCTTTTTCGTACTGCGAGCGACGTAAGTTTTGATGAATTTAATTTCGTTCCAGGTTCAACTCTCTGGACTTTATTCTGGCGGGGCTTGTGTCCGTTTGTAGGTTCTTAATTAAAAAGCGGAGTTTCTACGGTCCGGATTCTAATTAATTTTTTGCCAATGAACATTTAACCCTTGATATACCAAGGTAAGGAAACCGTGAGATCTCAATGCATCTACACACATGATAATCATGCTACTCATATGTTAAATACATATTTCTAAAAAATGAGATTCATAGTTCTTAATAGTATTTTCGTCAGGTTGAATTATAATATCGTTATAATGAAAATAATATAATATCCACTTATACATCATATCAGATAACATCACTAAAAAGGTTGAATGGAACATAAGAAGAGAAACAGTTTGGAAAAAAACGCCAGTCCAACCCTTCCAATCAACCTTAGTATGCAGAGGCTGAAATTACTCTAAGCATTTTTTCATTCATTTTTCAAGCTTAAAGTATCGATGACGCGTATCAAATTTTGATTTTCAACGAAACAATGATTTATTTATCTTACATTTGTTACTGATACTCAAACGACGTTATACCCCTAGGAAATGTCACGTATGTACATTGTATATTGAAACTTTCAATACCTTTAATGTCAGATACAGTAAAGTCTTCATATAAGCGAAAGCCTCGGGACTGAACGATCGCTTATATCGGATACTTCCTACATTGTTTGAAATTTGCCGACAGAGTCGAACGTAGAAAAGGACAGCGACTAAAGAAAAAGGATCGAGCAGCCAAGCCAAAACAATGCCCAGCGTATCGGTAAAACAATACTAATGCAACGATGAAACTTTTTTATTTTTTATTTTTTTTTGTATCAAACGTTGTATCCAACTGATTTGTGACATTTTTCTGATTAAAATAACACCAAACACGATATAACTTGGACCATATTTACTGTACCATATTACATTGGGGTCATACCTACAGTCGTGTACTAGTATTGTTCATAATTCATTTCAGTTAGATTTAATCTTTCTTAGATTATTTTTTATTCAGTTAGATTTAGACTTTGATTAGTTACTGTTGCGCCGCGACCCTTCATGATGGTCGTACTCATTGTCAGCACATACATTTTTACGAACCAGGTATCGCGGCTAATTTCTGTATGTTATTTATTACTCACTTTCATTCTATACGGATATTTTTCAGCACGAAATATTATATTATATGTTTTAATTAATATATGATATTGTTGTAAGCACAAATAGTAAAGAATTCATATAATTTGAATTATAAGCTTTTTATACTTCATACTGCTGTAATTTGTAATCTTCTAGCCATAGTATTATTCTAAATGTGGGTAACAATTTGTTTCTCTAACTTATTAGGAACGATAATGAAAGATAATAAGTGATATTATATATAAGTGATACAAGTCAATATTTTCCGACTTATGTAGTGTTTGGTCTCATTTTAATCAGAAAAATGTCACAAATTTATCGGTAAAAGTTGCATAAAAAAGGGACTGAAAATAATGTTAATATTACATTAGTATGTTAAACAGTGTACAAGGCCTTTGACCTTTGCCGATTGTCACGATCGCAGCTTCCCTTTTCTTTTCACTAGCGGTCCCTTTTCTGCAGTCGAAACTGATTACCGTTAATTAAGCCGGTAAATATAGTCCAAATTATATCGTATTTGGTGTCATTTTAATCAGAAAAATGTCAGCTATGTCTATGTTAAAAGTTTCATAAGAAAAGGATGAGAAATATCAAAGTTTGATCGTTGAATTAGTATTACTTCCCCGATATACCCGATCACGTGACACTAATTAACAATCGAACTTCTGGACGTCTCATGGGGTATACCCCCCAGTGGTGGGGATAAACTCTTCGGTTATATGGAGACCATACTGTACTGTCAATACATTTCCCAGACACTGAAAAATAATTCCAATACCAATCGCGACGAAGGCTAACATTTTCCATACGAATCCTTTTTTCCCAAAGCATTCTCAAACTTCCACTCGCAATCTCAATTAAGCATGGACACCGTAAAAGGGTTAATATCGACACAAAACACGATATCGTCGAATTTTCATTCCCACGACAGCCGTACTTCCACATTGTCAGAGTTTCGACAATTCGAATCCCTTTTCTCTCGTACTTTAGGCAAAAACGTCTGACGTGAATGTCGATGGGAAGCAAGGATTGGAGGCCGACGTGCTTAAAAAATGCCTGGTTAATATCGCGTAATGCTTTTCATGATATCGATAGCCGTCTTTGACTCGACTTGTCGACTTTAAACAACACCGGCTCGATTCTATTGACGCCTACCTTTTTTCCCCTTTTTTGGTCTCCACTGGTCTGCGTATTTCCATTACAAGTTTATCGTTTTATCAACGGCACGCCCCGTTCTCGCCCATCCTCTACAACTCCATGGAGGAGCATATTTTTTTCGGGCAAGACGAAATTTATGTGCCACCGTCGGATTAAAAAAAGAAAAAAAAATTCAATTTCTCTTCCTCACTCGTTTCACAGTGGTTCGTACGACCTCGTTCGTCTAATCTTGCAAAGTTTTTCTCGCGTTGTCTTTTGCTCGTCGAAGCACGTATTCGCGGGGGAGTTGCTCGTATTTCGTACGAGTATCTCGTTCACCGGCGCGAAAACACGACGAACTTCTTTTGTCGTGCTTGATGGAATTATTCTCCCGACGGGATTTTTTGGACTTGCCTCGTCAAGGATTTACGGGTGATCTGTGCGATACAGAGGAAGTTCGTGGGTTGTGCATGGTTGATGTAATAAGTTCGCAGACGAATTTCTCCTTATTCTATTCGAGACGCTAAGTTTGTTGGGTTAAATGGCAACGCAGGTACCTATATATTCTTTGCAATATATTTTGTTGTAATTTTGGTGTTACGCGTGACACTTTGCCTGCAGAAGGTAAGTGTGTAATTAAAATTTATGTAGTGCTCTTAGTCTTTTTTTGGCTAGCGAAATTTTAAAACTAAAACTTTTTTGTCCCTGATTGCTTTAGAGGTTGAGTGATAAAATATGCAAATTAATGGACAATTTTTTACAGATTAAACCTTGATGGTCATATTCTGAATTTTAGATTGGAGCCGAGGCGTTTGATCGAAAGTCAATTGAAATCAAATGCAGAATTAATTCAGCAGAGATGTGTAAGTGTATCGCTATTTCAATTCCAAACAAATTTTTTATGACGGAAAAAATTGGTTTTAAAAAGACGAAATTGTTGTCTGCGAACTTATTCTACAGGGGAATAGCTACACTACTAATTATATTTAAAATAATGGAGAATCTTTTTTTGCATATAGAAAAATGTAAAAAGGTTTGCATGAACATATCCCTCAAATTAATTTATTGTTTATTTATACTTTTTTCGTTTTTACTATTTTACTATTTCCAAGGAGGAGTAAAATATAATATTAGTTTTTTGTAATTGTCTTTTTAAATTTTTCGAAACAGAAGATAAAAAATTCTTATAATCTTTAATTCTATCTTTAGTCTCGAAACGAGTTTTAATAACACTTTAATTAAAAATAAGAGTGGTGTAAAAGTTTACTGAGGAATTACCTTCTGTTTTAATCCGTTTTCTTATTCATACTTAACATTTTTGTACGAAAAGTTAGATTACCCAGAAAAGCCCATAATACATTGTATGTATCTATGTATAAAAGCCCTATTACATTACAGATTCAATAAATAGCCAAACTGCAATTAATCGTACCTCTCCAAACAAACCAACTTACTTCAGCACCGTTCGATTTGTCTCAATAAAACAAAATGGATAAAAGAAAAATCTACAAATACCCTTTCGTCACCGTTGAAACCACCCACGCGTATACTATGCAAACCAAGTTTCTTTAAAATCCCGTGATTCTCAACTAACATCGCCATCATTTTACCCCGTGAAATCCAATCTCAGCATGGTTTCATAGCGAGGAGTAAACACGCTTAAACCGTCGTTCACTCGTTAGAACCGTCAATTTTGCCGACCGTTCTCCGTCTTACCTCGTCCGTTCTCTTCGTGGCCCCTCGTTATCAAGGAGAGTCGTGCGTTCTATCTTTATGCAGAACGCGACGGGGATCCGAGGGTGGAAGATGGTCGGTTATCGGCGGATACAACGGTGGCCGAGATAAAGAGAAATGGCGCGTAAACAGGGAAGAGCAACGGGTAACGAAGTTAAGATGACAGAGGGCGGAGGCGTGCGCTGATGGCGGCTTAGCGGGGAAACAGGCAACAATCTTGAGGGGCTGGGAGGGTTGGGAGGTGAGAGTGTGGTGGCCGGGAGGTATGTTCAAAGAGCTCGCGCGCACCAGAGAATGACAGGGGTAAATAGATCGTGCGCACACTGGTGCTCGAGAACTTGAGGGGCTCGCAGAAGGGTCGCAAAGAGGAGATTATGATTAAGTGAAAAAACGACCCGGTCGTGGGGTGGATAGAGCGGAAGAGAAATGTAGAAATTAAGCGTCAGCGGGGATGGAACGAGGGCGGGAGGACCGTTGGTTCATAGAGGGGGTTGTCAGGGGGAAATAGGAACGACGAGGGGGGGAAGGTATGATAATTGGACAGCGGATATTTATGCAAATGTATATGTTTTTTCCGGAGGAAATAGGTACATGCAATCGTGGGACCTGGACAGAAAAATATTTTATCATGAGGGGACTCTTAAAATATACATAACTTTTTCATTTGAATTTGAATTTGTATTGTCTGAACAAGTGCATATACTTGGAATACGTACATGTTTAACTGATAATTTATCAAACGAAAGACATTATGTCGCCGTACACATATGTATCTTGCACAATTCGAAATATTATATTTGCATAAATATCCGCTGTCTAACGATAATGGAATTGAAGACTGTTTGAAAGGAAGAGACAGTATTGGATGCGAGACAGGGCGCGAAGTAACGTTGGTAGGTAGAATCGTAGAATCGCGAGGATGAAAGGGTTGAAAAGCAGCGAAGGAATTGGAGCAGGGAGCAATTATTGGGGCGATTCCAGTTATTGGTTGTACAGGGGTGTGGAATGAAAATGGAAGAGGGCGTGAACGGTTTGTGGAACGGAATCGAGTGATTGCAGGAGTTGAGAAGAAATGTGCAAGGTGTTCTCATATGGATCATGTATAATTAGGCTACACTGGGGTAATTGGTCTTTGAAACATGAGTTCGTTTACTTCGCTTCGTACTTGAAAAACGGAACTGCAATTTTCAGGCTTCTGGATAATATGTAAAATCTATTCGATATATTCTAGCAATTACTTCTAATATGAAATAACAATGCAGTAAATTATACTGTAATTAAAGCAAAATGTATAATTTCTACAACTACAATGACACATTATTAATAATTTTACTTTATAAATCTCCTTCGTTATATAGTTGTCTCAAGACGATAAGAATTGTGCACGCGATATGAGTGCACAGATAATAATAATTTGTTCCCTAAAATATTATCATTATCTTTCTTGTCAAACAACATCTGTGATCGCGAAATTTTTCACCGTTTACTTATTTTTTATTTTCTTCCACAAGTGCTATCTCTTATCTAATTGGCCCCATCGACTGTCCTTCGTGTAAATGAACAAGAATTTGTCGCTACGAAACTGATTCCCAGTCAAAGTAACATCTAGAAGCACAGTGGCAGCATGGTAGCGGAGGAGGCAGCAGGAAGGGACGCACAAATGAAAGGTGATCGAGACTGAAAGAAGAAAGTCCAAGAACGATGGTGGTATAACAGTGGCGTGGAAGGGTGAAGGCTTGAGCCAATTTCATTTACCAGCGCCGGCAATTCTGACGGGCGCCAGGGCATATTGCGCTAAACGTCGCTGCCGGCACAGAGAAAGATAGATACGGCCTATAAAGCTTGAATTAATGCGCCTGGTTAATTGCGGCTGGGCCTCGTAATTATTATCGTGGGCGTCATAAAGTCGAAACTTTCTTGCCCGTTGCCGAGAACGTTTTCGCGGCTCCAGTGAGTCTCTTTTGTGGGTGAAGAATTATTTGAGGAACCATATCGGTACCAAATAACGGTTGTTTCATTCAATTATTGAATCAACTTTGGCGCCAAGAACAGGAAATAAATGTATAGCGTGTTTGGATAATAATTTCGCATTTCTATGATCTTTATCGTATCGCCAGGGTTCATGTGTGAATACAACAGCGGGGAAAATGACTTGGTTTTCACGGCTAGATTCTAAGTTCGATAGTAAGATTCGTTGTTCTCGAAAGTGATAGTAACTTTGTTTTATTATCACTGTGGTGTGGTCGTTGCTGATCGTAAAATTTGTGTAAAGTTACGAAGTGTATCCTTGGATTGGTTTTGATTATACATTTTGATTTCATGTTGCGGATTTATTGTAATTGGAACTTGTGCAACATGGTATATGTTGATATAATTGAATGTTTAAATTTTGTATGAATAATTATAATAGTTTGGACCGGTTTTTTCCGTTACGAAGCCCATGGCTTGTATTTGGGTTTTACATTTTTAAGGTTCTCATGTTGTCCCTAAATAGAAGCCCATGATGCGCCTATGTTTGGGCGGGCCTCATATCGGAGAAACCCGGTACTTGGAATTATGAGTTTCAGTAAATATCATTTTATTAATAGTTTTTAAGCGCGTTAAAAATGCTTTATTTGTGAATGTATGAGTTTAAAGTACATACAAAGTTCTTTAAGTACACTTCACTCTATGGCAGTGTTTCCCAACGTGGGGCCCACGCCCCACAGGGGGGAAATTTGATTGTTAAGGGGGGCAATAAATAATTACTAATAATTAGAATAATATAGAAAAATCTTTCATTAAAATTATTTCGTACTTGAATTTTAGTTCTCCATTATACGATTCGAAAATTTACTTACTGTCTTTCCTCACCAATTTCCTAGTGATTTCTTCTTAAAACCTATCATCTAAGTTTCTTCAGTGAACAATTCAATTTTTGAATATTAAAAATTATGTATATGTTAGATAGGGGGCATAAGAATTTTAGAAAGCCTTAGGTGGGGCATGGCACAAAAAAGGTTGGGAAACACTGCTCTAAGGCATCCTTACTTACTTGTGACAATGGCTGACTTTAAATATTCATATTGCTCCTATTGGAAGAAACGATTTTAATTTACTCTTAACGATTCTTTTTGTGCTGTTAATGGAAGCATAAAGAACGTTGCTAAAAACAGTAGAAAATATATTTCGTATGGTACTGCTACTCTAAAGTGATTTGTGACACGAAATATTCATATTTTTCTTTTATAATCGATATTCGAAGCATTACAGTAGGTATAACAATGCTGCAAAAATACCATACACAGAAATTTAAATTTATTTCAATTTATAGTGACAAATTCGTATACTGATATATATAGAATATAATAATGAAAGAAAATTCTTTATACTAACATAAGACAGCTCCGACTATGAAATAATATAAAATATAGTAAACGAAATAATTACGAGGGCCAGATTTCGCAAATGAAGAAAATGCATATTCGTATTCTGGTTCCGATATACATTCGTTTTCGGCATTTTCTGTAGCAATGCAATTATAATAATTACAATTAATGCTTGAATCACTTACTTTGATCTCAATAATATTTATAGGTATATATTTGCATGCCTTTTTACGTAAACGTTATCGTGCATTCGACAAGCGTTCGCTTAAATTACAATTCACTGCCAGGGTCTAGGATCATCGAATTATCCAAATTAATTGGGTTGCTCTATTTCTCAAATCGCACTTGGCAGACGAACTATTGTTACGTTCGAACGATCAATTAATCTCCCAGAAAAAGTTTGTCGCAATACCGTGCACAATGCATGTATGAGTATGAGTCGATAGAACAAGCTATTAAATAGTTTACATACGTTGTAACGAATATTTGTAGACACGATTGGGAATTCTTATATTAATCGTATATATAACGCACACAATATATGTATGCACGTGAGTAATATAAATTAGCTGCGGTATATATAAGTGTATATATGTATATAATGTTTATAATTATATACATATATATGTATATTACTATGTGTCACTCGTACGGAACATACCAACATCAATCAACAGACATTACACGTGTATACTTAACGTAGATGTGGAAAGCATATAGTGTTACAGGCAATGTCCGAGTATTACAGGCACTTTCAGAAAACCCAATGAGCCAGCAGCTTGCATAGACGAAACCAAAATCAGAATAGATAAGTAGCGCGGGAGAGAGAAAGAGCTTGCCAGAAAAAGGAGCAGACACAAAGATAGAGAGAGTAGTAGATTTCTGTAAGAAGAGCCCGAAACTATTACAAGAAATAAAGATAGAGCGATACAGAGGCAGAAAGAGAGTGAAGAACAGAAAAAGTAAGGAGAGACAGAAAAATAGAGAGATAGAGATGTAGAGAGAAGTATTTAGAGATAATACAAAAGTATTGCAGAGTATGCGATATTGTATTATCGACAATCATTATGCAGCAGCGGATCGAGATACGAACTAAAAAGACGATAAGAATGGAGAGAAAAGCACGCCAGATACACAAAATCGATATCAGACTATATCGGACAGCTTCGATAGAAGAAAGTTTCATGGACATTAGTGTACCAGCAGTGAGAGAAAAAATAAAGATAGCGAATCTATGGTATATTCCTTAGAATGCTTAAAGTATTAATAAGTATAACACTAACAATAGTTTAAACGAGTAAGAAAAGAAATAGAATAGTAATAATAATAAGAAGTAGTAATATGATACGACGTCATGCAAGTGAGCAAAGATCGTCGGAACAATTGCGGTAAGTGATGCGAGTAGCGTTGAAATTAATTCAAGAGAAATAGAAACGATCCTTTCCTACGCCGAACGTTATCGCGAACGTAGTACCTACTGTATCTCTACGTGTGTCCGGTGTCTGTGTCTCGTTTGGACGTCGTAAAACTTTACAATTAAAGTCGTGAAAGATCGCGAAGAGAGTGCTCTCTCGTTCGTGATAAAGCTTTTAAAATTCTTGCCCGTGGACGACGTTTCAGACAGTGCGCTTTTGTCGGACACGCGTTCATAACGCAAGAATTTCGTTTTTTTCTCTTCGATGAATAATACGATATTTGAGATATAACGCAAATTGACGTTTAATAAAATTGATACGATATTGATCTTTCGTGCCTATTAATTTTTCACATAAGCAGAAATTAATGAAAGAAGTTGTACATTTTTATGAATTAGTAACTGGAGATATGTATGTCATCAAGAGAATAGAATCATTTTGTATTTAATCTATGGTTGTTTTTTTTAAATATCTAACGTGAATTTGACAAACCCACTGTTTCATTTAAGAATTCCATTCAATGCTATGATTACGCTACTACTGCTCACGTTCAGTTTGGACGTAAACGTGCCAGCATGTTGCCTATGAATCAAATGCAAACCGCCAAGAACGCAATGGCGTTTCACGATCGAGGCAAAGGCAAACTGCAGGAGACCAACTGGTACATCATTAACAGACTGCAGCATGAACTGCAAGGGGTACCCTGGCGCGTCATCAAAGAATCAAACGGAAATCGCGAGAACTCGGTTTATCCTACTGGAACGTATAATACAGTGGTAGAATTTCCAATACACCAGAAAGGGAAAAGACGAGTGAATGTGAAAGCTTTAATTTTACAATGTGGGCAATTAGAATGTATACGACATTTTGAACATTCTACATGGTTTGATTGTTATATGTACTTTAGATGGATGCAAGTCAAATTAAAAGAATAATACCGTTCTTGATTTTATTATACAAATATAGTAGAAATATATGTATAGATTCTGATCATCCACATATCGAATTTAATATTTAATAATAATATATTAATGTTATATATGTATATATACATATATCGTCCCTAGAATTGAATTATGAAGGAGGTGTAATAATTTTGTGTCAAGTCCTCTACTGTTAAACAATAATTTTTTTTTAATCATTTCTTTCCAATTCTTAATTTGTTCAACTATGTCTATTTTCTGTTTGACCCGATCACCACATTTATCTTCAAAGAAATCTAACTTTTCATAGAAATGTTACGTCGTACATAACTCTACATATATCCGGTGGTGTTTTCAATTGTAATCGTGAATTTGGAAATTCAGCGTTTCTATTAAGTGAAAATCTAATTGCAATAAACGAAGATGAGATACGATTCTTGCATCGATTATTCTAAATACATACTTTTTCGTTCAAAATTCGCACCGACAGCTCCTTTCTCTAAAGCGAAATAACGCGGTCTGTCATTACTCATTATGGAACAGGGAAAATGGGGCAAGTGGGACGTGGTGCAGCTAAAAATTCAATTCTTTCGTTTTTCATTTTTCCTTTCCGACTTTTTCCTTTAGTCAAAGCTGTTACGTTAGCCTTGGCCCTTTTCCCTGTGGCGCTTCGCTTCAAGTTTGTATTTAGCTTTGAATTCATTATCGCTCGATGTCTCGTAGCGGTATTCGACGATGAAGAGGGGAATTCCTCGGGACGACATAATTTTAACGAAATTTCGAAACGTCACGATTTTGTCGATAACACTTACGCCTGAGCATGTTTTGTTGTTAACCTGAGTATTTTACGCTATTGCGAGATTTTCACCAATACAGTGAAAATACAATTTAGAAATTTATATTTTCAAATGTTATTTGGTGCAATTATTTGTATGGTATTGAGACACATTATTTAATTGAAATATCTAAATCTCCTTTATTATGAATGGGCAAATAATCGACAGAAAACTATTATATTAATATTATATTAGTGTTCGTATAATGTATTTTTTATTTAGGCATTTAAATATTTGATTAGAAGTATGATTTTAATCCATGATCATTCTGCAGTGCGCGACGATAATTCTTAATATGCAATTGATTGTAATCTGTTCTCTTTATATCGATCTGTCGTTGCGATGGAAACGTCCAATGCATTGATGACGCTGCTGTTCATTACAACCCGTGAACGAAACAAATTACGCTGGAACAATTTGCAATCTCTCAGCAATCCGTTGTAAATTAAAAAGAAACAGGGTTAATTCACGCGAAAGCAAATTTGCTTGCTGTATGGTTCAGTCACCACTTTTTCGTTCAACCCAATTTGTGTTAGTCGGTACGTGTTTCCGTAAAATAATTGAAAACGTTTTAAGTAAACAACTTTGTTTTACCTGTTATCGTACGTTCCGTCAATTTCTGCCAATCGTAGTTTCAAACAGACTATCCCTTTTCACAGGTGGGGACAAAACAAATGAACTTTTCGAATCAAAGTAAAGTAAATGTGTAAAAGGAATCCCCAATTCCATGTCCATGATCCCACATTTCAGTAACATTAATTTCCCAATATTTTATACATGGAAAATAGTTGAATTGACAATTAGCATATTAATTGCAGGATAAAACATAAATTAATCGAAATGTTAAGATGGAAATATTTCACAGGGCACAGAGATAAAATAGTATCTACCAACAAAATAATATTCGCAATTAATAATTTTTTGCCTGAAATAGTAAATTATTTACAAAATAAATTTCAAGCCAAATATAATTTTTTTATTAATTTTTACTTTTAAGTATAATAACGGATAAGGGGTGAAATATAATTATTTAGACAAAAATATATCAGTATAATGGAAACTTAAAGTCAAGAATAAAATTTCAGTAAAAACTTATTTTTAACACAGGAAACAACCGTATGTGCTTTATAATTATATGTATATTCGTTAATATGCATACCTCTTTTGTATAATTTCCTTCAAGATATCTTTATTCGTTTTTAACAAGCAACATTTATTATCCATTTCTTTTATCTACCTGGACGTTAACTGAAATGGTGATTTATGAATGACACAGTACATTATGACAATAGTTGGTTAGACTTCAATTTCTCATTGAACGTACTTGTTGGGCTCGACGGTAATGCATAGCAATTGAAGTACGAGGAGTGCTATTGCTGTGTCTGGTTGTGCATGTTTCGGTTAATTAAAAGTACACGGCGTCGTAGAACATTTCCAATGTAATTTCCATATTGTTCACGATGACAGAACGGCAACTGCTGAAGTAGCGATGTTTATACTTTGACATTATTTCATGTTACTTCATATTTTATATTAAATGTAACTGTTCGAATTCATACCCGAACTAGATTGAGTCGCTTATTTCTGTTCTGTTTATGCTCAAACAACTAAGTAATTGTAAGCATTAGTACAGTAAATTTTTGGCTTAGTATAAAATATCGTTGTGCTCTGCGATCAGAAATGACATTTATATATTTGTTGCACAATTTCTTGGTACACGTGAATTGTGTTATTTATGTAAAGTATTTGGTGAATAAAAGTGAATGATGTAAACTGAGCCAGAATGAATGATTTAATCAATTGAGACACGTAAATTACGCCTGAATAATTTTGAACAATTTCTATTACACTAGCATTTGAAATTGAAAATGTTGGTCACACGATACAGCGCAGTTTTTATTCTCATAAATGCGATGTAAATGCGTATAAAAATGTAGAATTTCAGTTTAATTAATTAACGTACAATTTACACAATGAGTACAATAATTAGACGTTGCTGCGGAGAATGTGTCCACAGCGAAAGAATGACATAATTTCATGGTAGTATTTGGCCAAGTAATTAATGAAATTTTGTGAGTGCCCTGTAAAATTATGCTGATATCATAGATATACGTAACACCACCCGGTGTTTTTATAAAAATCAAAATTATAATAATTGTTGTTTCCTATTCCTGTAGAAAAATTGTATTCCTTAGGGAAATTATAGATTGGCAACCATTATTATTACCCTTTCTATTGTTAAACATCAGTGGTTTGTCAAATTCACGTTCTCTTAAAAATATTTAGCCCTGTTTCTCCTCACTGCTTTCCTAGTTTCTCAAACATTTTTTATGGTAAATATTCAGATCAAATATCCTACCATCTTGAATTCATTAAAAGTATTAAGAAAAGGAGAACTGATGAAGATTTATACGATTTCACCAGTAATTCAATTTTATTCTTCGACCTCACCTGTTCGTTTTGAATATGGTTGTTATAGAACAACCACCAGAGAAGATATGTATTTTCGTGTGAGTAACGTAAGTGTAAATGCATGTTTGTTTATTTGTTTCTATAAAGACGAGGCGAATTAAGTAGAACAGTAAAGTACGTGGATGTAATGTCCAGAGGAGTTGTATTTTAAGAATAAAAGAAAATATATAGAGACGTAAATTTTTAAATGAGAAACAGCGAAGCGACTGTTGAATCGTGGAAAAAATAAAAATAAAAATTATTGCAATAGTAGATAAAACGTCATTCGTCTGTGGGGTGCCTGGATTCGTACTCTTTCGACTTCTCCGCGAGGACTCGGGATTGTTTTAACGCTGCAGAAAGGCACTTCCTTTGTAAACCCATCCAAGTGGTATCAGCCTTCATGAAATGAAACGAAACACCTATCTCAATATACAGGGTGGTCCGCGTAACGTGATCAGCTCGATAACTTCCAAAGTATGCGTTCTACGAAAAAGTTTTGTATACAAAAGTTGCATGGTTTAAGGGGCTACATTACGTAGTGTATTCATTTTTTATACAGGGTCCGGCGGAGTCTTTCTGACCGCGTTTAATGGGGGGTTGGTGGGGTGATTCTGAACAACTTTTTCCTTTACCAAAATGTTGGTTACAGCTTTGTTTTTGAGTTATTAACGAAAAACCCTGGCCAATGAGAGCGCTCGGGCGCGTGGCCGTCAACGGATCTCAACCTCGGTCGTGGTCGTCTTAAATAAGAATAATGTGGAATTATTCGTTATTCATGAATAACAAATAAACTAATAAGTGTTTGATACGAATTGTATAGGTAGAAGCGTTTCGGAGATTTGAAGGTCAACTTTGTTTTTTTAAATGGAATGCTATATTTTTTATACAAAAATATGATAGAGTGTTGAATTCTGAGTAAAAAAATATTGACCTTCATTAGCCCTAAACCTAATAATTAACGAGTAATTTTACTTTATTTCTTGAATATGTTTACGTGACAATGTTTATTAATATTAGTGACCTAGTACATACCTTATTGTAACTAACGTAATTGTTCGAAGTGATATCCATTGACATTAATACAGTGATGCAATCTATTAACTAATGAAGAAACGGATCTCTGAATCATATCCGCACCAAGTGTAATGCATGATTCACGAATACGATGTTTCATTAAAATTACTCGTTAATTATTAGGTTTAGGGCTTACTTTTCTACTCAGAATTCAACACTCTATCATATTTTGGTATAAAAAATATAGCATTCCATTTAAAAAAACAAAGTTGACCTTCAAATCTCCGAAACGCTTCTACCTATATAAAAAATGAATACACTACGTAATGTAGCCCCTTAAACCATGCAACTTTTGTATACAAAACTTTTTCGTAGAACGCATACTTTGGAAGTTATCGAGGTGATCACGTTACGCGGACCACCCTGTAGGTATTCCTTTTCTGTTCTTCAAATTTTCCTTATAATAAATAGGGTCCGAACGTACTGTACAAGCTCGAATATTTTAAGGCTATTTTAACATTGATATACACATGTATGTACATGCGTAGAATATAGATTTTGATAATATAATCTTTATTGCCATAAATGCTGCATTAGATTCGATTTTTCAAGTTATGCAATTGATTATTAATTAAACGTACCTATGTGACTGAGTTAACAAACATAAATACATTTAATTCCATTATATCATATAAAGTAAAGTTCCATCACAAATATTATTATGATATCCATCACTGCAAAGTTATATAAATTAATTTTTTTCTCAGCTAAATGAAAATTTTTGTCCTCGACTATTTTTTCCTTTAATAATTTAACAAAGTAATTACTAAAGCTGTACATCATATATGTTGACTGATCATTCGCGGACAGGAAGGAAACGAAAGGTAGATACATTGGGAACATAAGAATGCGCTTCACCTGACATCCTTGGCCTGGTTAACGAGATCATTTTGCCTCAGAAAGTAAGGTCGAGCTACGTGTAAAATAGAAATGCCAGGGATTCGAAGGGTGTAGTGGCTGTTTGGTAGAGTACGTGAAAACGGAGGGAAGAAAACGAGTGTCAAGTGTTCTTAGCGTCCGTCGAGGCAAAAACGTTCGACGTGACTGGTAAACGAACAATGGATTCATTCTGCACCGACTCACCTCGATACTGTTTGGCTTTGTTTTCTTATTACCTCGAAAATTGCTACTTACATATGCATTTTGAAGTCTGTAGAGCATGTTAGGTAAATGTAACGCGTGACTCTTTGTTAAAGAGTTTTTCGTACTCAAGTGCCGCTTGAATCTTATTAACTATGATTTGATTGAAGATTATGGACAGAAAAGGTTGAAAGTAATTCAATGATGTTTTTGCATTGCGGACTAATGGACCTTGCAATTGTGAATTTTTGTTACGCGTAGTAGGGTATTTGTAGTTGTATTAATTCTCACGTTGTAGTATTTGTTTTACGACCAGTGCGAAAATAGATTATTACTTTGAAGAATTTAGCTGAGATTGGTTATATTCATTTTAGCACGAAATTTTTAGTTAGAATGCCTATTAATTGTGTTGAATATTATTTTTGAATGCAACACGTTTTTTTTCCATTGTTACTAATATTTAAATTAAAGTGCATTATATCTTTTTTGTTGGATTTCCATTCAAAGTACATCTATGCAAGGAATTTTCCTTTTGTTTTTTAATACGAATGTTTCATTACAAATCTCCAAGGATTCCATTTATTTAAAAGGATACAGGTTTTAAATGAAATTCATAAACACGTACATTATCGCGCGATATCTTATTTTAATGAAAATACAAATAATTATTTCTAATAGAATGGAAAGGAATTAAATTCTATTAAGACTATTAAACTTACTCGTATTTGGATAAATTACTTTATATACTTTATATATAGATGATATTATATGGAATAAATATCGATTATGCAACTTCTTTTCTAGCGAAAGCAATTTTGCGAATGTGTGACTTGTTGCATGCAAATATTTCATTAATGAAAAAAGAAAAAGGGAAAGAATACCTAATAATAAGGAGGAATACTCAAATTGATCATCTTGAAATCAATCATTTCATATTCTACTAATAAGTATTTATGGATCTTCTCTGCAATTATTAATTATTTCCCTTAAACTAATACATACGCCGTCATAAAGAAAAATGAATTCTACTCTGCGTTTCACGTATACAGTATTATTATCCTTTAATACTTCATTTTAAAAAGTACTACTTTAAAAGGAGTCGTTTAAAGTATTCCCAAAGACGACCAATAATAATTGATGATAAAATTGATTTTCGAGTTAAACCATCCTCATTTCCATGCTGCCAATATAAATTCCGATTCGATTGGAAACTTATTTTTTTATAGCGAATAAAAATTTATTCTTTCAACAGGGAACAAAAACTTATTCCTCCTTCTAAGTCGTCATTCGCCATTTCCGAAGTTTTATTCGTAAAACTGTGCCCAACTCTGATTCATCCTCTCGTCCCGGCCCTTATTTATCGCATCTTCCGAACACACAGTTTACACGCTGTGGTTGACAGACTTTCCCGTCGTATTTCATCGCTCGTTTCATCCTCTCGTGGCCCTCGAGCGTACGCTTCTCGCGCGTGCAACGGCGTCAGGCCGGTTTATTGGAAAATCAATCGCACTTAAGTCGAATTATTCCGTCGGTTCGAGGAACACGAGCGATTCGAACCGATATGAAAAATCGTATCTAACCGTCGAACGAGAGGGATGAAACGTTGTCATGATTCGCCCGCGAAATAAATTACCCCGCTATGGATTTCCACGTTATGCTTTATATTCCATTTTTCCACTTTTTTTTTATTGGCAATTGGAAATTGTTTATCGCGATACAATGAGTATCCAACCAGGGAGCGAGAGTTGCACGAAACGATATGATTTGTTGGCCCAAGCGATTTATGCAATGGTAAACGATAAAATTATTTCGGGGTTATTGACATTTTGTGCCCGTGTATTTAAACATAGTGTTTTATTGCCGCATATTTAATGCCAGTGGTATTCAGACATTTGGAATATGTTAATGTTGATCGAGAATCGAATGACTTTTGCCATCAGTTATTTGTGCAATAATTAGATACCGCCCGCTGCATGTTTTTCCTTAACGGAAGCTTACGAAAATACTTTTGAACGATTTTTGGAAATTAATATTTTCATATACAATAAAGTTTTCACAGTGCTTGCTGTAGAGATACTATTGTTCGTTTTTTTTCTATTATACTCAATTTCTCATTTCGCGATGCTCGATTGGTAAATAATTGTTCAGTAGCTATTCGAGCTTGTACAGTTTTGATATTGAAAAAAATGAGGTGAAATCATTCCTGGACTATGGAAATGTTATTGATACATACGAATTTAAAACGGCGTTGCTGAAAATACAAGTACCCTTAACTCGAGACCAGTGCCACTGTAGACAAAACACGGTTTCAACAACGCGCTCTAAGCGATCCATGTTTGAATCACAAATTTACAACACTCGAGTGTTGCCCTTCAGTTCATAACGCGCTTAACTCTGTAAAACTTTCGACTACTGTTTATATAAAGCGTAATGGAATACGTAGAGTTTATTTGGCAGACCAATTATTTTGCTAATAAACTTCAAAACGATGCAGTAAAATAATCCATATCGTATTGCACATTTCAATACTTGCATACATTAGCTGATAGTCGAATATAAATTGTTGCTCGAAATAAAAATTATTTTTTTGTAGCAATAATTACGTTTCAAGTTTCAAACATAACAAAGCTGAGTAATGTGTGGAAATAATAGAACAATAAAGTACTATAATATTTATTATGCATAGCGATATATTGATCAGGAACATATTTCACTAAAGTTAAAATTCTAGGGAATTACTGGAAAAATAATTCGGAGTGCAAAGGGTTAACAATTTATCAAACGTCTCAATAATACGACCTTAAAAACTTGTCTTTTTTTAGTAGATACTAAATTCACTACTAAACTTGATCCTACGCATTACATTTCGCCAGCCACGTTTTAATTTCCGTTCTGGCTTGCATAAACTATACCCAGTCCAACAAATTCTTCCCTTGAATTTATTTTCACAGGTTGAAATACCTTCTCCACGTCAATTCATCTTTTTTCGGCTGACACCACACGCGAATAGGCGAAAAAAAGAGCAATTATAATAATTATGGGATCCAGTTCGGGATGTCAAAACAACAGTAAGCAGAGATTTTTCTATCCCGTGTTTGTTTCCCTTCGAAAATGCACGAAGTCAGGCAATTATCGTTCTCATGGAAATAAGAAAACAGACATCGCGATTGCTCGTATATGGTTGGGACTAAAAACCATGGATAATCAAGAGGAAAGAAAAAAAGGAATGAGTAGGATAGGGAAAAAGTGGAGGAGAGCGAAAGGTCCAATTTGTTCTCGAGAACAGCGGCCTGCGATGTCGAGGCGCTTTGCTCCGAAACGATTCCTTTTAATTGCTTCGAGTTCACCAGCGAATTAATTCGCTGGCCGAACAGAAATTGTTAACGTCAATCGTTTATTTTTCGACGAACCAACTCAAGGTTGCGCAAGAAAATCCATCGAGTACTAACTTTAGGCAATTGTCAGTTTTCAAAGGCGACGATAAAAAAGGAATTGAATGAAAAGACCGAGCACCGATTTACATTCTTCTACACATTCTCAACGGACAGTAGTACATACACTCAGGATATTGTAATGGACAATTAATTTCGAGATTTGTTAAAGAGGTTTCCATGGCGGGTGTTTTAATGGAGCTTGATAATAATTAGATCATTGAGATTTGAAATGGAAAACAGTGCGCACGATTGAAACAAATTTATTCTACTCTCCTGTAGAATGGCAAAAATGGTAAACTCTTTGTATTATGGTAGAAATTGTATGGTTGTTTAGAGTTAAAAATAAGCAGCACATAGTTTAGTGTTTTGAAAATTTGCAAGTTCATTCGAAGATCATATTTAGCTTATTTCATTAATTTTTTAAATGGGTTATTACATGAAGGAATGGATTCGATTATTGATGATTTAGTTCCAGACTAAGTTTTGGTTAATTACCAGTACAGATTTTTTAGACTTTTTTTCTTTTGCTTGCTTTTGTGGGGCAGGTGGTGTTGTTACAAATTCTATTTATAATCAAAAGAGTTTAATAGAAGTATTTAGTATAGTCATTAAATATTTAGAAGACAGTATAATTAACATAACGGTTTACGTGTTTAATTGGAGTTTTAGTTTTGTTAGATCTGGAAACCCATTGGCCTTTAATATCGTTTGTTTGTTCACACTAACTGCACCATCAATCAACATGTTTTGTTTGCGACAAACATTTCACAGTGACAATAAATAACCAAAAACTCTTTTAATTTCTCGGGGCATTAAGATTCCCATTGCCTGAAGCCAACTAATAACATTCAAAATCGTTAATAAAATTCAAATACTTGTATCAAGTAATTAGAGATAAAAAAATTGTCGATTTTTGTTTTGAATTATCTGCTTCTCAAATTAATGCTATCCTAATTACATTCCAAAATATGACATTACAATACGACAGCAACCCTTCTCTTCAAAATTTCCAAGGCAATTCAACCTTAATTCAATAGACAAAAATTAGTTTTAGTCGCGATGAGCCTTGTCACCTGGATGTTCGAATAGCGTAAAATTTCCGGCAGTTATGGGGACGAAAAAAAAACAAAACGTTTTGCTCGCATTGAGCGGCAAGATGCTCGAACGAAAGCGATAAGGGGTTGGTTGAAAGCGTTAGGTACTTCCCACGACAAGTGGTAACAGGGGTGTAGCTTTCTGAATATAATTTAAGCTTCAACGGATGCGACTGGATCGACACAAAGGCCACGATAATTAAAGTGTTTGTCGTTGGACGAGAGAAAAGGAGGTTCGCCAAGAAACGGACGTCGTATGTTCTAATGGCTGGAGATAAAAAGAATGCGAATTGAAAGGCGGTCGGGTGGAAAATTCGAGTAAAGAAATGACAAAAGCGAAAAGCGAGAGTGCAACGACTCGTTCTGAGAAAAGAAACGCGTACGCTATGTGAAGTGTTGCGTTCTGGTTAAACTATGGAATAATGTTATGGCGAAAAAAGGGGAGGCTCGCGATATACACTATTGATTTGGAAGATGTTTGATTTGTTGATAACTTTTGTGCAGAAAGACGATAGAATATAAATAATTTTGGCAGATTTGAAGAGAAAGTGAGATTTCCTCTAACAGTAACGTGAAAATGTACAATGCTATTTTTATTGTAGAATTCTTTTAATCCGCTTTCTTTATTAAAATCTAAGGATAATGAATCTAAAAATTGTATTAATTTAATTTTACTTCTTTAAAAAAACTCCCGTTCGCGGATCAAGAAATTTACTGTATTGTATTAATAAGAACATGAGTTTGTATAATGACTGAATGTAAATTATTAAGTTTTTTAATTAATTTTCTGTAAGACAGTTTCCGTGAAATTAACAAACGTTGTATAATATCAAATATAATTAACAGCGTAATTTCAGAGTATACGCATCCCGGGAATATTCAAATTCGTTTTTCATGCAAATGAAGTGTCATGTGAAATAATTGCATTTTACATTTTTAACATACTGTTGCATGAAGAACTATCTCCTTCTCAGTTATTAGAAAAGAGACGATGTAATATTACGAATATTCGCGTCAAAAATTGTTATCCATCAAACATACATAAAACTCGTTACATACAAGAATAATATTTAATATATTTACTATTATTTAATATGAAAAACAGAAATATTAAAATTAAGATTATTGAATGTTTTGATGAAATTCACAAAAATTTCACTAAATATAGATATTTACTAAATCGGAAGCTATCTGTTTATTGCGTCGTTTTTCGAACGAGAAGTTACGAATATAATATAAAAACAATTAATTTTTTTGATAAGTTACACAATATAAATGAAGAATATTGCAAAATATTCCACTAAATCGAACCTCGATTTCTGTAGGATGCAATAATAATTTATTCGTGTAAATTTGAGAATTTTTTAGGGGAAGATGAGAATTTTGAATAAATGCATCTTATTATAAAATACCGGACATGTTAGTTTCCTGGAAAGAGCGAAGATGTCCGGAAAGATGTACGACGAGGAATTTCGCATGGGGGGATGCGGCAATACAAACGTTGAGAAATGTCTGCTTATTGCGTGCATAGAGTGAAATGAGGAAATGTGAAAGCACAAACACGAGCCGGAGAAACGGGTTTCAGCGTAGCAGAGCGTTTGTTGTCGCTGAATTATTACAATATTATTTTTCCCCGGGCTTTCTGAATAACGAGATAATTAATTTTCACATCCAAACTGAACAATGATTAATACCACTTTACAATAACTCTATGAACTCTATGATTTATTACAATTTATGTTGCCCGATTTGTGACAGATTAGGCCGTTCTGTAGCATCGCGTATTTGTAATTTGAATGCACTGTAAGAGGTTCTACAAGCTATCAATATTAAAAATGTTATTAATTTAAGAGTATACGGTCTAATAAATGCTATTAATTTGAAAGAAGTACGTTCTGCTATTTTTTATGACATATTTTGTAACGTTTGGCAGATCTGTCATTTTTTTAGATTCAAAAGAAAAACGATCAGCTTTAATTCGTGAATATTAGTTCATAAAAAATTGATTAATTGTGTTGCCGTACATATCTTTCTGACTTTATGTTTTCATGGCTTCTACATGAATCGAAACGCAAATTACACTAAATAATGTCTATAAGATGGAACAACGAATGCGAACATTTTTCTTACTCGTTTGTGGCAGTAGAGGAAGCACGTTTGTTAGAACACTTTATCCTACATGTTCCTCGGCGAAGTAGGATGATTAAGTGAATGTGTCCTACGACATGGTACTTTGTACACCTTCCGAACTTCTCTAACGCATCATGGTTTCATATTGCCAGCTAACAAGCATTCTGCCAATACACGAATGATTTTGTACTAATTTTCCATAATTCTCGAGATATTTTTTACTATAATCTACAATAACTGCGAAGAGTATGGGATCGCTTTCTTAATTTAACAATTATCAAAACCTCTCGTTATAGTCGATTAATACGAATTTCATATTCCATGGCAGATAATAATTGGCTTCGTTTCGATAATTTAAATCATCCCCCTCTCTTCAAGTTCTTTATTGTTCTAAACATACATATGTACACACTGAAATAACTGTTGCAGCAAATAAACAACATTCGTCTATTCGATCCACTGACTAGTTTATACATATACTGCTTTTTTAATTAATCATACGTATCACTGCGAAAAAGCAATACCATGATATTCATTTAAATAATAACTCATATACTTTTGCCACAGTTTCTTCTAGAAAAATTATAAGCCTCAGATATTTCCATCTGCAGCTCGTTAACATGAATTCATCGAGTCTTCGTTCGAACCACCCTTTTGTCATGTCATCCCCCAAGATCGGTTGCCTTGCCTCTACTTTTTTCTCGTTTCCAACATAACCGCGGCCTCTTTCGATTTCCATTTAATTAATTTTTCGTGCTGCAATACCACGGGTGTCAACCGTGACGAAGGAAACGTCGATTCCTTCAGCCAGAGCGATTTTACGCTCGAAATCGGAAGCGGAGAGCAGCAATGGAACAAAGGGCAGCCACTGACAACGAATCTAACGACCACTGGGGCATTTTAATTTACCCCGATCGTCGATAAAAGCTCAACGGACAAACAGATCGGGCGAAGAAAACGGAAGGGGTAGGGGGTGCAGAGACGACATGTTATGCGAATTGACAGGGTCTGAAATTCGACGCGGACACGCGCTCTCGCGTGGATGACAAAGTTTCGACGTAATTCTCAAAACGAAAATGGACGAGTCTTTTTGTCAGTTAGAGGAGGCCTGTTTCGATTACAGATACGCGATAAAGTTCTCCTATCGATAGTATGAATTTTTTGTTTTCTGATTGTCGAAGATTTTGAATCAGTGGCGATAGTGATGCATAATATCGGGAAAAAAGTGTGTACACTCATCCTTTGATCTACGCCGAGGACTTAAGCAGCACAGATAATGTAATCGAGCCGAAAATTGAGATTTAATTATGCATTAATTACGCTTCTGTATACTAAAATGAAGTAACTGGAAACAGTTTGGAAACTTCATTCAATACAGATCTATGTATCTTACCCTCAATAATGTAATTTATATTCGATTAAATGTTTAACTTACTTATATTATCAATCAAATTTAACCAAAATATACATATATCTGTGTTATCTGGCTAGTATGTACTCCACCATCAAGTTTTCACATTACTACGCGCGCTAAAGTCGATTATTATTAATTTTTCTCATATTAACAATTTTTACTTACTCAACAACAATTTTCAGCACCAGCAAAATCGTGGAAAACAAAATGGAATAGACCAATCGTTTAACGTTTAACCGTATCACGTACAATGTTTCCACGAACTAACACAAAGCAATATGTTTATCACTACACTAAACTGACGAGCTTCCGAGACAGAATGCAAAGTTTATTATTTCTTATTTGTTCCCCATACAATGAAAAGCTTGTATCACTAATTTCAGACAATAAAATATCGCGATTTCTTTAATCGAATCGTGCCACGACAAGTATCATAGCTCAAATAAAAATAAAGATAGATGGTGTGGTAATAATATGTGCTTTGTCGAGGTCGGTTGTACGGCGTACGTCACCACTAACTGATGTGAAATTAACCGTATCGTTTCTACCTACAATTCGTAACTGGCCCGAGCAAAAAGGTCACGATAGGGCCAGGCATACAGGAACGCGTTCACGTTAGCGGATTTCGTGTACACACAAGCTGACACCATGCCAGTCTGCTTGGGGAAGCGAAGTTATTCAATTAAATCCCGCAACTTGCCGTGGAAGTTTACGAACTATAGGCGGGAGAAGGTTGTTTGAAACGGGGGGAAGGAGTGTCCTTTCGACGGCACTTTACTTGCCACCAAGAGAAATTGGTAAGAAGTAACGCTGTTCTATTGTTGACGAAAATTTTTGCTCCAAGGGAGCTTAGGTTGAAATGACGGATATCGTTACACGCAATTAAAGGGTGGCTGTTAACAATGCTGAAAATTGTGCAAATATATATGGAAACATTTTCTGTAATTATTGTCGCTTATGTTTTTTGCAGGTGGGAGAGATATTCTGAGAATTTACAGTTGAATCTAAAAGGTAACACTGTTCAACGAAGGTCTGATTTTGTACCCTTCAATGTGCGTTTCCTGAAGATTTTAATGTGCTGAATACAAACCTGCGAACAGTTTTTTTGCAGAACGTACCGCTTTTGTAAAGTTACATTAAAATGAATTTAAAACAAAATCGCAAATTTTCAACTTTGAATGTGTTTTGTGCTTTTGGGGCAATAGTAATTCAGATGCGCAGTTTATTTTAGATTATAAATATTTAAATATGTTTAAGTAATGATCAAAGTGTAAAAGGACACCGAAAATGCACCCATTTTCACAAACTAAGGCCCCAGGAGAAAATGTATCTAGACCTTTCGACAAAGGAAAGCATCAACAGAAGTTACAAGATCATTTTTGTATTCAATATACAAGCGAAATAGTTTGGTAAAACACACGGCGCACAGTGGTGCAAAATCCCCAAAACGCGGCGGCAGCAGTGACACTCATTGTCAGCCGTCTAATGATTCCGATTGGGGGGCCGCTGCCATGTGTTTTGTCAAACTACATATTTCGCTTCTATATTGAAAACGAAAATGATTTCGTAACTTCCGCCGATGCTTTACTTAGCACAAAGGTCTGCCGCGTGGCATAGTTAAATTTTCTCCTGGTCCTTTAGTTTCGGAAATAAATTGAAAAATATCCGACAAAATGTGTGCATTTTCGGTGCCCTTTTCACTTTGATCACTATTTAAACATATTTAAATGTTTATAATATAATTAATACCTATGTCATGTTGTTCGTGAAACTCCACAAAATAATTTGACACCAAGCGCAACTGAAAAACTATTACCCCAAAAGCAAAAAACTTTTCCAAAGTTGAAAATTTGCGAGTTTTTCCAAAATGGTACGTTCTGGAGAAAAACGTGTTGCAGTTTTGTATTTAGCACATTAAAATCTACAAGAAACGCCCATTGAAGGTTATATAATCGAAAAGCAGTTGAAATTTGTCGAAAGTTTTGAAATTGTCTTGCTGATACCAGCTTTTATTTTGGACTTGATTGTGAAATAATTTTTGGTCGAAGAAAGACATTCGGTTCATTGTTTGACTGACAGAGTAAATAAAAATGAACTACAGTTGTAACGATTTTTTATTTGTAGTGTAATTGTAATAGTTTATATTATCATTTGATTATTTATTATGGAGAATGTTAACTGTTGATTGAAGGTAGGTGTTATACTCGTTTTATAATATTAATGATTGCCATGCTTTATTACGTTCTTTTGGTAAAGGTTTTACCGTTTCTGAAGAAACGTTGATCTTTATAATAATGAGCTATTACTAACTTAAAGTAAAGATCGAGAGAGAGAGCGAGAGTTAAAAACAATCTATTCGTTTCACTAGAATTTCTCTCCAATTACGTTCCAACATGTTTCTCGTTTTAAAGAAATCATCGTCACACTCTGTATATCACTCCGCAAAAAAAATTGTTTATATTATCCATTCCTTTAATGAAATATCAGAAGCAAGTCAAGAAACGAAACTGCAACGTATAGGTTTCCAAATTCTTCTGAAAATCCGTTTTAAAAGCGTTATACTTAAAAAAAAATACAAATGAAAATAAAATAAACATCGAGCACACTGTTCCATTGCAAACCATCAAAATAGAATGACTATTCATATAATCAAACTTCATCAATTAACATAGTAGCATCACCGAATAAAGAAACAGGTACACAATAATAACACAATATATGTAACTAAAACTATCCCTCGCTAGCAATACTATATTCAACACCAGACTCAATAAATTACACGAAAGCAATTGAAACTGAGGCCATCAAACAGAGAAGAAACTCCACCAAGAATAAACTCTCAATTTCAAACAACACACAATATCAAAACCCCAAAACCTACTTCACTCAAAAAGAAACTTGAAAACTTATCAAACAACAGATACACAGACAATTCTATATAGAGAGAAAGAATCCATTTGATTTTTTGTTTTTTTTTGTTACAACAGAAATTCACACTGGCACACGTTTATAATTGTAGAAACTCAATAGTACCTAACAGAGGTATAGCGTCGGAGACCTGGGGCAGGGTCTCGGCGACGAGATTCAGGAACACCGTCAGCGATAACAAGATGGTCACTCCTGAAACAGTCGTAGAGCCCAGCTTGTTTAATGATCCATTTTGTATTCGCGTCTGAAGCAAGTAAACCGACGATCGTGTTCATCCATTCGCACGAGCGTCGTCTTTTGCTTCTATCCGCTGATCGCCCAGACCACCGACTATTCGAGGATCAAGAATCAAGTGAATCCCCGGCTTTAAAACATTTCAATTCAAGAATCGAGCGTCTGATCTTCGGGGGTGAATCTACTTTATCTCAAATAGATGCCTAATGGCGAAGGGAAGTGTTGGGGTATGATAAATGGTGCTGCTTAAGTAGCGACAAGATAATTCCCTTATTTGATAATGGAAAAGAGAAATATGGAATATTTGTTTCGTTTTCTTCTTTATTTTAAATGTGGGAATAAGGTAGAGTATAGTTTAAGAGACGTCGAGGATTCACCTTTTCTTGGAAATGAAAAGATTTGTAATTGTTTTTTCAATACTGTCGTTTGAATGTTTAAAGTGTCTTTTATACCTCCTGGTGTACCGTGTTGAATGAAAAAAATGCTGTATTCTGGAGTAAACAGTTCTGACCAGCTCAGGGAATATTTGAAGTAAATATACGGTTCGACTAAGTTGCGAAGAGTTTACAAGGGAGATATTTTATTGAAATTTCACGATTCACAAGTTGAAGAGAACTTTGAAGATAATTGAAAAGATAAAGGATACACTGATTTGTATTTTCCTTGTGCAATAGCTATGTTGAAGATTTCTTGGGTTTTTAATATTTTTGTTGTCTTTCGAGATAGGAGAAATGAATTGCAATTATTTGAGAATAATCCTTTTCCCTGGTATTGAGCTGGAATTATTTCTTTCCTTAAATCGCGGAAGAAGCTGCACCAGACACCAGTACAATTTTAGAAATACAATATAACTTTAACGTTTTGCATTTCTAAAAATACATTGGGATTCACAAACCCCTGTCACTTCACTTGCATATAACACTAGGAACCTGACTAGTGACGAAAATGCTGAGAATAAAGAACGAACGTAGCCTTTAACCTTCTTATAAATTTCTACATTCCAAGAAAACCTGACAGTCGACGCACTTTGCAATAATTTCATTTCACAAGAATATCGACAAACTTCTACCTACGAAGCTAAATATAATAACGTTTGCATTCCTTTAGTGGATATATGAAAAAACGAAAGGCCAACCAGGGAAAACCGTGGCCGGAAGTAACGTTTATCCAGCGGCGGTGTCGTAGGAATTTTATTGCGGAGGATGGTCCGCTGTTTATCGAGCCCCATGAGAGGAATGGGTTAAATAATAAATAATGCTGGCGGCGAGAGAGGGAGGCTGAGCAACCGAATGAACTCATGGTCGGCGTGGTACGCGCAATGACATTTTTATCAGCAAGGAGATATCGTTACGATCGAGTTTTTCTTTTTTTGTAAGCTGGTCGTTAATCTTTGCATGACAATGTTCGAAAGAAGAATGGGTCAGAATCCGCTAGCTTCGAATGAGCACTGCTTATAGAGGATTCTTCTCTACGTATATCTACTGATCTATAACTTTTAAGATAACTAAACCTGTTGTCTCATAAAGGGAGTAAATTAAACTGTGAAATTAGTAATTGGCGATCTAGATTCAACAGAGATTCTTCGTAAGTTCAATAACTATGCAATATCTTATTTATAACTACCTACTACCTAAATGATCGAGTTATCTTTTAAATAATATTATTAAACGGATAAAGTGAATTGCAAATGCATATCGTTTAACGACACTATTAAGTAAAGGTTCGACTCGCAAAGAATTAATACTCTCGAAAAATTAATTTAAAGCGAATTTCTAACAGTATCATAGAATTTCTATTTAGTCGAAGGGAATAAAAGAAAGACACGAGGAGCGGTGACTGCTCACAATTCCCTATTTCGCTGTGGAATTAATGGCGCATTTACATCGGAAGCGGATTCGGGCGGTTCGTAGGAGCACAAAAAACATCTAGCGCGAAAACGTGCTGTATTGTTTCCCTGTTCAACCGTCGGCTTCTATTTTCATTCAAACTTCGGCCTTTATACCGCCGAGAAATCGTTAATATCGAGCTTTTTGAACGACGCCAAAGTGTTTTTTACGAGAGCAGCGAGAAACCGTGCTGACACTTCGCTTTTTTATTCGCCTGTATTGCTTTTATATCCAATTTGCAAGCTTCAAACATTGAACTCATCGTCGGGGGAAGAAGAAACCGAGGAAACAAAAGGCAAATGGAGGAGGTCGAGGGAAGAAACATTGAAAAAGGGGAAGGGGGTTTAGAAAAGATACCGTCAGGTGGTGGCAGTTGTGAAACGAACAGGAAAGTGATAGAAATGCAAAGTGTCTGGAGAAAGAACCATTTAAATTGGAATGATAAAGTAAAGAAGTCCGAGAAGATGGATGAAAGGCAAGCAGTTGACGGGCATATAAGTATAAATAAATGCAAGAGAATAATTATAAATCAGGAATACAAATGATACGGAAAAATCTGTGATCTATAAAATATTCGCTCCATTAACGGAATAAAGTTAACGATGTTCAATCCAAGAAAAAGGAAAATTCAGTGGAAACAAATTTACTTTACGACAAAAGTATAACTGTGGCGTGGAAAAGGAGACAGGGACAAATTAAATGGAGATCATTGTAAACGGGTGATACATTGTATAGAAAACCAGAATTAGATTATTGAAAAATAGTAAATCTAAGTACATGAAAGAAAACAACATAAAATAAGAAGTGGAATGGATGGTAGGATGAAAACAGCACGATAAAGATAAGCGTGTCGGCGAATAAAGAAACTGTGAACGGAACGAAGTAGAAAGGGGGCTATGAAATAAAGGAGTTAGAATTCAGTTTTACGATTGATATCAAGGCGATGTGCTCAACGCCCCTTGGAATAATCGCTCGACTATTGAACCCGCTTCGTCGTTCAGGAATTTGTGACAAAAAACAGACCGCCACGCTGGATAACAGGTTGCGTTTCGACAGTTTTCCATCGCGATCAATTTATCGATGGATAGTTTTGCTTGGATTAACAAACTTGGGGAAACCGTTTTGGGAGATCTGGTATGGTAGCTATTATCGAGATATTGGCTAATGCAAACTCTATTCGATTGTGTCTCTAAACCTGAAACACTCACATTCCTTTCTGCTGATAAGCTGGCAGCCCTTACTTTTTCGCTCTCTATTATATAACTGATATTCAACGTGAAACTTGGAAAAAGTTTATCTCGAACACTTAACAATGCTCTTTATGGATGGATTGATTTAACATTCCATTCAACTGCAAAATTTTCCTTTTCGAAAATTGTTTCCTACTTTTTAAAAAACTTTCTTTAGGGTGGAAAATGCGAGGCCAGTTTTGTACATAATTATACTCGATGTTGTGTGTCACTTCTCCCCCACCTACTTTGCAATCAAATATAATGGAAATTACGCAGTGAATTAGAATACACAAGGTATCGTGGTTCTTCTTTCCACGAAATATTTAAACAGTATCAATTTCGTAGTATTCGAACAAGGATAAACGGGATATACTGTTGTACTTTATATTATATTTTTTCTAGTTAATTAATGCGTACTTCAAGAGAAAGTTCTATTAATAAAGAAACGCGAACAGTTTCAGTGTTCTGGGGGCAATTTAGGAACCTATAAATTGGGAAGAGACACCACAATAGTACATGCACCTGTCCATTTATGAAAATTTATTGAATTCACAATGGTGCGGAGAAATTACTCGACGCCACGATCAATGTTCCCGTTTGAGAGAGAAGAATACATGTCAGTGAAGTCAGTTAATTAAAATGTTAGATTAATATCCCAGGGTCAGATATGCTTTTTTTCTATATTAAATTAATTACAGTATATCGATTTTAATTTTAATCTGAAATCAATTGCAGCATCGTAGTCATTTTATACCTAAAGTATTGTCTACTCAGTCTTTGCTCTCTGTTTTCAAGATTGCACACGAAATTACGAATAACATTGGCGAGGGGAAAGAAAAGAAGCACACCAGGCCGAGTGTAAAATTTTCGGGAATTCGTAAAATACGTTTTCCCTCGTTTCGAAAACAAAGGGAAAGGGAGTGAAAAAGCGGAGAGCATCGCTGATACACGGACATCGAACCAAGAACGCCCATTGTTATCGTCAAAAGTTTCCCGAGGAAAAAGGGAAGATACGAAGGAAACACTGTTTGTTGAGAAGCAAGAAAAAAGTATTTCCATTCTGCGCTCGGCAATCTGAGAAGTATTTCTGAAACGACCCCTTCGGTTTCCAAGAGAAATTTCCTGAAAGAACCGAAAATTCGTGAAAAAGTTTTCCGAGTGGTTTGTTCAATGCGTATCTTCTTACTGTAACGAATGATTTTGCGAAGTGAGAAAAAATTATATTTCTGTTCAAAGAGATATGAAACACTGGAAAAGAAAAAAAGTAGCCCACCTACAAAATGGATTTGTATACGAAGGAATATTGCCACATTTACTAAACAACTAGCGAATACATTTTTTATTTAATTATAAACAAAATTGAGCTAACGATGCACCGATATAACAATTAATCCAGTGATCAAAAAATTACCACACCAATAGTTCTGTTCCTTCCAATTACAACATTTTCACTACTTCGTCGCCTGATTTTAGAGTAACAGAGTAGCCCAATATATTAACCACAGTGAGGAGAAATGAATGTTTCATTTAAAAATTACATTACCGTATTGGAACATCAGAATTCTTCAAACACCAAAGAATTGCAATTATGGTCTCCCTTTTTCGCTTCATACTTTATCCGCAACAGAACAATTCTTTCAGAGTACAAACTACAGATATTCGTAACGCACCAACGAACCAAGAAATATTTCAAGGAGCACCATCCCAACACCATTTTAAGAAGGATAAACAGGCGGCGGGTCAGGACGCTTTCATCGATAACGCATTCCATCGTGGTTTCCACAAATTCCCAAAACCACGCAGGGACCATAAAGCTTCTGCTCGAAACTATTTCTCCATATAATTCAACCAAGCCAGTGCTTAGCGCGTTAACGTTCCGCGAATGTTGACGAACAAACACCGAATCTGTTAACACGCAATCCGATTAAACAGCGTCCGGTGATTTTCCTGTGATCACCGTTCGATCGATATCTAATGCAATTCAGTGGAACGAGAGGAACGTTTCAATTTTTCATCGAGAGCAACGAATGAGTCTGGACAAAGTCTCGCGGGAACGGTGAGAAGCGACAGCGCGCAGGAATAAACGTGATTCGACAGCCAAATAAGAGAGTTCTTCAGGGGAATCCATCGAATCCATCCGTGTGATTGCGCACTCGTGTCGGCGTAGACGCCAGCATCTTGTCATTAATTGAATTAGAACCGTTTTTGGACGAAAATTAACGCGAGAAGACTAGTTCTGAATAAACCTAACCCAGACCCACCCCTTCTTCTTGAACTTATTACCTGCATCATTAACTACTTGCAAAGTATTGCGAATAGACGAGGCAAGTTTCCCCGAGCTGGCGTTTACCATCCCCCTTCGTCCCCCCTTTATTGATTAAGTATCACGTATTTCACTATCTGCTTCTTATTCTCGTTTCGCATTGCTTGATATAACGAAGCATCCAAAGATGGCAATTTATTACATACGATCTGCGAATCGTGATCGTTATTGATATCCGCTCGAACGATTAGAAATCGACGGGATTATCGTCAGACTGTATGCATGATATTATATAATATATGTATTATTTTACGCAGATACGTATGCGTGTGCCAGCATCGAGGCTGAGGATTGAATTTTTTATTCAGTAATGTTTTTCTTTCGTCCATTTTTTTTTTATTTATTTCTGATTGAGCGAGCAATAGGTCTGCGAGTTCGGTGGAATTTAAATTTGTACGTGACACCGGTCCTTTGACGTCATGAAGCATGGCTGTTGTAAAATGCAACGAAGTTCTGTCGGTCCAGTGGAATACAATTTATCCTCGTTGCCCAGGGAATGTCTATGCTTTTGCTACAAGGGACACGTCGAAATCCACTGTATCGGAACAATAATTGAATTGGAATGCAGTGTGACACTGTGAAACAATAATTTTTCAATATAAGAATTATTTTGTTGAGAGAATTTTGTCGAATCAATATCAACGTCACCGAAAGGGGACTCGAAAAATCTGCAAGATAAAATCTATTAACAATGAAAATAGAGTGGACAGTATATGCAGGTAGATTTAAATCTACAAGCTTTAGATTCATCATTCTGGCCACATTCTAACAACGATTTAGCCAACGAAACACCTAAAAACTATTCTCTTCACGAACGCAATCGTGCCGACATTAATAGTCACTCACTCAGAGGTTCGTTTACCACCGCCTACTCTTTGCTCGCGAACCAGAACAAAGGGTGAGAAAATGGTGGAGGGAGGCGCGCAGAATATCTTCGCGTTGACAAACACACGACCCTGAATGGAAACGGCGACGAGTTAGACGTGCGTGCGCCTTCAACGGTAGACTAATTAGAAAAGCTTGCACGCGACGCTGATATTCACGACAAATTCCAAGTTTATCCAGAACTTCTGCTAACCGCGTCTATTACCTAATCAAAAAGTTGGCAAGTTAGAGCAATCAAGCGTTTCGTGTCTAATGTTCCCCGTAACGACAATAGGCTTGAGTGTCGTGTTGAAATATGCATGTGTTTTCGTGTAAAACGCTGCCTCGTATAATTCTGCGGGGTCGCCACGATTGAAATATGTAGTTATTCGTTGCACGTTAGGGCAAGCAATTAGGGGAATTGTTGCTTGAATTCGTTTTTTTTCTATTTATGTTAGGAAATATTTTTTATAAAATTTACAACAAGAGATTGAGAAGATCTAAAAGTTCTGTCGATTTTAAGTGAGAAGTAAGAGACGAGAAATATTTTTAATAGTTTCACTTATTTTTCTATGTTTCCGTGAATCTGCTACTTTATTTACTTTCACAACAAATACTATTAGTACATCGCAGATACCAGTTTAATCTAGAAATCGGCAAACTATCCGCTCTTTTTAATAACAAAATCGAATTACAAATACCTTGCCTTATAGGAAGAGTTCATTTCAAAACAGAAGACTTTTAAACTTTCTAATAAAGGAAACGGTAGAGAACAGTTTTACATACAAACGTAAAGAGGGAGATCGTTCGCACCAAACTATTTATAATATACTAAACGTACAGTTCTGTAAGATATTACCATAAATTGAAACTTCCATGGAACATAAATTTCTCCTCCGTCATTGTCCTATTTCTTCTCTATTGTCGTCTCCGCTCAAACCCTCCCGAAGCAACTGAGATTCAAATGTCTACGTAATCTATATCAACGACGTACACGTCACGAAATACATCCGCCATAAAACAACGCGAACGAGCTTCAATAGCGTCGAAGGATCGAAACGATAGTTGGTCCCATGCCCCCTAGCGAAAACATAGCATTTAAATCAGGGACGCAGCCCCTATGCATCGGCCTGACAACTTTGTGGCCATTAGAATCGATTCGATGAGTGTTGTTTGCAGTCTGCGAGCAACTGTTATCGCTGGAAGCCTCTCGACCTGCCCAGAAACGATTTGAAAGCGACCAGGAGTTAGGGGAGCATTACGCAGCAATCGGATTACCAAGAAGATAAGGAATAGTTCCACGATCGCAGACGAAACTGGAGTTTACGATCGAGGGGTCACAATTTGTAGGGGCGTCAGGCTTATCGTCCACTTCGCGTAGAAAATAGTGCAAATTCCAAGTGGGGGGTATCGGTTAAATGTATTTGAAGATGTGCTCTGAACGTTAATGCCTTTCTCCTTATTCCTGGTAATAATATAACCATTTGTGAAAAATGATTAGTATAATGGAAAATCATTTTGCAATGAAAATAAAATTCCTACGATACGAAATTTATGTACGACAGAAGAATGGCGTGTTGGCATTGTAAGGAGAAAAGAAATATAAACTTTTGTATTTTTCTTATTAGCAATCGCAGGCTAAACTTCTGCGTCCAGAGGTCTTTGGAGTTTTCGAATTGCTCAATCGTCTGAGCTGAAACTCCATGGGTTCGTTTCATATAAATGTAACCGTGTCGGCAGTTCTGAACTTGACGTGCACTCCGTGTCAGATGTATGCAGAATCTGGCGAAGAAGCTACTTGTGGATCTGTTCAGAAATTCGAATGGGGATTCACACTCCGTCACGAGCAAAGTACGGTCACGCGAGATCTCGTCGCGAAGTTTGGACAGTCTGTTCTATAGCTATGTTTTTCTTCCCGAGGGACTTTGTGAGTTTTGATAAGAAGTTTTTGACATCGAACTTCGCGTTTAACTGTTGAAAATGTGATTATTGTTTGGGGTGTAGATGAGTGCGATTGGTTTGATATTTTTCTTTTCGTATTGAGTAACACTCTTGTTTCTTTTTGTAGGATTATGTAAAGTTTAATTTAACAATTTTTGCTAAATACCATAATCAAAGTGCTCGAGATAATTGACGTACATTGACGTAGTAGTAAAATAGATAAACAAACAACAATATAGCCGAAAGATTCTGAAATCATTTAAATAATCCAAATCTATTGTATTTTTAAAGCTAACCCAGAAACTATCCCCCGCGTTATATTTATGAAGATTAATTATTCTCAATGGCGGTGGAACGATATTAAAATTGTTTTACCGTATGCTTGATATGATATCAATATTTAATACGACTGCATAGAAAACATGTTCATAATAAGTAAACTATCGAGAAAGCTAAATTGTACTGAATTCATTTAGTTCAAAATTGTTAGAATCGGAAATAAAGCATTCCTCTGCAATGTAAGATCATATATCCATTTATTTCACTTATTCCAGGCTTATCTGTATTTACTTCTGTACGAATATTTGTAAACTTTGATCTCAATTTCACGTTACCAATTATTTCGAGCTTCGTTGTTTTAAAAAGTTATTAACGCCCGGCGATTTGCCAGTGTATGAAACCCTATCGCGAAAAAAAACTCAATCTCTCGAATCTTTGCATAGTGGAAAAGAACAGAGATACCAAAACGAACGCTTCAAGTGTCGTGACCATGGGAATCGCATAAGTTTCACGACAATACGTCGCGTCGTCCAAAGGCGACTGTCCTGTGAGAAACAGTCGAATAACTGTCGTAAGAATAAAACAACGAAAAGCAACAACGATCCCTTAGATATTTTCCTCGACGGACGACTCGTATAGCTTTCGTCAGGCCAACTTCGCCTCTAAATCCTCCGATGGAAGTTTTCAACTGGCTACCGCTCCCTAATGGCCGCGAAATTTAATCCCTTCAATTTTGCGCTCGAATTCCCGGCGATCCGTTAAGGATGCGATTTTCTAATTACGCTCAAACTGCATCGAGCACGTGTACAGAAATGTAATTGGGCGTAACTATGTTAACGTAAAAAGTGCGCGAGGTGGTGTTAATCGATTTTCTATTTTATTTTGCTATCATGCATTTTGTGCTGGACGAGAAAGACTGTTAGTATAAACTTTGGATATACGATAATGCAATTAGAAAATTTAGAAGACAGATGTATTCTATTTTGTTTTTTTTTTATCAGTAAAATAAACTATTGCAACTGCCTTTAATCGAGCAGCAAGAGTTTGCAATAAATAATCAATGGAAGAAGGATGATTAGAATTTTGAATTGAAGCTTATTTACTGGGACTACTTCTAATAATATCTATTCTATAGAAACCTTCACTTCGTCTTCGTATCTTGATTATATTGTACATAGCAACATTTTCGTAATCACAATTTAATAAAAAAACTTCAGAGTATTCTAGTAACGTATTCAATATTCATATATTATTTGAGAATTATTAATATCCTTCAAAATGATCACCAATAAAAGACAATTGTGGAAACGATGAAGAATGTGATTCGTGTAGTAAAACAATTTTATGCAATTAAAAAACACACGAATTGTCCCCGTGGTTATTGCACGGAGCTCTGTACCATTTTGTTCACTCTCAATTTATGACTCAAATGGGACCACGAAATTTCTATCAAATCTATCTCAACCTCTCGCTTCTCTGCAAACTCTAATGGATGTTACCATCAATTCTATGGCCGTGTTTGTATCGCAGCGTTTCTGATATTTGGAAAGTTTTTCTATCCATCGCATTCCGTGTACCGGTTCGTATCTCTAGATTCAATATCGCGGGTTTCGAACGTCGATGCAAATTGAAATTTTCAACGTTCGACATTACACGAACATCGAGCACATAGGTATAGGGGGGATTGCTCACGCGCTAAACGGAATTGAGTGGAATAAGCGAAAAGATCAGGCGACTTCGGATACTAGAACGATGTTTTTGCGTTGGATTAAAGGAGGTCTTGGAAAATTGAAATGAATTTCAGAATGGGATTGGCAGGATCTTCGCCGTCATTCTCCTTGACCTTCGTTTGACCATATTTCTGTATATGTTAAGTTCATACATTACATATTCTATTAAATTCAAGAAAAGTGGGATAACCCGAAAATAATATTTATTAAACAATTTCGTTATTACCTTCACTCCACAATAATCTTGTCACACAAAGACTAAAACGAAATAGATAAAAAGGATGCCCCTTCATCCCCCTGAAACGATGATCTACAGTATTTCAACGCGTTAGCTGTATTTCATAGAGACCGATGCAGCAAGGGTATTCAAAATTCATTTAAAACAAAAGAAGCTTCGTCATTAGCATAATTATAACACGCTGCGAATGTCACGTATACGACATCAGGCTGATATACATATAAGCATGTATGCATGATACAAGCTCGCTATCAGCCGACTACATAAAAGCTCAGTACCTCGGCACTGATGGCCTGTCTTCAAAGTCGACCGCTCCATGCTTCGGAGCAGCGAGTTTTCGCATAAATTTGCATGTCGCGTGGTCGATCGAGCCGTTTGCTCAGGCTGCACTTAAAAAAATATCAACACACGGTACACCGGTGTGCCAGCATTTTTGTCTACCGCTTGCCATTTTCTTCCTGGCTTTTATGCATTATTCCGTCAGGCATTCGTGTTAGAACGGCGAAACGAGACGGCCGCCGTGTCGAATTAATAAATGGGCCGTTGTAAGAAGTAAATGGAACGTTGTGAACGAAGGAGATAAATGGTCCGGCGAGCGATTACGAATTTTTCGCGTGTCCGTCGAGCACCATTTCCACGGTACGGCCGATCGAAGCAACGACTGAGAAAACCAAAGGAGGATTCGAGCCACGAGTTTGGTCCAATTACTTTTTTATTCGACTGTTCTGCTCTTCAGTGGAACAGGGAAACTGTTTCTTTATTCTACATTGATTTATCATAGAAAATGCGACGAAATTACGTGGTTCCTTTGGAGTGCTATAAAGGTATAATAAAAAGACGGGGAATCTTAGAATTTTTCTTGTATATAAATCGGTGAATGTTGTATAGTATCTTACTAAATTGGAAGGTGGGGTTAAGTGATCGAAATTTTAGGTGAAATAGAAAATCGAATAACGCATAACTCGGAAAACTCTGTTTTCGACATTGTTAGAACTTAATTTTTCAATTATAGAAGAATTTGAACAGATTTATGAATTATTCAATACTTTTTTAAACGACGACTTCTTTGTGATGTTAAGTAAATATTTATTAAAAATAAAAAAATTAAATTTGTATCTCAGAATTATTTTGTACAGAAGAAATGTTACTAACAATAAGCCTCTAAAGAATAAAAACAATAAAGATGTGTTATTCAAAAATCAAAACGTAATACACATTCGAAAGGAAAAGAATTTGAAAAAGAATTTGTTTGTAACGAAATCACACCGTAGAAATCCGTTGCGAATTAATACAGAGCACGATTCACAAAAGCAGAATCTGCGGAAAAAGGAGGCCAGCTAACCTATCCACGTGTACGATGCGGTTTTCAAAATTGATCCCATCACTTACCCACGTTAGAAGGATCTTTAAAAGGCACGATCAGGGTAACAAAATGAATTTCTGCTCTCGCTGGAAGCTATCGGAAGAGACTTGTACGAAAAAGAGGGCGAAAAAAGGACGTAGAGGAACGAAGAAAATTGGAGAAAAACATCCAGCAGAAAATCGATTCCTTTGCCAGGCGTTTTTCCGCACGTTTCACGGGTGAAGATTTCCTTTCACGATAGAACAGATACGCGGGCGTCTCTTTTCCACGGGATTACATTAATTGCGTAGGACAGCCACCATAACGGGAGTCGAGAAATCGTTCGTCGTTTCAAAAAAACGACGTAGGGCATACAAACTGCACTTTGACGTGCTCCACTTGTTTCCCAACAACGACTTTGTTTATCACAACTCGACACCACGAGAACTAATATCAGAAACGGCGTCTTGATTTACTTCCATTTCGCCCCTTCCAACATCGCAGCACGGTTGTGGTTTGCTGCTGCATTAGGAAACCAATGTCCATTTTCGTAAAATAATGACGTTTGATTGTCGAATAATGGGAATCAAAGAGGCCATTCCCCCGTTGGTGCTATTTAGAACAACACTTTCCCCGTGAATATGCAATGCTCATTTGAATCATAATGGAGGCATAGCTTGGCTACGCTTCGAGCGTAGTATGGCCAGGACTGAAAATTCTGTGGCGGTTTTCCTCGAATTTGCAATTTTTGTTAGGTTTTCGTTGTGTTCATGTTACTGTTTCCAGTGATTGGCATCAGAGTAAAGGATATGTTTGATAAACTTCGGGTTTGAGCATTACGAAATTTTATTTGAATTTGTAGATCTGCAGACAGGAAGGGTACGACGAAAAATAGTATGTATAAAGGATCATCCATAAACTACATGGTCGTTATGGGGGGGGGGGGGGGGGCGGCGAAAGTCTAGGCTAAGCCGCATGGAGGTAGGGGTCTAACTCTAAAGGATACGCAATTAACTACTTTGAAACTACTTTGTGAACTCGTTTTTGGAAAACCTACAGTACAAAGGCTTGAAGAAGATCTCGAAATTGATTCTCTTGAGATAAATTCCTGAATTTAAAATCGACGATACGATTCCGGTTATAAACCGTTTGCAAATTTAGATAGTTTTGTATGATACAAATTATATAATATACATATCAATTATTAACAGTAAATTTTATTTCTATGCCGATGAATTGTTTAAGAAAAAATGAAAAATACTGCGTAACACTCGGGAGGGGGGGGGGGGGGGGGTTGCCGACCGAACAGTCACGGTAGACCACATGGGGCAGGTAATTTCGTATAAAAATTCGAGAATATTAAAATGGATGATACTGTTTTAGATGTAATGGTAATAATCTGTACGCTTACTGTAGGAAAATGACATAGAATTTTATATACTTACTATAATTGTTCAAATCTTAATTGATAGAGATTGTGAATAATTATTGATGAAAAATAACGACCGATCTATTGACCATCAGAATACCATGTAAATTATCGTGCAGAATACAGCACAGTTTCACAAATTTTTGAACATTTGGTTTCCACGAAGCTCGAATTATTGACCTGCACTACTGATTAAACTATACAATGTAGCGAGTGCTACTGCGATAGCACAGTAAATTATTGTTACCTATCTATTTTGCATCCATTACTACTACTGATTGACATACATAGCACAAAAGTGTAGTTACGAGGGTCCTTAATGATACTACATAAATCTTTTGTACACGTGAATTATCGACCTCTACCACTGATATGTATGTAAGATTATTATACTTGTGGGATCAGGGCCTCTCCATCAAACAACTAATGTAAGAGGAACATAAGAACAACGAATATGCGGAAGGGGCCGCACAGTGGTCCGGATCGAGAAATTTAGTGGCATTTGGGCCAAAATTTAACTTTTTCATATCAAGATGCAGTAAGTTCGTATTGCTTCCTAAATCTTCACCTACATCGAAAATCAAGAAATTAATGAATTTTAATAAAAATTTTGACTGGTAAGAATCCTTAAAGTTGGACATTTTGAAACTGCTGTATTTGCTATATCTGAAAAACTGCTCATCTTCTATGGGATGTCCTAACGAACCCATTTGATATTTTTAGTCCGATTTTTTTTTTCAAAGGAAGAGCATTCTTTCGCAATAAGAAACCATACTTTCATTAATATGTTTAAACAATAATGCTGAATGGAATAAGGAATATTTATAAAATTCTTGACAATTGACAAGGTATATCTTTCAAGTCCTAACGAATCCCACATTCTAACCAATTGGACTGTTTTCATTGAATTTTCCTCTATATTGTTGTACAACAGTCACTTCCTACCCCGTCCTACCTTGCAAATTATTATTGTTTAAAGGTATCAGCCTTCCGTCATTTTACGTACTTATATGTATACGTTCGCGTCCATCGCTGAGGCACTGTGAAGTGTGAAGTGCTAGCGCTCTTGGAAGTGCTTAGATCAGGGCTCGGAATTAAGTGAACTTTCGGGCCGATTTTCAGAGGCAACGCCCCCTTTCTCCCGCCGCGCGTCTGGGCCCCCGCGATCGCCAAGCGGCTCGAAGCTCCTCAGGCGCGTAACATATGAACGCGGTCCATGGGACATGGGGGAAATGGGGGGCAACTGGGATGATTCTAAACAACTTTTTCTTTGACCAAAATGCTGTTTGAAGCTTCGTTTTTGAGTTATTAACCAAAAACACTGGCCAATTAGAGCGCCCGGTCGTGTACGGGGGCATCGAGGGTATCGAGGAAAGCGTACGGAAAATGTTACATCGTTATTCATTAATAAGAAATAAACTAATTATTCGTTTCTTCAATCGCGCCCGGTCGTGGTCGTTATTCATGAGTAACGAATAATTCCACATTATTCTTAATTTAAGACGATGTAACGTTTGCCGTACGATGCTCTCGAGGCCCCGACCGATACAGGACAGAGCGCAGTAGAGAGGTACGCGCCTGAGCCTGCGCTCTACAGGCGCTCTAATTGGGCAGTGTTTTTGGTTAATAACTTAAAAACGAAGCTTCAAACAACATTTTGGTCAAGGAAAAAGTTGTTTAGAATCACCCCAGCTACCCCCCATTTCCCGATTTTGTGGTAGTTACGGGACACCCAGTGTATATTTATCCTGTATTTAGTTCAGTGTATATTAAGGCCATATTTAAGTTCTGATTTGTTTTATATTCATATTATATTTGGTAACTACGAAAACTCATAAATATTTGTTAAAAGAGTTATTCTCCAGATTCAATATTTTCTAGTTTATTATTCAGATATTACTTATTTAACAAAAATGGAGGCTTTTCGTAAAAATTGAGACATGTTCCTCACTTTAAGAAATTCGTTCAAAGATATGGGGGATCACGCTTTTCTATACGAAATGATATCTGAAAAGATCGCAATACCTTTACAAAATTCAGAGGTTCTAAAAGCTTGTAAAAGATATTAGATAAGCAGTTTTAACAATTTTTGAGGTATTCAAATTTAGAAAGTTAAGAAAAAAAATGATTAAACGAATGAAAAATATATCATATTATATGTCATTGGAACATAGCTTATTTCTTAATAATTTTTAAAACAAGTTTCATCCCGATATCTGTTACGGTTCAAAAGTTATACCAAAATACCACAAAATTTCTGGATCCGAACCATTATGGGCTGTGGCGTAGATGGACTGATCAGTGCCTGCAAATATGAAGATGTCGGATTCGATTCCCGATGCCTGCCCTTTCTTTTTATTCGGTTCCTACATACCTGAATACAGATTTTCATAATTAACACGTTGAGTGCCACGTCAGCATCGGTGACTGACACTAAACTTTCCGTTCAGGCCGCGTCAGGGATCGGTGACTGACACTAAACTTTTCGTTCAGGCTTCGGTGTTTCACAGTGTTAAGCTACGCCGCGCCGTACAGTGGTCCAGAACTGAATGCTAGCTGTTCACGGCCGCGGCCGCCGCGCGCGCCTGGATCGCGCGTTCGGGTTGAAATAAACAGAACAAAAAATTGAGTATAAAGGTTTAAATTGTATAAAAAATGCTTTGAATCTCCCTATATGTATACAGTCTCAGGACAAACTGTTTGAACCGATCACAGACAGAACCTTAGAACGGTCAGAATTAGTTTCATTAATTTTATTATTTTCGGAAGTAATGGATACTTGTAAACCAACATACATTTAAAAAACATCGATATGAGGAAATCAATTTTTTATGAAAATTAACAGCTAGCGTTCAGTTCTGGACCACTGTGCGCCGTCGCGCATGCCGCGTCGTGTGGCCTAAACGGAAAGCGAGGCAGAACCGGCGTGGCACTCAACGTGTTAACTATTCTCATTGTCAGCTCTAATACGAACTTATACTGCACATTATTACAGAAAATTGAAGATGTTACTCTGATGCTTTTCAATCTAACAATAGTATGTTGTTCGAGTTATTGAGCTGCAGTACTGATTTTTCACTTTTTGATTTTTGTAATTATTGCATGAATCTCCCCAATGTAATGGTTTGCTCTCAGAACCATCCATCTGCGTTTGGTATAATACAAGAAAGCTGGAGGGAATGTTTAGAATATAATGGCTATGACAAAAGATTTTTAAACTGTTCTAATTCGTAACTGGACCAATAACGAATATCACTTGAGACGTGCCAATTTTTATGAAAGTTTACACACAAGTAGAAAACAAAGAGGAATTATGACGGGGAAAGTCTCTCGACTTTTTGCGACGGATAACGTTACGTGGAAATAATTTGCGCACCTTCGCAGAAACGAAGAAACCACAATGTGAAAAATATTGATTACACAAGACCGTCGTGTGTCACGCAACTTTGCCAATATAAATTACGAAAAGCATCACGTAAAGACATACTTTTCCCCAGTCAACCGAAATCGTTTCCCGTAAATCATTAACACCGACTACACCACACAGGAACCCTTCGTCCACTCGTGTAAACGTTAATCATAAACTGGAAATTAATTTCACAATCTTCTCAATCCATTTGATCATTCCCCGAAAAGACCCCAGTCACTACAAACGATCTACCACGCAACCACCGCAAAGTGACCCGTTCCCAGCCAAAGAGGATACTCGAATAAATCAGCCCACGGCCCCTAATTGGCCACAAGTTCGATACTCGTTGACATCCCGGACGAAAGTACTCTTCTCTGCTCGAGGGTGTCGAAAAACTTCGAATTCTGTCGATTTCCTCGTAACGAACTAATTTAGCGGCACGCGCGTCGCTAATTGCCTGGGAAGAAAGTTGCTCTGCACAACGGGATCCCGTTGCTGAATGTCAGCTGGGAGCAATTTTCAGAGGCGTGACCGCATTGAGGTCGCTGGTTATCCTGGCGGTTGATACGACCACGGGAAAAAAGGAAATCGAAGAACAAACACGTGAAAGAGGTTCCCAGAGAATAACCGTAGGGTTGTCGCACAGGAAAGAAGGAAAATAAAAGATATAGGTGTCCACGTCATTGGCAGGAAAATGACCCTCTGTGAAAATAAAGAAGCGTTCTATCCAGGGCTGAACGACACGTAAAGGAAGTCGCAGCGAGGAGTATGTACCTCTAAGGCACACTGTTTCGAGATACATCTCTTCATATTGTTCTACCGACAATGAGCACCACTCGGGCTATAATTAAACTTTCATCGACAGTTGCTTCCCCTCCGTGGGCTGCCACTTTGGAAGCCTGATCTCTGCTTAATGTTCCTCTTCTTCTTCTCCCGCTATTCCCCTGCAGTTAGTTGTGTGGCCATCAGAAACGAGGCGCGTCCACATGGAGATCGATCGACTCGACAATCGCTTTTTATTATCTCCCTTGGACAACAGAGTGAATGTAGAAGAGACGGAATTTTAGACCCAACTGTCTGTTGTATCGTTGTTGAATTCTTTTGTGAATCTTGTTTTCACTCTGCGAGATGCGGAGTGTTAGTGACCGGTCAGGTAAATAGGGGATGCTAATTGTTTGGTAGTATGTAATACGTTTTCGTTATCCAAGTAGTAGGGATTTAATCTCGAGTTTTAGATATGTAATTGAGGTCATAATTAAGCAGCATTTAACATAATTTATGCAGTCGTCGTTGTATTTGAAGTTGGTTCAAAGATCAACATCAACTGGAATCTACCCTTTGATAAATTAAACTTCACCTGAAGTCGCTTCAATATGTTCAAGTATTAACTGTACATGTACCATTAGACTTCGAAAGGACTATTAGCGCTGAGCTGCAAATAAATTGCACTTCTACATTACGCATCTAGCTTCGTTCTAAATCTGCTCGTCGAAGGTCGTTCAGATCAGGCACGTACGATCGAATTTTTATCTGCCTCTACTTTTGTTATTCGTGCAAATAATATTCACTCGCGTGCCATTCCCAATAATATCTCGTTACCACTATTTAATTTGTACTACCTTAAAGGCTAAATAATTTTCGTATTCTCAATTTGTTATGTCCCTTAAGAAGACCATTTTGATAGGGAAAATTATTAAAATATACTTTATTAAAATTATTAAAATATACTTTAATTTACTTCAAAATATTCCATTTTGTCTATCCAAAATTGTGTGGTGCGTTTCATGTTACTGAATTTTCTGCCAAGCAGTGGGACTGAAACATTAACTCCACATCGCTCAAACAGGCGTATTATTTATCACACGAAATATGGGAATAATATTCGATCGTGTTCTGAAAGGAAGTAGCGCGTATCAGCCCGTGAAATTGAACTTACTGTTTGTACGAGCTTCCCGATAAACTGATGGAATATCCCTCGCTAAACCCTCAAGGGAGGAAACGTCAGACTATGGGGGTAAACTATGGGACCTTTCAACAGGCAATTAATACAGCAATATACCTAGGAGTTCGGTGCTACGAGTAATTCTCTAAAGTATGACACGGGGACACAGGGACAATTAAGTTAGCCAACGTATTTCTCTAAACACACGAACCGCTTGTTCCAGAGTAAGGACAATTAATATACAATACACCAAGGCTGGAGGGGAGGGGCAGAGAACCGTGCACGTTTCTTATGCTTCTATGACAATTCGTTCAGTTCAAGCACCAAAAATAAAGATGTCTAAAAGACTGCAAACGTTAACAACGTCAACTGAAAGGATTACCTACATATTTCTTCTCGAAAATTGTAGAGATTTGAACCTTGCGATTTTCGTACTAAAAATACATATTTACGATATTTCCAGGAGTTGCAATTCGTAATAATTTTCTATTTACAATAAAGATAGTTTTATGTTTGTCAAAATTCTTAACAATTTTTGATACGGGTTCTAGAATAGAATACAGAATACTACTGTAGTAATGTTATTAGGAATAGTATGTTTTATTTATTTCTAGCAAGTTTTCATCGTTGCATTTAGTTTCGTACGAATGCAGTTTCTTCGACATGCGAGATTTTTGGTATTTGTCGTGTAATTACATTGTGGAACGGGGTAGTAATCTAAACATTAATGTAACACAAGCCTGTGGGTTAATTCTTGTAAAAGGGTTTAGAAAGGAACGTTTAGAGAAAGAAAAAAGTAGACGTGAAAGAAATCAAACGTTCGCAGTTTTGTTTTTAATATTACCCTGCTTGTTTTGCTCTCCGTCCCAGAATTCGCAAAGCTACTAGTAATATTGTATTTTATTTGATTTTATGTAAATTGGAAGTATTGAAAATCCAATGCCTTCGGATTATATTTCTTCAAAGAATACTTGGAGGAAATAATAAGCCATTATTTCCCAAGCGCTAAACTAATGCTTTAGACATGCTATTGTATTTTAGATTTCAATCGTAAAATGCGAAGAATTAATTCATATCATTGATTCAGAGATCTCATTTGCTTACTTTCGGTGAGTGCAAATTACAAAATTACAGTTTAGTGACATTTAACAAAGTACGATTATTATGAATTGTTCTTGACAATTGTGAATATACTATTTATCATACAACAACTAAATACAATATGTTTAAGTTTTAAACGCTGCTACTTAATAACGACACGTACATCCTGTAAACCAACTGTCGTATTTGCGAATAAAACAATATTAACGGATTCACTTATAACAGCGTACTAAAATAATGATACAAAATTATAATCGATTAACTCCTAAATATCAGCCAACATTTCCACCATACCAAACTATCGAGTTAAAGTAATCTATCTGTGTGTAGAATTTCCATTGATAAGAAATATTAATTTCTCGCATAAATCAGGTTAACCAAATACAACCCAGTGCTGTAATCGACATCTAACACCTTGGCTCCAGAAAACACAAACTTGTAAAAACCCCCAAGGTCCAAAATCGAAACGTGCCAATGGATGTGAGGGTAAAGCTTCGAGGGACTGTTGACAATCCCCTTCATCGCCTTTATCGCGGTGGAACGCGACCGAAAAAATACCCGTTGCACATGATTCTCATCGCAAACAGATTAAGCTCGAAAAGTGTTTCGAGACGGCCGTTTGCACACGAGCCACGTCGTTCTGCGCGTGCTGCCCGCTCGCAACAACAGCTCTGAATATTCGTATCGTTCGGCCGGCCACAAAAAGGATTTGCACGGAGTAACGGGTGGAAAGTTGTTCGACCTAAACGTGTTACAACTTGCGTAACTGTGCTTCCGGGCAGCCTCGATGGCCCTTAAAACTGGCACACGCTTCTGTGCACGATGCGATGCACGCTATAACGACACGGGGAATCGCTGTCTTCTTCTTTGGAGAAGAACATTTATTTCGTGAACGCGTCACTATTTGATTCGTTTCTGGCTGGGCGTCTGGTTTTTCGAGTGTCTGAGGAATTGAATTCGTAATGCATTTGGCTTGTAGCGCGACAAATGTGAAAAGGTGTTCCCGAGAGGGAAATTTGATAAGATTTACACTGGGCTTGATTCCTGTGTTGCTTACTGCATGGACGATAGAATAGGATGGGAGTAAAATTTTTATCAGTTACTGTTGTCCCTGCGATTCTATAATGTTTATAATGTTTGGTTTCGAAAAGAAGAGAGGTTCGGAAATATTCCCGTTTTGCAAGTATTTTAGGTTTGAGTTATAAGATCTTTTACAAGTTAAGCAGAAGGTGGGAAATTTTTTCTGGTAATATATTTCTTGTCCTCCATGGAATGTTTTCTTTTTAAAATAATAAGGTAAATGAATTGTGGCGTATTGTAATTACACTATTTGATTGAAATATTACAATTATGTACAATCGTTAATGGATAAATTTTAAATGAAATTGGCGTTCTCTAAAACATAATGATACATGTGCATCTCAAAAATATGAGTCACAAAAATTCAGAAACCCAACTGAGAAAAATAGTTCTCATATCTGTTGAATTCTATTGACATTTCCAGGACGCGTACCATATTTTTGCTCGGCTGTCTATTTTGTGGAATTTGAATACTTTCCGAAAAATTTCACAGAAAAATGGAAAGCTATTTTCTTTGGAATAGAGTTGCCTACAGGCGTGAGTTATAACCCACTGCGCGAACTCGATCATGAGAACTAATTAAAACGAAGGTGTCCGTTGTTAATTAAAGCAAGAATGGTTTGCATTACTGCTGCTTATTGCAACCGTGTTCCAGTTGCCGGCTCTCGTTTGAATTGCCCCTCTACAAAAATTGGCTTCAAAATAATACTAATTCTGTAACAAGAATTGTGCAGATTTTTAACGATAAAAGATACCGCTCTTCTTTCAGAAACGACAAATTTGTTTTACCATTTTTATTGGATACTGATACAGTAGCCACGTGTTAAATGTCGATTTCAACAGTAAGCAAAACATTTTGCAATATACGTCAATATTTTCAACAGTTACCCTGCCACATGTTACTTTGTATCTGCAGCAGTAAACAAACTACAACATGTTGAATATGAATATCAAAAATATTTGCCAACATGTCGCGCATTTCTCTATTTCAATAAATGATTACCAGTAAAAGAAAAAAGAAAAATGACTTCTATACGTTGCGGTTTATGGTACTTAAATATGGTACGTTCTATGGCTGGTAAATTGAATAATTTCAAGTAATTCAGAATGTCCAATTGCATCTATATTTTTCATACTTTGATATTCATTTGTTTACAGTACGGCTATACTGCGACGTGTTTCAAGCAATGTATACATATATTTCGTTTCCGATTTGCGCACGTGACACAACATGGTTTTCACATTTTCGTTTCGCTCGCTTGTATTTATTCCAAATTATGGTAGGGATGATTCATAACCGTGGGGCAGTGGTCTATTTTCGAAGAGACACGATTTTCTACCTTGCTGCAGCTGAAAGGTTACAGGAAACGCACAGCGGACTAAACAATAATTCTAATAATAGCGAAGAATAGTACAAAAAATGAATATTTTCAGAATTAAAAATTTCTGTTGTGCAACCATCTCAGATAACCGGTGATTACTCGTCTATTATAAAAAATGTCTCGGCGTAAGAATTTTTCATGTGCATCGTCTGTTTAATGTGCCAATATATGTTTGTGCGTTCTGCTGTGCGTATCGATTAATATATCCATATTGTCTATACATATTTTGGAATAGTGTGGTGGAAATATTATCGAATGTTCTGCAAATATTTCATTGTATTCCAGTTTCGCATTCTTTCCAGAAGCTCCGAATACCAATAACTTCATTTTCGTTAGACATATTAAACCGATTCGAGTTTTTCCGAAAATATAAATGACCCGCAATGCACAGATCGGCGTGGATCTGCTCTAATTTTTCTTTGCCCTATTTCGATAGTTCCTCTTAATTTCGTTTTTAATTAAAATTAACTGTCAAGGTCTGCCATACAATCTATACATTGCATTTTTTTAGTTGCGATGTCCGTGTCAAGAAAAGAACTTCGCGAACTCTTGTTAGTGTCTCGTTAATGTGAAAAATGGAAATGAGTTAACTCCAGGATAAATGTTTATGGGTAATTTTAAAATTGACGCGAATGCAAATGAAATTAGCGATAACTATATGGCAAATCGATAAATGAATCAGTGAAAATCGAGAAAAGTGAGAAAAATGCGAAGGAGTAGTGCTTCATTAATGCTTCAGTTACAGGATTCAGTCATTTGGAAACTTTAATTTATTGCGTTTTGTACCATAATATAAATGGGAGTGGTAAAGTGTCGAGCAACTAAGAATAAAGAATATTTATCGCATTTAAGATAGTCGTTCTACAGTGGTTGATGCCTGTTAAATAATTAATCGAAGATTTTTTCATTTTACCTTAATTAAAATAATAAATGAAAATTCCTTTCACGATTTTACATAAATGTTGAAATGAAATTGTAATACTCAGACCTAAACAATACAAAAGATTTCCAATATTCTAATTTACTTCAACAGGTCGTAACAAACATTACCAACGTGTGAGAACGAAAAGCCATAGAGCTAGGGTTTAATATCACACCCGTCACACGTTATACCAAATAATAAAATCCTTCCTCGGCTCAAAGCAACGGCGTGCAACAATAGTTTTTCATAATATCTTAAAGTTTACATCATTCACAAAGTTGAGAAATATGTATTTCGACCACTTTCACCAGTCGATAACATTTTGGAATTCCATCCTCCTAACCCCAACCCCATACTTCACGACGCGAACGTAAATGACAAAATAACCCAATCTGAGCAACCTTCGAGCTTCTTACCCATTTCACGCGACTCTTCTCTCGCATTTCTTTCGGTATTTGCTTCCTGAACAGGATTGCCGTACGACAGACACAGATACGGTGCACTTGTACATATTTACACGGGGACACGAGGCAAACATAAACTGTAACACACGCTTGCGTAACTATCGTGGTGATAATCATAGATACCTATTAGAGGAACAGCGTCCGAGGTCGTCGGCATGCTTTCTGCCACGAGGTTCAGGAAAACTGTCAGCGACAGCAGAATGGTCACCCCTGCGATAGTCGAAAAGCAAAAAGAAAGAACACGTACGTATCAGGAGATGTGTTTCACCATCTGTCTGTAAAGAGTTTCTGGAGTTTGATCAGGGAAATCCGTGAGCCATTTTTGAAAACCAGGTCGAGACGTGAACGCGTGATGTCTTCGGATAAAATTCGTTTGGCTCGTGAATTTTCGTATGGGAATATCGTTGAATTGGTTTGATTGGCTGGCTGCTCGCTTTCGAAAAAGCATGCTACCGGGTCAGGCGGAGTTTCTGGCGAAAGAACGTGCCTTTTCGGCTTTTCGAAAATGTTTAGACCCGTCAAGCTGGATATCGATCTCGCATAACTGTGTGCTTCGATGAACAGCCGTTGTAGTCGCAGAACTCGCTGAACGTGAGAACTTCGTTTGTTTTTCGAATCGAGTATATACATCCTCGGGTCTTGCTGATGGAAGCGAATTTCTACCGCGCAACTGAACTGTTCGCTTGGTATCGATTTGAGAAAAGTGTATTTACTTTTTTTTTTATTTGTATCGTAATAGAAGGTAGCACGTCGTGGTAGTTTTAGGTTTTTCAGATCATTTAAAAAGTTGATAATTTAAGTGGAATGGTTTTCTGAAAAAAAAACTAGTGACAATTTTTCACTACCATAATTAAATTATTGTTCCTGAACAATGTTTGTAATTTCCAGGAATTAAGGTTTCTTTAATTATTCGACGTAATTACAGTGAAATTGAATTTGTCAATCAACTTGACATTTTGAAAATTTATTCGCAATCGACACAATTTTTATATACATATTATGAAAAACATAGCACATGTGATTACACGCTCGTACGCATTGAAATCTCAAATTTCGAAGGACGAATAAATATTCTATAATATCTGAATACAAATTTTAAATTGTTAGCCATACAAAATGTTTTAAATGTACATCCAAGAAAAACATTGAAACCACTTTTGAAAGTATTACAGCATTACAGCCGCTTTCTGCTGAACTGAAATTAGCCAACTTCCTCAAATTGATTATAACAAAATTTATGAAACTTGTTAAAAGTTCGCAACGATAATGGGCCAAAGAAAAAAAAGAACGAAGTAACTTTCGGACATTTACGAAACATACCAGCATGACAAATTCGAACGAAAAACCTGAGTAATCTCAAAAGGAATAAACTCCCCTTAATTAAGACACATCTAAATGAGCCGAATAAAATCACAAACGACTTTCCAGTACTACATTAAGAACCTGAACCAAGAATTGAAACCAAGAAGTACACCGAACTAATCTGTTTCTTGCACATTGGTTATAAACATTTCTCGCTGTTCAATCGCAGAAACTTGTCTCCTTTGGCACATTTCACTTGGAAGAGTTTCTTCGAAAGGAAAACCTGAAAGTGGAACCGCTCATCGGGATCGGTATACAACGTTTCCTGACCGAAAAGACCAGTCAATTTTCCAAGACTCGCAATAAACTTCCCGCAGACTGTCTCCAAGCTGACAACTTTTCGCTATCGCGACGGTGCGGTGTCTCGTATTTCGCGTTCGATTCTCACGCAATTCGCCAACCGCATCGCTGACGATCTGCTTAAAGCTAAAAACGAAAAGCGAAACGCGAGAATAATTTAACGATTCTGTAATGTTGCAGCCGCGAGAAAAGTTTCATGATGAATAGCCGCGTTGTACTTTACCACGTTACAAAAACGATTGAAAGGATCGATTATACGCCATCACTTAAGTCTCGGGAGAGCTAACTCTTGTAGGTAATGGGAAACTGGGGTGTGCTGTAATAGTTCGTAAGATACACGATATTCTTGTGACGATTTAATTCAATCTACGTATAAAATGGAATTAAATTACGTTGCTATTCTGTGATTGTAATTTCAGATTCAGATGATACTTTTATACATAACAAGTGTAAAGTGTGTACAGTGTTGACCAAAAGTTTGGGATCACTGGGAGTTTCGGAGTGTGCAGAGATTTCTAGAACGATCGAATAATTTTAGGGTGAATATTTGTAAAATCCTGTCAGCTAAAATATACAGAAAGAGACGGAATGCTTGTTCGTGCGTGGAATCTTAATTCCATATGATTACAGAATGTAATTTAAGAGAATTAGGAATACTAAAGAGGTGATCCAAAAGTTTTAGCTGACAGTGTATAATATATTTTATAATTTGTCAACTATGAATATATTTTAGAAGAGTTTGTTTAACCTCTTTTAATTTTTATCATTCTGGCAGTATATGAATTTTTTAATTTTTAGAATCTGTTATTTATCAGTTATAAATTGTATAGTACTGATTGTCTTAAATTTTTCTTTGGTTTCGAATTGTGAGATCAAGTTGCCTAGTATCTATGTACATGGTTTCCATGAAGATGTTTCAAAACTGATTTGTTTTAATCTCTGTGAGCAGAGAGTCATGAATAATTGATACGCACTACTTCGTGTCTACTATTTTATACAATCTGAGTCGCCTAATGTTACCACCTGATGCAACTGCATTATCATTCGCTGTATTAAAAGGTGGTAGCAGAATAGAACGACACGGTTTTGCATACTATTTTCTGGACAGACTATGAATAAAAAATTGTTCGACAGAATTCTTGTACTGCTGTCATAAATTGGGGACGTTGATAATATTGAACGCAATGCACGGTTACGATTACATATGTATATCAAATTCCTTTCTGCGATAAATTAATAGAATAAATAACGAAATCGAACGGGGATTTATATTTTATACATTAACTTGAAGCTTCACAATTTGCGCAATTTCCAGATTCAACGCAATAAAAAATGAGATAACAAAATCAAAAATATCAATTCGCAGATCTATAACAGTTATGTCTCTTTATAATGTCAGTAATATTATAATTAGTCAAATATCATAAAATAATATTTACCCCTTGTAGAAATGTCGTCACCGTTTCAGGAGGTAGTTTTCATGTAAAGGTGTTTGCAATATTCACACCCGAAAGGCATAAAAGAATTAAGAAATAACAAGTTACCATTTATTTCGCGCGAATTGAAAGTAAAACTAAAGTATCGAATGAACGAAATTTCAATAATAATAATCAATGTACCCTTTACTCTACCAAATCGCATTGAAATCGATGATCGACACTTCACATTCAAGTTCCCACAGTCGGGATCATATTTATTACAGTGCACCGTATGCACACCAGTCACACAGGACCAAATTGGCGTGTGACGCGTGGCTCATTGGGAGCCACGGAAGATGGAGTGTATCGGTGTACCGAGGAGCGCGTATTCCTAATTTCCATGCCGAGCTTATGCGATTGCGTGACCATAATCCCACGCGTGAACAAGTATACCGGGCTGCGTAACTTGTTCCCATACTGCGAACGCAGAATCAGCCCAGTCGTTAATAACTTTACGCGGCGCGGGTAACGTGTCTGGAATTGCATTATTACGTGGTAAGCACCATCATTTACAGGGCAGTCTCGATAATTCGTGTTTACTCGGCCATCCGTTCGTTAACACGAGTTCGTGTTACGGGCGAAAGAACGAAATCGCTATTCTAGTGCTCGTCAATGGCCCAATACATAGCTCCAGCAAATGTGCTTTCAATTGCTCACGCACAAGGTGTTCGGGAACAATAGATAATTTCCTTTTGGAACTCTCGAGGTGCCAGTCGCGCGTAATCGTCAGCATAGTGAAAATGTGTTGGTCGCTTTCTTAGTTTTCTTTTCATTATACGCACTGTGTTTTGTTTTTCAATATCAAATTTATAGATATATGTAGCAATAAGTACTTGTTTCTAATTTTTTTTTGTGTATAGAGGGGCTGGAATTTAAAATCTTTCGACACAGGGGCTCGACGATCTTCGTCCCTGTTTAGGAGTACCAGGGTTAATGGAGAAATCATACAAAGAATATATCGTTAGAAACATATATAATTATGTTTAATAGTTGATATTCAGTGTAATTTCAGGTGTGCAATGTATGGTTATAGGTATATAATATGTATGGGTATATAATATCCTTTAGTGATATTAGAATGCACGTAAAGTATTCACGTGACAATTCACATGTGACATTTCTGTTACTTTCAATAACCATTCATTTCTAATTAGTTCCGTTTATTATTAAAATAAATGCAAGACGACCCACGAATTTATAATTGAAGCCTTGATTTGTGGCATGTCATATTGCAATCAAGCTTATAAATAAAATTCAAGGCAGAATAAAAAATATTATCGTTCTATGCATATAATTCACGTTTTCACGCCGTTACTACTACTGCACTATTCAAAAGTAAGGTGGTCATTTTTAAGACCATTCTATAGAGTAATAAATCGTTCTGCGATTTACATTTTTATTAAAGTTTCGTGCACCTCGTGTAATATTTCCCAAAACTACATACATACATCTCTGAAGGCAAGAAAAATTGCCACAGGAGAATATATTCAGCAGAACGAATTTATTTATAATCAACTATTTCTTCTAATGTTAGATGGTATGTAAATAAAACAAAAGGCTTTCGTTTCTTCATTCATGGAACAAGTTCTTACTACAAAAATTCTGATTTCCTTCGTATTTTGGTGAAAGTTTAAACTGGTTTGGAAATCAAGCTGGGCGTTAATGAAGTTGACTGGGCATGAGTGACGCTCACGCAAAACAGGAGGTCATCATCAGACGTTTTGATTATCAGAGCACTAACGTGGTAGAGGATAAACATTAGTTGTCTGTCCACGTTCCACAAATATTACGGCTGTTCTACGTGCATGCGAACATGGGGTAAATTTCCATAACTTCCACAGCAGAGAACTTAGAAGATGGATTAACGCGCAGCGGTGACAGCATTTTGAAGGGATTCGAGCGCTTAGATTCGAGGAAGCTTAATCCATACGTCACGTTTACCCGAATCTGTGGTCAAATCTACAAGATTGAGAAATTAGCATCTACAAAACTGACTTCTTGTTTCTTTCTCCATAAACATAAGGCTGTTGATTATTACTTTAGGGGGAGCTATATAAAATTATTAATGAGCTTTTTTGAGGCTCCTATAGTTTAAAAATATTTTTGATTAAAAATTACATTAATATCGTATGTGTAATATTTTCTCAAAACAAAATGATACTAGGTTACTACATGAAGCACAGAAATAAAAATTATTCAAAAGTATCTGCAACTTGGCATTATCTCTATTGAGTGTGATACTTTCAAATTTAAACACTTGCTATGGTATATACGAATTATTTTATTTTACAAATTTTTCGCCCTGTATTTTATAATACTCTTGATGCAAGGAATATCAAAGCATATACAAATAAAAGAAAATAACAATAAAAATATAAATAAAATGTCGTTAAACAGAATCATCTCTATCTTTAGCATTGGGGAAGCACTGTAATAATTTGCTATTACAAACGAATTTTGAAACTCTGAAGCCGAAATCCGTTTCTGTGATCATTGGAGTTGTGTTTGATTAATAGTTTATCAAAGGAAGAGATGATGGATTAATACGACGGATTAGGGACACAACAGTATTGGTGCTGTCAAGCTGTAATCGTCCTCGGCCATTAATCTTATTCGTTTAAATGGTTAACTTGAAATTCATTTGCTCATATTAACTCGATACTCATGGTATTTATTAATTAACATAATAATTTTGATATTACCTATTACTCTAACAGCTCGCAACGTACATGTTGTATGTGGTGAATACTTTATGAGTGTAAAATATGATAGAAATAATGAATGAACAATAAATTGTGATCAACTGAGAATGATAGGAAAGCATTTAATAAAATATTCTTGATCACATATGTATATGTAACATGTATATAATCATGCATGAATACGTATAGAGAAGGTAATTTAAATGCGTTTATAGCAACGTATCGAATTCATCGTTCGTAAAAAATTTAACACAATTGATTAACGTTAAAATATTCGATAAACACCATTATAAATTGATTAATAATTCAATGCTTATACTATGTTACTGATGTTTGCTAGTTATTTATTAATTTTTCTATAAATAAAAATATGATGGATATTTGGCAAATATTTTTATTCTAATTATATTGGGTAAATATTACGGATAACTAAATATTGTATATGTATAATACATACATGTAGGCATTTTCTATTTTAAATTATCTGTTATTATCAGCGAATTGTAAGCCTTTTAAAAAGAATCCTATCTAAAATAATTCTATTCCACCGAAACCCTTTTCAGAAAGCAGACAAAGTAACATTTCTGAAATAGAAAGTCCAACTTTGTAAGGACCCTTCACCTGTTCAGTATGCAATTAACATAGTGCACAATTAGCACCAAGCGATATGTACCCTAACTTGCTAATACCTCGCAGCCACTTAATCCGAGAAGTACAGCATTAACTTGCTCGACGCGGATTGCCTTCAAGAATTTCGATTGCGTTTCTTTGCAATCAGGATTTCGATCGATCTCAGCTTGTTGCCGACCTGGGCCGCATAAGAATACCAGGTCACATTTCGCCGAGTTCGAACCAGGGAAAAGGCGACAGGACGAATCGGATGCAAGTGGCTAATCGCCAATGACATCCACGCTCACAAATTGTTGTTCATTAGGCATATGTAAGAGGTGGAACGGCCAGATAATGTAAAAGACTCGCTGTGAATAGAAGATGCTTTTATTAGAATATATGTACATATATAACACGTGTTGGCTTTACAAAGGTTTGTCTAAGACTGACGGCCCTTATGGCCCTCGCTGGCGACGGAATGTCGATCCCTCGCAGGACCATGTGCCCTAAAGCTGTAAAGCTATAATTATAGCTTTACAATTATTTTCAAGTGTTCGACCGATTTGAAAATTGTCCAACACTAGTCTTGACACATGTTCGAATAATACAGAAACTTGATGCACGGACGCTTCAGTTGTGACACGGATATTGGCAATTTACTTTTTTAATCCCGGTGACGGTGATATAGGGAGTAGCAGCTTTCCACGGTTTGCAAAAAATTCGCAAAGTTTAAACAATTCCCTAGTATCCATCTCAATTACAACACGCCAAAACGGTTTACGCATTAAACACAACTGACACAAGGTATCTGTACAAAAAACAATCGATCACATGTACATATTTGGAAAAATTCATAGGACGAATTCTAATTCACCGGAATCCCAGGCAATACGTTACTCTTCTCCCGAGAAGAGGAAAACGAATCCGTTGTCCCTGCCTCGTGGCATTAATCTTGCGATTAATTGCGACGCAGAAGGCATACATTTATTTGCAGAAAGGATTTGCATCTAGAGTGCACGGGATTTACGACGAGAAACGTTTGTCGACCAGTTGTGGACCACGGCTGGATATTTCGCCGATAAATCACTTTGTCTCACGGATCATTTACGAATCGCCCTGAGATTGCTGGTTACACTCGCCCGGAAACAACTGGTGTTGCGAATTCTGCACTGAATTGCACTGTTGTGCATGGTCCCCGTGTCTTTTGTGAATGATGGCGTTCAGTCATATGTGCTTTATGAAGAGACAAAGAGGCAAACATTGAAAATTAACCTCAATTTTATGGCTTTGTTGTCATTCTCCACCCTGTTTGTGTATTTTCAGAGGATCATCCGTGAAAATATTTTGCAATATTGCAGAGTATATTTGGAAATACGTTTTCGAATGCATATTTGGATTTGATTGTGTAAAACTACCTGTTAAGCGTGATGTAATGTTTTTTAGCAAAATACAAGTTTCACGACTGAAAATAATATATTCGTCAACGGCTGTCAAATATGAATATTTCGCTGTCAACATTTTGCCTGAACTGAATTGTTTACGATCACTGGTTATCGAAATAGAGCGAATAAACAAATGAATTTTTTCTCGAATTATAGATACCATTTGAAGTGAAAATTTCACGTTCGAAGCTTGCTGTATAAAATATATTATACTTTAATATAACATTAGTTTAAACGAAGGAAACTAAATTGTTTTAATATTATTAATTTCAGCTACCTTCTCCTTTGTGTCGTATTTTATCAATTTTTAACACTGCTTATTATCAGTTCCATTTAGAAATTGTTTCTTCTCTAACATTAACTAACTAAATATCAAATATAATATAAATATAAGTTTTGCAAACTGTGAATAGTACACAGTTTTTCTAAAAACTACTGCTATTTATATTTTAAATCGCCGGTAAAACCCTGCGGATATCGTTCTCGATTATTAAAGTACCATCTACGAAAAATGAACCTTTTAAATCACAGTGCTAGATATTGTGGTATGAAAGGTTTCTTGGTCATTTTGTATTCTGATCAGAAATGCTTGCCTTTCAGTAGAACTGGAACCCCAATAATATTGGCCGATGTATGCACTTCTTCTATAGAAAGCTCGGAAAGCCACACGAAGCTTCGCCGTGAAAAGTTATTTCATATCTTAATTGACGTTTCGAAGGTGAATCGAATGAGGTGCCTGCCACGTAACCACTTCATTCGTCTGGCCAAAGCCCATTAGGTGTCTTCGGTTAGAGTAACATGAAGAGCCACCATTTCCGGTTTCTTGAGCTTCTAATGCGAGGGCAGCAGATGAAGTATTGCCAGAAACCGTTCATGTCCACGTAATATAAAATCTCTGGATCCCTTTGAAATTCGTATTCAAGAAATTCTACTATTTTTCAATTTTAATATTCTAATACTAAAATTTTTTAACCTTACATTATAAGATATATACCTACATGTTTGAAATCAAAATAAAGTTATTTGTTTCTCCTGCGACAGTTTCTTAGCATTTGAATTTAAGACACCCGAGCAATCGTGATCGGTGAGGCGAAAATCGTGTCAGGGTGACAGATGACACTCACTCAGTTCGTGCGGCACGTAGGGTTGCTCGTTCACAGTACCGATCTCAACCCTTTGCCATGGTAATGCTCAATCAAATACAGTCACCATGAAGAGAACAGTGACGCTTTGCGCTGCCTTCGCACGATATCTAGCATGCTTTTGCCGTATTTATCTGGTTAATGACATTCACGATGACGACGGTCCTGCAGCTAGGAATTTCAAGCAGCACGATATTATGGAAATTGCATTCATAGAAGCCGCAATAGTGTTTTTGCCTAAAGAGCTCAGTGTTTTTCTCTCATAATAATAACACGGTAATGGAATATAATACACATCTGTAGGATATTAATATATATCTACGTAGGTCGGGATAAGAACGTAAAGGCTGCGGAATACTAGAAAACGTGTTATAATTTCTTTATTGAATCACGATGGCTTCGTTCGCCTCGAAGACCATCCGGAGACTGCTTAAAAACAAAAACTAATCGCCCCCTAATGGCGTCACTCACACATCACGCACTCAGCCATCCCGGCTCGCCACACATGCAAACGCGACGATGTTTTACACATCGGTGTGAAAATACTAAAATTATACACAATTCGAATAATCGATATTTTTGTGTGAATACCTTTAACACTATATGTATATGTTACCAAATTATAAATGTTAAATTGCTTAAAGCAACTTTCGATGCTAATTAACTTTTCCTCTTGTATATTTGCTTGTATCATGTATTATATGGTAATTACAAATTGTGTTTAAAATATTGTTTTTCATTTGAATAATGCCTATTTGTAAAACAGCAACAGAATAAGGAAAAAAGAAACTACATATTTTATGAAATATATTTTATTATAAATGTAGAATTTGTTATCCGTGATATGTTCCAATTAACCTTCGCATCTTATTAACCAAATATCCTCTTTTAAAAATGTTATTAACGAAGTATGTCATTTAACTCTAATCGAGCGTCGCTGTAATTAGGCATGATTCATCGTAAAGTTCGTAAAAACCGAAACTCCGAAATTCTGGGAAATCTTTTGAGACTGTAATAGATTTTGCTAAAAGGTTGTCAGTGTTCCATGGCACATCACGTGTAGGAAAGTTTCAGTAGACATTAAAGTAGAAAGAAAGCTCGCGAGCGAGCCACTGTGCTTGGTCAGTGATTAATTGTTGAACACGGGGAACTTTAGCTCTGCCAAAAAAAGAAGGGGTGAGAATGAAGGATGGTACGTTCAAATAAATAGAGCTCTGACAAAGTATTATTATTTCACCAATATTTTCGGTGCTCTATGATGGAAAAAAATATTGGTGAAATAATAATACTTTGTCAGAGCTCTATTTATTTATCCTGCTAAATAGCAGGATAAATTTTACTGTAAAAGCTTTAGTATGGATATAAGAACGATGAAAAAATTTCATAAAATATGTCAAGACTTTAAGTTTGTAATACACTGAGTTGACTTATTCTTCCTTCATCTTTTATTGAATAAGAGATTTTCTTTATATTTATGCATTTTTTTTATTTTGTAATAGGACGATGTAAAAGAAGGGGCCGTGTGAAAAAACACCACTATCATTAAACTAAACGACCTCTGATTTTCGCAGAAACGTTAATATAAAAATTATTCATGTATATTTAACACTTCTTTTTAAAATATTCAATACATTAAATATTATAGTACGTCTATAATAATTTAATAAAAGTAATCTATCAGAAGGGCGGTTGCAAATTGCTCCAATAATTACTAACCGATTCATTTTTACGAAATTACCGGGCTGTTAGGCATGTATGTACGATTGCCATGGCACCACCAGTTTGATAATAATTTCCATTCGGAAGAGACATATCAAAAAATAAAAACATAAACGAAATTAACCACGCCGTAGCGATTGTAGGATGAACAAAAGAAAAATTCCATCCGCGAAGAATAAACGGAGCTTTCAGAAAATGTTGCACGAGGATGCAACGCGAACGTTAATTCCATTTAAGTTGACGCGAAATGCTTGTTTGCCTTAACTTCGTTCTCACTCGTAGCTTCGTGTCCTGCTAGCGTGGACCCATGTCTCCTCGAGTGCTGCTCGAGTCGTTTCCACTAGATCCTGTAAAACAGTTACCAAAACTGTTTAACGTCTACGAAATAACACCGACGTATTTCGCCAAGTTTCTCACAGGGTGACACAAGTTCCCTTCCCTTGCTTCGTCTGGTCGGATTTCGAGCTTTAAGAGACCGACGGATGAACAGGTGCCGCGTAAAGCGACAACAATGGCAGAAAACACGGCGGCAGAGGTACAAAGGGGAGACGAGCCGATAACAATGGCGGAGAAGCCGGAAAACTAGGAGAGTACGAGGTGCAGGTACCGCGAGATTCAATCTTTCTTATTCAGATTTCCTGCGGGAATCCTTCTTCCGTTTGTTCGCGGAACTAACTCGTAATTACTTGCCGAATGTGAATCGGCACGAGGCGAGGGACGATCGTTGGGGCTGTGAGTGGATTCGAACCTTCCAAAGGGATTCGTCAGCCATCTTGTGATGAAAAATTTCGTAGCGGAAGTTGGGCGAAGTTAAAAAATCCCTTGCATGTGTGTGTTACCGTTAGCGTATTTTTTCAAGGAGGGAGTCGTACCCTGTGGATAATTTATGATGGGGACGCAGTCCTGAGTGCGGTCGGACAATGTTTTGGGAATAGACAATCGGAGCGACACACGATGGCTGGCGACTACTCTGGGTCTTCCAACTATCGGGTGTCGAGGGATTGTTTATTAGTAAGAGGAGAGAGAGTTTAAAGATGGCAAGCGGTTTGACGTCGTATTGCTAACGAATCGGGTTTCTGTTCTTAGAGAATCTGGCCACGGATTGGGGAAGGCGATGCCTTTTGGTAAGAGGTCTGTGATGAACCCCATGGCACTTACCCCAGAACCTCGAGCGAATAAGCATCCATGTATTAAATTTAACAAACTTACAGATATAATCATATTATATCTGACATGTGTATATTATGTTTCAGAGTATGCGGTGAGATGTTTCTATACTTATTAATTTAGAATTTCGTGCAGCGAGATAGTTGTAACCTCTTCAGTGGAGACGACGAGTTAACTCGTCATTGGAAAATGCTATCCAGCGCGTGAGAAGTGTGAAGTTGTCAAAAATCTTTAAAGACTGTTCGGTCGCGAAACCGAACACATCGACAGCCATCGTGGCTGAACGGGCTGTTTTATGGCCGGGCTTTCCTGAGTTGGACTACGTGTCTTCCAGGTGAGGAAAGGCCTCCGAACCTGCCATAAAACAGTTTCGACAAAATTTTCATAAACGTTTCCACCTTTCCCCACACCTGCCGACAGGGGTAGAAAAGCCGGCAGCGAGCCGCGGTTGGTACACATAAGACAAAAGACATATAAGTCTATAGAGCAGCCGAAACGACCAAGTCTTTTAACACCCGGCGGGTACACGACAGAAGACGCGAACCGTACAGTAAGAACACGTCGATGATAATAGCTGCAGAAGATACTTGTTATCTTATACTCGACCACCGCGGTCAACTAACGAGACTCAAGTGATAACGTCACGAGAGTCGGCGTCATCGAGCACCGTCGCGATACAGCGGAAGCGCAATTTGCGACCTCGGGAAATTCTATCTAATTGTAAAAATTGCGTTGCACGAGACGTAACAAAGACCTTTCTGTTCTTCGTTAACTCGTCATCCCCATTTAAAAGTTTGTTGTGTTTGTCATTTCTCTTTATCTTTTTATGAACTTTCTTTTTAATTATTATCGCTGCTAAGCCACGTTAAAAAAATACAATAAATTGCTAAATTATTTCTGTTTACATTTATAAGAGATAAGTGATTTACTACTCATAAATATGATGTACTTTGTACACATACTGTGTGCAAATAGTTCATCAGTTTTAAACTTGTAAACTTTCTTTAATTATTAGATTATTAGATAAATCATAAATATTAAACAGATAAACTTCTCAAAATTATGTATAAAATTTCAAAAATGGCAAAAGGAAATTGATAAAAGCCCCACACGCTTAGGAAGATTAAAGTAATCCAGTGTTGAAAGCGAACGACTTACAAATCTTCCTAAGTAATTAAGGAAGTCGAACACAATTCCTTACTATCCGCATTAGTAAATTCCTACACGTATTCTGGGAGTGATCGGCGTTCCTTTCGTGCTTCTCGGTTTAGAAAAGATCTTGAAACTCAATGCTTCCTCCGGGGTATCTTGAGAAGGATTCTCGCGGACTTCGATTGTGCTTCTGCCGGAAATTGGGCTGGTATGCTTCGATATAATCGCGTACAATCAAGGGCATCGTTGAAGCCGCGCAACGTGGAAAAAGTTCCTTTACTAAAAGGAGATTTCGAAAGGCGAGTCACGTTCCGTTCCACGAATTCTTAATGAGCTTTCGACTTGACTTGAATTCCGTCTCGAGACACAGAAAACCGTACAATCGTTAGGAAGAAGCTTTATATGCTATAAATTCCCACACCTAGTTATCAAAGTGGCGCAATTCTTAATATTTTTGGGAAATCAATACAACGATAGTAAGGTTAATAAATATTATATTTTTAAGGAAAATGTGGAAGCAAAGAATTGTTTGTTAATTGTAAACGTAGTTTAAAGTAGTTACTGAAAAATGATATTACACTATACATTACTTGTATTCGCATTGATTGTTTTTTACGGAATATACATATGTTTCAGTAACTTAATCTTCCTATGCTATTACAATATTATTTTAATCAATTGAGGCAGACATTAATACCTTTTCATGTCATCACTATACTGTCCTATCAGATGTACCTATTACAATTCAGCATTAAAATCATCGCCAGGACATGACAACTTTGAAAATATAGCAGGTTGATTAAAGTATTCGCAATTGAGTTTCTAGAGCAATCGTATAGCTCGCATTCCATAATTTCTGATTTGTTATCATGTTAATTGTTTCGCTTTTTCAAAGGAAGTTGAAAATCTATCTGTATGTACTATGTATTCGTATAATATGTGTACATTCCAATGGTTTCACCGAAATTTAATCATGACAACTGATATAATAATGTATGTATCATTTTCAGCTTATCATTTTGCACAGAGTTTGTAATTTTTAATAATCTACTTTGCGACAGTTATCAATAAAATCTTCGTGTTTTCCATTGATAATTCACCCGAAAGAGTTTATAAATAGACAGAGCAATAATTATTCCCCATTTTCTTTAAATCTCTGTCAATGTTATTATCATTGCCACAGTTATAATGCCCAAATTATAAAGGATAGTATATTATATCAAGTAAGATATATACCACAATAAAGCAGTACAATCTGATTAAAAAATAACCGTACATTGTACTATTAGATGTATACAAGAGAAATGTCCATCCTTTTTTCCAAAATTTTTGTATACGGCTAACAGTAATCGCAATAGCAGTTAAATAAAATAATTTCCTTTACTTTCTACCGCTGCTATTATTTTTCTAATTGGTCCTATCGAAATAAACCGAGAATATAATAAGAAATCAACATTTAATGCCACCACCATTTTTTTTTCACGTAGTTACAATACATTGAACACTTTTCCAAATCCAAACAATTGATATTATCCTCCACGTAAAGGTGCAACTAAAACGCTACCCTGAACAACGCATCCTAAAAAAGTAAGATAAAACAATCTATCTCAAATTAAAGCTACCCACTTCGAGGGTCATATATTTTTAAGCTCGCGCCCACACTCCATGCTCGAGCATTTCGAGTCTCCAAGATGATCGCGCTTCGTAAAAGTTACACGAGACGAGGGCAATTTTTAATAAGTCCGTCCTCTGGCCCGACGACCGCAGCTCTGACACACATAGTCTGCCAAACGAGCCGCAGTTATGTTTTAATTGCACCGTTCCAACCATTTCCCGGACTCTATACACCAGCTTGTTCTTTGCCCGCGCGCGAACACCAACGCGGCTGATGAATCACGGACATGAAATCGTGTCGCAAACACACCAACACCAGTCCCGTCCGTGCTCAAAGGGATTTGATTATGCAACGTTTCGCGTTTTGTTCGTCTCCGGGGCGGAAAGCTTTCAGGCCACTTTCTGCGCGTCGCTTTATTTTCTTCTCTTTTTATTTGAGAATCATACGTACATGGGTAGCGTTGGGAAGAGAGAAGCGTTCTTTAATAAATCACAACGTCGCTTCAAACGGGCAGATTTATTGTCCGTGCCAGATTTAGGTAGCTTCCGGAAGGGAGGACCGCTCAATTTCCTTCTTTCTTTCTTTGTGACGGGAGAATAGTGTGTGGGGGTTTTTTTCTGTTTTAATTCGTCGTGTCGCGAGGGGGGTGAAATAAGTTTATTGAGAAGATTAATAAGGTTCGGGTGTAAATGATAGGATGTAGTCTGTAAATTATTTCGAAACGGGGGTTGATTATGCAATAGAGCTTGATCGATTGTGTTTTCCTTAATTGTTTTTTTAACGTGGAAAAGAGATTACTTGGATGAGTCAATCGAGGATTTTGTTGCAAGAACATTTAAGGCGATGTGGAAAAAAATGTAAATTTTATTGTATATACTTTTGTCGAGTAAGTATATTAGCTTTCAATGGATAGAGAAATTGATTAATTTGTTGATGATTAATTTAGTGCATGCAAGTAGATATGCTTCTTTGTTAAAATTGAAAATTAATTTGTTGGTATTATATAAATTATTATTTTGTTTTGAATTTACTGTAATAAACGACTGATTTTTATATGAATTTCAGAATTTTATTTTTAACACAAATGGTTTATACGTTACACCTATACTTTAACCCACGAACACTAAAAACCACTCTAACAGCAAGTAAACTGCGATCTATAAAGCGTGTGGAACTTTTATTTATTCGAGACAATAATACCTTTCAAACTGATTTAATACGTAACCCATAGTGATGCTTTTATGATACTAAATATTTTATTGCATTATGAAGCTATTGAACGTTATAATTCCCTTTATGAAATCAGTACAAGCGTTTGCAATTTTCAGTAAATGCCAAAGCATTTAAATGTAAGGGTATACATATATTATATGTATATATGTATGTATATGTAATTCAATTCAAAAAGAATGCACACTTAATTATTTAAAAATAGAAACTACAGTAATTTTAAGTACGTGGAGGATGGGTTGGTCGGGAGCCGGCGACTACAATCGAGAGCGATCGATGTGTTCGGTTTTCTTCGTGGAATGTCGGAAAGGTGACGGACCGTTCATCCTTTTCTTTGTTTTGGACTGCGTGCTCATTGTAAGTGGGGGGGCTTGCGACGAGTAGTCGTTGTCTGTCGGCTGTCGGTCAGTTATTGGTTACGTCTCAATTGTTTCATTTATTGTAATTTATTCGTTTACTCTTAAAGGCTACGTTAATCCAAGCATCTAGATCCGCTCTGCTAATCTCCATTTCCCAAATCCTACATACGTACAGAATAGAAATACGATTTCCAGTTCTCTTTACTCTTCGATAAAAGTGCAGATAATTTCTCAATCTCTGCGCTAATAATAATTTTGAAGCTATGTTAATTTTTGCAACTGATATAAATCGTGGCTTAATAAAAACCAATTTATGCTTATTACTCGGAAATTCAGGTAGTTGAATATTTCGAAGATAACGAGGTTAATCATTCTGCTTTTATCTTCATTCTACTTTCGGTAATTATTTAGAAAAGGGGGGGTCTCACCGATTTCGATGATTTTTGAATATGTTGTAGAACTCAGTATTCTGAACAACTTTTTCCTATGCATAGAACCGCCGCTCGGCCTTAGTTTTCGAGTTATTTGCAAAAAACTATAGCTACTACTACATTGAATTTTGTCTATACGTGCACGCTCGGGGCAACGTGTGTGACCGCCGCTTTTCCGGCAGCCGGCGAAGAATCTGTATACCGGGTGGACTCATCAAAATTGTATCTCTAGAACTAGATATACCATATTAGATTTGGTATTGGCGGGGGAGGGGCTCTGCCCCTCCCCCTGCACCCCCTCGCCGTAAATTTCTAACCAAACCTAACCCGAATCTAATTTTTATTTAATTAGATATGAGTTTGGGTTAGATTTTTCTTTTTCCCATATAACTCATATTTGACTTAATAAAAATTAGATTCGGGTTAGGTTTGGTTAGAAGTTTACGGGGAGGGGGTGCAGGGTGAGGGGGTGCAGGGGGAGGGGCAGAGCCCCTCCCCCGCCAATACCAAATCTGATATGATATATCTAGTTCTTAAGGTACAATTTTTTTTCACGTATACACAAAATTCAATGTAGTAGTAGCTATAGTTTTTTGCAAATATCTCGAACACTAAGGCCGAGCGACGGTTATATGCATAGGAAAAAGTTGTTCAGAATACTGAGTTCTACAACATATTCAAAAACCATCGAAATCGGTGAGGTCTGGCCTCTTCCCTAGATTTACCAAATTTGCTTTACACATTGTATAATGTTCGTCGCTGGACGCTACGCTGTTATATATAGAAACGATGGACAATTGCCGATCAAACGCTAACGCATACGCTTTCACGGACGCGTGCGTATAGGTAGAATGCAATGGTGTAGTACCGATCTTTTTTGGGAAAAATCTCGGAAACTAAGGCCGAGCGGCGCTTATATGTATAGGAAAAAGTTGTTCAAAATGTTGATTTCTATAATATACTCGAAAATCATCAAAATCGGTGAGACCCCCCCTTTTCTAAATAATTACCCTACTTTCTCCATTTTATCCTCATAAATCTGCTATCGCCTTGCAACTACAATATATTTCTTAGCTTGGAATTTATCCAATTTACCAAGTAAATCCAAACATTCGACCATTTTAATGTAATTGTAAGATTTAATTAAAAGTTTGAACGCTAATATAACAATCTATACTCATAGAGAGATAAATCTAGAAATACACTGTATGGGCACTTCCCACATACACCGCTAGGGGACGAGCACGACGACCCGGCTCCCGAAGGTGGTTGTTAAGTCCCCGCGACTATACATATACATATTTATGTATATAACCTCCGACTATCCCTACTATCCTTGTGTCTAATTGTAAGGCAGGGCATTTTAGCATGCCTTACTGACGAGTCCGCAAGCAGGCGTAGGACGAAACGCAACCTTCTTCCTCCCTTTCTTTTCCCGTCGCTTCCTTCTTCCACCATCGTATCAACCGATACTCGAAGCTCCCCACAACACATTATATCTACCAACGATTATGCCAGGATAATCCATTCATAAATATTTTTAATCGAATTCCAAAAAATATACGAAACTGTACAAATTAATACAAATATCATCTATAATCTATAAAATAAGTAAGAAATATAAAAATGTTCGTCCAGAAATATTTCAGGAAGAAACATTTTTAACTTCTGATTGTTGAACAAATGAATTTTAAATTATCAGTTAAAATGAGACAGAAAATAGCTTTAAAACCTACAGATTTTTAGCAATCGAAGATTTAACAAATTCAATTTCATAGAACACTGAACAATGTTAGAATCACTCGGATGTTCCATTAACAGAAATACGGTTCGCTGTTCATCTGAGGTCGCGTTCTTCAAAATACTCGATCCTGCCACGGAAATCGACGCGAAATTAGAGCAACGTAACGTCGAAATTTCCAGCATCTTCATGCATGCAGATCTCGACTAATCGGAATTTCTAAGGCGAATCTTATTTCTGAATCGGCTTCGGACGGAATTCGTTTTACATCGAGACTACCTGGGGCTACGGCGATGATGAAACTCGGCTGGAATGGAATTTCTATGATATTATACTCACTCTACTATTGGTCTATAGCACTAGATAAGAGTAAATGCACCTCGATGCAATATTCCGAATAACTTGATATTACCAACATGTTTGGGAAATTCGACGAAACACTGGTACCTGGGATATTTCATTAAAGTATTTAGATCGTGAACCAGTTCTCTTGCATTTATGTTAGAGAAGATGAAACGTTCGATACTGTGAGTTATTGAAGTGGAATCATTTCCAGTTTTTCTTTCCAATGTGCTGTATAAATATCATTGAAAAAAATAATGGAAAGTTTTCACGCTTATTAAAGATATGCGGACATTTTTATTCGGTTGCTATTCAATAGTTTCTTGATCTCAGTCTCGGGTGGTAAACAAAATTTGTTAACCTGAGTGACTTTTATTATTCAAAAAGTTTCAACGACGATGGTAGAAAAGATCGATGATTTCGGTTTTTATAAACTCCTAGCAATGAGACGATTCGATGATATAACGGTGGGAACATCAATAAAAATTTCTCTTTCTGCACGTGAAATGAAAAAATATTTTCGTTTGGCAAACACGAGCGTGAACTGAAAAATCCGAGATTTAAAAATCGTATCTCACTTGCTTAATTAAAATGAAATGTAAACATAGTTAAATATCGAATAATAACGAAGGCGTTTGTAATAATAAAATGTTTTAACAAACTTCAATGATAGTTCGGAATTCTCTGCTACTCAGAATATACCAGCACTTTCCCAATGAAAATGCTAATGACCGTGGCAATAATTATAACGCGATGTATCTGTATCAAGATATTTACTCCGATCTATATAAAGAAAATTATGAACCAAGGGAAATATATGTAGATTGAAATTACTTCAGATTTTCTCTGTTAATTCTTAATAACAAATAACACCCACCAATCATTCTCAGCATCCAAAATATTAATACCGATTATGCAATGTAAATCAATACGCAAGAAAGGAAACCACATTATCACCATTTCCCCCTGTATATTCTATGCATAACCGTGACTAATTTGTCGACAACTGTATTTTCATCAGAAACGAGTTGCCTCTGTTAACCTGAATCGAGTGTGGAGATTTGATCTCGATCGAATAAAAATCGCACCACCATGGAGATCGCGTGTCCCCAAAGGGGATGGTGAACCGGAGGCGGGGCATTTTCACGGTGTTTTCCCCGAACGGACGGCTACTCGGAAAATTATATACCTGTGCGGACTCACGGGACACGCGGCATGCAGGCCACGTTCGTATTTGTATGTATACACGGACTTGTCTGCATAGTGGCAATTGTGCATTGGGAACAACGTCGACGAGAGCTCGAATCCCTGCCAACATCGATCCTGTCCTGTCGTTCCCCGCGACGGATCCGATGGATATTGAATTTCCACGCCTTCTGCTCGATCCCGCTTTCTCAGGGCGCTACATCGCGTCGTTTTTCACGCTATCATTTGCTGGATAAGTTATGTGAAACGTAAATTTTTGTAACCATCGTGTTGTTTTGACAAATTTCTGGAACATAGAATGCGCGGTTTTTTTTGTATATCAAGAGAAACCTGAATTAATTGTTTTATAAAATTGCAAAAGGGGAAACATTTCTTTCTCTTGCAAGTATTATATAAATTCTTCTTTGTCTTATTTCTTGTTCTATTTTTATTTTTTAGCTGGACCATAAAAATATTCTCCGACAGTTTTGATGTGGGGGGGGGGGGGGGGGGCAGAATATTTTGTTTGTATAAAGTTTCGATGTTTTCTAGTTTTCTAGGGTACCATATTTTGTACACGATTTTATCGTATTCGCAGCATGGTACCTACCTTAGTTGTATATAGTATTTCCTTTCATACAAATGTGAATGTCATAAAAAGGAGGATTAATAATTTGGTGGCGAAGTGTCGATCCTTTCATTGGTTTTCTTAACGCGTACGTGTGTTATACATTATATTATGACAGTATATGCATAATGCTAATAAGTAATAAAGGTTTTAAACTTTGATAAATTTTCCTGTTCGAAAACACTAATGATATGTTAAACTTATGATTCAATAGTTCTTATTTTTCGGTATAAATCAAAATAATGCGAATACCTAACGAATTTGATCATTGTAAGCAAGAAAATGGTTCAATTCCTCCTGTGTCCTAATAACTATACCGCATATCTTGTTAAACTTCACCAGAACTAAGATACATGTTTTCTTTAACATGTGAATCAGCGTTAAATCTCATATACTGCAATTTACAAGACCTACATTTCTACAAAGCGACTTTTAATAACCTCACTCACGATTTATCCTACACTACTTTTAATCGATGACGACCTAGGTTACGATAAACGAGAAAACAGTTTCGAAATCGAAATGTAACATCTTCCGCCATGAATCTATCACAATCCTTAGCACTCCAACGCGGATTACTTCGCGTCAAAAGCATTTTATTCTACTCGAAGGGCTGAATACCAGAGCTTTGCTCAATGTTGACGTGAAAGAATTAAGAAGGATCGAACGCAACTGTTGAAATAAACGAGAAAAGTCACGCGAATCTGTGTAGACACATACAGGGTAACAGATGTATTATACTTTCTACAATAGATTCGACAGTGAAGAACAATAACAAGAGTTTATTTCTGTCCTTTCTGAGTTTTAGCAATTCCATTTGCTATAATTTAGAAAACCTTCTAAAAATCACTACTAGTACTGTAACATTAAAAAAAAAGAAAGTTGAGATCAATCATTAATAAAATCAAAATTTCCATCAAGCAAAATTCATTGATAACCAAATACAAGATAAATTGAATAAAAAATTATACGAATTTATTTTACCATTCATAAAAATGAATTGATCTACAAAGTTACATTGTAGTTACATAATATTAAGACTTGAAGTCTGACTCGATATATCGAGTAGTAATTGAAAATAATTATTTTCAGTTCCAACAGTTGCAATGTTAATTGATTGTCGCTTCGGTTGAATACGTCTTACAACCAGTCGATTTTTATCGAAAAGCTTTCACGAAACGTATCGATAGTATTAGCTTGACCATTCCGATGGCCAGACCGTTTAAACGGAAGAACAACAGAACTGACTGCATCATAGGGAAGATAAATACGAGACGGTCGAACTTCAAGCAACTCGACAACTTTCTACTCTAGGTAGACTAAGAGGGCACTAGATTCGTGTAATTAGACTTCGACCTGATCTTTGTAAAGTGATGTCTACCTCGGGCTTTTTGAAACTTGCATGGCCAACAAGGGGTTCACTTTTCAAGGACTAGCTACTTGGGCGGCAAGCGATGCTGCTCTCTTCGAAGTGCTTACAAGTTCCTCACGCATTGGCCACTGTCCTGGATAATTTATGGCCAGATAGGACCATAGCCTCGTCGAAAGTATTTTTATTAAGGAGCTTGGGAATCGAATAAATTTTTGGTCATACTTGTTACCTCCAAGCTGATAATTTCTGTTTCTTCTTTCCCGACACGATGGTGTTTTCTAAATTATTTGGGCACGCCAGGAAACGAATACACATACACTTTTTTGTGAATGCAAACCACAGCACAATACTGCTCCCAGATTAAGACAGATTTTCCCTAACAGGTGACAGAAAACGTTCCACGTTTCTGCGCCGCGCAACCGTCAATAATTAAACACCTGTCCACGGCCCGCCAGGCAGAATGTCGGCCTTACTTCCCAGAAGACGTATTTCAAAGCCAATCGGTGCAGCCTCATCAAGCATAGATAGACCGCGGCGAACTTTAGCGCGACCGTACTGCATAATTCACAGTGTGGCGGGTAGATTTTCCCCGTTGTAATCCACGGGATACGGCCTATCCAAAATTGAAATCACGCGACGATCCCAAAGGTACGTAAGGCGGTTACGATGTTTCGTAGACGAACATCGGCCACACGAAAATACTGGATGAACACGGCTCTCCCATAGATATCGCCGTTTTACGAGGGAACATATCCATGCTATCGACGCGCAAGGAATACGAAAAGTTAGCACGCTTGGTTTCGGCCGTGCATGTTTCTTGCTCTTGATATGGAAGGGATGCACCACTGGTGGGAGAATTGTAAAGAATTTCGGATATTATACAGTGGCGAACAGATTCGTTCACGTGCTTGCCAGCTTTTGTCGATTTAAGGTGGACGTATTTCTATTTCGATATTCCTTTTCACTTGATGAAAATCTCTAGTTCTTCGTGTGGTAAACGGGATTCTGTTTTGAAAAGGATTGCTTTATGTGAAGAAATTTGTGTCACCTGTATGCAGTATTTATTGTTTTACAGCGAGTGTGTCAACTGAAAATATAGTGATTTTATATGTAAGAGAAGATCGTAGAAGTGCTATATGTGCTCTTTAACTACGAATAATATTAGGTTGTCCCAAAAGTTTCTTTCGCTGTTTGACTGCTCGGTTTTATTGGGCAACGTTTAGCCAAACGCACTGACTGATCCATTTTTCGTTGATGTTAGGGCACTCAGTTGTTTTCTAGCTTTCCAATAGTATGATGTCGTTTGAACCGATAGTCTCAGTGCCGTTCTGCGTGTATCGAAAGATAGAAAAGCCGGGATCGCATTTGGATCTGATTTGGAATATTCTATCCTCCCCCCCTACTCTTCAAATCTTTCCTTTCTGATTATTACTTATTTCTTTAAAGATTATTTGTTTAAAAAGTTCTATTCGTTATAAAAAATTAAGCTCTTTATTTTGCAACAACATGAATAAAATGTTAAAACATGATATCATGATGCTTCCGGACGAATCAAGGAGAATGATCAAAAAGAACGTATCGTATCATTTAAAAATATTGTACTCTTTGTAAAATCGTTTGCAGTTAATATCTAGTAAGAAGGCGAAAGAAACTTTTGGGACAACCTTATAGCTTTGCTTTCGAGGGAATTGAGATTTATTTTCGACACGCTGTGGATTTAATTAAGTTCAACTCGATAATTAGTTGGACAATCATTTTACGTATTCTCCAGTAATATCTTGAAATGTACGATTATTATAATTAATAATATTCATAGAATCGAATCTATCAATACATTCGAAACCACGATTTTCCCTTCAATTTCCCTCAAATTGAACATTGAAATTGCATTAAATATATCGACGATCGTAAAATGCATCTAAAAATTAATATAGAAATCGCAAACCTGTTGTTAACCATTATACTACAAAACATCCTATAATCATTAACACTAACTGTCGTACACAAGAGAAAATCATTATCAGAATTTTCCTCGATTTCCCTAACTATGTATATCAATTAACCACAACCGTCAATCAAACACGGGTCAAAGCTCGAAGATGTTCAATACCAGGCCTACGCAATCTAAATAGAGATTGATGATTGCATACTGGATGCCGTGAAAGTGAAACTCGAAATCGATCGCCCGAATTCAGATCATCGACCAAATGGAAGAGCAAGAAATAAAATCCAAATGACACTATTCCAACCGCAATACCGTAACCAACGATAGCAATAATTGCCGACAGCAATTAAAATGTCCCGTCGATACAAATTTAGTCGAGCAATCATGGAAACGTGAAACGAAGAAAATTTCCAAGCTTCCCTGACCTGCCGTCACTTGCACCACAGGAGACAGGATGGAATCGATGAAAACGCGAGTCTCGCGTTTTAGAATGGGAATAGAAAACGTCGAAAACGTATGTTCGACGTGTTGTATTCGCAAATGTCGTCCGGCCGTTGCGTTCGCGCGATCGAAAATCGGTGGTCGATCGGGTTCTCTACGTTCATTTCGTTGCCGGGAACGAAAGAAACGCGGGACAGTCAGCGTTCAGTGGTGATAGAGGTGGTCAAACGTATCATATCATATAGAAACATAATCCGAGTAAAAATCAATCGAACAGTCGCAAGATTTCGAGTGTATGTGTTGCATACATACATATACAGAAGAAAGATAGAGCAGAGAGAAAGATAGATAGATAGATAAACAGACAGAGTATACAACGTATCGTGTGTGACAGTCGAGAGAATCAACGGAAGAATAGAAACGAAAAAGAACAAGGTGTATATTGTCTGGCTTGTGTGATACTGGCAGGCAAGGCATGCTACGAGTTACGTTACCTAAGGTGAGCTTCTCCCCGGAATCTGGCGGCAGGGTGAAGCCAAGTAGCGCCATACTCGATATTAGCACGCACGGCACGATCAGGTTGAAAAAATAGTAGAGGGTCCTCCTTCGGATTTGTATGGTGAACGTGACGTCGACGTACGGTTCTGGACAGCACTGGTACGTTATCGTGTTCTTCTTCCCCGGCATACCTGTAACAAAAGTGCATCGAATTAGGCGACACGAATTCGGACCACAAATCCCGTTTCACTTCACGCCGTGGAAAGCGACGCTTATGGCCACGCGTGAAAGTGACTTTTGCGGCTGTTGCACGCGACCGTGTTATTTTGACAGGGTCGCAATTTCGATGGCAATTTAAACAGCCGTTCGAGTGGCGGATGCTGCGGTTGCATTTCAGTACTTTCGCTAGAGCGATGCAAGTTACGTAGGGTGCAAGACGAGGGTGATGTTTGATTTTACAGCTAGTTGGTAATTCAAGGGAGAATTATTGTTCGATGCTTTGTGGACCGAGTGCTGGTGCGCTTCGAGTTGCTTGGACGTCGTAATCATCACCGTGTGCAGCTTGGAACATTTTTTTTGCATGCAAGGATAGCTGCTGAATTATAGTAACTAGTATAGGAATAGTACATTTATCTAATACTAGATTGTTGCACGATTTTATCCCTGCGAAGTTATATTAGTTAAAATATCGACGTCATTTCATCGAAAATATTACTGCACGTCAATGCGTTTAATGCTGCACGCCGATGCATGAAATTATTATTCGTAAACTCTCCAAACGTTACCTGTGATTCATAGTCTAGAATGTCTAGATAATTCTCGAGTTCTTCAGCTCGAGGCACTTTCGACAAATTTTCAGCGAGCAAAGAAACGAAGACAAGACCGCGGTATAACTCACTTACGAGTATGAAACTACAAATTGCGGAACTCCCTTCGTAACTTCCGCAATTTGGATCAAGCCAAATCGGCACGAGTCGCACGCTTCTCTAATTTCAAGAGCAACGCGCGACGACCACGCGACACTCTCTTTCCCAGTAATTCCGAATTACGAGACCCGGCACGCATCGTCGAGATAGCCAAGCATAGTCATAACAGAAGCAACCGCGAAAATACGACCACGCTGCCTCGTGATTTCTCTTTAACCGCTTTTACGAGGAGACTACATCTGCCTGGGATCTTCCTCTGTCGTTTATGACCCCGTAAAGTTTCCTACCCGTCGACCGCTTCTTTCTATGGCCCGACTAATGTTAAAGGACAGTACAGGATAAAAGTGTAACTGTCACTTGAAACTGGCTAACTTAAGAAGCGTACTTTCGTCAGATGCTATCGAAGAGGTTAAAAAAAAATCAATCGATGATGCACGATCCACACGTTAATACGGGAATGGTTTATTAAAGTAATTAAAAGAGCGGAACTGAGCAAGTTTACAACAGAGGAAGAAAGACGCATTAACGATACGCGTTAAGGGGGAGACTTTTAATTACTTTCAATCGGACTTGCGATCGAATCCGATAATTCGGATAAGAAAGCACTAGGCGCACTCACTTGTTGCTGCGCCTTTGGGACTCTTTCCCCGGGAATTTGCTCCAGGAAAACGGTACACTGTGCGTGCTCTACTTGTAAAAGATGCAACAGATATCTGTGAAACCTTGTTATGGGAAATATGTAGGTTTAGTCGCGGTGGCGTGCACGCCATGCAATTATGCATGATACAAAGATTTCCTGGTTCCTGTCGTGCGGGTTCTTTCCCTGTGTTTTGCTAATTGTAGTGCCTTGTTTCAAGTTATTTCGTGAGTGTACAGAGTACAAGAATATATTTGATTAAGCAGTGATTACTATTAGGATTAGGAATAGCTTTATTGTGTACATTCTACATATTTCCACAGTCTTTTCTTTTTGAGCAGGGCTTTCATATGTATAACCCACGACTCATAATTATCTCTTGATGAAAGTTCAATTCTATACTCACTGGAAGCCATCTCCGCGATTGAACAACGTGCACGTGGATATCTTAACCCCAAATTATTCAAAAAGAAACGTGCGTGATTCTGGGCCCATAACCTATTAGGATTAGGAATAGCTTTATTGTGTACATTCTACAGAAGAGTGAGTTCGCGGGAGCGTTAGGCGCCTTCCTATGTTTCCGGCCTCTCCCCCTTACAGCCCTCTGCAAGGCCCTCAGTACCGTAGCCATAAACATGGGTATTGGGGACATTGGGTCCCTCAACAATTACTATAGACATAATCCTTTAGCGTACATAGATGCATAGTTGTTTGAAAATTGTTTAAAAATTTTGCTATAAATTTTATATTTAAAAGAAATTTCCTTGGCAATTATGCTCAACAGTATTAAGTTTCAAACATTATCTGTAACAATACATTTTAAATAATATGTTTGAATACACATGTTATAAGAAATTAAAAAGAAATGTATTATAAATTTATCAATTTACAATATCTTCCCCATCAACAAGATATTCTACTTATACGAGTAAATATGTAGGCAAAACCGTTTCAAGTTTCGCGAACTCTATTTAGTGTGTTGCCTATTAAATCAAACATGGCGTCGAAAATTCCCTGTATAATATATGTACATTATTAGTATAGCCGGCTACGAGTTAAAGCGAGCCCGTGTCACAACGTCCCGAGGAAAGCTAAATTTATTAATGCAATATCGCGTGAGCACATCCGCCAAGATTCCCTTCACCGCCCTCCATTATTCATTCGTCACATCTCGGATTCTTTAGCCGCACGTTTTCATACGCGAGACACCGGTCGAGCATCGAGAAAATCGTTGCTCGTGAACCGAAATTCAAGTGGCTACGTCGAAGACCCGAGCGTCGTAAAAGCGGTTGGCGAAGAAGAACGAAAGGCCAGGTCCATCGTCGTCGGCAAAGTAAGAGGAGGAAGTCGTAAAGCCGTAACCGGCCACCAAGTCGAAGATAGTCCGACGAAATCGAGGCATCGTAAAGTGATTCGACGCTCGTTCAACCGCCACATCGATTGGAAAGTTCACGGGGAGAACGGGAGACTGAAACTCGTGAGATCTTTGTTACGCGGCGACGTTTTTGGGCCGATAGGGTGGCGGGAGTGGCTTCGCAACGATTCCCATCAGCATTCCTTTACACGTCGACGACGAGAACGTCTTGCGCGATAATGAAGCTCGGATGAAAAATGCGCATTACTATGGCAAGCTGAAAATTGCCTTCCTTTTGAAACATTATTGGGGAACGTATTGTATAGAGACGACACAGAAGAAGGTAAAATGCTTTAGGGGCAAGGGTTGTTTGACTACAAGGGAAGTATTATCTTGTTTAAATAATTTAGTTTGACGGCGGGAAGATGTGGAATTCTAGTTTGTTCATTGACGTGGACTGCTTTATCCCTCTAGTTGGTTTTATGGAATATTTCATGGCAAGTGTAATGTATTGTGAGAGTGGAGGAGTAATTTGACAGTGCTAGATTAAATATTTATAGAAGTTTTGGGACGATAAGCGGAGTAATTGAAATTCATTTTCTTAAACTGTTAATTACTTTAGGAAACATTCTTCTTGAATTGCCATGAGAATATGGGTAATAGTTAATCTACTGGTAAACTGAATAAAGTATTCAGTATCGAATTTTAGAAATGATATCTTGGGACGTATTTGTAATAATTGTTGACGAAACACGATAAAAAGAATATAATGTGAAATGTAATTGCAGAAAAATGGAAATTAATTTCTTCAATTAACCACCCACTTGATTTGTTGATTATTTAAGACTCGAATCACACCTACGTGGATATTGACATAATCGGTGTTATATCTCGGCGTTGAAACACGTTAATGCTTGGAATTGACGTAAAGCCGCGCTGTCTATTAAGGCGTTAAATTCAGCGTAGAATGGAAAATGGATTTTCGATAATCCATCGATGCAGTTAGAACAAGTTGATCTACGGTTTAAAATGCAGTTCCACGGAAAAATGCCAGCGAAGTGGTTTCGAACTCTAAGTAAGTCGATTTTCAAATAACAGTCGGAAAGCAGTGAAGAAAATAGGAATTTCTAAAATATCGGCAGCTCATTTTGTCGTTTCCAGCAATATTTCATTTCTTTTATCCTAGACAATTTCGGTTGATTGAATTACACCGTGTGTATTTCACTTCCGACATGGAATCTGATACTTATGAGGCCGACCAGTCTAAAAATTTCATAAACTCTTAGCGCAAAGAACGAATACTCTTACTTCTGAGGTTAACGAAATTCACTCTTGAAATTTCATGCATTTAGACTGTCTTGCTTTTGCGACATAAGAGTGTAAATGAAATTCATGTCAACCGAATTTACACGCGAAGATTTTACGCGAGTTTATCGTTCTCTCGTATTGGTGAGAAACAGGTAACAGAGCCTTCTATTTCGGTTTTGTCTTATGTTCTATTGTATCATATAGAAAGTAGTTTTGCGATCGAAACGTTGTGGTGAACAGTATTTTAATAAATACTTTGATGAACATTGGGGTAAAATTATACGCATGTTTAGATAGTTTAAAATGGAAAACTAGCAGCACGATATTAAATTTGAATATTGCAGAAGAAATATTAGTTGCATATTCATGAGTTGTTTAAATAATCTAATAATGGAATGTCTCGATAAAGGCACCACCGGCCAATTCTACTGAACTAAATCCCTTCTACACGTAATTCCCTTCTTTTTCCTATCTGTAACGGCATAATTCCACAAAGCGCACTACAAACAGATTCTCAAATTAGCAAGGATTATCCTACACGACCCCGTCGGTCGAGAACATACGTGGGTTACAGTACGAACAAACCATACCGGTACATCACGTTCAATTCTCTTGTACTCGATCATTGTAGTATATTTTAATCTCATTGCACGCGATGGTCTTAATTTAGTTGGTTGTTATAAATATTTGAAATAAAACTCTAACGTCGTAACACTTGCGTCGTTTATAACCAATTAAACTAAATTAAATTCAAATGAAAGGAAATTTTATATCTGAAATTTTAATGATACCGATACATAGTCAAGTTTACTTTACTTTAATGGCACATGAAAATATGATTTCTGCTTATGTATTATCAATTTTTATGCAAATAAATTACTACTGTTTAATGGATAACGTTCGTTCAGTTTTGCTAATATTTCATTAACAATTCGATTAATATTTAATAACTCATTTTTATTACAGCAAGTAATTTTTATATACTATAAGTGGGTTTAATACGTTTCAATCTCTATATCTCTTAAACTGTTGCACTTGAAACTGACTTGTACTACTTGTCGGCTTGGTGATAGTTATTGACATATACCCCTTGTTCTCGTGCTAACTTTAATAGCTGTCTGACATATGATGTATCTGTTCCACTTACCGATGAGCACAATATTACTATTACGGGAAGCTAAATTTATGTTGGAGTTCATGATCTCCCTGAAATAATGTTCATTTTATTTATGTCTAATTCAAATTTGCGCACAACAACTTCTCTAAGTTGTTTAATTTTTATTTCCATTTTCCATTAATTTCTTGTTCACACATATTTATTTCTATAGAGAATCTGCACGCGGCAACAAAATTAAAGGCCCACTCAATTGTAGCTGAAAAATTGTCGATTTTTGAACGGCTGTAATTTGGCGGAAAAAAATCGCACTACAATCTACCTTGGCTTGTTTTAAAAGGTGAAACATCTACTTTCACACCCATGAATTGAACTTTTCGAAGACCCCTTTATATTAGAAAACTGAGTGGAAAACTTGAGGTCCGAAATGTTACAAAATCAAACGTCTCTACGGGGTTTAAAAATTTCTGTTCGCAACACGAATAACCATGGATTTGAAGATCGAAGTCTTCACTTTGTCCAAACAATCACGTGCGTGACCTTTCTGACATACACTTTCAGCGCTGCAATTTCTTACAAATAGTCAACAGGAATCCGCTGTTCATTTAATTAAACATTGAAACAGAACATCAGAAATTATTGCACAAAATCATCGCGAGTCCCCGTCACGAATAAATTCAAATAAATTCACATAAATTTGAAAAACTAAAACCACTGTTAAAATAATACATTAACCAACGAAACGTTTGCACATATCGTATAAATTAAAATCGTTTGTCCAGGGACACTTACCTATCAGGTACCACTCTCCATTCGTGATGAAGTCCGACAAGTCGCCGCCCTTTTCTGAGCTGAGCACCAGGTCGACCTACCAACGTGAAAGTTCGATTAACACTGGCCCATATCCATGTTCAAGGTATTTTGCTAGGTCATACGAAGCGTACACACGTGCACATGCGACAACTTTATGACACTATATGCCTCTACCAGCGCGTCTACGACTAGTTCGCAACTATACACACACACACACACTGGTCAATCTGGCGTGGCCAGTACTCGATAAATCGTGCAAGGAGAAGGCTCGAGGGACGATGATGCGACTTGTGAAAGGTTTCTCGTACGCGGGTTTAATATATAAAAGAGTTGGCCAATCTGTGGCGATCGACAGGTTCAGCCTCGGATTCTCCGTGGCAATGAAGAAACCGCTATTTGGCGATGTCTAAAGCTGGTGATTCGAGACGTTCCGGGGACCCTTTAATACGCTCCTACAGCGAATCCACTCTGTGCTGTGTCCGTGGCGAAGGAAAGCTTTACCTTTGCACATATGTATGTAGGAACTTTAGAAAAATGAAGGGGAGTCATCGGGAATCGAACCCGAGACTTTCTGGTGGTAGGCACTGATCAGTCCATCTACGCCACGGCCCCTTCTTAGGCAACGTGGTTCTTCTGTTCCTCTTATGTTCTTTTGATGGAGGCGCCCGATCCCACATGTATATCGACCCGTAGTTTCAAGGAAATTTAGGTTTTTTTCCCTTTCGAGACCCTGTGGCTCGAATTAGTTTGGCCGTTAAATTGAATCTCATTAAATTTGTACCAACTATTTCAAAAATCTTATTCCATTGACTTCAACACTCTGCATATCCCATTTTCATTATTCCTATCTGAAGAGCAACAGAACAATAATTCTTCTAACACAAAGAGTCCCCCAAAAACAATTCACTCTATTATCGAACTCTTTTTATAGGTTTCCTTAGCCCCCTTTAAACTTCGCATTACCTTCTTTTGGACTATCTGTTGCTCTTTGATCGAGAGCCAAACGAGATGCGGTTTGGCGTATTCTAACTTTTATGCCCGGCATTTCCGTCCTCAGCCTTGGCCCTTAACCATGCTCCACGGGTTTGCACAGCATCTCGATCGTTTAAACGGTTCGTCATCGTGTTTCCCGTTTGTCTCATACCTCGAGAGCGGAATAAAAGGTCTGATTTATCGGGAGGATGCTCAACCAGATCGGTTGGAAACTTCTTTCTATCGAACGAACTGAAGAAATTGAATAAATTGTTCTACGGGACGAGAGAAGTTCGCGCATAAGAAAGTCCGAGATGAAACGGCGATCGTACCGACTTCTTTCTTTATTAAATTGAGATTTCGTCGGCCTGATTGAGAGCTTTTGTCCATTATATGCTCTGAAAGATGTTCCAGCTTTGGTTAAATGGGCAAAGTACAAAGCTTGCTCTTAAAGGCGATTTCGAAGTACGACGGAATAAATATTCAGGGTTTTTCATTCGATATTTTTCATTTCCTTTTTTTCGAATTTCAACCGGAACGAATGGAGGCTGACGGTGATCCGGGAAAATGAATGCAGGCAGAAACTCCGTCCCACGGTTTAGGTTATTTATTGTCCATGAGAAATAGGTTTCTCGTTCTATATAGATCGGGGGAATTCTACAGGGTGACCGTTGTAACAATGACAATGATAATATTTTAAGTGTTCGGTGGAGTAGGTTCGAGCTTTCAATGCTGATAGAACGAAAGAAAATTTAACGAAAGCTATTTTTTTTCATTGATGGGAAGCAAATTGATTTGACTTAATTTACACAACTTACCGTTGTTTTTAATATATTATATAAATATTATATTGATACATCAATTCAGTAATTAAAGAAATAAATTCTACTTGTTACCAATACGTTCACCTGTCATGAAATATTATAAAAAATGGCCATACTTTTTATTTAATCAGTCACACCAGTACCGATTGGAAATATTGTAGAATAAAATTTAATCGGATGAAATGCAGAGAAACATATTTGTCGAACTATATGTGGTTACTACACTATGCTAATACCTAAAAGTTATGATGCTTCACCTTATCACCGACAAGATTATCATCTATGGCTCAAAAAATAGCGCATGTCTCTAAAAGCACCCTATATACTAGTATTTCTCCTTTTCCTACTGCTGGAAGTTCTCCCTTTTTTCAGTGACAGGCCCAGAATCGCGTTTTGCATAGCGTTTCCCACTTGAATTCTGTCAAGTATTAGAATGGATGCACATGGTAGCCAACGTTAGTCTCCCATAATTCATCGTCAGACATATATTTCATCGAGGCGGCTCGATTCGACGGTTTATTCCCCTAGGGATTGTGGCTCAGCCTCTACCTGCGGCATTGAGACTAATCGTCGGATAGCAATTGCACGTACCAGCATTGATATTTTATACTTAACTGGAGTTAAAGGCACATATCGCTAGATCAATGATACATATGTACAGTGCACTGTGCATTGCTTGTAAACTCTGTGTCCTGTCTGTATTTATCTGCATTGCACTGTATAAAATAGTAGGAATTCATAAGCTTCTGTAACTACGTAGCCCTTATTTAGAATTGAAAAATCAAATATTCCACATTATGTCTGTTTCCCAATATTAATTTTATCATTTTATTGTTAATATCTGATAATTAATTTCGTTCAAAGACTGAACAAATCTAATTTTTATTTTTTCTAAATGTGCAAGAGCACTGTATCCAATAATTGTACTGAATTTATTCAAAGAAAGAACAAAGTAGTATTAGGCAAGCAGTAGTATAGGCAAAAGAAATATTCGTATATTCTTTTTTCATTCCCCGACAAGGCGCTTATAAAAATACAAAATATGTGACAGGAAGGGCAATAAATATTTTCCATTCATCGACGCAGTAATAAAATAGATTCGGAAGTAGTGCACCGGCTTTCGTATTTCGCCTCTTTACCATAATCGCCCCTTTAATTAAGTCTCTGCCAGTATCAAGAGTAAACGAATTCCTTCGCAACTTGCCAGAGGGATTCAGCCAGTAAATAAAGTATCATTGTTATTTCAAGTTTACAATGAGGTCCCAGTAACTCATACTTTTGTAGAGACTAGATTTTTCCCGCCGCCAAACATAGTACATGCGCGATCATAAATTTTCAAAGGATTTTCAAAGAGATCCCCAGAAACGTCACAGTACGATATCTCATTCGGGGTGTTGCGTCTATCGCTTCGACTGTCATTTTCCATCAGGCGGCAAGAAAGCGTGGACTCAGATCGATCTAAAATTTATCTGGCCATGCACTATTGACAATTAATCCTGCACCGGTGACACTTGACTCAAACGCGTTTCATGTGTTCTCTGCACGACCATCCGTTTCCCCACACGTCATTTTTATCACGACGAAATGTCCCTTAACGTGGAAGAAACCATATTATACTGTACAGTCACCGATCAGTGAAAATCGTGCAGGTCGTATAATAAGAAGTATCGTCTCGGTACAATTATAAAATAAGAAATTTGTTCAGAAATAAATAAATATTTCTATCTTAATATTACACCATTAATCGTACTGAAACAAAAAGAATAAAAAAGAAAGCAAATTATTACGGTTTACCAGACACAATAAATATACATAAAAAGTAAAAACCATCGATGTATTTACTCGTCGATCGGAAATTAACCTTGCCCCGCTGTGATCACGTTATACAGTAATTGCCAAATCGCCAGAGTTAATGCTGAGAACGGATGGAGCCACCGATTAAGGATTAAACAATGTGTGCAAACGCGAAACGCGATTAATATTTGGACATTTCAGCCAAGGATTCTTTTCGCTATTGTAATGCGAAGGATGGAAGGTTGCATTCGCTTGCACGCGAATGTATTATAAATTGTAACATACACTCGTGAACAGCATCGGTATTGTCAAACAGCCATCTCGCGTTACCAAGGGCTCGTTGACGAGGGCAATCGACCATTGTGCATTCTCGACGACAAATGTACGCGCACACGTTCTCATTCACACACGACTGAGAATATCTGAATACGGTTTCAGCGACTTCACTCGACGGAAAAATTCGGCGATTCTGACCGTCTGGACAGCATGAACATTCACGCTGTTGATGAACATTAACAACACCGTAGAAACTGCTTTGTTTTCAGAGGAAATATCGTAAGGCGTAAGGTATCGCCAGGCGTTTCGATATTTTAAATATTTTCTTTCTTAAATAATGGAAATCGTTCTGTCTTTCATTCGTATTAACTATATTTCGAAATCACGTAATAAATCCTGCAGCATTAAATCCAATCATAAGAGAGGATGGTATCGTTTCAAACGGTATACACAAATGCGTGGACACTCACGCATACGCGTGTTAAAGGGTAGATGTTCTCTCACACGTGTGGCAATGTATGAATCACGGTGATGTATGAATCGCCTGGTTCGGGGAACGCATGCAACTACGCGTCGCAATCGCACATTGAACAAGTATTTACACGTGAACGTGTATACACACATAATGTACGTCACATTGAGCATACACACATATACACGTAACATGCGACACACGCGCTGTACAGTTCTGTGGAATCGCTTGATCGCGATCGAATGTTGATTCTTTGTGATGTGACGAAGGGGGCGGAAGTGAGCGAGGCCTGTAGGTGGGGAGGTTTGGAGGATTGGGGGGTGGTTCAAGGATTGTGAACAGAATTCAATCAGAGTTACAGGTGTTCGTGTGAAATAGTTGTGTCGAGAGAAAAAGAGGGGTTTCTTCGTCTCTGCTTTCTCTGCGTTTCGACGAATTCGTCGGTCAATGAAAGCAATGGAGGCTGAGGGTGGTTGTGGGTGGTTGTTAGTGGTTGTGGGTGGTTGTTGGTGGTTGTGGACGCGTAATATGCGACACAGTAATCGATGAAATGCTCTCGGACTAAATTTTCCACGTGTTTCGCAGTGGCAGCCGGTCGAAAGCTCGATGAACGCGCACGTGCCATGACCGAGTGTTTTTATCGGTGAATTTCTTCCTGGTTATGCATCGCGAGTTCACGTGATCCACGTGTGTAGGCAAAGAATTTTTACCTTTTGTTGCATTTTTCGGGGGTTGGAATCGATATTGTTCGGCTGAGATTCGAGAGATTAAATGATACTGGGGCGGGGGTGGAAGGTAATTAAAATTGTTTTAATTAGTGATCAGATCCGGTCACGGAATTATTGCAAGTTGCTACTTCTCCCGAAGATAGACTTCTGTAATGTTTTGATTCTAGTATTTATTTGGTTATTTCAATTATGGAAGTTAATTGTGTAGGGAAACATTGTAAGTTCTTGGTTTGCAAAAATTGTTAGATAAGGTACGGTAAATTTAATACGCGAAGTAAATAATACTACGAATTTTTGAAGTGCAATATAATTAATTAGAATACATGATCAATTTATCAATAAGTTAATACTTATGTTGTAGTATTATTTTATATATTTATACTTTAAACCGAAAATGGAACATTTCGAATTAGAAATGTACAGAAGGAATATAATCGATATATTTCAGAAAATAATAATGAGACAACGAATTATTTTTTATGACTAGCAGTTATTGAATTGCACTAAAAATCGCGAAATAATATTAACGAAGGAAAATCGCGAACAAAACCGCTGCCACTGCGTGCCAAAGCGTAAAACTCAGATAAAGAATATTTCCAGGGTTACTGCCAATTATGAAGAAAAAGTGTCTTTTATATTTCCATTTTATAGATTTCGTCCGATACGCATATGCAAGAAGAAAATCGATCGTTTTAAAGTGCATTCCTATTCAAACTTATTAGATTTTGCAACGACTACAGGTTTATGCACACTTTACTTTCATAAAAGGGCGCATGATACTGTTTGAATCGTGCACATTAGTCAACTGATACGTTTCATTTAATTAATCACTCGATTGTCGTGATTGTCCTTAAACGATCGACCCTACCCTATATGTGGAAGGGGTGGAGAATCGATGCAATCAATTATTTCAATCGTATCGACTAATTGAAGCAAGAACATAATTTTCCGTGAAGTTTCCATTGATATCTCATTCCGGAGGATGTATATCCAATCGATTATTACAACATCAACCAAAAAACGATCGATTTTCGTTGCCATTTCTACCAACTTCTCTGCGATGAACACACTTAAGTTCTAAGGGGTGAACACGATGCTTAATGTATTATCGAGAGAGGTCGGTAAATCGTCAGGCTTTTACGCGAGTGCCTCGCTTCGAGTGTTTTATCTCGTTTTTCTTTCACGGCCTTCTTGGTCTTCCTTTTGTTAGTTTCATTATCGCGCATCTCACACGCTTTCTTTCTTATTTTTCCCCTCTCTTTTCAGTTGGCTCGATCGCCAGGCACGCATGTAACAGCTCATCCGAACGGAATGAATTTGCTTCGCACACTCGAGTAAGTCGGTTAGCTCGTTACACACTTGTTTTTCTCTTGTTCTTCGGACTTTCTACGGAAGTAAAAGTTGTTAAGTGGATCGTCATGTTATTTATAAAGTTGCCTGTATACTTGCGATGGATTGATTGGTACTCGTGGAAATTTGCTTTACTTTAATAAACCCGGTGGGTTCTGTAGTGCAATTGGAAAACTATATAGGGCAACGGTCGAAAATTCTTTAAATTGTTCTTCTTTTGCAATTGGGTTTCAGATGATTGTCTTTGTGGATCACAGTTCACGGTAATTGAAATGCTCTTGATTGCTGTTTCCTACTTTATTCCGTATGCTTAGTATGAAATAGAATCATTATATGTTGTATCATTATTATTTATTATTCTTGAATCGATAGGGAGATAGGAAATAACTCCTGGAAGCTACTGAATGTGCTATGGTTTACTTAAAAAACTGTTAAATTCAAAACGAATAGAACAAAGTGCATACGGGAAAAAACCAAAATTTAATTAAAATCCAGTAGGAAAAAAAGTGCAGAACGGTACACATACTTGCCATTCTTCAATTTATAAATTTTCCCTAAGTCTAAACTAATTTTTGTTGTATAGCAAAGGAAGTATATATGTTATACAGAATGTAGTATGAATTTATTAAATCTAGAAATATCTAAATAAGAAAAGTTATTTCACTACTTACGTGGCGAATAAATAATCTAATATATGTCATATAATACATGTATACGAGTTATGTTTTTTTTAACTTCCAGTAAGTCATGATATTTGTATCAGGATATTTATATTTCGAAAATATCAGTGCCATAATCTTTCTACATGTATGCATATAATATTTAAACACCTGTCTATTAGTTTTTGGAACATTGGTGTCAACTTTTAACGGCATTTCTGCAGAATTCTTTACACAAAAGAATTTGGATGCCCCAACTGTCTCTATAGCTAGTAGAAGCGAAAACAGAAAAACTCGGAAAAGTCAATTTCCATTGTATCGACTTTCATATTCCCCACTCCAAACAAATCAAACCAATATTCCCTTCACATCTAAAAAAAAAACAAGAAAAAAAAACCGTAAAAAATCTATATCCATGGAAATCGTTAATACGTACCATGGAATTGGTCGTTCGCGAAGAATGTAAATATACGAAACTGTGTTCCCATTTCAGCTTATCAATTTTGACAACTTTAATTCGTGCTTCTACTAGACTCGTACTAAAACTCAACGACTATTTTACTTTAATATCACAGATTTAATAACGATACTATGGTTGTCGATATCAACGATATTATGAATTTAATAACGAAATTAAAAAAGGAATTTAATCCATCACTTTTCAAACTTCTCAATTACCAGAAAAACAAACCATTTACATTAAAATTGTATAAAACATTGGCAACCACACGAACCTATATTTTTTTAACAAATACAAAATTTCAGTGTGCAATATATTTGAAAATCAGTGAAATATTTGGAAAAAAAACTACAAAATCAATTAAGTTGGCGAAGCTAACCCTTGAGGCAATATAAAAATCAACCATCACACGTTTATAATTTGATATTGCTCCCATCGATATGCACAGTGTCTCTCACAAATCGATTATACAAAATTGCAAATGTGGAGGATAAAGTCGATCGTAATAGTGAGCATGCTAAGATCACGACGTGAGAACTTGTGGATAATGGGTTCATGAATTGTCACGGAGGAAAGGGTATTCAACAAGGGTTGACGGGAGTGAAAGCTGAAGAAGCAGAGAACGTTCCATCGTTTCAACCAAGAAAGAATGGCGGGGCTGTAGGTGAAGTATCTCGAAATGTCGCGATAGGAACACATGTGCAACAGGTGAAAGTTAGGTATCGAATAGCTAGCTTATTTCACACCGTTTGGTCCGTGGTCGAAGAAAAATCTCATCGACGATGTCCGAATGTTCACTGGCTGTGACCGGGTATCTAAGCGATAGGGTTAAATGGAGTGGGTGGGAAATATAACTGAGATCTGCGTTAAGGAATTATTTTTTAGAACTTTTAAGAGTTATCAGAGTTTAGTGGTTAGCTTTTGGTGAACGTGGAATAGAGTAGAGTAATTAGCAAGGTAAAGAGGAATAATAGATACTGCGATAAACGTCTTCACTTGATTACGAATAGAAATGTAACGATGAATTACATGATCCTAGGTTGTAAAAAGACTATGCAGACAAATTTTTTTAATGTGTGATTTACCCATCTATTCTTATCTATAATTTTTCCCCATTTATATACAGAATTTCTAGCTGCTGTATAAAGGAAATCTGTTAAATAAGTTGCAAATATAATAAATAAAGATATTTTCACAGGATGTTTATTCATAGAGATATTCACAATGTCAATTCCGTATAAAATGAATAAGTGAATTGAAACAACCACTGTCTAATTAATCATATTCTCATTCTTTTCAAGTAAAATAATTTTTGAACAGAATAAATCGTTTTGAACATTTGCTTTGAGTTATTTCCAACAAAATTTGTAAAAATATAAATACATTTGATATTGCAATTATACTATAGCTACACAATCGAATTAACTTGGTATGAAATCTTTTGTATTTCCATGAAACCATAAGAAAGATTGGAAAATATCATTTCAGACTAACTGTTGCATTTCATGTGCGTAGTACGTAAACGGAGCTACCCAAACATGTATCCTCACTGATTGAGATTCCCAATCAGAACCGTGTTACGTTTAATTTTAGGTTAGGCAAATAAATTTGCGCGGTGCAAATATTTACCCTTCATTACGACTGCAGCGTAGCGCATGCTTCTTATAAATATTGATGATTTATATCCGTAATTATTGGAAACGATTTAGCGAATAAATTCGACCATTATGAAACTGAGCTTCTATTTACTTTCCTTTTGTCATTTTATTAAAAAATCCAAATTATCGTATCGTCGAAATCACTTTGAAATTAATTACACAATTCCGTTTAAATAATATGGCAGAAATACACATACCATTTTCAAAGGTTCCAATTGCCTCTCAGTTACGTTTTACCTATTTAAAATTAAATGGAACATTTAATCCGCTATCAGCACATACATCAATTTATGTGGAGCTTTATTTGCACGTTACCGAAATAAAATTTTATATCCATAAAGCAAGCGTGTCCTGAAGAAAGTGATGAGTAAATTCACCCGCTTAAACTTTTCAAACTGTTAAAATTGATACTACCAGTAGCCAAGTTATAGACGAATATTAATGGATGCAGATGAATAGAATTTCAGACACAGCATCCATTTCACTTCAATTTCTAGAGCAATGTGAAACTTTCTTTTCAATCGTTCCTTTCCAAACTTTTCTTCAAAAGTATTCATTGTAACTCTAATAGCTCAGACAAAAGTGGGTTCACAAAAAATAAAAACTACATTTTATATTCCACCAGCATTCTCTGAAAGTCAATCCGTCCGATGCAATCTCTTACAAAAAAAAGAAACAAAGAAAAAGAAAGTTTCTCCAGTTCAACGAAATGTAAATGATCCTCGGAAGATTCAACGAAGTGCGCGTAGAAATCGCATCGCTGTTATTTTCCATATTTCAAAACCCTTCAAATAAAAAAAATGCGGTATATCGATGAAAGCAAAGGGGCAGATCGTTTTAAAACAGTATCGGCCACTATCAGCGACGACCAGTCGTTAGAATCACGAATACAGCTCGGAGAAATGAAAATCTGTAATCGTATTTCCGGATTCACTCAGGAGACAGTATATGTTGATAAACTGAAGCAATATACTGGAAAAGAAAATGCGCACTCGATTATTGCCGGCTTGCGTATCGAAAATGTTTATAGAGAGGTACATACAAAATCGTAAAATATCTGTGCAACATACTACGAGTAGTACACATTTTCCTATCATTCACGATTTTGATTTCATTAGTAATTCTATTGCATTTTGTGCGCTAATTATAATTCATTCATTTATTAAAATAGTTAAGAAGGTAGTTAAATGTGTTCCACAAGTGTAAGGCATTAAAAGTAAGAAAACGTTATAATTTTCGACGATCCACATCTGAACGTTTTAATTTTATCATTGTAGGTATTCATTGTAGATAGTGTCATTATTTTAATAAGAATTGTAACATATTTACAGGTGTGTGCGAAACAAATATGTACTTAGCCTAAGCTTAGCCGATGAGCCTGTGCTCTTGAAAATTTCCATTTTGCAAACGTTTCACAAATTCGATAATTATCGTTTGATATTTGACTGTTGAAATAGAGTAGGAACGATATCATGGAAATTATTTCATTTTCGTAGCAAAGTGACTCCCGAATAAAACATAAGAAAAAACGAAACAACAAAGTATCCTCAATTTGAATCTATTTTGTTAAAAACGTCGCCTTTATTATACTTGAAAAAAAATACCTGAATAAATTACTTAAATATTCCAATATACACCGAAAATAACGTGCTCTCATTATTTACGTCTTTTATATGGTACATGGCAGAAAAAAATCATTCTGCCGCGTATAGTAGATCCATAACAAATTAATAACCACTTTATGTTATCTCACCTTAGAGAATTATATACAAAATTTGATAGCCTTTTATTACAGTAAGGAGGCGTGGAAAAAGATCATGAAAAGTATTACCAGTCCTCGTAAAAGTTTCGCAAGTAACGTATACCGATGTGATAAAGCTTGATCGTTTGTTAGAGTACATAAACCCAGCATAGGCAGATATATGACAGGAAATTTATCTCGTGTCCTTAAGGACCTACGCATACGTAGACGTACGTATCTTGGTCGGTTCAAATATCTACTTGTATCAGCAGCTCATCGATTTTTACAGTATTGTACAGCTAGATTCTCCTGTTCATGATGTTACAACCAGATGCTGACATTCCTTATTTTATTTTATGCTTGCTACCATTATTGATTTACAGATTGCACGAAGTTAATAAATTGCCACAATACTATTTAATAATACTGTTCTCTCCAACAAGAAATTCTATTTAACGCTTTAATTGTTCAACGCGTATTAAAATTTCTCGAAGTCTGTAACAAAATATTTCACATTTACGTATGTCGTATTATTTCATTGATTACAATAACATGAATATATATACATATATGTATAAAGATGTGAATATGTCAGACAAATACAGTATCGGATAATTCAATTATTTTGGGGACATCTATTACTTATTAGAAAACAATCTTAAAGTACATTGTTGTGAAAGTAACTAATTTTGGAGATTATGAAATATATTTGGTGGTTAGAAAATATTTCTTTATAGATAGTGAGGTACATATATAACAACAAACACACATACGCGCATTAGAGTGCTATGTAAATGTTTGCATGTGAACATATAATAGGTATACATATGTAGTAAACGTGCTCAAGCTCGTGTTAAAATAAATGAGGGGCACATTGAACATATGCTAGAAATAAATATTGGGCACTTAATAATTAATTCACAAGTATTTCATGATAGATATTCCATAAAGTTCCAGAAATTGTTGCCTTCAAATGTATACACATTAAATTAAACATTGTACTATCATAAGTTGCACGTATTTCTCTAGCTTACTGCAATCAATTATTAAATTGTTTCACAAATCGATTCATTGATATTCAGGAATCTATTCCAATACTGTTTAATTATTTGTACCTATGCACATATGTAGTCACAAAATTATTTACTATCATTTCGTGTCATCTGACAAAGGATACATATCTAAATTATCGAAACAACAACAAAAATAAGAAATACTGCTTCTAAATGATCAAAGCAGGTAATCCACAAAATATAAGGTGCACATCACCTCTGAATTTGATAATATAAAAGGTTCTACTTGATCTGTACTAATTTTTGTAACTTCCAGTGTTAAATTGAAAGATTTTAAACCAAACTAAAATAGTTTATTCACAAACGTAATCGTCGACTAAAATTTCCTACTTAATTTATATTTGCGATTAATTTCGTCAATCCTTGAACCATTATCAAGCTAATCAACGTAACTTTGCCCATAAGGTATTTTGATCTTTGATTACGTACGTCTGCCAACTCCTATTCCAAGTTAAAGGACCGTCTGTTATTCGACTACGGATTAACAGTTTATGATTAACTACGTTGAACAGCTACAACTGGCAAATAATGCGCAATCTCCTGCGTGGTATCACGGATTTACGAGCTGTCTATCAGCAGTCTAGTGACAATCGTAAACCTGCTACAACCCAAGGTACAGGAATGCTCGTAAAACGCTAATTACTCGCTTGTTGCTAACGCACCAATTAGTTTCTCTAGGCTGGATAGATTAATTTACTTCAAAGTTCGTTGTGGCTGTTTTGTACAGTTCTTCGTCAGAACAACTGAATACGACAATATATTACTGCAATCTGAAATAAACCATCAACGAGAACGAATTTATTGATATTCGACTAATTGCTTGTTGATTTATTTGCAATAAGATGTACTAATTTTATATTTCTCGAGGAATATCAAAATATTTTAAAGAATTTCCTATTTTTAGTTCTAAGAATGTTAGAGAAGTTGTTGCTGACAATCGTGGTAATAATAATGTAAGTTTATTTTTTTCATACGATTTTTACTGGTAATACTTTTCTGTGAATTGGTGTTCATTTTTTTTTTCACTTTTCAATTGTGCATTGCAATGCTTGATTTAATTCATTACGAAAACGTTATCGTCGGTTTTTTATGGGCCAAAAGTTTAAAAAGTGAGTTGTGTATTGAGACGAATCGTACTTCTTGTTTTATTAAAGGAGCGGAGAAATAAACGGAGAAACAAAATTAACAAATGCCAACTTCAGTTTTTCACTCCGTTTTCTAATCCAAAAATAGATGTTGCTAATCATAGAAACATTGAAATTCATGTAAAAATAGAAACTTCATGTTTTAAAATTAGCTCAGACAGATAGTCGTACAATTTCTTTTTCACAAAGTTACTGCAGGTCAAAAATCAAAAATTTTTCGACTAAATTTGGTTTGCAAATAAAAATCATCCTCAGTCAGGTGAAAATATTTTATTTCAACAGTATTGCACACAAAATAGCAGAAAACCGATTTATTTATATAATATAACACAGTTTTACTAAAAACTGTTTTCAATTACGATATTTACAAAAGTTGTAACTGTACATGTACTATATGTATTTTAATTCTCCCTTTTTATTGCTGTGCTCGTTAAAACAATAAGTACAATTCTCTTCGACCACATAACGCACCATGTATAAAACACAAACAGTTATTTTGAATAACATACGAAACAAATAATGACTATCTCAATTAAACATACACGCGAAAAAAAACGAACCACTAAGAAACCAATAAAAATCTCAACAAAGGCAAGTCACATCGTCTAATCGTTTCTAAACAGTTGATATCCATAAAATAAATCGATAAAGGATCGTTGCGTGGAATCAATTTGCTGAACTAGGCCTCATGAGTGCCTAGTAGACCGGAGAATTTCAAGAGCAAAAGCTCGCTCCTGGCTGGCATGGTAACGTCACTCAGCTATCGACTCCACGATGGAAACTTCGTCTGGGTTTTGGACAACGGATCGACAGATTGCAAATAACGTGATCCCTGTGTCTGCTTCGTTGCATCTACCAATGGTGTTGAGAGACACCACGAAGACGGCAGCGTCAAGATAAACGACAATAGAAACGAAAGTGGCGAAAGAACCGAAACGTGGTGATAAAAGCCACACTAGTCTAGCTGTGGCTGCGTATGTGGTGTCTGCAAGTGGTTTTACAGAAACGAAACGTTTGGAAGAGAATCGACGAAGCTGGCGAAAAATTGCATAACGCGAAGCTCGAATGTCGTTCTTCGATCGGGCTCAATCGTATCGAAAGAACGAATCGGCTTCGTGGAGGAACGAAATTACGCCTGGCATTTTATGGGTTGGCGGATGGGAAAATCCTTTAACTTTATTTGTCCACTTTGTCATATGTTATTTATTGTTCGAGCATATGTTTGTTGGTGGTAAATTCGAAACGCTGATATTTCGTATAATTTTTCTTTACTTTGACTGCATTCGGTATCTAATGATCAGTGTCTGATTTGGAGACGCGTGAACTTTGTTAAATTTTGGTCGTTCGTACTGTTAAATAAATGGAAAATTGTAAATAATTCTGTACTAGAAATTATCGTACATAGTACGCTTATAGATAACACTGTATAGGAATCTGAAGTATTTTTATTGAGATTTCCAACGATTTTCCTGTATTATATACCTTTATCTTTGTACTTAACGTTGCGTAAAAATAATTAAATATTAATCTACTGTATGGTCCGTTATTAAGTGTATAACTTTGAAGAAGATCCTGTATTCAATAATTATTATAGAAAGTACTACATGACACTTCTAGGTTTTTATGCGCAAGCTCTATATGTATTCAGAATCATTCTTTTTATAACGATGAAAGTTCTAAATAAAGTAAAAACTATTGTTAGAGTTGTCAAATATAGTCAATAGACCCTAACACAAAATATTTCAATCTCAGAATACAAACTATTTTCAACGGGTATTCCAACTTGCCCTTTGCCGAAACCAAAATATTGGATACAAAAATATATAGACAGGGTTACAGTTCACGTAACATTGATTTGCAAAACATTTTTATAATTGCAACCTTTGCATCCTCGAATTAAGACCTACCCCCAAAGGTTCATGTGAAAGTAATATTTTACGACACGTAATTTTCAAGATTCCATGATTACTTCAGATGTATTATCTCCTACGTATCTATATCGCCACATAGACTTCGAATTCGTGGAACAGGTATTATTTGAAAACATATAAAATATTTAAAATTCTTTCTGGAATAAAAACAATTAATACGATTATAAATATGTCAAATATAAATCATAACGTTCTTAAATTATTGATACTCGATGTTACATAATACTATGATGAATTTTATTTTAAATATAAATTTTTATATACGTATACGTAAGCTTGATGAGTTGAAAAATTGAGCAAGCTTTCACGCGATTATCCAAAATCAGCTAAGAGATTAATAATTTTTTCATCGTGCCGAGATATTACCTGAAAATATTCCATGGTGCGGTTAAAATCGTCAAGATAATCCTGAAATTTTGAAGATTATGGAACATGCAAAAAATTACTTTCATGTGTTCGAAGCGGAATATGTATTTTACTTGACCTACCTTTTTGCAAATAACAAAACAACTGTAAATATGCTACCATGATGCATCCATAACAGTGTTATCTATAGTACTGTTTTCTATAATTCGAGAAACTGATAGAATCTCTCTAGAATAAATGCGAAAAACAGACTAGATTTATTTACAATATTTCCTTTTCATGTATAAAAATTTATACTTTCCTCATTTACAAAATATAGATTACCGATTAATAGTCTCAACGAGCTTCAGTTTGATCTATAAGCAAAGATTTACACAGCATAAATTGAACTGTAAAATAAATAGCATCAAGTATAGGCAGCTATTAATAAAATTGTCAAACATGCTCGAATATCCCATATAATTACGTATTACCCCGCATAATCAGCCAATGCAAAAATCCAAAAATCTAACTCGAAAGAAAGCCTCCTCTCTCTCTCTCTCTCTCTCTCTCTCTCTAAAAACAAAAAAAAAAGTATACGAAAGATAGAAGGCTTTATTTGTAATCGAACAATCGATCTCTATTAAAAACCCAAACGCAACTGCGTAAAATACAAGGCTCACCTTCCTCCATTGTAAAAGCAAGTTTTCGTTCATGCACGCAGCGGTGATAAATTCGCAGGAATGATCGCGAGCATGCGTTTCCAAAACCTTACACGTTACGAAAAGCAGCGACAAACCATGACTACGCGGCTCGATACGAGGCAAATAAGAAAAAAAGGAAGAATACAGAAAAATGAAAATTCGAGAGCAGACAATGTACGAGTCACGAGAAGGAACTCTGGATATCGAGGACAGGATTCTCTGTATCCGTGGAATATTTTTCCATAGGATCGTCGAGGATAATCGGCGTGGAGTCGATAGAGGAGCGACGTTGACATCTAAATCCATGCGAAATTTGCAATTTCCAGCTCAGACATAATCACGTGGTCCCGGCTTTGACTCGTCGATGTTTCTGTGTGTGAGACATGTATAAGTATATTCTGGGTCATTGTATTCTCGGTCATCCTGTTACCCTAACGTCCGCTATTTGTGTTGGTTTTTTTTATCCATCTCCACGAGGGGTTCTTTGGTAGAGAGAAGGGGGTGGCAAGTAGTACACGTATGTGTTGTATATTCACAAGAGTGGTGGGACACAGGGGTGGGTCATTGATATCTTCCTCCTTTAACATGTTTCTTTCCTCGCATTGTTTTTTAATTTCAGTGTTCCTTGTTTTTGTTCGGCAAGCTCGCTTCTCGCACATGGTCGTATTTATACTATATATGTATACTGTATATGTGTACACGTATATAATATCTATAAGTATATTTATAATATAGTGAAAGCTCGCTCAATATATTCCGCAATTATAAGCCCGTGAAAGCAAGAAACACCGGCAAGCGACATCAGCCCATCGTAGCGCCCCTCCTCTATTCGAGGGGATAATGCCGACATCAGGGTTGCGGATAATGTCCAACACATTTAGAGCCAATTCGTATGCCGAGATTGCGTTCGACGATTTGTTATGCGTGCGTCCTTTGTGCGCCACTGTATAACCGAATCGTGGTACACGCGCGTCGCGCGCGTTTTGCAAACGACCAACATTCTGTGTTCATGATCCTTGCGTTCGAACAATGATCCCGTGGAATCGTGTGCGATACAAAATAGCTTGAACACACACAGCTATAGCTATTACAGAGACTTGGTTAAAGAAATCAGTAATAACAGCGAAGTCTCGTTCGGCGTTTAAGAAGATACGATTTCGTTTTCAGAGATGTTTTGGTAATGTGAAATTTAGTATACCTTGTTGAATGTTTTTGATTCGTTTCGTTAGAAGACAGTTCGGATGAATGGAAAGTGTTTTAAATTTGCATCATTTACTATGAAAACGAAGACGTATTTTGTCAATTTTGCTCAATTACGAAGCAGTCGCAAGGTGTTTCGTAGCGGATACTATTATGATTATAAAAATGGATTTTGATATAGCATAGACGCGTGTTTCCGTACGCATAACAAATCGTTTGAAACGCCTGGAAGATGTCGCTGGACATCGCTTTTAAGCAGACCTTTCACGATTAAACGAGTGCACATTATTGGAATTTATATACCTCAGACAATCGTGAAACCTTCGAAAAGTGGGTGGAACTGAATCATGAAATATATCTGACTCCGTTTTTATCTCTTCCCCCTCAATTGAATAAATTCCTTTATCGCTATTATGATCAATGGTCCTCTCTCGCGATTTATATGTATATACTAGAAGTATAAGATTCAATAAGAATCAAAGTAAAATGTATGCGTTTCTTTCAAAAAACTAATTTTCCAAGAGTATAAATTGTAACGCACACTTCATTCCTACAAAAATTAAATCTCCCTACGTATATCAAAGTTTACTTGAAAAATTTCGTCCTAGTAATTAAGCAATATAGACAATTAATTTACATTACATTTTCAATATATAACGCCACTAAAATATCATATAATCCGGTGGAAACATTATATCGGTATATTCCACTCATAGAAATTAGTTGACAGTTTATTGACAGGAAAGTTTGCAAATGCCCGTGTACTGCCAACAAATTTGCAGAATGATTTTGACGTGGAAAATCGTTATTTGCTCACGTAGCTTTTCAGAGAAGCTTGATTTTGAACATTGATTGCTCATTAGAGATATCAATATATTAATAGGCTTAAACATAAACGTATTCACATTTACGTATTATTTGCAGTTTACTTGCCCGGCATATACAGGGTATTTCACCTAACTTGACCACCTTAAATATATCGTTTATTTTGTATGATAGAAAAAAATATCAGGGGAAGAAAATATTCTGTTCGAAGGCGCCAATACGGTGATGGGCCGAATTTTTTTCTGAAGGTCATTTCTTTCGAGATTTCAAGGTCATCGTATGTTTTTAAATGGGACTGCATATTTTTAAAACAACAGTCTTATAGCATGTAAAAAAACGAATCCAACGAGGTGCAATATGTTGACCTTTACGTGACCTTTAGCGAGGAAATTATGAAATGTTTGTCAGTAACTTCAGTACGCGTTCGGGGACGGTAAATGAAGGAATTTCAATTTCATTGAAACAGTCTTAAGTTAAATATTTATTTGAGAAGGTGTTCAAAATGTGCACCATGAACCTGGATACATTTTTGGAGGCGGTAAATAAATTCTTGCTGTACATTTTTAAGTTGTTCTACAGTAATTGATCTGCATTCATGTAGAACCCTTTGTCGCATGTTTTCTGCTGTTGTGGGAACATCATTGTAAACTTTTTAGGTGTCCCCACAGAAAGAAATCAAGTGGCGTAAGAGCCGGCGATCGAGCTGGCCAACAAATTTGTGCACCACGTCCTATCCAACGATCGGGAAACATTCTGTCTAATACATTGCGGGCGACGAGTGCATTATGAGCTGGGCAGCCGTCATGCATTTCAATGAAATTGAAATTCCTTCATTTACCGTCCCCGTACGCGTACTGAAGTTACTGACAAACATTTCATAATTTCCTCGCTAAAGGTCACGCGAAGGTCAACATATTGCACCTCGTTGGATTCGTTTTTTTACAAGCTATAAGACTGTTGTATTAAAAATATACAGTCCCATTTAAAAAAAATACGATGACCTTGAAACCTCGAAAAAAATGACCTTGAGAAAAAAATTCGACCCATCACCGTATTGGCGCCTTCGAACAGAATATTTTCTCCCGTTGACATTTTTTTCTATCATACAAAATAAGCGATATATTTAAGGTGGTCAAGTTAGGTGAAATACCCTGTATTTATTGTATCTGTATTCCTGTTTTGCAGCAGCGAAAAGACCAAGGTAGGCAAGGCAGGGAAGCACTTGATATATCATCCGCGGTACGTTCAGCCGGCGATAAATAAGTTTATCAAACGAATTTGCATAAATTTCGTGCGCCCGAGATAAACTTTTCATCGCTCTAAACATTTGAATGCCTCCGGAATATGAATTTCCCACTTTGTTCATTTCCAATGGTTGGGCATTATTCTCACGGCAGCGTATTATAAATTGCATTAAAACCGGAGATTAATAAATGATGTTTGGGGTGATAAAGTGTTTATCACACGCATCTGAATACACGGGTTTAGTTAGCCCTATATTAATAACTCGATTTTATCGATTGAGAACTACGAATAATAGAATGTATAATATATTATGTCACGACAGACATTGCAATTTAAATTGATAATATTGTTACGTTTGTTGCATGTTAAATAATATTGAGAAAAAAAAGTACTGTGTTTAAAGAAAGTAGAATGATAGCTATTAAATTGAATATAGGTTCTGATCATCTTGCGCAAGCACGAGTTATCAGTAGTTATTGTCAGCCATTAGTCAGGCATGGCCATCTGTGTAATTTAAAATTCATTGATTGTACCATTATATATTATTATTTGACAAGTTCGTCGGAGGCACTCGATTTACTATGCAGTGCTGATTGAAAAAATATATAGCTAGATGTTGTTCGTCCGGCCTTTAACTGGCAATGGTTAACATTTAGGACATATGCGGCGCTGTATTGTAATTTTCGTCACTTAAAGTTTAATTCTTGAACAAATGTAATATTATTCACCGTGTCTATTAATAATGTGTCTATTAACCCACTGTACTAACAGATGTATCATAAATTAGTTATCAATTTTTGACTAGTAGAAGACTAGAGAGAAAATTCTATCGAAATAAAATCGTGTGTTCATCAAATCTACGAAGGAGTAAATATTTATTACCTTATCATTATATTAAAAAGTACCCTGAAAGTCATTTCCATTATCCATCACGTGAAAAATTTCAGACAACATTTTTGTTTTAATCGTGCTTTCAATCCCAGTGATCAGCGTCGCACGGCGTGGGATAAAAGTAAAGACCGACGATTTTATACAAAATACGAGATTAATGCGACTCGGGCATCCCGGGCAAAGGAACCCTTGATAGAACTTTCATTAATTCGCGTTTAGAACCCATGAATTGCTTAGGTAAGTTGAAACGAAACGTCTGAAACACGGTTTCAATAAGTACGAAAAGATCGAAAATCACGTTCGAACGGTGATCCGAACAATGAATCACCTACGTTTTATGCTCTGCACCGGTGCTTTGACTTTGCCCCCTGCAGACGTCAACGCAATCCCTTTCTTTCGTCGTTATCAGCGATTACCAAACTTTATGACGTGTTGGTCAGTTTGTGGTATTCCTTATCTGAGATGAAACTGCGCGATTTATTATTTGGTCGAACTTTTCCAGCTTTTTTAAATCGACATTTCAATAAGCGTGCAGCTCGATCATTAATTAAGCTCCAAATAAATAGTAAAATAAAAGTTAATTGGCAATACTACTGTCGTTACGATCTACACTAGGCTTACAAGATTGGAATCAATAGACATTGCAAGTAGAACAGAAATTTTTCGCATGAATTGTCAGTATTAAGTTAAACGTAGAAGGGTTCTACAAGTTTATATATCTAGACATCGAAATCAAATGAAATGGTATTCAAATATAGATGTATATAGACCACATTCTCTCCCTGAATTGATATATCAGAAATTATCAAGCGTAATAGTCTCCATTTAATTAATTTCGACGAACTTGTATGAACGGAATAAAATAAACTTTATTAAATAGCTTCGTCCAATTAGATGCAACTTCATATTTCAGGATTGTCTCTGATTTTAGTCAATGAGCCCCGGGTCGAGCACCAATGTTATACGACAAATCAAAATTCAATTGAATAAATTATAGCAGAGTATAATGTGTATTTTTGAGAAACATTCTTTAAAATGATTTTTGTATTGAAAAAAATGAATTATGTTGAATAAAGTAGACTACGAAAATACATTCACCTTCTCAAATGGAATATATTTTTGAATAAATTTGAAAATTTTCCAATTCATTTAATAGATATTTTGGGTTCTCATGATATCTTCTTTGGTCGAACTCTCTGTTCCAACTTTGTCACAATTTTACACCTTCTACATTTACATCACGACACGAATAATGTTACAGTAGAAAGGTCCCGTCACGAGTGATTCTTTGCTGGAGCTCTGAAACGCGAGACCTGACAGTCGCAGCAAATTGTCCAGGTCAAGTGCTAAGTGAAATGAATTTACCATTTCGCGTCTGAGAACCCGGTTGTCACGGGCGCCAGAGCTCGCTCGAAGTTATGAAACGATATAAGCAACGATTCGAGGGTATATTTATTCTTTGACGGAACGTACTGCTCGCGAAAATAGAAAACCCAGTTTCGTGAAAATTCAGACTATACGTGGGAAAGAATGAATTAATTTTAGGAGCCTTTTACTATTGTAGATGAATTAATTGCACGAATTATTTTTATTGCTCGGTTTACGAAAATTGGCAAGCAAATTGCGGAATTTCTGTGAACGAAGTTGAGCGATGGGTAGTCTGTTGAAATAATATAACAATTTTGAGAAATAGTTGATGCCTGCAAATAGAGCATTAATCGGTATTGATTCGGTAAAATTAAATTCCTGTCATGGTCTTACCGCAAAAAAAATAATTTCTAATAAATTTGATATTCTAGGAATTAAAATTTGGTTTCTATAATAATTTCATTGAACATCTTTTAATAATGTAAAATGAATTAATCAGATTTTTTTATTAGTATAAATCAACTTCCTTTCAATTAAACATCGGATTCAAAATGTAATAATTGAAAGCTGCATACAGTAAATTGCAAAACAAATAAATTACAGATACATCAATCGCAAAATTTTAAACTATTCTTTGTTATTTATATTATTACTTCTTTCGCTACATACACATCGTAATAAATCAAGAAAGCAAAGGAAAATTATCCTATCAAGTCAAACTATTTTTACACATCGCGTGCTCGCTTCTTATTAACTCTGTAAGGTGTACTCAAACTCTGGGAAGGCAGCAGAAATTGACGAGTATCCGTCGAATTTCGAATGAAAATACCGTAATTAACGATGGAACACTGTCGCGTGTTGCAGCATGCAGACGTCGTTCCATTAACGGCGATTATCTCAACTTCTCTAAAGTTCGGATATAGCCAGGCTGAGCGCGTATAACGAGATTTAACGTCAGGTGAAATTAGCTACACTGAACGTAGTGTCGTGCGAATCTACTCGCAAAAGGATTGTCCGTCTAGAGCAGCGTCGTAGTAAGTAAAATTGTCAACAAAATTACAGAAATAATGAATAAACATATTTCAAATGGATGCCCAATAGTATCATTCAACGAAGGAAATTAATCTTCTATTGCACGACTGCTATTACTTTCAATTCTTCTATTACCTTTTCCATGTAATCTAATTCTAATTATTTATCATTTTTGTGAAACGAAGAAATAAAGAACCCAAGAAATTTGAATGCGGGGTGACCATTTAAACAGTATTGTCGACAATTCATGTCAATTCAACATTGTCACAAATCAGCCAAACAGCACAATCGAATAATTACTTTCACCTGCACGGTAATGGACAAACGTCTTGCAGCTTTAATTACGGTTTCCCATTAACCATCGCCGCGTCAATAACAGCCAACGATCGTTTCGTTAGTGGCGATTACTTCAAGTTAGCCGCAATTTCGAAATAATTGAATGCGACGAGTTCTAATCCGCCGATGCTTCACGCTATCGCCGCGTTTCCGCGTGGTAACCAGCTCTGAAACTGGAATACGATTAACGGAACCTCAGCTGTGAACACGTGCTCGTGGGATTCCCTCTCTTTCTCCCTATAACTCTCCCTCTCTCTCGATAGGAGTGCATTCGATCGAGCGTGAGGACAAATTTGGGCATTAAATAATACAGGCGGATGTTTCACGTCGCCCACACGACGAATTTAATTATCCCTCCGACAAGGGACAATCGTGGCTTCGGATACTGATCGTGGGCCCAACGCGAAAATGGCTGTGAAAATGTACTTTAGACTGGTGACATTTACGACGAAAACGTAAAGGAAACGTTTTGTACTGATGCTAATTCGCGTAATGCTAGATCCACTTGGTGTTAATAGTGGAAAACCTTAAACATTATTTTATATCGTAAGCACAAGATGTATGTCTGACTAATTTTTCTTTTGTCTTTCTACTTCTACTTAGGGGAACGCAGAAGAAATGGCATTTTCGAAAATGTTTCGTGTACAAAATGCACAATGATTTTGCCCCATTTGAAAGATCTTATAGAAGTTTAGATAATATATTCGAGAGTCTATAATGCGTAATTTGAATAATATAAATATTTCTTATTTCGATGCTACGGCGAAAGTGTGTATTTAGTTTCCATTGTATTGCAACAATTTTTACACAGCTTTCCAGCTTCGTGGGTCATATTCGAAAAATTGATTTAAAATATTATGGATTTCAAACGCAATAGTGTTCTAATATACTCAGTATATAATAATTCGTCTAATATATAACCATAACAAAATAAATGTATTAAAATTCGTACAGAATAAGAAGCAAATACTTCATTCACATCACATATCTCATTTTATCCTCATTGTCTGTCGAAGTGGAAAATTATTTTAAATTCAGCCAACCAAAATCTCTTTTCCTGTCCTTCATACAAGAAAAAAAAAACAATCAGAAACAACAGCGAGAGAGGACCCTGCACTACCATGCCCATAGTAAACCATCGCGAACGCTTTTCTTCCATTTCCCTTTCTCTCCCCACACTTCTCGATGTTTCACATATCCTGGTACATGTACGCGTATGTATCATATATATATACATATACATATGTATGTATATATCTATATGTATAATATCGTATCGTATCGTAATATACCTATATTATATATAAAGATCCGAGCTGAAGCTGGGAAGCGTGAGAACGAACGGCTATCTATGGAGCGCTGCTATTGTGTTGCACTGAGTTCTTGTGTCGGACAAAGAAGCCTCGTGAGAGAGCTCATGGGCGTAGGATCAAGAGGACGTTTTATTTTTTTACTGGGAGCTTCCAGGGACACGGGCTCGAATATCGTGGCAATCGGGATTCGTCAATGCCGCCAACGGACTCCAGAAATGTCTCCATTAACAACGCATCGTCATCGCGATGAGAATCGTCGAGTCACACTCGCGATGCGACAGAATCGTGCAACGAGCAAGACTTCCCTGAAGAGAACGTCGTCGCCGTCGACGACGATTCGTGACACAGCGCATAGCGAGTTATGGATTACTACGTCAGACGGAAACCTCGCAAAATAGTGTCGTTTTGCTCTGACAGTGCTCGCTACTTTTTCGTTTCGCCGTGCGGCGATGATTAGTCGAACTTCGACGAACATTGCAGCCTTTTTCATTTCCATAGTAATCACAGGGATCGTGTAATAGCATTGAGTTCGGTGAGTGAATATTGAATATCATCAGAAGTTGACTAGGTATGAAACCTTTTTGATTGTCGGTTAACGGTGCAATGCTACCTTTTTTCTTCTTTTTTTTAAAAGATTACTTGATTTGAACTGACGTTACTATGGAAGCAGTTCGTGTAACGATTCAATGATTGTTCACATTGTGCAACGCATCAAGTGTACAGGCGTACCCCGGGGATGTTATAATTAATTCAGTCCTGTTAATGGAACATAATTTATTTTAACAACTCTATGTATATTTCATTTATCACGATATCTTTGAATCTTATTAACGAATATGTACAAATCTGAATAACGCAAAGAAATTATTAGAGAAATGAACGATGCATAACGTTTCAGAATTCTAAAACAAAAAAGAAAAAGCAGGTAGAATTGTAATTACATTAGAAATATATGTATTTACAACGATAATCATTTCACTGTTCAGAAATCGGTTATACTACAAAAAGTCGACTATACTGGAAGGAGAAATTGAATTCGTTTATTCGAATGACTTAAACGTTTCTCTGCGCGACGACGTTGCTAGTATCTGAAGAGCTCGCATTTGGATAATCCGATTTTTGGCGACAATATCGAATACACGTTTGTTCATCCAAGGAATTGGCGCGTTTGGAGCGCCGTTCGAAATATTCAGGACCAGTCAAGAGATTCTTTCTTTGTGCTTTGTGTGTACTCTGAGTGTGTTTAGTGTGTAGTGGAGACAGTAGTGTACCTGGTTGCCGTCGTAGGTCCAGGATCCGAACTTCATGTCACAGTGTTGGTCGTCAAAGGGGAACCAAGTGATGTCTATCTTGCAAGTGCTCTTGAAGATGCCCGGAGGAACGTACAGGCAACTGCCGTTATGCGCGACCACCACGTTTGTTTGGTACGTCCCGTCGAAACCCTCATCCGCACTAACGTGTTCATATCATATTATTAATAATCGTCGTCAACCACGCTCGCGTCGATTTAATTCCTCTCTCTTTGATATTCGCGATTTGCCGGCAAATTTTCCTGTTTTCAAGTTTCGTTTCTCAATTTGTCATTGTTTTTGTTTTTATGGCAGGAACAAGACGATTTGCGGATATTTCAAGGATACAAATTGAAATTCATGCTTCGTTCTTTGCTTACTTTAGAAAGAAAATATTGAGATTAGTTATTAACAGTGATTCATTATTTTAAATATCGATTTATTGTAAAATATTTATATTTGTAATATCTTTGAAGATAATTTATCGTACAATTTTCTTCCCCTCATTGCTTCGCGGTTTTATTTCCTTTGTACCAAAGCTTTTTCCTCTTTTGATCTTTGGTAAAGCGGAAGAAATTGAAAAGCGTTTCGTGTTCGCTTATGCTGACGTAATTTAAAAGTTCGTACATCGGGCTTATGCAAACGATGGCTCGTCAAAGCTACCCTCGGGATTAATTTAATCATAATTGAGCCGCTTTGTATTTAAATAAATTATTCGGAAAGGCAGAGGATTGGCCGAAAGTAGTCTATGTAGTATTAAAGTGTAGAAGAGAGTACAAATCTTCGGGATGAATTCACTTTTACTTCTTGTATGCGATTTATTTATCCACTTTCTCGTTGCATATAATTTTAGATTTTTTATTATCCGCGTACACACAACGTTGTCCCTGTTGCAAAAGAAACTTTCCTCTCGTAAGCTTGTAAGCTAGATGACAAAAAGCATTTATCCTGAAACTACAGAGTAAAGTTGAGCATAAAATCGTCTGTAACAAATCTAGAGGTAGGAAGTATCTTTCGTACAAATGAAAAGTATTTATCCCTGTCTATAATCCTAGGAAACAAGAAAAAAACAAAGGGAATTATGTTAAAAAACCCTGACGAGTAAACTATTTACAAACGAAGAGTATAATAACATTCGAGGATTTTCTTTCCAGAACTAATGCATTTTATGATTTCAATGATCTCAATCAAATATTTCTGTCAATCTGTCAATCAACATAATATCTTTCTACTATCCCCTTACATGGAAAGTACGATTAATTATTATTATAACAATTCATCTTGTAAAACATTTGTTTGGCAAACCAGCCTATCGTGTGCTCTGGAAAAAGCACAAGACAGAATAAAACACAAAAAAGAAGCTGGAGAGTGGTTCGATATGCATTACTGTGACCTTGTAGGCACCAAAGTATCCTGAGTCGTTTCATTTCTTGGCAGCTACGTACCGCGTGAAAGTGGCTTCGATATTATGTCAATCAGAATGATATGTCTCGTCGCGCGAAATGGAGGTAAGAAATGTTGAAACAATATTCTCGAAATGATGCCCAAGTCGTTTACAGGGGATTGGAATTCACGACGCCAGGTGAATGTCGCCAGGATTTTATCGAAAATGTTCATTGAACGCGAGGTTCTTATCGAAGGTTGTCATGAAATGAATCCTTTTATTTTACACATGTTTCAGGTAAAGACAAAGAGTTTGTAAGATAAGATTGTTAATCTTTAAAAATCGTGCAAAGAATAAAATAAGAAGTGTGCAATTGTTATCGAATACTTTTATATTGGCTATTGGAACTTTTGTTTTTGCATAAAACTGTTTGACAAGAAACTAAAAATAAACGTATAGCGTTGTGGTCGCTCGCTATTAATGTGATATACATCGACGAATAGTGTGTACTCAAATACGACGTACTGATGAACAAGCCAACGTTACACTAAATTTCCATTATGATCATTTGCATAAACAGGTAGACACTTGTCAGAGAATGTTCTATTAACGACAATTACGTCGAACTATGAGCAATTTGATATGACAGTTATTATTGCTTATGGTATGTCGAAACTACTGTGACAATTTCGTATACATTTATCGTTCTATTAACAACGAGTTCAAACAGCTGTATAGTGATATTTTCGTCAGACATATATTTTATTTTAACATTACAGATTTTCCTCTAATCCTCTGCCTTTCTCTTATTTCCTACCCTTTTCACTTGCACTTTTTCCCCTATTATGTCCCACAAGAAAAATACAATAAATATAAAGCGACCCAAGCAATTTGAAATTTGCATCGTAATACCAATAATTATGTTTAATTCCCAATACAATTTGAAACTCTGGGCTCACACATTTTACATGTAATATGATAAATGAAAATTCATGTATGTAATTATAAAAAATTAATTAAAAAAGATTAAGCAAAGTGTTCAAAAATATTATCTGCAATACCTCTATATAGCATTAAAACTGACTGGAAAATGAATTAATCGAATATACTACAGTTAATTTCTATTAAAGTTATACTAAGAAAAAGTGGAATGGAAGAATGAACACATAACGATGAAACGTCATTTCAATAAATTCTTACAAAGAACGAAGAATATTGTTCGTAGTAATTTTATATTGCTTTTCACTTGATCTTGCCATACGTTTCAGTCTGTAATAAAAAGGCTTCAGCGAGACCAAGATTTAACGAAATGGAGCTATCGCGGTATCGGGTGGGAGTTTATTAAAAGTAACGATCCATTTTATACCGATTCACGGTTGGCTCTCGCGTTTGACGTTTAATTTTTCAGTGCTTCACGAGTCGACGAAGGACGCGTGCGGCGTTTGTTAAACCTAACAATGGATTCGCGGAATATCGAAATTACGCTCGCAGAGACTCATTGTGCCGGTTTAATGCGTCGATTATTATCCATTTCGTCTCTTTGTTGTTGCGTGTCATGCCGCCCTGCGAACAGCTGCGCACGGTTTGCTGTTACAACAGCCTAATAAATGTATACGATATATTCCAAGGCAAGATTTATTAGGGCATCCATACGTTTCCACCCGCTACATCTTCCTTTTTCCCTGGATAATTAGTCAATTATAGATGGAGGCTTTTCAGGTAATTCCAGGCTACTCGAAGTAATGCATTCAAAAAATCGAATAGTTTTGTTAAACAATTGTGTCATAGCGAGCAAAATTAACAGAGTACTGCGATATATACGAAAGAAAGTTGTTTAATTCCGATTTACATTCTGCGAAAGCGTCTGCGATGTATTTGCCGATTCTTCGAATATATTTTATATGCAAGTTATTTGTGGACACGATATATCTATCGAAAAAGCAGTTTAATGTAATAGTACTGCAACGGAGGAGCGTTAAACTGTTCAATTTGGTATAACCAAAATGAGCTATTAAATTGCCGATCAATCAATCAAGAACCATTTGTAGCTTCAAAACGTGGCATTGTAATATAAAATAGTTTAATGTGAAGAATTTTAATCAATTGTATTGGTCCAGAAATAAATTTGCTTTAATAAATTAAATTCGAAATGTCTTTTAATGTTCTTTCGTCCTTCAAAATTATAATTTATTCACAATTAAAAATATTTTTGTACTGAATATAATATGTATCGTCTAATGAATCTTATATGAATATTTGAGGTAACCAGTGACAGATACGGGCCATTAAACATCGCTAATCGTTATTACCGGTTAATTCCCTGAAGTATTACTTTCTAAAGCTCTGATGTACGCTATTATGTTTATTGGATAACAATAACTGAGATGCATCATATCATTCAGTAAACTATTCGTCTTCAAATTCATTAAAGATGTACTACCATGGATATATTGAGCATCTAATTGTTTCAGTTTGAAGTAATTAAAGCTAGTTTAATCTCGTGATATCGTGTTTACCCTCGTACCACTAACTGCAAAAAAAATATAACGGGTTATCCGACAGACAAATATTAAACGATACAACAGTAGTTTATAACTATGACAATGCATTATTTCCTTGCAAACTTTTTCTAATTCCAGTATTTAATCAAATATCAAAATATAATACATATATTGAAAGCACTTAGATATCTGTAACACACCCGTTGGGCAAGGATCCAGAAAACGATTTTAAAACTGCTTTGGAACCCTTACAAAACGTTGCCAACAGAATTCCATAGACATATTGATGTTATAAGTAATTATTTGTTACAATAGTTCGGCAGGATATTAAATTGATTCTTACTCCATTATGATAATATAATAGGTACTAAATATGGAAGATTTTGATTAGACAGAAGTTATTTCATGTTGCATTATAAATCAAATATTCGTTCCAATTTTTCTAGTTTTTTCCTGCAGTAGTACATTGCGACAGAGACATATTTTCAAAATTTCATATTATAATATTTTATAAATTACATCTGGAAATAAAAAAGCCTTTCTTACGTGCTTACAAAATAAACCAATTTATGGAAACCGTTAAAACAAAACATTGCAACAGTCCTGGAAGAACAAAATATAATTCCGTGCATCGTAAACATTACAAATTCAGTTTAAACGAAACGTACGTCATTGTTTTTTCCGTACTTCTTTCCATTCTTATGAAGTGAAAAATAAATACAACTATGCTGTATGAAACAGAGACCGAATAATATGGTAATAACAATTTTCGTATAAACATTAAGGAAATATCGAAGAGGCCAGGTGGAATGCTTTAATACCAATAGAAAGGGACACGCTGCGGTTCTATCGGGATAGAATAACAAGTGGCTATTGTTGTAAATCTCACGTTTTCATATGTATGCAAATGCACGGATGGACGGTGGGTGATGTAAGGACCGTGTCAAACTTTAAAACGATCGTGGGACTCCTTGTGCCTTGACTAAACGAAAACTTTCGAATTTCCTTTCTAGCCTTTCAATACTTTCGATCGCCGCAGTAGTTGTCCAAGATCCTCCGCGAAACGTCTCGGACAGGTATTAAGTGCTTTCGAATACTTCCGTATCACAAAGTTCGGACGGTGCTTATTTAACAAATCGGTCGCGTATCGTTGAAACAGTTACAGAAAGAAAGAATACAGTGATACCTAGGCTCGATACTAGCAATTATTGGGATTATTTCGAGGTTCTTAAGGAGGAAGTTTATTGTGCAGTAAAACAGCCATTATTTTTATCATTTTGGAAATCTGTAATTTTATTCGCGATACTTGTTCTTGCAGTCCGTGTACATTTCTCTTGGGAACTTTCTGCACTAGACCCTTGCTCGTTTAGGAACTGTACCGACTATGTGATTTATTTTTGCAAACATATTTATCATTTGCATTCATTAACTGAAAAATTATACCAACATCTAATTTCAACGTGATAAACAGAATACATTGCTGTGCATAACAATTTTGGTTGATTTAAACTTTCAAAGAATAACTTGTACAAATTCGGTTTGAAAGCGAGTTTGTTCAAAATCTGTTCTTTGCCACTTGTTTATTGCCAATTTATATTAATCTACGCTTGAAATGATTTTAAAGAAAACGAAGTATAATTAAACCCTTCCTCTATTCCATTGAATAAAATCTCCGTTACTTAAATCTGCTCCGAATCGCCGACTAGACCAAGAGCCAGGGACCCAATGAGTCGTAGCTAAAACGCAGACGAAATGTCGCCAAGTGCAGACAATGCCTTGGAATTTTCCAGTCTGCGTACTTTTGTTTCGCGCAGCTGACAATTGCGCGAGGAGAGAATATCCTGTTGGTGTAATTCAACGGAAAACGCAGAAGCGGCTGTAATTGACACCGGTGAATTTCTCGGGTTTTCATAGCGGCGCCTGTTACACAAACGGCCGTCTTTTCTTTTGTTCTCGACGCTCTGCGACGAAGCGCCGCCGAACAATCGCGATGCTTCGTGTGTATCTCCGTGCATTTATCTCGAGCGCTGTACACTTCGAAAAAAGGTAGACGAGCGGAGAACCGGAAAAACTGGAGTACAGAGAGGGACTGTAACTTGTTACTGGCAAACGTCCCCAGCGTTTGCGGAGACGTTAAATGGAAACGTAGCAATCGACAGCCAATGGACACTCGGAACGCCCTTTTCCAATTTTTCTTGAAATTCGTTGGGATACGAGGAACGGAACCAGTTGCTGTTTTATCGTTCTATAGCTTTCTTCGTTTCGATACTCAGACCGGGAACCGGTTTATACGAGACACGCAAAGGGGTAGCATAAATTCTCTTTTTTTATTTGTATGTCGTTAATTTTTTAAGAAAATGCAAAGTTACAGGGAACTAGAGAGAAAGATATTGATAGGTAACTTGAACAAGGTAACGTATGCATAACGAAATATTGCACACATTTCTAAAAATTTCGCATAATGCGCACGGCATCGGTAATACGTTTAGGAAAGGCACGAACACAAAGGAAATAATTTTCCATACCAAAAGCTTGTTAACAAATTTGTATATTAAATATCGCAACTCCGTTCAAATCGTATCCCGGTTTTCAGCTAAATCGTCTAAGAAAAAAATCTGCTCCTTGGGGATAACTAATCAACGAATTAATCACAGGATAACCGTTTAAACCGATAACGCCGAAGGCAAGATCGTAATTTGACGGGACAGAACAAACGGACCACTCGCTTTGCTATGTTTCCCCGCTCAGATCGGCACTTCCTGTCGACGTCCGCGATTACAAAGCGTCGCGGCGTGCAGCGTCGCATATGAATTCTAAGGGACAACCTCCCATCGATTGTCCCGTTTCGCACAAAGGCGATCTCTGTACGCCAGGCATTGTTTAGCTTTTGGATGAATCCTGAGCACCAAGATTGCTGACCCTTGCAGTCACCCTAAATACCTTTCTCTCTCTCTCTCTCTCACTTCATCCCTGGATCTCTTTTTTTCACTTGGTCTCTGGATCTCTCTATTCCTCATTTTATCTCGAAATATATATATATATTATATACTTCTCAGTTGATATCTGGATCTCTTTCTTGCTCACTCTCTTTGGCTCTCGCTCACTCTTATTTTATCACTAGGTATTTCTCTCTCCCTTTACGGTTCTCCGTACCTGGCCGCCCGTGCCATGTTTTTGGCCGGCGATATTCAAAAGAGAAGAAGCGTCAGCTGCGGTGAGCAACAAGTAAGTCGCGTTTAGGGAGGCATTCCGTCCTTTGTTCCGCGAGTAACGACCATCCCACCATCCACTATCTATGTGCATTGTATGCCTGTAAACGATATTAGCACAATGGCCAATTACAATGAGCATCAATTCGCTGCATCCGTGACTTGGAGTCACGGTCATTGCAAATTGAAATAAAGTATTCTCGAAATTAGTGACGATTCCGTTGCCCGCTTATTTTTCGGTATTCTCTTCCTTGATTAATGGAACAAACGTCGATGGGTATTGATTGTCGAAATTCCATGACATTTTCTGTCCGTCATACGGTTTTCGATGGTGCCCTTTTTGTGTTCGATCAGTGAACATGGAATAGAGGTAGGGTACAGTGAATGGAATCAATTGTAGATGCTACAGAGTTAGAGTAGTTCACAGCATCGTTTCTTTAATATATGTATATAAAGTTTATAATTTTTCAATTTTAAAAAAGTTGTGCACAGGGTTTTTTATTCTATATTAGTCTATATTCTATATTATAGCATAATTTTTAATGATACATTTTCGGTAAAATATTCCTTCATGTATTAGACGGCGATTAAAAATCTTAAATTTCTTTTAAATAAAAATATTAAAAATGTGTCAGGTAATCTTTAAGGTAACAAAATCGCATTCAATGTGGCCCGTAACTCTCACTCAAAGTTTCCCTCAAAGATTTACTGCTGTATCGTACTAATAGTACTTATATCTTCCCGTATGCATATAAATATTACATACGAAGAATTCTAGGTATAAATCGGCACTCCTTCATCCATTTAAAATGCAATACTCGCCTTTTGCATTACCATTGCGCCAGAAGAAACAAGATTTTCTATCTAAATATACAAAAAGTACTCTCAAAGAGATCAATAAAAGCAATAAAATTATTTCCTTTACCTTCCTCAATATTCACTAATATCCAGGTTAAGTAGTACAAGGTCTATGCAACACCAAGATACCCCAAAGTCTTTACCCCGTAAGCATCCAGGAAACAACTACCTCAACAACAATCGACGAGTTCCTTTCTCGAACTTCAACCATCAACGTCAAACCTGCCAGCTGTTCACGACAACGTAGAACGTTTCTCGAGATAGAATTACCACGGTGGATCCACGGAAACGGAATTATACTCGCGGTTCGCGTTCGATCAACCCTCTCCCTCTTCCTCCTCTGTTCCGGTTTACATTTGCGATTTATCGCTAGTTTAAACGTCGCGCCCGCAGATTTAATTCGGCTTTCGCCGACGTTCCAATCGACGAGGATTACGGTTGTCTTCGACGACAGAATACACGTAGGATTTTAAGTGGACGTCTATCATAGAAATTCGAGCGGTTGGGGTTTCATCGACCATGCCACAAAACCCGCCCCCTCATCCACGCTTGCTACATCTCGCTGCCACTCGTTCGAAAACTTATCTCCGTTCGAATTCGCGCGTCCTCCATCGAGCCACATTATTGGACACGCGTGTGCGTGAACGTGCCAGCGAACGCGAGGGTACCCGACGATCTAACTTACGGGATAATCGGTGAAAACTTTTGCATCGTCGACAAAGTGAGCCAGGGGTAGGTGCATCGGATGATTCGATTTAAGAATTTTCATTTTCGCCGCGGGCCGGCCAGGCCCGTGGAAATATCGATGTTGGAAAATTATATCCGGCTTCTTCCAGGCTTGAAAACTTGTTGGACGATATCCAACCGCGAAGAAATGCTGGGAATACTGTCCCTGCCGCAAGAATCTCCGGATAGTTCGTTGAGACGACGTTAATCGCTGACGCCATGTTTCCGCAGAGCTTTGTTTTGCACCTTTTTGTCGAGGGATTGAATTTTTTCTGAGAATTTTGTGGGCTGATTTGTGGACGGGATGTTAAGAATTATTTTGGTTAGAGGGAATTTTTCAGCGGTGTCTCTTTCATTTTCTTTTTTAAGAATTTTATTCTGTTCAGATCTAGTTAGAGCAGCTGCACTTTACATTAATAAATAAATCATTGCAGAGAATGTAAGAGGAAATACGAACGAAGCACTGGCCACCAATGTACAGAGAATAAAAACAGCGATTTTACACCGTGTCGATTTTCCTTCTATAAAATTGTAATATGCAAGTTTCAATGATTTCAAGCAATTGTTGAATTATATTGGTCATAAAATCGCCCTCGATATTTGTTGATAAATTAAGGAGTTATCTTGTGAATTTCTAATATTCATAGAAATTTTTGAATGATATTTTCAATGGAAGAATTAAAAGGGAAATAAAATACCGTATTAATTCTTTCATTAAAATATCATTTCGAAATTCCTATGAATATAACAAATGTGAATTTCTCATTCACAAGACTATTCCTTAATTTTACCAGAAATTTTACTGAATTAAAAATCGTGACTCAGTTGGCGAACAGAATACAGCAATTTAGAGCGATCCATTGAATTAATTCGCAACATCGTACTTGTACATGCTGAACATCTCCGACAATTTTCTGCGATCCTAGGCAGATGCGCAACTGTTCAAGTTGTTCCACTCCTGCGAGCAAACAGTGGTGACGACGTAATGAGACGCTGGGCCGCATTCTAACTCGGCCCTCATAAATGTTGGGCAAACTGACGGAAAGTTAACGACGCCAAATCACCGCGTGTGCCTATGCATACTGGCGTGGCATTAATTTGCTGGTAGCGTGCTCGAAACTCGACAAGTTGCGATCCGCCGTGAGCATCGCTTCGAAACGCGTGGCGGATTACATTTTATAACGAAAATTTGATATTGAGTGTGCCCTGGCCAACCGCTTTACGACTGCGCTTTACGTGGAATGCATCCACGAATGTATTTACTAGAGTCGGCGAAGGAGTATCGACATTTACGACTTCGATTTCAATTAACCATTGTTGCACTATTTTTTTTCGTTTCAGTTGCAATGCTTGGTAAACCTCAATGAAACTTTGGTAGCATATTCTGTGAAAGAGGGATATTGTTTTGAAAGGGTTGCAAAATTATTCAGCACGCCATTTTACGTTCGTTTATTGTTTCTAAATTACTAGATTATTATTCGAAAAATGTATTGTATGTATTTCAACAAAAAGGTGCCACATATAGTATAATGCTTTCCTAAGTAATTTTTGTTGACCCGCGTATCTTGTTTTTGATAGATATTTACGTTTTATAGCCTGGGTATTATCCAAACGAGGGTGCTTATTAAATTGCAAATTGGTCTCGATATTATACGTGTATGAACTTTCGCTCATTAATCTTATACGCGAGAAATCGTTATGGGCTAAAGTTAGAATGTTCCACGTTTAACAGAAATCGTTTACAAATTCTTCCGTTCATTCAATATTTTATTATTTACTGCTCCCAGGTAAGTTAGGCATATCTGTAGAATTTCTATTGAAATAAATGTGTTTCCAAAGTAATCAGGATTATCATTTTCTTGACTATGTGCGTTAAGTATAAAGAACAATTAATACCTTTATAATAATATACTCGATTGCTTATTTGTTGCCCTCTGTATTTCTCCGACGGTGGTACTAAATTTATTAAGATTCTTAATATGAATATTAAACCGTAGTATGTGGTGTGTACACCTAAACCGTTCACGATACACATCAACTAATTTTAGAAACTTCTGAGTCGTTCCGCAAATATTCGCCATCAATTTACTGCAATGTCCCTTTCACAGAATCAACAATATTACCAATAATATACCGACATCCTAGCAATGCAATATAAAACATATCGTTATATACTAAATTGTATCCCTTTAAACTATAGCATAATACATATTTATAAACCGTAATTAAAAGATTCCCCACCCCTGGCTCCAAAATCCATTATTCCGCTCTTTATTTGCAATACCATCTACCCTGTCAGACAAAATCAATCCACAACATTGTCACGGCACCTCGGTGCACGAAATCATTGCTCGAACGACGGACAAGTCGAATCAGTCGATCGGGTCCCAACATCCGTGGTTTACATAACTCGGAAAAGCGACCCGCGCGTGCACGTCGACCTGTACGTGTCCGGCGTGTAGATAGATGCATATAATGCATAGGTGGCTCGGTCGAGGGCTATCGCGACCCTGGAGTAGTTGTATTCGCTGGTATTCTGTCTGTTCCGCAGGAATGCCGAAGTGTAGCTACGTGTTGCGCGTGTTTAGAGGGGGCGGGTTCCGGGCCCGGTGCTGCGGTGGCCCGCAGTGACGGGGTGGCCTGACGTCGCGTCTCTATTAATTATTCACATAATTACAGCCGCCACCCTCTGCGAGTCGTATTCGCCATCGCCGCGTCCAGCAACTTCCGACACGAGCTGCATCCTGATTAATACACCAGGAGGATGGGGTGGTTTCCATTGATTCGCGTGAAAGTTGTGAAGACGACACGGGTGATATGTGTCTGACTGGGGCGCGAGCGAGACTGGCACGAGCTTTAATCCTTTCGCTACGTGAAGCGTGAAGCGTGTATGAATTTTTTTTATGTACGCGGTTTTTATGATAATTCATTAATTGAAGAATGAATAATAATTGAAGTTTGACTGGTAACTATAGTTATTGTAGTAACGAAAGAGTTAATCTGGATACGCCAGATCGATGATATTCAAGTTTGCCGCTGCGACCGATAGTTCTGCGTTACATTGAGTATTTAATACGAGGCTCAGACGAGTTGACGTTTGCACGCGTGACACATGCACGTGCTTGAGAATTATAAAATTATAATTATACGAAGAAAATTAAACAAATACATTCGGTAGCTAGCTCGTGTACTGGTTTCAAGACCAATTTAATTTTATGTTCTGACTAGACAGGAGGAAAAGTTTGCTTGTCTGATACAACTTATGTAGACTAAGTTGAGTGATTATCGAGAAAACGGGTTTCAAATGATTATTAATTGGATTGGCTTAAAATAATTTTCAGAATTGAAGGTTTGTTTCATGGTGAACTGTGGGTACTTCGGGAAATTTGAGAAAGCACCTTATGTGGTGATTTATTAAGGTGGAGGTCAATGGGATTTGTTCAATTGTGGACTCTTTTGGAAACATCGCACTTAAAACAGTATAAACATTTTTAAAATTATGTAGATGTAGATTATCTATTATATTTGAAAAAGAATCAGCTGTATCGAGCAACCTGAACGTAGAAAGTTAGATGAAAGAGCATATTTATTTCAAAACAGCATTACTGCTATAACCTGGCACTTGTTGAAAATCAAGATTTACATCACCCTGGTCAATTTGTTAACAGAATAAATTACCAATAACAATTAACCGAGAACGTTTCGATTCGGTAGGTGCAACGACTGGTGTGGCAAAAATGTTAAATAGATTTAGTCACGTGTAACAAGTCTGTTACAATAATTGTTTAAGGTAGGTAAAAGTCAACAAATATTGTCGAAACTAACAAGGCAGCGAAACAAAATTTGCTACATAATCCTGCAACATTTTTCTAACGAAAACGAGTGAACTGAAATTTACCTCGGCAAATATGGACAGTGAAATTCGCCTGATCAAACATCGAGAGTGTCTGATCGTTAATATTGCGGCGAATCGAATTCGAAACTACTGGATAGAATCGTCACGATATTCATGTAGTAAAAACAATTCCGGGCTATGTGCGTGTACACAAGAAAAAATTACTTTTTATTTTCTAAGCAGACTTTAGATTTTAGGAACTGAAAGAAAATGGAAAGTTCCAAAACTAAATCTAACAATAGTTAAGTTAATAATGGTTTTCATAATATATAGCGCGATTTTCTTGCAAGAAATAAACTTTTATTACGATTTAAAAGTGTACGAAACAGAGGGTCTGGATGCCCTATCATTAAAATATGTATTTCTATCGAATCGCGTTTACAAGTTATATACGTATATCCAAGAATTCGCCAACTGAAACCAATGACTATCCATAATTAACAAAACTGCAACTTAAAGCAAGGACAGAAAAAGCGTTTCCGTTCAATTCGACTGGTACAAATTTCATAAGTATTCGGTCCATTCGTGGTTGTCTCGTGGTGAGGCGGAGCGCTACATACATCCACGAAGGTGTTCGGATGAAACGGATTTTACGGCCTGTACGCCAGTCCCGAAGCTTTAACCTCCAGGTTATAGCGGCTTAAATTCAGTAGTACCGCCTAAAAGTACCTCGAAGAGGGATGCTCGGGATTCGCTTTACGGTTTCGCAGGAAACACCTTTCTCTTTTGGAGAACTACTCGTAGTAACTGTTCCCCGGGGCATGTACAGTGTGTTCCTGAATAGGCGCATGCTCCCGTATTATTTTTGTCTGTTCTGAGATGTCGAGGACAGAATAAGTTGAAACTGCTTGTGAATGTACTGATGCATTTATCTTTTTCTTTTTGTATTTTTACAAGTGGTAGTATCGTCAATGATTGTATTATTAAACGTTCTCAACAATGGAATGATAATTACTTTTCCGACAAAATAATATCTTTTTTTATGTTAAAATGAGTATTCTTTTCCCATGAATTGGAAATGTGCAGATTTATTTACATGAGCCATGGAGAAATGGCAGTTAAATACAAAATATAAAATAAGAATAATGGAGAAAGGAACGTTATCTAATTAGTCAGCTCTATTTTCAACGTGTTCGTTGCCCCAAAATTGGCTGCGTATTAGTCGAAATGATGACTCAATTAAACCCTGATATCAAATGGAAATTATTCAGCGTGTTAAAGATTCGGTGTCACGTAATATTTGTTGGAGATTCAGGATATATTTTTAATTAAAAGTTAGTTTTTAAATGTCACACAATCAATCGAAACTTTTATAACAAAATTCAAAGTCTACAAACGACACTGAATGACAGATAGGCTGTCCAAATAGCATCTACAGATTCATGGACACGATCGTTTCATACTAGTATCCACAATCTCTCGGTTTCTGTACTGAAGTTCAATTAATTGAAACGACCTAGCACGCTTCACGGGGCAGCCATTCACATGAGATTCTCAAGTCTCGTTAGCTCCTGGTTGACCAACTTGGGCAGTTGTTAGCTGCTGTTGAAAGAGGATTTAGTATTCCAAACCATTCTATTCTTTCTCCTAGAACCACCTGATCCTGTTATATTTCTTACTACCTGCAACCCACTCTCTGCACGTCTGCGAAATTCTCGCTTGTGTCTCTCCTTCTGTGACACAGAAGAAGAACACTTTTCCTGGATTTCCTTCAAGCTATCCGTGGTGCGCTTTTTCCCCGCCATTCAGAGAATCGACATAACCACGAGACTTAATTGATTTCAAGATAAACTGACACGGAAATGTGAGCAGAAAGTACCACATCCACCAAAGAAACAAGGAGCAGTTACGTTAAATGAAATTCAACGAAAAATTCGAATTTGGTTTGTGTGACATGGACTCTGGATATCGTAGAGGGATTTCAGTTTTGTGGAGTTTATTTCGTTCCTGTGATAATCACTCAGTTTTCATGATGGTTCTGGTGCAGCGAAATGTCTATCACACCCAAAGGTAAACCTCACCGGCCGCGGAACAATTTCGACTACAAGCCTAACCCAAAGCTCATCTCATTTCTAACACTCGCCAACGTAAGCATACATAAGTTCATCGAGGCAAACAGTGGGGCCACATAAAATAAAGTTTCGCTCGAATCTCATCAAACGTCAAACCCGGAGACTCTACGACGTTGGAAGCTCCGACGCGACGCATCATCGTCCAGTCGCGAAATAAAGTCTTCCCTCAAACGTCGAACACCATTGAATCGGGCTGCAGGAGCGACAGAAAAATGTAGTTCCCTCTCGAACGCGTCATTCCCGAAGATCCGGTCCATCCGACTGGTCGCAGCGGCATAAATCGCGGCGGCCTCGCTCGTTAATCCATTATTCAGCAAGCGGATCGGAAACCAGCGGCGGCTGGATGCAACGCGTAATACGTGACGCGGCCTCGCAGTGAGAATCCGTAATAATTCGCGGGAACGGCGGGTGTATTGGTGGCGGAACGATCGATTCCAACGGCGATGGGAATCGGCTGACAGGCGAGCAGCGGGCGTATCAATTTTGTGTGCCAACAGAACGTGGAACGCGTCGAGACGCTCCACGAGCTGCTTGCACGCGCCTAACTGTATGCACAGTTTCGGCTGTATTGTCTATTAGTAATCTAAAACTAATTAATCTAGGAGGCTGTGTGATCAAGTGGCTGAGAACGAGAGGAAGCCACGGCGTTAATAGTCGAGGAAACGCCACGCGTCCTCTGGGACCATTTTCCTCTAAACTGTTCAGCGTGCGCAGCTTCGCGTGAATTTCTGCTCGGGCACTGTTGCCGAGAAGAAAGAAGAAGTTTGGCGTCTTCGAGGGATGTCTTTCCTGAAGTTGATTCAGTAGCTGGTAACAATCATGGAAATAATTGAAGATCTTGGCGCGATGGCCGGGTAAATCCGGATTTTGCAAGATGTATCATTTTTGCGCCAATCGATTGGCAATGCAGAAAACTACATAAAACTTTAGCGAGCGCAATTTGAGTAGAAAGTAAACTCACCCGGTTTTTGCACCAAGATGTTCAATTATGGTTAAGATCCAATGGGATCACGATTGAATTTTTCTTTTGCGTATCGTTTGATACTTGTGAAGTGAATGCAATGCCCGCCGTGGCCCTCGCGATTCTTTGAAAAAAAATAAATGAAGTGACCGTCGTTTAATGCAATTTAATGCCTCTGCGTAATCGCAATTCATGTTTGAAAATGTACGAAAGAACGTGCACGAGCCGACCAGCTATTTCATTATTTTTAACCGTGCTGGAGAAAACTGCGAAATGTAGGTATTTGCTTATTTATGTATCGGGGTGAGAAGCCAGTCGACTCGCGGTGAGAAACCGTATTCTACGGTTAAGGATCGATCAATATTGTGGGAAGAATATGTATATGTATAGATATAGATCTATCTATAATGTATATATGTATATGTACAAATGAGAAATGTCAATATACAGGTTGTACGTACTGGATGAGATAATGTGTTACTGGGACCCAAGAAAACGCATGCATTTCGGGGACTCTGATATGTAGAATTATAATATATATGTATGTGTGTGTATGTGATAGATAGAGAGTGTATGTAATACAAGTTTTTTAAGATGCGAAGCAACACTGGGATAATGTTTACGTACCCTCGGCGTTTTAAATCTATATACTCGGAAAAATCGTCATGTGAAAAATGGGGTAAAGGAACCTACGTAAATTCGATTTACGTAATCGACAACGTGATAGCGTTTTCGTCGTCGTGGATTTCTGAAACATTCTCAAAATCTTAGTTCCTCTCGGCTCGAAACGTCGAACGCGCAACTGTTTTTTTTGGTCCTTATCCGGAATTGTTACTGGTTTCCTTCGAAGCACAATTCCTTTTTTATTTGATTTTATCCGATCCGTTTGTTTTATCGAGTTCAGATTCTCGAGTTGAAAAGTTTCGATCTGGAAACGCTTCTTTGTTTATTCCTGCTGCGTTCACTTTCTGCTACTTCGACTTTCGTTCTATTTCTTCACGGTTCTCCCTATTTCTTACGCGATTTAGAGCACAATTCTACGATGAAACAAGACGTCTGATCTCCGCGAGTTTCATTGTCAAAAAATTGGATTAATTCGAACGACTTGACTGTAAGATTCGCGGACCGAGTGTATAAGTGAACTTCTAATGTGTCAGATTACGTAGACATATTGCATGCAGCACGAATTACCTTGATTTTATTGCTTCCAATACGTTTCTGGGTAAAAATATTATGGGTATTGTTTCGATTTTCGAAGTTACTCTACCGATAACTAATTCCTTAATAAAGCAGGTACAAATTTTGGGTAGATCATCGAGGACTTTTTTTAATTCTATCCGAAATCACTGTGATATTACTTTCAATATACTTATATAGTAGCGGGTTCCTTTCGTTAGATATAATATTTATTTATTTCCCCTTAGAAAGATATTGGCAAAAGTTATACAAAAGGGTAGAATCGATTTAGATTTTACTATAAAAGCGAAATGAAAATGTGCAATTTAAAATCAAGCAATTCGTGATACGCAGTACGCATACGTTACGAGCAATACACTCGAAATAATAATAAACACGTTTATTTTTTTTCGGTATTCTTGAATTCGAAACTTGTTCGAAGCACTCATTGTCAGACGATCGCGGACTAAGCTCGAACGCGCGGGTTCGTGAATTTGATGGCATAATTCGATACCATTCGACAGGTAGGCAGATAACATTTTCACTGCAACTTCTTTTAAGAACGCGTTTACTCTCCAATTAACTGTTCAGTTCATTTTCTTTACTTACACCGAACCGACGGAACCCATCGCGGTACAAAATTGTTTCGTCTCTTTTATTCTCCCGAGCATTATTTTTATTTCGCATATACGATGGACCGCGGACATTTTAATGAAATAAATTTACCCGTTTATCGACCGAATTTCCATCGCCAAAAAGAGACGATCGCGCTTTTAACGAGAAATAGTTCGTTTAATTTCGTTAAGTAGGTTTTTTAATTTGTGCGCGTCGATAATTAGGTTTGCCGATTGATTTATCGCACGGAACCAAATTACCTATGCAAATGCAACGAGATTGTGTTACCTGTTGTACATGAGTATGTCTGGCTTCCAGAGCTTGTTCGGTGTAATTCGAAGGTCCTTCACGCCTCCGTACTCTGACTCGTTCCATTGAAGATTGTAGTCCATCCATTCCTGAAACAGTGAATAATCATCGTGAGGAACATTCGAATTTTTAATATGATTATATTGTGGAATTAATTGTATGCAGCCTTCTACCTATTCTTCTTCACACTTATAGATTACTTTCGTCGTATCACTTTGGAGAATCGTGTGAGTAATTTAATTTTTATGTAATCTAAATGTTTACTTATTTTCAATACCAGAAGTTGATTCCATTTTTTTCTGAAGTGAGGATAAATAACTAAATAATAGGGAATTCGTTTAAGATTTAATGCTTAAATTTAATATTTAAGCATCATAGGATCACACACCAGCAATGATACATTATAATAGAAATATTTAATGTTTCTTATATGACGAATATTACACATACAATATGCAAATACTAAATAATTGATGATACAAATTTAATTAATTTTGATAGAAACTTGCATTCATCATGACGTTGCAGGTGTAACAATTTCTTTAGAAATTGTTCAAAAAATTTAGAATTTAAAGCCTGTTATCGTGAATAATTTCATTCACGCAGGATATCAATTTTCCATATTCTGACGAGGATAATGAAGCTCGAAGAGTCACGAAACTTCGTTCGGATATGAAATCGGTATAATCCCCATTAGTCAGAAGATTAATTATTCGCGACAATATTCTCTTTTCAATTATCCGCATAAAAGGCTCAGGGTGAAACGAACTCTGACGCGAGGTAAGCGAATTTTGTGGAATCGTTACGAATCAACCGTGAAATTTGTCATCGAGTTTCTCAAATTATTATCATCTAAACTGCAAGGAGTCTATCATTTAGCCTTGTTTTCGTCTGTTTGTAAGTAACTTATAAACGGTTGAATTTAAGGTAAGTTCACAAATACTCCACGTACAAGGAGTTCTACAATAACGTAAATCGAGTCTGGCGAATTATGGTCCAACGAAAACGTGACGCCTCAAAGACCTCGAATAATTGTTATTGTTTCAGTGTCGCAGGTATCGTGGAAACAGTGAACGGAACACTGTAAATGTAATTTGTTTAAACGTCCTCTTTGTAGCTTTTGTTCCTTTGAAGAGCAGGAGCGAAATGGAGCAAGGAGTAATTAAAAATAACTCGAATTCCAACGATATTGAACTGGAAATATATTATATCTAATTTTAATTGCATATTCGATATTTATTTGTCGAGAAATAAGTAGCTCAATGAATACATGTGTCTGTACTAGAGATATTGCTATATAATTATATGTATCCGTAGGTACATACCACATGCATCACCATGAATAATAGGCAATTGCTATTTTTGTTGTTCAATAAATGAATGCAGGAGGTGGAATGTCCAGTAAAATGAGAAAGACTCGTGTTGAATAGGAGATACTTTTATTTAATATATAATGACACTTGTTTGCTTCGGTATGGTTTCTCTTCTAAAGACTGAACCCTGGACCTTGTGACCCTCGCTGGCGACGGGATGTCGACCCCTCGCAAGACCATGTGCCCTGATCGCCGCACGCATAAATAAGTCCCGTATCGTGCTAAGGCACTTGACGACGATCTCGTCTTACTCGATCGTCTCCATGCACAATAGTTTTACTTACAGAAAGCAACGTGTTCACTCAAAGCATAATTTATTAAAGAGAAGTGGGTGTGTCATTATATTTTCAGGTCATCACATTGTTCTTCCCACTTTGATTAGAATATGCTTAAAGGAAACAAGCTAGAAAATCCATCCTGTTTTACTACAATTCATGAAACTTGTAAAAGAGTTCTATGAAAAATATGTTACACAAAACGGGAGAAATCACCCTGATAATCGAAGATGATAAAATCCACCCGACTTAATATTTCCCAAACTATTAAAAATTAAATGAATGGTGATAATTGACAAATTTAATGTTTTTGGAAAGAACAAAAGCAACGTAAATTGGGTTTCAAGAAAGTCTACTTAAAAACATTGTCTCCTGTGCTCATTTTCCTAGAAAAATGTTTCTCAATTTCCGCGTAAATCGGCGCGTAAAAACTGCATAGTAAGGCGCAAAACGCGAGTAAACCAATATTTGATATTTTGCTAATAAAAAGTAATACCTGCATTTCGCGTTATTTTATGTTTTGAAAAAGTTGTAAATAGATATCAGTTTCCCATTCATCACATGTTGTCGTATACATAAATACAAAATTCCAAATAAACAAATTTCCAACTAAACAAATAAAATAAAATGATCTTCCATCGATAAACGTCATTCGAATTTAAAACAAAATATCCACAGTTATCTCAGGCTAAAGAAAATTCGTTCACCCCTAATAATCAATAAATAGATACCATACCGTGTCACTCCATTAAAAAGAACCAACCAAATAGAGCGGATATGATTAATTACAACATTTGCTGAAGTATTTAAACAAACTTCCACGCATCTCCCTTCGTGAACATTAAACACTGAACCATCAGTCATTGCATCTGTCAAACACCGACGCATCCAAACCGCACGCAATTCTATACCTGAAACCAACCCCTAACACCGTCCCCGCGTAACCAATTTGTCACGTACATATATTCACACACGTAACAGTCTCTGTCGTTACAAACACTTCCACGGCCGATATATATGGTACACTCGTGTATCCCCGAGAATAAAAAAAAATCCAAATAACTCAATCGATCTGAATAAATTACGTCGTGCGCGGATCGATGCATGCACGTATGACGTAAATCCCGACGAGATCAACGTCAAAATTGAGCCGGTGTCAAAATGAAAACCGCCCCGTTACCAGCCGAGACGATGGAAGCAGACAGGGGTATACATAAAACAGAAGGGGAGAACCGCAACCTGTATTTGTGTATGTTTAAGCGCAGCGACTTTCGAGGAATGCGCGACCTGGTTTTATGACGGTGGTGTGCAAGCTGCATAGAAAACGCGGCGTTTTATAATGTATACTTCAATTGCCAGGTCCGGACGGCCGAGTCTCGGCGTTTGCTCATTAGATTACGCGGCTGAATTGCACAAACGAAGAATTCAGAGGGTGAAAGTTCGCCTTGCCCGTTTTGCCTAGGGTAGGAGGAGTTTGGGACGCGTCGTGTCTGCCCGGAGATTTTCAAGTTCCTTTCCCCGACGATCCAACCGCTTCCTGTGAGCCATGGAAACGAGGCGTAACGAACGCTCTTTCGGTGTTCTGTGGTGAAATAAAATTTCATCCCAACGGGCCACCGAGTGCTTTCTATTTGCTGCCAGTTAGAGCTGCCGGAAGGAGTTGTGCGCTTTCGGAGATTAAAGGATCGCCTTCTTCTTCTTCTTCTTCTTCTGAGTTTATGTCCCTGTTCTCCTTTACCTTTGTGGCATCCACGTTTTATTGCTGGGGAAATATTGGTAGGTTTTAATGTTCTGCTTGGGTTTGAAGGTCTCTGTCTTCTTCGTGTCCATTTGTGGGGTCATTTTACAGCTTAATCCGTGATAGATCGTTTTATCTTCGTTTATATAGTGTTATATTTAGTGGAATTATTCTTCTTAAATGATTTTAATGTATGAGATATTAATTTGTGTTGTAAGTAGAGAACTATTGTTGACGAATATTTGGTAACAAATTGTGTTTGCAGAGAGTAGGTGAGAAAGAAGAACTTGAACACAAATTTACTGAAAATTATTGGTGGTGAAAATATATTTGTTTCTAGTTTATATACCGCGTTCATACTTTATGTTCTTTCCGCTTTTTGCATATTTTACATACGCATAACTATTGGTTAGTTTAATTAAAATATTCTGTGGATATACGGGCGACAACGTTGCAGCAGTTATTGTGATATGTCGTAATTTAAAATTGATATAAGTGTAAATAAAGTAATAAAAATACATACGGTATATTTGCTATATAAGCTGCATATATTTGATGCATATTTTGCATAATCGATATTCTGAATAAATACCCATTTTAGTTATACGCTATACGCTTATAGATAACTGTTTATTCAAATATCAGTATTAGTTTCGACGATTCTTGTATACGAAACTCAAATACGTATATGATAAGATCTGCATAATATTTTAGACGACATTATAGTATAGTATTCTTCTAGTATCATGTATGTGGCAGCCGTTGTTATAATAATAGTTATTATTCACATCTTGTATGCATCTATACTTAAATGTACACCCTAACGTAGTTTACCCATCTAAATACAATTTGTTCACTCCTTCCAAAAATTCACATGTGAAGCAAAAGTGATTTAGATTTAATTTAAAATAATTTTTACGTTTCAACGTTACATTTTGCATTTATATTTAAAATAATTAAAAATTGTTAATTATTAATTATTATTATTATTATTAACTTTAAAGAATTATTCATTAATTTAAAATAATTAAAAATTGTTCAAAATTTCAGTCGTTGCATGTGATTAATTTGATACTATTATGCCTACTATAAATTTCGTGATCTGTAGTTGCTTTGATATTTATGAGGGATGGAAGCGAGCGAGAATCGTGTGTGTGATGCGTGTGTACATGCGAAACAGAAGAAAAGCGATGCGAAGGCGGAGCGCGTGAAAAAGCGCGCAGAAGAGTCAGTATTGGCGTAATCGGCATAGCGAGTGGTGCATCGACGTAATAATCTTACTTTATTCGCATTATTATGATCATTATTATTATTAGTGTATAGTTTGGTGTATAACTTGTTAATGAACTAGCTTAGCGTAGTTAAGAGAACCGCTTCAATTCTACATTTATATAGTAAACATAATTTACAAACTAGCCAATTTCTTTCTATATTATTAATTGCATATTATTGAGCGATATATACATGCGGGATGATTAAAAATGATTTCCCATTGAGAAGGCGTGTGGTGCTCATAGAACTTAATAGAAAATGTTCTACTGAAACTTTGTCGCTTAACAATTCATTCACGATCTTCAGTTGTGAGCTTCCAGAGAACATTATGAGTTTTCAAATGCATTCATTACTTACCGCCACTTATTTTCTTACTTTCGCAGGAGAGCATCATCTTATATTCATCATACCTAATTATTTTTCGTTCCGTCACAATCCAGCGAAACTAACTTCATCAGAGACTGGAGAAATCTACCCTATTAAATTTCGTACTTCAGCCACTTTCTTTCCTACTCGCAAAGAATATATTTCTAGATAAATGTGCAGACATTTATACACAAAATAAGATTTGTTTTATATATTTGTGCTATTGATATGAAGAGGGAGAAGAAAACAATTTTTTTTCTAGTATGAAAAGTGATTAGTGATAGAAATTTGTACAATTCATGTTTAAAATTTGTTAACAATATCGATAAAAGTAATCTCATAGGTAACCCTGAATGTCACAATGTCCAAAAATTGCTTAATTTTCACTGATATCCACTGCAGAAATTTCTACGTCTACGAAGCACACGGCCACTTAGGTTTGTGGATTATGTGGTCCTAGAAGTGATCAAGTAACAATGTTACTAACCCTCTCGGGGGTCTAATCGTCTCCCTTACAGAAAGCAACTTCGCCTCAACTAACCAGGGGTAACCAAAACCCACAAGTACTGTGCCGCATAAATAAAACTTATTTCACTATAAAACTCTAACCGTTGGAGTGCAATTTCTCATATAATAATGAGAAACTTCAATGCATCTGAATACCACAAAAAATTTGTTTCGGTCATGAAACAGCAATTCTTAAGTTCCATAAGCTATTACAATTGTGCTGGTATAATTCTTGAGAATTTAGTGGTTCTTCCTTTATTTCTTCTTCCTTAATTAATAGAACATTATTGTATATCCCGCATTGTTTTATTAAAAAATTCTCCAAGCTCCCAGAAATTACACATAATTATTAAAAATAACACCCATCTACTTTTATGCTGAAACACTGTTATCGTAATTAACAAGAATATTTACATGCTCCTTGGAATATAGAAATCTCTAAGTTTTCACGCATACTAAATAATTCCGTGGAATTCTATATAATATATTTGCCATCATGAAATCGTTGACGTTTATCTAAGGAAAGGGGATGCTTCTCAATCAGTTTGCTCTCTGAAAATGCCCATCGTACGAGCTGCAACGGATTGCCGCATCTATCTTCGGACGACCACAATGGTGGGCGTATGCACTTGACCGGTTCCCTAGCGTGTATTAATGCAACGCGTGCTTTCGGTTAAGGCCGAGGCTAGATGGCGATCTTCTGAGACCGCAATGTTACCCTGAATCTACAACGTTACGACCATACTAATCTCAGGAACCCACGCAAGGAGACCTCGTTTTTCGACAACGTCGAATTCAATCAACTAGAGGAAATCAATACTGAGACGACGACGTCGTTACTCTGTTCCCGTTCGAAACAGTTGTTAGATTTCGTGGTTATAGGGGAAGGAAATATTCTGCATGGAAAATCTCTTTAGCAATTGGGTCTGTAGGAATTCGGTAACTGTGGAAGAAAACTTTTTGTACTTTGTGGGTGTCGTTAAATGAAAAATATGATTAGCTGAAGTCTGGTCTGAATGTAGAATTAGTTTTAAATGAATTTTTATATACGAATTATAAGCAATGTTAAATTGCATACGTAGTCTTTTTGTTATTAAAGTTACATTATGGTAATTAGAAATTGGATGACATTGCGGGGATGCTGTAAAATCTTGGAAATGTTAAAGTCGAACATATTAGGAACGTTTTCATTACAGGTATTATAAAAGCAGAGATTTCATCGATGGCTTGATTACTTATATTATTGACATCAAATTCAAAGTATAATGGGGAGAATGTTAAAACATTGAGGCAATTAAACACTTTAAGAGGAAAAAACTGTTCCCTTTAGCTTTAAATAGTTGAATTAGTTCGTAATGTATAGGTCTTCAGATTGTACGCTCCGAAATATACGGGATTGTTGAATGGTGATCGAGATTCTCGAAAATGTCGTGACCTACTTTTTTCTTCAGAATACGCACGACGCGTCGTATCTAATGGTGGTCGAAGCAGTAGTAGTAGCCCTAGTAGGAATGGTAGTAAAAAAATGCTGATTCGAAGTTCACTGCTGACCAGCGCATAAAAGCCGGGCTTGAGATAGGTCAGTGAATGCGTGTGAGCGAGAGGAATTATTCAAAATTATGATTCAATTACTCGAGAATATCTCGGGAAGCGAAACTCGTTTCATAAAACAAGAAAAACATACCGGCAGATGTTTAGAAGATAAATTATCGCAATAATTTCAATTCCACTTCAAGCAAGAACATGAAACAATAATAATTTGTTATGCCACATTGAAGTAATCATAATTCGAAAAATTTCTAAATGACATTTGCGATCAACTATCAAACATATTGTAGGATTATTTTGCAAGGGAATTGTGATTGTCTTTCTTTTATATTAACAATATACTTTATTGCCAATTATACTGTATCTTAACTCAACTACACAATACTTAATACACAACTCTCACAACGATTCTCTCTCGACTCAACTCTACTAGACTCCCTGATCCAACTCTCTTTCGCTTCCCCAACTACTCTAAGGCCGGCCGTACACCAAGGAGGCATGAAACACGCAACACGCAACATGCGACATGCGGTAAATGTCTCATGTTGCTACACCGCGTACACCAGTGCAGCAAATGTTGAAGCATTCACTAGGTAAAATCTCCCCCCCCCCCTACGTAAAATCTCCTACAAACTGAGAATGTCTCCTCTACCGCGCGGTAAATGTTGCGGCAAGACACGCACAAAATACCGCACGCAGTAGATGTCGCGCAACATGTGCAGCATGCATGCCTGGTGTACGAGGGTAGAAGAAGTAGCTATACATTTTAAATGGCTCTATGCGGTATAAGTATGAGCGCGGTATTTACCGCATGTCGCATGTTGCGTGTTGCGTGTTTTATGCCTCCTTGGTGTACGGCCGGCCTTTGATGCATCTTTGGTGTACGGCCTGCGTAACACTCTTCATTCACACCTCGCGGCTCATTCGATACTTCTCGTCACGCGATTCATACAAAACCCTTTCATATCATTTCCACGAATTCTTGCATCCCACAATATAAATTTAATGATGTGAAATAATTGCACATAAAATATTCCGTTCATCCGTTCAATACTATTTTCTACGATTATGTCCATTTTTAATAAAACAAAATATGTATATAAAAAGTTGCGAATAAAATAAAAATTTGTCCTCGCATTGAAACTTTAGACGGACTGCAATGGAGAATATGCTAGGGAATCCACTAAATTCTATGATTGAGAAACAAATAAAAGTACTAACAATACATCGTGCATGTCTACCGCGGGCTTCATCATGCTGAAGCAAATTAACTGCTGTGATGTTGACGAATCATTCACGTAAACATCATCGTGGTCCGACGGCCTAAAATGATCATAATTCCTCGAGTTACGAGACATACATCGATAATGAAAGGGAATTGCAAGCGTACGAACGTTTTGCTTCAGCTCCAATCAGAGAAATACGACCGATAATTGAATATATGATCCTTGCTAGACGAAATCTTGCCTAGTTCAACAGTAGCTAGAGTAATCAAGATGCCCTAATAAAGGTGAGGGGAACTAGTTCGTGTACAGTAGCATACAAAATTGCCTACCAGTCTGCACTTAAAATTGATAAAACGGATGAAATATTTCGGCAATAAATATATTAATAAAAGAAAATGTTTTAATCAACTGAGTTTTATTAGATAATCATTCAGATTAATATACGTAGTATTGTGGTATTGGTATATTTTAGAATACATGTTAGCGGATAGGGCCAGGTTTGTTCGCGCCTTTTAGTTTATAGTACTGTCTCGAGGTTTGTCGAGGCAGTTATAAGATAAGCATGGTGTGAATGAAGAGTATTAGTAGAAATGTCGAACGTGGATCGAGTGAATGTTTATATCTTAGAAGGAGTGAATGGTTTCGGGGAATGCACGTGGAGTGTTTGTGCAGGGTGACCCGTGGTCGAACTGTGACACGTGGTAAGGGTGTGTGTGTCGGTGTGAGTCATAAATGAGTGAGAGCAAATGAGAGATAGAATGAAAGGGAAACTGTGAGTGAAAGAATATATGAAGTGGCTGATGCGTGCGCGAGTTAGAATAGTTGGGGAAGCGAAAGAGAGCAGAATAGTTTGGGTTGCGAAAGGGAATAGAAGTGCTTGCGAAGCCGAAGAGAATATTGTTTGAGAGAGTGTCGTGCGACGACCGTTTATACTAATAAAATACTTAGTAATACAAGGAAAGAGAAATCTCATTACCCTGATCTGCGCTTTGCTTTTATTGGTAAAGAAGTGTAAGAGATTTCGGACTGCGTACGCTCTACCTGGGCATATGGGTAACGTCAGCGCGGGCCCCGAAAGCGCACGTACCCAGCGGACACCATGGGCCATAGGACACACGTGGCCAAGGCCCTTGAAGGCATGGCGCCGGGAAAAACCCAGACAGCGCGTCGTTGGCGATCACGATGCAGCGAAGGACATTCTTGCATCGATCGCCGTTCGGAGCAGTCCTGACGAGTTTTACGGAAGAATAATAAAGAATACCTCGAGTCGATACCTCGCGTTTACACCTTATTATTTCGAGTGTCTTACAGAAGTTTACTTAAAAATAACTTCTACAGTATTTATTTTGATTTTGTATGCAATTTGTGCTAAGAGTAATTTTGGAACCATTTAATAAACTCTACCGTAAACGGTTTTACGATTTTAAGAAACAGTAGTGAAGTGGTACAGAATTTAACTTGACAGGGTTGAGGTTAATGCCAATGAATATTTCCAGAATGTTATTTTATATTAGCGTTAATAATATAATAGTTATTTCAAAATGACTAGCCGTTTACCTAAAGTTCAAAGAAGTATCCTTGCCATACTTATCCGTAGGGAACAAAGTAATACGATCTTCCCCATTTAATTAGACTGACAAAGTTTCAATAAACCCTTAATTATAATATTCTTTCAAATTCAGTAATTATTGCACAGTGTATATAATCAGTCAGGGACGCATTTATAATTCCAAGACAAAAAATTTAAAAGAAAATTGGCCGAACAACTCTTTCTAACCGTAATAAAACCAGCGAAACAACGCAAATTATTACTCCAAACTGTCAGAAAATCGAATTAGAAATTTCATACATGTAGGATCACGTTAATCATCACGTATCACACTATATGTATCACGATCATCAACGGCCTGTCCCTGCGTATAACATTTCCAATCTATAATTCACCATAGGACACTCTTATATTACGAATTTTATCGCCGCAAACCGCGCCATGTAACCGATGTGTCGATAGGAATCTCGAAGGACGATTACGCATCGCGACAACGCGCTTCGAGGTCGCCAGAAATTATTGATCTTGTTAGGATAATTAGAATTATCGGGTTATGCGGCGAAGGAGATTGCCCTGGCACAGCGTAACTTGTGTGCAGCTTGGCCCAGGATAGATTACGGGCCGACAGGTTTTGGAATGGGTTCAGGTTTGGGTTAGGTTTGTCGAATATGCCGTATGTCGCTTGAATTGTTCATTTGACGCCGCGCCGTGCTACACACCCACACAGACACATTGTGCCCACCCCTATGGCCCTGGATTAAACGCATTGAAACGTGAAAGATCTCTGAAGTTCGTTAATTTGACAGAGACAGATCGAGGGGTGGCTAGTTACTTCGGTCGCGAGGCACGGAATTCGCTGGGGCGATAACGCGGGCCACCCAGGTTATACGATCGATTGTGCTCGTCGATGACAATGAAACGTTATTGGAATCCGAACGAGAGAGCCGAAGCGCGGCTTATAGATTTTGTCCGAGACAAAATTAGTTTCCTTTGGTTTTTGGGGGAGTGCAGCTCGGATGCTTTATTGGGTTCACGTTACGAGGGAAATTCGGCGGGGCAGCCTTTTGGAATATATTAGACAGATGGGGATAATGGAATATCGAAAGGGGGCCTTGTGTTGTGCAATAGTATGAGTGCAGTGGCGAAAAATATTTGATAAGACGGGAAAACTGGAGGGCGTGATATGTTTCTGGTTTAGAATATATTACAGGTAATAAATGTGGCATTTTGATCATGGTGCTTAATGGGGGAACGTTTTTAACGAAGAGACAATAGTCTGACTGGTGAATGTATAAAAAATGTAAACTCTCAGATGGAAATGAAAACAGAAATCAATACTTATGTGGTACCTTATATTTAAAATAGTCATTAATTAAATATGTGGTGAATGAGCAGTGATAGCAGGAATTTAAGAATATCTGAGCAGGGTATACATTGTCGATCCCACATACCTACAACGATTATGAAATATTAATCTTCAATATAAATCACGCAATTGAAATAATGGCACACATATTTATCAATTACCAAGGAAGCAAGGAAGCCTTGAAAAGCTCGAGGCTCGAATTTTACATGATAGCTCATATGCTGTGCTTCACGGGTAGTTTGCTATGAATAGACGAGCTGGTATACATGTGCATAAAGCGTGTAAGTAAACGTGTATGCATCATATGTATGCATTCATCGTAGGTGTGCAATGTTTGTGCATGTTTAAATTTACGCAAGAATTATTTCACCAGCAACGGACTTTAGAAGAAAGGAGCACAACGAGATTTCTGCTTAAATTGGTCTTTCAACATGAATTATTAGCATTGTCTTTACCAAAAAAGTAACGCAGGTTGAAAGCGACACTTCAACCCCTTGCTGCCATGGCAAAGATGTAAGAATAATTAGTAACTATTGTATGTATATTTTTGATCATTTTTAAATGTCTATTTCAATTTCAACATTTTCTGGATTCTCAAGACTAGTACCTTCAAACGGTGTGTAAATATTTATGAATCCTTTCCAATTTTTTCGTAAAATTTTTGCTCTTTTTTTTATAGCATTTTATATTCAATGTAAGTTTAAAGTGAATAGAAATTGAAATACATATGCAATGGAACATCGTGGCCGGTACTTAAATAAATTATACAGGAAAATTCCTCGTTAATTTGCTTTAATTCATTCCTCCGTTGCTCAATCGTTCGACTCACGCACTTCGACTCAGTAGCATCAAAAACGACGATGAATCTTCGATTAGGATATTTTCAAATGAACTAAATAAACGTTCACTGGGATTAATGTAGACTTGATGTTAACAAAATTTGCTCGTTTCGTTTCTTAACCATGTTCCGTATCACATTTGAATCTAGAAAGGCTCCATACGTAAAGATTGAGGATTTGAATGTAATTGCCAGTAAAACGTTCCCAGAAAACATCCACTCTTGAATGCCCCTTATTAGGTTTTCTAATAAGTACTTCAGGTACTGCATTTTCCAAATCCTTTTTTGCTTATTCTAAATTGTATGTAATTCGGTAAAAATTATGAAATTGAATTCCAATTTTAGAACAGAGTAAAAAGTAGATTTTCTATGTTATTATTATTACTGTTATTATGAGTAGAAGTAATAACAGTAGCACTAGTGGTATATTCACCGACGACAACATTTTTTACTTTCCTGGCACATCAACCGTTTATCATTTTAGCTCGTCTAATAACTATCGAATATGTATAATCGTAATTGTTGAATATTTACAAGTACATAAATTAAAAAAGTTGCTGGATTTTTTTTCTTGCACATAAAAGCTACAGTACACAGGGGTTCTCTTTAATAACACCCTTTCAGAGGTGCACTAAGGGCATGCATGTATTAAATCCTTTTCATCCAGAATTACATTTCCTGTTACCAGCTCGTGCTAGTATCCTCATGTTTGAGAACATCCTGTATACCTATCCGATTCACTTCTTCTCTGGCTTTTATGGCGTTGAAATCCTGCAGCTAAACAGAAATATCGTTGAATGGCCTAAGATCAGGGCTTCTTCTAATTAAAGTAACGTACCGACAGAAATAACCGGATCCATTTCGTTGGAACAAAGCCTTTGAAAAGAAACGATAACGACCTGGTCGCAATACCATTGTTGCAAGGCTAACACGGAGAAACGATTCTCCAGAGCCATTTTAAGGCCATCGAAAAGCTTCTCCCTCGTTCTCCAACGATTCTCGTGCTTTTTCAATTATTCGCATCACATTCGCCTGGTCGTTCGTTCGGTTTGACAAAGTTTTGTTTAAAATTTTAAAACATTCGAGTAAGTAGGAACAACAGTCTGGTTGAAATGCTGTAACTACTGTTCACCTCGAGAGCGAACAAATTTTTTTCTGGATGCTGGATAGTCTGGGGTGGACAAAACAATGAATGCAACATATATTTGTGCAAATGGGGTTCGAATGCTAAATATCGCAGCTATTTCAAATCAGTGTATTCATAGGTAAGTAAATGGAAATTCAGGTTCGATTTTTGTAATTTGCAATAAGCGTTAAGTAAACCGATTTTTCTTTACCGCAATGTTCAACTGCATTCAAGATACTACACTTGCTAATAACTTGTCAATACGTTTCCCCAAAAGTCTCAGAAAGTCCAGGATAAAATAGTAGTCACGCGCGAAATAAATCGTATGCTCATTCAATCCATAAACAACCCGGAACAAAACCAAGGATTCGATTTAGTCGCGAAAGAGTGTCTTGTTCTTTACCCCTGCGATTTATTGCATTCCTGGGCAGCATTTATTATGGGGAGCGAGTCGAACGGTTGTCTCGTGCTTCTCCCGGTGTTCGCAACACCTATGATCAATGTTTATCTGTTAATGTCGTCGATAGAGTGAACGTGCCACACTCGGTTGGATTTCGTCGTAAGTATAGATGTGTGAAAGCGAGTCCCGATGTTAATTGCGTGGAAATCAGGACCAACGTAGCGTGATTTCTTGAGCGTATCTAGATATGCACTTTGACATACGGTAAACGTGTGGTATCGCGCGTCCGCAGTTGGATATTTGGTAGAGATCGTGATACGACTTAACCTTATTTGCGAAATCAGTGGAAAAGATATGAGGGCGGTTGTTCATTAGGAAGGTTATCTTATTTATGTCGAAGAATGTTTTTACTGTACTCAAGTTACTGTATCATAAATATATACTATATGCAGAAAAAATTGTTTTTTTCGTATTTTTAAGGTAGGTTGTGTGATAGACGAAAGGATAAATTTTATTTCTTGCCTATTTTAACTAATGTCTTTTTGCATATGTTCTCCAATTCATTACTATTACCAAAGTTTTTTTAATGTATCACGTCTAATTATTGATTTCGTGTTTGCTAAAGTATGCTCAAAATGTATAATACCTATAAATGTTCGTGTTAGTTCACCAGTATAAATCACCTCCTTGTTATTTCATGCATCCGAGTGCTAAACTGACAAGCGCACATATAGATTGCGATTTCCATATAAAAGATGCAGAGGATTTAGATTTAGATATACAGGAGCTGCCCTGTTGAATCTCCTTTGGCTTGCATCGAATGCCTCATTTAAATACTGTCCACTATTGTACAGACCGTGAGGTAGTAGTCTGTAATGTTCACCGAAAGTTTATAGATTTAATTAGTCCTGGTCTTTTGAAATTTGATAAGCAGTTTCAGAGAAATTAAATTAAATAATATTCCTTTATATTGTAATACTACATAGTATTTAATAATTAAGAAGAATGTTTAGGCGGTCAATAGTACAGCCAAGTAAATTTTGTAAGTAGTACAGCTGAATGATATGGTTAATAATAATTCTTCTTAAGTAGTGCAATAAATGATATCGCTAGATTCTATATTTCTTCAGTAGTACAAGTCAGTGATATTGCTAGATATACATATATTTCTTAAGCAGTGCAGGTCAGTGATTAACGGAGAATTGGTGCAGAGGCAATATAAACAAGTTCTTTCGGGCCTCATATTTTCCCGTATATTTTCTTTTTCCAGAGAACTACAAACCATTCCAAATAATTCTTTATTTATTAATTTAATAATTCTTTAGTAATTCCTTTCGAAAACTAGCAGGTGAGGTCTTAACAAAATTGGGTGGCTCACGATTTTGGTATTAACAAGAAAGCAAATAATACCATTTCACATTCCAACAATTGATTTGCTTCGAAGTTGTGTGCACAAGTTTGTCATTTACGAATTCTCTCCGAAAAACGAAGCAGACGAAACGACGCGCCGTTGCTCTCGAAAAGAGAGATTTACATTATTCTAAGGAAGAGCATGCTTTGATCCCAAAGACGTCGTATTGTTTCATGTTTGTTTCCAGGATGCTCACACGGATGCACGTCCGCGGTTTTGACTTCAGTTTGCGACTGCGAATTCGGGCGTGCGTGTAGAAACAGGTAGAGAGGAAAAGAGATTATTTATAGGGTCCTCCCAGGAGACGTTACTGGGAAATGGAAGTAACGAAACTATTAGGACGAATGATGGAGCGTATACAGAGTGTTCCAAAAATAAAGAGTAGAGAACATAGTTTGAAAAAATATAATGTTTTACTTCAGACGATGTATCTGGTCCGACACATTTTCAATGAACGTGTTTGTTCTTTACTTAAAAAGATTTGTTAATATGGTTATCATTAGGATTAGTGAAAATTTACTATGATAAGAATGTGGATTGATTAAAACTCTGTAATAAGTTAACAAGTCTGTTTCGTTCAATGAATGTTTCAAGATGTTTCAATGTTTCAAGACTGGAGCGATTTGCACATAAGTGATTTTTAATAATATAATTATGTTTAAGTGGGAGTGCGAAACGCCCAACGTGCAGGTACAGGGCGTTTATGACCATGCTACCTGGGACACAGCTGGTCTGCAGGCTTGCAGCGATGGCCTGCAGGACCGTGTGCCTTGTTTTCTAGGTTTTAAGGATAGGAATGACAGTGTAGAGTGGACAGCGAGACAGTGTAGATTGAACTGCGGAAGAGAGTAGATTGAGCAGCGGAGTAGTGTAGATCGAGGAGCATACAATATATGTATAGTAATCTCCTCGTTAAATTGTATATTACACTTACACCGGCTTGATTGCATTAAAACTTTCAATCCCATAATACTTTCAGGCATAATAGATATAATCGTAATGTTTTATTAAAAACAGCTTGGGTCTCATTTAAGTATTTTATTTGTAACATTTTGGAAATTACGCTTCTGCGAAATCTCGATTTTCTTTGAATATTCTCATGTGATTTGACTTATGTTATTGCGCTTGCATGTAGTGAAAAAAATAATCACGTTTCTATGCATTAGCGCAGCCGGCTAATTTACATTTTTGAAGAACACACAAAGCTCCAACGAGCTTAAAACTGTCTTGCATTGGTGTGACACCTAATAGCAAGAGTGGAATACGTAGGCAGCATGCAAATACGGTGTTTTAATGCGCACTCACGTCCTTGCTTTAACGCGAAGTGTACTTCTCTTTCTTTCAATTTTACCACCCCTCTTTGTGGGCTTCTTTAAAAGTCGTCTGTATTTTGCACAATCCATTTAAGATAATTTGAATGGTTTTTGAATTAATATTAACTAAATACCATTTTCTACAGTATTTGTGACAAATTTTGGTAACCACATTTTATACTTACACTGAAACGTAGTTTAAAATTAATACGTACGGTTAATAGGTGGTAAATTCTGTGTTTGCGGTTTTCGAAAATTTATTTGCAAAATACAGGGACTAAATACGTAGCTTGGATTTTGCATAAATTTTTACTGCGTAGCGGAAGAATTTGAAGAAAATTCAGAGAAAATTGTACAGATTAGATTGTATAAAAAATCACAAGTACTATGCAATTTAACAATTAGTATAATTGTTCATAGAGACGTTAAATCATTTATAAATTATTCAAGAACAACAATAATTATGTTTTGTATAATATGAATGAAGTACTTATTGCGACATATTCGTGTTAAATGGAAAAGATAATGCAGGTAGCTTGGTTATTTCATATTCTAAATATTGTAGCAATTGGTGCGCGTTTATATGGTTAAACATAGGTCACTTACTTTTCGATTCCATATTTATCTACAGTAACATCTGTTGAATATGTAGACGAAAAATTCCACGATTGCATCCGCAATGTTTTATTCAAGTTAAAATCATCGGTGCGTCCAATTCCATTGGAATTTGCGTACGTAAATTGGCCGGAATCTAAAATTCAGCTTATACTGCACAAGGCGAGAGCTAATAAAGTATAAAATAAAAAGTAATTCGATTTTCAAATAATAACTATTGTGGGGTTGGAAGTTTTATGAGAAGTCAAGCCGGTGTAAGTGTAATATAATTAACAACAGAGATTATTATATATTTAGTCCACCCTGTATCCATACTATTCTATTCTGCTGTAATGGACACAGAGAAAATGTAACTCCCAACTTCGGTTTTTTTCAAGAGGTTTTATTATCACTTGGACTTAGACTATGATGATTGACTTTTTCGAATGATGTGAGCTCGAGAGTCAGGGAACCTTGGGTTGTTAAAGGGTGTTGGAAAGGATGTAGTAGGGATGGTGAGGGCGAATTCCAAAGGACTCCGGATGGTTAGGGATTGTAGGCAGTATGACTAAGTGTTTTGGAAGCGGTGATGTGATAAGGTTCCGTGACGAGTATTTGTGATGACGGAAACTTAAAAATATTTATATACATGAATCCTTAGGTGACTAGTAGATAATAAGAGTAATACAGAAATATATATATCGTAAGACTAATATAGATATTTGGGGGCGAATACATTACACTACACTGTTCTACGCTGTGCTACTCTACGTACATATGTTCTTCTACACTAGTTTATCTACGCTCCCCCTCGATCTACGCTGTCTCGCTGCTCAAGCCACATTCTTTCGCTGTCGACTCTACTCTTTGTACATTTCCATTCATACATGCATTCGTCCTCAGTCATTCCCGTGTCTCTCTATCAGATTCATATTGTTAAAGCTAATGGTATCCTTAAAACATAGAAAGCAGGGGCCACGGTTCTGCCGGCCATCGCTGCTCGCCTGCAGACCAGCTGTGTCCCAGGTAGCCCGGTCAAAAACGCCCTGTGCCCAGACGTTGAGCGCTTCGCACTCCCACACTATCATATTTCATTGTCTCACGATTTGGGGGGTTTGAAGAGCACATTGAAATATTCACTGTTTTGATAAATAATATTAAGTAGGTTAATAATTTTGATCGTCAAAAGGGATTTGTAAAATATAAATTAACAGCTGCTTATTGTTAAAGAAAGTAATCGCGTTACTGGTCTTTGAAAGGCTGCGGCGGAGCAGCGTAATTAAAAAGGCAGGTGTCGCGGTGATCGACCGGCAGGGGACTGTCTGACCGGCGATACCGAACACGCTCTCTTCTTAGCTAGGGATGTAAGCGTGCGCACGTGCTAGAGAAATAGGTTAGTTTTTTCTATATTATAATTATTACAATAAACATTATCTTTCGTGTATCTGTTTCCAATGTCTTCACACTTGATTCTTTCTGTCCACGCTACTCCTTAACCATAACAAGAACTTCAACACTTATAACGTGAAAGCTCTGCCTTACATACTACGAGTTAAATAAGAACTTCATCGACTCTTAAAAATATTTAATTGACAAGTTTATTATTAAGTGTAGTATCCTGATTTATGTAAGTTCAAATATTTTTTGTATCTATCCTCGTGTTTTAATTTGTTTCCTACATGAACTCGCGAAATAGAGGACTGATAAATAATGTCTCGTGTTTCAAGCATCTCTGAGCACTTTTGTCAGGAACGCTGGCACCCTGTAGTCTCGCATGGAATGCACTCATATAATGTTGATGTTGACATCTTCCTGTGCAAATGTACGATATGGAAACAAGGTGGAACGAGTGCAATCTGTGTGCATCATGACAGACACAGACGACCAGTTAATTATATTCTTTTAGAAACGGTGTCTTTCAAGGTTCGTGCACATGGATTAAAAGAGAACCGACACAGCAGTCGCATTATTTATTTCCCTTTCTCAGGGTTATTGTTGGATATTTACTATAGATAGTGAATATAATATATCATGCTGTAGCAAAATTGTCTCAACGTTCTTAGAAATGTCTTACCAACAGAGATAGTAAGAGTAGGGCCTAGATTGTACAATGGGACAATGCGCATCGTAGGTATAAGTGGACCCTAGTTCTTTGGGTGTTTTCGTTCGAAAGAGCATTTCATAGAAAGAAGACATTCCTTCAGAGCTATTTTAAATACACGGATTGAGAAAAATATAATAGTTATTTTATTTAACACACCATATCCAATAGTTATATTTAAAAGCCAATATGATAATTCTCAATTACGAGTGTCATATTTATTTCACTTTCTGTAAATATACCACGATTAAGCAATTTGGGGTTAAAGCAATGTTTATTTAATGTACTTCACTATTTCTTAAACCTGTGTTAACTGTTACTGCACTAATGTTATTATAGTGGAGAGCACTTTATATTTTTAATATAATAATTATAATTCCCTGCTTTGTATTTTCACTTTTATCTCGCGGTGAGAAACAGTGCTAATGTGTTTTGCAACACAGTTTCCGTTCGTGCTGCAGGTTTTATAATACATTCTGTTTGTTTTGCGTCGCTTATGTATTACCTTTAATAATAAACTCCAAGTTAAATTAAGTGTACCATATTTTGCTTGAAATTGTTGCTTGAAATTAAGGTTGCACACGGCACAAATTAATAAAAAGTCAATAGACTCCTCATCGTATCTAATATTAATTCTAATGTTACGAATTTTAATTTGTGATATTTAGATGATAATCTTACTGCGTTTCCCCCCAATCCTCCCAAGCTGTTTTGTTTTTGGGCGATCAATACTCCTGTTATTTCGAAAGCAAGCTGCTCCCCACCCTCCTTTTCACACACACTCTCCCTATTTCTCATTCCCTAAGTTCACCTTGTTTCGTCAATAAACTTCCATCCACGTTACACAGAAATGCAATGCTTCAGAGTGTAATTGAGAAACACCGACAATTATCAGCCCACGAAATCGAGCTACAATAGGAGTCGTACTTCTGGGGAACGAAGTCGAAGTGTTAATTAACTTTGAAGCAACGAAGTCACTCGAAGGCATCGAAAACTTCTGAGCCGATCGAAAACATTCATTTTTTCGGAATAAGTTTAATGCGATAAGCAAATGCTCCGAAGCGGACGTAAAATTGATTATTTTCAATCGTCTATTATAGTCTATACAATCTTCCAATTGCACAAGAAAGAGAAATAGATTTCCACCGTTGGAAATATGCAAACCTATGATATACATATAATTGATGATATCTATTTGCATCCGGCCATAGGGTGAATTAAAACAAAATATGTTCGACGTTTCTAAAATCACAATTCAGCAAAAATAAACGTGTATTTCAGAAATAAAAAATCGATTCCCATAATTAATATAAACGATTCAAAAACATATGTTTAGGAAAAAATAATTTGAACGTGTAATCATTAATTTCAATAAACGTTACTATGTGAGGTATATGTACAAATTATATGAATGTCAGATAATTTAACATATTCGTCTGAATAAACATTAGGGAAAAAGAACTGACTACGAATTAAGTAATAAAAATTCTCTTGACTTAAAAACCAAATATAATTAACCATAAATAACAATAACACTGCTATGTAAAAACTTACAGTCACTTGTGTGGAGAAATATCAAAACATAACTGACACACTAAAAAAAATAATAATAAACACCTATTAGAAATCTATGAATTACAATCAACAATTATTCCAACCATCGAATCATTATTATTATTAAATCAATATAAACTATACAACTGAAACAGTTTCTTAAACATGTATGTTCTATCATATGATAAGGATGAAGTAACGAGAATATGGGAATTCTATCAAGCACGTGCACGTAGAAATAGCAGAGTAACCGGTGCAAACCGAAAATGGATTCATTCGATGCCTGCTGGTCGATTAAGCGTTGCATGAATTTTTAACGAAACCTGCGGTATATCACTCTCGTATTAAACTCGGTGCACTTGCCACCGTTGTCGGTTAACCCGCAATTTATCCAACTGAATCCACAAATGGTAGCTGGTGCTTGGCAAATAGTTACAGCTACACGCTTACAACGGTTCTCTTTGAGCGTGATCTAGATACAGGTGAAACGGTTAAGGTTAAATGCACATATCATTCTGTATTAAAATACGTCGATTGCCAACAGTGTGTGATACACCTTCGGGTCGAGAAGTTCTTTTAAGCTCCTTTTACCTTTTTTACTTTTAAAATTTGTAAAGCTCTTTTATCGGTGATTGAACTTGGACAATGAAAGTCCCTTTGCTCGTAGGAATTCTTATTATACAGATTGGCTACATTTAAAAGTGTGATCTGACATGAAGAAAAAATAAGTTGAAATTTGGGAATGAAGCTTTCGCACATGAAACCTTATTTCTTTGTTGCGATAATAATGTTTTCGTTTTAAAGGATATCTTTATCAAATTATTGTTTCAGTTTTATTTATCAGAATTAGATCTGCAAGGGGAAATGTCGCAGAATTGGGGAGATGTAAATTCCCACGATGATACGTACAAACAATAGAAGTGATTGTTTGAAAAAAAGAAAGAAGAAATAAAGACGGTGTAGCTAGCGGGAAGTGAAATAGACTATAATTCTTGATAAAAGCCCGAGGCTGGATTGCTGAGATCGGTAAAAAAGCTGAAAGATGCGAGGAGGAGGCATAAGTGAAATTCATTGTGGACGGGTTTAATTTAGATGGTGACTCTAGAAATCTCTCAACGACGGCCGCGAATTTATCGATGGATACGAAAAATTGATTCCCTTTCTCTGGCCCTCGGTAAATTACAGCTTTTTCAATGGAACAAATATTTGAGGGATTCGCTTCGGTCTATTTTAAGTGATCATTATTCCCTTCGGTGCACGGGAAAAAGCGTATTTCTCATCTTTCGGACACGTTATTTTCCTAGGAGACTAGTTTGCCAGCGTGGAAATAGATCTTGGTTATCGCTGTGTTTATCCGTGCAAACACAAACTTGACAGTGCATTTCTGCTTGAGTTTGAAAAATGCACCCGAAAACCGAACTAATATTTTATTTTCCTGGAAGTTTGTTGACACGCACAACTAGATGGTCGAGTGTTACTTTAGTCTTTTTATTGTGTTCAAGAAAAGAGTGCACAACGTGTGTTGGCTAACTGTTATGATAAACTTGCATTTTTCGTTGTACCTTTTGTAAATTGGATTACGTAAGAAAATTAGTAGATAAATAAACAACGCAGCAACAGAAAGTTTAAGGAAAATGCACTTGAAAGGTGCAAATTGAAGAGAATTACACAAAAATTAGTGCGAGGAAAAACCAATATACAATCAACACATTGAATAGAACTAATAAACGAACAATTGCGAATTAATTAAACTTGTTGTTACTGAAAGTTACATTCATTTATAAAGAATAAAAAAGTTATATTATTTAGAAATTAAATACAAATTTCGCTTAATTTTACAATACACGTACAAAACTGTACACGTATTATAATAAATACGTATACGTAAATCGTATTACGGGGTCGCGAGACTAAAATAAAGAATAAATAAAGCGATATACTTTACAAATCGAATATTTGCATGCTCGTTAAATATTTTCCAGGTTCCCTTTAACCAGGAGAGTATTTTAATTCTGTGGAAACATTACTTATGTAGTTCGTTAATGATTGCACGTGCACTTAATACATATTGTATATTCTAAAACACCTTGCGTATTTCTCCTGTGCAATGGATCATCTTAGTGCATTATTTATGTATATGTATAGAACGTCATCGCAGATTGCAAGAGTTTTATTCACATTCGAAATAGTGAGAGGTAACAACACTTAAGAAAGCCTTTCGCACTCTGAAAATTATCCGGAATGGAAAGTTTGTAAGCTCTGAAGTAGCACCGCCATTTCTGGAATCTGTTAATAGTATCGGAACAAGAGTGGTGTACTGTTATCGCGAGATTGTAGCGTCGTGGCACTAATGTACGTGTTTCGTAACTGATAACACAGTCCACCCCTCTATCAGTGCGACCATATAATTACAAGTCTCATACCTGGTGCGAATATGGGCTCAATTAACGTAAAGGACACGACGTAATTATTTTCTTCGGACACAGACATCAACGTTTAAGTACTTCTATTTTTAAAATAGTTGAGCATTGAGCAATTACGTTTTCAGAAATGATTTTTACAGAGTTTGTTCAAAATTTATTTTGGATTTCAATAAAATATCGAATCTAATGGATTCAATTCAAACGAACAGAATATTCTGTTTAGTAATTACAGTAATGGTACAAGGCGCCCATATATAAATAAAAAATTTTCAAATTTAAACAAAATATTTGGCATACAGAACATAAATTTCCATTGCATTCAAACGTACATGATTCACTGTACTTTTAATTTATTTAATGTTAGAACGTAGTACATACATCAATTCTATCGTTCAGTTCCTACTCTTCTTTTTATGCACATTATAAGAATGTTAAGATAGATGGAAGGCTTAATTATGACATACCATAATTACTAGAAAGGCACGAATGGTACTGAAATTTTCAAAGAAACAATTTTTCTTCTCGGTTTCCAATATCCCTTTCCCCATTATTATCTCACACTGCGTTTAACAGGATTATCTTCAATTTCCCTCTACCAGTCCGGACGTGTAATGATGTAACATCATAAGCGATGGGTTCATTTTACGAAGACTCCGTAGCAAAGGCGCGCCAATTTAATTAAGTATAGGTACATACGTGCGCGGAAAAATGATAAATTTGCGTTCACATTTCCTCTGGTAAATGGTTCGAACATTTGCCGAAGCGTACAAGGCAAATCGATGCACATATTCCTCGAGCAACCATATTACCATGCGTGTACGCGTAATTTCTCGATAATGACAGTACAATTCTGCATTAGCTTTATCATACACCGCCGTTAATATGCACATTTGTGCTACACAATGTTTGAACGTTCTCTTTGCTGATAAATAGCACTGTTCAATTGTAACGATTAGCATAGAGTTGCCCTCACAGTGTGCGGATCTTTAATGCGTTCGATAAGCATTCTATGATTTTCCTTGTCTAATCTAATTGGGCAATAATTCATGCTCGATACATGTTCATAATGTACGAGTTAAATATCTGCTAGGCTTAACCCTTTGACTATAATTTTCCTTGAAATTAGAAGCATAGTTAGTCTGGATATCAGTATTGCGTTTATTTGTGCAGAACGGTATGCAAAGTTTATAGACACACTTAATTTATTAAGGTGATTAGTTAGAGTATCCTATTAATTAATACTGTAGAAGGCAATTATGTATTTTTTTAAAAACAAATATACGATTTCTGAGTTCACTTTGAAAAGATTCCGTTTGTATTGATATACCTGTCCATATTTATGTTACACTATATTATAGTAAAGAAATTCTGCCCAATTTCTTTTCAGCCAAAAGAGTTTACGAGTGTAATCCAAATTAATAGAATTTTCAATGAAAATACATACTACTTCAACACTTTGGAGTTGTACTATTTTTTTCCCGTTGGTGTTTAAAGTCGCATCGACTGCAGTGGTCATTAGCGACTACGGTGGAATGAATAATTATGGAACGGTGATCTTTGAGGGTTGAAACATACGTTTAAAATATGTTGAACCCACATGTTTAGGTGGAGTCCGAATTACCAGAACCACGGTGTAACATTTACAGAGATGCCGGCTGAAATTGGCAGCGACGGGACTCGAACCCAAGACCCGTTCGATTACGAGTCCAGCCGCAAACCGGGCACCGAGCCACCGCAGAGTTGTACTATTAAAGTACTTCTTATTACTCAAACAACATTTTTGATTCTTCACTATCACAAATTTATTCTTCAATTCTTAATAATATTGTTACTGGGATTGATCATGTTTCTACGGTGCTGGCATCTTAGATATTACAGATATTTAGTGTCAAAATTTGATCCTTTTCTAAAATATTATCATCCATATCGTGCGATTGAGAAAATGCCACTGTATCAATTCGAGAATTTAGTCTGCAAAATGTGTATATCACAAAGTCGATGTAACTTTCAGGCGATTTGAATGAAAAATGAAATCTGCAGATATATCAAATGGAATATTACTCAAATTCCAAAAATACTACTGCATGCAAACATTTTGTACAAAGTGAACATTTGTAACAGTGTTACAATCTATAATTCTAGTAATTGATTCTACAAAAAATTCATTCAACTTTCAAATTGCGTAATATTAATACCGTTCTACAACGGAAAATATTTATATTTTACATACAAACTTGAAGTAGTAATTAGACTATCACAATAAATTGTTAAACTTAAGTGTTGAGAATTGTTGAAGCTGTTTCGAATGATAATGAACGGTGTAATTATTCCGTAAATAACTAAATTAACTAAAGAATATCAGTTTGCACTAAAAGTTATGCAAATGAATAAGAGAAAGCCTGCAGGTGAATTTCCGTTCTCTTACATTTCGGTGGTTGCTGCTCGAGCTTCGAAGTGCACGAAATTGAACGAAAATTTCAAGCGAGACGGACTCAGTAAACTTTAATTAAGGGCAATTCCCGTTAGGTCGGTACAATTATGAGCAGAAAATATTGTAATAATTACTTTAAAGCAGTACATAGTATATTTTAGTATAATCGTATTCCGTGTTTGGATTACTGAAAAATTGTTTTAAAAATGAACTGAGCTTTATGAAGTGTGCGCTGCTTCGTTAACCACAAGCAAAAGTGCACAATAATCAGAGTTGTTTAATAATTTTTTATTTTTGATATAATTAAAACTAGTTTGACGAAAGAGGGAATTGGGGATCCAAAATTGTTTTACAGATTATAATTATTCCAAATATGCCATACAATGCTGTACACTGCACATGAACTAAATATTATATATCACCAATTGTTCGACAAAAAATGTATTAACTGAATTGTTTAACAATTTATGTAATCTTGTACACTGAAGTGATTTAGAAGCATTTATTTCGAGAAACAATTAATACATAACACTCCATGCTGTGTCTATTCGATGCTTAAGACCAAAATTCACTGATTAACCGATATCAAAGAAATTCATTGCGATACTTTCTAACGCGTGGCAGCTGCCAACAAATTTCATTTTCTCAAGCTGTTATGTCAAGGGAGACGAGATTACTTTCGAAGAGAACTCAAACGACTCACCAAGAATGCACTCGTTCCGAGAAGTTGCCAGGTAATTCGAAAATTAAATAATTAACGTCCGCCGTGGAAGTTTCTAGTTCTTCTGTCGAGTTTGTTTCAAGCTCACAATCATATTATTCCCAGTACGGTCGACTAACGTTATCCAAGCGCAACTTCGGAACTTCACATTTGAGATACTACTGCGAGAAAACTTTGCGATTGAATGCTCGTGAGAATGAATCAAAGGTAAAAAAATTACTTTCATGATTATTATGGCATCGTATCGGTTACGAAATTCGAGACTTAGATCACGACCTGATTGACGAAGAAATAATTGCAAGTCAAACTCCGGAGAACAAGTTTCCTTTATTTTTAACAGGCGAGGCTTGCACCCCTAAGACAGACTTGGCTGTTCTTAATGGTATTGATTGATCGGTGGTGTTAATAGTTCTGGTATTTTGGAATCTCGTAAACTCTTATGAAACTTCGGGTGCGACGGAAAAACGATGGAAAATCCGGCAGAGTAGGGCTAGCATACGTGTGGTTTGTCAAAAATGTATTTGTCAGCTGCGTTTCCTTTAGCTGTCTTAATCTTCCAAATTACTGTATTTTTGCAATTTCTGGAAGTCGGTCCGTCATCTGGCTACTCAACTCACCTCGGTCGCGCGCTTGTCCCTTCGCACAGAGGGTTTTACGACGGATCAATTATATTAAACTTTTGTTCACAATTTTGTAAATATACCAGAAGTAAGAAATTTGTGATCGAAATATACCAGTATCGCATATTCACAGGAAACGCGAATAAAATGCAAAAATATAGCTTCTCGCCTATTTTTTTCCTCGATTTGAATTGTTTGATTGGTAGATTGAAAAGGTAGAAAGAATATTCTTCTCTTGTTTTCGAGTAGGTATGACCTAAGTTTTCGTATAAGTATTAAAAGCTCTCAATCGAAATCAAGCGGCGGTCCAAAATATTGAATACAATATATTCAATTTGAATAACCGCGATAAGTGTTAGAATCTGGCAATGAGTGAAGGATGCATAAAAGATAAAGTGGTTTATGGTGGCAAGTACTAGAGTACTTCTTTATGCTGTCGTAAAACGTGATTTCATATGGGTGCATATTTATGGAATATTTGAGTGCAGTAGAACATGCTGCGTAAAATTTGCAATAAATTTGCGCAATTCACGAATCGGTCGCAGTCTGTCAGGAATTATTATGCAATATAATGTGCATGAAAAGACTGGTATTAAATTTCGCTAACACAGATGAAAGTACTTGAAAACTCAAGAACACTGATCAAAGGACTTAAATTATTTGAGAACTTTGTAGGGTTGTGCTTCGACTTTTATAATTATTAAAAATTAACATTTAGTTTTCGCAACAAAGAATCCTGCCAATCAAGAATATGCAAATCAGATTTCAAAATAAAATAGTACGAAATTCTGTCGATTGACTTGCTCCACTCGTTGAGTACATAAATTATTGTATGTTAACGACGAAATGTGAAAGTACCAACCTAGTGTTCATAACAGCAACCTTCAGGACGGTAGTAAACAATAGACACAATTCAATGCAGAATAGTTGAACAGTACGAAAACGTATTCGGTTGTGGCTAATGGTTCTTCCCGCTAATACTCCGCCATTAAACGCAGTTGGAGGAAACGTAACGCTAAATCTACACGAGCTCTACTCCTTGCAACGCTGTTAGATTTAGAGTGAATAATTATACCATGGAACTTCAATAATCCACCACTAACGAGTTTTCACTAACAGATTACATATATCGGATAGTCTCGATGATTCGGCAATGCTCTTTCTATATTTCATCGCGACTCCGAACGATAATCGCAACACCTTATCTTACCATGTTCCACTTAATTATTCACCTGTTCAGAATTCCACAGGAATATTCATACATTTCATACCGTACGAAAGAATTCTAAAACTCCCAAAACTGAAGCGTTACGTCTCACGTAAGGAAAACGATTCAAACAGCACATTCGCCTTTATCTACAAAAAATAGACGCACGAAAACTCATTACTACTTTTCCCATACCAAGTCCTCTAGCTCCAATGTTATGTGGGATTGGAAATACTGCGTGACTATTTAGAATGATTCCGAGGAGTGAAAGATACGTGTTTGGAGCTGAGTACTTGAGAAGATCGTGTGAACGGAGAGTGCAGCGGCCCAGGGATTCGGGTGTTGCCAAGGAATGTCTGCAGTGTGTACGCTAAATGAGTGACAGCAAATGAGGAATAAAATGGGAGAGTAACTAAGCGTGAAAGAATATATGTATATGTATAGAGTGGATGATGCGTGCGCGAGGCAGAGTTGAAGAGAGTATCGAAGAGAGTAGAGCAGAATAGTTTGGAGAGTCGTGTTGAGAGTATTGTGAGTATCGTGTGAGCGTCATTGTTTGTTAGAGAGTTGTCGTATGTCGACGTTCAAATATTAATAAAGTTAATCGATAATTAAAGAGACTGAAGTCTTGTTACCCTACCTGCTCCCTATTCCAACTACGTGAGGTTTACAGAAAATAACTTTTACAGTTATGTCACAAGGAAAATTCAGTTCATCGCCAAACCTCATCGATGAATCTTATTATCGAACAAACGGTAACCGATCACCAGAGTCTCACGATTAGCCTACATCGCGGCTAACACAGCCGCATCGATGCCGCGTGATACACGTAGCGGATCAGAGAGGGAAATTACGTACAACAACCCTGGCTAAAGCACAGTGCAGCTTTTCGACGCTTCACCTCCGGTGAAAATCATCTAACGAAGGATTTCGGCGGTCGAAAATGGCTCATGGTAATTGGAAGCTACATGTCTGGATCGTCGGACACTGATCTTACGCCGTTACTTCCGGTCCATGGTAAATCTGATGGCTCGTTAAACGCAGGACGATCGAGATTATTGTCCCATCGTAGCAAGCGTGCTGCGTTTAAGGCCGACCGCCGATCCGTGAATGCCACGTAAATCTCTCCCCGCGACGCGTCGCGACGCCTCTTATTGTTAGCTTTCACCTGGCTACCTGTTCCCGGTTCATTTGGATGGATCTGTTGGGGTCGTGAGGGCCAATTTAGGTCCCCCTTGCCGTGCGTACGTCTGCGATTTCTGTGCACGAAGACGAGCTCCTGGAAATATCGACCTCTCTCACCCGCTAGGGTGAAAAAATTCAGCAAGTTCGAGCGAGCTTTTTCTGTCGGATGTAGGCCACCGTCTGGTCTGTGCGTTTCCTTTTTCTCGGACTTAATTTCGTTTCACTGTGATTCGTTGATTTCTTGCTCTGCAAGTAAATCAAAATTGTACTGGCGTTGGGGACGCTGGCGAGACGTATTCAGCTATGTGCAAACTCAAGTCTGAAATACCGGCTTCACGGTGTATGAAATTTTATAAAAATTAGGTTACTTCGCGAGTTAGTGAAGGCTTGTAGTATTCGATTAGTTTCTGAAGATAGGGGTGATAATACAATAACTTGTTGGTTTGTCGGTTGGTGGCACGTGTAGTTTTATTTCTCCAAATATGAAATTGGAGGTAGCGTTTGTGCGTGAATGCTTGTACGTTATTGCCGACCTGAACACGTACCCTCATAAGCCGACTTAACGTTGCACGAGGTAGTTAATGAGTGAATCAAGATACTCAAACGTTAAAGTATAAAAGAGTTCTATTTCCAATAAATATATAACGATAGGTTGACAAGGATGTTGCTGACCGTTCCGGAGTTTGTATGTTCTTATTCTAACGATTGCTTTAAAGTCCTTCTCAGAGGAAAACTTTGCCGAGCCACGATTGGCTGATTATAAAAAATATTGAGTGAAAATCCTAATTGCTAATGGCTGAATGAAAGTAATCCCGAAGGAGGGCCGGTAGTGGGAGGATCTCATGCAAGATGAAATTGCGGAGAATTTTCCCACGTATCGGGTGTCCGTCGTGCCTTCGCATGCCACTTAGCCCGATAAGTATAATACTTCACCGAAACCCGGACCCTGTGCAATCTAATTTACATTAAAAAAAAGACCTAACTATAAAACTGTCCTCGAGGAAATACGTGGTATTTACGCCTCGACAGGTAGAATTTTATAATTCCGTTCGATTTTCTACATTTTACTAACAAAAAAGTAAAGAGTTTCGTAGGGTTTACAATATTTATGTTTATGCAGCGCATGTCAAAAAAATAAAATTGCTATCCCATTATTCTAGATCAGGCCTCGGATTTAAGTTATCTTTCGGGCCGATTTTCAGAGGCAACGCCCCCTTTCTCCAACCGCGCATCTTGCCCCCGCGATCGCTAATCGCCTCGAAGCTCCTCAGGCCCGTAGCATAAGAAGCGCGGGTCGCATTTGGGCGACAATCGTATCAATAGGATTCCACATCGTCCTATGTCTCATGGACCGCGCGGTTTGTATGCTACGCGCCTGAGGAGCTCCGGGCCCCTTGGTGATCGCTGGGGCCGAGACGTACGGCGAGAGAAAAGGGGCGTTACCTCTGAAAATCGGCCCGAAAGATCACTTAAATCCGAGGCCTGTTCTAGATACAGCTCCCCATTACAAGATAACAAAATTTATATTATAGAATTCTATGATTTTAAGTATAACAAGTATTCGTGCATTTTCAATAGCAATATTATTTCGTATAAGAGGAACGTGTTAAAGTATTTTCTTCGAAATACGCGTACAGAATTCTCGTTGCATTACTAATAATAAATCTCATATTACTGTTTCATATTCCACTAACTTATATTATATAATACACACAAATCAGAGATGATTACTTCCGCCTTATTAACCAGCAGAAAGGCCACATTTCCTGCCACTTTCTGTACTCAACAGATGAATGTCACCGTTAAAAGGCGTAATTACGTACTTAGGTCTGCGAAACGAGAATATTTAACAAGCACAGGGAGAACGTGCTTTGTCGCCTCAATCGCGATGCGCCAGAGAAATCGAAAAGCAATTTCATTTCCACGTGCAAACGACGCAGTCTCTTTGAAGTTGGTCGCAAGAGGATCTCGCAGGTTATTTGTGAGAGGAAATGAAACTAAAATTCCATTTCGCGTGCACATCAAGCTTGCCTCACTGATTGAAATTTGTATCTTGACATCTTCGACGCTTACAGAGGAACCGGTATGCAAGAACTGTAGCACTTCAACTCGACGCTTGATGTAATGTAAACATTCCTGTTAACGAAACACCTGGCATGCATTTAACCCAATGCCGCAAACGACGGCTATAGCCGTCCAATTACATATTAGTACAGACTGTACTAATGCATTTATTTCTTAATTCTTCAGTAATTCACTCAACAAAAAAATTACACAGCAGTCTAGATAACATGTAAGTTCATTTTGTGTACGACTTTTCATGCCTTGAACAAGTCGAAACATGAAAAAAATGCGATTCTGGGCACGATATTAAAATTAAAAGTGTCCGCCAATGGGTTATGAATGATTCTCATACGGCGAGCCACTTTAACGATTCGTGAATTTGTCGTGTCAACTTTTTTTAAGCATAGAAGATATTCCATAGACGCTATTCGCCGATCAAACGCGCGGAAGTTTTCTTAAATCATCCGAAGCTTCTCGACAATCGCTTTGATGATATAAAGAATAGCTGATCTGCTTAACGTGAAACGAAATTTCGTATGCGAAAGAAGGGATTTCGGACTGAAAAACGGGTTTTGTGGATAATATCATTTTTTGTGCCGAGTTTCAGCGTAAAACGGATTTAGTTTGTACATACATATTTGCGTTTCACCTAATGGGATCTTATTATTAACGCACTGAAACTTATTTAATTTAATTTGAAAGTCATAATGGAATCAAACTTTTTCTCACAAGTCAGGTGCAATGTACAAACGTAGTAATCTCAATCAACATTTTATTCATTTATTATACGAGACGACATTCGCGAAGAATCAAATTTTACAAATAATTCTGCCTCCGCAAACCAATAACCTACTCGTATATATTAAAGTAACAAATACTATTCTAAATATACATAATTATAAGCCTTCCACAAATTATTCGTTAATTGTTCTAAAAAGAAAAAAATAGACAAGCGAATACTAGATTATTTACGACAAAATAGTATTACCCTTTCCGTACCTCCTTTTCTGCAAATCTTTATGCACGCTCTTCAACAATCGCAACAATCCATCGCACTACGCCAAGATTCAAATTCAAAGGCAGCATTGGCAATGGAACGAAGAATCTGTCGTACGGCAAATGCATCGAAAAATCCAATTTGCTAGACAGGAGCCAGCCTTATCGCAACGAAGTTTGTGCGCTAATAAATTTATTCAGCGGCTGTACAATGAGATTCTCGCCGAGAGAGAAATGTCGCGTCGGTTCTGACGGTGTCGCGGAAACTTTTCGACTCGTGGAAAAAAGTCTAAAAACTTTCAGCCACGAACGATAAAGAGAAGTCTCCCGTGAATTCATACTCGATGGCGGAGAGCTCCGACGCGAAGAACGCGACCACCCGTGATACTTGTCCAGGTACTGACACTTTTTCCCTTAATACTCACGGATTAGTACCTTTGCAAAGAAGTTTTCTTCTACAGAACACGTCATGATACGTAATACTGCGTTTGAAGAAGCTGAATTTTAAACAGAGTATCCTGAAAAGTATTAAAAAAAAAAGTATTAAAAAAGTATTAAAAGTATCCTAGTTGTATTACATAACATCATCATAACTATAAGAACAATCATATTCCTTATCTACCGATAAATGATTATTTTGGATAAAAAGTTAAAAATTCATGCTTTTTTCGACTGTGCCAGGTACCGGAAACAATAAACCGCATTATCCGCGCACGTTCCTTTATTTCTGTGAGCGGATCCCGCATTAATTTGTGCCCGTTTCGTTTACGATATATGTAGATCTGTATGCCACTATCTTCGCTGTGTTCTTTTCCTTTTTTTGGCTCTTTTAATCCTTTGCGGATTACGGGTGCAGATATGCGTCCTGCTTAAACCATCAATCTGGCCGATGAACTCATATACGCGTTCGGCGAAAACAACTGATAGAGCCGAAAGATTGACATATGCGCCCGGCGTAAACACATCGCCGTGACTCCATGTCGCTGACGAACAGATACAATATGCCGTTTAAGAAATGACAAAAGTAATCATTTTATTTATCCTGTGGACAATCTGTGCGTGCACATTTATCCAGAATTTGGCATCTTCGAGTGCTATGAACGATAATAGCGTGTAGGCAGATATGTGCGCTCACAATTTCAAACAACTATCGCGACAGCAGTTCGGCCCCACGGTATGGTTGGCTTCGAACCGTCCCGCCCGCAAAGGGTTAACTCATTATAAGCTACAATTATCACTGTACTACTAGCTATAATCAGAGCTTCATCGCCTTCCATCTTCAGCGGCAAACACTGAACTGATGGCGAATGCGCGTTCAAATTCATAGTTCGTTCCATGCGCGGAGCGTGTTCGTGGAACCCACTTTCGTCGAAACAGGTTACTTCGTGAACGAAAGGGTAAGTTTATTTAACTACCCTTTTCTAACATTAACTATCCAAACACTTTTTTCATTATTAATAAAAAAGTGTATTCGTTTCGGATAACGAATAAAAGTATGGAACGGTTATTAAACGACTTGTTAATTAAATTGTTATTCATGAATAACGAATAATTACACATTATTCACCTGCCGTACGTTGTCCCTCGATGCACCCGATCACGACTGCGCGCAGTTGTGCCTGAGCGCGCGCTATATGGGCGCTCTCATTGGCCAGTGTTTTTCGTTAATAACTCAAGAACGAAGCTTCAAATAATATTTTGGTCAAGGAAAAAGTTGTTCAGAATCACCCTAGCTACCCCCCATTTCCTGGAAGTCTCATAGTTACGGGACACCCTAGACAAATCGTCGTATAAACAAATTTATTATATTTACCGACTCTCAAAGTGTATTATCTGCGTTACAAAATTTGAAAACGGCCAACACAGTTGTCCTGAATATAATCGAAAAGAATACTGTTAAGACGGGGTTCCGTCGGCGTGCCCTACGAGCCTGGTTAGCGATCACCATTTGTTCAAAACGGCTTGAGTTTGGACCGTTCGATCCCGGTCACTCCCTCTTGCGTTCGTGTTCGCGTTGTGACTACATGCGTGCGTGCATACTCTAATATTTAACAAATACTATGCTTAACAGCACTGTGCTAGTATTCCACAAAGACTGTCAAAAATACCTCACCAAAGCTATAACGAAACTATGGAATGAAGATTGGAAAAGTTCAAAACCTACGGCTCTACATATAATTCGTAATAGTACAAATGGTACCAGCCGAGCAGTTTTTATGAACTGAAGAGACCGAATAACACTAACCAGATTAAGAATTGGCCACACCAACTTAACGCACTCTTTCTTCATCACTAAATCAAATCCAAAGACCTGCGATATATGCAAGATGCAAATCTCTGTTGACCATATTCTAGACCAGTGCCGCAAACAATATACAGTGAAAGAAATACCCAATGAAGACCTAGAAATCGCGGTGCTCATTGTGGCTTGTCAAGCCGTCGTTATCAATACAGATAAACCCGCTGGAGGTCGCGTGTAGATGGTTTCCATGTGGTTCGAGCCAGAAGAGCTCCTCGTAGGCATCAAGGGCCTCAAATGCAGACCGCGAACGTAAGTGGGCCACTGTGAGGTGTGGGCACTCGTACTCGTCCCATTCGTCTGTGTTTACGGCCACGCGGGCATAGAAGGGCAAGTGCATCGCGATGGAACAGAGACATACGATGAAAGGGAATAATTGAAGCGGGAAAGAATGATGAGAGGAAGAGGCGAAGACCGCAAAAGGGGACGAGAACAATGAAGGGAAATAACCGGAGAATTGTTTACCGTCTGCAGCACTTCAGACCATCCAAATTTTTAAGAATGTTGTCTCAGATTTGTGATCTGATTGTGATTTATTGTCAACGTCGATCAGGCCTCGTCGCGACGTAGTCGTATACGAACGCGGACTTGGTGCATGAACCTCGTACTCACGCAATGTTAAAGAGACGCGCTTCGATCGAAATGCGCGGGTCAAGGTTGAAACAATGACGCAGGAGTGATTGAACTGATTGTGCTTTTTGGAAGAAGTAAGCCGGGAATGCAGGGCAAAATATTCTCGTCTGAAGATTTTTGGTGATTTGTTTTTGTAAAAAGAAAATGAATTTTTCATGCATATAACGTGTACTGGTACCGAGCGTACAGTTTGTTAAATGAAAATTGATTAGTAAGTTTAAACTAGGATTAATTTTGAGAGGGCTGCCCAAAATTATTAGACATTTTTGTGAATTTCGTGACATAATAAAACAATTTTGTTAACTAAGGTGAATCAGTTCTCATCAAGAAGTGGAGTAGCAATACACGATAGTAGAATATTAATCATTAATACCACGTTTCTATAGAATAATACTTTATTCAAACGTGCAAGTTACGTATATGATACTTAATACACTGTTTGTAATATTAACAAATCTGTTCCTCAAGATTTCTCTAAAAATAAAATTTAAAAAATTAGCCTTCTGTTGTCAGTGAGTATAACGTTTATAATACTGATTGCCAGGGAAACATTTGATTAGACAGAGTTTAGAAGCTCTTCATCAAAGTGCAATGATTATTTAGTGCATCGACACTTCCTTGATCAGTTTGCGCGATGATATAAGCTACCTTTAAAAAAATCAATGAATACCTGATACGAGCGAAGGAGTCGGGTCAAGAAATATAAGGTTAATGGGCTCTGAGCGAATGCACTTTACGCAGATTAGATCAATGCAAGGACGCGATCCTGAGCATAATGTTATAGGATCTATCATAAAAGGGTACTAACAATAAGACGTAACAGTACATAAAATTCTATGTGTGTCCCATAGATCGAACATTTCTTCACAATCCAACACTCTCTTCGCAGCTGCATTTAGGTTCTTAAATTGTAAAATTCTTCTGGTTGCGTGAAAAAAAGATTTTATAATTGTAAAGTTAGAGACAATTGAAAAGCATGGATTTAATCAGGCCAATAGTAGCTAATACTACTATAGAGTGAATGATGCGTGTGCAAGGCAGAGGTAAGGGAGAGTTAGAGCAGAGCTAAGGGATAGTTAGAAGAGAGCTGATTGAGAATACTTTGAACTAAATACTTTGAACAGTTTGAGAGAGACGTATCGTGAGCGGAGAGTGTTGAATTGAGAGTATTGTGAGTATCGTGTGAGAGTTGTCGTGTGTCGAGGTTTAATAATAATAAAGTTAGGGTTTAATTTAAGCAGACTGATATCTTATTACCCTACCTGCCCTCTATTCTAATCTACGTGAGATTCACGAAAAATAACTTCTACACTAATAAATTCTTACATGTAGTATACTTAAAAAGTCAATTTTATTTCAAAACTTCTATAATTTAATTAAACGTCAAAGTATAATCAAATGTGACACTTAAATGTAAAGGTAGTGTTCGCGTAATTATCGGGGATAAAATTCTTTTAAGAGAAATTCTCTTCTATTAGGAAACGTCAATACTACGTACACTTTAAAATCTTTTCAATCTTCCCTCAGCCATTACCGGTGCACATAAATCTGTGTCAACTTCACTTCTATTACGATGCTACTGAAATCGCACGAAACGAAATTTTTCTACGTGTCAGGCTTTTTCATCCACAATAACAGAAAATTCGCAAAGCTGATTCAGTTACGGTTAAATATAACAATTGGAGATTCGTAGAATCAATATACTATTAATATAATCTTAAATATTCTCCTACGTTCGTGTAATACAAAATTAAAACTATTAATTACTTTGTGATCATTTAAGTGGTTATTAGAACGCATGTATTAGAATAATCATTTTGATCATTTTAGAAATGACAAGCTACATGAATATGAATTAAACCCTTTTCTTGCCACTCTCAATTATTAGCCCAAAACAATCTAATTGTAATTAAACAATTTTATCGTAAGTTCCAATCGTGTTGCAAGAATACATACTAAAGAAACAAACTAAAATGATTGAAACTATTTATTGAAACGCAATTTTTCTGTTTGCTATCAACCGGAACCTAATTATTCAAATTATACTCACTCATCTTCACTTATATGAGCGCTTGCAAAAACTAAAATATTATATGTATATAGAAATCTGGAAAGAAATGAACAAATGCATATTCGAATGTACTATTCAACCCTGAATATATTGGCACATTAGTATTTTTATTATAAGGACGATCTGATTGCCTGATATTTTCACAGAAACCTATGGAGCGCAGGAAAGAAAATCATTCCATTCTGCATCTTATAATTATATGGCATAAAGCATATTACGAGTACGCCGTGTCCTTCGCGACGTTCGCCTTATAGTACCTTCCAGGTAATAAAACTTTTACCATCGACCTTCCCGCCATTAATTTCGAGAAGAAGCTGCCAGCAAAGAGAGCAACTTAGATAAAATATCCATGTGAAACGTTTTTTAATATATCCGTGTTCGACATATATTTCATGTACATAGCTGGCCAAAAGTTTGGGTTCACTTTCTTAGTTGTTCAAATATTTTATAGCCTGTTGACAATTCATTAATTCAAGAATTATATTATAAAGACTGATAGTAATTAACTTCGTCTCGATATTTTCTTCGATAAAGTTATTTATCAACCATAACATTTCTCTATAGACTGGAACGCTTCGTAGTCTAAGACTTTTAACCCGTTGAGTGTATCATAATACATACCAAGGTTACAATAAAAGAAATTTACGATCGCCTTATTCCCTGAACCGTTTCCAATTTGCCCGAAAGGGCACTAGAATAGAGACATCGAATTAAGGAATGGCGACGTCTAAGTTAACAAGATTTAAGATCCTCGTGATACGTCGGAAAACGGAATCTACAGGGTGTCGTTAGGAGTGGCAAGTACTAACAACGCACGCTACAAGAGAATTAGAGTGTACGAAATCGCTATACGTAGCCGTATAGAGTGTCGAATCCCCGAGGGACTGTCAGGTGAATCCTTCTTTCTGCTGTTTCGCTTAGGAGGTCGTAAATCAGTCTATCGCAACTGTTCGAATTCTCGGGCGGATATCGAAAGTCGTGCATTACTCAGTGCACGGAGGATCGAATTCTTTTGTAAAGGAAGATTTACTCAGTGCCGCTTTCTCCGTCGTTGTATCGATTAACCATGCGATTCTATAGACGTCGAGTAATGTTAAACGTTAGGATAATTAGAGTTTCCACAAACTATGATAAAAAAGCTATTTCCATACTGTACACGTGAAAAGTAGCATAAGACGTAATCCTTGAGACGATTCTCGTCATTAACCTAGAGAGCGTTTAAAAGGTTTCTCGAATTTCAGGAGAAATAGGAGAAATCAGACAGCAGTTCGTGCGACATTGAGAGGTTTCTCCTATCACTATCGCGATAGTCCCTTACAATTAGTTTGAACTGCAACTGACATTATGGTGTGAATGCAGGCCATTGTATCGTGATGGTGGTGTAATTGAACATTACACTGATCTAGATCACCTTTGATGCGATATTGGCTATATAGTCTTGGCCCTTAAACTAGCTTCTCGAAATGCAACAACGAGAATTTAATTAAGGAATAAATTAATCAAACCTTAGCGAGAACAATTTTCAATTTGCTCAGTTGTCTATTATTGGTTGCAGCTAGAAAATGTAATATAAATAAACGATAAATGAGTTTAGTCGATTACCTATTATTGTAGCAATGGAGAAATTTAAACTTAAGTGGCAATTAATAAATAATATAATAGCTCTATTTTACTGTAAGTAAGCTATGTTAAATCGAGTAGAAATGGATGCTTATTAGTAATTAGCTTTGCTGTTACTACAAGAACTTTGCCATATACTAGAATTAATATAGCGTTCCTAAGAATATTGGTTAGACAGAAGCAAATTGTACAATAAAAGAGGCAGAATAATGAGGAACTCTGTGTAATATTGACGTGACTATCTATACCACCAAACACGTCATAATATCACGACTATCTATGCCGTTTGCATCATATTTTTTTTTAACATTTCTTCGATACGTGTCTGTTAAAATATCCACGTACTTCTTGAATAATTATCCACGCGAAATAAATACCTCCCAATACTATCGCGATATTAAATAAAAAACAAAAATATACGCCGTAGACAACTGTGAATATTGTGTAATGTTTCACTTCCCAAACAGAATATGTATGCAACTCGATGCCGACATCACAAGGAACGAGCAAGCGACGATAAAGCATCGTTTCCCTTGCAGTCTTTGTATCTCGAGTCCTCTATATTCTTCAATCTACCCCTTTTTTTCCTTCCTCAGATGTTGCCTCTATCCCGGTCATAAATAGTACGAGGGGCGAGATATACGGCCACGGAATACGTTATACATATCGTCCAGCTGGAAATATCGTTGCTGCACAGTCGTTAAATACCCCCGTAATATGCGCTGTCCAAGGAAGATCGATAGTTGAGGACATCTAGCGGAGGGCGAGGATTTTCGGTCACACCCCTGCTCCTCAGCTTAAGTTGTTCGAAATTGAAGAAAGAATGGTAGAAGCGACTCCAATCGTTAACGAAATATTCATGTTAGTACGAGTCCATTTGTCTGGCTATCGGTTAACAATTGTTGGTGTCTCCCTGTCGTCCCCGGGGAATCTCTATAACCCATCACGGATACCGTGCGGTCTTTATCACTTTTACAGCTTCAGGTAATTCCATGTGTTTCTTTGCAATGGTCTCTGATGCTTTAGAAGCGGCGAATAAGGTTTGAACACTGTCGTGGAGTGTGTTCTTTTTATTCTTCATTCGCGTGGGCTTCTCGATTATTGGTGTAGAAAATATTACTGTTTTCGGATTTCAGTTCGATTTTGTAATATAGATCGGTGTTTTGGAGGAATTTTGTTGGGTGTTTAATACAAACATTCCCTTTTTCCGTTCGAACGAACTTTAACAATTAAACACTCATTAAATATCCAAACAACTTATGATAAACAATGCGCATAATCCAATAGCTGATTGTGAAAACATAAGAAAACTTGTTCAAAAACTGTCGACAGAACGCGTGTTCATTCATTCGCTTTCCACCTCTATAAACATAGATTTCTCAAAACGCTGCAAAAGAGACCAACGTTGCGCAACGGTCCGCTTTACGTCGTAACATTTGACGAAAATCAGGCGGTGCAACTAGCAAACAATCAAATATTTGACTTTGCAGAATTTGAACGAACGTTTCACTCCACCGTGAAAAAGCGACGGCTCAGAACATGATCGGTGATTCGCAGTTGTTTGAAAAATGTTTCGAGAATTCCAGTAAAGTTTGGAAGAGAATGTAGCTCAGATTCCAGCCATTACGTCAAAAACGTGGAATAAAATTCTCTAGCCAGCGGCACTCTGTAGAAACAATGAGGTAAATCGTGTTACCGTACTTTTGATTTGTTGCTCTAGTCATTGCGAATACGGTGTGCACTAACTCGCGGAGTATCCGGCGGAAAAACAAGTAGCGCTGTGCATTTAGAGCAAAATGAATGAAACACGAGTTCAATTAACCTAAATGAAATATTCTGTATGGAAGCTACGGCGGCGCTTTAATTCTTGCGCGACAGACAGGCAGCAATTGGGAATGCCGATTTATAGAATCAATTGATTGAAATCCGAATGAGTTTGCTGCAGCGCTGTAACGTTGTAATTTGCGGTGCAATTTAAATATACGCGTGGCTTACGAATAGGAATGGAAAACGTTTTCGTAAACCAGCCGAACTATTTTGAATTACTACTCCCGCAATTATGATTTCATTTGAATGGCTACAATGGATCATTGATCTGTCTTACTACATTCGTCTACCTTTTGACTGACTTTTAAAATAGCTGATTAATTAGAGTATTGTTCATTTCTGGTGGAATTCAAGTTGTGCTTTAACGAATACATGCAGCTGATATTAATTAGAAGGTAATGATGTTGCCGAGTATAAAAATAGCATATGTATCATTAGATAATGTATATCTTGTAGAAAAAAATAAATCTTTTTCAAATTTCAAATTATCAGCCCATTCCAAGGAAAGAGTAATATGATGAAATATACAGGGTGTCCAGTAACTACCGTAAAATCGGGAAATGGGGGGTAGCTGGGGTGATTCTGAACAACTTTTTCCTTGACCAAAATGTTGTTTGAAGCTTCGTTTTTGAGTTATTAACCAAAAACACTGCCCAATGCGAGGGCCCGTACAGCGCGCACTCAGGCGCGTACTCTCTACTGCGCTTGGTCGTGTACGGGAGCATCGAGAGAATCATACGGCAAATGTTACATCGTCTTAAATTAAGGATAATGTGGAATTATTCGTTACTCATGAATAACGACCACGACCGTGCGCGATTGATGAAAACAATAATTAGTTTATTTCTTATTAATGAATAACGATGTAACATTTGCCGTACGCTTTTCTCGATACCTTCGATGCCCCCGTACACGACCGAGCGCAGTAGAGAGGTAGGCGCCAGAGGGCGCGCTTTACGGACGCTCTAATTGGCCAGTATTTTTGGTTAATAACTCAAAAACGAAGCTTCAAACAATATTTTTGTCAAGGAAAATGTTGTTCAGAATCACCCCAGCTACCCCCCATTTCCCGATGTTGTTGTAGTTACGGGACACCCTGTATACATATATAGATTATATGAAATTCAACACAATTAAAGGCATAATATTATATTATATAGAAATAAATTCGATTAGTATATTATAAATATTATATTTAATTCATATGATTTATTATTATCTTGCTATTAATATTAATATAATAATGTAATAATATTTTATAAACCGAACAATTTATTAACTGATGTGATTTGACACTATATAATGTAGCTTATATGACGCGCCTAAACGATGTATGGCACGACCTTTTGTTTCTTATAGTTATGTGGGAGCGCGAAGCGTCCGACGCACAGTGGTCTATTTGGCCCCAAAAAGCTGACAAAATTATTGTAGCGTTGTTTATAGGCTCAAGGTCATAATGTTGTAGGTCGTTGAAATCGTCTTTACATCAGCTCCAATGTTATGAAATTAAAAAGAAAATTCAACATTATTTTATAACAATATATCTTGATTTTTTATAAAAAAAATTATTTTCGAAATTTGAATAATTGAAGTTTGTAGATGTCTGAATACTGTTTACCTTTTGTTTAAAACATTTTTCTTTTAGACTGTTCAAACCCCTTGAAAAATAGGGTCAATGGTAGATTTAGTCAATTCGATGCGTATATACCCTCAGACGACCCTATTTCGATTAAATGCAGCGTTACATTAACGTTTTGAATGCCAATACAGTAATTTTTCCTTTTTAGAGTTGTTTCATGACAAGTTCAGGAAAACCCGATCATAAAAAGAGTTTGCCTAGTAACGAACGACGTCGATATGTTCGGTTTTTGCGACCAAACAGTTACCATATATATATAACATAAATTAGCTATAAAACGTGAAACCGGACGAAACCGGAACCAATTTTTGTTGCATTGTAATCACAAACCTTTATCGAATGCAATGACACCAGAACGAGCTTTGGAACATGCTAAATACCATATCTAAATCGTTAATGAACTTTTGTAACCGTAACGAGAAGTACTCAAATATTGATTGTTTTCAAATATTAATAACTATACAAATATATGTGCTGAAAGTGTAAAATCTGTTGGAAAGTGGAGTATATACCTACCTGAAAAGGTTTCATAACGACAGAATTTACATAAATGCCATATAGGATTCATAAATCGCTAATAAGCAACGATGTTTTAAAGAATGGTTAAGAAAGAAATGCGTGCCATTAAATCTGCTAACTTTGGACAAAAAATGCTGCTCCCTGAGTTCATAAATGAAAAAAAAAAAATTGATTCATTGTTCCTCACATATTCAACTATCTCAGACAACAAAAATTGTTGTCTTTCGCAAAACTTTGAAAATTGAATTTTGTCCGCTTTTTGGGGCCAAATAGACCACTGTGCGACGTCCAGGTACAGGGCGTTTATGACCATGCTACCTTGGACACAGCTGGTCTGCAGGCAAGCAGCGATAGCCTGCAGAACCGTGTCCCCTGTTTTCTAGGTTTTAAGGATAACTTTAAGGATACGAATGAGAGAGAGAGAGAGAGAGGGAGAGAGAGAGAGAGAGAGAGGAGAGAATGACTGAGGACGAATGGATGTATGAATGGAAAGACAGTGTAGATTGAGCAGCGGAAGAGTGTCGATTGAGTAGCGGAGTCGTGCAGATCGAGTAGGAGTAGAACAGCGTAGAGTGGTACAGCGTAGTATAGTGTGGAATAGTGTATCGTATTGTTAATAAATATCTAGTATCAGTGTTGAATAGATTACACTTACACCGGCTTAATTTCATAAAAACTTCCAATCCCACAGTTATGTATTCTTCTCGCGTTGTATAATGTATAATCACGTAATATTGTAAGTCTTATAATAATAAAGATACGTAACTCTACATAAAAGCCAACATGGACATTTAAAGTTCATCTCAGTTTATAATAATTTTTGTTACTCATCTTACAAATACCGAAAACAGATTAAACCCTCATATATTAAAAACATATATGTATATCTACCACTTTATTTTTCTCTATATTAAACGAATTCTATGAAACCTTTTTAACATTATTTAACATTAACAATTTAACATTAAAACATGTCGTAGTGAAAATAAAGAGGACGTTAATAGAGCAACTTTCGAGCGTCAATCACACGAGACAGAGTTCATAGATTGGATCAGTGAATAATTCTGCAACGCTTCATTGAAATCAGCGTATATCACTTGCCGAACGTTCCACGCCAGAGAAACTTGTTTGCAGAAGAAATATCCGATCAATAGTCAATCAAACGAGCTTCCGTGCTAATCATTTACGAGACGAGTTTATTATTGTCGGAACTATTCATCCCCCTTCTATGTCGTATCTGATGCCATCCGGCTTAGTCGATTCCGATGCTGCAGACAGAACTTATTAAGCAGGGCAATGAGAATTCCCACACCTTCATTAACTTTTGTAACGTTGAAGTCGCTTGTGTGCCTTCCTAGTTTTCCTTTTATTCTAAAACGTATCAATTGTTTGGATTAATTAGCGTCTGCAATCTTCAATCGTTTTTACGTGGTTAAGTTTAGTACAGTGATTGATGAACAGAAAAACTTTGTTGTTGAATTAGAAATTGAAGCTAGCATATTTCTTTCTTACAATTTCAATTAGTGCCTAAATTTCATATTATTATCATTCGATTTTTAATGCTCTTATCTTTTATAGTCCAAAATCAATTGTTGCGAATTGTTTATTTACACCATGCACAGAAATCACGTAATTAAAAAATAAATAAGCACTGCAATATATCTTGCATACTATAATTCATATTATTTTGCACTTTATATTACAGATTGTGGAATATTGGAAGGAGAATTTTTACATTCCTTAAAGTAAAACAATTATTTTTTTATATTGTGGTTGTATGAACATCGAATCGAAACGATCACATATCTTTCACGCAATTAGCAGCGTAAATTTATGGTCGAATCGAACCTGTTGCGCGGAAGCCGCCAACGAGGCGCATCGCTTTCCAACACTCGTGCGAAAACTCTTTCCAGTTGCAGAAGCTCGCGAGCGGTCTTTGTATTCTGGTCACGTTCGTTCGTGAACTCGATTTGCATCCTGGGGAAAGCTCCCAGGGGACGATGAAATGCTGCGGATACGTTCCATTCCTACTATTTTTTTCCCAGCGAATCGCGGACTAATTTTATCCGGAAGTTCGAACCACGGAAGGAACTAGGATTTTAGCAGGCAGTGCATACGTGCGAGTGCATTTTCGAGACCTTCGTGTCTCTCGAATGATAAACTGGGTCACGGTGAAGTGAGAGAACGAACTTGCACAAACTCAGCTCGGTTTACTGATTTTCCAAGGAATTAATAAACGAGAATACAGGGTTTCTCTTTTGAAAATATAGATAAACTTTTTGCAGGGAAAACAATCTATTGAAAGCAAACCGATGTACGTTGAAATTTGTCAAAACAACAAGATCAGAAAACGAGGAGAAGCTATCTGTGGAAGGTTATAGTAAAATTGATCTTTAAAAAAAAAGGATTTTTTTGTGCAATTTGTTAGAGACGGAGAAACGTGGAGAAACAAGTCTTGTTAGACTAATAGTTAAATAGAAACTTCAAATTTGTGTCGTAGATATGCAGAAAGTGAACAACAATAATATCTCCATACTTATTAAACTAACAATATGGCACCTATAAGTTTGTTTTCTTTACTTATACTCCAGATAACAGCTAACTACATGCACAATTGTATCAAATAATCGCAGAAAGAAGAGATGGAAAAATCCAAATAACGAAAATTCTAATGACCCCAAAAAACCGAGCATAGAGAAATAAATATTTTACTTTGCTTTTTCCTAAAAATTGATCCAAATTGCAAGCCTACAAATTTTTGTAACTGTTAAAAATAATAACTCCATGTTTATGGCGTATGTCTCGACACGATTTAGTCAAGTCTATACACCATACACGTGCGAATATTACAGTTAAAGAATTCTAATGTCAACCCCTGCAAACCCTACGTTATACTGTTAATTTCCCCCTTCAATTATCCACCCCCGTTTTGCGTGAATTCCAACATGCGCTAAGGAACGAGAAAACACGCTGGACGCGAGCATTAAAAGCAACGAGGGTTATTACTTTCAGCGTTGACAAACAATTCGGGATTGCACTGCATATTACATAAATGAAGCAAGTTTATCGAAGGAGCTATAACGATGCAATTTCGCAACACCCATCGCAGGAATACTTGATACTATGACCGAGGGACGATATCGTTAACATGACGTTAAAATTTATTGTCGCCTAGGAGGAAATTGGCCAAGGGAATCGTCCCAGGGATTAATACGTGCCGCTGCAATGGTAAACGGATTCAAATTTCTTGACAATGATTAAACTGCATAAATTATTCCAACCTGCGATGTACAATCGAGCAATAAATCTTAAACAATAGATATCAAGCCTGGTACGTCGACGATGATGAATGATTAACTTTTTATACGAAACTAATGCAATCTAGAATACAACCAATAAGTGCAATTTAAATTTCAAACTCCACAACACGTGTGTCGAAAATGAAAGCAGTTTAACGAATGAGAAGATTCTATGTATATTTTAATGATTTTACTGGCATTAATCGATGACGGCGATATGAATATTCGTCGTTCACTTTGGAGTAGTTTAATGTTGTTCTTATAGAGTGTTACATAAGTACTTTACGGCACTTTATATTTCCTGAGATAAGATTTAGCAAGATATAAAATTCGAAATTTCTTGAATGGAAAGATAATATACACTTTTATTTAAGTTTAACTATTCGTAAGATTTCATATGTGCATACTTGTTTTACAAGTTTCAGACTGTAACAAACTGAGATATTTTTAATTTCTAATCCAACCAACATTTTTAACTAACAAAATAACTTAATATACAATATAATTATATAATATAATTAATAATACAACAAAAAATAAATTTGTTCAACACTATTTGGTGTAGGTAATAAGAGTTTAGTGGCGGTCAAGCTTGCCATAGCAAAAGGGTTAGACGGAATTTGACAACAAATTCGGGAATCAAAATTTTATTATCAGAAAAATCTATGCCTCTTTATGTAAGTTTTATCGTTATACCGCGCATCATTAATTTAATCGTTTAAATGAATTTACGATTCAATAATCACAGAAACTGCTGCTCCATCTGTCGCTCATTCCGTTCACCCTGCTGGCACGCCGCTGCGCACCGCCCACTCGCACATTACAGAGAGAAAAGGCAACAACATTTAACGTGACAGCCGATCTAATTAATCCATGCCCTTAGACACCCAATCCCGGAAACGTTCTGGTGTAACATCTCGAATGGAATTATTTGATAATGGTGTTAAGTTAGTCACAGCTCTTGCTCGAACGTCAAATTATCAGTTATGCGCCGCTATGTAATTTATAGCAGGAGATAATAAGATGGTAATAAAGTATGGCGTGTAATTAACAGGAAGTGCTCGCGTTGCAGGGTAATACCGGAGAATGTGTAAAATTCTTCCACAATAAAGTTGGGAGCGTAATAATGCGCTTGTTACAGGTACGCTTAGGAAGACTTAATTGTTCGAGGGTATTAAAAGTTATCACTTACGTACCTTGCGGAATAATTCATAAAAGAATCGTAAAGTGTACGGCACTCAACTCGCGAATTGACTGTTGATCAAAAGCACGATGGCCGTTTCGCTCTACGTCAAACTAATGCCGTGAGGGCTAGTTACGAATTCGTAAAAATTAAAAACTTTGAAGGCCTGTATTTTCTAAACAAATTTTCAACCGCAAAAATGATGACTTAAAGCCCCCCCCCCCTAATTCCATATGGACTACAACATATTTCATTTAGAACAAAATCGCCGATGGTGACGTCCAAAAGTGATCGATTTGGCATGGAATGACCCGAATGTTATGTAAGATGATGTCACGTAATAAATAATCGTATATTTATTTGTTAATGTACAATATGGTAGTTGAATGTGACTACTCAAAGGTGATGGGAAGACTGTGTAAAGACGTGTAAAGAATGATGTGAGGTCGTGTAAAGACTGGTGGAAACTGGTAAAAGACTGCCGAGTCTTCGTTAGGATCGCCCTTACGAAGATCCCTTACGTGATGGAAGGGATATTCCAAAATCTTGAAGAAGTGGAAATTAACCATCCTTGTCTACCGGTCACTCTCAGGTAATGACTGACCTGGGGGTGACTCTCGCGAAGTCCACACGTGCAGTTAACGGTTCACAGGTAGTAAAGTCATAAAGCGCTCTGAGTTTAGGAAAACATATTACATAATCCTGGAAAAGGATGTGCACAAATTTATATGGATATATGTACATAGCTTGCAGCTGTAGATGTTAGTAATTGTATGCGACAAGTAAATAATTGCATTTTAAGGAACTCGATGGCTTTATGATTCTACTGTTTGCGACACAACATAAAGTATTAAGTATAAATTGTTAAATTACATTTGTAGATACATGGGCAGATTAAAATGAAGGTCGTTTATAAATAATATACTTCTTGAATTTCGACAATTGTTTAAACTTAATTTTCTTTGGACTATGGTTATTATCTCTTTATTTTATCATTTCTAATAGATGTTAAATAATAAAAAAAGGTATACCCCGTTGTAAATTTATTTATTAAATTTATTTAAAGAAAATAGGACATCGTGTAAACAATTCAGTATCATCCCTTTCACTACTAATGGGACGCATTTATCCCAAAGGGGAGTTAACAAATTTTATAGGCGAAACAGCTAGACATTCGGTCCCACCAGTACCGTGATTTTTGTTGAACATTTTCTGATAATACAAAATTTAGATATATAGCTATTTAATTTTTTCAGACTGCGGTAGGTCTATATAATAATGTACTAGAGGTGTAAACTTATTTTAAAAAAATGGCAATAAAGGGGTTATTTAATTTTCCTTTTTATTGTATTATTCGTACTGAAAAACTCATGTTTTCTTTACCACTTAACTATAATATGACACATTCCTAACCCTTTCAACTCCACACGCACTTTTTATTATAATTAAGTTATATTTAGGGTAGAAAAGTTATTTAAATATATTTAAAAAGCAGCATTAGCTGGCCGTATGAGGTAACAGGTAAGATATTGTGGGATTGGAAATATTGCGCGACTGTTTAGAATAATCCCGAGGTGTGAAAGATATGTTTGGAGATGAGTAGATACTGAGTACCTACTTGAGAAGATCGTGTGAATGGAGGGTACAGCGGCCCAAGGATTCAGGTGGACGCGACTGACTGTCGCCAAGGAATGTCTGCAGCGTGTATCCTAAATGAGTGAGAGCAAATGAGGAATAGAATGAGAGAGAGTAATTAAAAGTGAAAGAATATACATATAGAGTGAATGATGCGTGTGCAAGGCAGAGCTAAGGGAGAGTTAGAAGAGAGCTGATTGAGAATAGAGCAGAATAGTTTGAACAGTTTAAGAGAGACGTATTGTGAGCAGAAGGGGTTGAATTGAGAGTATTGTGAGTATCGTGTGAGAGTTGACTTGTGTCGACGTTTAATAATAATGTGGTATTGGTGGATTTTAAGATATGTATATTAGCGGATAGGGCCAGGTTTGTTGGCGCCTTTGGTTTATAGTAGGGTCTCGAGGTTTGTCGAGGCAGTTGTAAGATAAGCATGGTGTGAATGAAGAGTGTTAGGAGAAACGTCGAACGTGGATCGAGTGAATGTTTAGCTCGAGGAAAGAGAGCAGAATAGTTGGTGAAGTGAAAGAGAGTAGAATAGTTTGGGATGCGAAAGAGAACAGAAGAGCTTGCGAAACCTAAGCGATTATCGTGCGACGATACTTTATATTAATAAATTAGTTAGAAATACAAGGAAATAGAAGTCTCATTACCCTGATCTGCGTTTTGCTTTTATTGGTAAAGAAGCTTACTAAAAATAACTTCTACAATAATAAAGTTAGTGTTTAATTGAAGCAGACTGATATCTTATTACCCTACCTGTCCTCTACTCCAATCTACGTGAGGTTTACGAAAAATAACTTCTACAATATTGTTTCTTTGACCAAAATATCCAGGGAAATTATTATATCTCCTCCCGTGCGACGGCGCGCCGTTAGTCAAACGCACCTCTGAAACGAACCACAAAGTTGATATTATCGTAGCTGAAGTAGTTTCATTAAGCTGAAATTGCTCGTTTTCAACTTTTATTCGAACGGCCAAACGATAATAACAGCGCTGTTTTCAACACGATTCAAACGAGTATGGCAAGTCGCTTTTTGAAAACCGTACTGAACTAGCTAATCACAGGAGTGATGACGTTCTTGCGAGGCTCTAATAATGCACGTTATGTTGCAAGGTAAAGCACAACATTACTAATAGAACCTCCACGAATTTCCTTCTAAAGTAACATATTCGTAATAAGACAATTTGTCAGAGTTCCACACGTGGATATATATGTATAGTATTGTCCTATAGAGATTCTATTTGGAAATGTATTATATAGTTAATATTTTAAATTGTTTCACTTAATTTCAATGATTACACTGCATGACGAGCTAACCCCTGATTAGCTCACGCTTTCAGACGTCAAATTCACTAAAGACAGCGGGATTGTGAATAGATTGCGAGCGTTTGATTGCAATAGCTCGGTTCATTTGCTCAGCGAAATGCACAGCTCTTGCCTTGTAGTTTGCCGTTTTCTTTTTAAGGAATTCTTTACTCGCGTTTCAGACATTCCAAGAAAGTGCACTGAAAGCGTCTGAAAAGGAGACGATCAATCGAAATACATAGCTGACTTTTTGCTTCGTACACGAATAAGTAGCTAGAACGGATAAAAGGTTTAAGAGAGATATGCTTGTGCGTAATGACAGAAAGATAATTGTCTATACTAGGTTATGCTTCAGTTAAACTTTTCTTTAAATGGTGATTGGATCGAAAAATTATTTATAAAGAAAAGTCCCCTTTTCGAGAGCAATTATTTCACTCTTAATCTTTGCAGAATGAATTTAAGGGAATGGTAAATGAATTCTGCCTTTCTTAAAATGGGAATAATGAGAACAATTACCTTGCTTTGATCAGTAATGCCTAATGGTTTTACTAATAATTGGACAATGAAGTGGAATTGCTGCACACAAAAGAAGTTACATTCATGCTTGACGCGATTAGTATTGAAGACTATCATTCCAAAGTTTGTTCCAGTTAGAACAACACTTACAGTACTGCTATACACTCATACAAAACGTCGTTCACGCTACACGAATTTTCTTCGGTGCCTTGGCTCTGGTGCTACACTATTAGATTACCTACCTGTGCAAACCATTCATGACTAACCTGGCTACTTGTAATAAACTTAAAGTAATTAAATAATCCATCGTATATCCAATGCACTTTGACATCTCTCATAGAAGTGCACGAACGAATTAAGCTTTCCAAACAAATGCCTCATTGATAACTGAAGCTAGAGTCATAAAACAAATTCATCCGAACAATTAATTTAGACCGTACTCGCAGGATCTTATTATAGAACCGTACCATAATTACGAGCAACAGTACAGAACAATACTATGTACATATATACACGTTCGCACGATATCCCATAACGTTCCCACTCGAATCACCATAAAACTCAAAGGCTCAGCAAGCACGGAGGGCATTCCTTGGAAAACCACCACAACGAAAGCTCTTAATTAGATTTTCCAGCGGCTGGGCGCTTCGATCCAGCGCGTAATTTTCAGGCAAATGCTCGGATGGCTCGAATAGCGATTCTGCTCCGCGGTCCTCGATTTGGCCGTGAAGGTAGCAGCGGTTCCTACCCCCGAAATACATAGGGGCGCGCACACACACCCTCCCGAATAAAACGAGGATCGCGTAGCAAGTGCAATCTCGATAAGAGAAACGAAGCACGAACGCATCGTCGCGTAAGCGCGCAGCATTAAAGATTTCGTTTCCAAGTTCCGTCGAAACGTTTCCACTCGGTCGTAAACGTTCGCTGCAAAGAGGCGCGTCGACTGATCTAAAATGCGAACGCTGGGGGCACGTTATTCCAGCCACTCGTGCTGGCGAAACGTGAGTGTTACGACAACGTCCTCCGCTCTATACATTCAGCAGCTACGTTGTGCTAACACGCGTGCGACATGCTCGCTACATGATGATATTAACCGTGGCTGTCTGTACAGGTGTGTACCTGCTAACCGGGCGGGACCGTTTGTTCTTTAGGAAAGGTGAACGGTACACCGTCGCCAATCTCGTTCAAAGATGAACTGCGTGCAATTATTTTGATACACCGTGTCATTGGGAGTGGTACATTATGAGCAAAAGTATTGTGGGATTGGAAGTTTTAATGAAACCAAGCCGGTGTAAGTGTAATATATTTAACAAGGAGACTATTATATATTTATTGACAAAATACTACACTATTCCTTCTACGCTGCAATACACTGTCTACGCTATTTTACACTGTTCTACTCTACGCTGTACTTCGCTCTCCACTCTGTTCCACAGTTCAATCTATGTACACTGTTCCGCATCCTTAAAACCTAGAAAACAGGGCACACGGTTCTGCAGGCCATCGCTGCATGCCTGCAGACCAGCTGTGCCCCAGGTAGCATGGTCATTATCGCCCTGTACCTGGACGTTGGGCGCTTCGCACTCCCACAGTATTATTAGGCGATACTGTTATGCGGGGAAAGTTCAGAAAGAAGAGGTTCCTTTCTTCTCCGGCATTTGCTTTTCCATGCTTGCAAAGGAACGTGTGTGCTTTGATGAACATCGCGAACTGTTCTAATTCGTGTATATGTAATTGGTTTAAATTTTACCATAAACAAACTTTACCCAAATCTAGAGGAGCATGAACCTAACTGTCTATATTAAAAAGTAACACAGAATTGAATGATCCAAAAATATTTTCGACAACAATACGGGAAAAGGACAAACGTTCCATGTTACGTACTAATGACTTATTTCAATGAAAACTAATTCGAAACAACAATGTACCTACTATTTACCACTTGATAAACCTATTTCTTTTCGTTTCGTTTCGTTTCTATTATTGACATCGACGATAGGCTAAAAAGAAAGACGAACGAAAATTCTGCCCGCTGCAAAGTGGAAGCTCAACAGTATTTGAAACGTTAATATAAACTACTCGAGAACTCAGCTATATTCAGGTATTTCTATCGCAAAATTTTATCCGCCGATTCGGTGAAAAAGCAGAAGTTGACAGAGAGACACTTCTAACTTTCAGCAGTATAGGATACTTAAATTCAGGCATTCGAGTATTCTCGACAAGCGTCACGGTATCGCTTGCGATTCGAAGTCGACGGATAAGCCAAACAGATAACTGAAGATGAACTTCCAACGCAGGTACTTCGAAGGATTCCATTAAAGACGGAAAAGCAAGCGTAGCGTGGCACGAGAAACATCCTGCCTAGCTGGCTTGCTCCGCGTTTGCTGAGAAAACAGCTTGAGTGTTCGAAAGTTGTCCGAAATTTCATTCCTAGCTCTAGAAGACGAGTTTTTCTTTGCCCAGCATTGTTCCAGCTTGTTTTCGAAAAGTACTCGTTTCTAGCAATACTGGTCGTTGGAATTTATTTAATAAGCATCGCGTGCAACCCTTCACTTCGAATGGAAAAGAGCCGCAGGCCTTCCAATATTTATTGTTGATGTTTCAGTATTATGAATATTATTCATTGCTCCATTGAGGAGATTCATCTACTAATTGTCAATATTTAAATGCTGGAAAAGATCAAGTTCCTTTCTTGGAATACTATTTCCAGACATTACTCGAGACATCAACAAACCATTATAACCATTATATGTAGAAAGATGTTATAAGCATAGATTTCCAGAACAAATACATTTTTTTCGCGCACGCAATTTTAATCTGCCTGAAGTTAATTCCTGGGTCGTCAGTTGCAATTTAAAAAGTGACACAATGGTATCTATTCAAAAACAAGAATTCAAGAATTACAAAAAATATTGTACAACGAATTAATTACACAAAAATGTTGAACAATGATTAATTGTCACGCAACTGCATTCTCTTTGTTATACGTACGTAGTAGGTATATTAGAAGTTTGCCACTTGACTAAGCGTTTTCACCAAGTGAACAAGTGTATAATAGTTACGTCTGCGATATTCGTGTTGTGTTTCAACAATCGACAGCTTTATTTATCGAACGTCTAGACGAGTGAAAGCAAAAACATGAAAGGTGGTCTGCTGAAAGGGCGACGAGTTCACCGTCGAAATTTTCGGGCAAGTAGAAAGCTCGTATTCAGTTGGAATCCGTTTCGTCGTTCGGCCGTTAGTTTGTCGTTCACATCTGAGTTACTGCAGCTTTGGCTCAAATGCTTTGTGAGAGACTGTTTCCACCGGAAGAGTATTCAGCATTTTGTATCCTGGCAACGTAAACTTCGGTTTCAATTATTTGTCGGCCCTTCGCGCGCGCAAGTGCTCGTTCAAAACGTGCCTCCACTTTTGACCGTGTAAAATGCGAAAACAAGCAGTGCTTTTGGCAAACCAACGTTTCTCTCCTTGCTCGTATTTTTTTAAGGAGTTATTGCTGCTATTCTTTCGATTTTTTTCAAATCGCTGTTTGCTGAGCAAATTCTATGCGATCGGTACAGATAAATGTTTTTCTATAAAATTGTAGGTGGTCTTTTCGAACGTCGCACAATCATTGGTATTTCGAATATTATTATTTTTTTGTTTCGGTAAATTATTTTGGATTAAGTCGATTTTTTCTTGAATTACTTAGATACCTACTGAAGTGGAGATTGGCTTCTGTTGTATTTCAGGATAAAGGAGATTTAAAGTTATAAATTATAATATTATTCTCCTTAATATGTGGCTGTCCAATGAATAAACCAGTAAATAATATATTTCTGTTTTCCAACATCCTATTATTTTCAATTAAACGTACTCTATGTATACAAAAAAGAAAATAAGTTTTCGATTTATAACCCAAATCTTTGTCAGCAAGAGTAATAACTAATAATTATTCACCCAAGCTCCCAATTACACAACTTCACAAACTAATTCTATAGATACTGTGAAACATGTACCTACACTGGAAAAGGGGTAGAATTTTACACGGCCCATCCCTCCACCGCATTTCTACAAACTTTGTACATTATAAATTAAACCGCGCGAGAAATCTGGATTAAGTGCCGGCCAATACGTTCGTTTAACTGTGCACTTCCCGCCCTTTCCACGCTTAAAGGACAGAAATAACCTATCCTCTAATCAGTGGCTCTCTTCTAAGGATGAATAACTACTGTCGGTTTCAACAGGTCCCAAAGTTCCGCAACTGGTTGGCGCTGGAACGAACGAGACACACGTTGTCCGTGATTCTAGTGTACGCCTGTCCAGGAGGCGTTGGATATTTCATAACACTCTCCGAATTAGGCCAGCCACGTCACCTTCGCGGGCTGCTTCGAAATTCCATTTAGCTTAATGCGTTCGAAAGTTTTGATGGGCCGCTTCAAAGCAGTGCCGCACGGGGATTAATACTCTTCCACGGAACTTCGTCATTAGCTGAGAATGTCGCGGTGTAATTTTAATGCCGAGACCGTCAGAGCTAAGGAATCGCGGATTCGCCGCGGTCTGTGAAGCTTGTTGCCGCGACAAACGGGTTGCTTTCGGGGCAATATTAACTGCTGACATTACGATACCGCGCCAATTACACATCAAGTAGCTAATGGAAATTTTGTGTCGCCGCTAAGATCCCGCGGTTCTTCTGCAAAGATTTGTTTCAGACGGTTGTTTTAAAGTGTCCTTTTAAATTTGTTTCTGTTATTTCGGTTAGGTAAGGAAGATGTTAAAGTGGAATGATTAATTCGCGCCACCTTGGATTCAGTGCTTGTTTCAATTACGCAAACAGCGGTAAGTTAGCGTTATAATTAAGGGAAATAGTTTCTCTTTAGTTATACTACTTTATAATATCGGTGGCAAATTTTGAAGAAATTATTACAATGTCTGCATGTAAAAGTTCTTTTCTTCTTAAAACCAGATGGACAATCTCTTTACTTCGTAACAAAGCAGTCACACTTGTATTTTGTAAATACAAACTATTTCACGAGATTTAAAAAGAACTGGAAAGTATAATAATTATTCGTCACAATTTCTTGGTAGAATACGACCAGTGTTGTCCATTGTAAATGCAGGAGATCAGCGTCAACCCTCCATAATTTCTAAGTCGTCAGAATCCGAATTAAATATGTCTAGAATCAAGGTACAGAGACGGAGGCTTGAAATCCTAGTGAATCCCCTCATTCCACAGACATCTACCTTTTGTTACCCCCGACCCACCGAACGGAAATGGATTAAACTATCAAACCACTGTTCGAGACTCCGAACAGACCGTAGCAGAGAATCCACAAGGAGATCCGCAATCTAATTAATCGCTCAAAAAGGATCCGTGTTCGTTTCTTTTCTGCCGTTCGAGTCGATCAATAGTCTATATTACTTCGAGGAGGGATCCCGTTGCTCCCAAAAGGTTTTCCTGTCGATTGCCGGGAACGTGGAGTTCCAAACAAAAAACAGGTCGAAAGGAGTCCAAACACAATTGCAATCCAAGTCAGTCGAAGAGAGAGCAAAGGGTGACGAAGTGAAAAGGGGATGAGAAACGATGCGACGAATTGTTCGAACGAATGCCGAAAGGAAACACAGGATAGGTAATAATCAGTTCCTCGGAGACAATAAAATAGCTACAAACTCCGGCAGTCGTATGATATCGACACGACGTGATTTAACGTTCAAATAAAAATTACGAACTGTCCTGAGAGAGACGGAAACACGTTAATGCTCGTGAATTGACATTAACTGCTCCTACAGACGGAAGAATCTATGGTCGGGGACGCAAATTACGAGATACTCTATGATAGTTTCACGAACCTGGGGAAGATAGACTGGAAGTGCAGTTGCATAAAAACGTATTAACGCCGTCGGCACGAGAAGTACTGCAAAGTTCTACTCGTGGAAATCGTAAATGGCTGAATATTTCTGCGAAGCTGCGATGTCTTAGAGTGTGTTTTAAATACTTTTTTAATATAGTCATTGAATTAGGACCACATGTTACATTTCACTTTTCTAACTACAACGTAATGGTACAAATGGCAAATTATCTTTAGCCGTTCAAACTTCAAACTATCACTAAGTATGTAGACAATCATACACCTCGCGATTAATTTATTATTAGGTACTGGGAATGTCTAGCCTGATGGTCAGGTAATTTCCCTGGCTTCAATCTCATTAAAAATATCTGGGGTCTAGGCAAATCATTTGTCCATTCCACGCCAGTCACCGCGTTACTCGATTTAGCACATGGAAAATGATACGAGATAACATAATTAAAGCAGCGGGATGAAACCAAACATGTATGAAACATCAACATGTTTGCATAAAGTACTTTGAAAGTTAATATACGTTGTCATCGCAGTGTCGCTCGGCTTTTAAATTGAACTAAAAACATGAAAAATGTTGAATGTTTCGAGCGGTTCCAATTCAATGACCACGAGTTGCAATAAAAGAATCGATCGACCCAGAGTACCTGAACGTTCCAATGTTCTATCGCACTCGTACCCCGATCGAACGCACGTTGCAGCGTTTCCACCAAAAAGGGACAAAAATTCGAATACAAAATCTATACATATAGATCACGTATTCCGGCGAGTCATGGGAGCAGCCCAGAAGAGTTCTGAATAAATTCCACCGCGCAGTTGTCGCGTGTCGTGCAAGAAAGGCAAAATGTCACCGGCACGCGGCCACCATTCGCCGTGCTTTTCGTTTCCATTCCTTTATACGATGCAGCAACGTCAGAAAATGTTCCCCGTCCTTTTCTTCTCGATCCAGCCGGGGCTGCAGAAAGACGCAAGAGTGCATCATTCTGGTCTCTCGATTTTCTCGAATCCTCTTCGTAGTGCACAGCCTGCTTGCCATACCCTTTTATCTTACTTTCACCTCGGTCGTGCCTACCACCCGTCCTCTAGTTCTTCATGTCCTACGTATCATTCGCCCCCCAGAGAAGCATCGAGATGGCACGCGGGAAAGCAAACGCGAAAAGGATGACTCGGGTCGACTGAATCGACTGCGGTGCATGCAGCGTCATGTTTCCTCGATCACCGATGTAATAGCGTGAGGGATCAATCTTTTCGATCTTATTCGATAGACCACTGGTCGGTGGTCGTTGAAAGATGGATTGTGTATTCTCCACGGGGAATTGAGAAAATTTGATGGTCATGTTAGAATGGAATAGAATAGAATCGTTACTGGGCTTCTGGATACAGTTGTTTTTCTAAGACGCTGTATTTCACTTCCTTTTTTCTTTTCTGGTTTCTGACCTAAGGCAAGGATTGCAATTATACATATGTAGGACACGTATGGTGAATCCAATTCAGAAATGCAATAATTATACACCGATTTCATTTTTTCTTATTTTCTATGCAATTATGTGACTTGTCTATCACTTGGCTTTCTTTTTTCAATTCAGAGTATGATTTAATTTTGCGCTTTTACTTAAATTGTTAGTCGTGGAGTGTTTGCGTGGAGTGGTTTATTACAATCAACGATATTTCCCTTCTCAATTTCTCTCCACATTTAACAAGATATCTGTATACTATCTACTACTGAATCCTTGTTAAAAATTAATTATCCCACCAATTTCACATCATTTCTGGCGAAATCTTAATAGATTCCAGCAATAATGGTGATCTTGCGTTCAATGGAGCGTTCTAACGGAAAATAATCCGCTTTGCATTTCACCGGAAGCGCAACAACAATGCAGAAGGAAAGGATTGCACCTTTCATTTTCCCACATTGTCGATTCAGCGGCACGGAGCACCTCAAGAAGAAGTAGCAAGAAACCCGATGGCAAGCACTCGATACGAAGAAATTGACACCGACAACCACAGCTGCGTTTCCGCCTCATCGGCAGCCTGTCTGAAGGCAATGTAAATGAAAAATCGATTCTATCAGTCGACAACATTTTTTTGCAATCTGCTTCACTGTGATCCATCGAGTTGAAAACATCGACCCACGGCTCTATTAAAATGGAAATGATATTCTCAGCCCGTTGCCTCACGTTTCTGCTACAGGTATTCATTTTTTACAATAAAAAAAAAAACAACGAAAAATGGGAATCTCAATTCGATGCAGCAAACGTAGTATCTATGCGAGTCATATGCAATCACTCGTGATTGATCGTGATACGTATGGGAAAACAAATCTCCTTGTCCTATGTTAAACCATAATAAAAAGTGGTGTAAAATGCACGTAATGCTTGTCACTGATTGTGAGTTATTGATATTGGAGAGATGGATGCGGGGTTTGTTTAGAATATATGTATTGCGATTCCATGTGGTATAATACCAGCTTATTCATACGAAGTTTTTCTAACAATTTTTTATAATTGTGGTGTGAAACTAATATCTAGTGCAATGGGGAGTAAAATTGGGGTTCAAGTTTGAGAAATATTTGAAAATACAGGAGTTTCCGCAATTAATAAATAATTACCAAGCTATTTTATAACACCTTTGAATATTTTACGGTATTATAAAATACGTATTTTGGATATTTTTTTACAGAATTAATTAACGATAGAGAAGCAGATAAATACAGAAAGTGGCACTATTATATATTTTCCACTTCACTTAAATACTTGCTGAATATTCATACTCCAAATACTTTTGGTTCAACAAACGCTTTTCAAACGGGATCTTAAGTAACTTACAGAGTTCTATAAATTTTTAAGACGCTTCCAAAGTTGCAATTTATCACAATGACGAAGATCATGAAAATTTGAGGGTAGTATATCAAACAGTGTTAGAATGTAATTAGTCTAGCGCACTCGATTTATTTTTATGCTCTTTTTTACTTCGTGCGATAGTCTCGGAGATGAGGCGCGTTCTTTAACGAAAGTATTCTACCACTTCGATGGAAATGAGAATAGAAACCTTGACAGGCAAGTATTAGTTACCGTATATTGATTTTATTGGGGAATTATGTTTTTTCCCCTATACGCCACGCGTCTTGGAGAGCGCCGGAAGCGCCGGTGCGCTCACTCACACATGTAACTATGTACGATGTATCACGTTGTAAAACGGACAGACCATTTTGCTCTACAATTAAAGTCTTACTTCTTAACTAACTGGAGTCTTTGTCGCTTCACCTTCAAAGTCCCAAATCCACTATTCAAAAGATTTCCTGTAAACGAGTCGGCGCGGCGCGGCGTTGCGAAAAAGTGAAAAAAGCGATTCCACCGCGACTGCATTTCAAGTTTTCCGTTTCCTTTGTACTGCAAACTACATATTACTATTACGCTTGCCTACACAACTCACGTGTCACGCTGTTTTTCAAGAGCGAAACAAAACAAATTTTTGTAAGGCAATGACTTAAGAAATGTTGTTTGTGTCAATCACGTTGTTGTTCGTACACCTTTAATATTTTATAGCATTGTAGTCTACCGCATGGTTTTATGTCGTGTGCAAATAATAGGTTTATTACAGTGACTATGATTTTCATTGAAGTATATGGGGTATTCATGTCCTCCGCGTATGGATATTATTTGTAAAGAAACACTGTTTTAATACCTGCGTTATTTTTTAAATTATAAATAATAATTTTCTGATATATTGAACAAAATATCTTTCCCACTCCTCTACTCTAAATGTTTAGAGTAAGCGATACAATGTATCTATAGCAGATTAATTAATTTTGTATTTTGAATTATATTGTTGTTAATTCACTTACCAACTTGAGCCACGCGTTCGTCGTCAATATTTGATTCTTCTCATCCTGAAAAAGTAAAAACAGAAATCCAATTAATATTAATGAAACGATCACAGTACCTTGCACAGATAAAAATCATATAATATTCCAGTAATTTATATTTAAAATCTTTATACACATATCGTTATTTCCAGCATAATATGTATTCCCATAAATTCTTCAAAGTTTAAATATCTTTTTCGAATTGTATTATTGTTCGTTTCACAGAGACAAAATAAGAAATCCCGCTTAAATATGGAAAGCAAAGATGAAAGATATTTGCATTGAATGGAATCGCATTTATCTCAGATTTATGCAGATATATGCTTTTCAATTCTTTACGAACGAGTAAATTAAAATATCAATTCCATAAACTTCGCATGTTCATGACGCGTGCATTACTAATTCAATCCAAAATGAGGAAGGCATTTATAAAATGTTATATATATTTGTGTGTATGTGCAAGGAAGCAATCGTAGACATGGGAGGAGAAGGTACGAGCAAAGCCAGCAAATCGTAAAATTCACGCCAAAAACTAGAGAGCCAATAACCACAAATTGCTACTGCAATCGTTCGTTTTCCAAGCCTCCTGTATGGAACCGCACTCCGACACAAACTCATCAGAACTTCAAAGTGATTTATAAAACGAGTGCACTTCAGCGATAGTATCAAGGGACAAACCACTTTGTAAACGATCGTGTCCAACGAATTAATTTGTGACCGTTACTTGTCACGACGCGTCCACTTCTTGTATTGTGACTAAAATTTTACGTGCAACACTTTGCACGTTCATCTTCGAATCGATTAAATTTACCACATTTTCCCCAGTGTACGCATGCACATATTTTCCAGCGCTGTATCATATAATAATAGTAAATTTTTCATGTTCGAAACACTTAAATAATATTTATTTGAAACCCACTTAAAATGAGTTATAAATGTACTATAACTCACTTCCGATTCCGCTGATTTTTCTATAAAATATTAGAAGTATACTAAATTATTGAATTTCAGACAGGGATGTGTTGTTTGGTGCTTCTTTATTTAATATACATATGTATACAGGGTGTCCCGTAACCACCCTTGTATCGGGAAATGGGGGTAGCTGGGGTGATTCTGAACAACTTTTTCCTTGACCAAAATGTTGATTGAAGCTTCGTTTTTGAGTTATTAACCAAAAACACTGCCCAATTACAGCGCTCGTGAGGTAGGCGCCTACCTCTCTACTGCGCTCGGTCGTATACGGGGATCCTCGAGGGTATCGAGGGCATCCTACGGAAAATGTTACATCGTCTTAAATTAAAAATAATGTTGAATTTTTATTTATTCATTAATAAGAAATAAACTAATTATTCTTTTAATTAATCGAGCTACCCCCCATTTCCCGATGCAAGGGTAGTTATGGGACACCCTGTATATAATGAAAATTGAACGAAACGTTTAGTAATATTAAAGATATGAAACCAAATGATGTATAATGCATAAAACTGTATCAGAAAAAGAAAAATTACATATATCAGAGAAATATCAAATAATGCGCTCCTATATGAGTGTTAAATATTTAGTACGATTTTTACGTTTCATAGATAAAAATCGATCGAATTGCGAGATGCGTGATTTTAAGTGACAGTGGACTGTTATGTAGCAGAATATTGCAGACAAATAAGCACTTGCGCAGATCTCGTAGCAGTTTAACATTGGGCATTTAATCGTATCCGCGATAAATGATTTCGTTATCGTATTTGACAGTCGCAACCTTAGTCCACGCATGTGTTAAACACTCGTCTCCGCTACAAAGCGAAATTGAATTAACGCTCGATTTCCACTTCAAAGTGGAATCGAATCCAAGGTCGATTTTCCGTACAACTCAAATTGAAATTAGATCGATCGTCGGTGCGTAAAGTTTTCCGGTCAAAAAGCACGCACATGACAAGAGAGGGATTGCGAAATCGAAATTTTTTGCGTGTCTAATAGATTTCTATTTGCCAAATAGCAACAGAATTTTGACAGAGAATAAGTGTTCATTTATTTGTGGAGGAAATGACAAACAATTCATTCTTTCTTAGTAACCTATTGTGGGATTGGAAATATTGCGTGACTGTTTAGAATGACTCCGAGGTGTGAAAGATATGTATTTGGAGCTGAGTACTTGAGAAGATCGTGTGAACGGAAGGGACAGCGGCCGAAGAGATTTGGCTCAGGAATGTTCGAACTACATATGTTACATGTTTTTATTATAACGGCATTCTGCATCTCCGTGTGTATGTTGGGTGGTAATTGAAGTTGACGCAGATGTTTCTTATATGTGTTTGGTGTGATCCCTGTGACTGATATGACGATTGGTACTATATATACTCTTTGTTGTTTCCAGATTCTTTGTACCTCTTGTGCTAGTGGTGTATATTTTTCTATTTTTTTTTTTTTTTGGTAGTACTTGTTCTGTATGTTTCTGTCGTTGGGTATTGAGATGTCAATTAGGTAGGTTATTTTATCTGCCTTTTGAGTGAATGTTATGTCCGGTCGGTTGAATTTGACGGTTTTGTCGGTATGTATGGTTGTCTCCCAATATAGCTTGTATTCGTCATTTTTCATAATGGCGGTTGGTGTGTACGGGGTGTATATAGTATGGGGTGTTGATTTGTTCTATGTTGTATTTGTTAATTATTGCCTTGTGTATTATTTTGTCTGCTATGGTGTGTCTGTTTGTGTATTCTTCACTGGCTAGTAATTTGCATCCTCCTGTTATGTGGTCTATTGTTTCTGGGCACTGTTTGCATTTCCTGCATTTATCATCTTGTATGTGTGGATCTCTCATGACGTGCTTTCGGTAGTTTTTTGTTGCTATCACTTGGTCTTGTATGGCTATTGTGAATCCTTCTGTTTCGGGGAATTGTTTACCTTGTTGTATTTATATATTTATATATACCTTATTTATGTTTTGATTGTTTATTATGTACCGAGGTTTTCCGTGTAGGTGCTTTTGGGTCCATGCGTTCATTTTATTTTCTGTGTGTTCGGCGCTATTATGTGTATCCAGTATGTGTTTTTGTGCGGTGAGATTTAGTGGAGTATAATTTTTGCCTGCTTGCGCTATTGCTTTGTGTAACGCCTTTTGTTTGTCGTAGAAGTATTTGCGTTGTGATTGTATCTGGCTTGCATGTAATGAATATATGTCCATAAGTCCTCTGCCTCATTCTTTTCTGTCTATTGTTAATCTTTCCTTGCATGATTTGGGGTGTAATTTGTTGAATTTTGTAAGTCTGTTCGTGTAAGTATGTTTATATATTCCAGCTCTGTGTCTGTCCAGTTTATAATTCCGAATGAATATGTTAATAGTGGTATCGCGTATGTATTTATTGCCTTAAATAGGTTTCTTGAGTTGAGTTTGGTTTTTAAGAGTGTTGTCAGTCTATTTTTATATTGCTGTTCTAAGTGTTGTTTAATTTCTGTGTGATCAATTTTAGTGTTTTGTTGAAATCCCAGACATTTATATGTTTCATGTTTGTCCATGTTGTTGAGTGTTTCGGTATTTAGCGTTCGTTGTGTTTCGTTCGTCGTCTATTTCCCTCTTTCAATATGTAGTGTTTTGCATTTTGTGATGCCGTATTCCTGATGTCAAATCCATATGTTGTGTTATGTAATAGGTTTGATAAAGTGTTTATGCACATGTTGAACCATAGTGCGCTGACTGCGTCGCTCTGGAATATACCTTTTTTAATTTGGATTTCATTTGTTTGTATGGTGTTCGTTGCAGCTTTGAGGTGTATGTTGGTTCTCCATGTTTGCATGTTTGTGATGAGGAATGATTGGAGTTGTTTGTTGATTTTGTATATTTCTAGCACTTTTTGTAGCCATGTGTGTGGCACAGAGTCGACCGCTTTCTTATAGTCTATGTAACATGTACTGTTTCGTTGTTGTTGCTGCTGTCCGTAAGGTAGTTTATCAGTTTTGCTAATCTATTTGATGTGTTTCCTTTGGTGGTTTGTGCAAGTCTGCCTATGTTTTTCCTTAGTTTATCTATTTTCTGTTCAAGGCTTATTTGCCAGTTCGGTTTTCTGGGTCAATGCGTGGGGTAGCACTTATTGTTTGGCATTTTTTGGTTATTGCATTGTATGGCTGTTGTCGCCGCTGTGTATATGATAGTGTGTAGTTCTTGTAGCGTAGTGCTGTTCTTTATGTGGTATTTTAGCATTCTGTTGATCGTTTGGATTATTCCGTGTGTTTTTTTTTTGTATATTAGTTTGGGTAGGGTTGTTGGATTCCGGGGTTTAATCGAAATCGTGTTGCAACAATTAATTTTGCAAAGAGAGTTTTTAATATATAAGGAGTATCGTGACGAGTGTGCGCGACAGAGTAACGGTGTGGGTCGCGTCCAAAACTATTCTAGTTGCAGTAGCTATTCTGCTACTATATATATTATGATTTTTAGGGGGGAAAGGCTGACCTTAGCCCTTGTTGTTGTCGCCATAGCCGACGCGGAGTCTGGCCCTTGGCAGTAGTCATATCGCTGACTACTGCCCTAGTGCAAAATATTGACTTTGACTAGGCCAGGATCCGCGGGCCTTACAATCATCGATGACTCAAGGGCTGGTCATCCAACAGGGTGTTTCTCTTGCTTCGATCGCTTCCAGCCCATTATTACTATTATTAATAAATTTATAATTATTACTCAATTACTGGATTAAAAAAATTCACGCATGTATTAAACCAGTAAATGAATTCATTTCTTTCATCTCTGTTCCATTAAATTACATTTTTAGAAAATTTGCAAACGAGAGATGCAGCCATTTCAACGTGTAATCTTAATTGTATCTCGCTAAATTTTACACATTCTATAACAAATCGTTTTGAAAATTTTTGTCAAACTATCCTGTTTCGACCCACAATTAAGGAAAGTAATGTGTCTGTTCAGAGGTAACGCTGATTCGTATCCATTTTATTACGAGAATATGAAATTCCGTACTTGTCGTGGCCATGATTAATCGTTGTTTAATATGTTTCATATGACAGGCGAGGATTATCGAAAATCCATACGCGATCAAATTAGAGAATCAATCATTGGGAAATAGTCCCCCCCCCCTCCCCCAAAGATGCCAACGCGAACCAAAATTGTCATTAAATTATTATAAATGTTTCTATCTGGTTTGCATTTTTCTCCAAAATTGCAGAACAAGTTATTTAGCTATATAATTATGTTGCTGCGAGGTCTGAAACACGAATTTTGTTTTAAGACCTAATGGTGTTGACCATTATAGGATTTAAAAGCACCGAATAGTTACTTTGCCATCAAGCTAAATTGTTTTGAAAGTCGGCCCCTTTAAATACTAGCAGAGGATACAAAAAATGCACTGCTAAAATTGAAAACTGTTTTATAACAAGCCTCGCTTTTACATTTCCTCATACAATATAATCTTTTCAAAAAGGGATATAAATATAATACATCATATAATTCCACTTCAAACTTTCATTCATTGCTATTTATATTTTAAGCTCTATTACTTAATGCAGATTTAAAACAAAAATATAGCAATCACTGTACTATTACCCCAAAGTCTGATATGCCCAATAAAATAACTACCTATTTCGCAGCTTTTTCGAAAATATACGCATATTCTATTACAATAAAAATTCATTGTGGTACATTGAATACCATCTTTAAAACGTAAACCACTCTACCTGAAAATCCAATTGTAGGAAACAGAATATTGCATTTATTCTTCCCTCATTCCGGTACTATTCCTTCAACGTAGCAATTCTCCAAAAGGTAAACACACTGGCAGGGAAAAAATACGTGCATAAATATAGAAATTCCTTGACGTATATCGAGTAATGCGAAGAAATCGTAGTTTCAATCACTACAGGAATCGCCACATTTCCGCACAACACTATACACGTACACGAAATTCAATATTGAGCTCGAACAAACATGTATTTATAGAGGAAGTAACAATGAAGTATCCCTTTCAACAATACACGAAGAAACAGCTAGGGAAAAGGTAAGCTTGTCTACGATAACCTTCCAAAAGTCGTGACGTACGTGGATCGTTTTTATGGAATGTTTCACGAATGCGTATGTACAGGAGCGCACTACGACGCAGGTGTTGAAATTAATTCGAATCAGCTTCGAAAAGGTACAACAATGTTTTTTACTTGTTTGAAGGTTTTCGGTCGAATATAGTACGAAATCAATTTTATTCTATTATACTTTCCTGGAAAAAATTTAATGGTATTCATAGTTAACAGATGTTTATATGAGTGTTTCGCAGTTTACATTATACAAGGGTTTGTTGCTTTCCGCGATCCAACAATAGAATCGTCTTTATGTTATGTTATGTATGTATGTATGTATAGAAACAGCAAGTATAAAATTAGAAGATACAGGGTGATACGTAAATTTTATATTTGTATACAACATGTATAGGTTTTGGTACTGCATATGTATTAAAGGTAATTCTTTTCTTTCAAAACTAATAATATGTAGGAGATTTTATGTAGGGGTCTGGTTTGGCTCGGGCCATGATGGTTTATATGTATACGTTAGGCCGTGAGATTGTCGCGCCTATACCGCGACGGTTCTCTTCGGGCGCCAGCTAACGTAAACCATCTCAAGGGCTGTGCGTCGCCCTTGGGAAGGGACGATCAGTGGAGACGATCGTCGACAAGAGAACGATGGCATTCGTACATTCGTATTCGTATATTGATAGTCGTTCGTTCAACATCGCAGTCGTGCATTGTAAAGTATTGTTATATCGTCCTGACAAATTGTTTATTAAAGTATCGTTTTATACATATTGTGTTACATCCATCGATTAATTGTGTTTTTATCGCTGACCTCCCAACAGTCTTTTCCCCTCAAATACAAATTATTAGAACATTAAAAATTTATAGGTAAATATCTTTCAATTAGGGATGGGTTTCTCGAACCGTCAACACCTTGAAACCCCTCGGAACTCGAGAATGTTTCGAGATTCAAGAATTCAAGAGTCTCGTCTCGGCAACCGACGCGACCGGACGTGTTATCAATTGCTTCGTACCGCTGACAAGTGCCATATACGGAGTTAGTAGATAGTTGACGATGCCAAGCTCTGTTGGTGTGACTAACACAGCTGTGTGAACCCATAAACTGAGCATACGTACGCGGAGTGTGTGCATGTGCGTGTGCATGTCACCATGTCGCTGAATAAGACCCATGTTGGGTTTAAGAATGTACAGTCCACCAATTTGTAAGCGTTGGCTGGATCGGGTGTCGTCGCAAGGCCCTTATCGGTGTTTACGGTAAGGCGCCACGGAGTCGCCGTTGCGACGGAGGGGTGGTGTGGCTCCGACACGGGAAGGGACAGTGTTTTTTGTGAGGGCCCAGTCCTGTCGAAGCCACAGACGAATAAACACAGCATTTTACTTTAATTGAGAGAGCCTAAAATCATTGAAAGACCCTTCCTTCCTAAAAATTGTTGATTGCACAAACTTTAAGCTTTATTCTCGTAAATTCTCTTTCTCGGGACAGTGTGTCCGTTACAAAAAAAGACGCAGTGTGTTACTATAAAAAAACGCAGTGTCCGTTACGAAGAATGTCGCGCCACCTTTCCTTTGGCGCCAATTACAATAGGTTTGCAATCTCTGACAACCCAACATGACGAAGAAACTATTACCCACAAAAATAGCTTCCAAAACGATAGAAATTCATACAGCCCAATGGATGAAATCCATGACACCCCAAATAAATCCACCCAACCTAAAACTCATACGCAACCGTTACGAAACAAGAGTACATCCCGACTCAGGACCAAGCCATAATCCGAAAGTCAGTTGACAGTATCACAATCAAAGAATACGCTCGGGCGATTGGAAACATAATAGGACTTAAAACCACCAAATTCCTATCAAGAATATCCAACAGTAGAATATGTATGTACCTGGATAGCAAACACACGGTCACAAACCTACACATAAGCATACCGGAAACATAAACAATATAAACGTAGAAATCAGACCGATGGTTTTACTCGGCTCAAATCGAGAACACATTTGAAAGCAACAATATCAGCCTACTCTCGAAAATCACTCCGCTAAAAGCAGGAATCACTGATCTAAACCTGTCTCATATTCTAAGTTTCGAGTTCAATTTCGGCAACCGACGCGATAGGACGTGTGTTATTACGCAGCTCCCGCGTGTGCCGTTCCTATAAGTATTAGTGAATAACAGTGCTAGTGTCATCAAAATAGTAGTGGTAATACCAACACCATCATACGACCCTTAGATTGGGTTTACGTACAACAGTACGTACCGCCCGGGCGGGAACCATGAGCCTACACACAGATGAAATTTCTGAACTCAGAGATTTTCCTGGAACCAGCAAGGCCCAAGAGACCCATCATAAAAATGTGCCCGAATCGAAATTCTCTTATGCAAACGCAACTAGACAAGAACAACACCCCTCCAAAGAGCAGGCTATCATCTTGCAATCCGTGGACGGAATCAAATTAATAGATTACGCCCGAGCGGTGGACCACATAATCGGGGCAAAAACAATAAAATACATATCACGAATATCCAACGGAAGAGTCTGTATGTATCTTGACAATAAAACAAGAGTGGCAAACCTAACATCTAAATACAAATCAATAGTAATAAATAACGAAACTGTCGATATACGCCCAATGATGCTGCCAGCACTACGTATCATATTGTCAAACGTTTCACCTATAATTCCAAACTCACACATCGAAAACTTACTCAAAGCCAACAATATTGGAATGTGCTCCAAACTTTCCTATTTAAAAGCAGGCTTATCGGATCCCGAATTTGCACACATCCTCAGCTTCAGACGACAAATCTACATTCACCCAGATGACGCACAAAAAGTCCCAAGCTCAATAGCTATCACAATCGACGACACCGTACACAGGATCTTCACCACTACAGACAAACAGGTTTGCTTCAACTGTAAAGAAGAGGGCCATATCGCCAAACAGTGCCCGACTACCACCAACACAACCACAACAGACCCTGAGATCGATTCAAATGTAAACCTACCTGTCGATTTAAATACCAATACAAAGACCAACACTACCGAAATGGAACAGAACACAACCAAAACAGGAATCAAAAGGTCACTATCAAACTCTTCTAATCAGTCAATCCACCTCCCAGTTAAACTAAGTGACATGATAAGTTCCACACAAACAACTGAGGAACCTGTTTCCACTCTAGCTACTGTTACAAACAAAGACGCTATAAATAATGACTCGCACCCACAGAGTGACGCTAATAAACAAGGCATCAAGCGCCCTCCCCCTTCGTCAACTACCTCAGTAAATGCATCAAATCCACCAAATAATATCATCGCTCAGCCAGCAGCAAAAAATATAGACTGCTCAGACTCTTTGGATGACAGTACGACCACCGATAACGAAAAAGAATTTACCAAACCGAGATCTCGCAAGAAGAAGAGGCTTTGTAGCCAAAAAAATGATGACACAAATTCGACAAAAAAAGATACGGGGACGGTTTTTGAAAACTTACCAGCGCAATTGAAGGAAGTTATAAGCGATACAGCTACTAAATACGATTTGGGTTTTAACAAAATTAAGTCTCTCTTTGAAGCTACTTCAGGTGAACCCAGTGAAGCTGACCTTCATACTCCTGATCCTGCAAATTTGATTAAATTTATCGACGAAATTTACCCTCAGCTGAATAACCGTTCCCTTAGAATAAAGGTCACTAAAATCAAAAAAAAGCTTTTGACACCTAGCACACTAAACGCCTTCAACAATGACTCGAAAAACACCAACGTAACGGAGCAGCACGAATCTTCTCAATAACTAACATACAATGGATAGTTATTACCATAAAAACCTTAAAATAGTGTTTTGGAACTCTAGAAGCATCTTAAACAAGGATGATGAACTACCGATTATTCTAGCTGATACAGACATCTTTATCTGCGTCGAGTCTTGGATATCCGAAAGTAACAACCATACTAATAACAAAAAGAAAAAAATTTTGGACTCCTTGAATGGTTTTAAAATTCTCGCAAAAGGCAGATCTCATTCAAGAGGAGGCGGTATATTATTACTAATCCGGAACCATTTAGCATATTACGAACTAAAAAGTGACCTTAATCTAGATCAATCGATAGAAATGACAGGTATAAAAATTACAAATGTTAAACCAAATATTGAATTATTTGTCTGTTACAGAACCCCCGGTAACTTGTCTCAAGCTCAATGGAGCGACATTTTTAATCGAATCAATCAAAAAAATCATACGATATTGGTGGGAGATTTTAATGCACACCACTATGCTTGGAACTGTGATAAAATCGATTCTAATGGTGAAAATCTTCTTGAATGTGTCAATAATTCTAATTTGTTTTTACATAATACTAACACCTCCACATATATTCGCCCCAATGGTTACACTTCGAATTTAGATTTAACTTTTTCTTCCACTAACATTTCAGATAAAATTAACGTAACAGCTCATGACGAGACCTGGGGTTCTGATCATTTCCCACTATTTATAGACCTCTCTCTTGCAAAAAATGTTTATGAAAAGAAATCATACAAACTTACGTCCGTCAGAACTAATTGGGACAATGTTAATAGTGACTTAACTAACAATTACGACCAATTCATGTCTCTAACCTACGACCAAAGTCCAGCAAGCGGCAAATATGCGATTTTTATAAGTATTTTGACTTCAGCTCTAATTTCCAATACACCTCATAAAAACCCCGTAAATAAAAAATTTCATCGCAACCCTGTAGCTTGGTGGGATTCAGAGTGCGATAAAGTCAAAAGGCTTCGCCGTGCTGCTTTTAAAAAATGGAGATTTTCAAAAAGGTTTGACGATTATCTAATTTACAAAACAAATGTCGCTGAAAGTAGGAGATTGTTTAAATCTAAAAAAAGACAGAGTTTTATAAATTTTTCTCAAAGTATCAATTTTCGAACAAATCCAACTTATGTGTGGAACACTGCCAAAATCTTGAAAAATAAATGGACAAAAGTCACAAATTATCACAGTTCTGAAAATCTCCAAGACCAACAAAGGATAGATACAGCATTGTATAAAATTAGCCCTCCCTGGTGCTCGGTAGATCCGGATTGGCTGCCATTATGTGAAACTAACGAATTCTTGAGTTCAACCTTCGACTTTTTTGAGTTTAATACTGCTCTTGATAGCAAAAACTGTAGATCTGCTTGTGACATAGACGGAATTGACTATAATGTCTTACAAAATCTTCCGATTGCATACAAACTTATCCTTCTGGACATATTTAACGAAATGTATTCTACCGGCTCCTATCCTCCAGATTGGCACAAATCCCATGTTCACTTCATAAAGAAATCTGATGGAGTAAATATTAGACCCATTAGCCTCACTTCCTGCGTATGTAAACTCTTTGAAACCCTAATTAAAAATAAATTGCAATGGTGGCTCGAACACAATAAATTACTCCCACCCTCCCAATCAGGCTTTCGTAAAGGTCGGTCCACCCTTGATAATTTAACTGATTTAACAGTGAATGTAGCGGTATCCTTTAGTAAAAGAAAAGATGTTCTAGCTACTTTCCTAGACGTAAACGGTGCATTTGACAATGTTGATATACAAACCCTTTTGCAACAACTGGCAACAATTGGATGCCCAATAAACCTTGTAAAATTTATTAAATCCATTACATTTCAAAGATACATACATACCAATCAGTCTGGGAAATTTTACAGATGCACATACAAAGGAGTACCTCAAGGAGGTGTTCTTAGCCCTCTATTGTATAGCATATATGTTTCAAAAATTTGCAATAATCTACCCAAAAGTGCTATCGTATCTCAGTTTGCTGATGATATCGCTGTCTACTGCAAAACAGGGTCATCTGAATCATGTTTAAAATTACTAGAAAAATCTGTTAACATAATCAGTACCAATCTTTATAATTTGGGTCTGGAACTTTCTCCTCTCAAATCTACCCTCATACACTTCAATAAACGCAATATTAAACCGGGTCAAACAGAAATAAAGATTAATGGAGTATCAATTAAATCTAGTGCAACTGTACGCTTTCTTGGCATTATTTTTGATCACAAGCTTACTTTTAACGCTCAGGTAACCAATGTTCAGAGGAAGTGTCTGAGAGCCTTGAATGTGATTAAATTCGTTAGAGGTACATGGTGGGGTGCCAACCCTGAAACTTTGATAATGTTGTATAAATCCTTTGTCAGATCAATACTAGACTATGGCTGCTTTGTTTACTACCCAACCCAAGTTAATCAAACTCAAAAATTGGAAAAAATTCAGTTCTCAGCTATCAGACTCGCTCTCGGTTTCCGCTGCAGTACACCTACCAACATACTTTTGTCTGAATCAAAATTACCATTTATTCTAGATCGCACCAAGTTTCTATGCAAATGCTACTACAATAAAATACAATCTAATGTTAGCCTACCCATACATAAAACCATATCCACAATAAACCAAACCATAAACAAGCTCAAGAAACGACACAACTTTAAAAATAGAATGCTAGTCCATTGTCTTGAAAATCCCAGTTTCCCGAGTCGTTATATATTCTTAAGTAAACACTATAATCTTTATACACATGATTATCTTCCTCATTCGAATAGGGTTACTGTTGATATCGAAAAGTTTGGAGTCGACGCTCAAAGTGATGATGATTTGAACCTAAATATTAATGGATTGTTAACAACTGAAAATGCTCTTGCTCTTTACACTGACGGCAGCAAGTCCTCTACTTCCAAATCCGTCGGATGCGCTTGTTATTATGCAGAGTCTAACGCTAATGTTTCAAAAAGCTTAAATAAATGCGCTTCAATTTACACGGCTGAATGCTATGCGTTAATTCTAGCTATAGATGTTGCTCTCAAAAATCCAAATCAAAACTATCTCATATTTTCTGATTCCAAAAGTGTTCTAGTATCCCTAAAAAATCTAAATACCAATATTCGAACAAATCCATACCTTTTTAAATTACTGCAAAAAATAGACAAATTTACAGCCAATTCGAATAACAACAGTAAAATTAAATTTTATTGGATACCCGGACACAAAGGCATTAAAGGCAACGTTGAAGCTGATAAACTAGCGAAAAAAGCTTCAAATCACGCACCGTTATATCATATTAAGATTCCATTTACCGACTTACGGGAGTATGAAAAAAAGGAAGCCCTTACGACTACCACAGAGACTATTGTAAATGAAGGAAAAGTGAAAGGTATCCATTATTTTAAGTATTATCATCGTAATAAAAATAAGCCTTGGTTTAGCGAACTTACTCTTCCGAGAGAAGCCATTGTCACTATTAACAGATGTCGTTCAGGTCATTGTAATGTAGCCTCTTCTCTAGCTCGAGTCGGGCTAAGTTCAAGCTATCAGTGCCAATGTGGACATGAATGTCAAGATCTAAATCACATATTTTGGCAATGCCCGATGTATAACAACCAGCGCTCAATATTTGTTAAAAAACTTAGAAAAGTTGGCTTTCCCCTACCACTCAACTGCTCCATCCTACTTGCGAACCCCACATTATCAATATGTTCAATAATTTATGCGTTCCTTAAAAGTTGTAATTTACAGTTGTAACTATTTTTACATCATGGTACTATAATTTGTATTTTGTAATTTTTTGTTCTTGTAAATAATCTCATCAGAGATTAAAATGCTTAATAAAAAAAAAAAAAAAAATATTCTAAGTTTCAGGAGACAGGTTTATGTTGACCCGGAAGAAGCTAAACGTGTACCGAACTCCTTTACAATTACAATAGATAACAACACACATAAAATATTTGCCACAACAGAGAAACAGACATGTTTTAACTGTCAACAAGAAGGGCACATTGCAAACCAATAGACAAACACGGTAAATCCAAACAAATCCAATTCACACACCCAGACACACACAAATCCAAATCCATCACCATAACTCCCCCCCCCCCCCATATAACTGACCATACACCTGAAACCGAAATACAAACTGAAAGAGACATTACCAAAGAAACCGAACCACCAACACAAAATATCCTCGAAATAGCCAAACCTAGGAATGAAGAAACAGAAGATCCAAAAGGAAATAAGACAGGGAATAAGAGATCACTACCTACAACGTCCGAAGAAAGCATAACAAATCCGGTAAACTTAAGTGACCTAGACCTGGCCACCAAGGGCCCAACTCGGCAAACGGTCGGCACACGATCCACGTGGTTTGCCAAACTGTTTCGCTTTGATATTGAAAACGAAAATGATTTTGTAACTTCCGTTGATGCTTTGCTTTGCAGAGAGATCTGCTCTATCGCGTGGCATTGTTAGATTTTCCCCTGGGCCCTTAGTTCTTGAAATAAATTGAAAGTATTCAGCCAAAGTGGGTCTATTTTCGGTGTACTTTTCACTTTGATCATTATTTAAACACATTTAAATGCTTATAATCTAATTAATATTAATATCATTTTATTCGTGAAGCTTCAAAGAATCATTTGGCACCCAGTGCAACTGAATAACTATTACCGCCAAAGTACAAAACACTTCCAAAGTTGAATATTTGCAATTTTTTTGAAAACTGATTTTTTCAAAAATGGTACGTTCTAGAGAAAAACGGATTGCAGATTCGGATTCAGCACATTAAAGTCTACAAGAAATGCCTATTGAAGGTTACAAAACCAGGCCCGTGTTGAACAGTGGTATTACCAAGTAACTTACTAATCAACAGCTAGCCAAATTATGGAAACAATTATTCAGTGGAACATAAACGGATATTACGCTCACTACGAACAACTTCAAATTATTGTTAAACAGCACAATCCAGGCATGCTATGTCTCCGGGAAACAAATCTCAAACAGAGCCATAATCCATCACTGAAAAATTACAGTCTCCTTGTCAAAAACAGAGAAAACAATAACTTTGCCAGTGGAGGAGTAGCTATTGCAATCTCAAATAAATATTCAGCTACAGAAATTTCAGTAAAAACAAACTTGGAAGCAATTGCAGTAACCATTCATTTTCCCAAGAAAATCAATGTTTGCAATGTATATTTACCAAATAGCCAACCTCTCCATCTTCAAGAGATGCAAAATTTAATACAACAAATCCCTCCACCTGCAAGTTTAACCGGGAATTTCAACAGTCACAACCCTCTGTGGGGGTCATCCAGGATTGCCTCTCGTGGAAAGATAATCGAGAAATTATATTATATTATATTATATTATATTAGAATATTAGAAGACCCAAATTTAATTTTGTTAAACACAGGACACCCTACACACTTCAATGTAAGTAATGGCTCATTTAGTGCAATTGATTTAACTATCTGCAATTCCAAACTGACTCAACGCATCGAATGGAGTGTGATAGCCGACCTACACGATAGCGATCATTTCCCACTAAATGTAACCTACGAAGATAATACCATATATCACCAACCTGCGCCAACTTCTAAGTGGAATTTGGACAAAATTCACTGGGAAATATACCAAAATCAGATTAACAAAGGCCTCATTCCAATGAGTAACCATACAATTAGCCCTACTAAAATCAACGATATTGTCAATGACCTGGAACTAACTACAGTAATGTCTCCATTAGTGTTCAAAATTGTGTCTCCATTAGTGTTCTTTTCCTATCCCCACCACTTGGGGTGGTGGCCCCCTGAGTGAGTTCGGATCGTCTTTGATGTTGTGGCAGCCGAGGCTCGAGGCAGCGTTCCAGTATGAGGCAAGTTTAAATACCCGTGTACGTGAGACAATACTAACGCGATCAAAATTTAAGAATAAAACTTCTGCATTTTTGGTCCGTTTTAAATGAAATTTTACCAAAATGTTCGTTACAATCTCCTGATTAAAATGACACCAAACACGATATGGTTTGGACAATTTTTACTTATCATGGTATTAATAATTTTATTCCTCTTTATTATTGTTTCCGATAGCAACCGAAATGTGTATATTAGATGTTAAGAATAAGGTAATTAGTAGTGAGATTATAAATTTGAAAGTAAAATTTCGATTCCATGTCTCCATTAGTGTACCTCGCTGCGAACAGTAACGTGTTCAGGACACGATTCTCGAGCGTCAGGTCACCTTCAATGTTGTGGCAGCCGAGGCTCGAGGCAGCGTCATAGGAAAGAGGCAAGATTAGATACCCGTGTACGTGAGACAATACTAACGCGATCAAAATTTAGGAATAAAACATCTGCATTTTTGGTCCGTTTTGAATGAAATTTTACCAACATGTTCGTTACAATCTCCCGATTAAAATGACACCAAACACGATATGGTTTGGACAATTTTTACTTATAATGGTAGTAATAATGGTCTTCGAAATAATCAGTCCCCTGGCACCAATCTATGTCGTGTTTGGTGTCATTTTAATCAGGAGATTGTAACGAACATGTTGGTAAAATTTCATTTAAAACGGACCAAAAATGCAGAAGTTTTATTCTTAAATTTTGATCGTGTTAGTATTGTCTCACGTACACGGGTATTTAAACCTGCCTCCTATCTGGAACGCTGCCTCGAGCCCCGGCTGCCACAACATCAAAGACGACCCGAACTCGCTCGAGAATCGTATCCTGCACACGCTACTGTTCGCAGCGAGGTACACTAGTGGAGACATAGAATCGAAATTTTACTTTGAAATTTATAATCTCACTACTAATTACCTTATTCTTAACAACTAATATACACATTCCGGTTGCTATCGGAAACAATAATAAAGAGGAATAAAATTATTAATACCATGATGAGTAAAAATTGTCCAAACCATATCGTGTTTGGTGTTATTTTAATCAGGAGATTGTAACGAACATTTTGGTAAAATTTCATTGAAAACGGGCCAAAAATGCAGAAGTTTTATTCTTAAGTTTTGATCGCGTTAGTATTGTCTCACGTACACGGGTATTTAAACTTGCCTCTTTCCTGGAACGCTGCCTCGAGCCTCGGCTGCCACAACATCAAAGGCGACCCGAAATCGCTCGAGAATCGTGTCTGCGCCCCATTAGTGTTCACGTTCGGTCCCGAGCGAGGAACAGTAAGGGAGACATTACTGTATCACCAATGCAGCAAAAGAGGCTTCCGGTTCTACTGCAACAAAAATTCCAAAAACCTTTACGGAACGTACGATATCCTGGTGGAATAAAGAATGCGAAAGTGCGTTAAAGAATAGTCATCACGCTTTCAACAGAGCCAAGAACAATCCTACCGAAAATCTAATAGAGTACAAGAAACACCGTGCGAAATTTCGCAGGATAATCAAAGAAAGTAAGAAACAATCTTGGAATGTACATGTTTCATCTATAACAAACCAAACTCCCGCTAAACAAGTGTGGCATTAATTATGAGGAACAATGTAATCAAATTCGTTGAAAATATTAGATTCCTTGGACTAATTTTTAACGGGCAGCTATTCTGGACCCCCCACATAAAATACTTAAGATATTCCTGCCTAAAAAGGTTAAACATTATCAAAATGCTGGCCGGCCACAACTGGGCCTCTGACCAAGAAGACCTACTCAAAACATACCAAGGTTTAATCAGGTCCGAGATTGATTATGACTGTATTTTATATTGTGGCGGCGATAAGCCGGCGCCACGTCTCCGCCTTATGTTTAAATCGAAACCGTAGTGTGACAGGAAGTATCGAATGTAGCGTGAGGTGCGAATGAAGAGTGTTAGTTGAAACGTCGAGCGAATGTTTACTTCTAGGGAAGAGCGAATGCTTTCTGGGAATGCACGAGAAGCTTTGAGTGCATGGTGACCCGTGGTCGACCTGTGACACGTGGCAAGGGTGTGTATGTCGGTGTGGGTCCTAATGAGTGAGAACTAATGAGGAATAGAATGAGAGGCAAGCTGCAAGTGAGAGAATATATGGAGTGGATGATGCGTGCGAGGGCCAGAGTGTAAGCAGAGTGAATCGAGTACGAGCTGTCGCGAGCATCGCGAGCGTGTACCACGGCTAGTGAATAAAGACAAATTCAAGTATTGAAGGGAATGCTATTCCGCTGTCTCTTTTCGCAACTCCCATCACCATATCCCACAATATAATTCAGCGAAACCGCATATTTTAAAAATGATCGACCCCATTCATAGTGCAGCACTGCGATTAGCCATGGGATTATTCCGCACATGCCATATTAGTGGTGTACTATTTGAAGCTGGTGAGATGTCACTAGAGCAGAGAAGAAAATTCTTAAGCGTAAAACACGCACTTGTGGGAATATATGTACAGGGTTCGGATTCCTGCTACGATGGATCGGGCACCGAGGCAGTGACACCTGGGGCTCTGCGCGATATGCGTTGCCGTCTCGATGACGGCATTTGTTTTGAAAGGGACGCCCAATCCTTGGCACATGGCTTGACGGCCAGTGGGTCGAGGATCAGTCGTACGACCAAGCGTCTCCGTGTAACTTGGTTCAAAATATATACAGGGTCCGGCGGAGTATTTCCGTCCGCGTTTAATGGGGGGTTGGTGGGGTGATTCTGAACAACTTTTTCCTTTACCAAAATGTTGGTTAAAGCTTTGTTTTTGAGTTATTAACGAAAAACCCTGGCCAATGAGAGCGCTCGGGCGCGTGGCCGTCAACGGATCTCAACCTCGGTCGTGGTCGTCTTAAATAAGAATAATGTGGAATTATTCGTTATTCATGAATAACAAATAAACTAATAAGTGTTTGATACGTTTATTCGTTATTCGAAAGAAATAAAGTATTTTATTACTTATGAATTATTTTTTGTTTAACAGCACGTTTTCCGGTGGATAAATTGTGTTTTAAGAAAAACGATTTGGATAAATAATGTTAGAAAAAGCTAGTTAAACTTACCAATTCGTCCACAAATTAACCTGCTCCGAAGGAAGTAGGTCCTTGACACTGGGTCATTGTGTCGATCCTGACCTTCCACAACATCTGATGCTACAGCCGTGTCGGTGCACGGTCACTTTTCTAGCACGGTCACTTCACTTAACAGTCACTTTCACTTTTTGGAACGATTTATCCTTCCTGCGTTTAAAAAATTGTGGCTCCGAAAGGCACCTAATGCAATTGTGGCACCCAATACAAACATTTGGTTGTACTCCTGGTTTGAACGATACATCTTGCTCGTACGAATAGTCGAATGACTCTGCTAGCTTAAGCGTTTCCTAGGTTCTACATAGATGAACATTCGTTAAGGAAGGGATATTGTTATAATAGAATGCAGAGGAAATGTTTCTTACTGGAACGCCTAAGTGGCTAGCAGTTTTGGCGTCAACCTCCACTACACGAAAGAATACCCATGCGCTCTAGGGGTTCGCATGGCTTTCGTAACTACGAACTCCGCTTCTATTGAAATTTCTCGAACAGTGTAATCCCACACTGTCTGGTGTGTGTGGTCTCTCTTCGCAATCGGAGTTCGTAGTTACGAAAACCATGCGACCCCCTAGAGCGCATGGGTATTCTTTCGTGTAGTGGAGGTTGACGCCAAAACTGCTAGCCACTTAAGCGTTCCAGTAAGAAACATTTCTTCTGCATTCTATTATAACAATATCCCTTCCTTAACGAATGTTCATCTATGTAGAACCTAGGAAACGCTTAAGCTGGCAGAGTCATTCGACTATTCGTACGAGCAAGATGTATCGTTCAAACCAGGAGTACAACCAAATGTTTGTATTGGGTGCCAGAATTGCATTGGGTGCCTTTCGGAGCCACAATTTTTTAAACGCAGGAAGGATAAATCGTTCCAAAAAGTGAAAGTGACTGTTAAGTGAAGTGACCGTGCTAGAAAAGTGACCGTGCACCGACACGGCTGTAGCATCAGATGTTGTGGAAGGTCAGGATCGACACAATGACCCAGTGTCAAGGACCTACTTCCTTCGGAGCAGGTTAATTTGTGGACGAATTGGTAAGTTTAACTAGCTTTTTCTAACATTATTTATCCAAATCGTTTTTCTTAAAACACAATTTATCCACCGGAAAACGTGCTGTTAAACAAAAAATAATTCATAAGTAATAAAATACTTTATTTCTTTCGAATAACGAATAAACGTATCAAACACTTATTAGTTTATTTGTTATTCATGAATAACGAATAATTCCACATTATTCTTATTTAAGACGACCACGACCGAGGTTGAGATCCGTTGACGGCCACGCGCCCGAGCGCTCTCATTGGCCAGGGTTTTTCGTTAATAACTCAAAAACAAAGCTTTAACCAACATTTTGGTAAAGGAAAAAGTTGTTCAGAATCACCCCACCAACCCCCCATTAAACGCGGACGGAAATACTCCGCCGGACCCTGTATAACATTAAAATACTGTGGGTTTTGTCTTCGGCTTTGCCATATCCTGAGCCCTTTCCCTACACATTCAAAATGTGTTCTGCTCCCAGCAATCCGATGTACCACTATATATTCGATAACAGATATTATGAGCTATACCGCTGATGAGCTACACCAATGTATGTTACAATTAAAAAATACCTCCTGTCAATTTCAACACAAAAAGCAATAATTATTCTCTCCTTGCGTACCAAAACTCCGGAAGTAGAAACAACTCTTGCCAACTGCAGCAAGAACCTTAAATCAAGCCTTGAACATAAGACCAAGTTCCTAGAACTTAACAGAAAATACACATCTTGTAAAAAAATTTTCACCGATGCATCTAAATCTAAACAATGAGTAGGATACGCCATCACTACAGATGATAATATTATCATGAAACGTCTACCTATACAAACATCCATTTTCACCGCTGAAGCCTATGCAGTACACGACGCTCTTAAACATATATACATATATGTACTTCTGATTCTCAAGACCACGCTATTTACACCGACTCCATGATCGTAATTCAAGCCTTAACAAACACTGCTAAAGAAACAAAAACGAAATTATAAGAAATACCTTAATACTCTACAAGGAACTCGTCCCTACCTACAAGAAGATATCTATTATATGAATCCTTTCGTATCAAGGAATAACTGGGAACACACAAGCAGATTTAAGGGCTAAAGAAACAGCCACCCTCCAGACCGAACAACATTCAACCCCTATTCCACTTCAAGAAATTATCCATTACACGAAAGAAAAAATTAAAGAAGAATGGAATAACATCTGGAAATCGAAACCATCAAAAATCCATAGCGTTATCAGAAATATTTCCCAAGATATCCCACGCGGTCACAAGAGCAGGAAAGAAAGAATCGTTCTCTCTCGCCTGGGAACTGGTCATTGCACGATGACACATGAATTCTTCATAAAGAAGACTGACCCTCCCCTTTGTTGTGAAGATCCACTCATAGTACATCACTTTTTGTATGACTGCCAAAAACTTTCTACCCTGCGTCTCGAATATTTTCCATACGTTGCTCTCAACGCGTTTTCGAGCTCGCATTTGTGAAGGGAAAACGCCCTAAAATTCTTCCGTTTAATATAAACAAATAAAGGGGACCTTAGTACAAGCACGGTCAGCTGCATCAAGACCTAAGACGGGCGTGGCCCGACGACGACTCCTATATTTCCTTATATGGAAAGTTCCAGTGCATCCCCGCGCATTTTGGGACTATATAAACCCTTTGGTTTCTACCCTCTTGGGTTCAGAGTAACATAGTCACGCGTAGAGTCACGTCGTGTCACGCTTGTATAGAATCAGTTATATCCAGTGAGATTGGGCTTAGCGCACCTCTCGAATCAGAGATTAACCCGTTAGAATCCGCTTGTCCGGTTGAAGTTCTTTCGGCATATTCTAATAGCGGCTCTCAGTCCCCGCATCGCCAGTGCGTCAACACCGTGCAAATACTTAGGTAACTTACACACTTTATATTAATTCATCGCGACAGTAACATTTGTATTTATACTGAAAACTCAGAATACAACTTTATACGTTCACTTATAAATCGAATAGATTCGTTAAACCTATCTTTACCCCGCAATCCTTGCATATTGGTAACAACGCTCCCACCGATACAACTTTACCGCTCGAGTTATATCAAATAATAATTTAGAGTTACGAGGCAACTAACATTTCCCGCGACTACCTGATCTCACATCAGGTTCGTTCGCACATCTTTATCCAAACAAACAATCTGCATATTCCAACCTAGTGGCTCCCCGATTTCGCATCGGGTTCGTCCGCGCTTGCTCCCCCTCCTAGAGGCTCCCCGGTTTCGCACCGGGTTCGTCCTCGCTCTCAATAATCCTAGCGGCTCCCTGATTTAGCATCAGGTTCGTCCGCGCACCTTAACTAACAAATTGATAACCATATTCCTGGGTAATATACCCCTCGCCGGCCTCTCGTGCTGCCATACAGCCCGGCTCGTAACACTATAAAGGATGCTACACCCCTGCGCCTGCGTCGAGGCAGGGTCAGAGCGTCACGCGTTAGAATCGGTAGTTCACTACCGAATCGCAGAGAGCGTCGTTATGTGTCTTATGTAAACCTTATGAATCTCATATACACTTAAATATATTCGTGTTACTTCTTTTTTTATATTCTAACCCTATTGTTTATAAACGCCCTAACAGTAGTATAGCCCCTCAGTTATACTACCACAGTTCCTCATATATTCAACTATCGCAGGCAGTAAAAATTTTACGCCTTCCGCAAAATTGTTGAACTTGACTTTTGTTCGGTTGATTGGGCCACATACCTCTCTGTGCATCGTAACAAAAAATATTGAATACGAAACCGACAGGATAACGAAAATGCAACGATTGTTTCGAAAGGTCGAAGAAGGAGTAGTACGGATCGTGGATCAGTTTGGTATGCAATATGCATCGTTTTGGCCGGATGTATGGGCGACGAGCCAACCAGTAGCGCGATTCGAGGTCTGGCCGGGCGAGGAGAAACTGAGAAAAAGGAAAAGCGGAAGCAACGAAAGTTTATAGACAAGCGTGGTCTGAGACACGATTTTGGTGAAAGAAAGTTATGATCACCAATTTGTTTCCTTCCCATCAAATTCATGATGCCGTAGCTATGTCAACACTTATATTGTGATATTCGATACGTCACCTAAATTGCAAAGGACATGTTTATAATCATTTTTATTTTAAATTATCCTCGTAAACTTGAGATGATGCACAAAATGAACAAATGATAAATATATTAACAAAACTATAATATAGGTAACGCAATATATTTGTTAGGGGTAATAAATATAATGCGATATAACATGAACAAATTAAGAAACGGAACTTACAAAAGCGTAACAGATAAAAAATATTTTCCAACAAGAGTTAATTAATAATTCAACTTAAACAAAACACTATTCACTTAAAACATAAATTATACAACTGTGGGGGCACTTCCCACATACACCGCTAGGGGACGAGCACGACGATCCGGCTCCCGAAGGTGGTTGTATAGGTCCCCGCGACCATATATGTATATAACCTCCGACTATTCCCTACTATCCCTGTGTCTAAGGCAGGGCCTGCTAGATCATTCGGGCCGTGTCCTTCGAAGCGTACGGTGTGCCCCGCCTTTGGAGCTACGGCCCTTATTTGCACCTACAATCGTAGTGATATAGTCGTGAAAGTGAAAGTTCTATGTGCAACCAATGCATTTCCGAATACCATTACCTTTACAAATAGCATCTTGTGAACAGCGCGTCATCATTAGTGTAAACACGGATCCCCCACAAGGGAAACCCCTAGCCCCAGTGCGTTGCCCGCAAAAACCATGCAATATGAGGCGCATCCAAAACATTATAAAAAACGTCAGCGAAGGCACCAGCAAACGTGAGAGCGTAACAGCACTCCACAACAAGCTCAGAAACACATTCTAGCAAAACCAGGACATCCCAAAGCCGAACAAAACAGCTTCAAGAAACATTCTCGCTAAGGAAGAAAACCATCCAGATATAACAAACATGAAATCGAAAAGAACTCCCCAAACCAAGGAACGGGAGCAAGTCCCAAAACAGCACAAACTCAGATGCCCAGGCCAGCAAAAATTACCTGCTAAAAATGATTGAAAGTTTAAATAAAACTGTAGAAAAACTTTCAAAACAACTTGAAGAGGCGATGGAGCAAAGAGAGAACTCAGAGGGGAAAACCCAAGTCCCCGCGGAAACACCAAGTCCGCAACCAGCCACGTCCGAAACCCTCTCCCAGGGGAGGCAGGACCCTCCCTTCCCTCCAAACGCCCGCACCCTGACCGGCAGGGTCACGACTCGCCCGTTCGGGAAGAGACCTCCTTCGCAAAGACACTATCACCATGCCCCTGTTACGTAGGAAGGATTGTTTCCTTCGTCTCGTCTATTATGCCCTTATTTGGAAATCGAAAGTGCATGCAGTCGGATCTGCCCCTTCCGCGATGACGCGATGACGTAACCCTTCGGGGGAATTTTCCGGACTCCCTTGGAAGATTCTGTACCCCCACCATATTTTTGGTCCGGATTTCGGGTATAAAAAGGGCACGAAATCTGCCCTCAGTGGCTTAGTTCTGAATAGTCAAGCTACGTGTTTACGCCGTAATTGATAGTCAAAAGTTCTGCTACAGCTCAGTGAGATCGGGTTAAATTCCCTTTCGATCATTCATTCGATATTTATTTCAAAGTTCGCATTCGTCGAAAGACAGCAAGATCGGGTAGCATTCCCTTTCGAGCATTTATATTTATATTCGTTAAAAGACAGTAAGCGTGGGTTTCAACTCCGCGACATCTACGTACTGTAATTTACTTGAGATATAGAATATAGACATTTTATTATTTGATTATAGACGCATTTATTTCATTCATTTCCTATACCAATCATAAGCAGTAGTATCAATCCACCGAATAGATACATCTTAACCGCTCGAGGTGTATCGACAGTTACGAGGCAATAATTACTAACATTCCAGTGGCACCCAGTGATGAAATAAGCACTGGCACATCCACAATAACCTTCCAGTGGCACCCAGTGATGAAATAAGCATTGGCACATCCACAACAACCTTCCAGTGGCACCCATTGATGAAATAAGCATTGGGAAATCCACAAACTCTAAGCCTCCAGTGGCACCCAGTGATGAAATAGGCACTGGCACATCCACAAAAACCTTGACCTTCCAGTGGCACCCATTGATGAAATAAGCATTGGCACATCCACAAACTCTTACCCTCCAGTGGCACCCAGTGATGAAATAGGCACTGGCACATCCACAAAAACCTTGACCTTCCAGTGGCACCCATTGATGAAATAAGCATTGGCACATCCACACATTTCCTATCAAACGGCTCGACCGTTTAATTAACAAAACTCTTAAACAACCGATCCTCGGCTCCGCAGCCGTGCCCCTTAGCCCTCGGCTCGTAACACCCCTCTCCTTCCGGGGGTAAAACCGAGACCTGGTCGCTGGGCCCTTCCAAACGTCCAAAGCACGAAGCCAAAATCTACCGCACGGAAGGACGCGAAGCCACCATTCACGAGCCAAAGAAAATCGCAGTACCGATCAGCCAAGGAAAAACCCAGGAACACCATCTCGCCAGGAGCAAACCCCTGTACGCTCCAACACTTCGTGCGCCAAACCGCCGATCATCAACATCATGGAGAGCGCTCAGCAAACTACCTACAGGATCCTAAAAGGTCTGATAAGTACAAACTCCATCAAAATAAAACTTATAAACAGCAACAAACACTACGTACAACTTGACAGCATGGCCGACTACAACGTCACGATCAAAACTCTCAGCGATAGAAACATCCGCTTCTACACCTACACCTACATAGAAAAACATCACGGCCTCTACTTCGGCATAAACCGTGACTACGCTGATATCGACGACATCGCCGAAAACGCTGATGTCTAGCCCTAACTCCACAAAAACGAAAATAATATCAGCGAATGTAAATTCAATTGCATCCATGGAAAGAACATTTTCTCTGGCCCATCTCCTAAAATCGGAAAACCCAGACCTCAGGCTTTTAAACGAAACGAAGCTCAAAGCATACCATAGCCCCGAATTCAAAAACTACAACCTCATCGGAAACCACAGAAGCAGCAACAACGGTGACGGAGTGGCGCTTTTAATTCAAAATAATACTAAATTCAAACCGATCCCCTTAAACTTCACCACCTCAATTCTCGAAATAGTCATCATAAAAATAAACCTCCGCAACAACAAGAAGCCGCAAGAGCACCATCCACTGAGTCAATAAACGAATTAAACCAGATCTTCAGCACCCTCGACCTAAAAAATCCAAACCAAACGGCTACACCACAGAATCTCCCTTAAAAACTCAAACATCCCCACCTTCCCCAGAGACAACTCCTTCATCGATATCTGCTTACTAGACAGCCGCATAAACACCATTGTAGGAACTTTAGAAAAAATGAAGGGGAGTCATCGGGAATCGAACCCGAGACTTTCTGTTGGTAGGCACTGATCAGTGCCACTACGCCACGGCCCCTTCTTAGGCAACGTGGTTCTTCTGTTCCTCTTATGTTCATTGATGGAGGCGCCCGCGATCCCACACTCGGCCCCTTCTACAGGAAATTCGCCCTCGAATTTCGTCTGTAGCTCAACTCACAACTCAACTTCAACACGCCCAACTTCACACCTTAAATTCGTGTCCCTCGTTGCCGACGGTTGTTTTCGCTTTAAGACGCACGACAATTTCACACCTTGAATTCGTGTCCCTCATTGCCGCCGTCTGTCTCTTTTGCCTTCGTGTGGTCCGGTGCTGCCCTCCATCCCGGACGAGCCCCCAAATGTAGGAACTTTAGAAAAAATGAAGGGGAGTCATCGGGAATCGAACCCGAGACTTTCTGTTGGTAGGCACTGATCAGTGCCACTACGCCACGGCCCCTTCTTAGGCAACGTGGTTCTTCTGTTCCTCTTATGTTCATTGATGGAGGCGCCCGCGATCCCACACCATTGAACTCGAATATCGACGGAAAGGCCCACATGGTAATTTCATAATCAACGACGAAACGGACATACTTAACCTCCTTGGAGCCCACTTTGCAGCAACCAATGCTCAAAACTCAACGCTAGGGAACCCTAGATTAACTGAAATAATAGACAAACACCACAACAAACTCATGACAGACATTAAATCGGACAAACGGACAAATAACTCCATTACCCAATTCTCCGACACCAACCTCGCCACTAGCCCAAATCTCGACATCGACCCCACCTTCTTCACTTCTCACTATCTCACATCGCAACTCTTCAAAAAACTAGAGAATAAAAATCCTCAGGGCCCGACAAAATCCCGAACATAATCCTAAAAAACTTTTTGCAAGAATCCTCCCTATCAAAAAAAGCATCAAAACCCGGCTAACACCTCCAGCTATAGACCGATCAGTTTACTCCTGAACAACTCCAAAATATTTGAAGTCCTGAATAAAAAATAAGCTCAGTACCATCCATGCAATCCACACGCTCACTTCGGACATTAATCACGCCCCCACAAAAACGAATCCATAACAGCTTGCCCCATCGACCTGGAAAAAGCTTTCGACACCGTTTAGCTGAAAGGTCTGTCCTTCCAACTTTCCAAAAAAGGATGCCCTCTCATCTACTAAAATTAGTAGTAGATATGACGCTAGGCAAACGCTTCTTCACCTCCAATTGCAAATCCGACTCTAACGTAACCCTCCACCTAACAGACGGACTCCAACAAAGCACAATCACCTGCCCAGACCTCTTCAACTTCTATAACGCAGACATCTCCAAAATCTTCAACATCCCGGAATCCCCTAACATCAAAACCATACAATTCGCTGACGATTTAATAGTACAGTAGATTCTGGTTAATAGGGACACCAGTCAAACGGGACCGCCGTTTATTCGGGACAGATACTAAAGAACGGAAACAAAAACTATTGTTTCCACTACGCTTATACAGGACATATCGCCGTTTTATTGGGCCAGTTTACGCTCGTACAGTTTGCAATTGAGGATACAGTAGAGCTCATTATGAAGTAGTGATTATGAAGTAGTAGTGAAGTAGTGATACTGGTTGGAAGTACAGATACGGCCCGAACGTAGGAAAGCACAATGTGAATAAAAGAAAAACAACTTAAAAAGTCGGAATCATATTGAAGTGAACTCAGGTTGACACGCTGCAGTCGTCGCAGAATGACCGCGGGTGATGCGAGGTACGCAGCACGACGTTCTCCCACCATACCTTTTGTGTAACGGCTTTATATTACATACGTTTTTCAGTAAATCGTTTTTGGCTTCATTTTTACGTTGTTCAGATTTTGGCTGTTGTACTTCGCTTTTTTGGGACAGCCGCTTAATGGGGGAAATTCGTCCGGCCCAATGTGTCCCTATCAACCGGAATCCACTGTATATATTAAAGGAAAAAACGTACTAAAACTCCAAGAAAAATCTCAACTTCTCTTAAACAAAATAAACGACTACTACTTAACGTGGAAACTAAAAATCAGCCCGACAAAATGCGAAACCATTCTCTTCCGTAAAAATATAAAAAGCCAGAGCAGAATCTATAGAAACACCGATAAATCATACCATCTTAACCACACAAACACCCAAATTCCCCATAAAAAAATAGTCAAATACCTTGGAATCCACCTCGACGATCGCCTTCTTGACAACAAGCACACCGACATACAATTGGAGAAAGCCTCAAAACCCTTTCTAAGCAACTCCAGACTCTTCTACTCACGCTATCTCAATCCAAAAATTAAAATCCTCAGCTACATGCTCCTGATCAGGCCCATCACTTCATATGGCTGCCCAATCTGGTTCAACCTAAGCCCCCAAACAATGGAGAAAATCAGAACCTTCGAAAAAAAATGCCTGAGGGCTTGCACTGGCCTACATAGGTCCAAAGAATCCAATTATAAACACTACACCAGTAATAGAACCCTATACGACGCAGCCAACATACCCAGAATAAACAATTTCATCACCAAACTCACCAGAGACTACTTCGCGAACATCCACAAAATCCGCAACAACTACCTCATAAATAGTTCACTATACTCCCATGACCTTTACCACGAAAACATACTGGCATCTGGACACATCCCCCCGAAGCATTCATTCTCCTCGACAAGACATATACCACATGCACAGCACAGCAACCAACAAAAAAATCTTGTACCACCCCCACACCAACAGCCGCAACTCAACATACAGCACTGTCTTAAACACACAGATCTCAAAATATGATAAACCGAACATCTACCACCACAACACCAAAAAATACTGGTGGCTCCAAGACCTCTACCCTTCCTAACCACCATCGCAAACAACGTTCCAGTCTTAGCCTAAGCTAATCTATTGTAAATATGTAAATAGCGTAGTATAAACCCCCATCCTTAGATTATAGTGAACGCATGATGAGAGGAAATGACTGTAAATAAGCACGAACGAGCACTGTACGAATGATTAGACTTTAAGAACCCACACTCAGCTCATCGAAAGCGTCGACAAAAATTCATGTCGGTTTGTCCGGGCTCCCCGGTATTTTTTTCGGAATTCCCCCTCCTAAACTCCCAAACGTATTTCGGCCAAAGAAGACTACGAGAAGAACCCAAGCATCAAAATGGACTAAAAGATCCCATTGCGACACACGACACCCCCTCACAGGCAGTGAGCGTCATTCCCATGACCATGCAGCCCAACTTAATTTTAAGACACACCGCTCATGTATATCGTAGATTATTCACTACACGCATACAATGTAATCACCATTTCTAACCTGTGTATCTTCGGAATAGAATTTTGTCAGCAGCCTCTTCACGTATCGCGGGAAGATCCCTATCACCCTCAGAATACGAGTCCAAAAAACTAAACGTAAACTGTCACTTACCGCGCCCAACTGATTCATACCAAACAGCAGTCGAGAGGGGCTCTCTCCTGTGGACCTACAAATCGTGTTGTTAATCGCATATTCTACGGACCCCAAGACGCGATCCCATTTTCTGGGTGTCTCCGACAACTTAGCCAACATCGGCGCTATGACGCGATTGAAACGCTCCACCTGCCCATTCGCACGTGGAGTTCCGACCGCAATCAACACCTGGCTGACCGATTCACATGCTAAAAATTCCTTAAACGAGCTAGAAGTAAAACAAGTACCCCGATCACTAATTACTCGTTTAGGTTTACTATACGCCTGGAAATATTCTCTCATGTGTTTAATTACTTCTTCCGTTTATGTAGTCTTGCACGGATATAACTTAACAAATTTGGTATACCCATCTATCACAGACAAAATGAATTTATAACCCATTCCGCACTTTTCCAGAGGACCATAATGATCTATGTGAACTGTTTGGAAGGCCAAGTTACCTTTGTCCAAGCTATGCAAATAGCCCTCAACTTTTCCGCTGGTGTTAAAGAATTCTATGCACTTTAAACAATTTCCAACGTAATCTTTGGTTTTTCGACGAATCTGCGGAAACCAATAAACCCTACTTATATTGTCGACAACTTTATCGACCCCAAGATGACCTAAATCATCGCGACACGCCCGAATCACGTTGTTCTCCAAACACGCAGGAACATAAAATAATAGCTTATCTTTCTTTGCTTTCCTATATACTAATCCGTCTCTTAGTTCATAAAATTTATTTTCTCTAACTTTCAACTCGTCCCGCAATTCACTAATAGCGGGGTCTTGGCACTGCTTCATTGACAATACCTGTTCAAACGTATTTGGTTCTAAAATAAGCACACTATGACAACGGCTCAACGCATCAACGTGTGACATCTTGCTCCCACTTCGGTGTTCAATCTCGTAATTATAATTTTGTAAAAACATCGCCCAACGAGAAATACGTGGATTAACATTCTGTTTGCTTAGTGTCAATCTGAAGCTGTCGCAGTCCGTAATAATTTTAAATAACACGCCAAATAAATATATATGAAACCGTTTAATCGCATAGATAGCAGCTAAACACTCAAGCTCGAAGCTATGGTACTTAGACTCTTGAACCGTCGTTCTCTTACTGAAATAAAAGACAGGTCGGAAAATTCCATCTGGCTGTTTTTGTAACAGGATTGCACCAAACCCGTTACAACTGGCATCACAGTGGAGTTCAGTCTTTAATTTTGGTGAATAAATCGCTAAAACTGGGTCGCTTATTAAACACTGTTTCAAAGTGACAAACGCGTGGTTCTCTTCTGGCCCAAAACAAAAAACGGCATTTTTTCTTAATAAATCATACAAAGGTTTCGCAATGAGTGAAAAATTCTTAATAAATCGCTGGAAATAGCTTGCCAAACCCACGAAACGCTGTACCCCCTTAACATTTCCCGGAACGGGATAATTAACAACGGATTCTACGTTTTCCTTGGCGGGTGCAATGCCATTGTCATTTATCGAATAACCCAAATAAGTAATTTCGCGATATAAGAAAAAACATTTATCCAATCTGAGCTGTAAATTATGTCGTCTTGCTAGGCTGAATACCTTGCACAAAATCCCAAGATGTTCCTCAATGGTTTGCGTGGCTATCAAAAAATCGTCAAGGTAAAGCAGTACCTCGTTGCGTCGCACTAAGTCGCTAAAAATTTCATTCAAATACCTCTGAAAAATGCGCGGTGCGTTGATTAACCCAAAAGGCATCCGCAGGTATTCGACTTACTGGCGAGTTCCGACTTACTGGAGAGATAGATCTCTATCTGGTTTGTTCAATTCTAAGGGGAGAAATATGATGAAAAATGATCGGGGAACGTCTGTTTTGAAACATACTGATGGTTCCACGCACTAATTTATGGAAAATTGAAATTTCATGTAAATATTGAATTTGCATGGATGTGGGTCACTTTACATGCACTTTAAAAAAGCAGTAACAGAGCATCGGTTGATACGATGATGGAAGAAGGAAGCGATGGAAATAGAAAGGGAGGAAGAAGGTTGCGTTTCGTCTTAACCCAAATGCCTTTTGGGTTAAGCAACGCACCGCGCATTTTTCAGAGGTATTTGAATGAAATTTTTAGCGCTAATGTGAAAATAAAAGCGAAGTGAAACAATATTGAAAGATGATGCGCGTTTTAAAGATAGCGGGGAACCTTATTTTATCATTTTTCTCTCGAAAGCGATCCAAGGTCAGTGGTCGAACATGATGGTTCCAAACAGACAATAAACCAAACCAGCAGAACATATTAAAATATAACTCGTGAGTTGTATTTACAAACAGTCAATAACCAAAAGATTATTCAACTAGCGGAACGTGAAATGTGAATCGCGTTCTTCATAGTCTGTGATTCAACGTTGCAATGATCCCTATGAAAGCACCGGGGAGGGGGGGTAAAAACCCGAAGCAGCTTGAGTAATGAGACTTAAGGAAACGAGCAGGGATAGGGAGGCAAGCTGAGTAATGGAACGTGTTTTGCTCCACTTAGAAATATCTCTTGCTTTAATGAAACTGCTCGGAACATCTTGTTTTTACGAGCAAAACGTTAGATTGAATAAGCACGCAAGAAAGATGACAGGAAACGTCAAATAATGGGAGAGCTTGTATTAAACGTTTACATGCTGCAAACAGCCTAACGAGCCTGGAGATTAATTATGTGAATCTCAGTCTTAGCCAGTATAATGCTTTGTTTTTCTACAGTTCAGCTGATATATGATGAATAAATATATATGTATATAAAGAATTCCAATTCTATATACGATTAACTCGATTCAAACAACCACGCATTGCCAATTAATTGCATAACTTCAAAGCGAATATCGATAGTTTATATATTAGTTTCGAACTCCTCCACTTCTTTAAACATAATTATCGCCTATGAATTCGGTGGAAAATAATCAATTGTTTTAATAGCTCTTAAAAACATGGTTTCCTACATATTACTTAAATTTAACGATGGTTTTATCACATAACACAGCAAATTAACAATATATAATACGTACTACACTTATCTCCATTCTACTCGTCATTATTGTTGGCATATACTCCCGAATAATTGTCATCACGACGTATGATATATATCGTTAACACAAGACACTTCACTACCTCATTTTTAATAAACTATCGTGAATATGAAAGCATTAATTGCACGCGGAGTGTACTATTTACATAAGACCGCGACAGACACCGTGAAATACGGGGCGCAAAGAAGGAAAACATTCCGAGAAAAATTTGCGTGGCAAATTCAATTTGCTCGGCTTCGCGTGACACTTGCGAAGAAGGAGGTCAGATGGAATTTTATCGTGAGCTAAATTACAATTTCGCCGGTGTACAGCCTCATTAATGCGCTGCATTCAGACGTCGAAGACTCAACGTTAAAGTCGTGTTTTGCGTAAGGGGCTGGAGAAATTAATCAGAAACTTAAAAAAAATTAAAAAAGAAGGAAAAAGGGAAGAGCAAGGAACAAGGAGAGACACAGAGGGACATAGAAGACCAGCAAATGCAACAAAAGAGGAAAATAAGGTCGCGACGAGGCGAAATTTCGCTGATCAGTCCTTTTATTCCGTCCTACGTACAACCTCCAACGCGAAATGGCGGAGGCCGTGTAATATGATGAGCTCAGCTCGCTTTACCATTTTATAATTGCGACGCTGATGAAAAAGCTTCACGTCACTTTGCGCCGCTGTGGACGCGCCTTTGAACGGGGACTGTGCGAACACGAGTAGACGAGAAACGCGAAGGGAAACTGAAAATCGGCAGGAAGCCTCGATAGATTGCGAGGAGTTGACAGAGCGCCAGGCGTGGATACGAAAGAGCGAGGGAGAGAGAGGAGAGGATTGCCCCGCACAATTTCCATTATACCGACCATAAATACGGAGTTCACGGTCAAACGATGCCAGCGTCGAAACGAGATTTACCGTTTTCATTTATCGGCCACGATGTTGGAATAATTTACAATTCGTCATTGATCCGCGAGATTCATTACCGTTTCGTCTGCATAGTGTTTCGTTGTTGACAATGCGTGTTTGTGGCGAATTCCGCCATCGGCGATAAATTAACAGCAACAGAGCAGTTTGGAAATTATAATGCGAATTGAATACGAATATCTGCCTTACTGGAATCATTAAGATGGTTCTTCATTTTCGAATTGGGGTGGTGGTTTTACGACGGTTATTGAAGATTTCGTGTACACTAGTTACAATATACAGTATTGCACAATGTAAATGCGTGTGCAACCTTCAAGTAGTAATCTGCAATTTGTATCTATGCGTTCAGATTAAAGTTTATTATTCCAAAACCAGCTTGGTTTGTTCAGTATCAAAAGTGCACTAATTGTATTGAAACATAGGGCGACAGAGATGCACCCAACATTTTTTTCACTATTGCATGAAAATACGTAGTTGGAATTTTTGGTGCACGCTTTTCAAGGTCGTCATCTTGCCCAATAGTGACGCAGGAATTTGTCCAACCTGGTGTAATCGTCGTGGAACAAGACGCGTACATACATATAATATGAAACTTCGTGTGCGAACAGAGGGCGAATGGAAATTCGGTGTACGGTGTACACTAGTCTACTCACGATCACGCACCATCTGTTTTAGTCACGAATTGGACTACGTTCCCATCGAGCACGCACAGTTTGGCTGACTGAGCCCAGTTGCTGTACCTCGATATATCCAATTAAAACGGTCCCGGACTACCGATATAGCGAAAGTATATACATATAAACAGACTCTTTGCTTTTGGAACTCGTTTCCTCGATCGTTCGCAATCGATCGTTGTTCTGCGCATTCGTGCTTGATAAATGACATTGTACACACGAATTCCTGTAATTAACAGGATGATACCGCGATAAACTAGACACGGTGGTGAGTGAATAATCATCTGGAATGTATTTATGAAATGTACTACATCGTTAATTGATAAATGTCTGCATATTATTTTTTCGATATAATCCCTTTGCCGTTCAGGTGTACAATTTTGATAATCGCAATATACTGCAGTCATAAGAGCAAGAATTAACTTGTCTGAAGTTTAACAAAAATCTTTCATCGAAGAATATTGTCTATTCTCTAAAGGAGGAACAATTTTTTCGACAACATAGCTTCTTGTTTATCATACTTCTGTAATTCATGGTTAGTCTCTATTATATTGCTACACGCCATTTAGCAGCTTCAACACCATAATTCCAGCGCTTCTCGCGGCTAACATGCACAGAGATACACATTTTAGCAAGCGTCTGCCTGCTTGTGTATTTACACGCCAACTGTGTCTTACATATTAGAATTTGCACACGTCGACGCTTTGTTCCTAGCAAAATTGTATGAGCCAGAAAATATTTGCTTGCCAAGTGTAATTATGCTTCACATGCTTGGGCACGGATTTAGGACATACGCAGCATTGTGTTCCATGTTACTATGAAATGTATGTACTATGACGAGTACTGTAATTTGGTGTACATTATTGATTGCTTACTTCAACTTTTAACAAGGTTTTATTTTTTATTTAATTTAATAGTACTAATGTCAAATGTCTAATAAAAATTGCTATTTGATAACGAGTTGAACCTATTTTGCAACTTTTCACCGTTGTATATAAATAAACCTCTAATAATATTCAAAAGAGCGTGGTGTGTCTACTTTTTCACGACACGTTTCTTCCAATTTTCCCCTCAGATTTACGTCATTTGAAAAAGTTAATAATAGCTACCCCATTTTATAATCCGCGTTCCTCACAAAATATGTTTTACCAACAAAATACTTCAATTAGAGAGAAACAATGTGTATTTTTATGATGTCAACTGTCATTGATATATTGACGGAAAGCATATTGAAAGCTGTATACAGGGAGTCCCGTAACTATACAAACATCGGGAAACGGGGTTTAGCTGGGGTGAATCTGAACAACTTTTTCCTTGACCAAAATGTTGTTTGAAGCTTCGTTTTTGAGCTATTAACCAAAAACACTACCCAATTAGATCGCCTGTAGAGCGCAGGCTCAGGCGCGTACCTCTCTACTGCGCTCTGTCGTGTATCGGTCGGGGCCTCGACAGAATCGTACGGCAAATGTCACATCGTCTTAAATTAAGGATAATGTGGAATTTTTGGTTATTAAATAATTGAAAATAGTGTGGAAGCGAATGCTTGCCAAATGGATCAGACTTGTATCGACCACAGTGACTATCGGATCGAATGAATAGCGAATAAATCTTGATTCGGGCGTGAGATCGACTTTTCATTACATAGTACTGAATTCATTCGTCAGTGAGTGATCAACTTCGTTGCACGTAGGAACAATAAATGCTGTCGCACCATCTCAAAATCTTACAGTGGAAATTAAAGTGGCTGTGCAATGAAAGTGATAGTGAAGTGAGAACACCGACCCGGCCGTAACATCAGCTGTTGAATCGAAGCAGGTTAATTCGTGGACGAATGGGTACGATTTTCAAAAGTAATAAAACACCTTATTCCTTTCTGATAACGAATAAAAGTATCGAACACAGTTATTAAACGACTTATTAGCTTATTTCTTGTTCCCGAATAATGAAAAATTACACAATATCCTTAATTAAAGCCGATGCAACACGCCGTTCCAATGCGTTCGTTCACGACCACGACCGTGTGCGATTAATTAAAAGAATAATTAGTTTATTTCTTATTATTGAATAACGAAACATTCCACATTATCCTTAATTTAAGACGATGTGAACGTTTACATGCTAAACATTAACATTTTCCGTACGATTTTTTCGAGGCCCCGACCGATACACGACAGAGCACAGTAGAGAGGTACGCGCCTGAGCGCGCGCTGTACGGGCGCTCGCATTGGGTAGTGTTTTTGGTTAATAATTCAGAAATGAAGCTTCAAACAACGTTATAAACAAACAAAAGTTATTCAGAATCATCCCCAGCTACTCCCCATTTCCCGATGTTCGTGTAGTTCCGGGAGAGCATGTATACTTTAAATATTAATAAACCAACATGTTATTTTAATACTCTCTATGCTTTAAATTTGTAATCAATCTCCTATACTCCAATCACATGAGATTTGTCTGATATGCTCCAAACTTCAACGTTGTCTACTTTGTTAATATTTGCATAACACCCACCATGCCTTAATTTCGGCGGACCTTGTCCCCCAAAAAAATATATCCCCATCAATTAAAACTTCTTAAGAAGAGAAATCGTCCAAATACATTTCTACTTTAAAAAATCTTTCTACGCGTTATATAATATATTATAAAACAATTATCTGGCTCGTCTCTTTTGTCCACGTAAATTCATGGTTAGGAGTGTGAAAACTTTGAATATGTAAATTTTCTTGATCATGATTACAAACGCCCTGTCAATTTCGTCGAACGTCTGCCAAGAAAAGTCAGACAATGGCAAAGCTGACAGCTGTCGCAACGACCATTCGCAAGCCCCGAAACACATCGAAATTGTGCAACAACTACACTCTTTTTTTACAAGTAATTTCCCCGCAGTTTTTATAAGCGCTTCCCAGCGTCGGCGTTTGCAATACTGCAAAACAAGCGCTGCAATATGACGATTCACGCGATGGCCGGGCGAAAGTAAGGCTGCATAAAGTAAATGGCCGAGGCAAGGTTATTCAAGATGGAGAACGTAATGCAATCTCCCTCGTTCACTGCTTCCACCCTTCGTTCGTTTCATCTCCACGCGCCCTCACGCCAACCCCTCCGTTCCATTAACCGTGGTTTCATTTAGATAAGACCGATATTTTGAAGGGTAAAAACTCGTGCAGCTAATCTCGTACATCCTTATCTTTACAGTTCACGCAAAGATTGCGGAGCGGCCGCTTTCTGGGCTGCATTCAACCCCACCAGATCACTATTTTCACAATCTTCCGTGGGAGTAATCTTCGGAAATATTAAGGGGCCATTCACACAGAATATTTAGTGCGTGGTTGTCGAACCTTTCTGCTCGTCCCTTTTTTACTTTTCTGTTTTGTTCGACTACAGGATTCGATGGTGTTATTGCCAATTTTCCTAACATTGGGGGATGGTAGTGGTGAATTCGGAGAACGTACTCGTACTGTCGAGATTTTTTTAGCATTCGTGGCTTATGAATTCGTGTTAAATTTGAGTTGATAATTAGAGCGGTAATTTCTATCGTGACACTTTTCAAACGTTTGCATTCATTTAAATATATCTACCATTGATTGTAGAACTTCAGTCTCTCAAATTCAGTCTCTGTCGTAATGGATTTCAAAAATATTTGTTGTCGCAAATTCTGAATATCGTATATAGATTTGAGGAAAATTTGCTTTTACGCTGCATTCATTGATCATATTCTTTGTCCATTAAATAATAATAAGAATTTTTTTATTAACTATATATGAATAGGTTTGGATGGGGGTAAACCCCACAGCTTCTTTTAGTAATTTCGTTTGTCAAGAAAATTATGGAAAATATCATGACCGAAATGTATAAAATCCAAGCGCACTTTTAATCGTGGAATATATCTAAATTAGTTTTTGAATCAAATGTTATTCTGCTAAATTTGAATGAACTATAGTAAAATATATAATAGACTAAAGAGCAACGAATTGTAACTTTTCGTCTTTCAATATATACGGTTAAGAAGAAGATTATAATAAATAATCTATGAATTCATCCAATAAATCACCCGTAATTGAACGAATCTTTTTTGCAAACACCTAGAAAATATTTTAAAGCACTACACAGTCAAAAGTTTAAGTGGAAAGTTAAATATTCCATTTTGTAGTAAAAGAATTTAATTGATTTACTTTTTAACTGTTTGTTTAGCTTTGATGAGCCTAATATTACGTTCAAACTTTTACGCCATGAGAAAAACTGTTTACCTATGACTATGAGTTTCTAAAAGATGGATGAGAATATGCATTCAAGATAAAGGTCAACTAAAAGTGACCAACGAGAAATGAAAGACGAGAAGAGGAGAAATAAAATTGCAAATTTCGGCTTTTCATAATGCATCATACTCGTAATTTGAGCTATTCTATTCTTTATTTATTAGTACACGTATAAAATTGACCATAATACGTTTAAACCACCATATAAACGAGCTTACTACACGAACTAAGCAAAAGAATGAACGTACAGATTAAGCGAAAAATATTTTTAAAAAACCCCCACCTCAGGCACAAGTTAGAAACTACAACTATAATTTATCAGAGGCCAAATTGTTAGAATTTATTACAATCAATCTAACGCGCATCGCACAAAAATAAATTTCACAACCACTAAAAACATTCCTATTTCTCTCCAATTCTAGAAGAACCCTACGAATATTATCCATTATCGCGCGTTCATCGTCACGACGTAAACATCTGAGAACATTCGCGAGTCGTAAATTCCCAGCTGAGACAGGCTTCTCAAAATCTTTCTAAGTCGCGACAATAAACTTTTAGTACAGTTTCGTGCCATTATTCGCTGCATCGTTGATGTTATTTCATCGTGGTCGTTCCCCAACACCCCTGATAGTCATTTCCACGTGGAGGTCTCGGGAGGGCAGAATATGTGAGCGATGAATGCGCAAGAAAAGAAATCCGATCGAACGGTAGCACAGACAGTATTCATATACGATTCAAGTAACTCCTCATATATGGACGAACGGAAGCAGAGAATCATAATGGAAATCTTTCTTAGGGAAGTTTCATCGATGGAACGATATAGCGTGGCGTGCGCGCATATGCCAGCTGGTCGCCATTGTGCAGTTTGCAGCCAATGGAAATGAAAATGCTTCCGACGTAAATCTTCTCTAATGCGATTTTCTTAAGACAGGATGAAAACCTGGGCGAATTGTGCTTGAGTGGTAATTCGCGTAATGTGACTGCGATTACATAAGGATCAAATTACAAGAACGGAGGATATCAAACCGTTTCGACTTTGACGGATTTGTACAAGTTCCACCGTCAATTGAGATACGGTTCTTTGAGGTGCTGAGACAATCTATCGATCGAACAGTTTTACAGAGTAAGAAATCGAGCGGTCTTCAGGCGTCTTCACTGGCACGTGGTCAGAGTTCTTATTATAATGGTTTCTTCGCTTTTTATTTGATAATTTTTCTGTCATTTCTAGCGCCAGTTGTAATTTGTATCGATTGTAGTTCGATTAATACTTTTATGGACTTGGTAATCTATTTAATAAATCTCTTTCCTGTAAAGCAAAAAGTAACAGTCACTAAATCGTCTCAGCGATTACGTGCGCGTCTATATTACTACGTGTACTAGGTCTCTTTGACACATTGTGTTACGATTTCTCACATTATTAGTTGTCCCCAATTTTTCGAATCTTTTTATTACAATACTAAGAGTTAATAATAATTACGGACGACATATGGTATCCAAAAATATTTCTATATATCGTATATCGTGTCAAGATAATTCCAGGCTTACAATTATCATATCTCGCGTTAACAACAACGGTATTACAAGGTGGATAACTTACCACGTCTATGATCTGTTGTAGCGTGATGCCAAATCTCACTTCAAGAGGCTCGCTCTCATTGGCAACGGGCCGCTCCAGGGTGTTGTACGTCGACAGCAGCTCGTTCAACAAACGTTTCTCGTGACGTCCACACAGACTCTCTGTAACATAAGCACGCCGTTCAAATGTGAGTAAAATATTTCACAAAGGGTACTACGACTGCCAAATAACTTCGTATCACAAATTTATAATAGAGCCACAAATTACGACGAGGGCAGCAGCTCCAATAGAACGAAAAAATAATTGTTTAGGAACATCGTACGGCAGCAGCTGTGCGACACAAAGTGCAACATTTTTCAGGGGGGCTGCGTTACGTATGCGCGAAGCTTTGTCCAGTTTCCATGAAAAGTGTGCAACGTGTCTAAACGACGAGTGTGCTTCACCCGCGTGTTACAGCCAGACATTTTTCCTACCTACGTCTTAAATTTTCTTTCGCGCCGATGTAGTTTGTGTTTACGTTTCTTGTATAGTATGTATACATATGTATATTGTATATTATGCATGGTTGTGCAGGAGTAAAATTCTCCGACGTTCCTCTATTTTGGTTGTTTAAAAAATGGGTTAATTATAGGATATGTATAATATTGTAAGAATTGTAGTGTGTAATAATGTGGGATTTAAAGGTTTTATGAGATCAAAGCCGATAAGTGTAACATAAAATGTATCTATTTAATGTAGAAAAGGTACTACGCTGACTAAAGGTATATATGTATATATACAAATATACATATATCTGCTCTACACAAGACTATGCTATTTCTCCCTTTTCCACCCTAGGCTGCTCTATGTACTACTCACATCCATACTACGCTGTTCGCTCTATCTATACCGCTTCGCTGCCGAATCTACTCAACTCTGCTAGTCAATCTACACTCTCTCGCTCCTCCATCTACACTGTCCTCACCTTCCACTCGCGCATGCATTCGTGACCAGACATTCCCTTAAACCTAACGATAATCTTATAGAACATAGAAAACGGTTCGGACACGGTTCTGCAGGCCATCGCTGCTCGCCTGCAGACCAGACATGTCCCAGGTAGCCTGGTAGTTCTACAGGTAGCTTTTGTTGAAAACTACGCCCTCCCACATTAATTAACTTTTTCAATTATGCTATTACTGGATTTGACTCTTCATTTTTTATTTCCCTTGTGAATTCTGTGAAAGTGTAAATTAAAATTTTCGAAACCGTAAATTAGTTAAGAACTTGAATATTCTGTAAAGCAAATCCAGTTGAATTAATACCTATTCGTATTATATTATAGTTTAAGGCAATAATACAAATTCTTACCGAGACATTAAGCCTTCTACAATTAGTACACTAAAATTAAACATTCAGATTTATTCAGGCCATAAAAGTATTCCTCCAATATATGTATATGTGTACTAAAATCAAGTTCGGTAAATCAGGAAATATTACAAAGCACATATAGTATATACACACCCTCGAAATTTAACTAACCGGTTGCTGAACAGGAATACAAACTTATTATCACTTTTATGATCGTTTACATGAATAACACCTAAATTAATTAAACAGAATACCCTAGTTTTTATATTCACATATTTTCTATATTAATAAAACCAATGCTGATATCAGAACAAAGTGCATTTTTAATCTCAATGACTCCTCATTGAACCACTTCAAACGGATGGCAGATAAATAACATTAATCGTGCCGAAATGTTGATCCCAAAACGAATCGATTGTTGCAAAGTAGATAGACCAAATGATACCAGCCCTGCAAATTAATAACTGTGAAATATCGCATTCAACTATTTCGAATTACAAAGGATGATTCGCCTAACATTGTGTATAATCCTGCTTGTGTTGCACAGTGCTCATACTCTCCTATTATCTACAGTATTCTAGAGTATGCCATCATCAATCATCGGCAAATCCATTAAGATCCTGCGCGGGAACTTCTCGAGTCAGCGTGAACTGGTCGGAAGTGTAGCATTTTTCAGCTTTTTCCAAGTGACAGTTGCAATATTAATCGTACGCAGGGCCGATATTAAGTTCCGTTGTTGCGTAAAATCCCTCTTTCAGTAGAAGTTTGTTCGGAAATTCCTTCCAGCTGGACGGGCATCGTAGATCGTGTTGCGAGTACGGATTCAATATATTACAGTGCAACGATAGCGTGTAAGCCACTGTAATCCCTTGGCAAACCTGCTAAGCTTGGTACGTACTCGCCTCGGTCTGAATTGAAACTAGGCGAATTTTTAATGACTGGCATCTGTGCTTAGAATTCACGCCCATAATTGCAGTAATGGTTACAGTCTTCCATGTCAGGTGTCGTTGGAACTGTCAAATGGAGGGCGCGTGTTAACTCGTTAACTAATTGTCAATGCTTATTTAGCTGCGTTTTTTTCTGTGTTTTTAATATATCATTAGATTTATGTTAAATTGAATATTAGTTATTTATTTTAGAAATGTATTTTCATGCTTATGTTTGCACGGATCTAAATAAATTGATATTAATATAAGTGCTGCTTCAAATGGGTTTCACGTAGGAAAACACCATACAACAGTTCATGCTCCAGTATACGATAAATTCTTCGAAAGACGTTAGCAGAAATTCCACGTGCTTCTTGCAAATAGTTTCGTAAGGTATAAACACACGAAGCATTTGGATATCGAAGGCTGTCTAGAAAACGCTTTTAAAGGCAGAAGAATAGCGTTACCACCATATGATAAAAGTTCTAACTTCTAAGCCACGTGAAATTGAATATTATAAAATGGTCTGTCATTTACAGAAGTACACAACAATATACTAAAACTAAATACCTGAACTATAAAACAATACATTTCTGATATTACAATAGTAAATGTACAGGTTACAAACCCAACACGTAACGCCAATTATACTATTTATTTTCTCCTTACTATACATAGAATAATAAAGTATATCCACTTCGTATTCATAACAGTACCGCAAGCTGTACTATATTATAATAACTCCACTTTACCGACACCCCGCTTACTTCCACCGCGTTATTATTAAACGCGATTGAATAAACATAAACTAATTACAAATTACATCAGGAATAACTCAACTGTGCCAAAATTGTTAAGAAACGAACAACCACTCTTCAAAGCATCCCCTTATAAAAAAGGAAAGCAAATATAAAAATAAGCAAACTATCCAATATCTCTGGATTAAACGTATTGATCCCTGCATTGTACAGTTATTTATTGAAACATTCTACATCGTTTAGAAAGCCAAAGATAGGAATAAGTAAAAAAAAAAGAAACACACGAATAATTCTCTCACAAAACGTTACGTCAATGGTTATGATCGACCGAGCACGTTGAGGTATGACACTGACAATGAGTCTGCGAATATTCCGGTGAAGACAACAAGGAGACGTCGTACAAAGGGTTAAAGAGGAACGAGGAGACGGCAGAAACTGAGAAGGAAAGAAAGGTAGCGGGAACAAAAAGTGAGAGAAGTATTGAATCCTCGGCGTTGGTGGGCGTAGCAGGCGTGGCTCTCAGGCAAGTACATTTGTCGTAACCCCATAATATTTCGGCCTATCTTCGGTAGGTGCACGTGCGCCGAATTTGTCCCTGGTTGTGGCCATTATTCTCTGTGTAGACACAATCCTGTTGCATTTCGCATTTGGCCACGGCACCGTGCCCGGATTCTGAAGTTGGTTAGAGCGGGTGTACCAGAACTAAACAATGCTGTTGGACTCGTACCAAAGTATAAATTTGTACGTGTACGTATTGAACTTGTGGAAAGAGCTCAGGGTACTTCTAGTTAAAGCGTGCGGCAGATGAATCGTGGAATACGTTTTCTCCGTTTTATTCAGTCTCGTTTGTATCAACTTTGACAAAAAGGATACGGTAGTAAATAATATAATAGATTGAACATCTTTCCCTTATTGGACGTTTTGATTTGTAAAACTTCACGTAAACTGCAATTAGAATAAACCGAAGTAGTGCTACTTATTTAAAAGTGAGCTTTCTTTTTGTAATACAATGTTGGTTAGAATATCAAATTTTTCCTTATTTATTTTTTTTTTATTTTTCCTTAATTTAATTACATTGTCGACCTGTTAATTCCGTTAACAAAATGTATATTACTATGTGAAACGTTTGAAATTACACATGGATCGAGCTCAACAGTACGGAGTAGAATTTTATTTCAACTTTTTATGAAGTTTAACAGTATTTAATTCCGTCGATGAAAATCAATGTTTTGTTAAAAGAATATCTAGATGATACGGGCACGGAAAGTGAAACGATAGAAGTTGCCAGCAATTGCTGCTCAAAATAACTTTTTACTCGTTCATTGTGCACAAAATAATGCCTTAAGCGGAACACGTTGTATATGAAAGAATTCAACGAACAGGAATTGCTATTGTTCTTTTGCACTGTGAAACTGTATGTAGGGTACAATTTAGCATTTTATTATAAAGATAATATTCTTTTTTTTCGTCACATCGTGCAATCAAAAGGACAGTAAATTACTGGTTGCTAGGTTATGCAATAGACTAGAAGGTATTGTAAAATTGCAGAGAAAATTTTAATAACACTTTGCTCAATATACTTTCAATAATATACTTTCGATAATTTATATTAATTATGCGTTGATACAAAAAATACAAATTCGGGAATTTATGGTGCGTATTCTGAATAATATTTTTTATTGCTAAAGACTTATTAGAACTTTCTGCTCGAAATGTAAATTTCAAACTTTATGGCAAATTGTAACAATTGATATCAACTAGTAAATAATAAAAAATGATTTCAAGTCAATTGACAACGGTTCGCATTACTATTTCATTTATATTTTACTAAAGCATAAAATCACACTATTTTATTTACGATAAATTCTCAAGAAATTAGAAAATGTAATGTTAAGGAATGACAAGAAACGTCCGGAGAGAGTACAGCGTATGAACATTATCTGTACATTCCATACTTAATTCAAAACTATAATGCGTGTTATATACGTAATAAGGAATTCCGTTATCTAAAGAAACGACTCTCAAACTTCTATTATTATTACAGAAATAACTCTCAAAATCTAATATGTAAACTATTTTCATTAATTTATAATGCACTGTCTTGTGTACTATCTCTACAGTATGCATTCCACTTTATAACTCACAAATTTAAGAACTTAAAATACACGCCAAGTTATTAAAAAGCTCGCAGCTATTTTAGTAATAAAGAAAGTAATGTACAATCTGATTCTTGCAACCATTGTTGACCACGAAATGCAACATTCTTCGTTTAAAGTGCTCATCCCAATCTCAAATAGGACAAGGCAAACAGTAAGTTCTTTAGTCTCTGTTTTCAGTAGTATAAGTCATCTATTCAGCCCATATTCTTAGAACCTAGAGATTTTGCATTGCAATAACATTTGAAAGCCACGATTTTCTGAAAGAATCTGAAAACTTCTTTGGCCAAATATGGGCCATTAATTATTTAGGGCTACTTAAAGTGAATCTCCATCGTTGGAACGAAATCAATGTCATCGTTAATCAGATTAGGTAAATGTATTGCGTGCTATTGATCCAGTGTTGAACTGTAGTTTATATAGTACCGACATATTGCATTGCGCTGATTAATCACCTCTGTAATACTGCGAGCGAAACACGTGCTACAATCACCATACCTGTCGCTGGTAAACATCGAGAACCAGTCGAACCTGGATCCTCCCATTTTCGGATTTCGAGTGGTGTGAAACTACAGTGTGAAATATGACATGCAATTTATTCGGCCATTCTGTGCAGAGCATGCCGCTGTTTTACCGCAGAAATTTTGTTAATATTCAAATTGAGAAAATCTGTTTCGTGCCACCAGATGATAGTCATCGCCAGAATTCTTAAGCAAGGCGACACTTTTCATAGTCGAGGCGCCAATTTTCTTGGCGTGGGCCTCCGTTCAAGGGCCTCTTTTGTACGCAGGCGATAAGGGCCTGTGAGGCTCGATGACAGGCTAGCGGTCCTGCGGCAGACGTTAGCCGCTCGCGTCGTTGGGTTTCCCACGACGAGTTTTCCCTTTCCCTAATTATTTGGGGAAGGGGTTATTTGGCACCCTTGGTGGGAGCTATGCCGGATTGCACCAATAAAGTTGCAGTGTTTTAAAAAACGTATGGAACTCCACCCACGCGGAGTACACCTTGTAGCGCATTTTGAGCACTTAGTTTAGTTTACCAGTAACCAGGGTTAGAACAAGTTGTAAAGCCTTTCCACATTACCGTTACCTATCCACGGATAACTGTATCTTCTCAATATATTATACAAAACGGATTAGGAGCTACTGTGTTTACAGTTCTTTAAAGCCTCTCTAAATCGCCTAAAAGTTCCCGCCGCCATTAATTTGCCGTCGGGAAGCACGGTCTAGGCAACTTACAATTGTCAGACGTGCGCCGTCGTTGTTATTATAAAAAGGAACGTACGGTCGAAACATTAATGAAGTTTACTTGCTTAGTCTGCTTAATGCCTGACTACGACTACTTAATTGATGAAATTAGACGTATTCAGAACGCAGAAACGTATTAGTTGGGGTACTTTCCTTTCAACTTTAACAAATATGGGGTGAGATAAGCTTTTATTATGTTTGTATCCAAATTGGAATTATATAATTTGATTTGAACGTAGTGTAATCTGTTTTTCCTAAAAGAGTGCGAAAGGAGTATTATCAATTAAATTTTTTAAATCAATTTTACAGACACCTGAATTCTTCAACTTCATTCAAATCATGTTTCATTCGGAATAAGAATTTCTAGCAAATATCTTCACATTTTATTCCTTTACTTCTGACTTACATGTTACAAACGGACATTTCTACTAGGATTAATGGACCAACGACACTGAATTAATAACTATAGTTGCCTTTAACAATATCTGTTCTTTCTGGATACGCTCACGATATCCAGCTAGTCTTATTTTCCATCAAGGTAAAAGTATAGCTATAAATAAAAATGACACGATCGATTGATTCTAGGCCATTCTAAACGATCCTCCTCCAGAGATTAGTTTCATTCAAAGCACACCCGAAACTCTGAACGGGCCAACGACGGCGGAGCAGAAGCAGTTTTTCAACAACCATATTTCAGCTGAATGACGATCGTTATAATTGATGCGCTACAAATAGTAGAAAAGTTGAACCGGCTGCTTTTCCAGGAACTTCTTGATTTACGTGCGCTGCCAGGCGAAAAGATAATAAATGATACAGGGATGAAGGAACACAACAACGGACATCGTGTTTTATCATGGAAAGTATAAGGGAACCAAGAATGTTCCACATAAGATATTTCGTATTGTTTTTCGAACTAAAAAATTAGGAATTGCAGGAAGTACATGCTGCAATTTCATAGTTCTTTTCAGGACATGTATAGCAGTTAAAGATATATTTAATAGCAATGCCTATTTCTGAATTCTACCCTTTGATCCACTGATATTACTCTTATTTATATTGTATTGATTTTTTAACTGCCTTTAGTACATGTAACATTCATTTCTATTTGAACACCATTCTATACCTCCCTTGTCTTCCCACACAAATAGCGCGCATCAATAATACTCACAGGGACACGTTCATGAAAATATTTAATTTGATAATACTTATTGGAAGCATGTTCCTTTACGTTGTTCCTTTGCCTCCAAAGTACTAGCGGAAAATATTATTCCCAGATAAACGTAAATACAGAAATATTGATTGATACTACTATAATAATTTAAACGCATACAAGAGTTACGATTAAATCTACGCACGTCTTAAACAAGTTCGTCGATTTGTCGATAAGGTTTACAAATCAATGTAACCAATAAAATGCTTGACATTTAACCACTAAATGGTCGGGTGGGATGTTATGGTTACCCCACAACCATATCCCCTTAAGCATAATAGCTTTTTCGTATTTATAAAATTCTGAAACCCTTCTAAATTATTATATTTCTCAAAACATACACATTTCTCTGTATTAGTTTCCATTATTATTATCTCCATCAATCTGTATTACTCTGTATACAATTTTACCCGTCCCTCAAGCGTCAGTTTAAAAACAGATCGCATCCCCTTCTTTTATATTAAACACTATGCTGGCCAAAGGTGCTATCCAATCGAGTCAAACACAATCCGGTTAACAGCCTAACCGAAATCTCGCTGGCAGTAGGCACCGCGTATCAAAACGCAAATGACCATTATGTAGTTACGATTCCGTCGGGACTAGATTTACAAATACCCTAGGGCATACTTTTCCCCTGACACTGTAAATCATTCCGTGAAGCCTGCTAACCAGACAGTAGATGAGCCTTTTAATAGTCAGCCACAAAGGCTGGCTGAAAGAGGATCACGGCGCGCTGCATTCAGACGAACGTTGTCAGCGTCGATTTAGATTAACGAGAATGACTTTGCCAGGGGTTGAAAAGTCGCTGGAAGGGTGCAACGTGGTTGCTGGAAGCACAGTCAGAAAAGGGCGCGACCGAACGGCAGAAAGAGTAAGAGAATAGGCTGATGAATAGCGAGGAACAGAGAAAAAGGATAAATAGAAAAGGAGACGGGAACGTCGCTTACAGACGTGGTTACGCGGCGCTACACACCCTTTGACGAAAAATATGTGTGATAACGGGTGTGAACGTGAATGGCCGCTTGGTGTCTTTTTCCTTCTTTCTGCAGCTCCGACGTCAATGTTCTTCGTCCTAGAAGCCAGTGTGCCTGCGGGAACCACCGCGTCGCGACGGTATGAATGGCGCTCTTCGCGAGTGGGAGCGTGATCGCACTCGCCCGAATATCTGCACGCGCGACGTTTATGCGAGAAACGGGTCATAACTCGCGACGAAACTGAAATGCAAAGACAGTTGTGGAAAAATATGTCGGAATTCTGGTCGGTGCGGGACAACAGTGAAAGAAGTGGTGAACTGTGGGGATCCTGCGATAAAGTGAAATTATTAGTAAAGTGTGCTACTGTTCGGAGGGAAAATTGTGCAACATGTTGTTGAAATAGTTGAAGGAACATTATTTAAATATTTTGAATTGCAGGCAATGTGGAAATATTGCCTGCACTCGATAGCTACGATTTTTATAGTATACATATTTACGTGTACTTTTATAATGCAGAAAAGTAGAAGCAGGTTCATACGGACCAGACATTAAATAAAAATAATTAATTTTACCAGGACCTTTTCCAGCTCGCTTGCAAGTTCAAATATTTACAACCAGGGAAAACGATATCCTCTTTCCGTGAATTGAAAGGAAAGCGTCATAACAAAGCTATAAAGAAGTAGCACAGAAAGTGCCAGCAATATCTTCGCGTGCAATAAAAAGAAGTTGTTAATGTTCTGCAGAACTAACAGCTATCTCGTCGTCAAAGTATTTCTATCCGAAAGAGGAAACCGCAAACGCCGTTTCTTTCCATAAGCACAAGTATGTTAGCACACTCGCGTAGATTCACCTGCGTGAGTATCGCACGCGATTTGCACGCACGTACGCTCTTAGGGAAGCGTGCCGTGATACGGATCACGTGCACGTGGTTATCGTAGAGATAGTTCTCGTAAAGCAGCAAGTCTCTGTATTTCAATGTGTGCACGACGAGAACTAATAACAGATCCTTGTATCCATATTTGTTTTTTATGTAACTGTATAAACGTGGGGCTACATAAATTCACATGTCGCAATTGTATGGAGTTGTTACGGTGCGCTTTTTCCACTGGGCGTTTCGTACTGTGCATAGTAAACCAGTTTATAAAAATACAGTGCGTCGGTTGAAAAATTAATACGGTTTAAACGCGCTGTCCCCTAAGGAAATCGATGGCTCCAGCGATTCTAATGAGAAAGGGGATTTTAAATACTCTTTATTATCTCGCACGTTAGCTGGTTTAAAGGTAATAAGTTTGTACTCATAAAATATTTCTACCATTTCAGTTTTATGAATTACAAAGTTCCTCTCTAAAGTAATTCCTTTAAAGCTTAGTACATCGTTGAACACGATTTCGGGGTCGACGAAGTTACATTGCAGTGAGACTTACTTTTCATATTTAGGAGACGAATCACATTTCACAATTTTATATTTCTGAATTCTATCAAAATTGTGTACCATGTAACATAGTTGACGAAAAGCCATAGCCTTCAAACTCAATGAAATTTGTTATCCCATTTAACTTCGCTCGATTCACATCGATTATCAAGAATTGACGAACGTTTCTATAGACTCTATTGTGCGCTCTATCGATATGGATAGATTAGGATAGAAGGTCTTCATTATGAACAACAGTCTTGGTAAATAGAAACGCTAATTGGTCCATCGGGTTGCATCGACGCAGATGCGTTTGGTTGACACCTGTGTTGCATGGAATTGTATGTATAAGCTCATAATCCACGAATCAAGTGATTTCAGTGGATTATCTCGTATATACTATTCCTGTTATCTTCCCTATCGGGCTAATATAGTGACTATAGGCTGTAGTCTACAGTTAATTGACTACGCGAGTCCTAATTCAGAATCCTAAGGAAGTTCGCGTCAATATTTCAGTCTGAAACTGTCTTTGCCACGAAATTCGCGTGAAAGTTTTGCCCCACGTTAGTGGCACGCTATTGTCAGTTACGCGACCGTGTAAATGCACTATTGTTAGTGTTACAGAAGGGAGAAGAAATAACAGAATTTACTGGCAACGTGTCTACATTGTCCTCGAGTTTCAACAACGTGGAAGAAATTTTATTACGTTTAAACAACTTTCTTTGGTTTCGTTGCACTGCAGTGTAAGGTTTCATGGATTGTGTAATGAATGTTCCGAGTTGGCAGTATATTTCCTTATGTTTATTATATTATTTATCCTTGTATAATATATTTGTTCCGTCCTAAGACGGAAGTGTTTTATTCAGTCTGGGTTTCCAAACGTTCAATGATCCATGTGATTGAATACCCTGCCGATTAAGCGGAGGCATTGAGGACTCAAACAATCGACAATTTTTTGATGTCTTGTTTGCCGCTACTTTTTTCAACTGCCAACAGGGGTCGGCCGGCCGCGACCAGTCAATTAGAACGCCTTGATTTTCCTACGCGTGGTAGTAGAATCACCAATCAACCTGGATCCAAGATTTCATGCAAGACAAGGGCGAGACTGACGTATTTTATGGCCGTATAGTCCCTGAGGTTCTCTTGCCTGTTTTTCGGCAACATACTGCGAAAAGAGTTGTAAAACAATGATACATCAGCTACTTATATTATGCCCTGTGATCTTAACTAGTCCTTGGGTTTCAAAAATTACCACTACAGGTAGAAACGGATTTCAGGTAATTTGTTAGATACTTCCTGCCTTCTATTTTAACACGTCTGGAAACCAAAACTCTGTGAGTTACCTCGGACTTCCAATTAAAAATGCATCTGACCATTGTCACCCATTGAAACCGTTCGTCCTTTTTAGCAAGATTCAATTTTGTCGAAAAACGGACAGGACAACCTCAGGGATCTCACGGCTGTTACGAGCCGAGGGCTAAGGGGCACGCCTGCGGAGCCGAGGATCGGTTGTTTAAGAGTTTTTTGTTAGTTAAACGGTCGAGCCATTTGATGGGAAGTGTGTGGATGTGCCAATGCCTATTGCATCAATGGGTGCCACTGGAAGGTCAAGGTTTTCGTGGATGTACCAGTGCCTATTTCATCACTGGGTGCCACAGGAGGGTTAGAGTTTGTGGATGTGCCAATGTTTATTTCATCAATGGGTGCCACTGGAAGGTAGTTGTGGATGTGCCAATGCTTATTTCACCAATGGGTGCCACTGGAAGGTTGTCGTGGATGTACCAGTGCCTATTTCATCACTGGGTGCCACAGGAATGTTTGTAATTATTGCCTCGTAACTATCGATACACCTCGAACGGTTAAGGTGTATCTATTCGGTGGATTGATACTACTGCTTATGATTGGTATAGGAAACAGAATGAATTAAATACGTCTATAATCAAATAATAAAATGTCTAGATTCTTTATCTCAAATGAATTACAGTACGTAGATATCGCGGAGTTAAAACCCACGCTTACAGTCTTTAACGTTTATTAAATACGAATGCTCGAAAGGGAATTTAACCCGATCTTACTGTCTTTCGACGAATACGACCGTTGGAATAAATATCGGATGAATGTTCGAAAGGGAATTTAACCCGATCTCACTGAGCTCCAGCAGAACTTTTTGACGATCAATTACGGCGTAAACACGTAGCTTGACTATTCGGAACTAAGCCCTTAATAAATAGAAATTGATCGAAAGGGAATGGAACCCGATCTCACTGGCATCAGTATGGCTATCTGGCACCGACATGGTACACAGCTAGTAAGGTCCATACTGAGCCACGAGAGTAGATTTCATGCCCTTTTTATATCCGAAAAGCGGACCAAAAATATGGTGGGGGTGCAGAATCTTCCAAGGGAGTCCAAAAGATCGCCCTGAAGCGTTGCGTCATCGCGCCATCGCGGAAGGGGCGAACTCGACTGCACGCACTCTCGATTTCCAAATAAGGGCATAATAGACAAAACGAAGGAAAAGATACTTCCTACGTAACGCGGCCATAAAATACTCCTTTCCCAAAAATCAAAATTTCTCTCTAGCACCGCCTCCACACTTATTTTTTCCTTGTGCAACGTAGAGAAATCGGAATAAGTATAGAATTCAATATTGTATATACGTATAGTTCAGCATCAAAAACTTGCATCAGAGCAGAAATCAGAGTCCCGGCGTAGTTGGTGAGCAAGGCCCGAGTCCTGACTCTTAAGTGTCTCAAGTGTCTCAAGTGTGCAGTGTAGTCAAAATGGAAAGTGACAAGCTATTTTGGGAGGACTTTACAAATAAATATAGAATTAATGAGGGTTTGTGAAACAATAAATTTTTGCTGAAAAATTATGCAAGACGCGATCTACTATGAAAAATTGGACAGGTTAAATGGAATTCGCGTATAGAACTAAATAATCCATAAATTCATGAGTAGCCTATGATTAATTATATTTCATAATATAATATATATTTCGAATTTTTTCCAATAGATAATTAAAACCAGAATTATCCTTATGCAAATAGTTTCTATAATCACTAGGTTCATTTGCTTTCAGCTCTTTTCATAATGCAGAATCAGAAAATCTGTTTCTCTCGAGTAACCATCTTTTTGCCCATTTCTTTTTAGTCTTCAATTTTGTATTTTTTGTAATTGACATACCTCCTACGATAGCTAATAAGACTGGAATTGGAAGAGAATCCGATATTTTAACGCACGTGTTTGTGCGTTGGCGTCACACGACAACATGAGAGGAATCGGTAATGTGGAGGCTGCATCAGCTGAAACTGATGCAGGGTTCATAAAATCTAGGAGTCGCATGCATCGCAACATGTTTCATCGTGTAGCAGGCCCTTTACAGTCATCCCACATACTGTTGGGAGAAAATAATGTTAGAATATTCGAGGTACGGGAACGGCTGGGAGCATCGCTTTCCTTTAGGGCGAACCCTAAAATGGTTAAAAAGGGCCATGGTGACGTAGGTGTCCTCGCGACCGATGCTTTTGCCAAGGAAAGGCATTCTTGTATAGACTACGGTCGTTTAATAAACGGAACACCTTTTTAACATATACATGTGTTAGCGACAGCGCATTTTGAATGAAAGGAAAGGGACCGATTTATGATAGGGACCTAGCCTAGGTGCGTTTGGAGAGTGTTTTGCAAATGGGCAATCTGGACCGCAGACAATGGCTGGTGGCCCGACGCTATTCAACTATCGAATGTCCAAGGATTGACTGTTTATTAGGGATGTTTTGAAAGTGAATGAATGAGCCTGAACATCCCGTTGACCGGCGATCGCTGGCGACCGAATTGGGTCTTCCAACTATCTGGTGTCGAGGGATTGTTTATTAGTGTCGAGTAAAGAATACACGTGGCAATCGGATTGTAGCCGTATTTCCAAGGAATAGGGAAACTCTTCCTGGAGGATCTGGCCACGGAGTGGGGAAGGTTCTGCCTTTTGGTAAATGAACTGTGATTGACCACTCAGTCTTTACCCCAGAATTGACCGGGAACTACCTATCTTACGCCTCTCTTACACCTCACCTTCAACATAACAACAAATTCTTAACACATGCCTACATAATCATTGTAATACCTAATCGAGACTTCTTCGATTATCTTACAATCCTCGACTAAATCTTTCAAGATAGAGCTTGCAATGAGAAAAAATTTGTCTTATGGCACAGCAGGCTTTGAACACTTATCTTATACATTATGTAATTAACACAAGTTCGAGTAATTACATAGAAGAATTGTTTCCAGAATACAACTTTTGAAGAGGATATCTACTGCAATAGGACGTATCTGGAAAAAATAGTCGTAAATTCAATAATAGTACTCGATGACGAGAAGTAAAGAATAGTTCAAAAGCTAACTATTTAGTAAGATATTTAATTTTCCTCGATTACCCTGCCGTGTACAAATTCAAATTCTGTCGAACTTAAGTTATGTGCCACTTCATGAACGAAATAATTTATTAAGCAATGATTTAGTAAAGTTTCGGTGCGCCTCCAGATATTCATAAAGCGGATACCGTTATTGTTCATTGTCTCTTCCAATGAATTGTTACGGACCAAACCTGCCACTTGGTAGCGCATTCGAGGTGCGAGGCGCCGTTGAAATTATTATTGCAGAAACACAGTGGACTTGCAGGCCCAAAACGCGAACTTCTGCCGAGGAACGCGGACTACGTTGGTACTCGTTCATCTAAAATCTAAAGGATTAGAACTGAAGGCTGAGAATGATTCGAGGTGCACCCACGGTGTTCGCTAACAAAGACGAACCATTACAGCCAGGAAACATGTGAAACTTGTACGCACCAATACAATCGTACAATTACGTTTGCCTAAGAGTATGCGCGACTCATATCTCAAGTTGCTCGTTATTCCAGATAGCTTAGCAGCGTTATCACTCATCTCACTTCCTGTGCATGCACAAAAACATTTTGAAGTTCGTACGCTGCACGAGCTTAAAATATTATGGAGAGGAACGCTTACGAATCTAATTACCGTAAGTAGATACATACATGCCTATACATATATCTACATCTTAATACGATATACTGCTCGCCAAAACTGTGGGACTACAATTGAACAAATATTGAATGGTTTTAGTGACTCATTGGTTCGAAATTAATATTACAGAGACAGATTGTCATTAGCTTTGCCTTGACACGTTTTCATTTGGCAATGTTTTTAAATTATTAACTTAAATTTGTTATCGGTCACAAGATTTCTATATAGCTCGAAATGCCTAATAGTCCCAAACTTTAGAGCACTTCCTCAATTTTCAAAGTATCGATTATTTTGATAATCTCCCAATAATTTGAACTTTATTATACTGCAGTTGGTAACGGTGATTCGCTTGAAATTTAACGAGCTATTTAATTTTTTTATAACTTAATGTCGTAAATTTTATCGAAAATTTCTATCCTCTTTGCACTTTCTTGTGGTTTTAAACTTTGGTCGATAGTATATGTGGTAATGTGAGTTGGTTTGCGATAGGATTATGAATTTCGACCGTTTTCGAGTTAGGACCAAAGTTCTTGTTATGTCACTTGCACTTACTGCTAGTTAGTTTTCAGAAGCCTCTATTCTGAATGGAATTTATGTAGGATGGGTGAAAACAAGGAGGAGTGTGTGTTTATTCTTATGTATGGTCGCGCGCGTGTGCGTGTGTGTACGTACGTAGCGCGACACAGAAAGCCTGACATGGCCTGATAGCGAGTTTTTATCCTAGGCGCTCACGCGTTTGCGTTTTCAAAAACGGCTCACAGAGTCGTTGCGTATTGCGAAGGAAAAAGACGTTCCGAGAGTCTTTGCGAAGTGTAAAGACACTTTTGAGAGTGTGGTGAGGCGTGGAAAATTGTGTCGTTTTGGTTGTATAGATCAATAAATGTTGTTTGTACTTGTCTAAATCTCTTTCCGCCACTTTTTAATTACATGAATACACACATATTTATTAAGTAGAATTTCTTAACTAAGAGTTTTATGAAAAATTAAATACAATTATGTATTTGGAAATGAATTTTGCTGGAATATCTAATGAATCTATCTATAGAATATCTAATGTTTATTGTGGAGGCACTTCCCACACACACATAAACGAAGTCGCACAGGACCCCGTGACATACATGTATATTGTATATATGTATACAATATCCTCCGACCATTCCCTACTATCCCAGCGTGAAAGGTCCGGGTCTGCTAGCATGCCTTACTGACGAGTCCGCTAGCAGGTCTATGACGAAACGCCACCCTCTTGCCTCCCTTTTTTTCCGTTGCTTCCTTCTTCCACCATAGTATTTACCGATACACGAAGCTCCCACATGATGAAACAGAAGATTCCTCAATTAATTTCAAACCAACTGAAAGACTGATATCCAATTCTCCATTCACACATACACCATTGGAAATATTTATTACATTAGGAAAATTTGATATCAATATCGTTCTCTGACCTAAAATTCAGTGCGTCTCATTTTACCAGAAACAACTACGGCTCCAATCACTTAACAATCATATTGTTATGACTATGTGCAAGTAGATGAAATAAATATTTCCACCACTGTATCCGCAATTTCTAAATTATAAGTATATACAAAACTGAGATTGCGAGTACTGACTCAAAATCTCAAAAACCGATCTACACAATTAAACTCACTGAAATCCCACCAGAGAACGTAACATTACTGTAGTTCGAAAGCTCGCGAAACAAATATTCGACGAAAAATCGTACAAACAAGTGGGCAATCGTAGCCAACGGTGGTCCCAGTTACGTTCAAGTTAAATATCCAGCAATTTCTCAATGTCCCTATTATCAACCCTGTCGTTCAGCAACAACGCTGTTGCGATTCCAACAAGAATACACTAGAAGTAAAAAAGTTCTGAAGCACTGGTTGTTCAATTTACGTGTACGTAAATGCGCTGTCTGTTTGTGAGATAGACGCCAACGACGTGCATAAGTTGTTGCTCGCAAACCTCTGCAGCGCCAGGGAAGGAGCTCATATATAGTACGTTCGCACGAAGTATCAGGTAATACGACCAGGGATAAGGGTAGCAGGAGCGCGGGGGCAAAGCGTGACAAAGACAAAAATAGGAAGTGCAAGAGGGTGCGCGGAGGCGGCTCGAAACTCGCCATTGATCCGGAGGAATATACGCCGCCTACATCGTAACTTTGATCGTGCTGTAAACAGTGTCCCGGTGACTGCCAGTCTTCCATCACCTCTCGAAACTCTCGCCTGTATCGGCGACAGTTGCAGTTTCGTAGGATGTAACGTACATACGTCTCGCATGTATGAGGGTTGAAAAGAGCTTCCCTTCGTCCGCCCACCTTACAAATATTGACTCTCTTAGAATTCGACTTGCTGGTTGCAAGTTGATACGAGCACAGAGATAAAAGCGTTGCGTAGGTTGCAATAAGCTGCCCGACACACGTCGACTGAATCTTGTATGAGTGTCGACTACCGAATAGAAATGCCTCCTAACGCAAACCCGACATTAACTCTTGTCTGGTATAGTTTTATTGACATAGGAAAGTGCATTTCTTATCTGCATACATGGGAGATTAATGGGGGGTGTGAATTATGATGCGATTTAGTAGGATAGGGCGAACGCGCGTATTGTTAATTGGCAGAAATTCATTCTGTTTTGTTGTTAATCTGTATTTGTTTTTATAATATGTATATTATATGTTAGATATTAATTTATCCGTCAAGATTATTTAGCTCGAGATTATAAACGAGTGCAATGTTCCAAGGTTCTGGGGTAAGTGCCATGGGGTTCATCACAGTCCTCTTACCAAAAGGCATAGCCTTCCCCACTCCGTGGCCAGATCCTCCAGGAACAGAGTCCCTATTCATTCTCTTTCAAAACATGCCAATCCTAGGACTATAAGCTTCTAAACTTTGCAAATTATATTTCACAAAAGCACTGTACGTTTCACCTAACTGCAAAGAATCGTGTGTCTCGAATCAAAAACTGAATACAAACTGATGCATATTGGAGATGGTCTCTGATGCCCGTTTATACTTGTTTATATAAACAAGATAAGCATCCCTTCTCTAGTTATAGAACTAGGAACGATTCGAAGAATCAAAAGTCGAAAAGTAGACACTTGAGAAACTAGGAGACTTCATAGAAAAGTATGTAGGTACTTAAAATATTGAAAGAAAACAACTGATACTTGATTTCACTATAAGAATATATACATATATAATAGATTTCCATAAAATGTTTAAAGCTGCAGTTGTTGAGTTATAGAAATGAAAGCTAACAGTCTCGAAAAAATATAATTTCATACTTGAGCCACTCATTGGCTAAATTGGTTAACTCTACAAAACAAAAATAGGTCAATTTACTGTAAATATAAGAAGTTAAGCGACAATCAAGCGCTTGAACGATCAAATTTCAAAAAATTCAATAGGTGGAGTTAACCAATTTGGCTAATGTGCCGATGAAAACAGTATGGGGTACCCGGGTACCCGGTTGCCAGACAGGCGTTGAAATTTCGGTTGCTAACATAAGGATTAACCCAAATCGATGTAAGGATGCTCATGTTTCACTTATTACTGGGGCATCTGCACTATTTAGCATACTAAATTGAATAAATTTTTAAGATATTGGACTGGGATTTTTAAACAAAAGTATTTTTTATGTTATGTTTGTCCTGTGGGAAATTCCTGCATCGCTAGTTAGCATCGTATATATAAAAATAATAGGAGATTCGTCAAGAGGTCAAGGATGCAAGAATTTTAACCGCTTTTATAGAAACATTGTAGTAGTACTAGTATGTAGAAAGATTCTTGATCAAATTAAATAAAGCTTTATTTCATCGAAAAGGAAGAAATAAATAATCTCTGATTTTACAGATAAATGTCGCACGATACCTGATGTAGTGTTAAACACGAAAAGTAATTACCTCTTCCTTTAACAATTAAAGTAATCGTGCAAATCTTTTGTGCCACTTTCATCTTTCTTCTTTCATTTATTTAATTGTTATGCATACGAGATTAAACTGACATGTACCTTTCCACTTCAGGTGGCTTCTGAATAATCTTATCTTTAAAATATTCCCACCACGGCGAGGAATAATATTTTAACGTCCATTTATCGATTAAGTAAATTGCAAGAACGAAAGATTTCAATTGCTGGGAGGAATCAATGATCGAACGCATCGATGAGGAATCAATTGACGGACCTATAATCACTATCTATGAGGACCTGGTTTTTCACGGAACGACAACATTGAATCACGTTGATGCATGAATGACGAAGCTGGCAGAGCGTCGAAATTCATGAAATCACGGCGCTCGTTATCGTGGATGAAGACTATTCAATACGGCAATACCAATACATATTATTTTATTGAACGTTCACGTAGATAATCCAATTGGCGATGCCTTCGTATTATTGATTTATATGTTCACCGTGTAGTTATAACGGAAAGAGAAACCCACCAGGCTGTAGGCAATAAATGTGACACGACATTATGTACAGTTGAATTTCTCGTGTAACAAATTGCATATTACTTTGTAAAGTTGTTTCATTCTCATTTGTGGTTATGGTTAAATTTTATTTCTAAGACGAATTCAATTTTTCTGTACTATTTAATAAGCTACTGAAGCCTTATTGCATGATACTTCAATTAATGTACGTAAAAGTATGTATGTATTTAATATAATTACCTATCTGTAGAAAATAGAAATAATGCAGCGCTTGAAATTGGCACTGTAATTGGCAATTTGTGTTTCACCCGTCGTTCGACCTGTTGATAATTAAATTTGTATTGCGAGTGATTCCATTCTTTACAGAACTTATTCTTACGCTCGTATCTTTATCGTAGATCCAAAATTGCAATAATGATAATAAGTTAAGGAAGCTTTAATTTTTTTCGTTTTAATTCGTTTGTACGTGGATATTGCAATAGTTTCTACAGTTATTCGTTCCTTTATCGCTGCAAGGTTTTATAGAACAAGCCCTCGAACTAACTTCTTCAGATGTTATGCTCTTTCTTTTTATCACGACTTAACAGAACGTCACAAAATTCACATTCATCATTTACCAACATATTTAACAAACGTTCAACGACTGCTATAAACTTGCCAATGGACATTACGAGAACATTTTACGTACATACATGCATTACTAACGCAAAGATAATTCATCAGACGTGTAAAGGCACCATCTAATGATCTATGCTATTTGTAAAGAATTTTCCTTCTGGCCATTAATCCGTATATCACAATAAACCAGCGTTTAATACCTAGTATCAGCTACAAATTTGGGCTGCAAATCAGCGCGCGAGAATGCTGGTCACAGAATTCGTGGACCACACACATTCACGTCCAAGCGTGGCACGGTTTCGCCAGATTGTAAACGCCCGAGCAACGTTCCGCGACAGAGCAGCACGGGTGAAGCAAAACTTGGGAGGGTGGAGAAATTTAGCGAAACTAACGCGACGGAGAGTATTTCTGCGAGCGGCGCGGCGCGGCGTGCACTTAGCGACCGCGTACAGTAGTTGTGCGGTCACCGAACGGAACTACGCCACCGGAAGGCGTCCGACGTATGGGGGAGTTTGGCTTTCGACTCGGACTAATCAAAAGCTTTAATTGGGTTTCTGCCAAGCGAGGATCTGACGCGGTGGCTTCCATTTGTCCGCGCATGGATTTCCTGTGGCATCCCAGCGATTTCTTTGGAAATTCGATTATTCCGACACGATACGGGCCACGTGCAATGATTGCTTGAAGGGTGCATCGAGGCATTGCGAAACTTTTGTTGCTCTTTCCCGTTCCTTACGTTCGTTTCCGTAATTATCGTGCGCGATTCGTGAGCAATTATTTTGTGTGGAATCAGGGCCACCCTTCTGAGAAAATGGGAGGGGGATAATTGGAATGAATTTGCGAGTGTATTTTATTTAAATATAAATTAATTTTATATACATTTTATTTAGATGTAAAGAGGAGTTTTTAAGAATACAGCTATATACTATAATAGAAAAACAAAAACAAATCTTCGAGAAAATTGCCAGCAATTTTCTGTAATCTTCAAATTACCTTCACGGTAGTGTCAGTTTACCGAGGCAAGTTTGGATATTCAAATAAATCAGGTCCGTAGCGATCCATAAAGCCGTTGCCTGAGCTGTTTCACAATTGTTATTATAATTTGCAACCTATACATCATGCTCCGCGACACGATACAATATAACTACACGACCGGAAGAGAAGCAGTGAGCGTGAGTTGAAGTTTCAGCTAGGACTAATCAAAAGCCTTAATTGGGTTTCTGTCAACAGAAGCTTCCTATTGGGCTATCCATTTCGCAGCACACAAATTTTCCATAACCTGCGCGGAATATTAACTATATTTTGCGATTCATTATTGTATCCACACTCCTGACATTTTCAGCTAAAAGATTAAGTCGACGCCTGATTGTAAATTCACGGGTATCATTTTGCACATTAAATGCAACTACCAGGCTGCAATATTCTGTTAATTGTTTCAATTTCAACGATTGAAAAACATTTATGCGCCTATTATAAAATTCTTTCCAGTGTGGGGGCACTTCCCACATACACCGCTAGGGGACGAGCACGACGATCCGGCTCCCGAAAGTGGTTATATAAGTCACCACAACTATATACAGGGTGTCTCTTAACTTCTGTCCTTCCCGGAAATGGGGGGTAGCTGGGGTGATTCTGAACAACTTTTTCCTTGACCAATATGTGGTTTGCAGCTTCATTTTTAAGTTATTAACGAAAAACACTGGCCAATGAGAGCGCCCGCCGGGCGGCCGATGGCGCGCGCTCAGGCACGAACCCATCAGCTGTCACGATGGGGGGGCATCGAGGGTGCCGACGGAAGCGTGCGGCAAATGTTACATCGTCTTAATTAAGAATAATGTGGAATAATTCGTTTATACTTATGAAACTAATAAGTCGTTTAATAACCGTGTTCTATTACTTATGAAAAAAATATTTTTTTAACAGCACGTTTTCAGGTGGATAAATTATGTTTTCAGAAAAACGATTTGTACAACTAATGTTAAAAAAGCTAGTTAAACTTACCCATTCGTCCACGAATTAACTTACTTCACGTGTGCGAATCCTGACCCAGGCAACGTTCAACAGCTGATGTTTCGGCTGGGTTAGTATCCTTGCACGATCACTTCACTTCACGATAACTTCACTTCACGGTCACTTGCGACGTTTCAGCTGGCAGAGTCGTTCTGCTAGCCGAACGGACAACATGAATCGTAAAAACGCAGACTATTACGAAATGTTTAAACGTAAGAAAAATAAATCGGTTTCAAATATTCCCACATTTCACAGTTGCAAGTGATAGTGACCGTGTAGTGAAGTGATCTTGAAGTGAATTCACCGTGAGTGTAGTGAGTTCACCGACCCGGCCGGTGACATCAGCTGTTGAGCGTTGCCTAGGTCAGGATTCGCACAATATTTACCAGATTAATTCGTAGACGAATGGGTAAGATTAACCAGCTTTTTCTAACATTAGTTCTGCAAATCGTTTTTCTTGTAACATAATTTATCCACCTAAAAACGTGCTGTTAAATAAAATATTTTTTTCATAAGTAATAAAACAGTTTATTCCTTTCGGATAATGAACAAACGTATCGAACACGGTTATTAAACGACTTATTAGTTTCATAAGTATAAACGAATTATTTCACATTATTCTTAATTAAGACGATGTAACATTTGCCGCACGCTTCCGTCGGTACCCTCGATGCCCCCCCATCGTGACAGCTGATAGGATCGTGCCTGAGCGCGCGCCATCGGCCGGCCGGCGGGCGCTCTCATTGGCCAGTGTTTTTCGATAATAACTTAAAAATGAAGCTGCAAACCACATATTGGTCAAGGAAAAAGTTGTTCAGAATCACCCCAGCTACCCCCCATTTCCGGGAAGGACAGAAGTTAAGAGACACCCTGTATATAACCTCCGACAATTCCCTACTATCCTAGTGTCTAAGGCAGGGCCTGCTAGTACGCCTTACTGACGAGTCCGCTAGCAGGCCTAGGACGAAACACCTTCTTCCTTCCTTTCTTTTCCCGTCGCTTCCTTCTTCCACCATCGATACAACGAAGCTCCCACACCAGAATTGAAATTTAAAGGAAATATTTGTTCTGCAATTTTTCTCGAAGTGAATAGCAAAAATATTATTTTCAATTGTCTCAATCATTGGAATATAATATTAGATGATTGCATAAGTTCGTGCCCGATTTGAAAATAAAACAAAAGTGGTTATATTTTGAAGTTAACAATTTTATTATGCAATTATATTGTGGGAGCGCGAAGCGCCCAACGCCCGGGCACAGGACATTTTTGACCGCGCTACCTGAGCCACAGATGTTCTGCAGGCGAGCAGCGATGGCCTGCAGAACCGTGTCCCCTATTTGCTGGGTTTTAAGGATACGAATGAGAGAGAGAGAGAGAGAGAGAGAGAGAGAGAGAGAGAGAGAGGGAGAGAATGACTGAGGACGAATGGATGTATGAATGGAAATACACAGTGCAGATTGAGCAGCGGAAGAGTGTGGATTGAGTAGCGGAGTAGTGCAGATCGAGTAGGAGTACAACAGCGTAGAGTAGTACAGCGTAGTATAGTGTGGAATAGTGTATCGTATTGTTAATAAATATCTAGTATCAGCGTAGAATATATTACACTTACACCGGCTTAATTTCATCAAAACTTCCAATCCCACAATATAGTCACCACCATTTTCTACAATTGTTTGCCAACGCTCTACAAGCTGGTGAATTCCTTTCTCGCAGAAACTGTGTGGTTTTTCTGCAAAGAAAGTCTTAAGGTAGTTTTCGACAGCTACCAGGGAACCAAAATTCTTGCCATTCAAATTATTCCGTAGAGACCGAAACAGATGAAAATCCGAAGGGCAAGGTCCGGGGAATACAGTGGGTGCTGAAGGACTTCCCACTTTAGCTCCTTCAGTTTTCGCAGTGTCTGTTGGGCGACATGCGGTCTGGCATTGTCGTGATGAAAAATGACACCTTTTCGGTTAGTCAAAACCGGATGTATTTCTTTCATTTTTGCACTTAGTTTGGTAAGTTGCTCACAATATTTGTCAGACGTGATTGTTACACCAGGTGGAAGAAGTTCGAAGAAAACATCTGGGCCGAAGTGCGATAAGGATCCCTACACTTCTGAAAATCGGGCACGAACTTATGCAATGATCCAATATAATAATTGATAAAATGTAGATACTACTTTCAATGTAAAATAACTTACGATGGAGCGATACATAATTGTAAAATTCTCTTTAATAGCTGCTGGTGTTGAATGTTTGTGCATAATACTCAAGATACATTTACTTTATACCTGTTAAGAATAGACTACGTTATAAACTTCACTTGCTAGTGCATCTACCTGAAAGGCTAAGTTTTCCCTGGAGACAATATTTTCCTGAAAAAAGCAGTTGACTAACCAGGTTTACGGTGCTGGTCGTAAAGGGGCACAGATTTAGACGGTTTACTACTCGGTGGTTTCCCTTTAAAAGAATACTGGTTAACATCCAGGAAAGACAGACATAAAGGATAATCCAATCAAACGTGAGCAAGAAAATTTAACTTCTCAACCTTCATAAATGACAAAGGGGCGAAATTCTTTAGTGAACAAATTTGATGAAATTGCAGCAGAGAGTGTTTAGTATAAAATTTGCTTCTTTAGGGTCATTATCTCCATTTACATTCACAATAATTAAATTACGTGTCGTTATAGAAAGCAATTTTTAATACCCATTGTAAGTAATACAAAGGACACTAATTCACGTGCATTTTGATGTAATCAGTATTAATTGTGCCCTAGAAACCCACCTGAACATTATTCTTAACTGAACAACCACGTTGTTTTTTTCGAATTAATTTTAACAAAGTGACCTAAGTGTTGAGAATTAAGGGCACCAAGCCAAATATGTAATTCTTACTTGTGCAATATCATCAAGATTAATCTTATTCGTTGCAAACATCGTAGGTACTATATTTATTAATAAAAAAATCATTTATGTAAATCAGAACGCCAATATCACTAGATCCTTATTAATTAAAATGAGCATGAACCTTCGCATTGGATTCATTATTTAATTTCCTTCCCAAGCCAATAATGAGAATAATACTTTGCATTGTGTACTGTTTAATTACAAATAGTGCATGGGTATACTGTCATGCAACCGGAAATTTCAATTGAAAGAATTAAATCATTAATCTCGCGCAAAAAAGAAAAACAATCTGCAACAGAAGTACATCGTCTGTTGGCTGTATTTTTTATAACTCCTAGAACTCTACATATTTTTTTTACAGATCATACGAAACTATTCGCCACGTTTGATTATGAAAATGGGTGCTCATGATTCGGTAAAATCACGCTACGACGAAATCGTATTGAACAATGAATTTAAGTACAGTTAACGCAAGCGGGATTATTTCCGCGGCAAATTTAATTCCGCCCGTGTTTACATTAGTCGAAACGCGATGGCTGGCTTTGAAGAAGCATGCATGAATCGAGGAAGATGTGTTATGCTCCAGAAAAGTTTAAAGAACCGCGGTCCAGAATGGATTACCAATGACGCGCTACCATTGTTCGAGTTCTCTGACGAGAGGAAAATCGAAAGTGGCGCGAGTGCACGCGCGACGAACTTAAATTAGATTTTCTTCACCGGAGCCCGCTAACAGAGCGGAAAGATAGGGTGGGTAGCAGCGAAAGGTGGAAAAGAAACGACAAAAACTCGAAGGGAACAGAATTGTCGCGAATATCGCAATGAAATTGAATATTCATCGGTTTCAGAAGAAATCAAAGCAAGCTCGAAAGAGCGTCGGTTTGTTCCGCTATTTCTTTGTCCCAGTTCAGGTTGCACATTTCAAATCGCTCTGCGCTTCTAACGAAACTTTCCGCCCGTTCGAAACATTTCTTTCAATTCATCGCTTCTCTTTTATGGTTAATTTCGGCGAGATTCATTTGAAGGTCATTATATTGTGACGTGGATATTTCTTGTTTAGATTGTATTAAAGGTAGCAATATGTTTTCGGTGTTAATGTATATGGTTATGGAGCTTTAAAGTGTGGAAAGGATTGGAATAGTCGAAAAGGCATATTGTGTGTTATGATATGGAAGGCGAATGAAAAAGATAATTTGCGTTAAAAATTGTGGTGAATTATATTATTATCTTATTATGCTGTATTAAATTGACGATTCAATATAATTCATTTACTCGGTTCTTATTTTCTACTTAAAATTTCTTCATTTGATATTATATTGATAAGAAAATTGTCAACTCTTCATTATTACTAGATTTAATAAAGTTTCATAAAACTATAAGATCTGTTTCGGACGAATTTGAATGTACACATAGAAGAAACTAACAAATCTGTGTAAAGCATAAATTCATTTTTTTTCTCATTTGTCTCTAACATTACTGAATTATCTCAGCAAGTGTATTTAAAACTTTAATCATGTATGAAAAATATTTCACGCACTCTATATCAAAAGTTTGTGTATAAAAACCTAGTGCTAATAGAGAAAGCTTACTTTCTTCGAATTACAGCACTCTATATGCAACCAATGTCTTAAAAAGTTGGAGAATTAAGCGATGGAATTCATGAGTCTCGAGTTTTTCATTATGAAGCAAAGCTGGTTTCAGCGTTCCCTTCATTCCGCGCGAATAATTCTCTACATCCTAAAGGATTAAAGGCAACGTCAAGGGCGAATTACAAACGACTCGTATCATCCACTTTAAGCTTATTTTCTCGTGGCATCTCATAAATATTAACGCAACTATATTGCAACTACAACCTTCTGCAATTTATATCGTCTAAAGAGCTTGGCCATGCCGCTCCCAACCGAGAGGAGCGTGATTGGATATTCCAGCTTGTCGAAACTGTAAAATATGTTTGACAAGCGCTAGTGGAAGCAGGTACATATCACCTGCATCCCATAATTAATTTAAATTCATTTCCAATCAGTAATGGTGTAAGTTCGATTGCATCAAACAAGTACAATTATTAACATAATATATTGCCATATTATTATTAGAATGATGTTATTATGTTATTATGTTATTATGTTATTAGAATGATGTTTATGTAATGCATTAATGTTTACCAATATTTTATTAATTAAGATACGTTTCATTGACTTCTGCAGAAAGTTTCTAGATTTTCGGATGAATATTTTTACACTTCTTTGATTATTCATTTGGGATCTTGATAGAGCGATGAATGTACTTATAATATCAAGCAGATTTGAAATAGTAAATAATTTAAGAATATTAAATCAAGTAGGCATGATAAAAATATTTATCCAAGAATAAATATTTTAACTTGTGCATAATAATAGTTTGTGTTCTAAGGTAATAATACTTTTCTTCGTTCCATGGCGGATTGATTACAGTTGTGGAACGAAGCATTCGTTTGAGGACTTCTTCTTATTCTTTCTTAGAAAACCAATTAATGTAATTACAAAAATGATATATTCAAAACCATCGAAGATCAAATTATTAACTCCTCGTTGAGTTATTATATTTTCCTCAAAGTGAAGATCATTCTTTCCAAACTTACTCGTAATAGATCCATGACAAACCAAAGTTTGCAGTTCTACTTTGCAAAAGTTGTAAAAATTCTTTCGATCAAAGACACCGGCAGTGGTGTTAAAACTCGATTTAAAATTGCACGCAGAGTAGAACAACGAATGAAATTTTTTTTAACATCCCTGAAAAAGTTCCAAGGCATGGAACAGCTTGGAACAAAAAGTTTCTAATTCGGTGCAGTACTGTTGCAAAATTAATTTTGAGAACTTTCTTCCGCAGCTTTCAAGCTATTTCTCTAATAACTACAGCAGGTCTTGATGGAAATTATGCGAACGCCACAAAATCTCGCATGAATCTTGGAATGAGGCTCATAACTATAATACCATCTGCCGACTTTTACATCACTTTCCACACGGACGAACGTTCTGAATTGATAGCATTCAATATTTATGCCTTACAGCCTTCTTTTTTTCGCCGCCCTCTTTGGTATTCCCAAATTTTATCATAATTTCGCCGAGCGCTCGCCATTTCGCTCATTTTCAATTCTTTTTTCGTACACCATGCAAAGCAGCGAGTAAGCTGTGCAGCCGAATGAAAAAGTTAATTAGTCCGCTGCGCGTTAATGAACTTATGAAACGAGCAGTGAATACCCGAGTGGGCCAACAGCGTCTTAAGGTTTGCTTTGTTTCACCCTGGAACGGCATAGAAAATGAACAAATTTCGGATGGCTATAACTCGGGTTACAGTTAAACCTGTAATATCAGCTTCTATTAAAAATAGAGTATTTAAATACCTTAATCAGCATGGAAAATTGTGGTTCCATAATCTAAACGATCGAGCAATATAGTTTGCTAAAATGAAAGGAGAAATTTTCGAAAGACAAACAGGGTTTAGATACAAGATAGATCTTCAACGATCATCTGACAATGTAATTGTTTATCAACAAATTTTGAATCACCCTTTGGTTCGAAAAGCACTTCACAGAATTATGATACTTTGGTCTGGAACGTTTCTGATAATATTCCTAAATCTTCTCCATTCTTCAGCTGTTTTATCAAAGTAAATAATTTAAAGTGAAATCGCAGTAGTTTCAATTACGACGAAAATTCTACGAATATTAGGAAACAATGCAAACACACGTTCAGTATCACTCAGTATACCACAAACTAATCTTTCATTAGTTGTTCCCAACCAACATTCATTTCCACGCATAGGAATGGTTCCCATAACTCCGCACTAAAAAAATAAAAAAACACAGCATTTCCACGCAGTCCAGGCGCAGCAACGAATACGCATTCCTGGGATATAATCTTCTATCATTGCCATTACACACCGTGAACATTTCCAACGAGACCTCGAAAATCCTTTCTCTGTCGCGTTGCCGCGATAGCGGAACCGAAATTGCGAGCACAGCACGAGTACGTATCGTAACAACTTTTTATCACTTCCCGTGACACACTTTTCTCCGTGGATGCACGGACGACGCAGGGAAAAGAAATTAATTAGCCGACCTTATATTAACGAAGCCGCGGCGCAAGTAGAACGCAGGTGGATTAACGTTCGTCCTCTTCTCGCTTGTTTCGCGACAAAATACGAAAACTTTCGTCGTCGAGCCTCGTCTTCCAGTAAGGATTAAGCCGTTAAAGAGACGGCAGTGGAACGTGGACGAGCAACCGTGCCGTGGAAAACGATACGTTATAAATAGGACGAGCATGATCGGCGAACGTGTGCGGGATATCGTTCCCCGATGAGAGGGAAAATTCTGCGATGAGTTATTACCTGAAGCATCACGAGAATAAAGCCTATGGTATCGCACAAAGCATTTGCCTTCTGCATGGTTGTTTTTTTTTGCATTTTTTTTTCTTTCTTCCTTGTTGAACATGGCGAGGATGGATTTGCTCTTCGTTCATCGGGATGGATACCTTACTTGGTCTTAGATTCGTTAGGAAAGTTTTGTTGCATCTGACGAGCAAAAGTGGGAAATCGTGGGATCTCAAAGCAAATTTTAAAATGGTTAATTTAAATAAGTGCTGTATTATATTGCATGTGTCTGAAAGGTCAGGTGCATACGGTATTCTAAAAAACTAGCAGGTACTTGCGAAGCGTTCCATTTACTCTTATTACTGATTCTTTGAATATTGAAATAATTCAAGAAAAAAATAGTTCTAAGGTACAAAGGGTCGCAATGTTTCACTGCGATATTTCCCTGGTGAGAGTAAAGCTATCCGTTATTTTTGCATCTTTTATTGTGCTCTTCTAAGCGTTGAACATTACCAATCTAAATCTTAAACCCAATCCTTCATTTTCAAAACTTCAACGTCTAATTTATATTTTACAAAAAATCGTACTGGAATCGTAATCGTATCACGAAATCTCATTTGGAAGTTATCTTTCACAAACAACTGGCATGACCACACAATGTACCCATTAACCAATGTAAGGCAAACGATTTTAACTTGCGCGGGTACAACTGAAGCGATCGCTACTTGTCGAACATTCTTACCCCTACTCCAATCCACAAACCTCAGAAACATAACGGAAACCCTCACAAGTGAATCGTTCAATGCAATTCCACTACCGAATTACAGCTCCATCGCGATCAAAGGATCCCTGATCCAACAAACACCTTTCCACCAACCTTCTATATATTTCTCACCATACCTGTCCCACCCTCATTTTCTTTCCAACCTCACGAAATTCACTAACATATTCCGCACCAGTGCGATTCGGAAGTGGAACGAAAATTTCAAGAAAGTTTCGCAGTCAATCGTGCACACGTTTCTTTTAGAGACAGATTACAGGTGTCTGGAAGCACGTGTGGATGGCAGTAAGCCATGGGAGCCGTTCGAGGAACACAGCGGCGCCTTTCGTCGCCCGACGCGACGCGTCGCGACGGCCAGGTCAGACCGATTTACGGGCAACGCGCCAGCACATGAGTATCATAAACCCTTGTATTCCGATATACTGCGACGTCTGTGACCAAGCAGCCCCATATCGACGCTTCGGAGATCAATTCTGCCATTACAGCTCGAACGATTCCCGTAGGAGGAGGCGTGCAGCCGCGATTTGCATGCACCGCGAGCAGTCTTCCGTCGTCTCGATGCTACATGGTGGACACGCTCGAGAAACTGTAGGACGAATTCTCAATGGTGTCATTTAAACAAGTGGGGATTCAAATATAACGTGTACATATAGTCCGTGGCTCTTAAGGAGAAGGCATGACTTTGAAGTCAGCGATTTAATTAAGACTTCCTGCACTGACAGATTTTTTCTTATCTTGTTCTTGAGTATATACCATTATTTCTCGTACAATTATTATAATTGATTTTATATCATTGGTGCCGGCAACAACCGCGGGTTATTATTCACAAATAACTCATATTCATTATTGTTTTTAATCGCGTAATAAATTTTTGTTATATATTTATTCAAGTTATATGTATATTTATTCCCCTTCAAGTTGCAGAAGAATATCTAAAATTACAAAATTAGAATATACTGAAAACGTTCTGCTTACCTTACCGCATTGTGCAAACAGATATTATTATCTCCACAAGTTTTATTAAAACACTTCCAACGTGATAAAGGAGCGTATTAAACCGTTGTTATCTTCCACAGAGAATAAGGAGAAAACCTATCGAACAAAAGATTTCAGGTTTCACTCATTTGTATAACATTGTTTTAAACGGAGAGAAATACTAAAAAGCAAGAATTATTTTCGTTGTTATCACTGCGGAAGAAAGTAATCGTCTTGAAAATGGGTCGAGTGGAACAGCATATGATTTCACATCCACACCTGGGATATTAATTCGATCATTACCGCATGAGTGGTTTTTGTAAGACCGAAAGAGAGGGGGGGGGGATATCACGTTTGCATGCCAAGCGCTTGCACGAAAATGCATACAGAAGCACTTCTATGACGAACTTGGAGTCGAAGTTCGAAAGCGGACTTCGCTGCGTATGTTATGAGTTTCGCCATTAACCCGAATATCTGTCGAATATATGTAATACAATTTCTAGGTCTGCTTGCACTTGATACCGCCTGAATTTGAAATGGCGGCGACTTCTGAATGCGACGACTGGAACAAATTTTACGATAAAAATTATTTTCTATCACCTTTATTTCTGTTTCTCCATTTATATGTTTCAATAGTTAGCTGTCGATGTCCGTAAATAATGTAAAGTACCGAAATTCAAGCGACAAAGTTGCGTTACGGCAATAAAAAAGTAGTTTATTTGAAAAATTGTGAAGATAGTAAAAAGCAAATAGCGTCGACAGCTTTTTCTTCGCAATATTTTATAAACGAAGTATAAATATTTCTATTTTTATACTTAATGAGGAAGTGAGTACAAGTTGTGCGAAATGAAAAGAGCAGTTCGGATGCAGTTATATTAAATTGTGCAACCCTGACAAATTCTTATTATGACGATCTTTCTTACATGCAGGAGAAATTAATGAGACGCGACACGACTTATTGTTAGTTCACATTCTGGTTAAATATGTTTGTATTATATATGTACTGCGTGCTTCATATTCTCTAGCATTATGTACACAAAGTTGTTAAATGGGACTACGTATATGTACATAGAATGTATTCAACCGTAAAGATGGTCGGATTTCCGTAGCAAACACTTCAGAGAGGGGAGAGTTATAGTTACGAAACAGTTCTAAAGGTAATTTTGGATCCGCCTCGCTCCATTTTCTAATTACACGTCGGTTTTCAATTTATGTTCATAATAATTGGCGAATATATTGTAGGTACTATCTACATTGGGCAGAAAAAACGAACTTTCGGGATTATTTGACGGAAATTTGAACGTAACATGTAACAGGATGTACGATAAGAAAATGCAACAAGATGCTGAGCCGTTCTGTTGCCATAAATTCGTGTAGTATGCACAATGTTCTACTTTGCACAAAGATGCTAATGAAACTTTATACTCGAGAACTGGAATGGCAACGTCTTGGAGAGTAATCCGACATATTAGGGTACTTAATTATATGCATTCTGTCAAAATTACTAACCCGATACATTTCTTCTAACAGGACGAATACTAGGACGAATATTTTTCTAATGCACTTTTGCAAACATTATGGAGAACCGTATTCAGTTCGTAGGAACAAGCTGGCTAATTGAAAGTTTGAATATTTCCTTATTCAAAGGATATTCAGTGATGGCGCAGACCGTATTCCACAAACGTAGGCATGCTTATCGTTCGCACACGTTCTAATAGGTATTTCAGTCCCCCTTGTACGATATCGCAGACGGGTTGCTAACCGTAGTTCTACGTAACCGTAACCTCGCACATTAAATTTATTAAATGGCGATACGTGCCGTGAGAATTTCACGGGGATCTGATCCTATAATGGGGTCACCTTTGAGAGACGCTCTTCGCGTTGTGAGATCAATCTTGAGGAAGTGCGTCCGCTCGCGTTTTGAATATTCCAGATTTGTTATTGTCATTTGTTCATTGCATCATGCTTTCTTATGTGTGATTTATACATAGATAGTACATAATTAGGTGATACAATGTTTTATTGGATAAAATATCTATCGCGTTGATAGGATATCAGAGATATTTTTATTTCATATAGTTATTATACAATATGTATTAGTTGTTTTTTTTAATACAATTTTCAAAATCAATGTCATACGTCTGCAATATATTTGTCGACATTGTTTTATATTCATAATCCTTCCACAATTTTCTTCCCTTAAGAATTGAATTATGTACTACGAATAAATATCATATGAATGAGAGGATTACAAATCTCAAATCTGTTCCTCGTAAAATAATAATTAGTAGATTCGCAAACTGTATAGGAATTTTTAAAATTTTATCCGCACCCCATAGGAGACGATATACATATGTACAACGTAGATATTAGATATTCAATCAATAAACTATGGTGGATGGGAAATTTAATAATTACACTGATCATTTTTTATTCATAACAATTACAGCTTCATTTATATATAACTTTATGAAATGGTACCACATTTCTTCTAGGTAGAAAATAAAAATTTTAAATTCTTTAAATGTACATTCCTCTTGGTGTAATAATAGTAGTACAATTGCAATATTATTGCTATAGTACTAGTACAATAAATCCGTTTTATACTACATTCGAAAATTCCTCAGTTTCCCTATAAAAAAATCTAATTGGTCGTGTATTTTCAATCAAGTTAATATTTGAATGCTACATTTCAACGTCGCCATCCATTTTATTTTCCTTTTTATCAAACGTGTAATGTCATTCCAGTGATGAAAATACGGCAATCGTGCAGCAATGTGCATATGTATTTTAAAATGTGCTCTCTGTTACTAGTAAAAATGTAATAGCACAGTAATCTACATTCCTCAAATTGCTTTGGATATTGATTACGCCCGCCAGATATTATTGGGCTACTTCAGTGATTAAATTCTTTGTTTAATATATTTTCCTGTGTTCTCTCCGATTAATTTTGTCTTTCCTGTTTTAGAAAAAGAAATTACTCTTGTATAAAACTGCTGATAAATTAATTCAGAAATAAAGAAATCAAATATCGTAATCGCGTCACCTAGAACACCTACTGTACAATTAAGTAATACATAAGTATTCAGCATTACAAAAATGTTTCCATAATACAAGAAGAAAATATGTAAAATCACCAAGGCTTCTTCAATGATTCACGGAAAATACACCTAAATAACAATTATGTATTTCTACTTAAAAATAACAGAAACCTCCATCAAAAATCCAAACCAATCTCTCATAAACGGTTAATAGAACAATACCCCAAAAACGTTCCAACAAGATGTTTGCCAGAATTGAAATCAAATTAAAACACTTTTCACAATCATCGTCGTAATGTCTTTCATCCAAGCAAATGATCAAACATTCGCCATCGTTCTCTTCGAAAGAATCCATCGAGATAGCGGATTTTACGCCATGGTATCAGAACCGAATGAACGCGATGGAATTTCAAGGTGATTATGACCGAGAGAATCAACGCCCTTCGCCCTACATTATTCAGTTCAATCAAATTCCGCTTCAGGCATTCGGGTCACTTGCTGGGTACTCCGCCAGGTACGTACCTCCCACTTATGCCTATGTACATGCACGGATTATAGTGGTGATGCAGACAACTTATCGAAGATCGATCTTCAAATTGGCTATAACAGCGTCGACTGTCATAACCCGCGCGGCCAACTATAATCTTCCCGCAGTACATTTCCCACATTTCGATAAATGCAACGAATATTAAGTACATCAAGCTCACCAAACTGAAATTATCAATTATTATTATACACGATACTTGTAACCATCAATTACTGTAACCATTTTTTCACGCAGTATATTTTTTGTTGGTGGTTTAACATGATATATTTGTTAATATTTAAACGAGCTAACATTGTCCTTTTTATCAATAGTGACACGAAAATCGGGCTAATCTATCTTCAGCTTCGATGCATTTTCACAAAATAAAATGGCTCGCTCGATTCAGTGTTAATTTTCACAGTATGAAACAGATAGGATGGTTGTATAGGGCACGTTTCATGTGCACTGTTTCCGCGGCGGTTGCGTCCATTATCCATGGCTGATTTAACGCATCGGTGGTTAAAACAGTTAGTGATTTCAGGGTGCACAGAGCCTCGAGTTGACCGTAAACACTACGCGAGGCTTGCTTTGCACTTTATGACTTCAGGCACACAGGATGTCCTGTGGCAAATCCGTTTGGATTTTCCAGTTCCTTGATTTCCCATCGAAAGCTTCGTTTGCACGTGCCGTCTATCTTTTCGTTTATTCAAGTATTTTAAATATTAATATTTGCTATATTAAAAAAACAGAAAGTTAAGAAAACATAAAAGCACCTTTCAAGAATTCGCAATAATTATTATGCATACTCAGTAGTACACGTATTACTCGTCACTTTGTTAAGGAAATTTTTGTATCCAGCAATTTTCCATTTTCCATTTTCGATGATACTGTAATTTTCACGGACTATTTGCGTCGGAATATCATTGACGGAATGATTCACAGATTTTCGAACCCAAATGTATCAAACGTATACACGCATGCTTTCTTGCAGATCAACGCGCGTAATACAACGGCAAATACCAATATTTTCAAGCGTGGCCTACTTTCTCGCCAGAGTGTTTAGGAATCAGAAATTGGGTCAATCCGACAGAGAAAACGTTTGATTGAAAGTCGCACGGATAAAGCGCGAGGGAGAAAAAACATCAGCGAGCCCGAGTCTTCATTCCGCTTCGACGTTCGATCCATTTAATTCGCATTATACGCGAAATCGTCCGTGCATTATTTGCGTTACAGACTCGCTTTGTGTTTATTTTAATTAATGCCGTTTATAATAGTAAGAGACTACAGCGGTTAGAACAGGGCGGACTTGAAAATAAATACAGGAAGGTGTTTAATATGAAAATACATAGATATGCGGAGTTGGCCGACTTGGTGCGAATGATTCGTGAAAAAGCAGTTGCTACAACATCGCGCAGTGTGGTAAAAATTCACCTGATAGTAATGAAAGTAATTCGGTATCGAATTTACTTCATTAAGTTATAATTTGTCAACTGTTATTTTACAAAGATATAAAATAACCGCGAAAGCATTGAAGGCAATATTTAGTTTCTAAAGCTATTCTGAGAATTGAAGACAGATCGCAAAATATTACATTAATGTTATTGTTTTGTTCCGCGGCACACCCGCGGAACCAACATATTTCTAACACCGGCACCTTCATAAAACGGCGTCTAGGCATCTGCACAAGGAATGACTTTCAACGTGCAGATGGCTGGGGCGTTTATGACGCGCAAGTAATATAACTGTTTTTGAGGAAGTCGTTTTACACTCTAATCTGTCAAGGTAACAGAAATTAGGCATACACGGCCTCAGCAGTTCATTGCATGCGTCGTAAACGTGAGTTTCCAAAGGGGCCTCGCAGCTGGGCCCCAGATGACACGGCCAGGTCAAGCTCTAGGACCCTGATGGAAATTCCGCTGCAGCGTTCAAAGTCGCACCCTCTCCTTCATGCAACGCGCCTCGGACGCAAAGGAAGGGTGCGGTCACACCTCCAACACACGCTGATTGGAAACTAGACATTTTTGCTAATATCCAATCAGCGTGCCCAAAAAGACATCCGAGTCTACGTGCTGAGAAGCACTCGAGGAGGAAGTCAGTCTAAACACAACATTCTAAGAGTCTTGAACTCCTAAAAGACTCCGGAGTATCCGTCCTCACGAGAGGTGTGAACATCGCGATTCCACCCGATACTTCGTCATTACCTTCTACGTCTAAATATCGCTCACTTGTTATACAAATATATCACATTGTTACTCGAAGAATTCGTTAATCTCATTGATTATCCATTAACATCAATAATAATCCTATTCGAAACAAGATTAGGAACGCCTAAACATCACGCGACGCGACCCTAGTCGGAGCGAAGATTTACGACCTTCGTTTTACGTGCTTGGTCCTGTCCACACGGTACGTCGCGGGTGCGCGGCAAAACAGTTTACATATTCTCTTTTTCTATTATACAATTTTCGAATAATCGTAAGTATGTTCAATTATATATTTTTGAACGTGAAAGAGTTAAACGTCGCATATCACAAGCAAAAGTAGAGTGTACTCAGGAATAAGGAATCCTTAACATCGACGTTTATCGAATCTCCCAAGGCAGTAGTCTGATAATAAATTTGCGTCGAATGTTAGAAGAAAATAGTCGGCGTTGCAACGAGAAGTCGCTTGAACCCGGATGCATGAATGGAGTCCGAGAAAAGGGTTCTCGAAATCAAGATCCTTTCCTCGGGAATGCGTCTCTCGAAGAAGCAGCTGCCGATATCGTTTGTCACTCTTGACGTTTCAAGCGATAGATCGAGAAAACGAAACCCAACTAAGCACCTTCGTACCTCCTTTGGACCGAATCGAGTACCTATCACGCGGTTGAAACGACGAATGGGCGCTCCGTAAACGTAAATATCGATAAGATTGTCGAGTCTTTGCTGCACATTTAACTCCGTTTGCTGATCACTCAACTGAATTATCGTTCGGCAAGGGAAATAACTTCAGTTCTGCTCGAACAGCAATGCTCGATGATGAACGTAATAAACGCCGGACGTTCTGTTGAATAATTAAAGTGTTTTGTTACAAATAATCGATGCCTAGAATATTCCGTACATTTAGGCAGATTATTTCAATGCAAGTATCTATGTTTATGAAGTACTGAATTACTGTGCCTATAGTGTATAACTATTTACATTTATATATTATATTTCTTTGTCAATCTCTTCTTGCTGCATTTATGTATAAGCTATTTCTATTTTTTATTACAAAAATTAACTGATATACCTGTTTCATGCTTATTGCTTACTCTCACGCTACATTCCACTGATTCTACATTGCTGATAAATACGTAATATTGAATGTATTAAAGTGCGCCAATGAAATTGGAATCATTGTTTGTAATTATTGCAAATGAAAAGAATCGCTGGGTCGTAAGAGCTCGAAGAAAGCTTTTTCCTTTACATACGATATGTATAAATGATTTTAAATTTTAATGCATCGCCACGAGTAAATACTTCATTTCACTCTTCATATACACAAACCATAATTTTGCAGACCACTATCAAGGTCTAATTAAATTGACCAAAAAGTATTGCTGGCACACAGGGAACGGTGAACAAAACCCGGGAAATTCTCTAGCAGAGCAACGCGGATTTTTTTTAGCTCTAAATGGAACGAGAGCAGTTTCACGAGAACCTTTACGAAGCCGACAAAAATATAGGTGAGGCAAAGATTCGTCTTCGTCTTTCGATAGGTTCAAGGAAATTGTGACGAACGTCAGGAATTATATGATGCCCTTTCACGTGCGCCATTTGGCGGCAAGCTGACGCCTTTCTTCTAGCAGAGCGTAGAAAATTCGCCAGGAATCGAAGTATTGTTACACGAAAAGCTTTAGACTACACATTTAGCAGCAATTCGTGAAGGAAATGTTTTATATGGTTTTCTGGAATCACCATGGTGGTCGACCACGAAAGTACATATAGCGTAAAAAGATAAAAGGAAAGAACGCTGAAGAGAAAATTGCACTGCAGCACCACTTGCAATTTTTTCCCTTTCTTTAGTCAATTTTCGATTTACCTTATCGGAACTGTATTCTTTAACAGCAGCGCGTTTCATTTTCACCGACAATAGATATATATTCGCAGGGAACTTTATTTTGTGCTTCCTTATAAACAAAAATATTATGCCCTATGTTTTGCCGCTTTGGCAATATTTATACAAAATTGATGATAGGTAAAAATTATTATTTTCACGAAACGAATTTTACTATTGGTGGAGTTTATTTATGAATTGTATGTGTTTTGTGTACTGTTATATAAGAGAAGAAATTTTGATTTACTTTCTATTGGTCTTTGCTTATAATCAATAAGGATTAACTGTTATATATTTGATTAACCATTGAATATTTCACGTACAGAATTGATCATTATATCACAGGCAAATGATTAGTGCTTCTGAAAATATAAATCTTTGTTAATTGAATTGATATAGGTCAATTCGCATTATGTTAATTATTTAATTAATGATATCTCTACGGTGCTTGAATGTTCCTTGAAGTAAAAGCGTCGAAACGCAACAGAGTGATCATAAACCTATAAGACAACTGCTGTATGTATACGTATAATACCCTTTAAAGTTTCTCCTACATATTTCGGCCTTCTGTACAGCGCGCTGCAGCGTACGGCCAAGAAGTTCTTAGGAAAGAAGTTCTTAGGAAAAATAAAAGCGTTCTGAAAAGCGATAATTTGTCGCTCGTAATTTTAAGCTTAATAAGATTGAAAGTTCACGCTTTAGTATAAATAACCTGAAAAGACTCCGGGAAAGTGAAATATGTACATACTTCCAAATCACGTAAATATAAGATTCTGTAATTGGCCTACAATATTTAACAAAAGCAAATCAACGGACTAATTAATACGTGAACATTAAATCTCATAGCATACACAACCCCAAAGTACTGTTCAACTTTGTAATATTTCAATAATAACAAAATATTGCATAACTACCATATTACACTGTTCGACAAGTTTCAACCTTTTTTCGATTTTGTAACTTTCAAGAGGCATTTCTTACAGATTTTAATGTGCTGAATACGAATCTGCAAACAGCTTTTCTCCAGAACGTACCCTTTTTGCAAAAAAAATCGCAAGTTTTCGACTTTGGAAATATTTTATGTTTTTGGGGTAATAATTATTCAGTTGCGCTTGATGTCAAATGATTGTGAGGAGTTTAACGAATAAAATGATATAAGTAGATATTAGATTATAAACATTTAAATATGCAGATTTTTATGCTAAGGAAAACATGAACGTCACAAAAACATCAAGTTACAAAATTATTTTCGTTTTCAATGTCGAAGCGTGGTGCTCTATGACGGCAGGCCTCCCGCTTGTCGCTAATTGCAAGCGTTTCAGAATCACTAGACGCGCTGTACTTCTGCTGATTGTTTTATCAAACTATGTCGCTTGTATATTGAATACAAAAATGATTTTGTAACTTCTGTTGATGCTTTCCTTTACAGAAAGGGCTGCTCTATCGCGTGGTTACGATTACTTTCATGGTTACTATTACATCTTGTACAATTCCGAGTTCCAGGAACAAAATTTCAGCACAGCCGTACTGGCAATCCGAGTACAAAGGATTAAACTAGCCAAGAACTATTCATTCCTTCGATCATTCTTTTCGTAAAAAGATCGCTACACATCAAGATATTCGAAACCAGAGCACATCGACGAATAAAAAGAAAGGAAATTTCTATTTCTAACAAAATCCAATAACACAGACTTCGTTTTGTTTTTGCGTTTCTAACCACGTTTATCGCACTCCAGGCTTTCACGTCTGACATAATAAAAGATTTTACGGCAACTGCTTGTCTTGTAAGATTCGCAGACCTTACGACCCCCTGTATATACGATCCACTGCTTCGCGCGTATGCACGCTTCTAAATCCAGATGAAACCCAAAGCCCCCGACATTCGGATACGAGGCCAGGGTAATACTTCCCTCCCATATACGCGACTGTCTCGAACGCAGTCGAAATCGTCTTACAGCTTTCCATTTGTCCCTGTAACACCATGGTAATCGTAAATAGGAAGATTGAGGATGCATCGTACATATCCATTCCAGAGTTGTTCAACATTGAATCGTACATTACACGGTCTTTTCTATTCATCCAATTACTTCGATTGCGCCATACTTTTATCTGGCGAATACGATGCCCATGGGTCCAGTGGAGGGAAATTTAGAAGATTTTGTTTGTATAAAGTTGAAACGGCATGCTTGGCAAAAAGTATGCTCCAACGTACTCTACGTACGACTCTACGTACGACTCAACGTACTGATTTATTGTAATTAAAGTACAGAGAATGTAACGGTGTCAAGTTGTAGGCTTGGAAAAATACTCGTATCATTTGTAATAGATAGTATATTGTAGTAGATAGTATATTTCATATAATTTTAATTACAAAGGATTTCACTGGTAGCACGTGCAGAACGTCAAGAGTGTGTCTAAAGACTGGTTGCCAACTCGCTCGCGTAAAAAGAACGTCGCGAGTCCTTTGTCTAGTGGCAGCGCCATAATGCGTTGCCCCTATACCTATACATACCATACTATAACACATAACACATAACACCATACTATAAATTTATACATTGTTCTTCATTAAATGCTTATTTTTAGATCGTGTTAAATGATAAATTCTTAGTCAATAATAATTGTGATCCAAACCGAATTACGAAATTATTTCAATGTATGTGGAACAAAATTATCACATCGCATATTTCGTTGCACACAAAGCAACCTCTTGAAGTATATTACTTATCGACAATTCTCTATTTCTCATCCTGCGCGTTATTTCGCCCCACTTAAAGTTGTCATATTCCAACATCCATATTACTGAAACCCCCGAAGCGATAAACGCCTCACATGTAGGTATGCATATTCGAACCGCGTGTAACGAAACCGCTCTTCCCGTGCAAGAAGTGGAAAGGAAAGTGCAATTGGTGCACGATGTCTCCTGCACAGAGACGTCTGAATCTCTTAATAAAGGCCTCGAACAATGCGAGACAAGCTCGTTGTCAAATTGAACGTGGCCCAAGTATTCCGGCACAATCGAATATACTCGGCTAAGTCAAATATACCCCGGAAACTCGTGCTGGTATTTGAGTTAGTCTCGCGACTGGTTGCGCTTAAAGGGTTGCACACATGTGTACACACGTGTGAGGTATAGGTGGAAACGTGTAGGGGTGGGATTCCGTGCCACATGGAATATCTGAATAACCTATAGACGCCTTTTCCCTTTGTAACAGCGTATCGTAGATGCTGGTAACATGTATCACGTTTATTATTCGCCGCTGTTACCACCGATACCCTCTTGCCGCTTCGGTTACCCTCGAATATTACGAAACGGGGGCTGCAATATTTTTTCTAAATTGTGTGCTCAAGCCTAAGTACGCTAAGGTTACTTAATCTTGCGAGGTTAATGAAGATTACATACAATAAATAAATAAGTAAATGAGATATTTTATATTTTTATTCTTATCAGGAGAAATTTGCAATCTAGATTGCAGCAAATAATGCAGCAAGTAGTTTTTCAGCTTTGTCGTTTTTAAGTTTAAAAATGAATTTTATTTCCGCCGATAAATGATGCAATTCGTAATGGTTGGAGGCGAGCAAATAATTTTTTAATAATACTAGAAGCGTGTACCGGTAATATAATAATTGGGAATTGATAAGTTAAAATAATAATCAAATTTGACTGTTTTCACAAAACCGAAATAACAGAGTTTTTTTTAAGTGATCCTGAGCTTGATAACTCGATTGTAACTCTGCGTCACATACATGCGTATATACATATACATATATTATTTAAGTTTGCAGTTATGGAAACAGAATATATTATATTATGCGCTTCTCATTTATGCGAGATTCTTGTTTGTGAATTCCAAACAGCGTGGCGTGTAATAAATGAGGCAACCCATTTCATATACGCATAGTTTTTAATAAAGAAGAAATACTGGTAAGAATTGCAAACATATATAAAAAGGTAGACCAGGAATGTTACTAAATACATGATATATTACTAACCGATATATGTATATATTTTAACAATAAGTACCTATATAAAAGTTCAACAAGATGGGTTATTAACTTTTTGGATTGCTGTGCCGTCGTGTCGTAATTCTTCGTAAGAACGTTAACAGCAAGCTACAAGTGCAGTAAAATGAAAACACGACCATGGTACATAATTTTAGCAATAACTTTACTCAAATGAAACGTTGAGAAACAAAATGGTGAAACAGATGGAAATAAAGCTCATTTTTCTTTTCCCATTATGTTAGCAATTTCATTTGTATATAAATGATGAAAAGTATGAGGGTCAATGACCTCGGGGGGTTGGAAATGTTGTGCGGCCGTGTTTGAGCTTTTACAAGCCCGGAGCTGGTTACATAAAGGAAATTGTGAAGCCAGTAGGTGGTTTTCCCTCACAGAGTTACGAATGAAGTATACACGGAATTTCTATGTGATTTCGCAGTTTCTAGCGCAAAGATCCGCAATCACATTTTAAAAGACAATGTTAAAACCCCTTGTCGACGAAGGAAAGATAGCAATCAGGAAGCAAGGGAAATTCAGCTGGCAAGATCGCCACTGAATTTTGCATAATTTTCAATAATTATTTTTATGTAAATATTCGTGCCTTCATTCCAGCTGAAAAGAATTGTCGCGTGAATTTGCCTAGTTATTTATCAGAACGCCTAATTCGTGTGCGTTTGTTTTTTTGTAAAATTGTCAGAACTTGGGCTGATAGAAGTAATATACATTAAATTAAGATATATAAAAAGAATTTGATACGTAAAATTAAATAGGACTACCGTTAAATATAAAAAAAGGAAATTCTTGCATTTAATAAATTCACAAAATAATGGGTAGAATAATGTAATAGCAATTTTCAATATCGTTTAGTGTTTGAACTAGTTCATCGTATTTGTAAATACATCATTTAAAAGGTGTTAAATCACATAACTATACTTTTATCCAAATGTTATGCTCACGGCCATGGTCTGTCACCCCGGAAACTTCATAAAAGGAAATACTATCCCTCTCACGTTTTAAAGCAGACTTTTATTAATTGTGATTTTAAATCATTCTAACCAGATGTTCGTCATTGGAAACATATGCACGCGTGTTATAAAATAAACGAAATCAAAGCAAGAAAAGAAAGGTCTCAAACATTCTGTCTACGACAGTTTCACCTGTCACAAAATTTGACCTTCTCTTGTATATATTTATTTCATTCCCTCTCTCCCTTCTCTACGCCCAAAAATCGAACAATTGCTTTTATTAAAGTTTATACGAGCGCACCTTCCATCTTTGGTGTTACACACCACCCCTAGTGCTGCTTCCATTACTTCTGTTACTCTCCACTGATATTACGTTGCCTAGAATATGGAAGTGCTCGGTGCTTGTAACCAGGAAACTCATATTCGGTATACACGGAGCCTGTGGCTGCTTATTGCTCTCTGTGACTTTAGCTGTAAGATGTGGGGCTGCAGCTTACTGTCTCGCCTGTATTGTCTTTATTTCCCCATGGAGGAAGTATATATTCAAACAGGATATAAAAGACCATAAAACAAGCCGCCTAATCGCTGCAACTGTTTGATTCTACTAATATCTTAAATAATTAAATTCATCGCCGTACATCATTTTATGCAATGCACTCCATCCCTCGTTTAACTATCGCCTCAACACAGCGGCTGAATAAAGCAGAAAGGAATGAATTTTCCCTCGCACCGTTATCAAATTTAACACATACACATAACCCATCCCCTTTATATCTCACCGCACAAGTATCGACAATTTCCCCAGCGCCTTAATACATCAAATTTCAGATTAAACTGCCAGAACACGGCAGGAAAATTCCGGTTCTCTACTACCGTGCCTATCCCACCCACCATCTCCACGTTACTCCACCCTTCGCCACTTCGCGAAGATGCAGCAGCTAAAAAACAACATATTGGTGTATGGTCTCATCATCAGACTGCTCCACTTTGTTTCATTCAATATTCTTCCGACCGCGTTACGAGCCGTTCTACCAACTGTCGTTTCGTTCTGATTCGAAGTTTCGATCGCACACTCCCTTGGAAATTCGATCTGGCTCGCCCCCTCCGCGGATCTTCTATTATCCTCGAACCTTAATTCTACCCCAAGTCGAACGTTCGAGACGTGATTTTCCCTTATCAGGAGCGAGTCACGCGTCGAAGTCTTTGAACTTGCTTGCCCTCGCCTTGGCTATCCTCGTCGTATTCTCCCACGCGAACATTATGCAACAGACAAAGGATGACGATGCTACCTGTCGTTTGTCAACGAACCAGTTCTGCACGCGGTGGCTGTGCATACAATTTCTGCTTTGTTGTCAGGATCACGAGTACAAGGAGCAGCCGAAGCATTGTCTACGCCTTATTTGATCCGACGCGAACGAATTGGGGAGAACGATAGACTAAGGTCGCAAATGAGATTAATAGTCGTGCGCATCGATCGTTTAATTTAAAGGACGCGCGATTTGGTTGCGGTTCACGAGGATACGTCTTCTATTATTGCAAAATAAACGCTAACTGGTTTATACGGTTCCGCTGGTCGAGGAACAATGGCAGCCAGTATCAGACGCGTGAAGTTTCCGCGATACAATCGTGAACTTCTCGATTCGGAGGTTAAAGACGTTGCACGCTAACAGGAAAAGTTTGTGACGCTCGGATCAATTATCAGACTTCCCCTTTGTTGTGTATTCCATGGTACTCCGCTTTGTAGAAACGTGAAGAGTACTCGTCTTGGTAATTTAGATGGGACAACAATGACTGGAGGATATTAGTTTTTGTTGTAAAATCTTAGTATCCTTTTCGTTATTTACAGTAGAATTGTTTCTCAGATACTTTTAATATCTTCTCTCTACTTCTTTTTTTAACTTATGGTTCAATCTTAGCAGTTTAATTTTTAAGCACAGACATCGATCGTGGAAAAATTTCAAGCGAACGTTACATGTTACTCATATAAATTTGAACCGACTAAAGAATCATTCAAATTTTTTGTATCCGCCAGGGCAGTCAACATTAAGAATTGTTGCAAGTAGGTAGGAAAACTGCCAGACTCATTTTTATCCCGTCGAATGAACGAAAGTACTATTGTATTTACACGCGGCGTAAAATTTTACGAGTTAAATAAAGATGCTGTAAAACCAGTCGTACAATACTTAAGTGCAATATTACAGCGACAGTTTCTCGGTAGTTAAAATAACGGCGAAGCTTTGCCCGTGCCTTACATCCATCTGTAGTTGCACAGTATCCCATGAGAAAGCGTATGGCAAAATGAAGGGAAGATGTGTACTTGGTTAACGTAAACATTTAACGTGAACGAATAATTAAAATATCAGATAACAGAAGGGAAATAAAATCAATTCATTAACTCTTCTCATTCTTAGTATTCCCAATAATTGTTTCTTAATGAATACCATAAAGAAGGATATTACACTGGTGAACTATAATCGGCCGCACCAGACTTATGTACTCGTGTTAATGGGGCCTTCTCAATTACCTCTTCTACATTTAAATGATCCGGAAAATTCACCGGAGGTACTCTACTGATGCGACGTCTGGAATCCACCGGAAGGAACTGGAATTCAAGATCTACATTTTCCTCACCGGGGAGATTTCCTCTTTGAAAAAGGAGATATCCCGGGAGCTAATTTCGCGTGCTTCGATTTTCAACGAGTCATAGGGTTTCTGTCAACATTGAGAATAGAACAATGCTGTATCGTCTTTACGATAGAAGATAGATGAACGGGTATATCTATGCTACGTGAAAGAGAAATCCTTGTGTCGCGCGGTTATTCTGATGCCTGGAAGCAGAACGAGAGTCTCTTTCAGCGATTGAAACATATCCACGCTGTTATCTATGTATGTGCTGATATCACAAAAATGTAAATCGCGAATGTATGTATCATATGTATAGGTACACGTAGGCAAGCGTTTGTTACATTAAAAGAAGTTGAATAATGTAACGAATCAATTTTGATTCTTATCATATTATAATAGCGTTAGTTTCCTCATATTATTAATTGAGGAAACATTAGTAATAAAACAATATTCACAGAATACTGTGGATGATAAATGGAAGGGTAAGCACAAGATGCATTCATGCTTTATTTTAATTTGTTTTAATTTAATAATTAGGTACTGAAATTTGGCACGATTTAATGATCCATTTTAGAAGTTTGTATTAGTTGGAAATACGAGTTTTATTAAATAGATGATTATATTTATAAGACCAACATTGAATATCGATTTTGTAACACTTTTCAGTGTTATTGGGGGTAAATCAGTCTTCAGCTATAGAAATATTTTATCGAAACGTAGAAACATACGTTATCGCTTTTAATTTTGATTAACCCCCGTAAATTATACTCTTTATTTATCCAAGATAAAAAACACAAATTACAACCTGGCGAATTGTTTGCAACATCCAATGCAAAGAATCAAAATATTGACACACCCTTGTTAGACTCTGTTCCAAAATATTCGCGCAGGATACATCCAACCGCAGTTTTTTATTCGACGATACAATAAATTCATACGTTTGAAATCTGCACGGTAAAACACAGTGGTTCTAACGATCTCCGTGTCTTTTTTTATACGTACATTCGGCACACATTTTACGGTTGCGGAACAGTCGCTCGTGTTATACGGACACTTGGCAATTTGTTGCACGAATTCCCGGGTGTAACTTACCCTATCATGGTCGCAATTTATTACTGCCTCGTACAAGAGATCGCGTATCTCCATAGTTTCCACGGGATTTCCGTGTTCCTGGGAAGACCAGCGAAATCAAAATTAAGGGAAGAGCAAGTCGATAGTGTAACGTGTAACTCGTGCAGAAGCAGAAACACTCGGCATTCAAGCGAACGGAGGAAAAGTGTTCCAAGCTGTATTCCGGAAAGTCTATTGGATTATCGAATCCGTTGTCGATAGATAATCGGATTCGTTGCAAACGTGTTCGGACATTCCGGATGCACGCAGAAAAATATACGAAATTGGTGCCGATCACCAGGCTAAGATATTTTTCATTGGAGACAACAAAATAATAGAAAGCTCGAGCGTAAATGAACTATCGGAGAAATTATTTTACTTAAGTAGAGAACCATACTATAATTATGATACATTTAATTAAGAACCAATGTTGAACTGGATCGAACAAATTTTGTCACGTTCTTTTACGTTTTATCTTTCTTTATTTATTGTCTGCATTATATTTGGAAAGGTGTATAATATTCAAGATATATTTATAATAGATATTATATTATTCCTGTTTAACTACGCACTTGTAATAAAAAAAAAGCGTCTATGATAGGATAATCTTTAATTACACGTGATTAAAACAAAATTCTCTTTAAAAAAATAATAATCTACATTGTATCGAGTGTAGAATCGGGAATGTATCACAAAGTAAAGGATATAATGTGCACTACGACAATAAACTTCGAAACAATTGCATCAAATTGACTTTAAGTTACTATATTTCACACTAGCAAAAGCTTTACGTTCGTACCACTAATATGGAGTAAATTTGTAAATGTGTGTCCATGAGCATAATGACGGTTCGGCAATGGAATTTCTGGTTAGTCGGTCAATGAGAAATATGCGTGTGGCTTTAAGCAGAAGGAGCAACGAATAATGAGCATATGCACTGGAAAAGCTGTCTAGGTATTGTCAGATTGGTCACCACAGGAATTTCATGTGACGGGATTGGTTTCCACCGCTGTCGGGAATTTAGGACACGCACGATGATACGCATGAAATTGCCTCCCTATGCGACCATGACCCGTAATTACGCTCAAGTTATCACTATTTTCTGCCCACCAGCTTAACTAGAGATTCGTGATTTCCCAATCCCTGAACAATTCGTACGATGGATCATGTATTAAAGAGTTTTTTCATTCTGAAAATCAAACAAAATATCACAGCTGGACAAATTACTTAGAATGGAATTTTTCTGCAACAGGTTAATTACAATTATAATTGTTTGGCTTTTACACTGACGTGTTTACTTTACAGCTTTATAATTATATTTTTAGACACTAACTATTTTAAGAATTCACTTGTTCCAGGCTTTATATAATATAAAAAATGCTGTTTCAATTATTAATTACTGACGATCCCCAATTAACAAACTTTACTGTAGTAATAGTTATTGGAAAAAAAGAAACTACCGTAACTCTTTTTTACCATAAAAATTCCTCCTTCCTTAGCTCCACCATTAACACTAAACTTCAATTTCCCATTACCTTCGCAACTTACTTCCTTTGGAAATTATTCTGTTACACAGATCACGCAAAAATGTGTTTTAGAAGGTACTTCAGCCTACTTGTTCGTCTGAATTTTCTGTACGTTTAGCGAAAGTAACTGGCCACAAACGACCAAAGGATGGAAAATAGAGGAGAATCATCGACTTCGTTCCGCGACGCGACGCAAGCTGACAGTGATTGAAAGTACAGCGCGAAGATGTGCCCACGCGCTGTTAGCTCGATGTAACGAGATCTTTACTTGGAGTGTGGATCGTAAATCGATTCTCCAGAGAGTATTGCTCGAAATATGGTTTCGAATTATGCAACCTCCTGAACGTTGTAACGAAAAGCAAAAGTAACCGTGGAATATATTCCCAAACACCATTACGGTTCTCATTCGTATTTATATGTATTATATGTATTTATATGTATTATCATTGCTATGAGCTACCCTTGTGTTGCGTACGTTTTTTAAATTTCCACTTGCAGCCGATCACACGAGGGTCGTTCGTTATCGCAAGATAAAAGGTTGTTTGATGCACAAGTACAGTAGACGGGGAAAAGACTATGAAATTTCGAGGAAAGCGTCTGTCTGGAACGACTTTGTGGATAATAATGAAAGTAATTTCCAATTGGTCGCGTGTGATGAAACCCATGTACATACACCGATCAACGAGTAGGCCGTGCGGTGCAGAAGAGAGAATAGAAGGCAGCGCGCTTTCAAAGTCAAAACGACACGTAAGAGCGGTGAATGGGACTCGAGAATAATCGATAGTATGCACAACAGAATGAATTCTATCCGTGGCAGACTCTTCCGCCGGCAAATGGACGGACTCTCGAATCCGCTTACAACAAAAGCCGGTTGCTCCGGAATAAATTCAAGAGATACGCCTCTTCGTCGATCGCCGCCGATCAACTCGAAACCGTCCAACTTCCGGATAGTTCTTCGAGTGGCTAGCCATCGATACGGACCACTCGATACCTTTCTTGATACTTGCTACGGATGGCTAACTTTTAACGATGACTATCTACACTGGAAACATTGAAATTCTTTCGATACTTGGCTGATTACTCGCCCAGTCCAACTAATGCATACGCAATATTTTATATTTCAGTTTCATTTTTGTTTTATTAAGACTGCTATGAATGTGAAATTGTAAGGATTAATTTTCTAATATTATTGACACTGTAATTTTTCTTATTAGACACATTAAATATCAATTGGCAAAAAATGATTGGAAACGTTTAGCTGACGTTTCTGCTAAGATGAACTGAAAAATAAAGTCTTTGATAACTTACAATAAATATCATTTCTCACGTACAATATTTAAGTGTTTATTAGTAATGCGAAGGTCCGTTTGATTTTTGAGCGTACAAGCCATGGAAGTTTCTGAAACGTTTATTAATAAAATGAAGTTAATAAGACTTGTTTTAATACTTCAAGCAATTAGTTCTAAATAAAATCATAGCTCATATAGTACCTAATAATAATTTTCAACGCCTTATTAAAATTATACGTACATCCAGAATAACAGTTTCTCCCAGAAGCCAATTTTCTCGCGATCAAAATCATACTTATTTAACTTCCTAGAAATTATTCCACTGAAACCTTCGAATCGTTCTCCATAATATAAAGCCCAATGATTAACACTGTGTGTTATCAAAAGCGGCTATGCTGCAACGCGTGATCATTCGAATACCACTATATCGGCAAACGAAATCCGCTAACTAGGATGGCAAGTTATTAATCCAGGGACGTGATTTACGCGAGACGTTGCACCGATTTTCCAACGGTGTATTCGCGTCTCATGGCGGACGCAGCTTCAGTGTGTACATGTATTTGCAATTTAAACCTTGTGGGTAATCATACCCAGAATTTCCCTGGGCCATGGATATAAGCACGCGGTACTTTGTCGACGTATGAACAGCCTGGGTCACTGAAGATTGTCGAACATCTTGTTGATATTTAATCTCTGAGCCCCTACGAAGAAGTCTCCAAGAAAAAATGTGGACAAAGCACGAATTTTCACGAAAATGCGTACCAACCAACCATTCTAACTTGGCTGTAATTCAAGAATAATAATTATTATTCTCTAAGATAGATCGCAGGTAGATCAGTCCATAGAAATAATGAATGAATCAATCTTACTTGTTTACAGAAAATTAATATCAAATAAAAAATATAATTTATTCAACAATTTTTATTTATACAATTATCGATTTATAAAATTCATTATTATTATTATAGTATACAATTATCGGGCGATAATCCAATTTATTTTTGCAAATTTGATATCCTTTTTTCCACTGTTACGAGCCGAGGGCTAAGGGGCACGGCTGCAGAGCCGAGGATCGGTTGTTTAAGAGTTTTGTTAGTTAAACGGTCGAGCCGTTTGATAGGAAATGTGTGGATGTGCCAATGCTTATTTCATCAATGGATGCCACTGGAAAGGTTGTTGTGGATGTGCCAATGCTTATTTCATCACTGGGTGCCACTGGAAGGTTTTTGTGGATGTGCCAGTGCCTATTTCATCACTGGGTGCCACAGGAATGTTAGTAATTATTGCCTCGTAACTATCGATACACCTCGAGCGGTTAAGATGTATCTATTCGGTGGATTGATACTACTGCTTATGATCGGTATAGGAAATGAATGAATTAAATACGTCTATAATCAAATAATAAAATGTCTATATTCTTTTACGTTAAAGAATTACAGTACGTAGATATCGCGGAGTTGAAACCCACGCTTACAGTCTTTTAACCAGGGGTGTGCGGGTTCTCGACATTTCGGGTTCGGGTCGGGACGAGAAAAATCGGGCGAGATCGGGCGAGATCGAGCGAGATCGGGCGAGATCGAGCGAGATCTCTCGGAAATGTGATACTCGTCGAGATTCTCGAAAGTATCCCAACGCTTCGAGATCCCGAACGTATCGAGAGCCCGAAAGGCGTATCGAGATCCCGAAAGGCGTATCGAGAAATGGAGAGCCCGAAACTGACTATACGATGCAATGTCTCGGGATCCCAATAGAGCCGTCTCTTATAGTATTTACTATTTACTACTAGCTTTTAGCGTGCAGAACGTATGGTTTTAAAAAATATGAAATTTTTGCAATTGTTTTGTGCTTTTACAGTAATATGTGGTTGTAGTTATTCAAGTTACTCTTGGTACGAAATGATTCTGTGGAATTTTTACAAATAAAATTAACATAATAATAACATACGAATTAGAATCATTATTCAGCAGTTCGGGGATCTTACTATTGTTACTACTTGATGCGGATGATGCACTCGGGTTGTTATTATGATTATCTAGATCAATTAGTTGTTCCAATTTTTATTTAATTGAACCGCTTTAACGAGATTGCGTCCATTGTCCGTTATAAAAAAAACTGATCTATTGACACTAACTAAGCGCCCAAACTGTTAATAAATCCGTTAATAAATAAATTCGTGAGATTTGTACGAATCTTTCTGAGGCGTTAAAGGTAATTTTAATTACTTAATTTAAGTTTAATCTTACAGAGAGGAACAATAGAATAAATGTATTTATTTATAGAAACGTTTTGAAGCTTCAAAAAAAAACGAGACATTATTGCTGGCCATGGTATTAGACCCGCGATTTAAAGACCGTCTTCTCCTGGATAGCGAAAAGACGATTGTCATTGAAAAATTGGAACAACTAATTAATCTAAATAATCATAATAACTGTTTTCATAATAGTTTGTTTTTTACACTATAATTTGAAATAAAATAGAATATCTAGTATTATACTCTACGTGTATGTGATTATTTAATTATTTATTATTATTATTTGTTAATTTTTTTCGTATGTTATTATTATGTTAATTTATAAATAATAATAAAAATAATAAAAATAATAATAATAAATAATAATAAATAATTAAATAATCACATACACGTAGAGTATAATACTAGATATTCTATTTTATTTCAGATTATAGTGTAAAAAACAAATTATTATGGAAACAGTTATTATAAATAAAAATTGGAACAACTAATTAATCTAGATAATCATAATAACAACCCGAGTGCATCATCCGCATCAAGTAATAACAATAGTAAGATCCCCGAACTGCTGAATAATGATTCTAATTCGTATGTTATTATTATGTTAATTTTATTTGTAAAAATTCAACATTTAGTCATTTAATCATTTAATCATTTCGTACCAAGAGTAACTTGAATAACTACAACTACATATTACTGTAAAAGCACAAAACAATTGCAAAAATTTCATACTTTCAAAAACCATACGTTCTGCACGCTAAAAGATAGTAGTAAATACTATAAGAGACGGCTCTTGAAGTTTACAAAAGCGAAATAAGTTAGAATTGGTCGAACATTGTAATTTCTATGTAATACATATGCCTGTATGTTCATAATAATATGTAAGCACTATTGGGATCCCGAGACATTGCATCGTATAGTCAGTTTCGGGCTCTCCATTTCTCGATACGCCTTTCGGGCTCTCGATACGTTCGGGATCTCGAAACGTTCGGGATCTCGAAGCGTTGGGATACTTTTGAGAATCTCGACGAGTATCACATTTCCGAGAGCCCGCCCGATCTCGCCCGAGTTGCCCCGACCCGACTCTCGGCTCGGGAATCTCGTGAATTCGAGAACCCGCACACCCCTGCTTTTAACGAATATAAATATTAATGCTCGAAAGGGAATGCTACACGATCTTGCTGTCTTTCGACGAATGCGAACGTTGAAATAAATATCTGATGAATGATCGAAAGGGAATTTAACCCGATCTCACTGAGCTTAACAGAACTTTTGACTATCAATTACGGCGTAAACACGTAGCTTGACTAATTCAGAACTAAGCTGTTAATAAATAAAAGTTGCTCGAAGGGGACTTGAACCCGATCTCGCTGGCATCAGTATGGCTATCTGGCACGGACATGGTACGCAGCTAGTAAGGTCCATACTGATCCTTTAATAAATAGAAGTTGATCGAAAGGGAATGGAACCCGATCTCACTGGCATCAGTATGGCTATCTGGCACCGACATGGTACACAGCTAGTAAGGTCCATACTGAGCCACGAGAGTTTTTTTTTTTTTTTTTTTTTTTTTTATATTGGCAAGGATTTGGGGGGGAGAGGGGTTACGAGGAGCAACAAGAGAGAAGACGAAGAGGTGGAGGCACCCTGAAAATCCTGCGCAACGTGTTGCGTGCTTTCTCCCCGTTTGCCCCTTCCCCCCGCTTGGTGTGCCGTACCTGCCAGCGTCCGCCAGCTTACCGGCAAACATAAAAATGGAGTGCAGTTAGCTGCATGAGGTAGGAAATTTTCTCAGAAAAATAGAAGGGAGTGGGATATGGCGGAAAATTTTCAAAAAACCGCCAAGGAAGTGATCCATACTGAGCCACGAGAGTAGATTTCATGCCCTTTTTATATCCGAAAAGCGGACCAAAAATATGGTGGGGGTGCAGGATCTTCCAACGGAGTCCAAAAGATCGCCCTGAAGCGTTGCGTCATCGCGCCATCGCGGAAGGGGCGAACTCGACTGCATGCACTCTCGATTTCCAAATAAGGGCATAATAGACAAAACGAAGGAAAAGATACTTCCTACGTAACACCACTGTGATTAATCTTTTAATAAAAGACAGAATTAAGTATAAACATTCTTAGCTTTCTACACTGATACGATATTGATACAATTAAAACTCACAATAATTAACATCTTCAGTGAACGCGATTGAACAAATCAAGTGTTACGATGAAAAATACCTGATGCTATATAAACGCTATAAACGCTTGTTCCTTTCATTAACAAGGATCCTTTTTGCTGTGAAGCGACGATCCAAGCTGCCCCCAAATTCATGAAAATTTATGAGCTTCTAGAGGAGGACTAGCCTTATTTATTGCACGTGTCTTTTCGCCGCGCGTCGAGAGTGTTAACTGTAGCCTTCTCACTCAGAGGCAAGAAATTTCATGCGAGAAGTTTCGCCAAGTCCCGAAGGCGACTGGTGTCACGTAGCGTAAACGTCACGTCATGAACGCGTATATTAAGTGACGGGGAATTTACTTTATCAAACTCCTATCTGCATTACACACGTGTCCTCTTCACGTGTCGTGATTCCTGGCCTATCCGATACAAGCTCTTCGGCAACTAAACCGTCAAACTTTGCCAGCCTATTCGGTAGAATATTTTCGGCAAATGAAAAGTTTGATAAACTACACGTGGATTCGACTGTTCTGCCAAGCTATAGGAATGAGTTTATTCAAATAAACCGCAAATGGTGGAATGTACTTAAGCTATTTCATTTTCATATGGTTCACGTCCGTATAATTTTAGTTTCATGCTGCAGTGATATCAGCTTCCTATATTCCGTTCCAAGTAGTCATTTCGATGGACTGCACAGCCGTTTACGTGTATAGTTATTGACTTTATCCAGTGGAAAATGACAAGTGAGCTTGTCTTGTGTAGCATAAGGGGTGAATAGACAGCATGTTGCAATTTAATTAAGTTGCCTATTTTCTTATATTATTATTTTTGGTAAAATTAGGGAACAGCCCAGACCTCACCGATTTCGATGATTTTTGAATATGTTGTAGAACTCAGTATTCTGAACAACTTTTTCCTATGCATATAATGGTCGCTCGGCCTTAGTTTTCGAGATATTTGCAAAAAACTATAGCTACTACTACATTGAATTTTGTCTATACGTGCACGCTCGGGGTAACGTGTGTGACCGCCGCTTTTCCGGCAGCCGGCGAGGGATCAGTATACCGGGTGGACTTATCAAAATTGTACCTCTAGAACTGGATATATCATATAAGATTTAGTATTGGCGGGGGAGGGGCTCTGTAAATTTCTAACCAAACCTAACCCGAATCTAATTTTGATTTAGTCAAATATGAGTTTCTCATCGAAAAAGCAAAATCTAACCCAAACTCATATCTAATTAAATAAAAATTAGGTTCGGGTTAGGTTTGGTTAGAAATTTACGGGGAGGGGGTGCAGGGGGGGCAGAGCCCCCCCCCCCGCCAATACCAAATCTGATATGATATATCCAGTTCTAGAGGTACAATTTTGATGAGTCCACCCGGTATACTGATCCTTCGCCGGCTGCCGGAAAAACGGCGCGCCGCGGCGGTCGCACACGTTGCCCCGAGCGTGCACGTATAGACAAAATTCCATGAAGTAGTAGCTATACTTTTTTGCAAATATCTCGAAAACTAAGGCCGAGCGACCATTATATGCATAGGAAAAAGTTGTTCAGAATACTGTAATCTACAGCATATTCAAAAATCATCGAAATCGGTGAGGTCTGGGCTGTTCCCTAGTTTTACCTTATTTTTTTAATATTTTCACTTATATATATACGATATTATACATGACCAAAACATATTTCTACTTAGTTAAAATATTTCTATGATTCGACAGCAAAGTTCCTAATCTTTTCTCCCCAATAGAATTCCATGTTAAAATACCTATCTTTACCACCATAGCCTTCCCTAAAACACTAAACAGAACCAAATTGTTATAAACCCGCACTACATCAGCAACAAGTAACCCTGCTTTCCAAGAAAATTCCTTGTCAGATCAATTATATTCACTCTACACGAACAAACTCCAATGGAAAACTGAAAAGGCCCGATCATGCGAGGTATATAACAAGGTAAAGTGCTCAAACAGGCTGCACGAAGTACCAATCGTTCAGCTAATTCACAACAGGTCTCACAGGTGTACACTGTACTCATCTAGTATGCCCTGTACCTTACCAGGGCTTGCTCCATAAAGTGGACACAGGTCTCCAAATATTTTATTATCATCTCGTTAGCGCATCCTCGTTAGGAAGAGAAGCGTAAGTTAAAATATGCAAGAGGATAGAGGCCATAGCCTGCGGGTAACACGCTTACAACGTTGGGCATACACAATACATGGTGTCCCTGGATCTCTCTCTCTCTCTCTCTCCCTCTCCCCATCTATTTCTATCTCTATCTATCCAACCCTTGCAAAACTCTATCCTCTCGCCCTCTCCACCGCTATGTATGTATGCGGTTTTCGACAATTGTGTTTGCACGTGCTTGAATCTGACGAGGCTCAGCCTCAGTCGCGCTTTTATCGTGCCCCCGTTACCGCGAACGACGAATCGAACACGTAACCCGACCGAGGGACCGTGAATCGCGAAGCCAGGACCACGTTTAAACGTAATTTAAACTCGACCTACCGCCAAACTTCACCCCAGAACCGTCCTTAGTTCGCGCCCTGTCGGCGAATAATGGAGGGCCATGCACCGAGTTTAATTGTCACCGATTGCACAGGGACCCTGATGAAAGCATAATTACTCTGTGGGGCGCGGGGAAATTAGGATACATCTATATTTTCACCTACATTCCACGCGTTCGTTGCGTGTCCGTGTGCGTGCCACTTTGGCTGACGAGATTTTACACGTACACAGCAGCACAATAACGTAAGGTTTGATTTTAAATTGAGAATTATTATTATTTTAGTCTTATTTCATACCTTGCGTTGCAATTTGTTAAGGCTTTATCAATTACCCAAGTTTCGTCCAGGGGGAAGGATCATACCAACCTTGAACTGTAACAACGTTCCAAGCATTTAATGAATAATTTTCGGAATTTCGTGGAGAGTTTCAAGAGGGAAACGACCAAATTTTCTGACATCTGGAGCAAATTACGAGAGGCTCGAGCAGTGGCTGAGCAAAAGCCGGCAACTCACCCTCGCCTCGCCTCGCCTCGGCGTGATAACAGAGCGAGAGTTCCGCGCGAGATATTGGATGAAATTCATTTACGTTAACCACGGATCTTGCTTCCCTTAATTACCCTGGCTTCTGTTTGACTGGGGAAAAAGTTAGACCTGTTCCTACCGTCAACGGTGCCGCTGAAGACTAATAGTCAATTTGGCAGGCGTTCAAGCTTTTCAAGAACACCATCCTTTTTTTTTCTTTTGCACGATAGCCGAACCATGCCACGTCGCGACGCGTCGGGTCGGTGCGATGATACGAGTAGCCTGGATATTTCCTGCAATTTTCTACAGGGTCATGTCTAACGAGTACATCCGTTTCACACCTTTCGCCGGGGAAATTCTTGGATAAAATGTTTTCCAAAGAGTTGTGCCTCGAATTTCTGTGCACATTCGACCACCAGTATTTTTTTCAACAATTGTAAAACAATATACACGTGTCGTGTTTGAAAAGCTCTGGTCGACTGCGGACTGAGGTCATATAATATGTGCACAAACGTATATTTAAGCTTAACTAATCACGCCCTCTTCCAATCACAATCTATCACTCTATATATTTCATACATCCACTTTCCACACCCAACAAACCCACACTACTTCAACTACAAATTCACACCTGCAGCACGTCGAAATCAGTATTTCCATGCCATGCCAAGCGTTTAAAAATAACGACGATAAAACGCAAACACAGTTGGATCTCTGTACTAACCAGCACCCCATTGTCGCCATAGGAGTTCTGCCACTTCGATATCCGCCAACTACGATATCCATCAACCACCACTTTGAGCAGCAGATAAGCGAAGCGAACGATCAGTTGTCAGTCTTCTTTAAAACAAGAACCGCCAAAACAGCCATGGGCCGGTCGAGGCAACCAACAACCCTTTCATTGGTTTTCTGCCAGCTCACGGTGACTTGTTGATACTTGGAGTCCGCGGGTACAGTGGAATAGAGGGGGGTAGGGTCGACAGAGGCCGACCAGCTTTTCCACGAGCTTCAGCCAGGCTCGTGATCGAATATCGACGTTTCAATAGATCACCTTAAGTCGACTCCGGACGCGCATTGAATATTTATGACTTCTGTTATTGATAGTTGGCCCTTGCACGCGTGTGCCCCCGAGTCGTGGCGGAAGACGAACGGAACATTGCCCGGCAATTTCAGTTCGATGAAACTCGCTGCGATTTACGGGATGTTCGAGCGTGCGTCTTTCATTACATTTTCTGCTACGTTTGTCTCTGGTTATGTTTGTGACGTTAGTACCATCCATAGGATGCCAGTATCACTGGCTCTTCTATCGGAAGAGCAGTCGAAGCTCTTACAGTTTAATGGAAATTTATTAATTATTATTTAATAAATATAGTGGAAAAAATTAATTATTTCCGAGGAGCTTTATAAGCGTTAATGGTGTCGTGAACTTCCAATTTCCAGGAATAATTTTACGCATATAAAAAATTGCACGCCGATAAAAAGAATAGGTATCTAATATTTAGAAATTTTCTAGGTGCGTGTAATATAGTTTAGAAATTAATGTGACTCTGTTAGATGGCGCACATTGTTAGCAGATGTTTAGGCAAGCATTTTTTTTCAACTGTAATTTTGTATCTGGCTAATTATGCCTCCGACCTACGTGATTAAGACTTCAAGTTTCCGTTGTGTTCTTCATCGAACTGAATTAGTCAGACGAAAATTTTCTTACGTAAAGTATCTCAGTAGATCATTGCCACCTAAAAACAAACTTCTCTCCCTACCCCCTACTCTTAATTGAAAATTGGTTTCTTTTTAAACTAGTGTTATTTCAAATCTCTGTATTTTGTGGAATAACTAAAAACCCAGTTATTTTTGTTACTATTCATGAAACTTGTATATATGTATATCGAGGACAGAAGCTATCGAAACAAATAATAGTTTCACATTTTTCTCTACTAAAGTTACATATATACGCCATTATTTATCTCAATAACACACAAAAATGAAGAAGATGTAAGCTACTCTATGAAAGCTGTGCAGCAGAATACAATTTACGGAACGATGTTAGGATTTCCTTTGTTCCCTTTATCGGGCCTTCGACGTGTCAAAGTGTCAGAAAACTTTGTGTAAACGAAACTTAAAATTGCAAACGACACGAATGTCAACCGAGAATAAACGCTCAGCGATTCTTTAAAATTCCAAACACACAGGAAACTGCCAGTTGGCGAATTCGTTACAATGGCTTTGATCTCGATTGGAATTGCAACTGTACGCTATTAACAGTCGATCAATCGAAATTGTCGATAAGCGAAGGAAAGAGAGAGAGAGGGGAACGGGGTTGAAAGAGGGGGACGGAGAACGGGCTTGCATGCATGTGACAATCAGAGTTATTGGAAACAAAGAAAACAACGAAAGGGGAGCGAATAATATTCGAATTTCAATTCGTTTTGAAAATTATTTTAATTTCCAAGCAGGAATATAAGTACATATGTACATTCAACGTTCTGGTACAAACACTAATTGAAAAAAAACGTAGCAAGTGAAAAAATGGTTTAGCTTGTGTTTTTATAACACGACAAAAAAGATGGAGCATCGGTTTTTAAATAGTCGTTTTAAAGAGTAGACGGCGCACTTCAAATCTGTGGTAATTCGAGTTGGGAACAAAATTTGTCAGTTCTGTAGGGACGCTTGGTTTTGAAACATTTTCGATATAGAAAAGCACTAATTTCTAATACAGAAGATTTTTTGAAAAATTCAATTCAGTCAAAATCCTTTAACCCCTTAATTTTGACTAGGAGTGTATGATATAATATAATTCAAACTGGAATGCCATTTGCATTTCTACAGGGTGTCACTATAATATCCCATTGCATATTCACGATATGCATTTGCAATCAATTACGGTATAAGCAAAAAGTGTAATTAAGATAACTTTCAGGCGAGACTAATAAGGTCAATAAATTAATATATTATACAAAGGAATAATAATGATACCTTGACAATTGAAATCGTTCTGTGAAGACAACTTGAGGTATACGCAAGTATAATTTGGATATAAATACACAGGATAATTACTATTCAATCGTCGAATGACAATAGAAGACAGATGCACGTTCGATCAGCATTTATCAACAGCGAGTTCATTTTACTACCTAATCGTGAGACAATAACAACAGAGTCCGGGAAAACGTGGCGTGGACTAGTAGTTGTGTGCAAACGGCTGTGGAATTTCAGAATCACGGTGATATCGATTCCGGTCGAACTTAATCCATCGAGGCAGGGAGTTGGTTGATACGAACAACCAATTCAGATACAAAACGCTGGACGTTTATATCGGTCGATACGTGGTTCATGGCTTTCCACGAACATAAAACTTCGTCACTCTGACAATAATGGTGACTTGTGATTGCTGGAACCTTGAAGGGAACAAAGTAAAATTGATGCTTGCCCTGTTGCTTCGAGATTCGCTGTTACGATTAGATTTGTGGGATACGTCCTTACAGTACTGTGTTATAGGTGTATAAAATGATTGTAGATGCTCTGGGACTGTTCAATTTGGTTGGCCTCGAAATGTAATAAGCTCTCTGTCGGTATCTACATCGCAGCTAAAGCGGAAGTTTTCGTTAACAGTTTGCGATAATTTAGAATTCTATTATACCTCTTCATTCCAGTTTTTATTATAACTATGGTTCGCAGAACAATTTGCAGGAACAATTATTTAAAAATACTGTTTAATATATATTTTATTGAACAAATTATTTTCTTTAATATATATTTTCGCATGTCAAAGAACTATCTATTAAATCTTATTTAATCGAAGAATGAAAAAAATTCTTTTCAATGTCAATATAATTTAGATGGTGTTACATGCCTAATACCTCATTTCTAAACCCTATTTTCCTCGAAAATTTCTATTTAAACGCAAAGCACGTATCCACCACATTTTTGCTCGTTCTCGATATCATCTCATTTCACATGCATCCGTTAGTTGCGTTTAATAATAGATTTCACTAGTCCAAAATGCAACCTGTTTTAGTACCCTTGAAATGCGCAATAGTTTATTGATTTTCTGCATCATCTGCACGATTTCCTAGCTAATATCTTGAACAATCTCGAATGCTCCTAAATTCCATACAATAATATTAACTTCCACTTTACGAGCTAAAGCCATTTCAAACCTATAATCACGTATTTCTTTCTGGAAGAAGATCAATACTCGACGTGACCATGAAAATTTTTTTAAATCGAATTACTCTGGATTTGAAGCACTTTTCCGTGTTACCTGATAGATTGTAAAAGCTATTAACATTTGGTTCTCTTGTGCTGAAAAATGTGCTGAGGAACGAAAGGAAGCGAATTGCTAGGAATGTTGTTTGCAATGCAAAACACGTACGTCAAAGGCGGAATGAATGCAAGAACAATAAATGCAATTTATTGTTGAAGTGTGCAAAGAAAGGATAAGACACAATAGAATGAGTAGTATTAAATGTGTCAAACATTTTACCACAAAGATTTAATTACATTTTCTCTGAAAAGGCGACAAAGCTTTTAAACTTTTTCGTTAGTGCCAAATTCTGTAACTCTTTCATTAGATCGTTTCGAATAAAGGAACAACGTTTTGTGTCAAAGAGATTAAAATAATGCAAGGGAATATAGACTTGTCTAAGGACTGGAGCAACTCATCAAGCCTAGCAAACAGAAACTTGGGAGAGCCGCTTAAACGGGTCAAGGCAGGGTAAGGAAATATTTTAGCCACTCACAAAGTCGATGGAACCCTCGTCCCACTTCATTAATGAAAATCGATCGCTGCTCTCTGAGGTGTATATCCTCGAAGAATGCTAAATCGGAAATTCCCTGTACATCTATCAGTTAATTTTACTTTATACCTTACAGAAAATTCGGTATTCTTGGATTTTTTTCTTCTGTGCGAGGTAGGTGTTCACGTCTATCATCACGTAATACCAGAAAATGGTACGCATTGATTGCATTGTTTCTAGTTATCCTACAACTGTCTAAACTTGCACTTATCCAATTTATGTAACTTTCTCTGGAGATATTTTCACTTTTGCAAACATACGTATGTATTTTTAAATAAATCACTCGAGGAACGCTTGAAATGATATATTATTATTTATTCTTTGTACTATAATGCTGTTTAATATTTTTCCAGAAATATTAATTTCCAAGAAATGAAATAGTGATTAGTAATTCAGATTATAGAAAGTATTTTCTACGATGCCTCGTTGTTTGAAAGGAAGAGAACAAATGTAATCTTCAATTTCATTTATCTCGCGAGCAAATGACAATAGCTTCCCTCTGGGATAAATTTTTCTTAAGCAGTTCTCGGAACCATAGAATTTGAAGTATGAAGTTCAGGAGAAAATGTGTGCTTGGGCATTCTTTTCGTAAGTATTATTTCGGTTGTTTAGAACGCCGAATTTTTTACGTCGCACAGTGGTCTATTTGGCCCCAAAAAGCGGACAAAATTCAATTTTCAAAGTTTTGCGAAAGACAAAAATTTTTGTTGTCTGAGATAGTTGAATATGTGAGGAACAATGAATCAATTTTTTTTTTCATTTATGAACTCAGGGAGCAGCATTTTTTGTCCAAAGTTAGCAGATTTAATGGCACGCATTTCTTTCTTAACCATTCTTTAAAACATCGTTGCTTATTAGCGATTTATGAATCCTATATGGCATTTATGTAAATTCTGTCGTTATGAAACCTTTTCAGGTAGGTATATACTACACTTTCCAACAGATTTTACACTTTCAGCACATATATTTGTATAGTTATTAATATTTGAAAACAATCAATATTTGAGTACTTCTCGTTACGGTTACAAAACTTCATTAACGATTTAGATATGGTATTTAGCATGTTCCAAAGCTCGTTCTGGTGTCATTGCATTCGATAAAGGTTTGTGATTACAATGCAACAAAAATTGGTTCCGGTTTCGTCCGGTTTCACGTTTTATAGCTAATTTATGTTATATATATATGGTAACTGTTTGGTCGCAAAAACCGAACATATCGACGTCGTTCGTTACTAGGCAAACTCTTTTTATGATCGGGTTTTCCTGAACTTGTCATGAAACAACTCTAAAAAGGAAAAATTACTGTATTGGCATTCAAAACGTTAATGTAACGCTGCATTTAATCGATATAGGGTCGTCTGAGGGTATATACGCATCGAATTGACTAAATCTACCATTGACCCTATTTTTCAAGGGGTTTGAACAGTCTAAAAGAAAAATGTTTTAAACAAAAGGTAAACAGTATTCAGACATCTACAAACTTCAATTATTCAAATTTCGAAAATAATTTTTTTTATAAAAAATTAAGATATATTGTTATAAAATAATGTTGAATTTTCGTTTTAATTTCATAACATTGGAGCTGATGTAAAGACGATTTCAACGACCTACAACATTATGACCTTGAGCCTATAAACAACGCTACAATAATTTTGTCCGCTTTTTGGGGCCAAATAGACCACTGTGCGTCGGCTCAACACTGACAAAACTTATTTCGTTCAGTAACAACTTTTATTATATCACATGGGAAACTCTTCTTATTTTCCAATTTCTATCCTACCTAATAGCTCATCTTTATCAATAACTCAATACAGAGTCACAGAAGGTGTACGGCGTCGTAAATTTTAGTAATGGAAACTTCAGGCCACAGAGCTGTGAAAAATTGCTAGAGTGTGCTATTATGTTAGAATTATAGTGTACTATAGAATTTCTTTAGCCCTAAGTGCAGAGTTAACTTTTCTATACCTGTTTAATCTTAGGAAATAAAAATGGAAACCAACTCTTTTCATGTTTAATTTAATTACCAATGACGTGTATATCATTTAAATTTTTCTATTTAATAATTCCGATAACATTGAGTTCTATCGAGAAATAATTTATAAACGGCCATGACAATAAAATAAGTATCAATTCAAAAATCTGCGACATTCACTTATAGTAAATCTAGCGTTGTCAGTCATTTCATGCACACTTAACATCAATTCATTGCGCGAAGAAATAAGGGAAGCAACTACTTCGACGTTGACGATCACTAAACGCAACCCCGTAATCTCATAAAGAGGAATCTTCGTTTAAAATGTAAAACACCCCCGAGGATGACCATCCTCTTCACTATTTTTTCTTTTTCACGTCATCCGGCTCTTCTTTTTCTTCCCCGTCGCGATTACTCGAACGATGCAACCGCCGCGCCGCTAGATTAATTCGTGCCACAAGTGTCATCGACGGCATTGCTAGGCGACCGTAGAGACAAGCAGAGCACAAGGGGTGGTATTTGGAAGCGAGCCATGATTTCGTAGACACACCCCGCACGGAGTGAAGAGTGGAGAGATAAGCGAGTGTGTTGTTTTCATACAAGCGCCACGAAACTCAGGAAGCAGGTATTTCTCTAATATTCCTTCTTGCGAATGTCAAGCGAGACTGTTATACATATTTCCCCTAATTAAACTTCAACCATTGTCAAGGTTTTTGTACATTTCGCGACGCAGGGAAAATATACGTTCCGCCCGCCATAAAAATTAATTGAACGAAGTGACCCGTTTGCAAAGTGAATTTTACTTTCAGCGTTACAATTTATATTACGTTGACTGTAAGTTGTTAGGCCACATTTCATTACTTACACTGTACAAGTCTAATTGGGTTAAATGTGCCGTGCGGGTGTAGATATCGATAACGCGATAGCAGCAATACAATAGACATATATGTAGATACAGAATGTATAGTGGTCAATGTTTAGAACCAGTGAAAGTACTTGGAAACGTGCCATAATTTCAACGGGGTGCAAATCGCAGTTGTGAAGCCAAAAGATCTGTAACGGACCGGAAAATTCGCATCATTGGTAACAGAGGTGTTAGCACCATTTTTATGTGCATGTACATTGTCACAGCAAAATTATTTGCTCTCTTTTAATAATTTTTAATTGCATATATGTATTGCGAAACGAGAGCATGCAGTACAATATGTCGGATGCAATCAATTCATTCGCGTGCTAGGGGTAGCTATAAATTGAAGTTCTTTTACAGCGACAGAAATCTTTTATTAAAATTGGTATAGGAATTTTTAAAAAAGAACTTTCATAAAATTACCTAACATACTCTAGAAAAATGGTACAAATTTCATAGTTAATTAATTAATATCAAAATGAAAATGAATTTCTTTACATTCTTGCATGACCAATAATTCGGCGCATTAGTATCCATTAATTACACATGTTAGTTCTTTTTCATTATGAAAATACAAATAACAAACTCTTGGGCTTAAATTCTTCGTTTAACAATTTCACCCAAGCAGACTACACGTGAAAAATAAATAAATCGCTGGCAAACGACCAGCGACATAATATACAGAGGGAATTTCAGGAAACAACAATTCCCACAACGAAAAGTGAAAAGTGAAAACGCAACGATACAAAACCTCGGCACGAAATCCTGAATTATTCCGACGTGTCCTAATCGATGCTTTTACGTTACGCCGCACGTGCCACGTCCAATGAAGCTCATGCAAATGGGCGAACGCAAAACGCTGCACGGAAAGAAAGTCCTGAAATGTGGGCACGATTCCAGGCCGGACGTGTAGTCGTTCCGAATCGCGGGCGAAAAGAAAATAAGGAGGAAAAAAACTGACGGACCGTTGCCAAGACCGATGCCGCGAGAAGAAATGACGCGAAATCGAATATGATTTCCCTGGCGTACATTTTACACGTGGCTAACGATATCGCACAAAGTATGGCTGGATGCCTCTATCGTCGGCCGTTTAGACCCGGATGGTCGTCATAGCAACAGGCATTCCCCGAAATTCTCTCCGTCCCTTTCGTCCGTTCTTCGTCTATTCCCATCAACCATCTTTCTCCAACCTCCATTTCATCCCGCGTACACGCGCCTCTCATTCTCTCTGTCTATCCCCCTCCAGCCTCCCCCTCTTTCATAATCTCTCACGTTTCTCGTTTTCATCCCTCGAACTCGACGCACACCCCTCGCAGCCAGTGTTTCTGCCCCTTAAACCCGCTCAATGTCTTCATCCACCGCGAGACTCTCGTGCATTCCTTGCCTCCTGTGTCAACATTTCTCACTGCTGGAACCTTCGCGATTTCACCGAAGCCTCAGACACGACGAAGGCACGCTTTAACGATACCTTTCCGCTCCACCTCTGCGTTCCCCTTCGTTTTTTTTCGTTTTCCTGTGTTCGTCATTTGTCAGCGATTCTCCTGACGATTCCTCTCGTCGAGTTTGTGGAAATCGTAGAGATGCGATGCACCAAAGGAAAAGGGGCAGAGAAACGATGGATTAGGGGGGGAAAGTAAGAAGAACGGATTCGTATGGGATGAACGAAGAGAATCGACGAACAAAGAGAAACTTCGATTCTGCTCCCTGCTCGAAGCAGCTTAGCTCCAGCTACTTTTACTTTGGGTCCACCTTTCTCCAGTTTTCTCTGTTAGTGATCCGTCGATCTTTCCTTCCTCGTCTCTCCGTCTGGACTTCTTGCGATCGAACCACCCCCTCTCGTTGTCGACTTCTGTCCCACGCTTTCTCTATCAGAGACACACTCGAGCTCATTTAGCTTCAATCTTGTACTTCGATCCACCCCAGGATCGACCTCGTCCACTCGTTGGCCCGAGGAGAAAGACAGTTTAGAACCCTCGCAGCGCGACCCGGCGATTTCACAAAATCGTGAAACTACCGTGAACGATGGTCCAATCAACGAACGAACCCGGACGAGGAAGAACCCTTCGAGTTATTATTACGGTTACAGGAGCAACGACTGAGAACAGTTCTTGTTCATTGGTCGTTGAACGCGAACGTCTTTGAGTTGATTCGTTTTCAAACAGCTTGCTGGCATTGTTGGATTAGTGGATGAACAATATTCACGAGTTTAAATTACGATTGGATAAAAATGGTGTACGAGATTAACATTTAGAGTGTACAGTGTATACCATGCATGTGCAAAATTTATTTTAGAAATAAACAAATCGTTGGTAATTCAATCTTTTGAAGGAACAGCTTGTTTGTATAAATGCAGAACATTTTCTGCAAGGTATTTTTTCGAGATGGGTACTCGAGTGTTTCGAAAAATTACTCAGCTGTTCATTATTCTATAGCTAAATATTTTCCCGCATGTAAATATTTTATCGAACAGGCATGCACAGAGTTGAGAATAGTATTTCTGATACGGACAGAACGTTCAGCCATCTAGAATAATTTCTATTCGAAGGCAGAAATGAAACCTACATATCTGTTGGAAATCTAGCACGACTTCTAGCAACGTAAATGGTAAATTACACGAAACGATCTCGATGGAAAAAAATTGCTACGCATTCGAGTGCAATGAAAAGGCCCTGCCATCTATAAACGAATTCTTATTTCCTTGAAAACAAGGCAGACAATCGTGGCCTGCACTTGACTCTGTGATTCTTGCACATATATCTCCGCCCCTTGTACCCACATCTTATCGTGCGTTGTAGTAACAAACTACATCAGTTAAACAATTTATTTCCTTGATTACTGTTAATGGAAAAACCATGAGGAATGTCATATCGTGCTGTACGCGACCGAGAATTTAATATTCCTGCCAAAATTTTGTATTAAATGTACGTATGTTTTAAAATTTACACTGCAAAATAATAAGAACAGATTATTGGCATTGGCTTCTACAGATTTTAATGTCGCCAATCCTTTTCTTTACTAAAATAAATACGAATCTTCAAATCATTAAATTATTAAATACAAAATAAAACTCCTTTCAGAAAATACGACACCTTAGAATTTCCGATATGAATTCTAGAATGCAGGCTGATAATTAATAGTTATCTATTAGTACCACTCATGTTTCGTATAACGAAACGCTGTATCGTCGGAAATATATGTATGCAGTAAAAAAAATTCACGTAAAAATTATAATGGTCGTCGCTAATAATTGCTCGTTAGAGACAAATTAATATGCAGTAGAAGAGTCTATTTGACATTCTCTGTCCGACAAATTGGACAGCTACCCGACTACGTTAAATTTCATTACATTTTCTCAAATTACCCAACCGAATCCATTAAATCACGCATACATGTGTAAAGTTCCGTAGGTTTCTACCGGGTACAGCTCCCACTAATTTTCTTTGTAAATTCTGTTGCAAAAAGACGTATATGTCAGCCAAAAAAAGAAAAGAAAAAAATAAGAAAACTACGAAACGGAGCAACTCATTGAAACTGGAATTACGTCTAAAAAATTTATCACGAATCGCGTCCGCCAGAAACCATTTCGAGGAATCGGCCCCGTCTCGTTTCCCCCCTAACACACTTTTTATTTACCCCACGTCAAGCGAACGAAATTCGCGAAGCAGCACCCACGATTAATTAATTCATCGACTTCTCTGCGGAAATACCATTTCGTCGAATTTTGTGCGGGAAGTCTTGCTGAATAGCCCTTCGAACGTAAATTATCCGGCTACTCCTTTTTAAATAAGTGATCGAACACGGCCAGCTCGATTGCCCGTTCGTTACGCCAAGCCGCTGATCCTTATGAAAACTTCAAACGGAGATTAAAGCTGGACACGTCCGAAATTATTCTCCCTTCCCATAATTAGCCGGCGCGGCACTGAGAACGTTATTGATTACCGATAACGCACGGAACACTGTCGCGTTGCACAGCGATGCCTGGCTGCGAGATTGAGTTTCCCGTGAAATAAATTTATCGATTAAAAGTATCGCGGGTGTATAATCGAGCCGAGGGCGCAAGCGAGAAATGTATTTTTTCTATCCTTCGTTTTCTTCCCGCTTCCGACGGAAATAATCAGGGGAACTTGGCGGGACGGGAACTCGTTTCCTGGATTACTTTGCTGTTTATTTCGTTACAACAATCTTTTCGTCGAAACGAAATGGCCCCGGGAATATTCGCGATCGTTTCGACGAACTTTACGGCACAAACGGTGCGACACGGTGCCGCGAATTTTTTTTTAAAGCTGGTAGAATAGTTTGAGGGACGTTGGGCCAATTTTTGTCCAAATGAAATGTATATGAAAATCAAACAGTATAGTGAAATATCATAATTTTTCGAAAATTAAGGTTACATTACTGTTTCCCAGTTTCCTATTCTGGTATTGAATATAACGTAAGTGCAATGTTTTTATCTTTTTATATTTCTGGTCTATGAGTATTACGTGCCATAAAATAGAAATAATTTTTCTTTTCTTTCAAATGGGACAATTCTGTCTGGAATTTTCTATATGATTAAAAAGAATTATTTTAATAATTATTTGATTAATATGTATAATATACGTGTAAAAGGATATTTGAGAAATTCTAGTTCTAGCCTTCTACTAAGAACTTTTTCCCCTATTACGGAACATTTACACAAGCTGTTTCAATGTATTATTTCATATCCTCTGAAAGTATTAAACTACTTTTCTCTTAATATAATCCTATAAAAAGCAATCTGGCACCGGTAAGTTTGCAGAAGTCGCAAAGAAATTACTGCTCTGCGAATCAATTTAAGAATCGCTTTAATATATGATATTACTGTGCGAGATTAAATCACTCCAAACTTACTGTATTACACAATTAAATTCATCTTTATTTCGCTTGATAAAATACTTATAAATATCGAAAAATCTATGTCTTAAAGCTATCTTCGCACAAAGTGAACGTTGAAAACTTTAATTAATTTGCAATTCATTCCGCTATACATATAACCATACCAAATCAAGCCTCCACATATGTAATCATATTTGTATAACATCGGTCATTGACTCAAGTGTTATTACTTCTTCATGAAACTTTATCGTATACAGTTAGTAACAGTAACGGAAAATACTAATTGTCCGAAGAACCTCCAAATAAACAAGCAAATACAGTTCCAAAGGAGGAAAGGACATATGTCGAAAACTATTGGAAGTATGATCGATTATACAAGAACCGTTTGCTTTGGCTGATGTGAAATATTTTCCAGAATCAAGCTGCCCAGGTTCGGGGGAAGCGTTGGTCTATCATCCACCCCTGGTGTCGTTGTCATAGCAACAACGAGGGACTCGGTCCCGCCGCTAGAAATACATACATGAAAACCAACCTCGTGCAGCAAGATACGTTTTTCTTGTATCTCTGAACGCCTTTGGAACTGCATTTCCAGGATCCCGATATTCCAAGACCCGCTCGCCACAATCCTTTGCTCGCCTACGTGTTATTGTACTGGAGGCTACAGAGTCATTATGTCGGAACAGGAAGTGGCACTTGATTGATCGTCGAGTCGTACCACATAATTGCTCGTAACATCAGCATCTGATTAGATTCACCGTAGCAGAAAATGTGGGGCACTTGTGATTACGCGAAATATGATTGCGTGTGCACGCTTTTTAATATAATATAAACAGAGAATCTGTTAATATCTGTTAAAAAAAGAAGAAGACAAAGTATAGCATTGCGATAAGATATAATTTGAGAATTATTGTTTAATCCTTGTATCGGATTTGTAAATGTAGGGGGATTAAGTAATTTTGATTAAAAATTGAAAATAAAAAGTATAGTTCAGTTGAAAATTGATTTGAAGGTTCGATATCTTGTTTAATTGAATTCCTTACAACACGACTGTACGGTAATTTATTTCCTCCATCGCATAGAATAATTCAAAGTATATATTAATAAATGAAAAAAATTGTTTCTCTTTGGATTACGAATCTGTTCGATACAATTTTCTTACAATTAGTTATATGCCAGCAAGTATGCAAAAGTACCAATGCATATCATGTATCAAAACGTGCTTTACGTAAATGCCCCCTGACTATCCATTCTAATACTAACTATAATAACTATGGACCAAACAAAAAAATACATGATTAACGCAGATGAATCGTTCTCCGGAATTCTGATACGCGAAATAAAACATCGGTGTCTTTCGTTTGAGCGACGTATCAATTAGCCTTTCTAGTGAATTCATCGTCGGGAAAGGGGAAAGGTCAGGAAAGGGAGAAATTTCGCTGACAAGACCGTTTAAATCAACGGAATGGAGTGGAGGAACGACCTAATCTTTTAACCGGTCTACCATTTTTCTCACGGAAAGCAGGTCGTGCCCAAGATAATCCCCATTTACCTATTGCCAATTCGTGAACACTGATCCTTTGTGATTGTCGACAATGAAATTAAAACCGAACATACCCGTTGGTTTCAACTTGGCCGTCAAGTAAGTAACCGATCTCGTTTCCTCTCCAAGGTACATACATATACATACATATGTATACTTGTCGATATTCGTCGAGGTAGGAAAAACTTTCATGACGTTAATAAGGTGCAAAGTTCGAAAGGTTTTGGACTCTGTTCGGAAGTTCAAGAAATTGCAATGCTCATAGGGACGTTTCATGAAACACGATTACAACTAATGTAAGTTGAACGTTTTCCTGAGCAGAATAATGCAATCCGCCAGAAAAGAGACGTCCACTTCATTTTCACGTCGAACTAAGTCCCATTGAAACGACGTTGACATAATGCTCGTTGCTCGAACTAATTAACCCCTGGCCTAAGCGTAACTGGGTCACTCTTAATATTCGTGAACTTGTTTTCAAAGTGCTTTGATATACTTCAAAGTAGGGTTTAGGCTGTTCAAATAATTTGATATTCGAGAAATACTCTTTGTCTATGCTTAAATGATGAGGAGACACGTTTGGTATTTCTTGTTGCGAAATTTTCTTCTTTTTCTGAGACAATATATGTAGTGAATTTATTTTGTTGTTACCTCCTTTTATTATAACATTTTTTCTTTGTGATGAATTTCTTTGATTTTGTTTCGGTTACTTTTCGTCGAGCTCCTTCTTTGTCAATAGGAAAGTAGGAATTGAAATTTTCAATGTAATGGAATTTTCATTATTTTTTTCCTAAGATAATAATTAAATTACGAATATGATTGGAAAATTATACTATGAAAAACTGTGCAAGAGCTCTTTCTAATAATTATTATCGGATATAATTGGTGCAAATAAATGTAGGAGAACAATGGATTAAACGAGTGCTCTTGATTTCATTCCTAAAAGCAGCCTTTAAAACAAAAGTGGTACTCGACAACAGTTCAATCGTTTTGTAATTACTCCAGCCATTGAGAAAAGAAGGATGATCATTAAAAATAGTGGAAATGAAGTAATATGAATGGCAAAGCCGCAATTATATTAAAATATTATCTAAGTAAAGTGAAGTACCAAACGAAATGAATTTATTAATACACTATTTAGATATTCTGTTATAGTCATTTTTTTCATTTCGTAATAACAGAAAGTGTAAGGAATCTGCGAAAAAAATATTAATAATGTCTAAATCAAGCCTTTAAATAGAATAAAACTAGATCTAAAGTCAAGAAATATGAATTTTTATGCAGCATAATTTTTTTCAATAAACTGTATAGTAAACAGCGTTCATATATTTTATAAGACAATTTCATTTCAGTTGACAAATGTCTGCTTCTTAGTGGGTAAATACGATACAAGAAATTTTGTAAAATTCCATTGCAAATGTCTGGCTTCAACTGAAATATCAATTTGTCTGCAGAAGTGAAAAATCCGGAAGCTACAAAAAAGAAATTCCGAAGCATAAATTTTCTTTCCAGCGTTTTCCCTGTGCAAGCCAGCATGAGATGAATATTTCAAAATTCACGTGTTGATATTTCCCTTACTTCGTTTTATGTATTTCTATTTCCTACCGAAGCAATCTAGTTATATTGCAAAATATATTTCGCAGAAATATAGTCTTACAACAGCACGAGATATTGCGTATATTAATTATATTAATTAATTCATTTAGGTAATTTCTAAAGCTATAGCTTTATTTCATAAATCAAAATAAAAATAAATGTTGGAAACACGAAGAAAGTACTGAATATTAAAAAACTTAATCTTTGCATACGATTTATCTACATTTAACTCTATTGAATATTTTAAAATGATTCCCATTTTAACACTGTTGCGATTCCTATTTCTTTTACAATAATTCATGCATTAAAATACAGAAAATTAAGTACGATATATTGTAACTTAATTTGGTTTATTTTTGATTATTAAACATTTGTTTCACTTACGAAGATAATGATGCATACCTGTATACATTATTTTAACCAGCTATTTGGGTAACAATCGACAAATAAAACATCAAAATTTCTAATACAGAATATCTCGAATATTCAAGTAACCGAAATAACCTAATATACGCAATGATGTAACAATAATAACATCATTTATTGCAATATAGTCTTTGAAATAAAGAGGGTATTTTTCAAACGTCACTTGTATCAGGGATGCACAACATTATTTGCTCGACAGGATAGATAGGCTACGCCATCGTATATTCGATCCAAGCATATTTTTCCTATAGATACTCTCGCCACTGGGGGTGCGTAAACGATCCTAGAAACCTGTTTCAAACCCGTACAACGAGTATTTCTTGATAGACAATACCATTCACCATTTGTTCGATGTTGGTTCATTCGCTTTCTGCTCCAGTCATACTGTTTATAGAGGAATCACGTTTTATAGATTGACTCTATTCTAGGAGCAATGGGGTGCCGCACAATTTTTACGATTATGGAATTACTTCGGTGGAATCTTTTTATGTGACTAAATCCTGATTCCGTTGCGCAATAACAACGGATAAAGAAAGATTTATTGGCTTAAAAAATGATTGAGAAAAATGACGCTCCCTTTGGAATAACCTTTTAATTGAGAATATTCTACTGTTGTTTGTACCTAATCGTTGGGCACGGTGTTCTATTTTTTGTTAATGATTTTCAAGCTTGAGATTTGGCTGAAAGACTTCCCTCGAATTTTCATAATAACCAAATTCCAAATTAGTTTTATATAAAATTGTATCTTATTTTATTTTACTATATTCTTGTATTTCATTATATTTTTTATTAATTCTGTGGATAAAGATTAATCGAGTGAAACGCAGGAAGTAAATAAAGAGTAGCTTGTTTGATTTTCCATTGACATTTAATTTTGAATAAAATCATCTCTGTCGTAGAACTTATTTGAATTTCCCCAATACGTAACTCTGAAAAATATATTATCATTACGTGTCAGACAGTAGCACTCGCATTACTTTTATTGCAAATTCGCCAAATCGATTCAAGGCAATTATTTTTTTAACACTTCACATTGTAACACAACACCATTCTAAACCTATATTTTATTGACTGCGTGGAATAATTCGATAGTTTGAATTTTTATTTTATACCACGTTTATATTTTTTAAAACTAGTTCACCTGTCTCGTTTATTTGACATTTTTGAAATAGCGACTGCTAGCTGCTTTTTAAAACGGGGCTGAATACCAATTATCTTAAATCGCGGCCGCCAGATGCATTATCGTTAACCACGCTACACAGTTAGGACCTAAGTAGAGTGAAAGGCGATGAAAACGCCGATATTTACCAGCAGATAACCTAATGATCGTGGCCGTTGATTCCTAATTTCCCCGGAGTCCTTCTCCAGTTTCATTAGGTATCTGTTCGATGAAAATACAGAAATCGATGCTTACTCGCGTTCTCGCTGAACTTTAAAGGGACCTTACGCCAAGACGTCAAGAGTTTCGAAGCAAGTAACATGACGTGGAATGAAGACTTTTGTTGAGCGCCGTGGTATGCGACACTCCGAGAATACGGTAATACGTCGGTATACCGTCTTGTCACAAATATAAATTGTAACGAGTCACTACTGATATACAAGAAAACCAAGACTCGGTTGGTTTCTGTCAAACTACGATTGTTTGAGCCGTTACGGTGCGAATGGTTGACTGCGACTCCGTTGAGACTCGCTGCGAATTGGTGGAGGAGGTTGTCTCCTGATTGATGTTAATACGTCAACTCTGATTTGTTGGAGGAGATTGTCTCCTGCTTGATGTTAAGATTAGACTGACTTCCTCATCGAGCGTTTCCTCAAACGTCCACTCGGAAGTGGGTTTGTGCATGCTGATTGGTCATTTAGGAAAATGTCTAAATACCAATCAGCATGTTTTTGTGAGGAGTAGCCGCACCCTTCCTTAGCGCCCGACGCGCGTTTCCTTGGAGGAGGGGGTGCGACTTCAAAACGTTGTCGTCGGTTTGAGAACGCAGCGGAATTTCCATCAGGGTGTCCAAACTTGACCTGCCAAATGTCTGTTAGGCCCAGCTCCGAAGACCCTTTGGAAATCCACGTTTATGACGCATGCGATTAGCTGTTGAGGTCGTGTACAGATTCGACGCTTATGGTTTATTGGCATAGGAAATAAAATGTTTCCTCAAAAGGAGGATTTAATATTGAATATTTAATAACAGCTTTGCAACTTGCGCGTCGTAAACGTGCTAACCATCTGCACATTGACGGTTGTTCCATGTGCAGATTGTTAGCCGCCTTTTTTGACAAGGTACGATTTATTGGCGTCGTTCACAGGTAAGGCGCAGGGTCGAGATTGTTGCTCGTTCGCGACGCAACAACTTTAATTATAAGCTTCGCATTATGTTTCACCACATAAAAATTGCTGGGAAATAATGCTATATGTATAAAGGAATGATAATTTACACATAATTATTAATAATTTTGCTTTGATATGGAGAATTATTTTTTCCCTGCCTACCTATGTGTATCAGTATCTGCTAATATTCAAAAATAAAATTATAATAAAATCTGACGGCAATAACCTTTTACGCATTGCACATAATTTTCAAATTCCTTGTAATGATTAAGAAAAAAAGCAGGTTAAGAAGAAAGTGATATTCTTCTAATTGATTACATGTAGATATTAGTATTTGTAATCATAGGAAATGGTTACAAGGAAAAGAGTGAACGATTCGTCAAGTAAGAGAAATGAGAGTATACATCAAACGGGTACGATTTATTCTCTGAAACATTCCCATACTTTGCCCTTCAAAGTGGCCTCTCCTCAAACAAGACGCACAACGAGATTTCTTCTTGCACGGAATTTTGATGAGCCTTTCTAACAAGCGTCGCGTCGTAAAGGTTTTCTTCTTTTTCACTTTATCAGCTCGTCACTTTTATCGACAAAATATTCTTCTTCGACTCTACGAATTCATACACCTGTTGTTCCATTCCACTGCTAGCGTAACATCGTGTCTCAGGAAATTCCAAGCATCTATTCAAAAAGGTAGGTCAGAATAAAGCATGCACTTAGCTAGAGGAACGCCTATTGTTTAAGGATTTCCATGTTATGTGAGCATTATTTTAAAATATCCGACGTACCTTTGCGTATATATGTATATTTATTATGCCCCCTTTTACCACAATATTTAACACTACAACTTTCAATGTTTGAAGAAAGTAATAATAATACAAGGGTAAATATATTTATTAATATCTTTCGTGCTGTGTTCAACATCTGCCGAAGATAAATACAGTAATATTAATGAAAATAAATAAATGGTACATAAAATCATCCATAGAAGATAAATTAATAAAATGAAATAAATTACAAATGGATCATTTTCGAAAACTTGGCAATTAAAATATTATATCGTTGTACAATATTGTTGCATACGCAGCAAGTAATTTATACAAACAATTAATACTTAAAATAAGCTCCACAGTGTTTCACAGTATATTCCCCCAAGGCAGTTTCTTAAACGAAACAAAAGTCCAGTTTCCAAATAAAAGTCTGTGCGTTACGTAATACCAAAACAATTAACAGACTTTAATCACTCGCTATTTTTGTCGCAATCACTTTCGGGCATGAATATAAAATCAATGTTCAATGTCTTCCTCTCATGCCGCCTATAAATATTCAGTTCCGAAGAGGATGAATTTTTCACGATGAAAAGCACGATCCATGTTTTTAAGCCAAATTAACGCGGCACGAATTTCAGATTAAATATGCAGAATAGACCTGAACGAATTGCTTTTTGCTATTTAGCTTAATGCCAATAAGGGATACTTCGTCAAGCATATCATAAAATTCTGTGCTTTGTCCCTTCCATCGTCTGCTGTCCCCTCGCCTCCTCGACAAAAGAAGATCGATAAGGGAAAATATCAGCCATACGTAATAAGTATATCTACACATCGATACTGTGTAAGTGAACGCAGCTATATACATATATTCGTATAAGTTTATGTTCAGAGCAGTTGTCGTTCTAATTTACACAATATCGCGCGCAAGCATTCGATGCAAAAGTTTCGTCGTCAATGAAATTTTCTTGTATACGCTATTACGTTGACGGTTTCGCGTAATGAAATATTTTACACCTTGCCAGAATTAAATTAAACAAAACGTGAAATTGAGAGGTTCGTATGTGTTCTTTCCTTCGACGCGATTGAAATATAAATTTTTAATAAGGAAACGCTGTGAATCAAACATTTCGCGAATGTTTCTAAGGTTTCTATGGAGAACCTAACCAAACCTAACCAAACCGCTTCCTTTATTGTACAAACATTAAGCGGTTTTTTACCGATTCTTCGATTCGAAATTAATAATACAGACAGCAGTGTCCGTAGAGACACTTAGTATGTGTACAGCGGACATATAAAAGTGTACGCGTAGCTCTATTTCAAATAAGCTCACGCACAGCGAGAACAGCAAAGCGAGAAGTATCAGTAATGACGGAAAAAGCGACGCGAGATTAAACGGCAAGTAATTACGCGACAAGGTTCAGCGTCGGTAGATAGCAATTACCCTCCAGAGGTGGGTAAAGCGTTTTCTTTGGAAGCGCGCGCAAGGGGAAATACACGGAGCAGCTGCAGTTGCAGGGAGAACGAAATTGCCTCGATTGCTTTTCCGTCACAGCAAGTGTCGCTGAAATATTTTTTCTTCTTTTTAGCCTTGCTCTACGCCACCACCTTCTCCGCCAACATCCCCCTTTTTCCAACTTCAATGCGCCCGTTAAAGCGTCATTTGCTGTTTCCTTGTGCAATAAATGTACCAAGGCGAATAATCGCCCCGACGCACCACATTTTTCTATCGTTTCAGCATGCTTCTAACGACTAAGGAATTGGAAACGTTCTTCACTAACCGCACGATTCAAGAATCGTCCCCTTTTGTCAAATACAAAAACTATTGATACGCTGTTACAATAGATTATTATAAATTAAGGGACGCAGAATAACCTTTCGATGACAGCTAGATTCAGGATTACCGTTTGCCATGAGAGTGAATAGCAATGGGGATAGTTAAGTGTTTTGGGTTTTAGATTTTCGTTATTCAATTTGAGAAAATAGAAATAGAGGTGAAACGTATTTTATTGAGAATCGTGGAAGTTTTGGTTCAGCTATCAGTTATAAGGCTGATCGCAATTAATAGAAACAATTGTGCAGCAACCATTTTTTGCTCACTCTTCTTTTTTAAATTAAAAAATGTCTATATCAGAGACGTATGTAATATAGAAAGCCGCCTATTTCCAACCAAGTACCTAACGCCCTGCTGTAAGTAAATGAGACATAATAAACAAGGATTTATCCGATTTTAACGAGAAATAAATTTCACTTTATACGAAGGAGAGCTTGAGCAGCATTTTAATTGAAACAAATATAAAAGACCTTCAATACCCTCATTTCTTTCAGATCTGACATGTTTATGACTGTTATTCTTCCTCAATCCTTTCCGGTGAAAATACACGTTCAATCGAGTTGGTGTACCATAGAGCAAATAAAGGTGTCATGTATATAAAAAAAAAACTTTCAACCGTAAGCCTTCGATTACTTTAGTATTGAAATAAATGAATACGTCGAAAAACTATTTCACCCATGCGACACTCGCGAGATTTAGTTCACGTTCGCAGAGTGGGAAATGAAAATGCTCCGCTATTTTTTCTTAATACTGATCGTTCCTCGGGCATTCATTTTTCTCGTGTCAGTCCTTCTGCTTCCCCGCTTTTCTGCGCCCTGCAATGCGTAACTCCGGCCACCCTGTCTGGAAATCCATTTACCGAAATACGACCACGTCCCATTCTGCAATAAATCTACGTAAAAGGGATGCTTTTCAACAAATTCTTGCGTTAACGAAGGGAGAAGCACGGGTTTCTTAGATCTTCGATGATGTATCGTGAGTTGTGCTGTAAGTCAGTTTCACTATTACCGTGCACAATTTGTTGTTTTTTAATTACTTTTATTTCATCATTTTAATGCTGCGCCCAACAGGATTTTGATAAACAATGTAGCATTAAGAACTATATAGAAGACCACAGGAGAACGTCAGTGATTAAATCGCTAATTGCCGGCCGTTTCAAAAATGCATTTCTCCATCATGCTTTACAAAGTTTTTAACAGCATCAGGTGCAAGCGAAGCGAAATTATTTGTGTTTTTCCGTCCATCGATAAAAAAGCTATTACTAACGCGCACATTTTTCTCGTTCGTTCCATATACTTGCTTTTTTTGTATTTTTTGCAAGGAAACTTCACAACAAAGAGTGTACAAGAGTGAAAATAAAGCGAAATAGGTTTTTATTAGCATTTACAATATTTTCGGAAAAACAATACACTTTCAGGGAAACGAGTGAAAACTATTCTAGAGGACTTGCTTGAATGTGTTTCTATATTTACAGCGTTAGTAAAAATATAACGCTTAATCTAACAGAAAGCAAGAAATCTACTTCAAGTTTTCAAGTATAACTAAGTTGCCACGAATTATCTTAACAAATTGCAAATGCTGGAACGTTTTGAGCGATGCTGTTTACTTAAATTGAATTTGGCGAACTCGACGCTGCATTTATCTATTTACCTTGCAGAGTGTTGAAATATGCAAGCAATTTATAATTCGACGTTCTTACTTTATTTGTGCAGCACAAAAAGTTAAGGTCTTTTGTCGACGAATACAACGGGCACATTTCCAAGCCAGGCACATTCCGGATGAATGCCTGTAAAATTTTAATCCTGTTTCCTAATTAACGATCACGCGACGGTTTTTCATCGAGCTGTTGGATGCACTCGATGCATCGTCCACTTTTTCATATAATATTTAATTGAACTCGTCGACACTTTCGTATCATAAACATGAAATATTGATAAGCGATTTCTGAGCGAAAAAAGACGATAAAATAGTACCGTACACGAACGGAAATATACCACGTAAATTAAAAAACTAATATACAATTAAGTTCTAATTTTATATACAATTCTCTTTTGATTAAGTTAAATATAAAAGAATCACTGGGAACAATTTGTCCCAAGAATAAAATCCACAGAAATTATTAAAACTCTAAAGAAAATTTTCAAGGCAAATGGTACATATTCTATGATATAAATGAATAAAGCTAATATCAAAAATAAATAAATCTATTTAATTATAAGTAATTTACAATCGGAAGTGTTTTCATGGAAACAACATATTATTTACCAGAAAAGCTCCATAAATGAACAACACGTAAAACAGCTTCACTCGAGCAAAACGTGCTTTTAAGTAAAAACTAATTATTTGTTCATAAAGCCATGAGCATTTCTGGTGCTACTTGCTTTAGCACTATCACTTGTTGATCATAGGCATTTGTTATGCTAGTAACATTTTTGCTAATTATAAAACAAAGTGGTGTACGGTTCTGTCCAATAATACCTTTATAAACGAGTAAAGATTTATAGTATCTCCGTTTCGTAGTATTATATAATTTTACGCGTGTTGTAAAAAGGAATTTAATACAACAGTAATTTGTGAAATAGCTTCGATTAGCTGTATATTACAAACGTGTATCATATTTCTCTTAATTAAGCACAAAGCTTTACTTTGCAAGTTTCGAGTTTGAGTACACTTCACCACTGTGGAGCAATGCAGCTTAATTAGAACGAAGACAAATTAGTAAAACGAAATTCAAAGCTCTACACCGTCGAAGCATTGAAGAAAAACTAAATTTGGTAATAAATTCTAACTTTGACTATAAACACTCAAAGTAACGCAGAGTGTATGAAAATTGTTCACTGAAATAGTCAAGAACATAATTCTTCTAATTCCATATCACTAACAATAAACAGTAGTGAATCTGAATAATTTAGTCACAGTAGTGAATAATTTCTTAAAAATTGTATACCGTACCCTTGAAATGACGCCTTCACTTTTCATTTCAGAAAGCACAAACTATTTCAGCTGACTATCCTCGCCCCTAACCCGGGCAAGTACAAAGTACGTCACGTCCTATCCACAATGCGAAAGAATGAACGACCAGACGAATACCGAGGGAAAGTAGTCCCTAAAGTAGAAAGCACAGCAAAAAGGTCCAGCAAAAAATCCCCAGAGTAAGAAAAAGTAGACGAAACGAAACATGCCAAAGAAGAAACAGTTAGAAATAAAAAATTAGTGGAAAGGTACACAAGATTAAACGCAAACGAGATGGAGTAGCGTCGTCCAAGCAAAGTCTAACCAAAGACCAGTATCATCGGGATGAAACAGACCTGGTGCCTCGTTGCAAACAAGACGACGCGTCGCGACGTGGGTGTCGGAAAGAAACGAAAAACAGCAACGAGTGAAACTGAGAATGTCAGGAAGAACGAAACAATATCCACTTCTTCAATGGTATTGAAGAAAACTCTACACGGTAGGCACAGCGTGGAGTTAACCATAGAGCTAAGGGGGAGGGGAAAAAGACGGTGGCTGCGTTGGACAAGCAGAATTCAGTGGGGGATCAGGAAAAAGAAGTTCACGTTAGATGACGAAGGGAGATGGAGAGAAGGGACAAAAACAATCGAGCAGGGTTAGCCTGGTGTCTGTTGGAGAAGTAAGAAAGTCAGTGTCTGTGCAGGAAAAAGGGAGAAGATGGATCGACAATTGGTATATGGGGGAGGGATCGAACGCGGGGAAGGGACTGGAAGCTGTGGCGTTGTAGCCTGCGCGCCGCACTCGAGGGGTGAGAGAGCAGTCTTTGTGAAAGGGGGTGGAAAGAGCGGAGAACTAAGCGGCCGGGTGACGCTGGAACGGTTCAGAAGGGTGTCGTTCTGACACACTGCTCCACATTCCGCCATCACGCCAGCAACAAGCCTACGCTGCGCTCCATTGCCCCTCGCCGTACGCCGCCCTCCGCCCTCCACCCTCTTTTTTCCCTCCTTTACCTTCGCTCCCCCTGTCGGCCTGCCGCTACTACGATTCAACCGGCGATTATCGATGTGTGAGTAGCCGACGATAAAAGTGGTAGCGTGGCAGCGGTGCTTGCAAGAGCGGTTGTATCGGGTTCATTAGGGTGAGAAAAGCTGACTGCGACCAAACAACGGCCCGCTCCCCCCCCCTCTCTTTTTCTCTTCCTCCCCTGACGAAGGTTACGGATCGTGCTGTTCATTTTCCGATTCTCTCATGACATAATTGTCCGTGGCCTATTGTTGTTGTAGTCGCTTTCACGAGGTTCGTTAGATACGCGTGTATTACGTATCTACACTTTTGCAATTATTGCAAGTTCCACAGAGTTAGAGTAATCGGTTGAATTATTGTATTATTGGATAAAGAGCCCGGCGGCGTTAAGGGGATATAGGAAGTACGATGTATAAGCGTGCAGGACTATTAAGAACAGTCTCCTCTAAGAACAAGTACAGTTCGGTCGAAATAGTTTTAGCATCCAAGTAATTCTGCTACTTGACAAGGATTAAGCTAGACGTAAGGTCTAGTGCTCTCAGCAGACTCTGCCGAAGCTGGAGCCTCTCTTCCAGGATTTCGATCTGTCTATACAGTACCTTCTGGTCTAAAGTAGACTAACGGAGGTAAAAGGCCGGATGGTCGAGTAACGGCTCTATCCTTATTGGGTCAGCCGGTATATGCACATCGACGTTTAAGAGGCCGTGGATATCGAGGCAGCCTTGGCTACTCAAATCATAGAGGCTTACAGCTCTTCGATAAACACTTGGCCGCCGCTTTTCAGTGTGCTCCTCTATCGATTCCAGCGTCTTGTTGCCGTCACTCTGATCGCTATCGTAGAAGAACAAGCAAAAGACAATAGCTTTGACCATGGAGCCAATGGCACGAGCGATGGGCAAGATAAGACGACCGTGAAGTGTTTGTATTGTAAATATATTTTCCGTGCAGATACGCCTGAAGGTCTAATGACTCCTCTTCAACTAACTATTATAGTGTGAGCGTGTACACTGGTCGAAGGGATAATTTATTATACGCGTCTTCGCACATTTGATATAAATTACGTTTATTTAACAATTTAACACACAGGGGAATGATTAAGACTTTTAATATTTAGGTTTTACAGGAGACCGCAATTCACGATCCTCACGTGTCTATCTAATGTGTGTGCAGTCCTGTTACAAAGTCATGACGCGTATCCGGTAACTATGCAGCTAGCGAGCAACACATGTTGCTTTCCGTAATGCTTCTATTATAGACGGGGCAATTTACCCTGCGTTCGCTTTTGCTGCTCGATACTCGTGTCGCGCGGGCAGAGATTGAACGTAATTCCATACAACAAGAGCAAAAACGCGATTCTTCGCTGAATTTTCATTGAGTATAAGCGAAAAGCTTGATCCGATAAGTAAACATTTGATCTACCAGCGTGATTAAATTTTCTAAACATTGTATTCAGTTGAATAGCTTCTTCATAATGCCGTGCTCAGCTACGATATTGATTATTGAAGTGTCAATACTTTCGAAGTTACGCTCGTACACCATTGTGCGAACAATTGCCTTCGTTGTTTTACATTCAACTTCCATGCTTGCACGAGTACCCTTCTAAGCTGGCCAGCGTATTAGCATAGCTGCACACGCCTTCATTCACTTTGAATATTGCAGGAATATTTTCACTTTAATAGTGCCTTCGTTCAACAGAACAGTCGACTATAAAAACGCATCCTCGTCTCGTCGAAATCGCGAGAAATATATTTCCTTTGTCTTAGATTCGGTGACCTTTGACCCTTTTGAAATTGGACACACATATAACGTTTATTTGCATTAAAATTGAATAGAACTTAGTAATTACATACAAAAATGTATGAATTTCGGCTTACCTTTAAACACTTCATTTGAACAAACTTGCATAGAGGGTACGAATACTTGTGAGGCCGACTATGCAATTATGCAATTGCATAACTATGAAATGGATACATGTATATATATTCCTTTCCCAATCAAAGGGTTCATTATAGGAAACACGCTGCACCGCAAAAGATTCGATTCATTGTTGACCAGCAAGGGTTTTGAGATTTTTCCCATCCAGTTCGAAATACTATTGTTTATTGTACCAGCTGCGTTCACGTAGCAGAGAAATTAGCATCGTTAACGCATTGGGTGCGAGGTTTAATTTGTTAACGTTAATGCGAGGGAATAAAGGCGACAGACGTTGTAGATAGATTTTTAAGTACGTCTTCCTGACTAATGATGAAGTTTAAGGAGATAACGATGCCAGAACCTTTGAAGGCCGCTTTGACGATTTGTCTGGCACTTTTTGCAGAGATTTTTGCGCCTTTGCAATTAGGTAATTACGAGAGTAATGATGTAATTAGGGAGGAGTTTTACTCGTGTTACATCATTTGAGTCAATAGCTGTTGCTTTAATCGTAGATAGTGCTGTTTTTATAATTTATTTTTGTGTTAAGGATATTAAATAGAATACGGCGAATATTTCACAGGAAGTAGGTTTAATTTTTTTACCCTCGTTTCTTAATATTTCAATTAACGCAAAACATATGTGAATTATATGAATAACCATGTAAACGATGTATACATATGTTAAAAGAATTCTGTCAATTGATACAGAGATTGATTGCACATTTATTTTACAATCAACAACTATTTTTTCCAGCATACATGGATAATTTATCGCTATCTCCATCAATTATTCTTATAACTAAACCCCGTTTTATTATTTACATCTTTCCGAAACGTGTTTCGTATTAACGAGGTCGGATAGGCGGGAAGTAAGCACTCCCCACTCTCTCCAGTCTGCATTATTTATTCGAACAAGTACTCGCATATTAAATTACATCAACTTTCCTCGTAAATGGCCTGGACTGAACGACCAGCTTTTACCTAGTATCGAAAAGTTGAACGCAACGTAATTTTGTATAGGAACGTTGGCCTCCAATATACATGTATAGAGAACATAGTGTGAGTACGTTAGATCTTCAGTGCTTCCATGAAATATTATCTTCCCATACAATTATATGAGTTTAATAAATATGTACTAAACTGGAAACCGTGTATTTAATTATTTAATTAAGATCACTCTGTGTACGTGTATAATCTGTACCAATGGTCTTTTAAATTTATCCAAACTTGATAAACTTTTAAATTCCTTTCACGCATTTCCTCCACAATATCAAAGTTTGCCTATAATTTAGATCACCCCCCTCAAGTAGAGTATACCGTAGTTGTTTTATTCACATTTTTATATTTATAAGTATTATAACATTAGATTTCGCAGACATGTAGAAGCTAATTTCTGACGAATTCTCCAGAACTATTCCGTTTCTTCTACAATATCTTCGCCACCTGAGGCTGATGGAAAAAAGCTCATTGAAAAAATCTGTTCAAACCGTGCAGCCCGTCTAAATGATCGGAAATGGGTCCATTTCCCGATCACTTATCTGAGCAGCGCTGTACCAAACCAACCTGAAACTAGTTCCAGCGTTTCTTCTCATCTCTCTGACCAATTCTGAACAGACTCTGGACCGAGGCCAATTTTTAGGATCGCGGCAAAGTAGAAAGCTGCACGAGGACGTTGACGGGTTGCTACGAATCCTCTGGTACAACTGAACATGCTTCGTAACAACGAAGGTGGCTGGTCTCGAGGCGGAACCCACTTACTCATTCGCCGGCGGATTGTTGGACAGGTAATTAGAGAAGCAACGCGTCGCCCGTGGGCCTAATTATAAAAGGGGTCTCTCCGTTTCTCTCTTCGTCAGCCTATTTCCCTTGCTCCCTTGCTTATCCCTTGCTGCTTCGCCGACCACGCCAGGTGAGATGAGAGGATGATCCATTGATCGAGTCCCATAGTGCAAATTCGAGCCGTTGCGAACGTTCCTGTCTGCAGGTCCTAACCGATTATGATGTATCGATATAGTGCAGGCAATGCTGATCTTGTCCGCGTTCAACGCTAATACCCGCACCTTTGCATGAAAATGAGGCTAATAGAAGTGGCTACCTGTGTGCAGTGTTAGCCGGCGGGAGATTTAGCAAATATTGAAAATAACTTTGTGCATAATTGGATTGGCGACCACAATGTCCGTGCGAGATGATTGTTCAGATGCATTCAATGGTATGATAATTTTTTCGAACAAAGTCCTGTGGAATTTAAAATTTAACGCAGCTGTTAACGTATATCAAGTGAACTCAGCGTATACTACTAAATCTTCGGACAGTTTTATGCGCGATACGATTAAGTATTTCAATAGCCTTGTCGTCGGGTCTCGGTTTAACCTTTTTGGATTTGCACGAAATTGTCAGAGAATCACTTTGATCTGCCTGCAGTACAAAGAACAGAATACACGTCTGGCTACTTCGTGTTTAATGGAAATGGCTGAGGATGGCTGCAAGGGCTGAAGTGACTGTGTGACTCATCGGTGACACTGCAAACCGAAATCGTGAAAATCGTAGATTGAACTTCAAAGCACGAACATACGAGCTGTTCAATTAGTGAATCCTGCGTGTACGATTCAAGATTGCACAAGCAGTGTTTAGTTTTCCTGTTTTAAAGAGAGGTATCAGGTCGTTTTGAGTTTTTGACTCTGCTTTGAAGCAGAGAAAGGAACGAGAAAATGAAGTAGAATAGAGGAAAATAGAGAGTACGTCAAAGCAAAAATTTTCATAGTCCGTTCAATCCAAAAGGAATTGCAAATGAATGATTGAATATAAAATGAAGATACGTTAGCAATTGAAACTCTATCTCACAGTATCCCACAGTACCCCCACAGTATCCACTGTGAATCCATAAACACACCTGCTCTGCAGAAATGTTTCGTTCATCAAGTGTTGTTAGCAAGATCTTCGCGGCCACTTTTCTTAGGTTAAAGAGGTTAAAAAGGTTGTGATCAAAATTAAATACTTCCTTGACAGTAAATAAAGAATCGTTGACATTTGATAATATAGAAACCCTACATACAGACATAACTTTTACATTATGAATAATTATTACAGGAAGATAAATTGGAATCTGAGTGCAAGAACGAAATTAAAACAATGCTGTGTAATAAATGTAAATACAGATTTGAAACCAGCAACACATGTCGAACAAAAATATCCGATTAAGATAAATATAATTAATTATAATACCGATCACAAACAAAGTTGGAACTACTCGTACAGATACAGTAAGTGAATACCATAATCGTGGTATTTATTAAAGAGAAATAAAATGCTTTCAAATTATTAACCACCATATACCTTTTCAACGACCAGCCAATTCAGGAAATAGAAAAAAGAACAAAAATGAATACGTAAATGAAATAATATCAAAAACGAACGATCGACTAAACACCTCGCAATTAACCTCGCAAGTCGCAATTCGTTCGATAACCAGCCCCGAAATCTTTTCCACCCCAAAAACTTCAAGACACACGACTTGCCCTTAGGCGCCTCCGTACATACACACCCCTGAAGTTCACTCGCCAAATATCCTCGAAACTTTCCAGCAATGATCCTCAAGCCGCGTGGCTTATTTACAAACCGCTAAACGCGAGGGGTAAATATATGTATAAGGGGACAGGTCGGAGGGCAGAAACGTTCGCGAGAAAATATCGCCCTGTCAGTGGAATAAATGTACGACTTAGCGCGCAAGCGTTGCACGATCGGTGCAATGAACTTCCGCTCGGAAAACTTGCAGTTTATACGCACACGACATCGCGACCTCCGCGAGTCCGTCTGACGCCGCAGAAGAAAGTCCGCGCGGAAAGGCGACCAGCCGGCTCGAGTTAACGGGCTGCAAAATGGCTTCGAGCACGAGCCGACGCGTCGCGACGTGGGCTGAGAAATGTGGGCAAAGTTTCAAGGCAGAGACCTCGGTGGGACGAAGTAATGGGCCCCGGCGAAAAATTTAAATGCGACTGAAAGTTGGGAAATATCGAGTCCAAAAGCTTCAACAAATATTCTCTCCACGGAACTTTACTCCTGCAACTTTACGAGCCGCGGTGATAATGATGTCGCTGTCTTCAGTGAAGCGGCCCTTTGTCTGATAGCAGGTGAAAATTGGAAAATTACGTTCCGGCGAAATCAATTTCTTTGGGTGAAAAGCGGATCTTTTATATCGAAAGAGTCGAAATCTTCGAATAAAATGATCGTCCATTTCAGTTTCGATCAAGTGTATTTTATCTTGTGTATTATTATTTGGGAAAATATATATTCCTCCTTTGTGGCATCTTTCTTTATCTCACGCACAGTTAAAAGAAGGATTGAAGTAATCACAGAAATTTTCAATAAATGTCGTATTTGCTATTGCATTATAAAACGGGGGAAAATGGAATCTTTGGAGTGTGATGTGCACATACACCACTATATAAACCAGCTGTATAAAAGTAAGACAGAAGGTAATGAATACCAACAGCACGTAAGTAAGTACTTACACGCATATGTATACTTCGATTACCACCCAGTATATGAATTATCAAATATTAATAAACGATCTTAAAGAACGAAGTATCTATACAATTTACATTTATTAATAATTATACGCGTATTGAGTCATCTTGTATGGAAGTATCACGGTAACAAGGATCAGCATCGCGTTACCTGCGCATTAAGCGAACGATTTTGACGTCCTGACCAGGCAAAAGTTGCCGAAAATGGATCGACCCAGTGGTCCTACATAAATCACCATTAAAAGCACGAGAGGCAAGTAGACGTTAACAAATGGCAACGATTTCAATATAGAATGGCTTGACAAACGAACCTTGAAAACTACGGCCGTCTCTACATCCTTTTACGTTTCCCTGTGGTGCAAATTTGGAAAAGTTCTGGTGGAGAACGAGATGATGAAGATACCATGGTGTTCTCTAACCCGTATCCCGCAGGGATTTCTACCTTCGCGACAGATTATTAATCATTTCAACGATGCCACAGGCCAACACCCAAAGGAACGCGTTTAGAACTTTCGCGAACGCAATTTATACTGCCGTCTCGAATAACATATAGGGTGAGAGTTTAATGTGGAACCCGATTTTCATCTCGTCGGTGCTGGTGTGACAAGAGCTTCGCACGAACTCGAATATCGTGCGCTATCGAGGCGTGGCTTTTGTATACCTGGAACGTAAAGGTGGGTATAGACGAGCGTGCTAATGCCGCGCAACGAACCATTTCCAATCGGTTTTTTGCGCGGCAGCAAAGGGATGCGTTGCCGCAGTGTTGGACGGTTTTCTACGGTTTTGCCGCGTTCGAGTCCAGGCACAGACAAAACGCCGAAAATGCATATAATTTATAAATAATGAACATTTTTATAGTGGAAAAGATGAAACTAGTTGTATTACATAACATCATCATAACAATAACAACAATCGTATTCCTTACCTACCGATAAATAATTATTTTGGATAAAAAGTTAAAAATTCATGATTTTTCTCTGAGCGGATGCCGCATTAATATGTGCCCGTTTCGTTTACAATATAGATCTGTATGCCACCATCTTCGCTGCCTTCTTTTCCTTTTTTTGACTCTTAACCCTTTGCGGACTGCAGGTGCATATATGCGTCCTACGTAAACCATCAATCTGACCGATGGACTCATATATGTAGAGAGTAAAACCAGCAGTGTAGAGAGTGAAACTAGCCGAGTGTTTCCGAGGAAACATAATAAAATATTAACAAACGGCAAATACGTTTATAACAAATAAGTTAGTTGGCAACCGACGCTTGAATGTGAAAGACGGGCATCGAATCTCATTATAAACTCACAATAAACCATTTTCCCTTCTAATTTATCCCTCTACATATATGCGTTCGGCGAAAACGACTGATAGAGCCGAAAGACTGACATATGCGCCCGGCGTAAACACATCGCCGTGACTCCATGTCGCTGACCAACAGATACAATATGCCGTTTAAGAAATGACAAAAGTAATCATTTTATTTATCCTGTGGACAATCTGTGCGTGCACATTTATTCAGAATTTGGCATCTTGGAGTGCTTTGAACGATAATAGCGTGTAGGCAGAAACGTGCGCTGACAATTTCAAACGACTATCGCGACAGCAGTTCGGCCTCACGGTATGGTTGGCTTCGAACCGTCCCGTCCGCAAAGGGTTAACTCATTATAAGCTGCAATTACCACTGCACTACTAGCTATAATCAGAGCAGCATCGTCGTCCATCTTCAGCGACAAACACTGAACTGATGGCGAATGCGCGATCAAATTCATGGTTCGTTCCATGTGCGGCGCGTGTTTCTGGGAAAAACGAAACACCGTGCGCACGTTCTAATGCGCGTTGCAGCCGCGGCGCGTTCGTCTATGTCTATACCCACCTTAAGCTTCTATGAGTACTAGCGTGGATATAGTCTTGTCAAATAAAAGTATCATTAATTGTATTGCAACGCTGCGTTGCGCTGGCTTGAAATTAGGTCTCGTCGGCTGCGTTGTTATTACTCGTATTTTTGTTTCTACTTTTGTTATTTTGCATCATTGCGATTTTTTCTTGCAAGGTTTTATATTGAATGAAGAGGCATCTAGAAACCAGGGAACAAACGTTTTTTACAAGAATGTATAAATTTATAGAGGTTGGCTGGGCGAAATGAAAGAAACAGTAATCATAAAGTAAAATAAGCATGAACGATGGAAAATACGATAAGCATCTTTGTAACAATTGTTCAACTGAATTTTAAAATACAAAATTAAAGTGTCGTGTGCTTTTAATTACTATTTCCGTTTAAACCACTACCAAATTTATCATTGTACCATAAACAATCGTAAAAGGAAAAGAGCCAAAAGTTTCTCTCGCTAACATAAATAGCTATTCGCTGATACGTAATTAAGAGCTTTCCAATTGTTCGCACTGCCCGCGCAAATTGCGAAAGTATAAATTATAACTCGTCATAAAACGCTTGGTTCAATTTTCATTATCAGATACACGGACAACGGTGATTCAATAGAAACGACGAATTAAATTTCACCGAGAGCCACGCTCAGTTCTCCGTCGATTGGATGGCCGTCCTGAATCGAATGAAATTACAGCTCGTATGCAAAAATAAACCTTGCGTTCCGCAAACGTCGTAATCCGTGTCAAACATGATACGAAGTCGTATGAGCCTCTGCTTCGAGAGTTCGTCGTAAAGAATTTGATGGGTGGTGTACTGTGCAAGCGTGTTCCAATCCGTCGTCTGAACTGTCGTACTCGATCGTATATGTGATTATTACAAGTTACTTGCGGGTGAAATGCATAATTTAATCGATGGCTACGTCGCAACGTGATTGAACGTGTAGAAGTCTTATTTTATTTATTGATCTACGTTTTAACAATTGCAATAACAAAAGATGCAAATGCTTACGTGTCTCTTCTGTTTAAATATGATGTTTAAGAATCACCGTACCTAATTGTAGGATTATGATGAAGATGATAAGTGGAACGATATCTTGAGTTTTCCGCAATATAATAGTAAAGCATTAATGGTAGAAGGTAACATATTTCTTTAGACTACTAAAGGAAATGTTGAAAAGACTTAGAGTTAACTATTTGTTAGCCTGATGCTTAATTTTTATGTCAGATATTTCAGAGTATACTTTCAGAGTATACAGAGTATTGTAGATAGTATTTGGTTAAGCTCTAAATCCTAAGCACAGATTATGATAACTTCAACCTGCTGTTTCTTATATTTCTCTTTGTATTTGTATGTACTTTATCAAGGGTTGTTACCCGTGTAATACATATTATAATTATTATCACTTGTTGCACATATCGTTCAATGTAACAATCTTTCTGCATATCCCTTTATCGAAGACAATATAATATCATGTACAATTATTTTAATTTCCTATGTTATATTAAATAACTTATTTCAATAAATGTATTTCTTGCAGAGAAGAGATTTTACGATACTAGGAAGACTTCACGAGAGCTGTCACATTGTACAGTACGCTGCACATATTCTGCAACTTGATTCGCAGGATCGCATGACTTGAACTAACGTTCCTTGTCAAAGACGATAACTGCGGCCTGATTACTTCCAAGAGATTTTGAAGGATGATTTGCTGAAACTTCAGTGGTTCAGACAATATTAACCAACTAATCATGCCCTTCTACTATACTCTTAACGTGGTCGCCTTCAAAGCATAAGAATTCTAATCCATTCTAGTCTTGACTCAGCATTCTACCAATCTCAAATTTTTTCCTTACTAAGATTAACCCTTTCGTGTGTCATACGTGAATTATTAATTCGTCACAAAAATACAAGAATTTGAATCGAATATTCAAGTCAGTCAACGGCCAGCGAAATCGTATATACATACGTACATTGTACTTGGTAAGCCAGAATAGGGACGCCGACTAATATGTAAAGAAAATGGGAGACGACAGCTTAAGCCGACAAGGATTGCCGGCACAGAACAGAAATACATTTTTCCACTTGGTAAAATCTTTCTCGTAGGCCTGTCTCGAACTCTACTTCTTTTAGTTAATGCTCGCTCGCACCTTGCACTAGGTGCACGCTCGGTCGATAGGGTGGAGCGCACGTTTCAGCGAATCAATATCGAGCGTTATGGATGTGTTTCCAGCCTCTCTGTAATGCGATGTAAAAATCTTGACGTCTGACAGCCGCATCATGTAATCGAACATCGTGGCAAACGATGGAACTCGACTTCTGTCAAAAAGCTGAATACGCTGTTCTGCCTCGCCACGTGGGACTGGCTTTTTCAAAGGAAAAGTGTATATTTTCGTTGATTTGCAAACGAGGGTACGGTGCCGAACAAAATGTACGTACACGTCAAGTTCAAATATTTATGTCTAATTGGAAACGAATTAAAGTTCTCTTGTGTGCATGTTTGGTGTTTCGGTTTGTGTCGAGAAGCAAACATTTCCGCGAAATTCGATAATATTGCAGGAAATATTGATAGAAAATGATGTCTCTTTAAAGTATTATGTTGTTCAAAAAACGCGGAATTCGGCGAATCTGCAGTAAATTTCTATTTCTAATATTGTCCGAAATACTATAACATCTTATTTTATTTGGTTATCACTTTGTGTCGAAATTTCATTTCCCTTTGAGATTATTGAAGTAGAAATATTGTTGTAATAAATTGTTTAACATCTTACTCAACGTAAAGTAATAAAGGGTGTACAATCATCATCATATTTTTCACGCCAAATGCTAGTAATGTTCCTGGCTAAATACACCTAGAATTTATATGTATAATCCAGTAGCGATTAAAAACCTAACCCAAACCATACAACACGTGTGGTGCAAGAATGACTCGTTAGAATGAAATGTGATCCGCTATTTTAAAGAGTTTCATTGTTCCACCCTAAGCAATGAAAACGGTAGCCCGTTCTATTTCTGGAACAAATTACGGATATAATTCTTCAATTGTTTCGAGAATGAAAGGAGCTACATCTAGAGAATACTTGTCCTATTCGATATACATATTATACAGCATAAGAAAATGAAAATTATTTCCCATCTAACACCTTTTTAATTTTTAACAATTTTTCAAGAAGTAATAAATACTCTCATAAAACAAATATAAATGGTTTGGAAATACGATAAACAGAAATTTAAAGGAAACGATCCTGAGCTTGATATTTTGTTATAATTAAAAGAAATTCCTCAAGTTCAGAATATATTCTAATTTCCAAATAGAATTGAAAAATCCTTTTTAATCTTATTAAAATCGGAATGCACTGTGCTTACTGCAATAACGAATTTACACGGAATTGTGTTTACCCGCCCGACATACCATAAACTACATCTGTACACTTAATTATCAACGTCTCGACCAACAACACTTCCAGTATTATCAGAAATTATATCGAACCGTTCGATAGAACCGAATTGATCCCATCCTCGCTCATAAATCTACCGCTCGAACACCAGACGCTTCAAATAAAAACCGCAATCAAAAGGAAGGATTTCTGTTTTTCCTTTCCTCTTTTCTTTTATGCGGTGCAGAGAAATATATCTTGTCGTGCTCGTTTCATCGCCGTATAAAAATCGCCGTAGAACGGCCAATGAATCCTTTCGCCCGTGTAAATAATTGAGACACAGCCATCGTTCGGTGTAAACCTTAAAATGGAAAAATACGTTATGTCTCGGCTAGTTTTACAGGCAGCTTTCCGCGTTGCGGCCGGAAATAACTCATGATCACAAGCACCGTTGGGGGTGGATACTCCAGAAAGCTGGCCCCTTCGAGAGGATATTTCAGCCGAAGCATGCCGATATATCGGATGACTTATTATCACCAGTAATCTCGCGGTCGAATGAAGATATGTGCGAGCTTCGACCTTTGAAAATGCGTTCTTCATCGGCGAGAAAAGCCATTGCTGTATTTAACGCTTCTCTGCCAGTTCTTCTTCTGCTTCTCTTTCATATTCCTCGGACTGTCGAAAGTGTTTCAGAGATAGTTTCTACCTGGTATGCATTGTACTTCTTTTATTATCGAACACCCATTTGTCTAATAACAAAGACACAGCGAGTAGGGTACGCGGCACTCAAGATTTCGTAATATATAGATTGGGCGGAATGAAGTGGCAGATATAATTAGCGAAAGTGCAGCTGTATGTTAGTAGGTGAATGGAATATTATGAAACAGGAATTTCATGAATTTAGGAATACAAATGGGGGACAGATGAAATTTCGACAAAAATGTGCCGCACGTTGTTATTTCGGTGCGATGATTAAGGTGAAACAGTGGAGCTCTTTTTAAATATCAATAACCGAATGTGTACAGGCTTCTGATGATAGAAGTTCAACAGCTCTCCCCTTTACTTGCACTTGTGAGTGTCGATGAAAGGAGCCGAATTTCAGAAAATTCGAGGCGAGCACTTTTGTTCAGTTTCACTGCAAGACTTGTGCATATATTTTGAACTGCATTCATCGCCCGAATTGTTCCTAAAGTAATATTATATACATATTCGTTATATTCATTTATTTTATACAGTATTATGGGAAATTACATGAATTCATCTTGCGCGTCGTTCTCCTTACAACTTCCAAAGTGTTTACAAAAATAAAACCGTAATTGTTCTCACTAGAAATGAAGTGACGGAAAAAAATGGCGTTACACAATTGTGTTACACGCAATCAGAAATAAAACACTGGCGATGAAAGGAAACCTTGTTGGGCCGGTGGGTTCCTATATTAAATTACTGGATTGAACAGCGTTTGGGGTTGAAAGACGAAGCGGGGAAAAAAGTTTCGTTTAGGGGGTCAATCGAGAAGGCCGGAAGATGTGATTGATGGTTGGATGAAACGGAAAATATTCTTTTTCTTTTTCGAAGTATTTTTCTTCTTCGCAAGACTTCGTCATGCCGAAAAATAGATTTGCACACCGTGAACTTGCAAGTATGCATTTGTTAGAATATTCGGGGTACAGGAATGGCCGAGGCGGGCCATGTGCATTTTGTCGATGCACGCTGTCTTTGTCTAGCGTAGCTTTCTTTTGGGGCGAACCCTAATCTGGTTAAAAAGGGCCATGGTGACGTAGGCGTCCTCACGATCGACGCCTTTGCCAAGGAAAGGCATTCTTGTATAGACTACGGTCGAGAGAGCACAGTTTTAATACACAGAACCCCTTTTAACATATACACGCCTACAAAATCATTGTAATAAGTAATACCTAATCGAGACAGAGAGTCGTTAGCCGGGAGCCTATCGTACCCTCCGTTCGATTATCTTACACATTGTAACATATATTAACATATATAAATACGCATATTGCTTATAGAAATTATACAACCGAGTTCTTCTATAGTTAATACAATACTTTCTGTTCCCATACTGTTGTCATTAAATAACAAGAATAAGCATCATTGTACATTCAACCCAGAACTTTGTGTCGCTAATAATAAGTTTTAATGGAGAAACTTTAATATATCTAAAACTTTTGTTCTACATATTTTACGAGCAAAATAGATAACAATTCGTAATATAATTTTTGTCCCCACACCTTGCAAAAATATTCCATGCAACAAAATTTGTAGCATAACTCTGATAATTAAACTTTCCATGAGACCACTATTGTTGATCAGGTGCATAAATTATGAAAGTGTAGTACGGTTTGTTTTCCAGGGCAGCAATTTGATTTTCCTCCACAGTGACTTTGGTAAAAATCCTTCTGGTACGCTGTTAAATGGAATGTGCGCCCCCATACATTAATAACGTAAAACAAATTTCCTTATTTTTATACAACGAAAATCTTTTCCACGCCATTAAACTGTTCCTTGTTGCCTGTGCGTGAGTGCGATATTCGGTATCTCGCATCATTTCTATCCACGGCCCTGAATATTGCCAGACCTCGTTTTATGACGCGTGTTGTATCGACTATCATTCATCCTGCGGGGTGCCAGGATGAGTTCAATTTCACAAAAATTGCTTGAAAGTCACTCGAGGCACCGTCGACGCATAGTTGTCGAAAAGCACGGGTAGTCGAGATTTTTCGATAGGGAGTATATCTTTGAGAGATTTCAACTTATAAATGGTAATATAGTCATAGTCATCTCGTTGCAAATTACTGATCGTCCCTTTAATAGCATGTTACCCACGCATTTGCATAATTGAAGCTCAAACTTTCACATAAATTCCAATAATGCATATTAAATTACTATACATTTTTGCTTGCTGGCGAAATGCCAAAGTTACGAACCCACCTCGACACGTGATATACATGTGCAACGAAAAAATCATTTCGCAAGTACTTTTTAGACAATTCTGTATAATAAGTACGATTTTAATTTAATGAAATTATATTCTCTATATTCTGATTATATTATAATTTATAAGCATTGGATATTATTATAAGCTTAATGAAAAGTTTTTTATTGTCAAACAATTTGAATAACAAAGTACTGTTAGATTTGTAAACATGTATAAATTTAAAAGACAGCAATTTCTTTCGAAAATGAAGTTAATACCAGCCCGATTTATGGCCAAAAACTGTATCCGGCCTGTTATTTTATTTGCATAAAATGGTGGACCAGAGAACAATTTGATAATCTACTGGGTACCACTGTATTTATCATCCATCCTGTTCAACTTTAATAAATATTTCTCGCCCGACTTCATTCCGTAGGAACTCGTCCATTTCCACTAACAAACCATCCAACGGTCTAACTCTAAAACTTTCATCTCAATTCACGATATCAACTTCATTTCACTCCACAATGAATTTTCATGTGCAAGTCAAGTCGCACAAAAGAACGAACGCATCTCTTTTAATCTCCAATTACGAATTCGTGTGAAGCGTCTCTTAATCGTCCGTCAGAACGAGTGAATCGATCTGCGGTTCCTCCCGGAACGATTTACGTTCTAGACTGCCGCGGCCTGGCGGGGCAAAGTAGAAACCATGCATTTATCAATCACGAATGGAATAGAATTGAACGCGGTTTCGTCGCGATAGTGCATCGATTTGAATCGTAGGCTGTAACGAAGTAAAGTGAGACTGATTTCATTATACCGACTGCACTGTCACCGAGCCTGCTGGTTGTAATCATGATTGACGAGACCATGTATTATACAGGTCTGCACGCCACTTTCGGTGTAACGAGCTGTACGTAAATTGTAGAGCGTAACAGACACGAGATATGTATTACGATTCAAAGTGAATTTCAGATACTACAGCATGCGACTGTTTCGGCGGGGAACAAAATTTGAGAAGCGAAATCGAAGTGTTGACAACACTCGTGTTCTGGAATTAATTCAGGATCAATCTCTGGTTAAATCGACGCGTTTTTGAATGGATTGTTGCGTAGTTGAACAATTAGCATTCGCTGTTGGCAGTTGAGTGACGAAAATGGTTACTGCACAATAATTAATAGCGAATCATACGTACGGGGTTGTCTATCACCCGCGATGATAATGTATTGAATTATCGAATGGGAAAATATGTCGTATGGCATGTGGTCAATGAGTAATTGTTAAACGGTTGTTTGCAATATAAATGGTTATTTGATAGTACGCAGAAGAATATCATTAGAAGGCAGTAAGTAAGAATATCATTTTTGAATACACGTTAATATATGTAAAATAATAATGTTTTATGTTACAGAGATTTAGATGAATTCTACATTAATAGTTGCAGTTGCCCTGGCTTCTAAATTAGATACCCATTTCTCTATTGTAAATTATTTATAATTACAGTCAGCAAGTTTTAAAGTTGCATTTAGTGGGCGATTATTTCTTGCTAACGAAAGCCCTACCCTATCCCCTGCCCTATTAATTACTAATTTATTACCGAAATAAAATCTACACATAGCGAGTGATTAAAATATTCGTACAGCTAAAGAGTTCTGTTACTACTATTTCAACTTCGAATTATTATAAATGACGAGGCACTGCAATTAAGTCTATAATTAAAGTATTATTCCTAATGTTTGGGCATAGTACACGAGTACATAGGTTGATTTGAACAGATTTAACGATATAGACAATATTGTATCCACATTTCCGCTGCTCAAATATTTTTATACACAACAAATACGTACTTTTAAACCGTCTTCCCCTTAGCATACATGCATGAGAATATAATTTATTTACACACGATATACGGACGAGGGGATATGCATACATATTATGATGTACATGTAAATAGATGTACGTATATGGGTGGCTAAGGTAAAGAGGCGATGGGGTTGGAAATGCAGGGTATAGCTCTGAACGCGAGTCTCGATAAGCTCGGCGCACCACCTCTAATTAAGGTTCACTTTGGATTTCCACTTTACAAGGTGGTAACCGAGCCGCTACGACAGGACTGAAAACGAGGTCGTACAATTTCTGTTTCTTTCCGTATCGAAACTTTTCTAATGTCCCGGGCGTAATTTTGAATAAGAAGCTCGAGGAGCATAATTTTGCGACGAAATGAACGAGATCCTACGACAAATTCGTTTCTAACTATTTCTTCTCTTTCTTTATTTTACGACAACGTGTTTGCAACTGTGAATGATGAATATAACGAAGAATAAAAAAATGTTGAAAATGTGTCGATCAGTGTCCGGTCGTATTACACGATCGTGTTCTACTTTTTAAAGCTGCACTCCTATTTGGGATAAATTCTACGTGACCTTTATAATTAAAGATGCTAAGGTCTTTGGTCGAAAAACTTTTTTGTTATCCTAGTCCCTGCTGATAGAAACAGAAGCTTCTTAAATATTTAAATATTAATTACGTGGAAGTTGCTTATAGTTATAAATGTAGTAAATAAAGCTCCTATTATAAAAATCAATTGCAATCACATTTTTTAGCATTTTAAATTAAGATAAATCTTAATCAGAAAGCAATGCTTACAGTGTTTATAATGGATTTCCTGTACATCTGTATCTATTAATTCAAACGGCAATATAACTGTCTGTGTTAGCTATTATAATTAAACGTTTGCGATATAAGCTAGCGTGAATTACTCTATACCTTTGCTAGTTCAATACTTAGTTCTACCTCACTGAATTTGAAATTGCTTCGTAAATATATGTGAAATACGTACAAAGGGCAATGATAATTAATAATAACAGTTGATGATGGTTGCAATTAACAAATATCTTTACATATATAGGTACAACATTGTAAGAGGATTCTTTAATAAATTTCGATTTATCCTGATATTATGAACAACTGTGCGCAGTGACACAATAGTCGCAAATTTGAAGTGATGTATAACATTTAAACGATATATAAGAATATAATAGCAAGATATTGCAAATGTTTTAAAGATCTCTACGAATTTCTTGTACAGATCAATTTTCCATATTGGTACTAGTGCAGCAGAAATTTAAAAACATCGAATTGAATCGGCAGCCAATTATAAAGTGCATAATTTTGATAATAGAAAATACCTTGGAATTTGAATGACTTATAAAGTGCTAAATTATAGAGAGAATATTTCTCATGCACTTAACGAAATGAGCATTTATGGGCGTCAATAGATTGGAATTTTCGTTATTTTACTCCTTTTCAGTGATAACAGTTTTCATGCCATTAAATTAGCTCTCCCATCTGTTTCTAGTATTTTAGAATTCAATTAATTTGTTTAAAAGCGTTGTTCGTGCTGTCTCTCTGCCGTTGACGCGCGACAGTAATTTGCTCTACTACATAAAACGTAAGCAAATGCATTTTCGATTTCATCTATGGTCTTAACGCGCATTGTGAAGCGAAGTTTAATTACATGGCAACAGTATCTTTGGCACTAAAACTCTCTGTATGTATACAATTCATTCTACATCATTTTAGAGACTTTAATTACTTTCCGTCTCTCTTTGTTTTCTTATTTGGCTTCAAGGATGAAACTTTAAATAGAATTTTATGCAGTTCCACGAGCAACAACAACAATAGCTATTATTCTAAACAACACAGTTTGTGAAATAATAATAAATCTTTGCAAACTTGAAGTGGCATTGGGCCTTACGTTCACTGAAATGATTGTTTCTGCATTTGAAATAGCAGAAAGTAAAAAAATTTGCTCTACGACTTTCTTATTTAATTATTTCATCATTTACAAGTAAATTATTACATTAGCCACCATAAAAATATCATTAAAAAAAATCTGCAACCTATAATCTTCGAAACACAAACAGTCTTTCTATAGCATTCAACTTATATTTTACATTTACTCTACAATTTAACTTCATCGATTGATTTACAATTACACGATAAATGGAAAAAAACAAAATTCCTGATCCACTTAACGCATCTTCAATATTATAAGACATTAATTGAAATAACCGCACCACAATCGAGGAGAATCTGTTCAACGGTTTACTATCAGCTTTGATTGGAACAATGGTAAACAAATACTCGACAGGTCCATTGCAAACATTTAATAATAACCGAGCAGGTAAAATATCCGTATACGAAAACGTCGATAAGCACAGAATGCAAATTATTATGAGGTAGTTATACAACGAAATATCCATAGTCCCTCGATCGATCGTTTCGATTATATCAGATTGCAACGAATACCTTCCAGCGGCTAACCGAGCGTTGCGCTAAAAGTTTCAATTAAATACCATCGCTAAACCTCTCTCCACGAATGAATTTTACCAAATGACAAAATCGATCCGAAATATAGGCCAAACTGCGAAAGTATTCTCTTAACGTTCACCGCGTACATCGTACGAAGTAATTTATACGAACCGTTGAGGAAATCAGGCTTAAAGAGCGATATATCATCGAAAAGTGGTAGAAATCTTCAAGAACCCCTATAGCCATCGACAGTTTCAATATCCTCGCCAAGCGAAACCATAAAATTTCCTCCTGTCTCGCGTGCACACGTACTCAAGCAACAATTCAAAAACGCTCAGAACTCTCGAAGAATACTTTCGAGTGCCATTTAACGCCTCTACTCGCTTACACTCTGTCTGCTCGCGCGCGCAAAGAAAAAAACTGCCGGCGGTAAGAAATTGCATATCCGGGTCTCGATTCTCAACAGATGAATCGAGCACGGCAACGGAGAAGAAATAAAAACGTGGAATATCGCCAGGCACATGACTTACCTTGAAGTAGGACGGTGAGCAAGAGGACTATTTGAAGGCTCGCGCTGACCATACAAAGCTTTATTCGCATCTGTGGCAGACCTCTCGTCTGGTTCGCCATGGCGAATGAATTTTGCAGACACGGCGAGCTCGACATCTCCTATTCGCAACGGTCGGCCAACCGAATAGGACGAATTCTCCACTTCCCTCTTGTCCCGGCTGCTGTTCTTGTCCGTTCGTTCTCCTCTGCCGTGTACACTGCACTGTATACCCCGTGTCACTTACTACGAGCTGCGATCGCCGTCTCGTACGTCGCCCGGAAACTCTTCGCCGCGAACTATTTCACTGGCTTTTCTAAGCATCGTGCCGAAAGGCAGACCGATCGAGCAACGAATTATATGTATGCATGCGCTAATTGTCACAACGATGCACCCGGACCGACGCCACCCGATTTCTTCGTCATAACCAGTCGGTTCTCCTGGGACTTTTCCAGCGTGCACGATCCACCACCCGATCTCCCCTCAACTGATGCTGCCGTTCCCTCTGACTATCGACACGGCGGTTCTAGCTCCGTGACGAATTTCTCCAAGAGTCGAGCATGCTCGCATTAAGCTCCTGAAAATAATTTTTCCATAATGTCAATGCGACCGGATGAAAGTCTCCTATCGGGTTTATTGCTCTTATTGTTCAACGATTTTTTTCAATGCGCGAGATTCGTGGGATTTCGAGATCTCTCTTTTGTATCGCGTTGGGGACAGCCTTTTCTTTTTTTAAAGAACGTGGTGAATATCGCGTTAGACTTGAACGGGGAAAATTTGAATGGTAATAATGAGAAAGATTGGTGGTAATATTTTGGCAATTTTACATTTTGCATTTTACAAACTTCGATTGGAATTTCTTTTGTTCCTCGCTGAAGAAGATATGTTACGTTTATTTGTAATTGATTAGAGGTTCGAGACAGATTGTAATTGCAATATGAGGGAAGGGAATGGAAAGTAGTTACAGTGGAATTCTTGCGTGGAAAATTCTGACAGAAACTGGAACTTTCGACTGCAATATTGAGATGACGGTTGAAAGCTAGCAATAAGATCGAGAATGCAATAACTGTCAACTGATCTAACAATAAGTGAAGACAAAACGACGGAAATATTAGAATGCAACTGCTCCGAATATATTTTAGTTATTATCAAATTAAGAAATCAGTGGTAATTGGAAAACAAATTTTAGCTTCGGTCGTATGAATTCTTTTCGTTACCTGTTGATTAAACTCTGCTTACTCTATCCAGAGATTGCTACGTATTCAATTGTTTAACACCTTCTGCAACTAATCATGAGACACGAACAAGTTCATTCAAATATTTTTCACAGAAATTTCTATTATTCGAGCACTATTTAATGAACGACTAATGGTTGGCTATTCGATCATCGTTGAACAATTTTATTTTTACACGATTGATTGGGATCTACTCTGTAAAATGTTTTCTGTATTTTATACAAAATTATACTTAGCATGCAAAATAAACGTTTACAACATTGAAACTATCAGATAATAGAATTTTCCCGTGAAACGATATTGAAACTGTTTCACTGTCTCACTATTTTTTGTGTAGAACGTACATGGACTGTAATAGGTTACGACTACCCTGGAAATCGAAGATTCTCATGATTTACACCCTGCTTCTTGGTTTACTATTTCCCCATAAGTGGAGAGGGATTTCGCGTACTCCCATCGGCAAGACGTGCCTCGAATAAAGAAATTGCTGCTGTTTCATCAGGGACATCTGTCGCGCGCCCTAATAAATTATCCCCTAGATATAAACTAAATTGATAGTTCCAGAGTTCTTTGTACGTTCGTTTTTCCCAAAGAAAGATAAACTTGTGACTGAAAGTTCGAACGTTTTTAACTGAATTTAAAAAAATATCTGATTAATTATTTAATTCAATTAAAGTTAACAATGAGTGCATTAAATGTAATCACTCTCAATGATTCTACAGTGTCCTAACAATGATAATGCATTTCTCGAAACTGTATTCGTTCATCCGATGACAGGGAAGAAAACAGGACACGAAAAAAATCCTGCAACACGGAAAACACATTTCCTGCCTACCACAAAGTACGTTCCCGCGAGAGCGACACACGCGAAAAAAAAAGAAAAAAAAATAGGAATTCCAGTCTGAAAAGTTCCAATAGCAATTTCTAACCTGTCAATACGAACGTACCTACAATTGCGTTCGGCATCTGTCGCCTGGTATCATTTATCAATTGCACGGCAACATTCTAGCCTCGCGTTTCGTCGCGCACGGAACCAGCGCGTTGTTTAGAAAAAAGAAAGAGGCCCGCTGTATCCAGATACCCGTACGTAGAAAAAGTTCCACCGAAACTTCCAACCGCGAATCAGCCACGTATGTTTGTCTTCGATCAACGACTAGTGTATTCTACGTTAAAATCTCCCTCTTCCTGGTTACCCATTCACGAATCGCGGTTCACTGCCACGAATGCACTTCTTCCTTTAACACACTTTAGTAACACCTCCTCCGGCACACTATGGTTCCTCCCTCGTCACCAACCTCGTCGAAACCTTTCATTAGAAATACAAGCGATTACTGCACGACGAGGGCTCGTGAAGGGGTTAAAGCGTTTAAATGTCCTGTAGCACGGTTCGTAGGTATCGGTGAACGACCATTTCCGCCTGAAGTATCGACGAGCTTTCCAGAGTTATCAAATCTCTCTCAATCTGACGTGCCAGACGCCGGGGTATCCGATGCTGCCTAGGCGAGGAACGCTGCCACGATTATATTACACGCAATCGTATCCGAAGAAGGCAGGTATGCTATCGCGATACTTGGACGTAGCACGAGCCTGCGTTCGTAGCCTGTTCAGCCTCGTGCATCGTCTTCTTCGTTCCACTACTGTCCATAGCACCCTCCATCCTTTCGTGTATTAGCACCACCTTCCACCACCTTCGCTTCCTCCTACTTCACCGGAGCGCAACACGGTGCTGCTACCCGTATCCAGGCAACTTGGCCAAGCGTGCTGCTCCCACTTCTGTAGCCTGCCGCCGCTCTTACATCAAATCCTCTCTGCCGATTTCGTTTTCCCTTTGTCATTCGTTACACATCGGCTGCCACGTCTGTCCCTGCACGGAAGCATGCTGCTTTATCACTGTCCAGTCCAACTCGCCGAACGCATCCTTCGTTGATCCCTGGAATTCGATTACGAGGACACCCTCGGATGGTTCGGACGCCTCCTAGTCATCGCGCGTGTCATCATTCTCTCGACGCGTTTCGAATCGTCGCAATTTCTCCGCCAACCACTACGTTTCTGTCACTGAACTATCCCCGCAATGAGATCGACGATCACTTGACCCACGAACACCAGGTACAACGTACGGAGGTTCCGTCGGCGCACCGGGCACCGGCTGCTATCGGGCAGGAGTCAAGCCGGCGTAGCTTGGCAATCGAACTGCGGAGTTCGAGTGAACGGCTATGCGATTCTTGATACACTATCACACACGACCACGTAACGATGCTACAAGCAGACGTGGGCGACTCGCGGTAGACTGAGACAGCGGTCGAGAAAAAGGTGAAGCGGACAGAGGCGAGGCGTGTGCGCGGATAGAGCCAAAGGGGCAACAGCTAGGTGAATAGAGTAAGGGGGATAGAGAAGAGAGAGAGGGGGACAGGAGAGGGGGGAAGAAGACAGGCGGAAGTGTGATTGCAGGAGAAAAAGGGAAAGAAAGGGGGAGAGAGAGAGGGAGAGAGAGAGAGAGGGGGGAGAAAGTGATAAGAGCGAGCGAGAGTGCAAGACAAAGACACAGGAGAGGGGTAGAAAACCGCCTCGTTCTGTGATCGGGTATCCAAACGGAACTGAAAGTACCCTGAGATAGGAGGCGGTCGGGGTCGTGTACGAGCTGCCGGTCGAGATCTCGCGACTCGCAGCTACAGCTGCGATATAGAACTCGAGGAAGGCCTTTCCGCGATGGGTACAGCCTTCCCTCCGCCACCCTATCCATTCTCCATCCCTTCCCCCGTGGCACCCCTACTGCCATCGTTCAGTCCCACCACGATTTCGCGGGAAGCTGCGGACTGGACCACCACGCAACTAGCGTCCTCCCCACTTCGGCTTCGGTTACCAGCCGGGTGCTCTGGTGAGACAGAGAAGACGGATAAGGAGAGTAGGTGGCCTGGGGTGGAGGGCTCGAGGACACCATCCCCGAAGCCCACCCCACAGATCAATATTCTGCCCACCACCGTATACCAGAGAAACCTGTACCCTCTCTTCCTCCCTCGTCCCGATGCTGGATCCTTTCGTCCCTCTCACGACCACCTCGCAAACCCCCATAGCTCACCGACGTGTTACCGTGTGACTTTCAGCGTGTGCGTGGCATCCCCGCACCCCACTTTCTGCACGCGAGGTGTATGGATTGGTGCGTGGGCTCGACACTACTTTTACATATGTATGAGATTCGTGTGCGCCAGCGCGCACGCGCGGGAGCGTTAAGCATGCAGGCGTATGATACAGGTACAGTTGATTCCGCGGCAACGGAACTCGCAGACGATGCTCAGGCATGGTCCAGGCTCACCAAGAGGAATTAGCCGCCGTAGTCGAGATCTCCCGGGAGCTACGTGGGATCGCTGTACTCTATGGTCGCTGACGCGAACGACAGAAGTGGAACGTACGAGGGTGACACGGTTGATGAACCGATCGATCGATTTCGCACCTGTGTGCATTGAACATTAACGATGATAGCGCTAACGAATTACTTGATCATCGGCTACAGCGAGGCGTGCGGCGCGCGGCGATGTTCATCCTTTGTGAGAGACTGGTCGACGATTATGCGGTCAGCTTGGCCAGAATATTTCTCGATAATCGTTTCGGACATCGCCATAAGGAAAGGATGTGGTGGCGTACATACGTATACAGAGACGATGGAGTACTTGTTGCGCACTGGATACCCTGCATTGACTGAGGTTGAAAATAGCGGATGAAATTAGGCGTAAATGGACGTATGATTATTGTAGGGGGATATTCGTCGATTAAGATGCGCGAGGGCGTTAAACGAATATGATTTGCTTCTTATTTCTAGGATGTGTTGTTGGGTCTAGATTAAAGGGTGCGTTTCTTATCGGTAGCTGTAGTCGAGGAGGATATTAAAATGTACGTCGCGAAGACGCCTCCTTGCCAGGTTGTTGCGTAGCGGTTTATGCGTTGATCTATACTACTGAATTTACTGATGTCGTTAACTGTAACGAGTAAACTGAGTTCTGCGCACTTGCAATGCTTGAAATGATTATAATTCCGTGTGATTCTTTAGAACTGTAACCTTACCCGTACCTTTTTAGAAAGAGGATTTGAAAATTTCTATTCTGCAATTTTTCGAAATACATATTACCAATAGCTGTATTGCAACAAGCGCCTCGTCGGCGGAGAACTGACGAGTAATTGACTATTCTTTTAGTAGGGTGCTTTCTTGTGCGATAAAATCTTGTCGATTGTGTTTGATGTTGGGTTTCATCAGAACTATCGTGAATGTAGAAGGCGAAAAATTGTTTTTATTTATAATATATAGCATTATTATACGAAGTATCGTAACAATATACTACATGTATTTTTATATGAAGAAAATAAAAAAGATTATGTAGGTTAAATAATATCAGATTTATGAGAAATGAACTACTCGACAAAACTATTGAAAAATGCCAATTTAATTTTTGTAGATAGAATTCTGTTTTATTGAAAATCAATTAAGTAAAAATCGTATGTGGATTTTCGTTCTTCCTCTGGTTTTATTTTTTCATGAATACTTTGCAGTATATTTTCCGCCTGTCAATTAAAATCGTGTTCTATTACTATGATTATCATTCTATTTTTTTTTAGGAGTCAATTAATTTCTTTTGATGTCTATTTTCTTGTCAAATACATTATATTGTATGCATAACTGAATAAAAATATTGATTTCAGAAAAGCGTACCGCAATTCACTTCGAATGATGCAAAAATTATACCATACAGCAATGTTTTGTATTAAAAATTATTATTTTAAATATATGTTTCAAACTACAAGAGGAGTATTTATCACAGTTTACAAGATCATCCAGATTCTTCTTAAGTGTCAATACGATTAAAATCAAATAAGAAGAAGAATGTCACTTACGTTAAACAATGAGAAAATAATGTTTATATATCTGGAATATCTTTCATACCTAATGTTTTCTCATATTTACCCATATGATATGATTTAAAATTTATACAGAAGTGTATGTTCTTTTTGATATTGAATTACGCATAAATATACATTGCAATGTTTAAATATATTTTATTTAAGCATCTAATTCCGACGATATATTAGAAATGATTTACTTCAGCAGTGGATAACACAGAGAATAGTATTACCCGTAGCCAGCTGTGCAGCCTTGCTAGCAATCGATATCACAATATGTATTACTCACAACAGATAATTATGTACCTCCAAAGTGTTTTACATCGATACATGAAAAAGCAGAAATTTCTTGCTATATAAAGCAATTATTAATTCTACATAATTCTTACATTTAATACAAAATTTACACAACCTTCTCATTTTAATCCTCGGCACATAAACATTTTCCTTGTAATAAACTGAACTTTGCCGCTACTATTATGAATAAAAAAAACATATTTTTCTATCGTTTAATAAATATTTTCATACTAATGAAAATCACTGATCACTGTTATTCATTATATTTGAACGACATTTACGAGAAGAGGGATTACTTTCCCAACACTTTCATTCGTTAAAATTAAAACAATCCCTTACCTTTTGAATTTTGTAACATTGTGTTGTACATAGCGCAGAGAAGTTTATACATTTAGAAACGTAGTCATTCAACCATTTTAAAAATATTTTATGCCTCGAATATGAAATTATGAAATTATGATAATCCGGACACAATAATTATGCATGATTTATTATTTATATTGCTGCATACATGTATTCGCCCACACTTTATGATAATCCTCGTAGAGATGAAGTAATGCGCTGACGATGCAGATCTTTTTGCATAACTGGTCAAGGATGTAGTCATTGTCAATATTATAAACCTTGTATTGTACTTACTGGGCAGCATAGCAACCGGAGTAAAAATAACTCTGTCTGTTTGCAAGCCTAAATCTTTCAATTAATATTTGTAGATATTTAAGAGCCAAGTTCCTTAGCTTAATTTTCTTTCATAGCTGATTATTTTTAACTTATCCATTTGTAATATAAATATATTTAAAACACTATTACTGAATAGCCATGACATCACATCAACAAAAAACTTAAGTTATCAAACTTTCATTTTATTTACGTAACAATATTCAAATATATCACAGATAATTCAATTAAATCCAGAATTTCGTGCTATAACAGGATCAGTAGTCGGCTAAAGTGAAAATTAATATCAGTGTCTGAATATTACATGGTATACTATAAACCAATTTATTTCTGTCTACCAAATTTATACAGACGTGTGTCTGTATTTTAATGGGAGGGGGGGGGGGGGGCAGGTCTATTTCCAAACTGTCTGGTATATGCAAATATAATACTTCCTATTTTATACAAATATGACAAGGTATTTTATAACTGGATACAGATACCATTTACATCAGTTACATGCATCTCCGAATTGTCCAGAAAAATTAGCATGACAGTGTAAACAAAACGCATGTGGGAATAGTCAAATGAAAAAATTTCAGCTGATATACATAAATGCAGCACATAATGTGATGTCACATAAGCATAAGCACTGATCATATTATACGAATGTTAACAAAATTAACAGGTACAGCGTTCTTATATTCCACAAAAAAAATCCAAGTTAAATATCCCATCACTCCACGTCAATTCGCTGAAAATATCCCCGGCAATTCCGCAGTATCCTTGGAATCATGAAGGTTATGAGGGTCGCAGACGATTCGAAAGAATGAAGGTTTTGTCGCGAGCACAGGTATACGAAGGGGGCGGGTAGAGGTTACACCTGGTACCCAGAACGGTCCTAAACTCACGCCTCGCAGACTCCTCTGCACGGTCCATCCCATCCACTTCTCCATGGTCCATTTCTTACAGCCGGTTCGTTTCATCCCACTATCCCGTCTGACCTCGTGCCCGACCAAAATAACAGAAATTGCAGAGGAATCGGTGCTCCCCCTGTCATTCTGCCTACATTTCCATTGTGGCTTTTCAGGTATTCAGTACTCGGTCAGGTCTGTGGTCATTGTGCGTTCGAAACGCGTGTTTTTAAGCTTGAAAATCGGTACGTTGTACAATGATGATTCAACAAACAGCTTTCTTTCTCATTGGAATCGAATATTGATTGACGAGGTGCCAGGTGTCACGGTTGTTTACGATTCCAATCGGTCAGAACGCTAATCTTCCAGAATGGTCGTGTGGTCGTGTCGCGAAAACCAAGTTTTTCGGGAGAAAAGCACGTGAAATCCAGCCGATTCGATCGAAATGTCTCGGTCAAATATTGGACAGCGGAAATGTCCATTTGGGTCACTCGATTCGCGAGCTGATCCCATTAAAAGTTTCGTCGACGATTGACGCCTTTCAGAGGCACCGTGCGGCCTCTGTTTGCGCCTGTATAGACGTGTGCGCGTATTTTTATCGTAGCTTTGCTGCACGAGCGTGTGTGCAATTACGTGGTATTGTAATAAAATGGTGGTGGTCGATGCACGATCCTCCTTTGTAACCACGGCCGCCACCAAGTGTTCCTACATTTTCCAGATTGAATTTTTCCAGCATAAGCTTCCGGCCTCGCAGTAAAAATCATTTTCTGTTCGATTGAGTATGAGTTTGAATCACATTTTGTGAACAGGTGTGCCGCTGCGGGCGCGCGCGTATGAGCTATTTCGCGCGGACATCCAAAGAAATTGCAATTGTAGTGAATGATCTTTTTCGAACACCGTGCATTTATTGCTGGTTTTGGGAATCTGAACTGTGCCAAATTTTCATTTTTTTGTTTACCTTGAATTTTTGTTTTTTTAGATATTTTATGTTAAAACTTTGACTGGAGAATACTACTTTACTTTTTTTACACAGCTTAATTGACTCTCTCGGACATCGAATTTCGTAAGAAAGGATTCGAAAAATCCTCTGATATTTTTTGCAGGCTGGGTACAGTGATAAATTACTATTTAAAAATTTTAAGATAATTATTACCGCAGCTATTAATAATACATATTAATAATACTACATTTTGTTCGTCTACTTGGCTAGTACATTTATTCTGATTTAAATGTGAAAAGGTAGAAAGTGCTACTTATATCGTCAGATTACATCCAATTTTTTTATACTTCAGAATTGAATATCTCTAATAGATATCGTCCGAGGTAGAAAAATAAAGCTTTATACCTTATAATAATTTCTCATGTTGTCTATAAACGTGCCGGATTAAAAAAAAATATGTTATCGACAATAAAGATCAGTTCTCTTTGCTGTTAGTATGGTTGTCACCAACTTGATGAAATTTTCCTACTTTAATAAACAGGAAAAACGTAATTGAGAACAGTTAGATAATATCACATTTTCCAACAATGGTATACAGTTTTCATTTTGCAGTGAATATATCTGAATGATACCTGTAAACGTGTACTGCACTAGAAATACTAAGTTTGCAATCAACTTTGCAATAGTCAAAGGGACTGTAAGTAGTAATTAAAGGAAAAGGAAACTGATATTGCCACTCGGTAATCAAAAGAATATCGATAAACGGCGTGAAACGATAATTATCCCTCTCCAAATGCTTTCTTTCTAAAAGAACTACGGGACCGCTCTCTGATACGTTGCATGCTCACCAGGAACACTTCCAAGAAATATTGATTAGAACGTCGCCGCCAATGCAACGTCCCGAAAACTTGTCCGCCCATGTATCCACCTTAACGATCTTTCTACGAGCGATTCGTAATTATGCATAATCCTTTCTTACCGGTGTGTTCCCACTGCGTTACGGCTCGCCGGCACTAATTAAACCACGCTAAATGTATTTCGAGCAACATAAACGCTTCATTAATTTCGTTGATTGCAAGAAGCACGGTGGGCAAAGACAGTCCATATTTCTCAGCGACTGGCTGTATCCTTGGCTGCGTGAACCAAATGACGAAGAAAAGCATTCGTTAAGAGAGTTCGCGTTTCTTTCTCGCCACTTTCACGCTGAACGTGATCACCTGGAAGACGAAGAAGTAGAAGAAAATGAAGAAGAAGAGAAAGAAGAAGAAAAAGGCGAAGACGAAGCTGGCGGAGCAGCATTAGAGAAAGAAGAGTAAGAGGTATTACTAGGTAGATCCAGCACCAGAAACGTGTCTCTTTGCGTGTGATACTTATTTAACAGAAACTGTTCCTCGTTTCTTCTCCCCCCGTCTCTCTTTGTCTCAATGGGTCCGTAGATATCCTGGAATACTAATGATGTATCAAGAATCTCCTGGCTGCTGGTGTACCGTTCAAAAGTAACCAACCGACATTGAAGCCGGAGGCAAAGACTTACCCGTTAATTTTTCTCTTCGTCTACCAACTTGGACCAACTTACCACCTAGGAATACACAAATAAGAAGACGCGTCTGTGAATGGCATAACGTCGGTTACGTTTCATAAATTAAGAGGAACATTTCTCCTGGGAGGACAAACCCTCCGAAACTCGCCACGAAAAGAGAATACATACCTGCTTGCCTTGCGGTTACACGGTTATGGGTGCAGGGGGAATACGATTGTTTCGCGATAGCATGCGTATAAGCCAAGAGGAAAAGGGCGGGAACATGGCCAACGTTCGCTCCCGTGGCTTATAACGATACGCCAAATTGCGCGACCTTCTTCAACGGGTGGTTCGACCAGCGAGTTAATTAACCGCTTCACCCCTCAGCTTTCAGGGAAAAACTGAAAGAAGTGCTACTTTATTCGGGCTAGCGTGTGTACAGCTATTGTTCTACGGGGAGTCGAGATGTGTTTTACATGGTTGTAGGTATGGTGCTCTCTGGAGTCAGGCGGTGGATTTGGGATGTGTTGGACGAGGATGGAAGATTGTTCGCTCTGGGAAATAATTCTGTCGGTTGTATTGAAAACGATAACGCGATCGTGTACGAGTTATTGGAGTTGATAGAACATCTGGATATATTCTAGGGTGATATTAGCAGGGAGAATTGGTAATTCCTCGTTCGTTCGGCACATGCACAGGTTCTTATCGATGTAATCTAGAGCAGCGTTTGTCGACCTATGGGTAGCCATTAATTGAAGGTAAACGACAGAAACTTATTAAGTGTTATATCGTAACAGTTCTTAATAAATGCGATTCGAACTATTTTACTGATTTTTATAATTTTTAAACTACCCTCAGGGTTCGGGTAACGATATCTGACGCTTTCGGATCTACTCTTCGACATTTTATTGCATGGAATGAGCCCCATTGAAAGAAATTAACTTTACTAACTATCGAAAAATTATATGTACGGCCTAACCTTTTTAACCGTTTCCTCCTTTATAACAAACAATTATTGCAAAAATATTTTTTTGACGACCTTCATCTCCCGCGAGATATTTCACGGTTCGTAGTTAAACGGAATACCCTGTGTACCCTACATTATCGCAGAAACATTGAAACGAAATTGAATACTTAATAATCCGAACGACCAGCAACAAAAATTCTGTTCGCATTTAAAATAAAATCTTCTACTCGAACTACAGCAGGAATTAAATTACCTGTGCCACGTGAACTCTTATCGGATTCGTCCGCGACATTATTTCACGCGCGGCGCAAATTCGCCGGGAGGAATTTCCCTCGACTCTCCTCCGAATGAGTATCATTTGCAAAGTTTCCGGCGGACGATTTAAGAAACAAATCACAGTCGGTCCCCTCGCTGTGTGCTAAGGAAAAAAAATAGGTCGCGCGCGATTTCGCGAAAGTCGCGTTTGCGAAACTATTCGCCTACGAAATAGTTAGAAACTAGTTCGACATTCAATTTCTGTCCTCGAGACGATTTGTCCATCACCGGGATAAGGGCGCAACGGCGACTTCCTCGTTCCAGATTCCATATCGTAGCCAACGACTCGTATCTGTTAGGTAAGTTTCGTTCGCCGCGAAAACTAAGTACGAAGTATAAGCGGGCTTTAAAAGCGGGAGGATTGAACTCGAGTTGCGATGGGAAGCTCTCGCCTAGCTTCAGGAAATCTGATACGGTTTTTCACGGTATCGCAAAAACTTCTCTCACTCCGACAAGTTTTCCGTTCGGCTCGACAGCGCGAAATACTTTCTATCATTCGAACAAACGCTTCTGGTAAGTGGGGTCCTGGGGTGGCTTTCGATAAGATACTGCTAAGCTATTATCTACATTGCTTATTGTTCGTGGCTTTCGCGTAATTGGCTAGGAACCGAAGTCGATTTTCACTCAGCAATTGTGTATTTTTTCGTTTCTTACCGCCTGGGCATTACCTTTGTCATCGTTGCCTCTAAATCGGGTTCGGGATGCTGAGAAACAAGGACAAGTGGGTACGGCGAAGAGAAGAGAAAATTATAGCAGAATGTAAGTGATTAACACTCCAACGACAGTGACGGATTTATCTTTGGCCCATGATTCCTTTGGTAGATACTTGGCAAATGTATACATATAAATGTAGCTGCTTCGACGTTAACAGCTCAGAACTATGGGAGATGTTTCACGTGTTCCAATATTCCAACAAAGATGAATTTAAATAATTGCCGAAGCCATTATGTAAAATGCATTGTGTATCAAACAGTAGTGTTTTGCGTGCGCTGTATAGAATAATTGCGCTTTACGTATACTTTGCTTTTAATATAATCATATTTTATTATTTATATCTTATATTCTGAAAAACAATGTAAAAGGAAATTTTTATCGTTTGTTTATATTCTTTGTAAACAATTTTCAGCATTGGAAATATTAGATGAAAATATCAAAATCGCGTACGTAACCGATAAGAAAGGAAGAAGATGCGTGTGGATATACCGTCTAGTATTATCCATTATAGTACCCCGAGGGTTCCAGTATTATACGGCTCACGAAATTAGGGTACACACAATAAATCTTCTTCCACCAATTTTGCAGCCTTGGACGAATCTCCATTGCGACTGTCTGCGGATTGAAGATCCCTCACAAATCATCGCGATGCACAGGTTTAGAATCTGATATCGATATCGCTTGTGATATCCACGAAACGGTCTAAATGTGGTGAAAAATGTTCGTCGCACCTTTTTAGAAGAAATAGTACCGTTGTCCTCGTCCACTGAAGATCGTCGAGTTTCACGAAATTGGTGTACTCTGAAAAATCGCCTTTCAGTCTGGTCATCGCGACGGCAGGATTTTCAACGCCATTTGAGGTCGCGATACAAAGCATAGAAAGTGGTTGTTACAACGGCACACGGCGAAACGAATATTTTCGTTAGGGCGAAGCGCAGATTCAACGCGTTGCATGGAATCCAGACGTGCACACGCGTGGAGGGAATCGTTGGAGAGAAACGGGAAGAGAGAACGAGAGAAGCGTGAGCTTTTTCGACGATGCAGAGAATCGACTGGACACTGGCTCGGCACTTGCAAGTCACAGTAAACAGAAAGTATTGTCCGGGCCACGAAATAGCGAGGTCGTAAGTTAAACACTTGGGAATCGGCACCCATTGAATGTTGCGGTACACAGGGTCGTGCGTTGCAGTCTCTTTTGGGGTTCCGAGGATAGATGAATGGTGGCGAGTGTTTTGCTATTTCAATTGGTAAATGGTATTTCCTTTGCGAATGTACATAAATATTAGTTGCTATCTGAAATGGAAATGTGTGTAAGAATTTTTACTTTCATAGACAAATAATGTTTTATACAAGACACATTGACACTGGTGAAGTATTTTGAATTGATTCTAGCTTGAGCTGAAGTCATTAACGCGTTGAAGGTATGTACTGCTCAAATTTAAAAGCAACTAATCAACTTTGTCAATTTCTGAAACTCGGGCATTAGAGTTTTGAATATGCATTTCTTAAATTATATTCTTTCACAAAATGTAGAAGACGCCAGTTGATTTTTTCAAAGACCCATACCAGAATACCTACTTAACTCCTCGTCGTTCAGTCAATTCTTGTGATTCTTGCATCGGAAACATGCTGTACTTCAACGCCTGTTCGATTTTACGATCTCGCTATTTGATAGCACCGACTAGAACGGCGAAACTGCAGGCCGCAATAACGAATAACACGAGGGAGGAGGCAAAATTAAAGACACGTGTATAAACATGAAGACTGCAGCTCGGGAGGATATTGGCTCACGTTGGTTGTTGCAAATCGCTAATCAGAGCTATCACATCTCAGCTCGATGTTTTCGGGAGGCAGGGCAATTTTAATTAAAACATGCCGTGCGTTTTCATTAAAGCGACGCGATACGTACAGGACATATACATATACATACATGTACATACATAGGTACATAGGTACGCCCGGTTTATGCTCGAAAAAATGTACAACGTCACGCGACTAGGGCGCACTTTTTTCGGGGCTATTCTAATCACGCAGGCCGACGAGAAATGGAGGTGCGCGAATTAAGCACCGGTATGTGTAACAAATTCATTGCACATGAATTACATAAAATGTTGGATGTTTCGTTTGAATCTGTCGCGTATCATGTGAAACCTCGCAGTAAGGAGACTGGCTTGCTTTTGTTATGTATAATATCATGACTGATGTTTCTGGTCAGAAGCGTCGAAAAGCAAGCGTCAGAAGCATATTGATTTACGAGTTACTGCAATATTTCAGATGGCTCGCTCAACATGATAATTTTATACGTTACTGATAAAAAGTTTTAAAAAGTCTAACTTAAAAAAATATTCGCTTAAATAATATAAATATTTAAACCAAAAAGAAGCTAACATACTCCACGTTCACCGAAAACGATTATTCACAAATAAATATTAATACAAAATATATATAACATCGATCCTAAATGCCAGCTCGCAATAAATCCACTTTCACCTGCACTTTATAAATATTTCAACATTCCCACTTTTGCAGATTTCTGCTCTTTAACACACGTCGCTTACAAATAATACGAGTAAATATAAAAACGCCATTTATCTACAAAAAATCGTACAATCAAATAACACTCTGGTTACCCAATTTCCATGCAGTACATTGAAACAAGTTCCCTCAAACGCACAAGATCTGTTTAACGCTAAAACTATCACACAGGCACAGCATCCGCGGGCATTATCGCATGTAATTTCCACGACGGCGACGTTAAGCCGCCCCCCCCCCCCCAGGTCCACGCCGTTTGTGATCAATATTCCGTCCTGGAACATCGTTTAATCGCATCGAATATTGAAAAGCACATCGCCCAAGCACAGGGCGGTCCTGCCGTCGTAGGAAGCAACCGTAACGACAAAACGATCCCCCATAATGAGTAGGTAGGTCCTATGGTTGCCAGCCAAAGGATACGTGTTACACCGAAGTACCATACTGTCTGCGCAAATCCAATTTTATGAGGCTCGATCCCTGTGGATCGACGTGCATCGCCGACACCGGGGGATGCCACGCAATACGCTGGTCTCTGGCATGACGAAAGCTGAATTCCACAGGGAGTCCAAGCTTTTGGCGACTTAGCTAGGCAAGCCAGGGTTGGTCTTGGAGAACGGCGTGCGACCCAGCGTTGGATGACCGGGGTTGAAACGTGTGGAGGAATGGCAACGGCGTGGCCGGAGGGTTAAGACGAAAGGGGTCGAGATGCGCTGGAGGGCGGAGAGGCAGCCGAGAGTTGCCGGCAGAACCGATCTCTTGCTTTCGTCGGCAGACGTATAGCCCCTTCGTCTTTGAGGGTTTCCTGAAGAAGAACCGTATACAGGAAGGGAGGAGAGAGAGAGAGGAGGGCTGGAGGGAGAAATCGCGCGAAAGTGCACGCTTCCACAAATAACCATAGTATTTTACAGTCCTCCTTGGATTCAGCCATAACCGCCTGGGTCACACGTTGTCATAAATCGCGACTCGTATTTCGTCCGAGCTAGTCGATATCGCGAGACGGTGTAAACTGGGATTTCAAATTCTATACACGTGATCGTTAATACGTTTGACTCATTCGCTGTTGCACCTTTGCAAGTAAAATTTCTTTGGTGTAAGAAGGGGTAGTTGTTGTTTTGCTATTGGGGAAGGGGTGTTTGTGTTAGTATTTAAATGTTTTATTGAATTTATTCTCGTGTGATGTTCATACAAGTGTTACGGTGAAACTGTTCGTGAAATATTGATTTGTTAAAATAAATATACTAAGCCTTTATAGAAAGAATTAATATGACTTACGGCTAATAATTTTAATATTAATACCCTTGTGAGATAAAATATATATCTGCTTTAAATTTTAATTTTATCTTCAGGGTGAACCGCGATCAGCTTATACTATTCTCTTGTTAGTCGTTCGTTCAAGTTATAATGTTATACCAAATAAAATAAAAAGTTCAATCGGTCCACTAACAAATACTAAAAAAAAATCGCGAATATCGCTACGACGAACAGCCTGTACATTCTCATAGCGAAAGTGTTAAAACGTTGCAGAGGGTTACTTTGTTCTTCGTTTGCTTCTAACTACGTTTCCGCTTTACTCTTTTTCGTATTTCCACTCTGTGTCACTTTGCTGTTCTCCCTCTCTCTATCTCTTTTTGCATGCGCGTGCTATTAATGCACAAACGAGAACGTTGTTAGTTACTAATCGCAGTGACAGTCGTAGCGTAGAGCGCACGGATGGCCAGGGCTTAACCCAGGGGTGATTTTGCAACTTTTGTAGGACAAAGGCGCATTCGTAATTTCGGAAGTTGTAACGAGGCTGCTTTGAATTTTGATGAGCCACGAATCGGACAGCGTTCTGGCCTTTCGTTCGTTACCGACGCAAACTGTAGCCGAGAGTCGTGCTAATTTCGACCGCTTCGCGTTCCATCCGCTCCCTTCATTTTCTTCTGATTACCGCCATCGCTTATGTGTCACTACTAATTAACTACCTGCATATGGTGCACGGAGTGTTGCGGAGAAACGGTCGGTTGACGTTTCTCCGACCTGCTCTACAAGCGTCTGGGCCGCCTTGGGCGGCGGGAAATTTGTCTTTCATTTAACCCTTGACACGTCCTGGGGGTGGGTGTACCTTCGGGAATTCCCATACGTTTTTCTTTGGCCGTCATTCGATTGAACCATTGAAAATATGCCGCGAGCAATTGTGCTCTATATTTCGGTACTTATTTCCATTGGCAGGGGCGGAAAGAAAAAAAGATCAACTTATATGTGGGCGAAGAAATTAAAAACACCCAGAAACAACTTTTTCCTTCTTGCAAGTCTTGGCAACCGGTGGCGTTGATAGCTTATTGAAATAATGTAATGGCACTGTGTGTACGTTAGCTGTACCTGAATGAGGAACAGTGACTAATCTGATACTGTAACTATGTACGTTTTGGTCGTTTGTCATCAGAATATGGAGCAATTAAGAATCCTCTTCACGGTTAATACGAACAATGGTAAAACAAAAACTAGTATAGCAACGAAACAGCCATGGGTTCCCTTGAACGCTGATTAACCCTTTTGGTATATCGGTAAAAGGGTTAAGTCCACCAACAACTATCGTTCCATCCATCGGTACCTTAATTACACCTTATCCATATCGTAACTAGCATAGCCGTCCAGCGATTTCAATTGAATGAACGGAAAGAAAGCTTAACTGGAACCGGATCGCGTAAACTCATTTACATGAAAGGAGAGTAAATCGCGCGGACAAAGCAATTTAGGCGGCGCGCGGCGGCTATACATAACTCCGTCGTATCGGTGCACGTTTTAAAAGTAGACAGCTCGCTCGACTTCCGTTGAATCGCGTTTCACAATCAGTCGTTGCAATCGACGAATTGCGGTTGCGCCGGCCCTGAAACACTCTTTGCGTCGCGTGGACTGGCGAAGGGGTTGGTGGTAGAGAGGGGTAACTACCAACTCACCCCCTGGCATCCACCACACCTTAACCGCGGACCACACACTTGCCAACGTCACATCGCGAGGTCCTTATACGTGCGCGCATCGCACAAGAGATTCAGCTTGTGAAGGTAAGTCGAGTGGTTCTGCACGTGAACGGCACTGAATAACTCAACGCGCTGGTGTTTGTGGGATTTATAGTGTGTGACGGGGATGCCAGTGCGAAGATTGGCCGGTGGAAGCGCCACGGTAGTGACTGAACGAGCTCACAGCACAGACTCCGTAGAGCCGTGGCGCCATCGGGTTTCCCTTTCCGTCGTTCCAGAGCGGCAACCAGACGACAGTTTGCCCTGCGTGTCTGGACGTGGTGGGTGTGATTTCGATAGCAGTGGAAGCGGTTCAACGTTCTCGAGGCGGTATCGCGCGAATGGAAGGGAAATAAAGAAGCAAGTGACACTGACATCGTGCATGTATATTCGATGCTCGTGGATAATCGTCCGTACGCATTTAAACACGGCGCGTGAGAGATTAGAAAAATTTCTTGCTCCGAAGTGAACGGGGAAGTGGGTACCAGTCGAACCGGTGTAGATTCGAGGAATGACCCCACGCGATCGTTCCTTTTCAACCTCGCACGATGCTTCGTGTACAGATATAACACGATGATCTGCCAAGTGTTCGTTGCATCCAGTTTGACTACAGTACGCGTAAATTCTTATCGTTCCATGTTTACTGTCTAATTAAAAAGAAAAAGAAAAAAAGAGAGAAAGAAGTAGTGTGTTCCGTGTGAAAGATCCAAGAGTGTTTCGAAACGAGAGGAAGCAGCAGGGGAGGAAAGTTGGTTTGTTTGTTTGCTGGCGCTCGTCGCACGAGAGTCATGGGTGATGTGTACAGGGTAGTTAGTGACCTTCTGGTGGAGGATACACCCGTTGACAGAAGAAAAATTGACGTGACCACACCAGTCGCCAGGGTAAGCCGGTTCAAGTTATCTTCCCGTTAGTTTCCCCGACGTTACCGTTCGTTTGTGACATAATATATATGTACAAGTTCTTTTGCTCCGTTCCTCGGTCTGTCTTGATCTTGGAAGTTAAGGATGATAACGCATCCGGGGGATAGAAAAAAGGGCCACTTTTGGGGGGATGAGACGGACTATCAGAGAAATACAGAAGGGGAAAGAGAAAGAACGTCTATTGTGGTCTCTCGATCCTTTTCTGTTTCCTTCTTCTAAGTTCTCCTTCTTTGTAACGTGTGCGCGCTATGTCTATCCTTGTTTCGTTTGTACGCGCGCTTTCTGCTCGTCTCTGTCGCAGCGTTCTGCTCTTGCTCCGTTCTGAACTGGCTGGAGAACTCCGCAGTCGTTCTGCTCGTTTTTCCCCAGTGCTCAGGGCAAGGTGACGGCTTGAAGTTCGACGAATCAGAAATGTGCGCGCCTGGCGCGTTTAGATTATTAAAGTCGACGAGTGGCCGCTTTGTGCCCGGTATCGAATCACGTTCGCGAATGAAAGATTAAAGTCGTGCTTACTATGTAAGTATGCACCCGCCGTTAGGATTGGTTGTCTTTTTTCTTTTGGCGCGATCGCACTGTCAATCGCGATCGAGAATGGAATCTTGGATAAAGACGGATCGCAAGTGTCAAACTCAGCTGGTGGAAAGGGCGTGCTGAAGAAATCCGAGACGATTCATCGATCATCGGAATCCCACCCTGCGTGACTCCTTTAACCGGCAGAATTCAATACACTGCTTAATCGATTAACTTTTCGCTGAGTTGTGCGTATCGACAACCGTGTGAAAAGACTTTATGAATATTCAGGAAAAAATCGAATGGGATTTCGAGAAAAATTTCTGAATGCTGTAATATAGATTTTATGGTAGGAAGATATCCGATGACGAAAACGTGATTAGATTTTGTTTAGGTAATTTTTTATTTTGTTGATTAAATTGGTGCACGATGTTACGTAGTAGTGATGTTTTGTATTACTTGAGACGCGATGTCGAAATGACGCAAGAAAACTGTTATCGGAGAATGCTAGAAATGGAACGTTTCATATTGGGACGCGAAGTACAGAATTATCAAGCTTGGACTGCTTATCTTGCTGATGCAAAGATATCGGACGACTTAGATCAACGATTTAAAGAGAAGTATGAATCCAGATTCTACCTGCAATTCTATGTTGCAGCGAAATTTTAATAACGCGATATATTTAATTTTTTTAACCAGTTTATATTAATCGTTTTAATTTGTCTTGGTTCTTATAATCTGGCAACATATGAATCTATTTTTAATTAGAAAATTTCTTGATAGAAATACAGAAAAATGTTTTGAATATTATTTCACACTTTTCTGTTATATTGAATACAAAACTTATTGTCCGATTAACTTACTCTCCTTATTTAGTTCGCAATTTATAATCGATTCGTCATTGAAATTGAATTTTCAAAAATGCACCGAGCTGTCGTTAAAATTGAACTTGAGGTTTTGAAGCGTTTGCACGTTCATTTCAAGATGTTCCTGTTTGCACGGAGTGATAGTGAATTATTAAAATGCACCTCCACTTTTCATTAAAAACTAAATGTCTTAAGCAGAATAAATATATTCAAGCAAGTGATTCAACGTCGTTAAATGCCCCGTCGCTTTTTCTCATTAGCTTCGAGAAAGAAAGATATAAGTCGGTCATTGAAATGCGCGTGGCTTAGCCGATTCAATGGAAATAGAATTTAATTTCCAAATAAAACACTCCTGTCATTTCTCGTCGTTAAAATTTTTCAAGCGAATGAAAAAACTCCTTTTATCTGCCCCGCAAATGAAAAGAAATTTGCTAATTGTTGAAAAAAAAAATAGTATTGTCCAAGTAGACTTTCAAATTCATATAATAAGAAATTCTGCCTCGTCAAACGTCCTATACAATTCTACACAATTAGTACTGCTTCCTTATGCTTTATCATTCAAAGAAATCGCATCCCAGTTAATTGTAGAACTGATTTCTCGAATTCGCGATCCTTGAAGCTCCTTCCTTCTCCCCAGCGGCATTCACAGGATCGAGTTAAGAAGCATGAAGTACTCTTAGCGTAAGAAAATGTAATAGATTAAAATTGCCCAAGTTTTGGCAAAGGCGTCCAAACTATCTCGGTCGGCCCGAGTTATTCGCATGTGCACAGTTGAATTTTCGACTTGCTGGACATATGCATGTTATGTACTTGGTCTTTCTCCCGCCGTGGAAAAAAGAGGCAAGAACTCGAATGAAAAGCAAAGAATGGAAGGAAAGAGAGCCTGTTTCTTCACGGTGCATAATAATTATTGTGTTGTCGTGCATCGGGAAAGCATCGGGAAGTTTATTACGCCGGCGGAACGAGCTCGTTGAATATTCGACCGGGATGCATTGAGAATTCCGCGGCGCGATCGTCAAAAATTCGGCAAGCATGAACAACGTCCGCCCCGGGCACTTAGAAACTCCGTGATCGTGCAGATTAAATATTAATCCGGACGATGTTCGGTATTCGGGTAACAATAGGGAGGGGTTCACGTCGTGTTACATCAATATTAATTGCCTCATCGCCGTGTTATCGGCACCTCAGAGAATTCCGCCCCAGCTACGAAGACGCATTTGAGTTCCCGGCTCTCCCGTCAACGTCGAGGAAAGATGATTGTCACAACGATTAATTCTACGAGTTATTCCTTCCTTGCCGCGGCTCGTCCATTTTTCAGACGTTACAATTTCACACGATCCTCTTCGCGGACCGTGTAAAAACGGGTTTGGTTGATTGTTTTCGTGGTCGAAACGAGGCAAATTATTCTACGTATTTGCGTAGCCCACTTCTGTCCGCGAATTAATAGGTAAATATTCGATGGGGATTCCGATCGAACCGACGCGAACTACGTATACGTACACACCGTGGCTTTTATATCGAGGTCCGTATAAAAACGTAACCATTCGGAGTAAATATTGCGCTAGTAAGTGGGAATTCGCGATGCGTGTCTATTGTTGGATGGGCCGTGTGCCGTTTCTTCGATAGAAGTGAACGAGTGCACGATTTACGCTTAGTTCGGTGATAAACATTGGCCGTGTGACTGTGCGTGTATACCGTGGCTAGATAACGACCTGTCGTATTGTCGCTTCTAATGCTACTTTCGGGTCAGAGATAACGCGGCTCGAGTATGCGTTAGGCTTTCAGGCATTTCTTATCGACGCTACGGCCCGACCCGTGGAATGGTACTTAACGATGAATTAGCTTAATTCGAGAGTAATTTTTGTTCCTCTGTGTTGCGACATGGTGGTAATTGAATTGACAGGAAGGAGGGAGGCTTCTGGTCGCGCCAGCTACCCTCGTTACGCTTTCCAGCCGGTGGGGAAAAATTACACCTGAACCTTAGGGGTAAATAGAAATGAAATGGAACGAAATGATGGAGCATTATCTTGCATTAACGCACCCAATGGAACCCCGTGAGGCTAGGGTGAACGTGTACGCGGGGCGCATATGTCACTTATGAGCTTTCCGCACAGGAGGCTACATATTTAAGACCGCACATGGCGTTCTCGTGACTGTGTCCCTCGCAGCGCTTTTGTATAGCATCGTAGTCACGGCGTTAATAATGCGCAATTAATAACCCACGGGCGACACATTTGCGCCCTATTGTTAACGGAATTTGAAGAAATTAACGCGTCGAGAACCGATTATTTTTGGCTTCGAAGGCGAAACAGATTCCGATGGCGAGCAACGATGTAACGATTATCCAGTTTGCGCGATTTGCGACGCTATTATATTGCTGGTATCAATAGTGTACCATATATTAACCGTTTGAGTGCCACGTGTCTTTGCTGTTTTCCCGTCCAAAAGTGCCAAGGAGCGCTTTTTCGCTTGTCTTATTTCCTCTCCAAAAGTGCCAAGCGGCGCGATAGCGCTTGTCTTATTCTTCGATTTAAAATGCCAAGGAGCGCTATTGCGTTGTTTTCTGCGGTCAATATTCAATTCAGTGTTGTTCTGACATCTTTCTGAGCATAAGTACAGATATCAGCGTCTTTAAATAATGGTAAATAATGGAATGGTAACCGTAAAGTCGCGCATTGACGGAAACCGAGCGTGTCGCGATTATCGACTTCGCAGACTAGAGCGCTGGTACTGTTCGAGCGACACAGAAGAAGCGCAAAATCGCTCCTTGGCACTCAAACGGTTAATATTTGATAGGTTCCAAGTCATTCATCATGGAAACTCTCTGTCTGACAAAAGATTAGTATCTGTATTATGTATGTTATCGTTTCTAGTACATAGATTGAAATATGAAATTATCGGTTGAATATCTTTCAATACAATTTTAAGTCTACTGAATCCTACTGAATCCAATGGGATATTATGTATGAATCGATAACAATTATTGAATTCTCTTTAAAGGTGAGGCTGAAACTATGTTTACACGTCATTGACAGTTTGTATAATTTCACCTTTTCTATAAATTGACGGATATACGTGAACTGCGTAAAATTATCTTTTCCTATGAATGATATTAATTTATGGATATATGTACATAGTAATCTTATTTCTATATACATAACTATGTGCACTTTTTATAACCTTGCAAGCACATTTCTGGCTCCTCGGGGAGGTATTAAAATATATTTCTTGGCTGGTTTCAATAGTATCCTTTTGTTATTAACCGTATTTTATTTAATGTAATTGTTACAGTCATTAAAACAATTGTCTCTACTTTCGTATAGATAGATCGAGACTTCCCTAATCATATGAAACTTAAGCGTTAAAACCGATAAAGGGTAAAATGGTTAAAGGTAAAACGTTATTTCGCAGTGGCTTTTTAGAGAAAAACAGTAATACGTGTTAAGCTCTTTATAACTTCATCATCTTCTTCTCCCGCCTTTTATTTCAGCGCAGAAGAATAAGCTTGGCCTCTTAATGAAAGTTTTACGCCTGGTAAATATCGTAAGGTCGCGGCTGGAGACAATTCTCTTAAATTCATAGCCTGAGAAGATGACAAAAACTCGTTAACGCCGCTACGTGTACTATAAAAGAAACCGCGTGACGAATGGTTTTAAAGGCTACGCTTTTCAAGAGGATGGCCGTGCAAGGGGTGTTCAGAGTGTCTCACGGCAGGCGAGCAAAGGGTTCCACTTCTCATTTCGGATTTAGTCGCAGTAAATTAGGTGAAAACTGCCAAGTAGGGAATACTTTTAGCATCCACGGAACTAACGTAAGTATGGCGTAAGACAGTCTACCTACCTACGTGCCGAAGTGCTCGCCGAGGACAAGCTAGACCGGTACTACCGCTTTTTCTCCTCTTCTCTCTATCGTGCTCACTCTCCCTCTTTCTCCCTTCTTGCGAGCACAGATCACATATACAGGCGCACTGGAGAAATGCACAGCCATTCTTTCCTCGCCTACCTGGTCCCTTTTTCAAAGGCTGCTGGTGCTCGAGCAGTGTGCTGAAGCTGGCGGTGCTTCTACCTGGCTGTACACCTCGAGGGCATAATAATTATCGCGGAAAGACGATTCAGTTATGACTTTGATATCTTGGATGCACCTGACTGCACGCGCAGCCAATATCGTTGTTTTCGCTCTCCAGGAGAGCATCAAGGGTACCCCGTTTCCGCTTGTATGCTCCAAGTTCGTCTTATCGACTGTGAGCGTATCTTTGACCTGTATTCAAAACGCGGTATATTAAGGATGCAAGCCGTCGTGAAATTTTAGCGTCACCCTGGCCGCAGTACCAATAAGATGCTATCGCTGCGTTCACCGTGAACGCGACAGGAATTCCACGCTGCGACTTTGTCTGGGCCCGAGTTTCGTTTTTATTTTGGAAGGCAGTTAATGTTTCGTATGTTGCACTCGTATGGATAAGCAAGATAATACATATTTAAGTGATAATTAATGCACCGACATACTGGTGACTGGCGATTGTTCCATTTTGATGATCCAATCATTGAGAAAATAACATTAATGTATGTACATATTAAAATTTTATACGAGATAAAATAATTTGCATGTACGTATCTAGTTGGAGAGCAATTTCTAATATGTATACAATGTATTTGGTTACCTTGATTATTTTCTGCGACGAAAAACAATGTCCGGCGTGAAAAATTAAAAGCTCCGTAATTCACGTGCACCGATACGTAGTCACCAAAATATTAATTAATTGTTAGAATATTCGAGGTATGGGAACGGGAGAGACAGGCCATGTGCATTTCGTCGATGTATATGTACTGTCTTTGTCTAGCATAGCTCTAGGGCGAACCTAAAATGGTTAAAAAGGGCCATGGTGACGTAGGCGTCCTCACGACCGACGCTTTTGCCAAGGAAAGGCATTCTTGTATAGACTACGGTCGAGAGAGAACAATTTTAATAAACGAACACCTTTTATAACATATATGTACACGACTAAATAATGATTTGATACCTAATCAAGACTCCTTCAAGTATCTTACATAATTCTCCATCTTTGTTTTCGATGTAAACGAATTAGAAATAACGCGGAAATTGTGCAATAATCGAAGTTAAGTTCATCAAAATTATTGTACTGTATCGTTAAACAATACAACAAGTGTGTTAAAAATACAGCACGTTAAGGCATACTCTGTTGAAACATGTTACGTATCCACCTGCATATCGAACTGATGTACGAGCTCGATACATCAGTTGCAATGTAGACGACCTTGAATGGGCTTGAACCAGGGATTTCGGGAATTGAAGTATCTATGGAAACGCGATTTTTTTTTTCGTCATTAACAGCAAATTTGCTCATTGAGTTACGTTACACGTGACAATCCTTTAACTTTACGCCACACAAATTAGACAACTACTGCGCTCCAACTCGATTTTCAATATTGAATTGTATGGAATAAAGTATCGCTCTACAATTGTTAAGCTTGTCTACGTAAATGTATGACTTCCTTTGATCAATAAATGCAGGGGAGAAATTATAGTTTGTTACTGCCATTCGTCTCACTCGCTGAAGCTAGTTAATTCCCCCCTTTTTCTATTCCGGTTAACGAGGTGCAAACTTTAAGAATCGAAGCTAAAATTGCTTGTCAAACAAGCTAGTAAACTGTTTAATGCCTGACTTCGTAAGCTGCTATACAGGTCGAATTCGAAACAACTTTCGAAGAATTTATGTTTCTTACGTTCCGCGTCGGTTGAGATAAACTTTGCTAATGGGCAAGCCGATATGGAATGAAGATTTATTGTCGGCGTATACCAGTCGCCGCATTAACAGTATTATACATATTGTATGGATATACGCCTGGTAGCGCGGGACGATGCCAGGCTCCACTGAAGAAGAAGAAGGAAAAAAGAGTGGTGGGAGAAATTCAAAATTTTCGCATGGAAGTTATTAGAGTTCATCAATATCGAATCCATTCGCCTGTGTTGAGATTTTACTTCCGTCCATTTCTATATTGGCTTCTTCCCCGGCCTTTCACGACTCGCTCGACTAAGAGCCGTGGTCTTATAACGGGTAGGCAAGAAAGAGCAAGTTGAAAAATTTGAATGGCTGAACTCCCGGGGCTCATAAATCTGGAACAATTCCACGATGAAGAAACTCTCCTTCTTCCCTTCCCCTTTATCGACTCGCTCTCTTTTTTCCACCGCCTGCTTCGTCGGTTTAAGTATGGTTTTGTCGGCCGTGGGTACTCGCGAACCCTTTGAATGGCAAACTCTCGTTTGCTTAAACACCGAACGATTGGTTTCTAGCTACGAGCGTTTTAATACCGCCTTTGCGGCGGTATTAACGTCGCCCGTTAGGGAAAGTTGAATGAATCATTCCATTGATAGCCAGGCGACGTCTAAGTCGATTAAGAATTTTTCGATTCCGCCGTTTATCGTGCGCCGAGCAGCGCTGTCTGGAAAATAAATTTCCCCCGGTAAGCCGGGAACGGTTATTATAGATTTTCTGCGATATTCGATAACACTGCCGTATACGCGCCGCGCAAAGACATAAATTTCAACTCTCAACCACCCCTCGGCAATCCCATTCACGACATCATGAAAAGTATTCACTTCGGACGTATACATAGATTCCCCGACGAATATTTCCCTATTTACGCCAATTCTCAATCCTTCCGTCGGTTTAAACGCACCGTATTTATGACTCTTTCGTATAATCCTTCTGCACGGCCTGGAACCGGCCGAGGAAGCCAACAGCTTGTTGGCCCCTGTATATCTGTACGGATCATTGTAATCTCGGATGAACTGTGCTCGCTGACAAACGAGTTGCCGTCAGAATGGAATCTCATGGCCTTGTGAACGGGCTTACAAACGTGAAAATCAGTCGAGTGTTCTTCTATCTAAAGATTAAATGACTTGACTGGGCCAGAGAAGTCGATGGCACGAAGGTGGGAACATGATTGAGGGACAAGTGAACGATGACAGGCCGAAAAAGATCGGTGGGTCCATTCACGATACACGGCTGTGTCTCGTCCGGACAGATGTATCCTCGAATATGGTCTCTCTTTCAACCTGGCTCACCCTTTTTATTCTCCCTCTCCCACTCTCTGCCATTCCACCCTTTTCCCGGACGTGGTGCATGCAAGTGCACGTATACACGTATATACGCGCAGTGCGTACAGGTCGTTCTGGGAGCTCATTAATGTTTTCAAGATGCGAACCCTTTTGACCTTTTAGAAAACCACTACACAGGCGAATACGGATGAATACAGACGAAAAAGCAAAGCGCGAGCAAGTGGAGCCAGGGGAGAAAAGTAAAAGCACGTCTGAAATCTCTCAAGGACACTACACACCGCGCCTGGTCCCCGTCGCGTGTACGCAGTGAAAGAGTGCGTCTTCTGAAAAAATACTAATGACCGATGTTGCTTCCTTAATTAAGCTGGGTCTCGTTATCGTTCGCGTTAGTGTTGCGGGATTCTCTGACGAGGTACACCGGACACGTTTGTTCACCTATGGAGAACGAACGGCCCCGTCTCCCCGGTGAATGAAACAAAGTTCTACGATCGAAAGGTGTTTCGTGCATTATCCGTGTCATTTGTATGGGAGGTAGTCCAAATATGGGGATCTTTTATTCCTAGATCTAGATCTTTTATTCGAAGACGTATTGCCTAAACCGTTGAAGATTTTTAAGCTGTTAATACTTCAATGTATAAAAGTGTATAAATATCACAGTATTTGGACCACTTGTTCATGGACACTTGAAGCTGTGGCGGTGATTACTACGCGGTGATTAGTATGCTTTTCATTACACGATTTATGCTAAGGCAAGCTTTCAAAGTCAAAGATACATGTGTAGTGCTCTTAATAAAGTAGCCCTTGAAACAAAAAAATGAAACAAACATATCTATCAATTCTATTAGGATGAGGCACTCAACTTAGTTTATATGTATATACGTGATTAGTACTTTCGCACTATTCTCTCCAAACTGAAGTACACCTAACGTGATCCCATACTTCACCTAGCCCATATTTAGACACTGCCCTGTACTTGGACCACCTTCAGTAACGGAATCTCTCGTAGCTGTGCACTGAGGGTGAAACAAAGCGCTTCACGCGACCAGGTACGGAATTACGATGAACATTCCGAGAAAGCCGATTCTTCCATATTTCTAGCGCGCGGTATTAAAGTTCGACAGAATGGAAAGGGAACCGCCGAATCCTCGAACTTTCTGCTACAATTGTACCGTACAGGTAGCAACGGAGAGCCGTTTATTTGGCCATAGAGACGAATTTCTCAAATATCTAGCCGCCGATTCCAGCCCGTGGTGTCTCGATGTCTCACGTTTTGTAACCGCCCAGCTTTGCACAACGCAACTGCCGAGGGGTATATCTTGTATTTCGATCTCCAGCAACCGCAGATGTCCCGCAGCGTTGTTGTTCCGCCTCCTCGTTCCTTTTCTGGCCGTGCTTGCAAACGCTGTACCGCAGATCGTCTGAAAAGAAATCGCCGCTCCGCTTTTCCTCCAATTGTCAAAATAAAAACGGTGGAAACGCGTGTCCCCGCGTATTCTGATATCCCTGCCCCCGGGATAACAATGCAAGCGTAATCCGGTTATTCGGGTAGCTCGAACAGCCGCGTTATCGTATCGATTTTTCATTTAACGACATACCCCACCGCCAGATAGAACGAGCTTTAAACGCAACGCTTTCGATGGAACCCAACAGTCGTCGCGTTCATTTGCAATACCGATTATTATTGCCTGGCAACGAGAATCGAATAAATTTACCGGCTATGATCGATGGTGGATCGCTTTAGGTTCGATGATGAACGAACCGGGTATCGGTAATCCGATTTGTTGGTTCTAATCAAAAATGCGGCCCGAAACTGCTGGCATAACTTGCCGAACGATTGTTCGCAGTATGTATTGTATAAAGGGTGGTTTAGAAGTACATATACGTTAATACTTCAGGGGGTAAATCTATACAGTGATGTGAGTAAAAACATGATATGAATGTATCTTCTCCCATCTACAACCTTGGTCTTCGAGTTGATGGATAACAGAAGAAATTGTTCGAAGTGGCGAGCATTTCTGTGCGACATCATTGCAAACCGACGGATAGGGCAAGGTGGACGCAGCTAACGGTATCCTGCGACATATTGTATACAAGGGCGTTTTACCAGGGCACCGTGAATATTCCAATATTCTCCCTGAAATTACAGTCTGCTCTACTGTCAGACAAATGCTCCGATTTGGAAAACGTTTGCGGACCATTCCCCTAAATCATTGAAATGTTTTTCTGAATCACCCTGTGCAATATGTAGAACGAACTCCGTTTCAGCATTCCATCGACGATCCACCGGCGGTCGATCAACGATCTATCAACCATTTACGTATCGACAATTGGTCGACATCACCCGCGCATTCGAAAACGTGCCAGTGTCCCACGGGGCGCACTCGAAGCTGCATTCGAAGCGCGAGACTCGCGACGGATACGAATATCCGGGTTCGAAAACAAGCGGATATTAAGAAGTTGGATAATTTCCGCAGGTCGAGATAGAAAATATCGCGGAAGAGCGAGCGCATCGCGATAGCTACGAATGACCGAGCATTGGCTGTCGTCTGTACATTTCTATCGGGTGCGAGTTCAATAAAATGGCTTCGACTCTGTGACCGGTATCTCGGGGATGCCGACCACCTGTCTCCGCCTTTCTTCTCTCTCTCTCTCTCTCTCTCTCTCTCTCTCTCTCTCTCTCTCTCTCTCTCTCTCTCTCTCTCTCTGACGCCCATTCGACGACTGATTGGAAGCACATGCCACCTATAACACGGCTGTCTCGACTGTTAACAATTTTGGCACGACTCCCTGGAGGCGGCCCTCGCGTTTCAGGGGCTCCCTTTTTCGTTTGTCCGTTCGTTTGTTTCGTTTCATTCGCCTACTGTTGCAGCCCGGCGACGTCTGGTCCCGGCTGCCCGAAGTTTCTCGGTCGGCCAGCAATAAAAACGTTTGATATATATTTCCGGTGTTTACGAGGTGGCCAGGGATGCTTCGAGTAATTTCGTGTGCCGCTCCTGCACGATATCGGCCGATACGTGAGGAACATGTTTCAGCAGGGTTATTAACGCTTTCGCGGCTACGCCCGCGGCCGCAGGCGTCGTTTCTCGTACAGCGGGGAAAGGTCTGATATCGCGTCGTTACGACGGAATACATTCTGTTTATGCCGCTTTTAGGTGCAACCGAGAATTGCTGCACGGTGAACTTGTGAGAATTCGCGAACGTGTACGTTTCCAGACTTTATTTTGTTTACAATTCGGGGTGGGAATTGTTACGACTCTGCCGGTTGTCACTCAGGGGATCGATATTTATTGGCGATATTTCATGTATAGTCTATTCATTGGGAGTTTCTATACAGTTCTGAGACCACGGAATTATTTTCTACTTGAGTTAGTAACCCTCGGTTGTCACAGTGGGGAAATGCATCATGGCGAAATGCATCAAAAATATACTTTTTTTCTTAGTGCACCGCATCTTAACAGTGCTCTCCTAAATTTCAATCGAGAAATGTTAAAAAATGAGAATGTTATAATTCTTTTTGCAAAAGACATTCTTTCGGTACTGATAATTCTCCATAATCTTTTCCAACGTCATATCCACAATGTTCAAGCTTTACTTTTATATATCTTCCGATTCAATATCGGTATTATTTTTTAAATAACAGCTGACTGAACCTTGAACTGTGTATACATGACTGCCAGCGTGACAATCGTGTGCCGTACGTGAAGTGTGACAACGTGGCACTTTAAATACGCAGCTTAGTTTGTTACTATTTAACGCACCACGAAGCACCAAACATCCGATCAACGCATAGCGAAATTATTTTACGCTATACCGAAGAGCCCAACGTTTCGAGGCTCGAATTGGTCGAACGTGATCGTTGATTATACGTGGTGGTTGGAGAATTGTTCACGGTTTGATTCCTCAGAATCGCGGCAAATGTGAGCCGATAAGATAATTGGAGCGTGTTTGCAATATCTCTGTTGTTTCAACACCTGCCCTCGGCATTGTAGTCCGCGGATGTATTTCTAGCCTATCGAAATTCAGCCGTATTCAATGCTGGAGTGTTATCTTCGCGATCGCGTTATATCATACATTAGTTGGCGGAGCCATGGACACGCGCTCCTAATGGTTTTATCGTTCTCCGACAGCCTTTTCGTTTTTAACATCGGCGATTCGATGGATCGTTGCGAGACGATATTAAATAGACGACGTCGACAGGTTTTACCACGGATTTTAGGCAGCTGAAGTCCCGCGTGATTCATGGCTGTGGTCCTGCGGATATTGTGGCACGAAATCGTCACGTACATACTACGTACGTATTCTTAGCCGGCGTTACACCAGGCAGCGAAGTTATTTTCCGTAAGAACGCGGTTACTTGTCGATGAAATTTTTACGTTAATACTTGGAGATGTTAGTCGCATTTTCTTGGCGATCCAGGTAACGAATAAATCGAACGTTTCTAAATCGATCTTTCAGTAAGAACTTCAGCAACGAGTTATATTATTTAACGATCTCTGTATAAAATGAGCCATTCTTAAGAAATATCTTGCAGGTGAATTTACCATCTTCGAATATACAGCAACTCAATCGTGAATCCTCTATACTTTCACTGCAAGAGAGTCGAACCAATCGCCTCGGATCGGATCGATCGAACACCATTATCGGATGAAATTAAGGAAATTACGTTCTTCTCACGGCAGAGGAGGCACGTTGAAATCCACTTTACCGTAGAGGCGTTCGGCGAGATGAACAAACGGGGAAGCGCTGGAAAGAAGTTTTCGCACTTGCATATTTCATGCACGGGGTGTTTTCCGGCGACGTGACTCTCTATCGGTGTTTACGTAATTTCAGGGTGAGAAATATCGAGCCTCTCGTGCTGATCGATTCAAACGTTTGCATTCGAAGTAAATTTTGTTTCGTAGTGCAATTTCTTTCTGGTGCTTTGATTACGAACGGAAAAAGAAAAAAGGAACTGTGGGCTTAAAAAGTTTCCTTTGTTGGATATTAATGACTCAGGATATGATAGTATGTACAGTTGACCCCCGAATAGAGCCGGTTTGAACAAATTTTGGAAACGGCCGTGTGTTTATTTCGAATGAGTCCATTCAGCTCGTCCTTATTCCTTATCGTGTCCAGGGAAAGTGCGATTTCTGCGACATTATTTTGAGTTAATATTGTAGTATAAGAAATCGTGACTTTTTAACAAACTAGACGGTTAAGAAAGAGATTTTATTACGAGAATATACATATGGTAGTAACAACATATGTAGCATACGAAATAAAGTTTCCAGTCTACGATACGTTGTCACAATTAAGTTTTTAGACAGTCGAGAATTCTACACAGATTTTCGACTACGCGGAATATCTGTGTCCTTAACCCCAGCGTTGTTCGTGGGTCAATTGTACCTGTATAGTGCAGCGACATAGTTAATCCACCGACTGATATGAAAGTTGATGCGTGACCTGATACATGCATCTGTATCTCGGTTATCTCCCGATACACACTCGCGTTCAAACGTTATCCAGCTATTGATGTGCATGTAACATATAACGCTTATATAGTAGGTCAGTGTCTCTTGTTTTCCGCGAATGGTATTCGGCGTTACCGTGTCGCTAACCTCCGACGAAACTGCGCGAAATTAGACTCTGGCATTGCTCCAGCGTAACGACTTCATCGTTCGGCCACGCCGCGCAAGAAAATATTCGCGACATTACTCTTTTAACAAGCTCGAGGTATCTCGACGACGATTTGATCGGTTTTTCTCCCGCGAGGAATCTTACTCGTGCTTCATGAGAAATTGCCTGAGACGGATTTCCTTCCACTTCTATGGGGAAACAGGTCATTCGAATATTGCATTAATGTTTCATATTTCAAATTCTGGATTCAAAAGAGGAACGAGGACAATTGTAAAAAGGGAAGAAGAAAAAAAAACGTGGCAGACGCGCTATGATTGTAACTCCTTGCGAGTATTCATTTCTTTCGTGTTGTTTAAAAAAGGAATAGGAGAATATATTCCCTTTTTTATTCGTAGCGTCGGCGATATGTGGTATTTGAAATTCGTTTCAATTTATGCTAGTACAATAGTATTACTCTTTTGCCTTTCATTTCGTGGTTTTGTAGCGTAAAATCCTTTTTGGTTCTGCGCGATTAATTAAAACTTTACGTTCTTCTTTGGATTCGGAGCAAAAAATCTGATTCAGCTGGTTTCTAGTGGTTAACGAATATTATTCTTAATCTAGCAATATTATATTGTGGGATAGGGGCGACGCCATAAAAGAACTATAAGAGGAACATAAGAACAGCAAATATTGGGGAGGGGCCGTGGCGTAGATGGACTGATCGTCCCTACCACCAGAATATCATCTCGAGTTCGATCCCTTCCTTTTTATTCGGTTCCTACGATATTTGTAAGATCTCTACTTAGAAGCGTTGAAATTCCATATTTAATACAAAATAATATTATGTAATGGGCAATATACATAGTGAGATATGTAAAGAGTAGCTTTTACGATGCGTATTTTTATTAATTATATTAACATTAATTATCAAGAAAGAAATCATATATATTTGCAAAAGTTAAATAATCATATCCTTTGATGATTATAATAAATAAACAAGTGTGGTAAAACAATTGAACTTCGGTTGCGATTGAAATGAATTCGAAATTCTAAGCCCAGCTGAAACGTACAATAATATGTATAAAGAAACAGTTGCTATAAAGTTATGCGGGTCAGACATTCCTTTGATAAATGAAACACAAGTTTCACAACATTTATTTCTTTTTGTGCATTGCATTTCTTATTTCCACACTTTGAGAATGTTCCTCAAAGAAAAATAATATTTAAAGTTTTTCTTTTTTAGATACCATTAAACTTTTCCAGTTACTTGGTCTTAATAATGGGTTTTTCCTTTCTAATTACTTCTACCTCGCCACTAATGATATCGCACAATGTTATTCATTAATTATTTTGCAATTAATTTCCACAACACAATTATACATTATCAGAACTGCGCTCAGTATAGCGCAAGTAACGTTCTACATCGACATTTTCTTCGTACAATAGAACATTTAAATAACAATGAAAAAACTCATTTAATAAGAGGTCGAATAACAGCAATTTTACTTATTCGCATTGCCCCCATTTTCATTCCCCCTGGCCTCTGACCTCCTCTCGAAAATTTCCAAAATAATAAAACGATAGTAACGAAACTAAAGCAATGCGTGTATATATGTATGTATGTATATATGCACATAGTGTATAGATCGGTCAAAAGTATCTACACTGTTGTATTCCGCACAGTTTTTATTTATTATATTTAATAAATTACAATAACGCTGAACGGAAACTGGACGAACACTTAGAGCGGCGGCGTTCCGTTGATATACTCATAACAATTCAGTCTCAAAAAAGACTACGTCGATGAAGTCTCCAGTCTAAAGGAACTCTGCGCTCTTTGGACGTGGTTTAGTATGTATTTATTGGTGTAAAAATGGGAGAGTGGGGGTTATCTAGGACTTAGTAGGGGATAGGGGAAGTAGTTTGAGGTTCAAGGGTTGAAGATGATTAGTGGCAAAGGTTGAGGTTGTTATTCTTCGCTAGGAGGTTTGGAGTATTTGTCATCGGAGTGGAAATGGGGAAAGTACTAGATATCTATGACTAATATGTATACTGTGAGTAATTCACATTTGTGATTATAGTTGACTAGGAGGTAGTTATGTCGGTATACAACAACACTCTGAAATAAAAGAATACAACATGGTTCCTGTACCTTCACTATTATCTATCGTGTAATGTCCTCTTTCAATTCACCGTTTTATAACAGATGGCAGTCAGAAATTCCTTTTCAGTAATGATGCCTGTGTAATTTACAGGTCAACCAGCTCTTCTACTTTGCACTCTGCGAGATGTATACGAGAATTAGTCATAATGGAACCAAATTTTATGATATTATGAAATGCACCCAGCGACCCGCCCCTATCGCGCTGAATTTCTCGTCTAGTCGTCGGCACCAAGCATCGACGTTTGAACATTTCACTCTGAACTGTGCAAAAAAAAAAGAAGAAAAATGTAGTCGCGAGAAAGGAGAAGTGGCTGACATTGTTAGCAGGCGTTGTAGCTGCGCACGCCGGTAAAAGTAATACCGGCTGGCATTGTGTTCCATTTACGTATGTATACTGTTGCACCTTTGCGAACATCTACGTTTCAAGGTTTATATCTACACACGGTCCCAGAGATCGTCGACAAGTTGTGCATTGAAACTTCCGACTGGTCCTCTTCGCATCGGGTTTCCCCTTTTTGCAGCCCCTGCAACTTCTTGTCGTTCGTGCCTACCTTTTGCTCATTACCAGCCGATTCTCTCTTCCTCCCTCTTTCTTTCTCCGTTCTCCACTCTCGTCAACACTTTCGCCCTATAGTCGTTGGGGCGCTCTTTGCATCTTTCATTTTCCATTCCGTCTCACCACTTCTCCATCTCCCGATTCGGTCCTGTTCTTCTTGCTTTGCTCTAAACTTTCGGCGACTTTCTGTCGTCTCTCGCCATCTTCCTCTGTCGTCCGGTCACGCTCTTTGTAGAAAACCGGCATTAATTACAACTACGCCGTGGACAAGCGTCCGTTACGTTACGAGCAGCCCAAAGTGTTGTACTTTCTGCAACAGCAATTAACGACACGTATGCTCGTAACGCCGACGCTAGCTGGCGTGGAGAAACGCGAAGGGTGCGAAAGTTGGAACGAGTGCGAGATGGCATGGCGCGTACAAACCCCATGCTTTTTTTCCACGAAATACGATGCTCCCGCTCGTTTACATATTCCTTTTCCACCGTTCGCTTCGCTGCGCCGTAATAATTTGACGACGCCAAACAAAACGGCTGGCAGTCTCTTTGAGTGCTCCTTTGTTTGCAAGAAAGGACAATGGGGACGAGATGGGGGAGAGAAGCTCCTAAGCCGTTGTGAACTGAAAGAGTGTCCTCGTTACAGCGACGCGTCGGTTCTTAAACGTCTCCTTTAAATTAGTGAAGTATTTATTTCCCTCGTTGGAGACGTGGAAAGTGCACGGTCCACGATATTTTTCCATAGTTTTTGGTCAGGCAGTATACATACATACAATACATACGTCACGCACACGTGGCCGAATTATCTAATAATAGAGTGCACGGCAGTGGCACGCGGATGTTTTGTTCTTTATTGCGCGACGATATCGCGCCGTGAGAACGCGTGTCGGCGTTCCTTTGATGCCGCGTCAGGAAAGCCTGGTGCAAAGTCAACGGAGTCTGACGGTCATAAGGGTGGAAAGCGCGAAAAACGAGAAGCGCGCGTCCCTGCCCCCCTCCCCCCTTTCGAAATGCACGCTCCTCCTATGTATTTCTTCTTCTTGCACCTCTCGTTTTATTTCCGTCTTTTTTGTTGCACGCACGACTGCATTCTCGTAATTTGCTCGTGCCGGGATATTAACCGGCAACGTGAGTCGTCGACGTCGCGCCGCGCCGCGTCGTCTCTTTGACTGCTATGTCGAATGAAACACAAAAAACAAGAAATCTCGAAACGACGAAAAACGGAATACTCCGTGGCTGCTGCGACGGAACGGGTTCCGCCGTGGACGCGGATTCTTAATCCTCTATGAGTGCAAAACGCGTGTTCCACTGCGAACGAGTGAACTAAGGTAGAAACTAAAGCATCGCCGCGGTCTTCGTTTCCAGGCACTCGGTGTAAAAACGATCACGATAGTTGGCATTTGTACGCGCGCCTTGTACTTAACCGCCCGTTCTCTCGGCGTGGCATTACAATTCTTTGCCGGGTTCGGTGGGATTCCTCGTGCAAGTACTTACTTGCCGTTCGCAACTCCTTTGTATTCAGGGTTTAAGTGATTTCTATTATGTTTACAGATTCTTCTGCATGGAAAGTATTGTATAATGTTATATACAATTAGAATGTAATTCCAGGAAAGTACCGGGAATACGGCGATTGTAGGTCGAGAGCTTCATTATTATTGTTAGCTTTTGTTCGGGGTATTTGTAATAAAATTATGACGTGGGAAATATCTGGACACTGTGACTCGAATTCACATGAAATTAATAAAATATACATGTTTAAACTAAATGTACGATATGAAATTTAAAGAAATATTTGAATATTATATTAACGTTACCAACGGTGCACTGAATTCAATTTTTTAATTTTAATCCAAGATCTTCGAAATCTCTCTTTAGTGCTAATAAATTTTGTCGACTAAGTAGAACAAAAAGTAATTAAGGATCTGTGTAAGGTACTACCCCACAAGTAGAATAGATTATGAAGTAACATTTCGGAAGATTTTATTTCACGTTTAAACTTCTTTTTCGCCAGCGGTTAGTTTATATAAAATTGGTAATCAAGATTAACAAAATTAAGATTATAATGAGTTAAGAATTACATAATCATTATATTATAAATGCAATAGACTCTGTTCACGAATCACTTCTAAAACCAACAGTCTTTCCCATCTCTGTGCCGCCGATTAATTCAAAATGTGTATTCAATTTTCTTAACATTGGTTCTTAATACGAATTGCCAACATATATGGTTATTAAGAAAGGGAAGAATAATAATATCGCGAAAAATATTGAACTACCCACAGCCAAGAATTCGGCCCGCAGTCCAATTGTCCGTAAAACTCGAAGCCTTGTTTGCAGGAGCTGGCTGCTTTGCACAACAATACTCGCGGGAAGCAAAGTTCTTATGCGTCGCGTTGAAAGAAAACAGAAAGTTATTAGTCCGTATAAATATTCATGAGTTACGTAAGAATAGGAATCTCCGTTGGGAGAAACAGGAGGTGCGCGGTAGTTAGAAACATTCTGGCATTAAAAGCTGGAATTAGTTAGTCGCGGAGACCGCGTAGCTGGGAAGTAACACAGCGAAGTAAATAGTTCATGCGCTGTGTAAAATGGCGTAAGAACAAACATCAGCAGCGCTCTAAAGACTGCAATAAATCACCGAACAGCTCAAAAGGCCGGCTTCCCTTGGCTGCTCTCTCCGCATGAATATAAATTACTGCGCAGACACAGATTACAGTTAGAATAATATGTTTGCGTATTTTAGGTGACAACGTGAAATGATAGGGCAACTTGAAATATACCAACCGTGTGAATAAACTTTTCTTGCATTACTGCTCGTGTAAGCTGCGAAGTTCTTGCGTGTCGCTCGAAAATAAGCATTTAGAATCGCGGGTAAGAGATTAACTGACTGTTTTAAATCGCAAAGCGACTATATACTGGCAACTGTGATGGATGTTTCAACGTAACAGGATGCAGAGTGCGATACGCAAAGCAAGAAAGTATGGAAAATGTGGCTATTTAATTTGACAAACGAAGAGCGAATTAAATTTGTCGTGCGAGTGTAGATTGTTTAGAGTATAAACTATTTTATTAAAGGAAAAATAATTGGATGCTGCTGTATTATATGTATTTAGTTTCACTGGATCAAGGAATGATAAATTAAAATTGCAGAAAAATGAATGGAAATAGCGGCTTATGGGTTCTATCGCGTGTCACATTAACTTTCTTCGCGGTGTAATGAATATTAATGCTTTTCTCATAAGTTATGTAATGCAGCGCAACGCGACGATAATAGGATGTCGATAAGAAAGAAAGACTTTCCACGTAGATACTGTATCGGTTTCTTCTTGGCGTATTCTGCTCTACGTTTCTCGGCACGGTGCACTTCAGTAATTTGCGTGGTACCGTGAAATCAATAAGAAACGGGAAACTCGAAGAGACGAAGAGTTACTGCCTGTTTTCAATTGTACCACCAACTTCCATTCGCGCGTACTCGCTTTCTTTCTTTCATTTTTTGTTCTCCATTTTTTCTTACTTGCTTTACCAGACGAACCGGTCTCGACATTTTTATATTTCTTTGCAGAAAAGCAGTATACGCTACGCGATACCTTAGAACAAAAGCCATTATTCAGGAATGTCTTGTATGAATATTATTTGACACGGATCCATATGTAATTGTACTGAATGATATATTGTGAAATTGTTAATTACTGTTTCGTTATATTACGAACTTGACGTATGGTACGATTATCGATTTCGGATGAGATAATTCGCGTACTTCAATATCAATTTTTTATTATTTTATATTTAAATATAATTTAAATGGTCGTATCTACGATTAATTGCTGACATCAATTTCATACCACCACGCGGTTCCTTTCAATTTTACGAAATTTTACGATCACGAAATTCTAAATCAGCAATCCATGAAAATGATTGACGTATTACAACGAATGAAGCTAAAACAGATTGAATAACCAATATTTCACCATTCTCGCCACTTTACCGCTGTATTCTTAGCAGTGGAAAAAACCGAGTAGCGTGTTTTACCCTGTCAAATAATCCATGCACGTGAATTACCGCTAGTTAACTAACCAATAGATTTTCCTTTTTTTCCTTCACTCGCCATTAAAACCCGTAAAAAGGGTGCAAAGTTATAAATAAAAACCGACGGGAACCACTTCATTAGAATTACTTTCGTAAAATTCACCGCTAACGTAATCCTATCCCAATCACTTTCAAAGAAATGCGACTCGATTTTTCAAATCGTTTCTCGTACAATTCTATTCTCGTGCAGATCGAAGCTTGCCGGTTGTCTCGTTTACACGTCGCCGCCAACGAGACACGTCGAAACTTTTAACCACCTGACAGTTCGGGCAAATACATTAATTACTCGGCAGACAAAACTCCGCGACGCGACACGACGCAAGCTGTGTCGTCGGGCTAAATAGTTAGTAGGTCCGCTATCTATTTCAGCAATTAACATTTGCGTTGAATTGTGTTGGCGAACGTGGAGGTGTCCCATGGAAGGGGTTGTAGTTGCGGAGGGAGAGGGTGGTCGGAGCACACCTTTTCTTCCTTCGAAACACGCTTTTTATCCTCGTTACTTTTTCCTTTCACGTTTCTGGCGTCTCCGATCCCCGTCCGAAGTTGAGCCCCCCCGCCCCTCTCACCCCTTTAGCGCCAGTAATTTACCCGTAGCACGAAATAAACCGCCGTTACCTTGACTACTCCCTTGCCGGCTATTTCCGTGAGTTTCCACGGTTGCGTTTTTATCGCAATGTATCGTGCCGTGCCATCGCGACGACGACTACCGCGACTACGTCGACAACGGCAACCAAGAGTTTGTTTTGGTTTCCTTCCATCGCGACGCACCACCTTTTTAGAGTTCAGCTGGGACAAAGGTGTGCGTTTTATTCTACTGCCGATCTCCGCGGATTCTTTCCCTTCTTTCTTTTTTTGATATCCCTTTTTCTTGCGATTCCTAGAAATCCTAGAATTTAATACAATTATTGCTATGTAACAAATATATTTTTATTGATTTTTATAGATTTTAATTTATTTCAATTTGAATTTCTAGCTAATTTCTTGTAACTTCTATTAGTTAATGCTAAATGCTATTAGTTATTATTATTATTATTATTATTATTATTAAGTTTGATTTTTTGAAGAAAGGTATTTTATGGCCGAAAGTGGTAACTCACAAAGTTTTGTTTTCCAGATGTGTTCAATTTTCCCGTAGTTTACTTTTTTCGTTGTGCAACGTAGGGAAATCATAATAAGTATAGAATTCAAGCGAAAAAGATCTACAGTGATTCACGGCAATATACATATGTACGTATAGTTCGACATTCAAAACTTGCATCAGAGCAAGAATCAGAGTCCTTGGTACTGTTGGTGTGCAAGGCCCGAATCCTGACTCTTAAGTGTCTGAAGTGTTTGAAATGGTTCAAGTGTCATCAAAATGCAGAACGACAAGGAATTCTGGGAACATTTTATAAACACGTATAGATCCGATTATAAACACGACAATATCCAAATATAATTTTAAAATAGTTTTAAGTTTCTTAGTTGATTTGTATGCAAATTTTTAGAGTAAACATTAAATTTCAATAATTGAGGTGAAATTGCAGTGGAAAATTTTAAATCCTCATAACTCTTTCCTGTGGCTAAAAATATTAGTGTTGCAGAAAGTCTTTCTGCTACACTAATTGCATTTCTCATCGTTGTATTTTGTTTTTCATTCCCTGGCCGAATTTTTTCCAATAGATAATTAAAAGCAGCATCATCCATACGCAAATAGTTTCTATAATCACTAGGCTCATTTGTTTTCAGCTCTTTTAATAATGAAGAATTAGAAAATCTCTGTCTCTCGGCTAACCATCTTTTTGCCCATTTCTTCTTAGTCTTCAATTCATCTTTTTTTACAATTAACGTACCTCCTGCGATAGCCAATAAGACTGGAAGTGGAACAGAATCCGACATTTCCAAGCACGTGTTTCAGCATTGGCATCACACGACAAACTGATAAGAGGAATCGGTCGTGTGGAGGGTGCTTGATGCAGCGCTGAGACTCTCGCAGGTTTCATGAAACCTAGGAGTCGATGCATGCATCGCGACATGTTTCATCGTGTAGGGGGGCCTTTAGGTCGAGGAAACCAACTAAAAATAAGTGCTGTTACAAAATTTAATACGTATTCCCGTAAGAGTAATTGCAGTTAACGACGAGTCCGGTTCTTAAAGTGCAATCACGATGTTGTTGAAATTTGGCGAATTTCATCGAGAAACAACGAGTTTAAACGTTTGCTTTCCTCTTGCGGCATTCGCGGCGGCCTGTGTATTCGCGTGCTATCGCGCGCAAGTGACACGTGAAATTGAAATTAGCCTAGAACTTTGATTATGCGGACTTGTTTGCTTATGACGTATTAATCCTCTGCTGCACGCGATCGGTGCAGAATCCGAATATTAATTTTATTCCGTGAATCCGCGAGCATCGTTCCGATACGGCACGCTTGCTTTAAAGTGTTTTACGAATGACGTACATATTAGTTGTAACCGTGCGATAAGAACGTCGTTAGAACGAGCGATAACGTATGACTTAAATACGAAAGCACGATCTGGAAGCTGTCAACTGTGTCATGGGAGAAGGTGAACCTCGTTGATTAGCAGCACTGGAGTCTGCCACTAGCTAACAGCAGCACTGGAGTCTAACACTAGCTAACTAGCTTAAGTTGCGGCAAGGGTTTGAAATATGCACGAGGAATTCGGTGGAGAAGCTGCAATATACATATACACATCGTTGCGTGTATGTATAGGTAGTCGGTAATTCACAGAAGGTGTAAACGATGTGAAACAATTTTGTTTGAAATTGAGAAACTTATGAAATATTTCTGCGTCGACGTAGGAGCATCCGCATACAGTTGATCACTAAAGCATCAGACCACGTTTAATATTCAATAAATTTGATGCAAAACAATAGAAAATAACACGCAAACTGTATTTTATCGAATATTCGTTAATGCACACGCTACAGTGCATAGAAATGTTATTATGTATAGAATAATGTTAACATTATACAAAAGGGAATTCAGGATTCAATAAATTCGTGTTAAATACAACTAAATAAATATACGACGTAAAGAAATCTCAATAAACAATAAAATATGAGAATAATTATTTGGAATTTCGTTTAAGCTTACAAGCCTCATATAACCTAGAACTTTCTATAACCAAATTTAATAGTTTTAGAGCAGCTATAAAATATAATATGAATATATACGAGTATCTATATTATATCGTAAATGTGCATTAAACCAGTGAGGTTGCTCAATTGTTCTGGCCGCTGAATACTTTTATGACCAATTGTATATGCTCGATTATCTTTGACGTAGACACCTTTGTTATGCTTCAAATTAAAATCAATTACGAACGCATTATTTCTACCCGAAGAATTCTATAATGAAACCAAGAAACTTGGTTAACAAGTTTGGAATGAAATTTTAAGTATAGTACAGGTTTATATGTGTATAAACAGTAAAGCAATTGAGCTTCGTTTTCAAGGTATAGATAAATTATTGAAATAAGGTACGAATGATCAAATTTCGACAATAATTGATTTACGTTTAACATTTGTTCCATTGCCAATATAACATATCACAGATACGTAAAAGGTAACCGCTTCAGTTAAGACGATAATGAAGCAGAATGAAAGAATTCACTGTAAAAATGCTATAAAAACCGCATCATTCTACATACTCCATAGTTAATCACGCATGCCCTGGCACCTTTTCAAAAGTATCGACACGCAATCAACATTATTGTCAAGATTTCAAAGTCCAAACTGCCAGCAAATATAACATAAAAATCCTTTATCTCACGTGTGTCACCGAAATTTCTAAACACGTGTCACTGGATCAAACACTAAAAAAAAGACACCAGAGTCACCAGTATGCAGATGTAGCTGAATGTGTTGCCTCGTTAAGCGGAGCACAGAATCACGCGATGAGTTGCTGCCATTGTCGTACCCGGCCGGCCGCTCTCGCAGAACGAACCCCGCTTCATTCCTAATTCATTAGCGGCAGAATCTCGCTTCGTAACATTTACACGTTTCCGCAGGACAGGCAAATGCAAAGTTTGGAGGTGCAACCGTATTTTCATCAGGCCTGGAAAGTAGTCGCAGCTGCCTGCTTGCCAGGTTGGCTGTCTTTGCACGGCCACGACTACTACTACGACGACGACGAGACGCGACACCGAGTTTTGCATTTACACAATAGACAAATACGGGCGCATCCAAATACGTAATTCAAACTAGAGGGAGTAGCCTTCGGGCTCTATTTTTGCTAATTCGATTCTGCCGGTAGTATTAGAGAAAACAGCCACGATGGAGGCAAGCACCCGGATAGATCGGACGTTCATCGAAAGTGGGATGGTCCTGTGCGTTGACCGTTTTCATTTCGTTGATGGAAACGATTTATCGAACGTTCCGACAGTCGCGTGGCGTTTTATGGGGTACACTGGTGTTAATTGCAGTTAACAGATTCCCTCCGTGGCTAAATTTTCAAGTTAAATGGTTGAATTGAACCGAATGTCGGTGTAAGGATATAGAAGTGATTTGAGCCAATATTGGTCGTGTTATTTTTTACTTTTTTTGCTACATTCACTAAACAGTTAGTTCGTAAACGAATTTAATATTTAACATTGCACAAGGAATGTCGTAAAATAAAAAAGTAATCTTGGGAAATGTTTCCCCTTGAAAAAAGTATGAACGAAAAATAAGAAAAATATCGAAGGTACACAATTGCGCATTGCACATCCCTGCATAATATATATTACAACTTAATAGTTTCAACAACTAACTGTATGTTAACTAAGAAATTAATAAGGCCAACAGGCACTTGGTTGATCCTGCGTTTAACGTACGGCGTGATTATTGCGATAAGACTTTGCGATTCGTGCGCATAAATACGATTAAGGGAATTAAGCCGGTGCTAATTCAGACAAATCCCTGGTACTCCTGATCAGCTTATTGCCTCTCCAATCACGCGGCTTTCATGTAGGGGACAAGCAGACAAATGTACAGAATGATATATCCCAGCGTGTGTAGTGCTTGTGCCTGATCAAAGGCCGGAAGGTCGACAGCGGTACTTCGTTTGTTCGATTTAACGATGCGCCGTTAATTAATTCAGTCTCTTCGATGCTAACAAGTACGGTTCCGTGGAACTGCCAGAGAGAAGGCCCTCCGGCGTGCGCCATATCAGTCGGGAACGATACAGCCGTGCCGAAACTATACCAAAGGTGAAACTACGACGTGAGACCGAAATCGAAAACTGTCTGTGGTAGAAATTTAAGCTTCCGCGGACTGCCCATGGTGCTTTCATCCTGGCAATAGTGTGGTGCCGAATAAACTGTTCTTCCATTGTGCTTCGTCGTTCCACTAATGGTGCCACTTCGATATAAAATTTTCTTCTCCCCTTCCACTTGTTAGTCATACGGAATGTTTGCACCGTACCGATTCTGCTCTTTGAGGTTCAATGGAAATGATAGCTGCAGTATGAAAGAGGCTCGAGGTAGGCTCGAGGTAAGCTTAACCCTTTCGCTATCGCATTACATACTGACCACCAGTATGACACTTTGCCATAGGTTGGGCGGGCAGTGTATAATATTCGGACGACTGATTGAAACATGACCGTGATTTTATGAATCTAAATATGGAAGTGAAAGAAAACAGCACAATATCTACAATAATTTCAAAATTGTTCTCAACAATTTTAAAATTTCACAAAATCTTCTACAGTTTTTAAAGTTCTTCAACCTTTTTCAATTAATCTAAGCTATTTATATTTTTTTACAGTTTTAAACAACGTGTCTCGTTTATAATTCCTTTTAACATGAATAGACAATATTAGTCGCTAATAGCCCTACATAGTGGATGCGCTTTAAAATAAATTAAATAGTAAAACAGCTATTATAACTGGCGTTAGTATCAACGATTATTTCATGGTGTTAGAAACAAGAGGGCGAGACTGTCGGAGTAACGCGTCATACGTTTACGCGCAGTAGTATAGTAGTTACATTGTTAGCTTGGTGAGAGAAAAAATAGGCTGTTTGCCCGCATCACAGCCATGATGACTGTTTCGGTGATAACAGTTTGTATCCGCGTGACAAGAATTGGCGTACCCTGAAACTACGTTTGCAGCATGGTGCGGGGGGTGGCCACAACACGAATCACCGGCACTTGAACGCGAATTGTTATCGCCCAAGTAGTTACCACGGTTGTTATCTAGGTAGCAACAAATCTTTTTCCTCGTCCTGGTCGTCGTCGTAGATGCGGCACAGTTGCAGCGAAGCGATTCAAAGCGATACATATCTGGAAACGAGTCAGGACGTGAGTCCCGAAAATCATGTGCCGCATAACTCGTCGTATTTACCGTCGAGATGCAGATATTCAGGAGCAAACGTGATTCAGTGGCGGACACATGTGGATACGAACCTGTGTACACCCCGAACATAGTAATTCCGAAATCGACGGTGTATCTGGTGGACATCGGTATGCTATTGGAATCTTAGTATGTAATGGTTGATCAATCGTCCTTCCAAGTTCTCCCCCTTAATAATATCTCGTAGAAATGTTCCAATTAATCGTGAAACAGGAGGGCTGCCAATTTTGTTTATGTTACAACGTTTAGTCATGCGCTGGGAAATCAGGCACGGAACGAGGTAACGATATTCCCGTGAAATACAGTTGAACAACAGTTAGTACGCGGGGAACTAAAGGCTAAGTTTCGAGATAAACATGAAGGTAAAGGAGCGGTGCTCGGTAAAAATGTCCGAAAACGATGCGATATCGGTGTGCCGGTGTTGCGTCCGGAGAAAAGAAAGAATACATATCCCCGCAGACGTGAGTCGAAAATCGTGTACGATACCGTATATGCTGTCATGGTAACCGTCAAGATACAGACATGTCGGTCGGGCGCACGAGAGGTTGCACATAGGTATGTAGTTAGGTACATAGAAAATATACAAGTGGATCTTCGAAACACGCCGGAAGTTCATCCCTACGGCGTATTTTCCCTAACTTGATCATCCTCTTGCTGCGAGCACTCGTTTCCCGCCTGTACCTTCGTGTTTCTTCTAACCATTCGATACGCCGTTTTCTTTTCGCCGTTCCCCTTTTACCGCCACGAAATTCTGACACGCACGCACATACCTTAGTTCGATGTGTGCCCCGAGAAAATTGTGCACATTGTACTATCCACAAGTGATTATGTTTACTTACCGACCGCCATCGTTAGAAGTTGCTCAAAGGTACCAACAATTATTCCGTGCGACTAGTTCCACGGATGCTGCGAGGATCACGTGTCTATTTATTCGACAACATAACGATATGACGCAAAACGGTATTCGAGAGAGTACAATTTAGAGGGACACATAAGGTGCTTGGGAAACAAGTTGCAAACTGCATCGCATCGGGTCCTCTCAGTATTTACCATCGAGATGCAGATACCCGTACGCAAACACGCAGAACCTGTAAACAGCGGCAGAGACACACATGCGCTGAGACTTCAAATTACTGCGCTGGTGACTAGCCCCCATGGTGTACTTTTCCTAACTTCGTTATCCCATTCCCGTTTCACCGGTGCACCGGTGTACGTGGAACTCCTTCTCGCTGATTACGTTGTCCGCATCGGTTTTGATATATCCTCGTCCCACTTGATTGTGTACCGTCAAAGACGAAACTGTTGGACTCCCTTTTATATTGCGTTATATTGCATTCAGCTTACTGGAAAAGTGGATTAGGGAAAAGGATATTTCGTTATCGTCCTCGTCGCGCTTGCGATGAAAGTTTCAGCAGTAACGTTTAATTATTTGTGGTGTTCATTGGGCGTTTATTTCTCAGGGAATTATTCAGGTAAATTCGTGTCAATTCCCGTAATAAAATGCATTAAATATACACTCGTCTCTAGCGTAATTACTTTAATAAAACCGAATTGTGTTTGATGGGATTAAAAATAATATTTTTAATAACAATGTTTCATTTTTAATGGCACAAAAATCGAAAAGCATGAATGAAACGCAAATTTGAATATTCACTCTGCTGTCATTGACATAAAGCGGAATATTTAATCTGTCGAGTCTCTGCCTTTTACATGGCGATCGTTGGTAGGAATTATTTAGATACACATAATAGAGAAGCCTGTGGGAAGTTCCGCGGCAAGATTCGGAAACGATGCCTGGCACAACGTCGAGTTTCTGCTGTATTTACCCTGGAGATGCAGATATCCCCGTGCAAACATGAATCGTCGTGTAGAGGAATACAGACTCACGAACTACAGCCGAGTCTTTGAGTCATGCCGGAAACCAACCCCCCCTGGTGTGGTGTACTTTTCCTAACTTCATTATACCACCCTAAGTACGGCCTCTTCGCCCTTATTTGTGTGTTTTTATGCCAATATACGCGCCCCTCTGCACCTTCGTACTCTTTCATTCCCCGTTTATACTCTCGCACGAAAATGATAAATCCTCAGTTTAGTCGAGATTTCATTACTCTCCACTTTGTCACGAACAATCGAAACTGCGTAACAATTGTCCCGCTTATACTAACCCTTGAGGCATATAACTAAAAAAATTTCGCAACCATTGCAAAAAAATTCAGCGAAACTGAAAGTTATATTATATTTTCTATTTATATACACATTCATGTACTCTGCAACTAATTCATACTAACTGTGAATTACAAACAGTTCTTAATCGACGGTCTTCTCACTTATTCATCATCTTCTATCAAATATTCGTATCGCTGCATTCATAAACTTTGCTCGTTTCGATATTAGTCCAGGTTCGCGAGTATATTACGCAATAACCCCCGACGCGAAGAAAACAAAATTCGACAGCTCGGCCGCGCAATAATTAGGCATGTCCATTGTATCGAAGGCGAGCAACGCGGTGCGACGCACCCTTTCACCCCCGTGTTTTCCCTCGTGATGCAGATACCGTCGCGGAACACGAGGCGCACAGAAGCGGATACGCTCACACCAGCGCGCCCTCTTCGACATTTCGAGTCGCGCTTTTCAAGCAGGCTTCACGGTGTACTTTTCCTAACTTCATTATAGCCCGTCGCGGGCACTGGTGTGCTTGTTTGCGCATTCGTTACATCGCTTTGCGTGCACCTTTATCCACACCCCTGCCGCGACTTTCGCCCTCTCGTCACTATGCTAACGCATTCCGGTGTTCGTTCCGCGGTGCGAGAGAATGGGAAAACCGGGAACCCAGGGGTGTGTCCACAAAGAAAAAAGGTGAAGGAAAAAAAATACGTCGTCGAATCGACGATGCCTACGGGCCCGCTGCCTCGTCATTGTGCACACGGTATACATAATACATGCGAATAATATTAGTCTGCGACGACGAAACGATGCTTTTGACGAGGTCGCGTGGTGCCACGACGCTTCTATGCGTGCATTTCACCTCCTTCTTTTCGCCGGCTGATTTTTTTCCCCACTCTTCACCACCAACGAGATTATTAATTTGCCTGTCGCGTTTGCGCATGAGTTTCCGCACGCGTTTTCGTTCTTTTCCTATCGCGCAGAAATTTTTGATGGGACTTTGAAAGTTGACGTTGTCACAGAGAACTAGAAATGCGCAATAGAAAATAGATTAAATGAGTAATACACAAGCATAGACTTGGTAAAGTCCGCTGACGCGTTGTTGTTCCTAGAGTCGCGAACACCAAGGAGCACTACATTGGAAAGTCCAAAGGGTCCACAACAGACCCCCAACGTGGCGTTAGCGATGCGAGATAACGCACGATAGAAAGGGGTTCCCGAGCATGAGTCCAGGCTTTTTAATTTGTAACATCGTTACGTGCGGTTCGTACTATTTTTAATAAAGTTTCGTTACGTTTAGAAAATACGGTATTCCATACTTTTCCTTCGATTCTGTAAAACTAGTCAGATTTCGTATACAGTAATGTCTCCATTAGTGTCCAAAATTGTGTCTCTGTTAGTGTCCTTTTCCTATTCCCACAACTTGGGATGGTGGCCCCCTGAGTGAGTTCGGGTCGCCTTTGATGTTGTGGCAGCCGAGGCTCGAGGCAGCGTTATAGGAAAGAGGCAAGATAAAATACCCGTGTACGTGAGACAATACTAACACGATCAAAATTTAAGAATAACACTTCTGCATTTTTGGTCCGATTTAAATGAAATTTTTCCAACATGTTCGTTACAATCTCCCGATTAAAATGACACCAAACACGACATAGATTGGTGCCATGGGACTGATTATTTGTAAGACCATTATTACTACCATTATAAGTAAAAATTGTCCAAACCATATCGTGTTTGGTGTCATTTTAATCGGAAGATTGTAACGAACATGTTGGTAAAATTTCATTTAAAACAGACCAAAAATGCAGAAGTTTCACTCTTAAATTTTGATCGCGTTAGTATTGTCTCACGTACACGGGTATTTTATCTTGCCTCTTTCCTATAACGCTGCCTCGAGCCTCGGCTGCCACAACATCAAAGGCGACCCGAACTCGCTCGAGAATCGTGTCTGCGCCCCATTAGTGTCCCCATTCGGTCCCGAGCGAGGGACACTAATGGAGACATTACTGTATTCCCTCGCGGTGCGGAACACTCTACATAACAACATAGATGAGAGGGTACCAATATGGGATGAACATTTTGTTCTTCGGCCTAGATAGCCTCAGAGCAGCTATAAATGAGAGAAAATCGAAGGACTAGTTTTGCGGAAATTCGTGTGGAATGTTGTGGACATTAAAGAAGTAGTAATTTTTATGGTAGTGGAGGACGTTGTAGTGTTTGTAATATTTCGTTTCCAATTATTCTCCAAGCTGTCAGTGCTGTGTGCAAATCAAAACCTTGGTGGATTAATTTTGGTACCCTATCTCATATTCGTACTCTCTCCTCTATATTTGGGATGAATCTATATGAAGTATGGGCGTTTTATGTTTCTACGTTGGTTTCGGGGAAAATATATTATGGGGCTCCGGTTCGTAGCTTTCGTCACTGACAATGAGCTACGGACGCGATTGACGTTTACGGTATTGCCGTCGAGAAAGGTTTTATGGAAACGCCATTTCAAGTTTTATTGGTTCACGCCGCTTATCGTTTCTGTTATTGACAGTGTCACGAAACAAGTCATTGCAGCACAGCGTCTGACCATGAAGAATTCTGTATTGACTCGGGGACTTAAGTGATTACTTAAGTAGTTACATCTGTTACCGATGCAGGAGTAGGTGCAAATACTCGCGATGAATACAAAACTTCTTATTCTCTGGTCGCGTTGATTGTTACATCGTGGTAGATATGTATATGCTGATACGTTGAAACGGGACGCATTAATATTTAATGGAACGGAATTGCTAACAATGAGTGACAATTCTTTGTTAGACGCGAGCAGGAAACTGGAACAAATATTAATAAAGAGAGAGAGAGAGAGAGAGAGAGAGAGAGAGAGAGAGAGGGAGGGAGAGAGATCAAGTCGTTGTTCGAGATATAACAATTTATTTTACATGTAATTCCTGTTTATTCCTCGCACCTTGGTCTATTATAGCAGGCAGATTTATACGCTCGGCTTATTTTCAGATAAATGTAGCAAATTATTGCTCCGTCATCTGTCACCTGATAACGTTCGTCGAAAGGTCCGTAACTAGAATACACGACTAAAAAACTTGTCAGGTGTCCGACACATTCATATGTAAAAATATGGTAACAAATGTAGACTCTTTACGCTAGACTAGAGGATATAAATATACCCATTCCAATCGAAAGAGAAAACGTCAAAATACACGAAAGCGTACGATAGCAAGAAAAAATTGAAATATAAATCAGGCACTAAAATTTCAGTTAAATATTATCTATTTCAAAGACCATGATTCATCAGCAAGCAAACCAAAAACAGAAATCAAAGAACAAATACCAAACTTATAATCCAAGCATTATTTTATAATTAAAATCTATCCCAAAGCAGTACCCACATTAAAATTACCATACCAATCACACCAGTAGAACGCACACAAATCTCTCTCGAGCTGCTCATTAATTTCCCCAACGACACTATTGGAATCGTCTTCGGCTGCCAGCGACGTCCATTCATCCACGCAATCCGATTAAGCCTTTATCATGCGTCGAACTAAACTCGTCTCAGAGGCGTATCGTTACCGTCGCAGGAAGTAATTACAATTATTCGCGTCTACGCAGCACGCGAAAAGCGAGCTGGGTTAACGCGATTGGCATGCGAATCATTAGCGCGGTTAAAAGGAGGCCGCGATCGTTTCCGCGAAACCCAGACGCGAGAATCCATCACTGTCTGTCGTGAGATCGATCAATTAGTGCTTCTACGCTCCTGCACGCTCGCCGAATAAGGGAACGGGAGTCGCGCCGCCATGTGCATACAACTTCTTTCTTGCGAAACGCATCGTTTGCGCTACGACTGCCCGTTAACGAGACATCCAGTTTGCTCGTGCGACGATCGAAACAGCAGTCCTGTGATAACTGGACGATATTCACGAGCGACGTGTTGCGTTCTAATCGAACCTGTTTGTATCCCGTCGCGTTCTTGCGTAACAACGCTTTTGAATTTTTCATAAGAGCGAATCGGAAAAGGTCACGAACGAATTAAAATTTATGCTCACCGCTGCGTAGGCGCGACGCGAGCGGTTTTCCTTCTCCTTTGATCGGGAAACTTTTACCGTGCTATCGACGAGACTAGCGTTGGTTCTTTGACCTCGGTTTTCGCCACTTTGTCACAGTGCGCGATTTCATTTCGTCGGGCGAGTTGAATTTTCCAATGCGATTGTCGGCATTTGCTGGTTGTAGAAAAACGCGTGGTATACTTAGAACGATCTATTTGCGAATTTTCAACGGTAGTCATGGCTCGGTAATTTTTTTTAAATCCCTGCAAAAACGTTGATACGGCACTCGAACAATCTGTATAAAATTTTCATTTACTGTCCTTTTTATTTTAGTTTAATTTAACAATCAGATATCACAATTTCCTGCTGTTTCTGTGTTCTCTTTTTACGTTACATAAACTCCTTCGCAAATAACAATTCTGCCTTAAATTCGAACCATACTGACAGCTAGCCGGCATGTATTATTAAGCAATCTTTTTTTTTAATTTAGCAGCGTTGAAAATAGGTTCGACGCAAGCTCAGGATAAAAAGTTTCGTCCCGATGGACTATTAACTATTCATTTTGTTTAGCGATTTTTCGCATTCTTTTTTTAAGTGTTCGTAATGGTCCTCGCTACAAAACGCTTCACTGCTAAAGCCTGGTTAATGCGCAATTATTCCGTTTATTACCGCGGCGGCGGAAAATATCCCAATATGCGTGCCGACGTTGATAGATCGCAGTCATTTCTGCTCATATGAATTTCATTCGATCGCTTTGTAGAAATTCTGCAAACGGTTACTTGACATAGCGGGCGGCTGTATAGGCGCGCACAGTTCCGTCGATAAAATTTTAATGGATGCGACTCATGATTGCACCCCTATAATTTATTTGAATTTCTCCGTCATCGATCCCCGCAGCGCTGCATGAATTGCTGTATTTTTCACGCGCATCGTGAATTTAATAACTATGTTTGCGTTTGTTTTTAAAGAATCGCTCTTTCGTTGAGCACGGTGACGAGTTTCAGATTTAATTCGATTCCGATTTTTCTCGCAGCGAGCAAGCTGGTTTTCGATTTTGTTCTTTCCTTTACGCGATCGTTAAGGGGGAAAGAACGCTGTGAAACGCTGTTCATCACGGCGAAGAAAATTTTTGCTGTCTTTGCTCGCGTTGAAATATATTGTCCGTTCACGGCGATATATCACCGGCCCAATAGAATCTTAATTTCACCGTCGTAAATTTTCAACGCGACGCAGCCCCAGCTACTTATCATTTTCGTGCCTAAGCCTCGGTTCTCTTCGTTTCTCCGCCTGACTTCGAATGGTAATAACGTTCTAACGTGGCACAGTTATAGGTAGGTATCGTAAGCGAAGAATCCTTATCATGCTACTCCACGTTTCTAATCCCGCGGCACAACCTATTCTCGTAACTAATCTTATCCCTTATTGTCATTCTCCGTGGCTCTAATCCCGACCGTAATATGTTTTAATAAGTTTCCATTTTACATGGTGCGCCCCCGAGGCGGCAGGGTCGATTTTCGCGATGACTACGGTTTTCCGAAGGGACTGGTTTCGTAGCTTGACGAGTATGCAGTGTGGGAATACCGATGAATATTTAAGTTTAACTTTGCGATCGCAGATCGGTACGATTATCCCTTTAAGATTAAGAATACGGTATTCTATGGTATTACGTGTACGTGAATGGTAAGACATTTTTGTTTACCTACGGGGATCTTTTTCTCTTATATTGTTATTGATAAAAATATGTACTTTGTCGATTGAAGAAATAGTGTAAATTATGGAGGATATATGTAGTAACGAATTTATCATTAATGGTAATTTGCACATGCCATTTGTAATATTATGTAGTATAATTTAATATAATGTAATGTAAGTAATATTATGTAAAATTTGTAATATTAGGATTATAGTATAATTGAGGAGGATAACTTTTAATGGAGCACTGTAGTATTGCTCTCTGATGTGGAGAATGTTTAAGGAAAGTGTATTAGGTTCTTGTGTATTATAATAAAGTTAAATCAATTTTATGTTTATAATATCGATGTTACAATATTTTACAAAGTTTAAATATGTATGATACATGTAGAAACATTATTTGAATTTAATGATACATTTTTAATGCGGAATTTCGAATTCCTCGAAATTTTTTTGTCCACTAACGTTTGAACAAATACTGTTTTAGAATTTTTGGCGGCTTTCACATTTGTGTGGCGCAAACAAAGTTACAAAGAGAGAATCGTATTTTATTTCAAGATTGTGACATCTTCTGTTGCAACGAGGAAAAAGGCATCATATAAATTTTCTTGCACGAAGCTTCGTTCATCAGGCAGGTGAATGGGAAAATCAATTGAAAATACGCACATTTGACTAAAAACTTGAACACATGGAATTGCTGCGGACTTTTATATAACAGCTTCATTTTCTCGATTCCTTTGATCTTTACATTTGCGTGCCAGAGAATGCTTTACCTGAAAAATTTATAAAACTCTGTTCCAATAAAAAAGAAAAATCAATTATACAATTACTCCAATTGAGACATACGTGTTAATAATACAGTTAATCAATTCTATTACAAATCCATACAAAAATCATTTATCGTCCTCAGGACAAGAAGAATTCTAGAAAACAAACCAAGCATTCTACAATTCATATGCTTAGCAAACCAACACACCGTATCTAAAAAATACTGTGAATTTAAAATCCCAACCACCCATAATATTCATTCCCCCCAACTTCAAATTACCACATACATGTACATACTACGTAACTTCCATCTGCAATGCCAGCGTCTCTAAACTTTCAGAAGAAAGAAAACAAAAAAATAGAAAGAAACACAGCTATGCGTGAAAAAGGCAACTGCCGTCACTTTGACTCTCCGCGTAATCGAGCCCATTGATCAAATCGTTCCGCGTCGACATATCTTTCTCAGTTGATCCGTCGGTAACACGTCGAGGGATCGAGAAGCGGTGCCGCGGATGCAAGTAATTAAACGTAGAGCGCGGCTGGCTTTAAGGACTTTGTAAATTCCCGTCGTAAATTACGCGTGTCGACGATTACATCGAGTGCTCGATGTGCCCCCAACGAACGACGCGAGCCCCGGCGCTGTTCCTCGACCCCCGCGAGTCGGCTGACGAAGAAAAACGAGCCGCAAATATTAAGCTGAACGCTGGCTGCTGGCCGGTCGCCGCCTAATACTATAGGCATTTCGAAGTTCAAGCGGCGCGAAAGGATTAAACGTTGTCGGGGGGGGAGGGAACAGATATTACGGCTGCATGCGAAAATCCCACGTCCGAATATTGCACGAAGGAATGAAAAAAAGGCAAGAAAAAGATCGCCGCGTGGTTGGATTGAAATAACGGACTTTCGTTGCTACGAGCAGACTGGGGACAACGTTACAATTGCAAAAGATTTTAGTTGCTGTCGTTGGTGGTAGTGACGTCTGTGTTCCCTTGTTCAATCGATTCGTTGATTTACGGGATGACGGGCGCGAAAAAGTTACGTGATTCAAGGGAGAAGTTTCGATTTGAAGTTTGTTTCTGGAGCAAAAGCGGGGCGTTTTGGTTATTGGTCTGACGCAAAGTTTGAGTGGCTGGTCGGTGCAAATATTGTGTGTAATTATTATTCGTTGACTCTGTTTGGTTTGTTTTGCAATGGAGTTGGTGTGTACGATACTCGATCTGAGTTATTCTTCTCTTTTGCTTGTTTGGTTGAAACGGGGGCAAGTGTTCTTTGATGATCAGAATTGATTTTTTATTGAATTAATTTATATATGTATATGTATATACGTTTCGGATGCCATTGATCTTTTGATTCGGTTAAATATTTGTGTAATAAATCTGAGGCAACGACTTAATTAATATTGGTCTATCAGTTTTTCGTCTAGAAAGTCTAGATGTATACAAGTGGATAGACCCATGAAATGATAAGTTTAGTGTGCAGCGAAGGAGTTTATATTATGGATCGAATGAAACGGCAGGCGTCAATTTGGAATGACGTATGAAATTATTAGAGGCCAGCTCTAAATCTGTGAAGGAAGGCAAGGTTACAAATTGATTTCCGGATCACATATTTATAGTGTTTTAAAGTCCACGTGGAGATCAATTAAGTTGTCAAGGCCGTGCATGATATTGGCAGAAGATAAAGCTACGTTGTTTAATTTCCAACGATACCTTATTACCATGTGCTACGTACACATACTTGAAATACTGATTGTATAACACTCCTTGGTGTTAAATCATTCTATGTATTATTATGACGCTAAACTTTCAAGCGCAGGAGTTTAGATTACAATTCAAGAGCATCGGCGAGAGAACATGTGCTTTAAAATTTCTCTTGGAAACAAGCGCCCATATTTTCTAATCCCATAGAAATATTATTCGTAAATGGAGCGAATAATACGTAAATATACCATAATTAAGTAGAAATAACAAAAGTATTCAAATTATACCAATTAGGTACCCAATCGTAATTCTTATGCTTCCATACTTTTGATGAAATATAAATCCAGTTGTATTTTCTATCACACAGAAAAATATATTATCCATTTCCGGACGAATAGTGGGTGGATTTTCCTATAATTTCTACATTCATTTCTACATTGACGTTCAACAGGAAGTTGGTACCACGGAACAGGTCACCCAAAATTCACTTTCGACTCCAATGTATCCACCATATATTTACCAGTGCCCCATACACATAATACTTCACGTTGCACATCAATTTCACCGTTGAGTCCCCATAGCCAATGCACGTTTGGAATAACAGCACTTTCGTAACCGATATTTCCACGACCTACACACGCCACACGCAAAGTCCGCCGTAAAGTTACCTCCGCCTCCAACGTGTATAAACATTACTTCATTCCAACAATACGTGGCGGAGGTAGGACGCGTTACAAGAGAAATATTTAAACCGGAAAAATATTTGATTCCTCGAGCAGGGTCTTTCACTAAACTAGACATTCCCCTCTCGGCGTGACGTGGCGTGGTGGAGATAAACCAGCCCGTTCATCTACTCGCGTGTATTGCCACCGGATGGCGCACCGTCTTTACTGGTAATGACTCTTAACCCTTTCAATGCGCAGCACTTTTCTAGAATTATTGCCAGTGACGATCGAGTTTCGGAAACCCCGCGGCAACTCTGTCCAGCCCATTGGAAAGTAATGTATCAGAGTAACTGTTTCTTCGATCGGAGATATACGATCGGAAAGGGTTAAATGGGACTCGAGGATTTGTGTGTAATCGTTGGGCGACAAAGAGCAGTTGCGAGTGGTCCTAAAACTTTCCGGGTTAATTCCGTAACTTTTCTGTTTCATGTTTTGTACCTTTTCCGTACCGGAAATTGCGTTCATTTTATAATATACTTATGATTTTTAAACAGAATCCATGGTGATCTGATCTTGATCGTTATGTCACTTTGATTGATAATTATTTATTTATTGGGAAATCCTTCTTGCGTCGAAAGCATTTTAAATTTGTTGCAACGGTGTGTAATCGAATTTGAATGTTGCAAAGGAAAGGTTAAAATAAAGTATTATAATTTAGTTTTGTTTGCTGAAAGAATTATTGATTCAGGTTCATTTTGTTATTAGATGAAGGTAGTGGATCAAGGTATGCATCCGATAAAGCGTTGTATATATTCTCAAGTAATCTTTAGGACTCGAAAGTAGGAAACGGTGGAAAGGAGGAATTTGGGTTTGAGTCTCCATATTTCTTCGTATCCGTCGGGAAACACAGAAAGAAAATGAATGCCCTTAGTCGTTGCGTTTGGTAATTTACTAGCAGTGTATTTTAAGTAACGGAAATAGGGTTTCTATTCATCTCACTGATTGTGAGACATAGAAATCTAGGACGTTCATAATTTATATCGGCGTGGGTAGTGCGATGCAGCGAAACACATAGATTTAAAAGAAACATTTCAATCGTTTTACACGTTTCTCATTTTCGGGTGTTGTAGATAAATTATGTTTGGACATTAGCTTCATTATTTTAAGGACAAGGGAAAGACATTTAATATTCTACAATGTATTTAATGTCTATTAAAATTTATTAATATTGTAATACATATTTTGAGTTTCCACTAGCGACGACGCAGTTTTAAAATACATCAATCCTTTATTTCATCGATTTGCAACACAAATATATCGGAAACGTGCTCTTAGAGTGGAACTTATAGGAAGGTAATAAAAATATTGATATTTCGTCTCTACCAATGAAGGTATCCTCTTGAAGTATCGATGAGCTTTCATCGACCGTAAAAAATGAACAGTCTCCCATCACTCTGCAGTAAGGTTTATGACAAAATTTCGAAAGTATCCAGCATTTAAGACGTCTATTTCGAGTAAAAAAATGTTGTAAAAGTTCTAATGAAAGTGTTACACTCGAAAGTACTTGGAGCTATGTGTCGTGTTCGCCATTGAATGTTTTACGAAGCGCATCGGGCGAGAAATACATTTTAACGACCACGGCTAGTTTAGCGAGACTTCGTTGGTTTTCTAGCTGTTGCTATATTGCAAAACTCTATGAATAGTTAATTAGGCTTAGAAGTACAAACAGTTCTGATAGTCGGTAGAAAAAGGAACACTGTATATATATGAGTTTTTTAATTGAAGGATCATTTATGCGAGTCTTAGCTGAATTAATTATTATACGAATCACATCAAACAAATAACAATGTTTTAAGTTTTTTATGGCTTACTGAATTGAATACCTGCATGTACATAAATGTATGTATTATCGGATAATTAGTTGCATGAAAATATGAATTTACTTAATTTGAAAATAACAGCATAGTCAATTGAAGATAACAGCATATCAATTTTCAATGTACTTGACGTAATTTCTAAAGTTGTAAAGCTATTTTTTTTTCATTAATATCAAGAGTACAAGGCTGAATTTTACACACGATTCTCTCTAATAAATGTCTTCAGCATGAAAGTTCATTTATCAAACAAATTCATCGATGCATTGGAAAATACTTTCTCATTTCCCACAAAGATTCCTATTCACTAAATAAAACTGCATTGCCACGGTACTCCAAAATAATCATTTTATAAAACAATGCTACGTGCCCTCATTACGGTTCACTTTCATACTTTTCATTGCATGTGCGAAATTCTTCAGTCCAAAAGAATTGGAGCATTTCTTATCAACTCTAGAAATCTTCATACACGTAATTGCATAAGGAAGTTCAATATTGTTATTTCTCTAAATTATTGTATCTTTACTTTGACTGTTCTCGCGATTGACATCGCGAAAGTATCGTGTTAATTAAACCTCTAACGACGATCCTTTGTCCCGCAAATGTTCCGAGATGAAAGATAATCGTCCTCTGAAAGGAGCAAATACGTAATGGCACCAGGTACGAAATTTCAGGTACACGTCGAGCATGGTTCGGCCTAAGTATATGTATATGCGTGACATAACATGTTTAACAGTTTAATATTTCGATGGTTAATGTAAAGTGACAGCACAGCGTAGCGCAATGATTAAAGCGTCAATTTCGATCGCTCGAGCGGTACTCGATGAAGGTTTGGAACTGAAGTAACGGCATTAAACGGGATAACAAACAGTAGTAGGAAAAAGAGCTCGCCCCGTGATAAATTTCGTTTCGGTGGCGCATTTAACTTGGACTTTTCGACACGTTTTTGAACAATTCATTTTCACGCGAATGGCAAATAACAATAACCATTTTACACCATTTTCCAATATTTTTAGTGCATTATTAACGACTCGGAAATATGAAGGTATGTATATTTACGCATGTAGTTGTATATTCGTTGGTCTGTGTTTTATTTCTCTATAGAAAATTCGCTTGAAAAACAAAGATCAAGGGAAACAGAATGTTATTTAGCTTAAATGCTTAAACACTCGAATACATTTAATAATTTAATGCCGCAGAATACGTTTAACGTATACATGTATATACGTACATAAATGATTCGTTATTTCGGAGTACAAATAAATTGCAGTGTCAAAAAGTCTGTGATTAATTTAGAATAGATTAATGTTACCCCGAACTACTGAGCGCACATATGTATAAACAACCAAGCATGTGTATAAAAGTTCAATCAAAAGGCGCCATACTCGACACTACTGGTTCCCAAACTTTCTAAATCTCTAATGCGCTTCATGCATTAAAATTTCTTTCACAATACTCGCAGAGCGATAGGATTTTTTTCCAAACCAGGCAGTTCAAACCAGGAAACACTTACTTTAAAAGCCAGGGGCGTATTCAGTTCTGTCTTGAAAGCAACTCCAACCTCTTGCACAGACGATGCATATGCAGTGCTGGAAATAATTATGGCTTCACTCGCGCATTAAACATTATATCAGTCATACCTCTCCTATTATTAATAGTAGAAAATATTATTGTGCAATTTTTCTATAATAATGCAAAGCCCATTACATATTTTGGTAATTTAGCGACATTAGAAATTGTAGTATTGTTGAAATTGTACTGTTTATTTTTAAGTAAATAAGTCCTTTGTGTTTAACATTCAACAAAACAAAGCTATTAAACAGAAATCAAATTCATAATTGAATATAATATTAACCTGACTAATTTCTGAATAACACTTTATCGTACTTTTGCGTAAAAAGCTAGTTCTACATCTTCCTGTTGCAAAATTAATTAAACCAGGTATAAATTAGAGAAATGCGTGGATCCACTGTCTTGCCCCAAATGAACGGAATACGAATAATTTTATCGGTCATATTCCTACGACGTCCACTTTGCCCGCGTATATTTTCCAGCGACGCGATAAATATTTCCGCCGCTCTGAATCTCCCTTTCCCTCAATCACTCTACCCCTGAAAACGAAATACTTCCGGAGTCGACTATCGGGGACGGCGGGCTCGTTCCCTCGACAATTTATCGCGAACTCCTATATATATCAAGCAGGCATACAGGTAGCTCCTACTTCTCCAAGAACTGCCGTAACTCATAATTTCGTCCAGCCACGAGGGTCGCAGCGCACGTAACGTCGTATGCATTCGTTTCGTTCGCCAAGCGTGCAACGGGCTGGATTCGCTCGCGCGACCAAGTTTCGAAACGTCTCTACATCGTGCAAGCAAACACTTGTATGTATACATATGTGCATGTAATTAGCCCCTCCGGAGAAAAGGTGTGTCGAGTCGTGGCAACGGAGAAATCTTTTGGTCCGACGCGCCTGCCTCTGGACGCGTCGTGACGTAATTGCTTGTGCTGCTTTGATGAATCAATCAGCCGACTGCAGTCGCGCGGGCGCGCGCAACTGCAGCCTCTGCAATTCAAACGAGAATTTTCTATGGACGCGTGTCACTCGCCGCTTGCAGCGTCGCGACGCGCCCGTGGAGCGTACAATCATTACCTCGCGGTATATAGAGGCACGCCCGATAAAGCGACAGCCGCGGTTATTCCGCTACGTGTCCGCGCGTGTACGAGCGACTAGATGCTTCAATTTATGCCATTAGCGTTCCTTTTTCGTGTGACGCGGCGATCCACTAAGCACTATGTCGACCGCGTTGCTCTCTCTGCTTTACCCGTTGCTTTGATGATAACAATTTATTCCATCTAATGGCGGACGCGGGTGTATCGAGGTAACGAGATGTAAGGTTGTGCGAAGGAAATTTTGAGCGGACCGTGTGACGGGGGTTGGATGACACGGAGGGTGGAATCTTGAGAACTGGGAGCCACTGGTCTACGAGTTAGGATTCTTTGAAAATTATAGTTGTTGAAGTATAAGTTGCATAATGGGTGCTACGACGTGAAGGGTAAATTGGTTTCAGCCGATGTTATTATTATTAAGTATATAGAGGCTCTTGTGTATGTAGGAATTTATTTATTACTATACATATGTGAATTTCTATTCTCGCGGCTGGGCAATTCGGATGGCTCGAGTGCCATTGAAAATAACAGGAGCGTACTCTAATTATGATGTATTTAATACCAGGCACCATGCTGCCCGATCTGAAAACGATCGGGTAAAATAATGGAGACGTAAAGGATATGATAACGCAGCGTGTGCAGATAATATTGGAAAGAGTTTTACGAGTTTTATTCAACGCAAGGATGGGAGACAAAATATTAACATTTTTGATAATTGAAAATCAAAAATTTTGAATGGTCCCAGTATATGAGGGCTAGGGACTGTGTAAGTAGTGGAATACCGGATATCTGAGAATCGGTCATCAGTTGTTTGGATCGCTCGTTTGGTAGATACTGTAAGTATCGGTGCGCGATGCTTTAAAGTTCTTATAAATTTCGAGACATGCCACCACATTTTGTGATATAACTTAACAAAATATAACTTAACTTAATATAACTTAACAAAAAATGAAAGTATCAGGCAAAAAACTTTCTAAAAGAAAAGTGTAATGGTTATAGTTTAATACAGAATAAAAAATTTATCTCTAGATTGTTCTTACTAAATTTTATATAGGTTTATACGAAAAACAGAGCTTTCGGTGCAACCATACCTTACATCAAACGGTACATATTTCAAACACCCTGTATATACACTTCTTACGTACTAATTACATTATGTTTTCATATTATTTGTTATTTATTAAATTAAAATAATTAAATTAAAAAAAATTATAAATTAAAAATCCTGTATTTAATGTATGCAATTTATTTTGTTGACATTAAAAACACTAGAAAACCAGGTCCCAAGATTAAAAATAAAATTTCATCGTATTATAAACATCGTAAAACGATTTATGAATTTTTTCCACCTAGATTGGGCGTTTGTCCCAGTGTGCGGCGCGCCGTTTGGCTTCCACCTCGTTGAGGCATTCGTGGACGAGAAATTGTAAGAAAGTTCGCGGAAATGTTGTCTGCAAAGGAAATTTTTATCATAAGGAATCGAGAGGCAGGGGATGGAGAAGTCGTCGCGTAGTCGACTCGACACGATATGCGTATGGAAGATAAAAGTGATTTAGCGCGCGGTGGGGTAGAAATCTTCTGAGCGATACGCTGGATCGCGGCTAATGGACTGTTTCATGATTTTTGTCTGTAGTTAATGTGCTATTGTGGAGCAGGTGGAGGGGGGATAATATTCAGTGCATGCGTAATGTTAGGAGAGAAAAGGTGGAGAAGAAAACTTGTTTACTTTGAGATGCAGATTATTAAAAATATTATTATTACACGGAATCTGAATAACGACTTTAACACTAGAACTTCCAAGCCAGTCAAAATGACTGGTTTTAGATTTCTTGCTTTAAAGTTATTAACATATAGGTATTGTTGCAGCAATTCATGATGACTTTCAATAAGGCAAAATGACAATTATATATCTTTATTTAATGTCCATTTAACCATTTTCGTGTTTATAATCTGTCTAACGTATACTGTCTAAATAGTACCAAAACCTATCGATAGTTCTAGTGTAGTTCTATCGGTAGTTCTATCATACATATACGCTGAAATACAGAGTACCTTAGAATGGGTAAGCAGATATGTACTTATTAAAGGAAGGGTTTATGAGTAATTTGCAACTTCTTTCCTTACAGAGTGTGTGGAGTGGCAGCTTGAAAATTAGTGTTGCAAAGGTATTAATTATATTAACATGCAGTTAACTGATTACTGTACATTAGATCGTTCACATACGAGAAACAATTATACAAGAGACTTTGGAACAGTTATTAGTACAATCAATAAATCGAAATTTATTCATTGGTAAATATCTTTTGAAAAAGAATTCGAGGATAAATATTACTCAAGAATCGAGATTATAATTAAAATGACATTTCCCCTGCTTCCGTACTTTGTAAATACTTGGAAATGTATTTTTCAAGTAAACTCGTGAAAAGTGAGTTCTAATGAAGCTTTCGTGTGCAGTTCTACTTCTAAAGAAGGAAATTGAAATCTGACGAAAAATAAAATTTACCTCCACTGAAATTAACGATACAAAACGAACCGTGCAATTATAAATCTGCCTTACCTTTTCGAAAGAAATATCGGAAAGGATCTTCACGATTTATTAATTGCTCTCCCAATTTTGTACCTTCTCGTAGACCCTTATATTGATTACCTTAAACGTCATATCGCATCAACCCAATTTTCAATTTTATATAATTATCCGCAGACTGGGTCGCAATCTCTATTTCTTAAACATGAGAAAATTGGATTATCTCTTCGTATAAGTTCACCTACGCTCTTTGTTATTCTTTGATCTCACCGCTAAAGCCTTCTATTCTTCATTTACTTCTTCATTTGAAATCGCGATGTCTATGAATAAAAATCCTAAATTGGCAAACAGATAGTGCACGATAGTCTAATTTCCATGGTACATCTACGCACACCAACGTGGAAAGCATTTGCAGCAACCGCTGCATTAATAAATGCTCATGAAAACTAAACGCACTACCTTCTCACCTGATCCTAATTTTTAAACGCGAGAAAGACACCGAGTACGGTCAGATTTACTACGCTAATTTAGAGCTAAAGTACAGGTGCATCGAACACATTGTTTTTTCTGCGACTCTTTTCTTGAAGACTTTTGATAAAAACGTCACTGCACACCCTCAGTTTCTTCCTTTCACAAGCAATTATCTTTCCTCCTTGTCAGTTCTAACGTTAATAACAGACCGGACTCCATACCGTGGCACCCTAAATTTCTCCTACATTCTCTCTTTTCCCCATCCGAACCACCATTCACCCTCCTAATAATCACGCCATAATTATCCCTGGAAGAGAACAAGCATTCACTACAGTCACTCTGAAACGATTTACCAAAAGAAAAAGAAAAAAAAGCTGTCGCGAGTATATATTTGACAAGAGGAGAACAGCCTCCGCGTTCGTCGCGTGCATCTGTAATGCAAGGTTGCTCCCGAAATGGGCGTTACACACGTACGGCGAAATTTATGGTGTAAGCTCCTTCGAATCGACGTGCGCTTTGCTGAAATTCTCAAGTGATCAGCGCGTAGGAAGTTCGCCGGATATTCCGAATTCCTAATGCAATTCACGTAGAGACTAGTGCGCCTGTGGGAAATGTAGCGGTTGTGACTTTGTGTGTGTGCGCGGGTGTGTTGCCGCGTACGACACACGGATATAGGGAGCAAGCAGCTCCTCATAGCCTCGCAAGAAAGCTGTAAAGCGGAGAATAATCATTTTCGGACTGGTGATAGTCAGGATCCAGCAGTAAAAAAGTTAACCGCGCCGAGGACCAAGTTTTCCCCGTTGTTACGACCCCCGCGAGTTATCGTCGCGTGGCAGTTTCAGAATAAAATAAGGGAGGGTTCCTGACGAGCTTCTAGACACGATTCTGTAATAGGGTGTTGAAATACCGCCGTGGTATCCCCCGTATGAGATATCGCGAGTACGTTACTCCGATAACCGAAACGATTTTCCTCGGGGATACTTACTGGTAGATCGTTCTCAGTTTCTATCGATCAAATTGAACGAGGATGATATAATATCTTCGCCGACTATCCGATTAACTGTTTTTAACGGTGCAAATTGTGTTAAGAGATTTCTTTCGCACTTGTCTCGTAATTCGACATTGAACTTGGAAGAAACTTTGTAATCATAGTCACTGCTTGGGTTATTATTTAGTGCTTCTACAGTTGAATGGAATTTAATTTTGGCGCAGAATCGTATATTTTAGAAGGTTTCCGTGATTTCTCAATTTCATTTCGAGCCCCATTTACATTGTTATATCCGCAATTGGGTTTGTTCCATTTTAAGCATTGAAACTGGAACATAGCTCGCCCTTTATCGTTCACGTATTTAAATAGCGGAGTATCCGTTTCTAATCCGGACGTCCTGTACGAAAGAATATTGTAAGTAGAATATAACCGCGGATTTTTTTCAATTTATTGGAGAATTGGAAATTACATTTATTTAATGAACTCGAACCACGAAATAAATAATTTTTATTTAACACCGGCAGCCTTAGTCGAGGAACCGAATTCCTTACTTAACTTCGTTTACTTCATGGGCATAATAATTGATTTAAATATATTAATGGGGTGTAATGGTAAAATGAGGATCAGAAAGTATGTAATATCAAAAACAGTTTAGCATAAAACCACCAAGAGGACCAGAAAATATTTCTAGGTGCTAATGATAAAAAAAGACGATTGTTCTCCCAAAGTGAATTCATTCATAAACCAGAAACATTGTTCTCATTAACCACGCCTGAACTGCAAGCTGTTAATTGCCTCGGGTTCATTTATTTCTGTCCTGCCAAAACAGAAACGACTGTCCAACGAAAACGTATCCATCGCAATAATCGTTCATCCTCATTACACATTGAAACACTATGTCGCTGCATGGATCGCAAGGAGAATTCCTGAATTGAATGAAAACATCATCAGCAAGTATTCAACGGGTGCGTGTTGAAAAATAATATTGAACCGGAACTCGAACGAAACGAAGGATAACCAAGATCCTGGGGAGCTGCACCGGTCGTTACTCAAACTGGGAGCACTCAGTACGTTTCCTGTCGGTTCATTCTCAGATCTGACGACCGGCGTGGGTACTTTAAGCAGCGGCACAGACAGGATCCTTCCAGAGATTCCTTTTGCATCGATCCTTAGGCAGCTGGCAATCATAAAGAATCGAAAAGCTTTTCCTGCACCCGTATCCGCCGGACGTCCCTTCTAAAAACAGAAAGAGCGAGAAAGATGAACGACTCCAACTTACGTGCAACGGAATCGTGCTTAATGGATTCGGGTAATTACTTTTCTCCCCCCTCCATTCCCGGGCCCTTCTGAAGAGACGTTAGTTGGGAAAAAGTACCGCATAAAGGGCCGGTTTAGCCCCGAGCGTTCTCGAAGCCCCCTGCCCGTTACAAAAGCTCGATGCAAAAGAGCAGAGAGAAAAGAGAAGAAAGTCAATGCGTCCGATGGATTCACCGGGAGGGCGTGGTGAAAACCGCGAAAACTGGATCCGACCGACCCTTATAGTTGCCCTTAAAACATCATACGATGTGGACTTTCAGATGACTGGCGGCCGGCAACATTAGAGTGACGAGAGGGTAAAAGGGATCCGGGGGCGGACGATGGGCACGCTCGTACTCGATGCACAGAGAGTGGATACAAAGCGAGAGCACTCAGTGCGTTTCCTGTCGGTACACGGCCCGGAAGTGCGGGACACGCGCGACGATAGCGATGGCGAATGCTCCCGTGGATTTCACGCTGGCGTTAGTACGTGCACGCGTGGCCGTGCGGACACAAAGGGTTATGCGTTGTGTTGCCGTTCGAAAAGTCCTTAAATTTTAATGCAAAGCTCTAGGTCTCGGTGTTGTGCCGGCTACGGGTTTAAATGGGGGATGAAGGGACGAGCAGCGGAGCCACGGCCGTTATCCCGGCACGCAGTTGGGTTTGGCATTAAAGGAGCAAAGGCGAATACGACGCGTCCCGTCGCGGCGAAAGAGAAAAGAAACAAGGACAGACGCACGCGCGCATATAGCCACCACAACGGAAGCTGTAAAGCTGGCGAAAATGGGTTATCGCTATTGCTATTGCTATTGCTTACTGTTAAGGATAGGCTGTTTCGCGGAGCGGGGACCAAGACCAGGACGCTATGAATGGCGATGAGTGGCGGATAAGAGTTCGGGATCTTGTAAAATAAAGACCTGGAATACATCCAGACAATTCCTGTCCGCGGATCGGGCTTATACGGGAAGATGCGCGTGCAGTATCATTTGCGATAATTATGTATTGGAGACTCAAACGGGCAGGAATATTCTTGGTTATTTTCGCGTGCCCGTGGAGGTCTCTGATTTCGTTTAAATTTCACCTCCCTCGAGCATCTTTCTATAAAATAACTGGCTACAGTATTCTATATAAACAATATAACGATTTACTTTCTACAGTGGCAATTGTTTGAACGATTCGTTCTACCGTAGTTTATCAAAATATGTAGTTGACTGTTATTTGTTAATCTATGTCACGCTGTAAACTTTATTTGCGGCGTACAGTGAGAAACGAAGGCTTTGCAAGTAACTATGATATTTTTATTATTAACAATCCATTTGACCAGACACAATGGGATTTTAACATAATGTCAAGGGAACGGGAACAAGCGTAGTCAAAAGTTCTTGGCAATCGACCTTTTATCATCGTTTTAAAATACATGTCCCACCATTTATAATTTAGACGGCTGAAAATCAGAAATAATATTCGAGGCCGTGTTTTTGAAAACATACGACACTTTTGCAAAACAATTACAATGTACAAATGTGAAATATGTATGTCTATTAAATTTTGCAAGGAAATGTAAAGCACAGATAACTGAGAGAAAGAATAAAAAAATGTTGTTCCTCCGAGCACTTATAAACGTTACTATATCTCCTGATTATCCTACAGCTATTTTCCCCTTACTAAATCGACCTTTCATTTCGATTCGAACAGTCCGGTCCACTCCTCATGGTACCATTGTTAAGATTCTTAATAGCCACGTGCAATTAACCGATCTCGAACCGACGATAATCGATTGGCAAGTCTCCTAGATGAACCGCCCCTCCTAGAGCCATGAAGCAGCGTTTTTCAATCGACATCACATTCATCCCCTTACACTTTCCCGATCGAATTAAACCCATCGCCGGTCACCAGTAATTTTTTTCACTGCGTTCTCAGCAACGCTGAATTCACCAGCCATAAAAATTGCATTCCCGCTAATTCTTATGGATCGCCTAACGGTGAACCCGCGAATAGTACCTGGCATCCGTTCAGCGAGAAACGGTTCTCGCGAATCGTTCGGCGTGCATTTACGCCCTTTTATGATGGCCCTTAAACGAGGCAAGCGAGCGAATAAAAAACTGGGTCTCATCTTTACATGGATTCTGATATCATCCCGGGTATTCAGCACGTATAAGCCGATTACCGTCCGGGCTTGCACATTCCTCGCGTTTCTCCGTTCGTACTTTGTAATTGCCTCGTGAGCTGCGCAAGCGAAACGCGACGCGACGCGACGCAACGTGCGCTGGCCGCGTGTAGGTCTACTTATTTAACGGCAGCGCAGCGGTGCCAATAGAGCTGGAAAATCTCGGCATGTGGCTCTTAAACGATCGTCGCGTTCTCTATTCCGTGTTCGTACGGGACGATATCCTCTGCGCGTGTCGGTGTCCGTGTTTGGAATCCTTTTGTTTCGCGATAGCAGCGTATCCGCGCGTATACATATATCTGTGCCCGTGGGCTTTGTACCGAAAACGTTAGGCGTCCCGCGTGTAGTAGATCTTTTATTCTCTTTCACGAGGATCCCTGTAGCGTAACGAGCGCGGACGGTTGACGTAAGCGAGTGCTCCAGCTCGACCAGTCGGTTTATCTGGCAGGACTTGTATTCGTCGAGCAGGTTTCGCTTCGCGAATTCCTGTTGTTGAATACGAGAACACGGCTGATTGTATGAACATGCCTTCACGAGTCCCGCGAGATCCAGCTCGTTTTTTAATTTACTGTTTCGTCGCTTCTCAACGTTCACGGTCGTTCGCTTATCGTTTCGGATGCTTTTTAATTTCCACTGGATAAGAATTCCGCTCTGGGGGGCTGTTTACGTGGCTCCTTTGTGCGGAGAAATGTTGTTATCTGCAGCGTCGCGTAACGTGGACAAATTGTACAGGCGCTGTTTGATATTTCATTTCCTGTCGTGCGCGTTCTCTCGTTTGCTTGCGATAAGCGCCCATTTGGAATGCGATTCGCCTGCACGGTTTAGCACGGTTGTTTGAACGACGAATAATTTTCGTTTAGTCCGTAGAATGGCCCGAGGGGGCTCATGCGCGTTGACCGTGATGCTGTCGAAGAATCGTTGTTTGCCATTGTTTTTATTACCAGCTAAATAGTTTTGCGTCTTTTGGCAGCAAGGAAGAGATTCTTCAATACATGGTTGCAGAAGAGAATTATTTTACAGGTGTAAATACAATTGGGTTTCTTTCTTACTCAATGATCGTAGATTTTTTAAATGGTTCCAAAGCAGGTGAGAAAGTATTTCGAAAACGAAACTGATGTTAAAATTAATTTGATGCTAAAGCCATATTTCCATAATCACTGTTTCAATTCTGCAATTGACTCTTACTTAGAACGCTAATAGATCCGCTCTTCAAAAACGAGAAGTATAATTTCATCTCTTAGTATGAAATGTAACCAATAATTTCATAAAAGAAACAGGATACCCCTTCAGTGGGAAATCATGTTGGCGTTAGGCAAAAATTTATGGACACACGATCGGCAAACCAAAGCAGCTTTGTTTTCCCCACGAAGTTTGCTCTTTCGACGAAAATTCTGGCCGAACGTGGACACATTTTCAGATAGTATGTATTCGGTTGCGATACACGTCAGGTTGGTGAAAACGAACACAGTGGTCGCGTTGTCAAGAGGCAAAGGATGTCAGGATCGAGAGTAGTGCTCGTAAAATTGTCGAGTGTATACGTACATATATCGATTGGGTCGCCGTAAAAAATATGCAGGCGTTGCGGGAAACTGCAGTCAACGCCTGCACGAGCGTGCACTGGCTGTCCCTGCGTCTCTATTATTAATATGCAGTCGTACGGACGATTAAACGTGGGCTCGTGTCGGCCCAGCCAATAATTATTTGCAGCATAGTTGCGTTGGCCCGATTTCCGAAACCGCATTCGACGATCCATCGTCAGCTGCGCTCGTCACCATGCCGTGCACACACCGTCCGACAATATTATTCTGTCGATTCATCTCGTTATTCTTCTTTCCGCTCGTCAAATTGTACGATTTTGCCGCGGTCGATTCAACCCTTTTCGAGCTTTCCGCGAATTTTACAAATCCGTCTGATCCCGTCCGCGGCCAGGCTGGAGTGTATTTAGCCGCGACTAAACCGGCTCTCGCGTACAAATAGCAGACACCGTCGTTCGATAGCGATCTAATTCGATTACCTGGAAACACGTACGCGATTACTCCAAACGGCTCGTCGGTGATACGCTGTAATAACATCCCGCACAACCAGATAACAGGGGGGGGCAAAGGATATGGTGAAACAGCAAGATCGGAGACAATAGTAGAAGCTTTTTAAGACGGTATTTCTTCCTCCAGTTCAGATTGTACTCCGTTTTAACCACTTCCCTTTAGTTGCAAGCAGTAGCGTGGATTAATAGATCCGCCTGCTAATTTCCTTATCCGACCTATAAGACAAAGACTGAAATTACGTACGTGCGTACATACGTAACTATCCGTCCAAAGGAGAATCATAAGGGCGACTTCAAAGGCTCGCAGCTCCCCTTGGTTTTCTTTGTCGCTGCGAGCGTTCGTTCGCTCGTACAGTTTGTCCTCAAACGCGATCACAAGGAGAAAAAAGGAGAAAAGAAAGCTGCCGCGGCGTAAACGAAGCAATTAACAAACACACCGTCTCTAATTAGGAGTACTTGAAATCAGTGTCCACAGCTACAGTACGGCTGTTTCATAAATTATGACGTTGCTCGATTTAGCCGAAACCCACCTCGTTTCACCCTCTTTTCTCCGCCGACACAATTACGAAACCTATCCCCGTGTCCCGCCGTTATCATCCGCCCCTGTCTTCCCTCTAATGCACCCCTTTCGTCACCTTGCCGCCCACCCTTCTCTCCGCCGTGCACGAGGCACGAAGGAGCCGTGCAAAAAATTTCTTTAAACGCGCGCTCATTGGTTATGCGCCAATGAGCACTCAAAGAACGAGAGGCAATTCACCAGACTCCTTCACCTCCACCCTGAAACCTCTCCCCCGCCCCGTCTCTCTTCGTCATCTGTCTGGTAACTATATACAAGAGACAGAGAGAGAGAGAATCAGGGAGAAGAAGAATCTCCCGCGGAATGTTCCCCGCTGCGAGTTTGACGACGGTTCGTCCTATCGTGGCTGGAACTCTAGACACCCATTGCCAAGCCTTCTATCACGGTGCATCGTATGCTTGCATCCAAGGGATGCTGCCAGTGATATTGCCCCCCACTTTGCCTCCCTTTTTCTTTTTGTTCTCCGTCAGATACTCGGATGTTGCCCGCGTACACAGAACCAGGGAGGGGGTAAAACGTGGCACGTACTAATGCCCCGACCAGCGAGTAAAACGAATGATTTGTGAGGGTGGCTTAAGCTTCGTTACCGCCACAGCTCCTCTACGCGGAGACGCAAATGGAGGCGCATGCTGGGTAGAGGTTGCTTGAAAAGGAGAGAAAGTGCAAGAGAGATAGAGGGTGAGGGATGAAGGGTGGTCGGTGAGTATGCCGTGAGCTCTCGTGGAGGCAAGTCAGAGAGGAGAGCAACCGCGACTCCGACAGAAAGTAGAAAGAGAGGAACCATCGACGGTGAACGAGCGTGTGCGATAAAAGAGAGAACTGACGGTTTTAAAGCGTGGAGCAAGCAAGGGAAACTGTGGACCTGAATTGGGGAGGAGAAGGGTGACATCAAGCCGAGAGAGGAGCGCAGAGACAGGCTGAGAGCGAGAAGCAAAAGATGAAGGAGAGAGAGGATAGAGAGGACGTTACAGCCCCGTCTCATCTACTTGATTGCATCGCCCGGATTACAGCTAGGCTTTAACGCAACCCCCTCGGGACGCCTAGCGTGAAAACAAAAAGAGAAGCGGTCGCGGCACAACGGGGAGGGTAGAAAAAAAGGAGTGGGATGGCCCTGAACTGCTGCTTCTTCTGCATTTTCTTCTGCTTCTTCTTTTTCTCGTTCTCCTTCTTCTTCTGTAGGCATCGCACCGCAGCACTCGGCGTTAAAGTGAAATTCTCTGAGAATAATTTTCACTTGCACCTCTGGCGTCGTTGTTCAACCCTTCTAGTTTCTCTCTCTCTCTCTCCCTTCATTCCTCACGCTGGCTAGTCCCCTGTCTGTCGTTCGGTTACTCTACTTGTTCCACGGTGTCGTTGTCTCCTTTGAATCTCCTACCTTAAAGCTTTTTCCCCGAATGCCAGGTATGGTCTACACCGCATGCGAAATCTAGAGGCCGCAGCTAATATAACATGCGCGGGATGGAAGTGCCTCTTTCGTTTTGCTTCCTCCTCTTCTATGTCGCATTTTTGTTCCTTTTTATTCGACCGGCTTGCCCCAGACGAGAAACCAGCGACGCTGGAATTTCGAAGGGAGTTAATTTTTCGCGCTCCTCGCGATCGAGTTACCCTTTCGAAGAGCAGGCGGTTGAACTGGCGAGTGCGATGAATGACGAGTGTCACTTGCAAATTTTTGAACGTCTCTCTTCGCGCGAGAAAAACGGGAGATGCGTTAGTCGACACTCTGGCCGCGCGAAATTAGTATTCTGTTTTCTATCGGCGATTAATTCCATTCTGTGCCTGATACGGGATTAACAACGATTGAGAGCTCGCGTAATTTTAATAATGAGACGGTGGGCTGTGCTCGGGTGTGATTCCAGTAAGAAATGTAGCAGCACTTTGCTGAAAATTGCAGCGAAAGGAAAATGATCCTTAAGTGCTGCATAAATGGTACTCTTAAATTATGTCACAGTTGAAATCACCACCGAAGGATAGTTTTTACGAACAAATTTTTTGGCTTCGAACTTCAAAGTGTTTTAATTCAGGCTGCTGATTTATTCGTTCATCTGCATATTCTCAACATTGATATCTTTTATTATTTTTTATCCTTTCTCTTTTCGTTTTATTTCCCGACGTTCCCGTGAAAGCATAATCATATGACGGCGAATTTATTTCACACCGATAGCCCGATCAGAAAGCTTCGAATCTTCGCAAAATTCCATTTATCTAACTACAAGCTCGAAGTAAACAACGACAGTTTCAGGTAACAGCTTCAAGTTGTTCATTGACGCCGAACAGTAAATGGGACGAACATCTCGAGTCAATTTACGTTCCCCACCGACAACGTTCTCCAGCAGTGGAGCTGTTTCAACCTAACGCCCGACTCGTCGTAAATGAAACAAGCCACGCGAAAGCAGTTCTTTCGAAAGTCTGCCAAATTTACACAGAAATTCGGAACGACATATTCGTGGCACCCCCTTTCCGGCAACACATATTCATTTGCCCGACTGTGGAATTGTTTCCGAGGTGCTTTTGCTGTGCCCGATTACGTTCATGCAAATCTGCCCTGTGTTTACGATCAAGAGCAAAGATTAAAACATCGCCGTCGTGCCAAGTGGGACGACATGCGGCGGAGGATGTCGTACACGCGAGCAACAGTGCTGCTGCTCGTGCTCCTTTGCTTTTCGATGATAACACGGAAGATCGATCGTCGTAGGCGGAAGTGCAATTGCTCCGCCGCCTGGTCTAACAATTGCTAAATCATCTACTCGCAGTGTCGGCGTGCAACACATTCACGAATTCAATTCGCCCCGTCCGTTGTCACGATTTTTCCCAGCTAATCATCCGTCTCGTTAGACGCGTTAATTCACTGTCTTAATGATCCCACGTGCACCATTTGACAGAGCACAATGGTCCACTAATTCGATCTTAGGGAATGTATCAGTCGGACGAAGTGGCTGTCGCCCGTTCGTCTAAAATCCGATAGCAACGTTGTTCCGTGATGTCATTCTGCCAGCGGAGATGAACATCGGCGGAAGTGCCGCGGTTCGGCCGTTTCGAGTTTAAGAACAGCTGCGCCTGCATCCAGGCCAACATCTGGATGGAAGCTAGCGTCTGAAGCTGAATATATCATGTTATAAAGCGGCAAGCACTTAATTGTAAAGAAGAGTTTGGAACGACCGGTGTACTCAATTTTACGACGTTCGTTGGAATTTCACTACTGTGGAACTGTGACAGAAGTTCACTGAATGCTACAAGTTAAATGGTGTTCGACGTTTATAGGTTCGATCAGCGCCTCTGATATTGGTGCTTTTTGTTCAACGCTTTTATTGTTTTGACGTTTTACATTTGCTTTCGAATTGGGGAGGCATTTTGTAATTAACGGAGGTGTAAGGTTTGTCACTTTAACACGAGGATTAAGCGGTGGATGTTGTTCTAGCATGGTTGCAGGATGTTAATAAATGATATCATATGCGTTATGATTTGTGCGAGATGATACTGCATTGGGTTTGTTCTATTTTCATGCTGATATTTCGTGGCCGTTGAACTGGCTAGTAACAGTGATGATTTGACTACGACACAATTTCCCGCAGCGTTTCTATTATTATTTTGTGATGCCTAAATATTTGTTAGTGCGGAAATGTGTTTGCAACAATAGTAAACAACGTTCAAATACACATTCTTTTTCTAGGGCGTTAATGTGTTAAAGTTAAAGTGGAAGCACAAACTGTAACTATAATGAACTCTTGCGAAATGCCTTTCCTATTCTCATTCAATTAACATCTTGCCATACAAGATGAAAAAAAAGAAACCAGAACGCGTACCCCGGTATTTTTCTACTCAACGGAGAAATTTCGCAGGAACGTTTCCCGAAAATTTGCACCTTAAACGATTGAAATTGAAAGAACCAAAGCAATTATAAAGCCCCCGCTGATACAATTAAGCTAAGCAAACACTGAACGTGTCCCAAATACACAGTGTATACACTCACTCGGAACCGTTTCGAGAACCGAGTGTATCTCAATGTTTCACCGAATCAATCGAAATTGATCGATTCGGCTAAACCAGTCGCGAAAACTATTCCATCGCCGAACAGGTGACCTCTTTTTTCACCGTATGCTCGGCTGTGGAAGGACGCTAACAAAAATGATCCACTAGTTCCGAATCGACTAAATGTCACAGTTGGTCGCATCCCCGCGATTACTCGGCCGGTTCGACAGGCAGGGAGTTTTGTCGCTCGATTCACAGCTGAAATCACACGGGCGACGGTGCTATTATGCGGGCAACAACGCGGATAATCATTCCTTTCTCTCCCTTTCTCTCGCCGTTTCTCTCCCCCCGCGTACTTTACCGTGCAATGTCCCGTGATAAAAATGCGGCGGGTCGATCGTCGCAGGTTCAGCGACAGCTGTGGCTTCGTTTCGGGCCGCGCCAACAGCTGGTGCAAAAGCTCGCGTGTAGGCACGTGCACCAGCGTGTCCGACTCCTTATGCACGTTTATGGCAGATGGTGACCCGATCGTCGTGAAATGCGCTACTCTCGACGTTTTCGCTGCCTGGCGAACCGAGCCACTGTGTGAAGCCAGTTACACTGGCAATACGTAATTCTAGACCTGGCGGCGGTATGTATGCGTGTACTCTCTCGGTAGCCGGCTGCAACCTTCTCGACAAATGTCTGTACGTTGAAACGATGTCGTTACGGCATTCCTGAAACGCTCTCGCGTTTGCCCAGCAAAAGTCGTACGCATCGTTTGCATGCGACTACTTTCTTATCCGACGAGTTATCTCGTTCCGCTTGCCGGACGTTGGATGTTCCGATAGAGCGCGGTTGTTTAATACTTCCATCCGTATGCATGTTCTTCTTTTCTCTTCCTTCTTTTTGCGGTGTTTTAATTCCCATTGCCACGAATTGTGCGAGGTGCGCGTTGAGTAAGTATGTACAGTCTTTTTCTGTGAAAATTACTTGTATCAACAAAACAAAAATTGACATTATTTTTTATTAATGAAAGAAACAACCATGCACTAATTTTATACTTTGCAGTAAACAGATTGTAAGCGCGCATTTCTCCGCGTAATATCTCAAGCCTGAATTATTACCATTCTAACTCAAGATTTGCACTTCTCACGAAAGCATTAACGACACCGAACCAGGCAGATTAAGGCACAGCAAACGACTGCAAAGCGACTTCGCTTGCCTTTTCCATGGAAAGCAGTCGATTTCTCGGGTCGACGCAGGTACAATCCTTGAGGACACAATATCGAAACAGTTTTCCTCTAGAGGGATGGCAAGGTATATTACGTATGCCACGCGTAACACTCCGCCCTTTCAAAAGATATAATCGCCGACCGCGTTCTCACGAGCTCGTTTAAATATTTATATTGATCTTAACCCATTTCCCGGCAACGATGTTGCTACGCCGGGTGTCCGTCAGCGCGCAACCTATTTTCGTTGAAAAGGGCCGTTGCATTTTAAATTCTCGTGGATCTTTCGGCTTTTATAATTCAAACAGAAATCGTTTTCTAGTATTTTCCTCAGGGCAAATAGACTTATAGCGCTCCCCGGTATCGATGACCGCGTTTCTTCAGTATTCGTCTGTATACGAGGGCTATCCATAAACTAAATCTCGTTAATGAATATTGCCAACTGCAACGCTGCACTTACCATTGTGCCTCTCGATTGCCGAGTGGCGTGAGTCAAATATTACGAAAAATGTGTTTATAATAGAAATAGTAAATATTAACACTATTCCTACCGCGACCGGTCAAATGACCGTTTTTAACATTTCGATTAGAATTTCCTATAGACAACGTAATTGCATCGCCTTTAAACTTCACGACTTTTCCTAAAGTATACGTATAATACATTTTTCAATATTCATTTCTTTTTTTATTGTTTGTTTTCTGAGAAAAATTTGTAGTCTGTCTTACCTACCACGACCGGTCATTTGACCGGTTGAACGATTTATATCTTTTTGTAATAGTACTCTCTCGCAGACTCAATTCCGAAACTATAAAGTCGTTACACACACAAAGTAATGCAGTTGTGGCATGATTTTAGCCGAAAAGTGCCTTCCAGGGACTACTTTACGGCACCTCCAAGTGTATACAGTTCTCGCTCGCCTATCTCTCGCGGTGTTTATTTGCCAGATTGCCAATTTATTATTAGAGACAATAAATAATATTGATGAAGAGTGTTCGGAAGATAATCAGGAAACTTCTGATATTGAAAATGACAATGCGGAAAATCATTGAGATCTATTTGCGAACTACTGGAACACCGATGAGAACGAGGAGAATGTTTCGACCATACGTAGAGGACGAAAGAGAAGGAGATTTTTAGTTAGTTCCGATAGTGAGAATGAAGAACAGGTACTCGAAACTGCTATAGACGGAACTGTTTGGCAAGAAGTAAAAGAAGGGTCTAATCCGGGAAGAGCACCGATTCATAACATTTTTAGGGAAACATCAGGCCCGACAGGGTATAGTAAACGAAATATTATGAAAGGTCAAGTCAGGACATTTTCTCTGATTATTGATAAGAATATAATCGGACATATAAGAAAGTGCACGGAAACAGAGGCATTTCGAGTGTTGGGATCTAAATGGGATCTACCTACTGCAAAGTTACATGCATTTATTGCACTCCTGTATGCACGCGGCGCGAGGCAAGAATTTGTATTTCAATTGGCAGGAGACCTTGCCACCGATAATCAAAAAGATCTACAGCTGGAAGAAGATCAAGCAACAATAGTCACAAATATAACTACAGGTTCACGATGACGGAAAACATGCCAGATAAAATATTGCAACGACAATAAGACTAACAAGATCTGTCTGAAATGTAAAAAGTACGTATGTGGAAAATGTACAATTGAGAAGCCTATTTGTAAAAAATGCCGTGAAAACGAATAAAATGTACATTATATACTTCTGAATAACAGAAACTATATGTTTATACTGTCAAATTGGCTATTATCTGCATTCTATATTAAAAAATATAAGTTGCGCTAAAGACCGGTCATTTGACCGGTCGCGGTAGGAATAGGTATATGTGATGTGTCGGTAGGAATAGTGTTAAGAATGCTTGTTTTATTCATCAATTTCACTTGCGTACATTTTATATTAATAAAAATAGGACCTAATTTACATTGCAGATAAAGTGACTGTATAAAATACATTTTGCACGAAAGTGCAAGTTTTCGTAATACAAAGAAAATTAAGGTTCCTCTGTCAATTGGCAAGTCACGGATACCATTTTGAGACAGTCAGATCGTTTTAGCGAATTTGACGAAGCCTGTGCATTTAACACGCTCAAGGCAATTGAGCGGCCCGCCCGTGAAATGTGGTCTGTTAAGGTAGAAACACATTACTATTACGTCACGTGAAATCACATGCTAGGTATTACGTGATCTCACGTGACATTCGTAGAGGGCGATACGTTTACATTATTTGAATATATATTAAAAACAAATTACTTATAGAAATGTAGAATGTAATAAGACCCAAAATATGTGGGAAATAAATTTCCAATTTTGTTCAGGAATCAAGCAGAACTTACTTTCCGCATACGCCTCGTGCGTTAATAAACGCTTGCCTTCTTAAGGTGCCGAAAAATGTCATCCCCTCCATCGACCATGCTACTGGTCGTAAGAAACAGAAGATTCTGATAATCAGTGGAACAGCTATTTTACAATCTACCTGGAGGGATCTTAACCCATTTTTCCGTCGATCAGGAACTCCTACGAATACAGTATACGTGCCTACACAGATAGTAGCAGCGCTTGTCGTAACAAAGCAAACGGTGATTCTTGTTGAAAAAGATACGCTTCCGCCTTGCAGACTTCTATGGAGGGTTTGGCCGCTCCGTCGAAAGATCTTATCGACTAATTGGAGCACCACGCGACCGGCAATAGAGGGTCGCCCGACCCTCCTATTCTCTTTCGAGAGTGGTGTATCTTCAGCTTTAATACAACACACCATCGTCCTCCGGCCTGCTCACGAGAAACGACAGCTACCTAATTACGATTTCTTCTTCCCCTTCTTCTTCTTTCGCTTCTTCTTCTTTTTCTCTGGAATTACCGGTTTAGCAGGATCTACGACGGTCAAAGATATTTGACTCGGTCGGATCAGTGACGCTTGCATGCGAGAACTTGTCGCTGGTTTATCGTTACCCTCCAGCTCGTTCTTTTTTTTCTTCTTCCCCCCATCTTTCTAGTCCGCTTCTGCTGGAGGAGGTTACCGACGGCTTCCTGAGAGATTGTATCGATTAATTAGAGGGTCGAGCAAAGTGTCGGTCGGCTTTAGCGGAAAGGAAACGATAGCGTGTACAGTTTAATGGCCGTGCTTTCTGTTTTCTTCCTGTCTTCGCTCCCTCCTACTTACTCGGGTAAACACCGTGGATAATTCTCGTTCGGGCTCTGTGAAAGGTGTGCAGGCGTGCTTGAAGGTAGTTGCGTGTCGCTTTCTTCGAGTTATTCAGTGCTCGCTATTGCGTATTGATCGATTCGCTTGCTCGTAATCGTAGCCAGCGACGATGAAAGTGGTTTGGTAGCGTTTAGGATTACGATGTACAAACACGGAGACACGATATGCTGGGCGAGATGCTTCGACGATTTATGTCGACTAAGCGTCTCTAAAACCCGCTACGGACTTCGGTTGTGATGTGCAATAAAGGTGCACGACGTGGAAACGAATTGGAAAAAGGACAAAAAATGAAAGAGCTGTATAGAATACCTGGGAGCATGTATACATGTGCCGCTATAAGCGACGAGGTGTGGACAATTTTCTGTAATGCATCCAGAAAGAAACAAGTAATAATGGATATACTGAAAACTATTGATAATGTTCAAATAACTTTCATTCAAGTTTTACAGATATGTACTTCCTCTCAAATCCTTCCTTGCATATTTTCACCCTTTTCTATTCGCCTTGCAGTGGCGGTAGATTTGTGAGGTTTATTGCACATCATAAGTATACGTTTCCGTGTAGCTGTTGTTACAGTTGGTTCTCAGTTATAGTCACCTAAATCTTCATTTTTTATTTTCGCATCACTTTTCATCAAAAACGTTTTCCTTCGTAATAGCAATTAAATATAAATCGTGCTATACTAATGACCACGAAAGAGTGGATTGCAATGGAAAGGGAAAATGCAATCAAACTTCAGTTGGAATGCGGTGAACTTAATGCACTGGAATGAATTCTCACATAAATTTTCACGGAGGAATTTCGCTGATGAACTATATACATACACGGTAAGCGTAGAATACACGAGTAGCGTAACTTTCTCTCAGGTGTATTTTCTTTTGTTTATTTTCTTTTCTAATTTCGTTTTTTAACTCCTGCCTTGTCAGCGATCGAATGTAAAGCAGCTCTCTGTTCAGGTGTCGCGCTTCTTTATGCGCTGCATCTCCTAGTAACTTGCAGCATCGATCACATTACTGTAAGTAAACGAATTCGGGGATTATCTCGGGGACTCTGGGAATATCCACGTCGCTGTTTCTAATTCTATGCGCCTCTTGGATTGGAAATAGATGTGTGCAAATAAAGGCCGTGCTAGACGGGGACACGTATGAGTAGCTAACTATTCGGTCACGTCCTGCATCGTTATGTCATGCGTTTGCACAAAGGATGCTACGGGGTTTGTATTAAGGTGCACACGTTTCATCAAAGTTTCTCCAAATATTTGGGGACTGCCCGGAATTGCTTTTCTCGCTGTTATTGGCTGGCTTCCCTTTTCGAAGTTTGTACGATCAATTGTCTTATGGGATAATTTGTCCAGACCTAAACCAGTGGCAAGTATTCTTTTGTTAAATGATTCGTTCATTTGACCAGAACGAAGATATTCTTTGAATTTAGTCCGATTCTCATAACTAACTTCTTCGTTCTTATAGTGAATAGTCGCGAGGTAATGACATATATAATAGCGATTCTTTAAATCATATTTTGGCCCACATTTTTCGATTGCTCATAATCACAATTTACCACTTCGACTTCGTTTTGTCTGCGGCGATATTCGTGTCCTCATGAAACAGTTTCCCGTCGAGCTTCCCTTCAAGTACACTCTCACTTTTCACGGTTTTCTTTTTAACGTAAATTGCTTGTCTGCTACGGAATCTGAAAGCAGCGTTCCAAAATCAAGCAGCATGGCAAATGTATTGAACCGAATCCCCGGTTCAAATTGCAGGTGTAATGCCTCCTTTGCCGCGGTTCTTTTGCAATTACTTTACGCCGTGTAATTTACCGCGATCAGCCACCGTCGTCAAAGGATGAAGATGATTTAATTACATTCGGGGAGAATCCTAAGAATTCTAAGCTGGTTTCCGATAAATATGTATGAGCGGGATACTCGTAAATCCACTCGTTACATATTACACGCCGTCCTCGAAAAATTTCTTGTCGATATCCTTCTTGAACTTTCGTGACATTTGCCCTCGGCGTACCAGCATTTGATCTTCTTAGTTCGTGTACGTGTATGAACCGTGGTTGTGAAAAAGTGAGTGAATTCTGTCAGACTGTTCTGGAGTCGTCGATTCTGAAGCACGAACACGTTCGCTCATAAGTCTCAACGCGACATAAGTATCTGCTACCGATCTTGCTGACCACCATGGAATTCTAGGGGGAGAATGGCTTCACCCTCGAATAGATCTTCAGTTATTATATGCCACAGCTTGAAGGCGATATACTTAGACACGTGACTACGATCGCATATATGTATATGTACGTTATTGTTCATAAGTTTAATCGTACCCAGAGGGAAGCAGAAAAACGCTATGGCACATACGTTGCACGTAAAATATTTCAGAATGACCCTCATTCTCAGGCCAAGTTAAATTGTCCCGAGGGCGACTTGCAGAAAGTTTTTAAAGGCCGTATAATAGATAGTGGTGATTGGTGGGTTAATGAAGGAGCTAATATTAATAAAATTTATTATATGTTTGAATCAGGTGTGCTACTGTGACGTTCATTATATTTTATCGGTTTTAGGGCTGGGATCAGCTTTGCTGTTTAAGATTAATTTCATTTATAACTTTCATTGCGATATTAAAGATGGCAAAGAAACTGAAATTAAATAGTCAAAAACTTAAATAAACGAAATAAACTATGAAAGTAAGGATTTTTTGAAAATCTAGACAGTTCTTTTTATATTAAGCCAAGCTTTTCTACGAAGGATGTGATAATTCTTAAACGACCTATATAATTATTTAAATTGCCATTTCTTTAGAATATTCTTCTCTAATTCCGATTACACTATCTTTATTAATGTCTTCAAATAATTTACACTGCATATATATTATACGATAATTACAAGACAAATAGCTCGTTGGGATTAACAAAATTCTGCCCCCGAATACAGGAAAACTTCCAACCAAGCCAAATGATCCATTATCGAATATCAAATAACTTCAGCAGAAAGTCCAGCGCGAAACGTACCAGAAAATACGTTAACCACAGAACAATTCATCTTCTTAATTTACCGCAAGATTTTCATTAACTCATAAAATGCCGGGATTATATGTATCACACGTTTCATAATTCCTCTTGGCAATAGTGGCGCTCTACCTCTACATTTACTCCGTGAACAAAAATTTACATTTCTCGCAATTTTCCCGAGTAGAATTAACCTTTCGCACGCCATTACGCGTATATACATACCCAACACGGACATTCCTCACACTCGAACAGATTTTTCTTGCTCGCCAGGTAGCTCGTGAGCGAGCTGCGTGAATTATAAGCCCTCGTCTCAATGTTTCTGCAAGTTTTCCTCGTGAACGTCAATGGGCCGCGAGTTGATCAATCTAAATTACCACACGCCATGCGATACCACCTTTAACTCCTTTATCGCACGGCTGTCCCGCAAATGGATATTGCCCTTTAAGAGGGCACGCTGAGAGGACGACGCGAAATTGCGCCGTGTACGCGCGTGAAAGTACACTCGCGCGGATCCGTACGCGGTGAAATTGTATTCAGAGTGTAAAGAGGCGGGATATCTCGTGGCGGAGTGCGGCGTTTTCGATAACGGGCTACTCGTTTTTATTCACGGAACGTTAAGCCCGGGGAAGAGAGCACGTACGGAATTGGGATTAATACGGGATTAAAGAGATATATGTAAACAACCGCGTTATGCTTTTAACGCCGCGCTTGCGGAGAACAGCAGATGCTCGTGAAAACATTAAAAACGCGTAAAAATGTTAAACATCTGCGGAAAGGTATTAATAGCCGCGCTAAACTCCGAGCAAACTCGGAAATATAAATATCGGAGTATGTGTATACCTTTGGGACGACGAATTTTCGACGGTTCCGTTGGATGGTTTATTTTTCGCGTTTGCAAATATGATACGGTTCCTCTTTAGTTGGGGATGCTTTTACAAATTATTTAACAAGCAGCACTTTGCACTCTATAGTTTAGAAATGGGGTCGCAGAAGTGAAATTACTTCGAAGCGAAAATACATATGTGGTAAGCTTTTAATGATTGTAAAAAATATTAAGGTGAAACAAGTAATGTCGCTTCCCGAAACATGCAGATTTATCCGTACTATTAGTCGAAAAGCAAGATTAACTTACAATAGAAGATCTATTGCAAGCACATAGTATACAATCTAGTAGTTACACTTGTGTAAGAGTAGAACAGTAAAAGGCTTAAACGTGAGATGTTTAAGAAACAGTAAAGACGATAGATATATCTCAAAACGCTCGACTCGAACTATTCTTTATTTATATTCCGCAAATCTAAGGCTACGGGTACAGTGGAACCGAATTTCGGCCTTACGACGTCGTCAGAGCGAACCGAATCGGCTGTGCGAAGTGGAGCGGTGCCAGTGGCTGCGTATTCTATTCCGACGAATGTCCCGTAGAAAAGGGACATGGAATTGGCTAATATGATCCGAATTCTATCGTGTTTGGCCTCATTTTAATCACAACAACCCCAATAATATATTAATACAATTTTCATAACGAAATAAGTAACAATAAAAAAGTTTCACGGTTGCATTAGTGTTGTCTCACGGATACGAAGCCACTTGTTTCTTTTTTTAAGCTATCTGCCTCCGGGACATGTCGACTAGTCAAAACGTATCAGCGGGCTCCTTCCACTCGAACCCGGGGGGGACCCCTCCAGTGGTGGGGATGAAGCGCGAGCGTTCTCAATTCAAAGAGACAAGCAATGCCAGTGGACACATTGCTTCTCTTTTTTAACACAATAGCAACAACTTTGCCATAAACTGCGTGAGTCCGACCGGCCATGCAACGGCAGCGTAACTATAGTGGTTCTCACACCAACTCTGTGGAGTTTTGTAACACCTCGCGGATCACAGTGGTTACTTATACAACGGGGTAGACCCATTAATATTCATTGACCAAAATGTCAAAATCAATGCGACAATATACCAACAAAAAGTCCATCGTGAAGTATTGGGACCACGGTCAATTTCGGACGAAAAAATCAAACTCGGTTGATCGGCTAGCATATTCGGACGAAAAGATCGTATTTCTATTTATTTAGGACCAACCTATGTAGAAAAAAGGGCCATGACCCTCGCTACGGGGGGGCCAGCCACTTCAGTTCGGACGAAAAAATCAAAACCCCGTCAAGTGTCTCGCGTCTTCGCACGCATTCGGGTCGTATGCAGTGACACCGCTTCCATTTAATCTCATGGCGTTGATTCGTTTCCGAATACATCAGACGTCGTAAGGCCGAAATTCGGTTCCACTGTACCCGTAGCCTAATCAGGACTGCTCCGAACGGCGATCGATGCAAGAATGTCCTTCGCTGCATCGTGATCGCCAACGACGCGCTGTCTCGGTTTTTCCCGGCGCCATGACTTCAAGGGTCTTGGCCATGTGCGTCCTGTGGCCCATGGTGTCCGCTGGGTACGTACGCTTTCGGGGCCCGCGCTGACATTAGCCATATGCCCAGGTAGAGCGTACGCAGTCCGAAATCTCTTACACTTGTGCACTTGTTAGCTGGTTTCTGAAATTTTCGGATACTCTAATTAGCTCGAACACAGCTCACGGATCACCAATTTAAACTCTATCCACAAGAGAGAGCCAAGTTAAATTAAAACTAAAAAAGATTGCCTCTTCATTGAAACCGTGTACAATATCGTGCACCTTGCCACAGACGATTCCAATGGCTGAAAGAAATCTCCACATAATAGCTATACATCGAAGAAAGCCTCTCCGCCGTGAAGTATAAATATAAAACCAAGCCACACGAAACGCCAAGAGGAAAACTCTCTCCTCTATGGTGTACGCAGTGTATACATACATATACGGAAATATTTTCCACCGACAACGGGCGCCCCTCTTGCCAGTCGCGAAAGGCCCCCAGAATTGCCATCGAGGTATGTATACGAGACCGTCAGTCTAACGACGATGCCCGTTTCAAAACATCGCTCAGCCTCGAGTGCTCGGAAGAAGCGGGCTACGTCTACGTTATTGTATCGTCGACAAAGAGCCGCCGAATATCGGGCCGGTGGCGGCAAGAAAATCCTTGAAAATCATAAGAAAAGACGTCTGCCGCGGCATTGGCTGGCAGAAACCGTTCACCCCCTTCTGGTAACTGGCGCCCGCCAGTTCCGTGTGACAAAAGAGCCATTGTACTCGCACGTGAGATTTCTACGAGCACCGGGTAACGCCCGAATCACGTTATACATATACATATCTCCACCTGGCCGGTTTATATGTATACATACACCGTCAAGCAGTTCGTGCTTATCGCGTCGTGCCACGACATCCTGGCTCAACGTCAGAGTTCACCTTCGCTCCTTCCCGAAATTCTGAAACCTGTCCTGGCTGTTGCCACTGTCGCCCCGCTGGCTGGAGTACCTTACGGAAGCCTGCGTACCTGCGGATTCGTTGGAATGTTGGTGTAAAGGTGCTTTCATAAGGAATAAGCAAACGATCTTCAGCCGCGGCGCCCTATTGTGTCGCACGGAATGCTATATACGATCGAGCCAACCAGGATCGCAATTACTTCGCGATACTCGACCCAGTAACGCCGATTCCGTACCGAAAGTAGAATTCCGCGCGGCACGGCGTACGCTGTCCCAGTTGCCTCGTGATCTCCGGAACTGAGAAAGACGGGTTTGCTCGGCTTTCTGCGGCACGACATTATGCAGGAGACACGGTGGAAGTTTGAAGATAATTTTGGCCGAAGCACACAGGGGTTTGATATCGAAGGTGTTAGTCGACATTTTCTCGTTTCCTGCTGATATGCTATAGTTTCGAAATGATTACCACGAGTGATTGAAAGTAGGGATTATAATATTATGATTAAAGTGAAGTAGAATTTTGAGACTGCTTAATTATCTGCGAATTAATTATCTTGCTGTTGTGACCAGCTTTGCGGAAAAGCGTGCAATCAGCAAACACGATACTGGAACCAGAGCCAAGGGCTAATATCGTCAACGCCGCGCCGTATCTCTGGACGTTAAGGATCACTTTAGTGTCCACTCGAAACGGAGCTTAAAGTGTCTTTAGCCCCGGGCGATAGGAACGGGTTACTACCGAGAAGGTGAATCAGTGCCAAGAACTGGCAGCGATGATGATCCCAGGCTGATTCACGTGTAGATCCGATCCGTGACACGTTCCACGAAAGGTATGCGAAACGGATCGAGAGGGATCGAGACGGATCTTTGGTCAAAGGCAACGAAAGTATATAGCTGAAAGGAGAAAAAGAGAAAAATAGAAAAAGAAAACAGAATATGAAAGAAGCAAACGGAGCTACGTTATTAGCTAACCCAGTCACGTTATAGCGCATCCACGTGTAATGTTTGCCGCATCCAACTATGTATACATACATAGATCCCACTAGGTGTTGCATCGCCGAACGTGTTTTATCCCCCGCGAGGCGATAAATCATGGCGAATTTAACAAACTTCACCACGCAACCCGCAATAATACACATATTCCCGAGGATTTATATGCGCGTATTGCACGCGGTTGCCAACAGTGCTCACTTTTCTTCTTTTTTTATTATATGCCATTCCGCTGGTTCCTTTCTTTTTCAGCTTTAATTATTGTTTATCGTGGCTACGTGCGCGACATCCGGCACGTCTCTTCCTGCGTTTTCGTGAATTCCGTGGTCGCGAGCCGGAGTCAATCATACAACGAAACCCCAGCACAACGGTTACGGTAATACATGTGTATATATACAGCCATTTGGCCTTTCGACGGCTAGACGGTGCTATTTAATTTCATATTCGCGCGATTTCCGACCCGTAATGGATTTTACGCCGTGCAAGCGTCCTCCACTCGCTTCGTGTTCCTGCCGTTTCCGCTTGGAGCTATACCTGCACGTTCTTTTTGCATTTCGACAATTCGCACTGACGTCTCGTAAACATTTCATTCTAGTCTATACCATGTGTGTTATATAGATATAGCAACACAGATTTGATGAATATTCAAGAGGTGCGCGTCTCAAATTTTAGATACTCTGTTTAATTATCCAAGGTTTAATTTACATAAATAACTCCAATAATGATACGACTGTTATAATAACTTTTATACAAATTTTCAGTAAACCGTTGCTGAGTATCTAAGGACGCATACTATACCCTCTCCGTAATCGAAATGGTTAGGGGCCGAAAAAATATGATAATTTGCACATTGACATTTAAGAAAATTCTTATACACCGGTGCTGCCAACGACGTATATGAACGATTTTCTCCATTTGCGCAATTTAGCTTCTACTCGTCCAATTTCCAGTCGGCTGCCGTTTGAAGCGTCGCGCGTTACTCGGCTTTTTTTTGCGCTGTTCGCTTAGCACGTTTTAAGTGCTAGGCAATTCTCACGCGTCGGTTTTGGGTCACGGTCCAATTAGACGAATAAACTTCAGAACTATATCCGCGCGGCTGCACGTACATTTTTAGAACCGTTGTTGTCTTTACGCGCGTCCGCGAATCTAGACTCACTTTTTAGATCCGTACGTGCCAGTTTCGGGATATTTTTCCAACTTCAAATCCTTTTAATTACTTCGCTCGGAGATGAAGCTCCAGTCGTGCGAATTATATTGCACGTTGTTATGGGATGTTTACGGAGTTTGGATATTGCTTTTGGCTCTTTTTTTACTTTTTATCCGATTTTTTCAACTGCGGTTATTGAATCTGTAGCACGGAGGCTTTGGTTTAAAGTTCCATGGCTGGGCCGTGGCAATAAATTGGCAGACAAGTAGAACAGAGCGATGCTTGTTATTTGTTGTACTGGTGCCCGAAGTTGATCGATAAAATCGAGAAACTTGATGTATATATTCGACGCAGGGAAAGATCGTTGCGATTAAACATTCAACGATTGTACTCTGATTTTTTTTATCTCGCCTTGATACAGTCGCGACAGTGTTGTCACTGGGAGGTTCGATTTTGTTTAAGCATTCCTATTGAACAGATTATGACGATGTGCTCAAAATTTCCATTGTACGTCAGTGTTGCGTCGCGAACGAGCAACAATTTCGATCCTGCGCCTTACCTGCGAACGACGCCAATAAAATCATACCTTGCCAAAAAGGGGGGCTAACAATCTGCACAAGGAACAACCGTCAATGTGCAGATAGTTAGCACGTTTATGACGCGCAAGTAACAAAGCTGTTTTTGAGGAAATCATTTTATTTCCTATGCCAATAAACTATAAGCGTCGATTCTGTACACCACCTCAACAGCTAATTGCATGCATCATAAACGTGGATTTCCAAAGGGTCTTCGGAGCTGGGCCTAACAGACATCTGGCAGGTCAAGTTTGGACACCCTGATGGAAATTCCGCTGTGTTGTCAAACTGACGACAACGTTTGAAGTCGCACCCCCTCCTCCAAGGAAACGCGCTTCGGGCGCTAAGGAAGGGTGCGGCTATTCCTTATAAAACATGCTGATTGGTATTTAGACATTTTCCTAAATGACCAATCAGCATGCGCAAACCCACTTCCGAGTCGACGTTTGAGGAAACGGTCGATGAGGAAAGTAGTCGAATCTTAACATCAAGCAGGAGACAATCTCCTCCAACAAATCAGATTCAAAGTTCAACATCAAGCAGGAGACGACCTCCTCCACACAATCGCAACGAGTCTCACCGGAGTCTCAATCAACCGTTCGCACCGTAATAGCTCAAACAGTCGTAGTTTGACAGAAACCAACCGAGTTCTTGGTTTTCTCGTATCAATAGTGACTCGTTATAATTTATATTTGTAGCGAGACGGTATACCGACGTAGTACCGTATTCTCGGAGTGTCTCATACCACGACGCTCAACATTTTGGTCCTTCGAGCCGGATCGCGATCGTTATCGCGAGTTCTACGGATCCAGCCTTTGGAAAGGTGATCCACATACACGACGCGAGGAATGGTTAGACTGCGCAAACAGTGCACCATCCTCGAAAATCCCGATCGGCTCATCATTTTGGTCCTTCGAGCCGGATCGCGATCGTTATCGCGAGTTCTACGGATCCAGCCTTTGGAAAGGCGATCCACATACCCGACGCGAGGAGTGGTTAGACTGTGCAAACAGTGCACCATCCTCGAAAAATCGGATCGATCAATATCGTGGTCGATCAAGACAGACCGGGAACACCGAGTCTGCCAAACCATCATCAACGGATCCAGCATCCGAAACTTGGGTCTACATCGGTAGACAACATCCAGGACCTAAGGCACGGTCCAGAACGACGCAGCAATAAGTGCTACGGTCGTACATCACCTCATTGACGGACATAGCAGCAAGGTGCTGCATCCGCAACCATCAACGGTACGGTCGCAATCGACGCCGTAATTTCCACACGCCGTCGCCGACGGAGTGCAAGGAACCACATCGGGAACGCGCCCTGTTGGATCGACATCCCAGGAGCAATCACCGATCGTGAGGAAGATCTCCACACCTGAAGACATCCTGATCGCCCGTGTGCCACCAGGAGATTCACCAACCACGAGGACACATCGTCGCACGTTGCCGTCCACACCCTGGGTTTCTGCGTAAACGTGAGTCTGCTATTCGTTGATACTCGCCAAGCCATTAACCTCTCCAATACCAATCATATCCAACTTAATTTCAACCATTAACGATGTCTTCCGAAGACAAACGCGAACGCGAATTAGTTCGAAAACGCGCGCCGATTCAGGGTAACCTCACGCGCTTTCGAAAATTGATAGACACACCCGACATACCCGCGTCAAGAGACGTAGATCATCTAAAACGCCGACTCCAAGCATTAGAACGTGACATGGAGGCGTTTAGCAAAGTCCACGATGAATTGGAACAACTGGTTTCGGAAGAAATGTTTGAATTTCGCCTCGCGGAACGACTAGAGTTTAATACGATTTATGACGATACTGTTAGGAGGACACGGCGCCTCATATACGAATTCAGTAATCCGAACATTCAGACCACGACATCGATACCGTGTCTGCCTCCGCCAATCGTACGGCAAAATACAGAAACGCGTGTAGATCAAAAATTAGCCGATAATCGCGAAATCAACCAGCTTGAATTAGAAGCTGACATAGCCGATATCCTGAGTTCTCCTGACGACGAGACTCATACTCAAGAAAAAACAGTTTCTAATTCAACTATTCCAATCACGTCGAGTCACATCGAAATTCAAATCGACCCTCCTAAAGAACCGCACAAAATTAACCTACCTGCGACTCAATTGCTAACACGCGATTCGTCAAAAGGGACAGTCGGCGTGACTCCTTCGCAGGTAACTGAACCGGTCGAAGCCGGTAGTTACACAAAGCTCCCAAACATCCTAGTAACTCAGATCCAAGAAGAAACTTCGTCTTCTCCATCCATAAATACAAATGTAACAAAGTATACTGTATCGGTGACAGGTCCTACCGAAGGAGGTCACCATACCAAAGTAGTTATTAGTGAATTTCCAAAACAGAACGCATCAAATGGGACAGTCCGCAAAACCCTCCCGCAGGTAGTTGAACCGGTCGAGTCCGGTCTTCATGCGAACCCCTCAATCGTGAGGCCTTCTATTATATATTTTCAAGCCCACATGTCCAAGGCAAATACGATATCAACCGCGAAGGAAGATCGACAATCATTAACATTTACACGGGGTCATCTACACAAAACACTAGACGTGAAACATAATCAAACTTTATTATCGATGCCTGACATTGCTTCAAAGGTCATATCAACCAATTCTTACGCGGAAGAATGTCATGTCACTTCGGAACTAGCGAGTATTTCATATGTTAGGTCCCAAGTAACAAGCCTCCAACGAATGCGGTACAGGAATATAAGATTCCTCTTTTCCAAAAGAGTCAAGCTCAAGACTCATTCACACCACATACCTCTCGGTCTGACCGGCTATACGAGAGCGGACAGAACCCTCTAAGATAATTAATTAATTCAGCTACTGTAGATATAGCGCGGGTATCAGTAACTCACATGTCTTGAGCAACCATTTTCCATTTCAATCGACTTCTTACTAAAGTTCATCATTTCGAAAACCATCAGTCCCATGATGTATTTTATTGCAAACGTACCCGTTAATTAGACCTTCGAAAAAAGGTAGCCGTACAACATACAATCGAACTGCTCCGCATGTGCATACAACACATAGCAGTAAGAACAATACGACTGATTCGATCACTTACGTAAATTCCTACGTCATCTACATTACTATCATGTTTTAATGCAATTACTCTATTATTAAGTTATTCGTGTCTGCTACGCCATCGATAAACGATCGAAGTCATAGGAAGTAAACTCACCGCGGCAGGTACAACCTACAGGGTAACCTACCTGACTGTCATACGCAGCTCGCGTTGCACCGTATACCTGGACTTAATGAGCGTATGTTTCAGCATTAGACAAGGATAGTAATCGTAATTGGCAGTAAACAGGATTAACATATTTGTTTTTTCGTCCATCGCAACCCCACGCAGATTCTTAAAGGGGCGCGACCGATTTAGACAGCAACTATCGCGACATGAATTATGACTGATCAACGTCAATTGCTGAATTGACCGTCCGCGTAACATCGCGAAGTATAACCATACTCCATTCATACCTGTACACCTTATCCTATACTCCAAGCGATTGAAGGCGACCTAACCCTTCACACTTCCAATTTGGCGAGCTATTAACGAATATGCTAGATTACAGATTTACACCAATTTTACCCAGACGATCCATGTGCCTATAGTAGGCTATGTATATTGTATTATAACCTCGACTTACGATTATGTATGTACATAATAGTATTTATAATGTAGCGCTACCGTTTAAGAGCGACCACGCGTATTGAGTGATACTCAAACCATGCGACCTCGCAACAACCATCGATTCAAATACAATGTACACCGATATTATAATATGTTGAACAGATTCGTTCAAAGGGGGCCGGTATGTTGCGTCGCGAACGAGCAACAATTTCGATCCTGCGCCTTACCTGCGAACGACGCCAATAAAATCATACCTTGCCAAAAAGGGGGGCTAACAATCTGCACAAGGAACAACCGTCAATGTGCAGATAGTTAGCACGTTTATGACGCGCAAGTAACAAAGCTGTTTTTGAGGAAATCATTTTATTTCCTATGCCAATAAACTATAAGCGTCGATTCTGTACACCACCTCAACAGCTAATTGCATGCATCATAAACGTGGATTTCCAAAGGGTCTTCGGAGCTGGGCCTAACAGACATCTGGCAGGTCAAGTTTGGACACCCTGATGGAAATTCCGCTGTGTTGTCAAACTGACGACAACGTTTGAAGTCGCACCCCCTCCTCCAAGGAAACGCGCTTCGGGCGCTAAGGAAGGGTGCGGCTATTCCTTATAAAACATGCTGATTGGTATTTAGACATTTTCCTAAATGACCAATCAGCATGCGCAAACCCACTTCCGAGTCGACGTTTGAGGAAACGGTCGATGAGGAAAGTAGTCGAATCTTAACATCAAGCAGGAGACAATCTCCTCCAACAAATCAGATTCAAAGTTCAACATCAAGCAGGAGACGACCTCCTCCACACAATCGCAACGAGTCTCACCGGAGTCTCAATCAACCGTTCGCACCGTAATAGCTCAAACAGTCGTAGTTTGACAGAAACCAACCGAGTTCTTGGTTTTCTCGTATCAATAGTGACTCGTTATAATTTATATTTGTAGCGAGACGGTATACCGACGTAGTACCGTATTCTCGGAGTGTCTCATACCACGACGCTCAACAGTCAGAAATATCCTTCCTGCGTGATTGATACGGTTATATCGTTCGGACGGAAAAGAAATATTGGGCAACGTAAATATAGCTTCGGCTGGCCCCCAATTACCAGTGAAAAATTAACTTCGAGGAGGTTCTACTGTAGAAAAGGGATTTTTACTTTTTTTCCGTAGAAAATGTTACTGCGCAAATTGTGGCAATTGAAGCGTGGAAAAAAACTTCTGAATTAGAGCACAACAGATGTTGGAAAGTGATACTTATCGCTCGAAGTATCAATAAAAAGTGTAGTGAACTCGTTTCGCGAGTATTCAAAAATATTCACCCCTCTACAGTAAATTGGGTTAATCTAAAAGTGGAAGTCAGATAAGCATTACTCCTTTCTGACTGATTAATGTGCAATTCACGCTATTATAAATCTCTAAATCCGTAATAAAACTCTAATAAACGAATATTCTGTATACTCTATATTTTCCATTTTATACTGATTTTTTATAAATATGGGATATTGCGTAATTTTGACACAGCAGTACTTAAGCATACATTTGTGGGAGCTTTGGGTATCGGTTGATACGATGGTGGAAGAAGGAAGCCACGGACAAAAGGGTGGAAAGAGGGTGGCGTTTCGTCCTAGGCCTGCTAGCGGACTCGTCAATAAGGAATGCTAACTGGCCCTGCCTTAGACGCAGGGATAGTAGGGAATTGTAGTTTCTGAAAAATTTTAATTTTTGCTTGCAGTACTTTAATATTAATTCTACTACAAAGTACCATCAAGCAGTAAAGGGCTAAAAGAGTTAATGCTAGTTACACATTTATTTCCCTACGATCTAACAATACTGTACATATGATTCACTCAACGCAGTATCTTTCTTGAAATAACTATGCATGCTCTGGTCTCATCTCCAATCTAATTAAACTAAACGTAAGATAAAGTAAACGCGCCACGCGAAATCTCTTCCGCCAAATGTACATACCCTCGACTTTGGCGCGAGTTCATTCTAACCTCACGTCGCAAGCAGTATCGCATCCTGTTACACGTTTGATCCACTTTGAAAACAACCCCTTGGTATCTCCGTCGGCAGCCCTTGCGAGTTAGTCTTCGATTATGTTCCCCGAGGAGCAATCCACGAAATAGCTCTCGGTTGAAATGGTCGAAGTAGCTTGAACGACGTTTACCAGTCTCGTTTGGTCGCATTTAAATCGGCCAAAGCAGCACCCGATGGTGGCCAAAGTTTCCGGTTGCTGCATGTGTTTCTTGCTTGATCAATGTTACGAAGAGTGCATCCATCCGTTTAAATTGAATTAACACTTCGAAGACCCTTGAAAACCGCCAGCCGTGATTTCGGGACGCACGATCATCGCAGTTTAGATTGCACCGTTCGTGACGCTCGTTCTATTTCAAGGAACATTTGAGAATCTTCATTTGGAAGTTATTCGCAAGGTGAACGGAGTAACGTTGACCAGAGCAGGCGGGGATGATTTGGTGAAATTCAAAGCGAATGAAAATTTCACCGCTGTTTCGAACGTTTCACGAGTTAATTAAACGTTGAAGAGTTTTGTTGTATCTGATCTTGATGATCTTTCGGAGGGAATATTTCAGTTGATTAGATTAAGAACATGAAAAGTATCTTTCGTTGAAATTTTGTTTTTGCTGGATAGATATTACGTTGCAATGTGTTTCCTATAACATACTCTTGAAATGGAAGTTCTTGTAAGAAGTAACGTGAAAATGACGGTCAGAGGAACCGATATTAGTTTAGACAGTATTTTCTGGTTTAATTATAACTTTTCAGTATACGGTCAGTTTCATGCTCCACTTACGGCAAATGGTTGAAGCAAGGCGCATACAAATTCAAAGTACAAGCAGCATCCTTGTTATACTCTGCATACCAAAATAAACAGCACGGTGTTGGTGAGAATCGGTATTACAAAAATCGTCTGAGTTTTCGAGTTTCATAATACGTCTGTTGCATTTTCTATTAATAGTTACAGGTATGTTAATTCTGTTCACATGTTTCTTCACTTTGCAAACGTTTCTTCCACGAATTTCTTCCAGTGCAACGTTAACATCAACCGATCGCCGGAAAGTGTATTTTTAAATGATCAATTGTTAAGGAAAAATAACTAATTCCCGACATGGACTTCATGACTAAATCCCCACATGCATTGTTGCTCTTACATTCAATTACAATTACAATTATACACAGTGAAAATTTGCGTATGCAATTGTATGTACATACATATGTACTTTGCACATACAATTCAAAAATAATAGAAAACTACTCCAAACACATAACTGGTGGCACAGTTTACCTCCATCACTTCTGACCCAACATAACAAAAAAAAATAAATAATAAAAATACATGAACACCGATAAAAAAAAATACAATTCAATAGAAGATATATTTTGCACAAAATCAACGTTTCTCATTGCAAGTATATCCGAGGATCGTTTCAACCTATGGATCTACGTTGATCTTCCACGCGGGGTCGCGGCTCGTGCGCAAATTACAGGCATTTCTGCCTAAATCGACACTCATCCTTCGAGGGTTCCTCGGTCTAGAGTCCAGAGGGTTCGTGGCTCAAGAACGTAGGAAGCTCGTGCGCGTAGCTAGCAAGCTTCACCAGGGAACGGTGAATAACCGGGTCGTGGCGGCGAATAAAGGATCAGCCAGAATGCCAGAACGATATTTCGTTGCTCCGTATAGAATCGACACAAGATAGTTTTTTTTTATGAACTCCAGCTTCCTAACGGAGCAGCGCTTAAACCCTTTCTGTTTTGCTGCTTGTAAGCACATTAGACGACGCTCATTGAGCCACTTTCCTGGGATTACGTTGATTCCATTAGGGAGCTACTAATTTTTACAGATCCCCGGCGTGCAAAGGTTTCTCCAGTTATTTTTCCTGACCGATTGATTCTTGTTACACGCTGAATTTTTCCTCGCGTTTCTATGCGCTTGTTTTAATAACAGTGTTGCGGGCTTGGAGCAGCCATTGTTCATTTCCGATGCTCTTATACGAAGTGGCCCTTTCGCTGATAATGTGCAAACTTGTTCCACGAATCATTGAATCATTCGAGGAACGAATGGCGCATGGACGATTGCTTGGCGAATTGAAAGGGATTGAATGAAAGAAGGTGGATGGGTTTGTCCTAATTGGAGCAATTGCTACGTTCTTGTACGGGCAAGTGTGGGATTTGTAGAGAGTTGTCGTATTAGTGAAATATGTGATGCAGATATCAGTTTGTGTTTCTTTTTTGTTTATATGGTGTTATTATAGTCAGTTGAAGTTATGGGAGAACTTGAAGATTGATAAAGCAAATTACGTAAATGGTAATTAGTATTATACCTTTACTACGTTGCAATATTGTTACATAAGCTACCAAAGAAAATAAAATATAATTCAATAGTTTTGATTCGTGACATGGTACAGTCATTTGTGAAACGATTACTATTAAATGTAACTTTAATATTAATTATTGCCAATGGTTTCAGTCACCTCATGATATACCGAGGTGTAGTACCCTGTTACGATGGAACTATTATTATACAAATTCTATAATAGAGACGCAATTATAGAATATATATAATTCTGCGTAACGTCAATTTATTTTCCATTTTCAACCTACGCATTACCTGAATAGTGTTGATACCATCACAATAACATTAAACCTTCTAAGATACCTTCCATTCTTATACGATTCCATCGACGTCAGTGAGTACAGATGATATATATTTTAATGCATCATTCTATTACGTACGCTGATTAATTTCAACGCAGTGCCGACAATAGGCGTTTGACGTATGGGGTAACGCCTTCGTCCACGACAGCCCCTTGCACTTAATCACCTGTTTGTACACCTACGTATATGTACACCCAATATAGAACGGCTTACATGCATATATATACACAGATTCTCAGTATTAAAAGACTCCCCATATACTAAAAGAACCCTCTACTATCCCCGGGTCGATTGATCAAAACATACCGAAAAGGGATTAGAATCATAAGACCATAAGAGAAATATCCAAAAACTGTTCGAATGTAAGTCCTCGGCGAAGGTAGAAACGTTACCGCGGTACTTCAACTGAAATTGTCAATCCAATAAGGTGATCGTCTCGCTGACCGAACAGGGGCGTCGTTCTCTCGGTATTTTTCCGCTGAAACGTAAGGAAGAAACGTCGAACCGATGGTTTAGGTTAGGTATGGGTTAGTTTTTTTAGAGAACGGGTTTACGGGAAGTCTCGCGGGATACGGGCCATCACGCTTTTTTCCCTCCGTTCTTGCATACTCAGTGAGGGTTTATGTAAGAAATCCCCGCACAGGCGTCGGACGTCTCGTTTGTTCGTAGGGGTTCTCGCGTATTCACGGCGTCTGTCATCGGTACTCGAGGATTCAAATAAGAAGAGGGACGAGTTGGCGGAAAGTTTTATTTACTTTAAAAACGCGGCGCCAGGGATCTCTGAGCCAACGCGAAGGGAAAATAAAGTTCTGGCTGGTGGATAGTGAGGCGTACTAAGGAAAAGAAGTGTGGCAGTAGCGATGGCGGTGGTGGAAGAAACGAAAAAAGTGAAAGAAGTGGAAGAGGTAGTCGACGGTAGTGGACAAAAAATCGGGACGAGTTGAAAAAGTCAATTATCGTGGCAATCCGAGTTACTGCTCCGTCTAGTAGAAGCTTGCCAGCTTAAATAGTTCGAGCCAGTGGCCGCGTTATACATAGGGACTGCAAAAGCGGTGGAACGCGCCGTTTGCGCACAGCTGAACGTGAAATCATATCGCCAAAAGTAAATGGGTTATCCGCTGGAAAAAAGGACCGACCGACGTTTCCTGGCTAGATTCTCGCCGCAGACCCGTTACGCATCTCCACGAAAATTAAGCACCAGCCTTCCAGCCTTATCTATAATTTGCTCTCCGGAAACCTCTGGCCGCCCCGAAAGCTTATCGCGGAGCTGGCGCCGAAGAACGTTCCCACTTCACGACAAATCTTTCGAATTCTGCCGCCTAACGAGCATTTGCCCTACATTTGCAAATATTTGTGCACGATACCGAAGTGAATTTAATTTTATTCCTATTACTATTTCATTTGTTCTTTATTGAAATTGTTCTGGAACCAAATTTCAGTTAACACATTGGTTACCGGCCAGCACCCACTTAATAATTATTGTGAAAAAAGAAGAGAACAAGAGATTGTAAAAACTCGGACAAGAAAGGATATAAAAATACTTGCAGGGCGCACCGATTTCCAACCGATGTGCATCGTGCGGCCTTGAGCATCGTATAGATATACGTTTCGTTGAAATTTTCAAACGCGCCGGCTTCTGGGCACAGGGAATCGCGAATTATAATCGAAACCTGGTGAAAATTTATTAAAAAAACGCGCCGGAACTTATCGGGAAACGACGAAATCTGCTGGCTGCAAAAATGCATCGAATCCCCCGCGCGAAATCCACGATAAAACATTTTCCAATTTTCCGCTCGCTTCTACCGTAGAGAGCTACCTCCGGCGCGCTAAACGAAAATTCTTTTCCCTAAGTTGAAGTCCACGATATCGGGGCGCTGCATTTGCGATAACGCGCGGGCGAGGGGCGTAGAATGCTCCAGATGCCGCCCCCTCGAATGCCGCTTTCGATTTTCCACACAATTTTTGCGCCAACGGCGGACAGATGGCCCGCGAATCGTACCTATTGTCGCTCAACAATGCCACGTTCTCTTCTCCGTTTCTCGCCTTCCATTTTGCCTCCTCCTTCGCCAAGGTACGCACCTAAGGTTCCACACACGTTGTATGTTGTGCAACCGAGACACAGCAAGCCAGTGCAAATATTTTATCTGCACGTGCACACACTTACCTCTGCACAGAGTGATTACATACATACAGTCGGGGACAAAAATGAGTGGACAGGTAGAGAGAATAGATATCAATGAAATTTAATCGACTTTACATTATTGATATAAACTTAACTTTTATTTGTCTTATATCCTTATAATACATAGATTATTTAGTGACAAATTCAAACTAATATTCACATTTTTATGTACGCAATCCACATTTAACGAAATAATCAGCCATTTCTCGAGAGACAAAAATAAGTGGACACACAATAAATTACATGATAAATAGAATACATAGTAAAGTTAGTACTTTGTGTTGCCGCCTTTTGCTTGGATTACGGCTTCTAACCGTCTAGGAATACTGGTTATTAAATTTCAACGTAATCTTTTCCGATATTTTCAAATTCTCTGTAGGTTTCTGAAAAGTTCGGTTTTATTGGTTCTCTTATCCAATGGTACTTTTGTATCCAACAAACTCCACAGACTTTCAATCGGATTCAAGCCTGGACTCTGTGGAGGCCATTTAAGCAATTGAATATTCGAATCCTTAAAAAATTTCTGACTTTTTCTGGCTGTGTGTTTGGGATCATTGTCTTGTTGGAATACAAATCCGTTGTCGAGACCCATCTTTGCTACTGCCATCTCTAAATTTTCATTTATAACATCGATGTAATCATCCGCAGTCATTATGCCGTCAATTTGTACCAGTGCACCAATCCCATTCAAAGAAAAACACCGCCACACCATTAACGATCCGCCGCTAAATTTAATTGTTGGCGTAATAAACGATTTTTTAAATGCTTCATCTTTTTTCTCCATACTTGGTACCCCTTTTTCAATTGCCGCAACTCAAATTTGCTTTCATCAGTCCATGTTATGTTTTTCCAAAATGACAATGGCATATTTATATATTTTTCGCAAATGCCAAACGTTTCTTCACATTAGTTTTACTAATAAATGGCTGACGTCTAGCCTTGCAGCATTTTAAACCAGCTTCGTGCAATCTTCTTCTAGTTGTTTTTGTTGAAACGTTTACATCTAACGTTTCTGCAATGCTTCTTGATGGAATAGTTGGATCTTTACGAGATTTGCGGACAATTCGACGGTCTTCTTGCACAGTCGTACATCGTTTGCGCCCACGCCCTCTTAAGTTTTCCACGGTATTGTATAATAACTATTTTTTATAAATTTTGTCTATTGAACTTTTCGAAACTTTTATACTTCTGGGCTATCTAGCGGTAACTCAACTTCTTATGACAGTCCGAAACAATTAAGTTACGAATTTGATTAGAAATTTCTGTTCTTCTCGACATTTTTAGATTATTTCAGAGGCGATGTTATCCTCAAAAAGCCTAAATTGCTATCGATAGACGTCTTTGAGATTATTGCGTGCAAGCATAACCAATTTGTAAAATTTGTTTAGATTTCTTGCCCCACTATAGCGTTGTTGGTAGGTGTCCACTTATTTTTGTCTCTCGAGAAATGGCTGATTATTTCGTTAAATGTGGATTGCGTACATAAAAATGTGAATATTAGTTTGAATTTGTCACTAAATAATCTATGTATTATAAGGATATAAGACAAATAAAAGTTAAGTTTATATCAATAATGTAAAGTCGATTAAATTTCATTGATATCTATTCTCTCTACCTGTCCACTTATTTTTGTCCCCGACTGTATGTAAATGCGGGAATCTAATAATGGAAATTATGGACGCGTACTGTGTACAACAATGATCCGCTTGCGCGTCGGTCTGGAGGCACATATGCGAGTTTCGCTTTGCTGCATCGATGTTCTTTAACGAAAAACGTATATAACTTCGCGGGTATACATATCTTTTTTCCTCGAGCTAACAAGCTGCGAAACAAGCACTGCTCTTATGAGTATCAGATATTTAATAAATGCATTTGGAGCAGAGACCGGTTCTTGTTGTTCGTGTGTTTCTATGTACTTAATACATAACTCGTTGGACAAGAATACCAAACGAGTTGCCTTCCTCTCTCATATTAGGGAACTCATATTTTCATATTTCTTACAGTTTCGCGTAATTCTTTTACGCTTAGACACACTGGATATTACGTATTCGTGTTAACGAGATTGAATTACCGCTTTAATTACCAATTCATTAGTTCACTTTGTTATCGGCCCCCGTTAAGTCCGATTTTACGGAATAATCGTAGCGAACGAATCTACACGTGCCTCGAAACTTATAAATTACCGTTTCCTGATAGCTGCTCGAGCAACGGGCTTCGAGTCTGACGACGATGGTCACTTTCCAGCCCACCTTGCTTATACGGCTCTGCATTGGACGCGATACTCTTCAGTGCATCGACATTCCTAAACCTCAATTATATGTGTACATAGAGGCATTAACATAGTAACCCAGTTACACGTACATGATACATTATAGAAACATGACATGATATAATATGGGTACATATAACGTGTGTGTATATACATATATATTGTACATATATAATATAATATATATATATATATATATAAACATGCATACATAAGACGGCGGTGCTCACGTATATAAGCATCAATATGTCCAATATTCGGGGCCTACATAAATACATACATACATAGGTATACGCACGCGGGCAACGGTATAACGTGCGCCCACCGGCCGATATAGGTCGGTTATAGGTGGAGGGTAATATTCGAGGATGCCGAAAGCACGTTCGAGCGATCGATCTCTCGGTCTGGCCCACCCTCTTAGCGAGTCTTACACCAACACCGCACCGGCTTCTTCAATTCGCGGGGCCGCGGCATGCCGGTTGCATTCGAGGTTTCCAGACTTCAACGTCGCCAGGAGAGAGGCACGACTTGCCTCTGCAGGAGGACAAGGGGAGCATCGATAGAAAGAGACAGACGTTGGAACTAGCTCAGGGTGATAGGGTGAGAAAGGGTGGTTGGGACAGGTCTGGGGGAAGTAGAGTAAGGGAGAAACGAGAGCAAAGGGAGGTAAGGGAACGGCTCTCTCAGTAGGTATCTCAACTTACGATTGCCCCGGGGGCGTGCACAGAAGTGCAAAGCAATCGTCTCCCAGCTCGACCCCATGGCTATAGGTTCCTCTGGAAATGGTAACGTATCGAAATACATGCGGCAGAAACGGTCGGTGGATCCCGCGTTACCCTCTACTTTCTCGTAGCTCTCGTTACACAGACAGAATCTACGACCCTCTGAATTCTCGCGAAACTGGAATTCCGCTGGATCCTTACCCCGATCTTTCCCGGACCGTTTCTCGGCTTTCGTTTCTTTCCGCCGCTACGAGCCACGGCTCTGTGAGTTCACGTTTAACGCTTCCTGTTTGTTCGATGGCACGGTATGGTCGCTGGCGCAATTGTACGGGGAAGAAATTGAAATCGCGCTAGATTCTCGCCAGAGTAACTTGAAGCGGTGGTCGGCGCAAGGATTATCCGTTTGTTTTCTTGGGAGAATTTATGGGAAAGTGCTAAACAGTTGTTCCGGCTGGATTTATGGCGGCAGATTTGTCGCGCGGAAAGTCTGTCGGTGATGCATTGAACATCGGAAAGAGTGCTGTTGTAAATAAAAAAACAAAAAGAGAGAAGCGTGCAGTTTGTTATATCAAATGCATTTTTTTGTATCGTACGGATGGCGATGATGTTTATAGGACGCGAGTTTAAACTAACGTCATTTTTTTATACGCCTCTTCGTGGATTGCGATAACTCACTTGAACGGATGCAAACTTTGTCCTGTGCAGGTAATGCGATAAAGATATATTTACGTATTGTGAGGCTATAACTGGCAACGCGAAGTAGGTACACAGTAGGATAGCGCAATTGCTATCGATGTGACTTGTTGCAAAGTTGCTCGATGAAAGCTCTCTCATCATTTTTTTTAGCCTTTTATATAATAGGTGTATTGCTGTTACGTGGAACCTGGGTAAACATTCACGGTCCAACAATTTTTTCTTACGAAGTCTAGTTTCGAACAGGTTTTACTAGAAATAATGTGTCCGTTTATAAAGACTTTTAGTCGTGGCATCATTTGAAACAAAGAAAAAACATAGTTTGCATGTTCTAAATTGCATGTTCATTATAATATTTTTAAATATTATACGTGCTTAAATAGAGACTCAAGGATCCACAAGAAAAAAGACTGGGGTTACTAAATACAAGTATGCTCTACATAAGCTATTTAAATAAATTAAAATAATTATAATAAAAATTGTAAATATATTATTATAATTATTATATATGTATATATATGTGTGTGTGTGTGCTGAATAAATTTTATAGATTTTAGTTATTAATTTTTAAATTTATGCTTGCATATAATTAAATATATTTATATAAAAGTTAAACGTGATCCGTTATTAAAATAATTGTCATAATTTATACAATAAATATTCGAACACCATAGTGTAAAGGTTCTAATTTTTAGTCGTTGTTCACTTACCATGTTCGCTAACTGCATTTCTATCTATAAGATAGATCCTCTCTAAAAACGATAGACTAGGGGGCGTGAAGTTTCGCGAATAACTCACGTCTGGGTGTCGCCGAAGTGGTTTCAGGGCGAACCTGTCAGACGGGGTGGGTCGAATTCTGCGGAGAATAGGAAGTTCCATTGAATTTAATCTTATTACGATTAGCTTAGTTTCCTCGACGTAGACACACGTTGGAAAACAATCTGATTGGTCGTCGATGCAACCAGTCGACTATACGTTACTGCACATTATTATATGTTCCCGTTAAAGAGCATCGAACTTCATTGCGATAGCAAGGGGGTGTGTATCTGAAGGGGTGGTGTTAACCCTCTTATTGTTAGTTTAGGACTGCCATCGCAGCAACCAGATTGCACGACTCGGGGAATTTCTTTCGAACTTCCCTCGCTTCTGAGGAATTCCGTTCTGCTGGTTATCGTTAAGGCAAAATTGTATAATTTACACTGGTAAAGTGGTTCAAGTTCAGTTGAGCTGACTTCGGTGCTCGCGCTAGGGAAACGCTGATTAAATATTACATCGGTGCACTGTCACTTGTTCTGGAACTATTCTGAACTATTATTGATGAATTTCGTAACAAGAGACACTATTTCGCTGGAATTTCATCGAACATATGTATACGTACCTGCCGCGTTCATATCGGTTCTATGGAAACTGTTAAACTTGTTTACTTCTTATCAACGGTAATTTTTAATTTACATTGAGTCAAGCCTCGGTATTCTGCTATATTAATTGTATAAGCCAGCTTTGATACGAGAAATATGTATATGCATTATGCATATACGTTTTGCAAGCAAACTGCACTAAGAAGTGGATTAACTTCTTCATTGATGCAAGTTTCAGCAATTTTCTTCGGGCAAGTGATTCAAATGCGGGCAATATAACTCTATATAATTTACTACCAAATGAGTTTAATTACATAACACCCGAATCTCCTAATCATGCAACTTACTCTGTACATGAATTTAAATACTTTTATGGGAGTTAATCACAGATGTGCGTAATAGAAAATTAACGAAATTTGAAGAGATCAACAAATATTCGTTTCAGTCATGGCATGTGCTTGAATTGTATTTTAATTGATACTGTTAAATATTCAAACTGATATTACCGATTTATTTCTGAAATACTTTTGAGCAATACACTCATGATTGATGGAATTTCGAATGGTTTGAATACCTAGATTGCAATGATGCAACCACATACACCATAAGCCACAAGCGATAATGGATGCAGTGGTGATAAAATATTTTGTGATAAGATGAAACTTATATTTAACTCTATGAAGATTAATCGAAAGCTAAAGAATACTTGAGGTTCTTCTTTTATATCGATTTTTTATTTTTCCCCATGTATAATATTACATTAAATGTATATGGTACTATGATAAATTAACGGAAAGCAGAATGATATCATTTGTTTTCAACATCAGACGAATTCAGTGAAATGGAACGAAGAGTTCCGAAATGCTCTAAATATTGGTGTATGAAATTTTCAATTAAATTCAATATCATCGGATGCCCACATGAGTTGTATCACAATGATAGTTCAAGCAGCGATTATTGCATGATAGAAAACAGAGTGCCGTCGTGTTAGAGTGTAATCCTGCAACAGCAGATTATCCTAGAAACCTTAGATGCAACGACACGCAGAAGAGAACGAGATTCTCGTTACATTCTACCCTGTTGCTCAGATTACGACGGGAAAACATACGACTTAGGGAATCTACTGAACTTCAATGTTTTCATTCCCATCCTTTAATTTTCTTCTCCTTCTCTCGATTCTTCGTGCAATATCTTCGTCTACGACACTTCTTTCGTTTTATGGTTTTTCAACAATTCGACTATGCATGTGCGAAGGATATTATCTTTTTCTATATTTTTTACGGCATTTGTTTTGTTTTATCGCACAAATAAAATATGATATTTACGACAGATTTTTAATTACGATACTATAGACATAGAATAAAAAACGCTAATTGTATGTAATATTAGTTGCGAAGAAATATTCTGTCCTTGAGTTGAGATTTGCAACGTATGGAATTTTATTTGGGCAATTATACGAACTGCTGTTATTGAAAACAATGATATCGATTGAAATTCCATTAAACTTCCTCCATTCTTCATTAAAGAATAATAACTATTATTCCTGGGTTAGATGAAGCACGGAACAAGTAGAATATACATCAAATAAATATATCTGAAATGTTTCATTGAATTTGAAGTTTTATTGGTAACATTAAATAATTGTAATACTTGTTTATGTGTATCAGTTTAATATTAAATACTTTAATCGTTGTTTACACTTCCAATTTTATTTTTTACTTTCTAAGAAAATTGAAAGCAGGAAATACTGGAACCAACATTTTTTAACACAATTGTTATACATAACTTTACTGAATATATCAATTTACAAGTAGCATTTACTATGCACTCGTCGAGCGCATAATTCATCGCTCCTAATCACCGTAGCCTCGAACAGGAACACGCAAACAGTAATACCGGATATTATGTATACCGCATAACAATATCAAAGAGAATTCCAAACATTAATTCGGTCAAACTTCAACGAATGTTGAAAACAACAAATAAGCTTCGAAATGAAAAGTTCTCCCAGATCTACCACAATATCGAAATGAAAAGTTTTGCGTACCTAAATGAAAGAAATAGATCCCAACCAATTTGTCTACCATCTAAAATGTTCCATACCTATCCATCGAATAATGCGTTCGCGTTACAGCTATCTAACCGGAACTTAAAAGATTTCAACGTCAAAAATTCACGGCGGCCACACGAGTACATGCCCCTATTCAGACAAGTATCGAGATCGTACCGGCTCTCTGGAAACGACTAGACAGTGTCTGGTAGACACTAATAGTCGAGGATCTTCGGTAAATTCGACTGGAATCGAAATCGATCGGATGCCACTCAACAACCGGTGGCGGCAGCAAAAATTCTCAGGTCGCGGTCGCTGCCACGATGTTTCCCTATATACCAAATACTTCGAATAGATCCCCCCAGAACATTCTTGACGTCCGTGACGGAACTATCGAATTAACGGTGTGTACAAGCTACGGAGAAACGGTGGTTCCCGTTCTGTGCTGGCTGTAGTTGTCGATTCCCCTGCGCCAGTTCGCCTCTGCATACCTGCGGCGGTGTCAGTTTTGCAGCTTTCTTCGTCAACTATTCCGAACTCTCCGACTGAGGACGACTTCCGTCTATTAAATCGACCGGGCTCGTTCTCGTCATCGTCGTCGTTGTACCTTCTTCGCGGCCGAATTCCAACGTAGGCGCGGAATCTTGTCCGCGCGACGAGCGATGACTTCGACGGGGATTCACGATTCTGCAATGTTGGCTTGCACGCTAACGCGAGCGGCGGAGATTGGTGCGCTACGATATTGATATTTAATCGTATTATCGATACGAGTTGTCAAGTGGGTGCTTGTACAGGGGCGGTATAATGTAATAGCAAATTCTAGTATCTCAGTCATGTTTTGTAATAGGAATGGTATTCCTACGGTTTGTTGTGCACTGGCAAAAGGACTCGTTAACACGTTGACTGCCGTGGGGGTCACCGGTGACCGGCACTACACTTTCCGTTCAGGCCGCGTCAGTCATCGGTGACTGACATTCAACTTTTCGTTCAGGCGTCGCTGTTTCACAGTGTTAAGCTACGCCGCGGCGCGCCGTCGCGTATGTCGCGTCGTGTGGCCTAAGCGGAAAGCGAGGCAATACCGGCGTGGCACTCAACGTGTTAATGCGACGTATCACACTGATTCGCTATTTCGTGTGAAAAATAGCGCGTGTTATCCGGGTATTTTTACGTAATTAAATATTGTAAGTAAATATGTCTCAGGAAATTTTAATTATACCATGACTTATAGCAATGAAAAGTTACACAATTTTCTGAGTTATTAATTGCATAAGGTGATATATGTAGCGGAGCTGATAAGAGTTTGATGCATGGAAAAGTGTTCGTAGTTTTTTCATGGCTGTTTGATAATCGATATATGATTCGTTCATAATTTCTTACGTTTCTGTCATTTATTTATTTGCTGCCTGTGTGGAGATGATTCAACGAACCATTTGTTCCACAATAATATTAATAATATAATATTATATAAATATTATATAATATGTTAATAAATATAATATATTTATTATCAACTGACGCTAAACACAATGCAAACAAAAGCAAATTGATATTAATAAACATGTCCTTGCAATTTTTGCTTAATTTTACTCGTCGTTACAATGAAGTCCGCATTAACCAGTCAGCTGTGGCGACCTCTTCTGAGAGCGCGCACCTACGTGTGTCGCGAGAATCAAGCGATGACGGGTATAGTCGTCAAACACAGAGTAAGTCTCGGGGTTAAACTATTGGATCAAAAAGATGGCTTTATTTTATAAAATAAACAATTTTATTACTAATATTTACTCATACACTTTAAATAAACATATACTACAAATACATATAATAAACGAAAAACTCTGGAAAAATCAAATATCTATAAAAGTTAAAACTTCAATCTGCTGCTGTCGAGTGGTATTCACCAAAGCAAGGAACGACACATAGTGGCGCTTTGCACGTCGAACACCAATACCGCGATTCTTTCCTAATTTTTTTTTTATAACAAACATATAACATTAAAATCTAAAAAACATTATCGTCGCACATGTATAAAGTGGTTATACGAACTGATAGGCAGTTCCAGCTAGTGCATACGCATGAATTCGTGCATATGCATGAATTCATCTCAAATTATTTATACCTTTTATTTGTTTGTTTCATTTCGGCTTGGCCTCAAATGATTCTAAACACATTGAAATTTACGAATATATTCTAATTTTGACTAAAATTACAATTTAAATAGCAAATGGTAACTAACTTTTACGCATGACGGATATAGTCGTGATAACGCGAAATTCAGCCATTTCTGCATGACGGATTTAGTCGTTATCCACAGCTCCCTCGGTAAAAGTTTTTCTTTTTTTCTATCTCGTCGGACTCGTCGTCGAGAAATTTCCCTTCGAGTTGGAAATTGATACCACGCGATCGTCGCTCGTTACAGATGTTCAAACGAGTTCCAGCAACTCTTCACCCCCTACTGCGTTTGCTGTTCGAAACAATAAATAAGCGAAGCTAGAAGCTGAACTTTTACCATAGCTGTAGCTTGTGCATTTTGTTTTTTCCCTACCTCTTCTCGACCCCCCCCCCCCCCCCCATTTCCCCACTCGTAGTTTCACGTGTTTCAAGCGAATTATTCTAGATCTCGGAACAGCGACTTTTAGCGATTAGAGAAATCATGGAAATCCAAGAGCTGGGCGAAACCACCAGCGGTTTCTTTGCACCTAAATTCGTCGATGCAAGCGGAACTGGATGAGCAAGAAGCGACAATAACGCTGGAGAGATAGCATGTAATAAGAATAATTGTCGACTATGTTTTATGCATCGTGGTGATTCCGCATTCAGCCACCGAAGTAGTCGCGTTTGCTTAACTTTCTTGTAGCGGAAATTTAAAATCCTTAACGGTGCAATTCCTTCGCCCTGCTCGGCCCTTCGTTGCTGATCAACTTCAGTTGAAATTGACGCGCACCGTTCCTCTCTTCACTTTCACTCAATCTTTCTGGACTGTTGAGCGCCGTGGTATGCGACGCTCCGAGAGAATACGGTACTACGTCGATGTACCGTCTCGTCACAAATATAAATTGTAACGAGTCACTAATGAAAAACGAGAAAACCAAGACTCGGTTGGTTTCTGTCAAACTACGATTGTTTGAGCTGTTACGGTACGAATGATTGATTGATACTCCGATGAGAATCGTTGCGATTTTGTGGAGGAGGTCGTCTCCTGCTTGATGTTAAACTTCGAATATGATTTGTTGGAGGAGATTGTCTCCTGCTTGATGTTAAGATTAGACTTCGAATGAGAATCGTTGTTACTTGTTGGAGGAGGTTGTCTCCTGCTTGATGTTATGAATAGACTGCCTTCCTCATCGACCGTTTCCTCAAACGTCGACTCGGAAGTGGGTTTGTGCATGCTGATTGGTCATTTAGGAAAATGTCTAAATACCAATCAGCATGTTTTATAAGGAATAGCCGCACCCTTCCTTAGCGCCCGAAGCGCGTTTCCTTGGAGGAGGGGGTGCAACTTCAAACGTTGTCGTCAGTTTGACAACGCAGCGGAATTTCCATCAGGGTGTCCAAACTTGACCTGCCAGATGTCTGTTAGGCCCAGCTCCGAAGACCCTTTGGAAATCCACGTTTATGATGCATACAATTAGCTGTTGAGGTCGTGTACAGAATCGACGGTTATAGTTTATTGGCATAGAAAATAAAATGATTTCCTCAAAAACAGCTTTGCTACTTGCGCGTCATAAACGTGCTAACGATTTGCACATTGACGGTTGTTCCTTGCGCAGATTGTTAGCCGCCTGTTTTGGCGAGGTACGGTTTTATTAGGGTCGTTCGCAGGGAGGGCGCGGAATCGGAATTGTTGCTCGTTCGCGACGCAACATGGACGTTGTTTCTTGATCGAAAGTGTAAAATCTTGGCTAAATATATGTGGGCCCCGGGGTTACGGTGCATCAAGTCATACTTTTTAAACTTTAAAAAAGAGCCCGTCAAAGGTGCAAGAACCTTGTTACAAGATGTGGACTTAATATCATTTTCACATTTTTATATTGAAAACTAAACAATTTAGTACGAAATAATGTTTGCTATCGGAATATGCGAAGAATTTAATCGGGGAAGCATGGAAAATGTAATTTTTTGAAATAGTGGATTGAACGCACTCTGGATCTGGGGTCCAGATATACATACTTTGTCCCATATTCAGATTTTGTTCATTTTTATTATGAGAAAATTGTGTCTTGTTAAATATGAATAATGAATTTCGCGCATACTACAAATGACAGCGGTACGATTTTGTTAAAAGTAAATATTCCATTTGTATGCTTAAATACTGTGATTGAAATTCGAATCGAAACGTGCACGAAGCGTAATATTACATGTGTGTGATGTCAACAAAATGTAATTACGGGTTGGAGGTATTATTGCGTGCAACAGTACACTGGGTATTATGATGTATGGGCGATGGCGATTGACAGATTTTTCATTAACCGGGACGTGGAATTAATAACCGGATAATTAATTGTACAGGTTCAGTCATACGATTTGTCGCATGCCAATAAATGTAAATCGTGAATGGTAACAAACGATTCCATAACTGTATTTCTCTGAGAATAATAATTATTACTTGTTTAAAAACTAAATTAACTTACCCCCGCGAAATGCTTTTTAATTTAGATAAAATTACAAATACATTTACAAAAAGGCCAGAAAACTAAAATATTTAGTTTTAAAATATTTGCCCATTAAATAAAATTATAGAGAGGTTCGTTGGTAATAAAAACTTCAGTGGAGAAACTGTTTTTCAAAATAACTTTAAGCTGCTAAACACATTGAGCCATTACAGAAACAAAAATAAACTCAGGAATGCAGCAAAAAAAATGTAAGGGCGGGCAGGTTTTACATGAACTAGAAAAAATTCCCACTTCTAATCCACTGTGCAATGATAAATACTAATGAATATAAAACACATTTATTAAATATTCCACACCATTATTTACAATTTACCCAACAATTACAAGTACAGTCTCTCCCATTTTTCAAACACGATGCACCAGACTCCCAAGTGCATCCATTACAATTAATTCACAAAAATGAATATCTCACAAATAAGCACACAACATGCCACGTTAAAAATACGAATTTACTTAGAATTATAACTTCCTGCGTCGTTTCCTGCGCCACGTCTCGAGTGGCTCCACTTTATCCGCGCCCCGGTTCCTCGAAATCCCCCAGGCAACAGATCAATCTAACAAGCACCCGTGGTTTTGTTTCAGATGAATCACCAGCGCGACTCATCCAAGCACCATTCGTCGACGGATTCGCGACTACTCTCAACACGGGTAAGTTTCTATTCCGATCTTCGTGCACTCTCGTTGCTGGCTATTTAAGTTGCACACGCGGCACAGGTCTCGAGGAAAGACTCGAAAGGCGCGTATCGAAGCTGCGTGGAAAGAAACAAGCAACGACGTCGTTGACGACGTCGACGAGGGGTCGAGTTGGTTGACCCCGCAGCGCTCAGCGAGCGACCCTCTCGTGGCTCGTGTATCGGATATCTTGAAAATCTCGTGGGTCAGGGCGTGGTGGCGAGCCGGTCCGCAATCACGTTGGCCTGCCATGCCGCTCGACGAACTTCCCGTCCACCCGTTCGCTAGCTCGCTCCTCCAATGCATCCACCGCCAATCTTTCCCCTCCTCCGCCTCTTTCATCCCTCGCCTCGTATGTACATTCAGCCGTTCCGATTAGTGGCAAATAATACCGGCAACAATAGCCGCTGCTCGATACAGCTCGTTCTGGCCGCACTTATGCCCGCTGTCTGTGTTCATAAAAGCCAGCAATGTATTCGTGTTCTTAATACGTCTGTACGTGTACCTACGGCCAGTTTATCGCGTGCGTCCCCACACGGCTGATACATTGCTTCGTGTGCGTGCTCCCCCATGCACATGTGTCTCTATGATCTATGCGCACCCACTTGCTTGCGTGTACACACACACGGGTACATTTGTGCATGTGAATCGTGGCACGCGTCCCGTACAGACTTGGGTGCCGCGTACAGAGACTCGTAAGCTCGTGTGCGTACTGGATTCTACGCGTGTTATATCTATCTTGCGGAAGTGATACGCGTGTTCGCCGCTGTTCGTGCGTGCGGTGTACTTTTGCGCGTGTCGTATGCGTCTCGCGCTACGTATACCACGCGCACTCGCGAATTATGTATATTAGGATGCGCGTGACCCAGGTCCTCCTAGGCCTACACCCAGGATGCAACAATGCGATCCCATATGGAGCGAGCTGGCGAATCTACACAGGCGTGTTTATCGGTACCTCTGGCGAGGGAGGCGAGGCAAGCGAGGCGTAGCCTGGCTTGAACCTGGAGCGCATGAAACGGCGCGCTGTTCGACTTACGCGCGTTTGCGTGCACGCGTGCACGAGACCCTTTGTGTTCCGGGTTCGCTCTCGTGGAGCTGCCTTCGCAACCAGCGCCGCATAGACACGAGCCAATCAATCCCCATCTGCTTTCGGATTTCGCATCCCCTATGCGCGCTCTACTACCCTCCTGCACCTACGTCTCTGGAATTTCGATCATCTTCTACTGGAAACAGAGATTTATCTCGCGTGCTTTCCTTTCTCTTCGACAGCAGTAGATTTCGTGGCTTGTTCTGCCCCTTCTTCGCGATTCTATCAGCATCCTTGGTAGGCACTCGCTAAGGGTGCGTATCCATTTGCTACGTATTCGCGTATCGTAGCATTTCGAACGTTCACTGCAGGGCACTGTGCGACGTTCAAAGTACATACCAACGGTAATATTCTTTTGACGTGATTATTTTCGTTGCGTATCTCCGTTTAAAGTTTTGCTGCGCAACGAAGCAATGCTTGCTTCTCCCCATTGAGACCGAATACAGTACGTGTAAGGCCGGCCGTACACCAAGGAGGCATGAAACACGCAACACGCAACATGCGACATGCGGTAAATACCGCGCTCATACTGATACCGCATAGAGCCATTTAAAATGTATAGCTACTTCTTCTACCCTCGTACACCAGGCATGCATGCTGCACATGTTGCGCGACATCTACTGCGTGCGGTATTTTGTGCGTGTCTTGCCGCAACATTTACCGCGCGGTAGAGGAGACATTCTCAGTTTGTAGGAGATTTTACGTAGGGGGGGGGGGATTTTACCTAGTGAATGCTTCAACATTTGCTGCACTGGTGTACGCGGTGTAGCAACATGAGACATTTACCGCACGTCGCATGTTGCGTGTTGCGTGTTTCATGTCTCCTTGGTGTACGGCCTGCCTTAGCGTTCTGCACGATTTAGGCGCCGCGGCCGGCCATACAGTGCCTCGAGATGTTACGATTACCGGGTACGAAACAAGTACAATACGCACCCCAATATTCTGCACCCCCTATGATCTCCAGGGTAGTCCGCGTGAGGAAGCAATTTTATTGCGCTTCCAGCCGAGCATCGTTGCTGACAGTGGCTGTTCGTTGGTTTCGGTACATAAAGATCGTGGCGAGATCCGTTATCTGGATGGACGATGTCCTCGTTGCAACCCTACATCCCGATGTCCAACGAACCGTGAACTCATCTTCGAAGATATGACAGCGGCGATACTTTAGCACACCCTTGGGTGGTATGTAATACTCTGACGGTTCTGGTTTTAATCTAGCCGCCTAGATTCTGAGGGGTTTCTTATCGCTAGGGCGATCCGTCGTTTGTCATCTTGTCAGCGGCCGATAGTTGGTGAAAGCCACCCTATGTTCCGTTCCGGTTAAATAGCTTTTTTGCCACCGGTCTGCATTATCGGAGTTATCGCTACCGTGGATCCTACGATCGAAGAAACGCGTCGTTAATCTTAAGAGTTTGATTTCTGTATGCATCCAGGTCGAAGGTTAAGGTCGAGCATTCGAATCGCCGGATGAGACGCCGTGTCAAAGGAAAACCGGCTAATTTTCACTGCATACAGGGGACCAGTCCCTCTTCCCTTCGTTTATCTTATCTGCGCTTCGATTGCACAAGACAGGACGTTGTACGGTGGGAAATTTACCGCCATCGCCGCGAGCACAGTCTTCCTCGAAGACGCAGATAATGATTCGAATTACAGAGACGGTGTCTGCGCCAACTCTCGCAGGTGCCTAATTGTGTGCGGTTGCGGCAAACTCGCAGGTTGTCGTGCGGTGGTTTCGTGAGGTCCGTCACTTGCAGCTCCGACCTGCGGAATCGCGATAAATGCGAACAGGTACGTGGCCGGGAACGAGCTACGACGATGCGAATGACCTCGTAAAATGCAACCAATCTGCGTCTTATCTCTCTGACACGGCGATAACTTTTATCATCGCGTACGCCGGTCTCGATGCTCCCACGCGTAATTTGTCTTTGGTCGATTTTCCCCGTGTCCACTGTCAATCAAGCTTTTTATTGGTGGCGTTGGTTCGTATGAACGCGGTTCAGATATATACGTCAGCGAAAATTTGTGTTTGCGTTAGAACCGACAACTGCGGGAACAATTCTTGTGATTGCGCTGAATGGCTTCTTTGCGAGCAATGGATATTCTATATGCACTAATGTTGATGCCGTGGGGTGAATGAATTGTGATACACTATATGTATTTGATGCAATACAAATTTTTTCATCTTTTGAATGCTTTTGAATATAATGTTCCAACCAATAGATTTAGAATTAATTTCTGTTTTAACGTCAACGTATTATTTACTAAGAAAAAGGAAAGAATTTTTCAGCGGGAATGTAAATGTTCGTAAATAACTAAGAATAAGAACCGTTAGACTGTAGGAGCAGTGCAAGTTAGATTCGAAATGAGAGTGGAAACTTTTCGTCCATAAACAATCTTATGTGACAGCATTGGCGCCATTGTTCAATTCAGAAAATGCACGAATGTCCCATGCAAAGGTGAAGCGGTTCGTCTTGTATTCGGTGCATTCACACTCGAACTGCGCGAGCTTGCGAATATTTCGCGGAATATTCGCGAAAGGTGGAGACTTCATTAAGCGCGGCGGCGGTGGCTTATTAAAAATGCCCACGAAACTGGTTCTCCTGTCAGATCTGATTACGGGTGATGGAGTGCACTGTCGTAATACGAGCTGTGAACTGTGATATCGGTTACGCTTGAAATTTTGCTGTTTCAAGATGAACGGTCGCGGTTTCTTAACGAGCTAAAAATATTAACGAAACAGATTTCATCGCGGTAATTTTTTATTTCAATCATGATTAAAATTTTCAGACGATTGTTCGTTCTACTTTTATTTTACTCACTTTCCTGCTCGAGCTATCGGATAGATATACGTAACATCGATAGAGTATCGCACCTGACATCCGACCAAAATTGCTATTTGCAGATTCCTCGTTAAAAATAGAAGTCGCGCATAGCTGAAAAATAGAAATCGGAGCAGCCACGAGGTATCGTTGCAGAAGAATCACACAACCACCTTTCAATATTCATTTGTTGTAACTTCATATTGTAACCTAGCCCTCACGTGTTGGTATGGTGGAAAAGTTTCCGTGGTTAATCTCTCATCGTTTTGTTTGCGACTAGAGCGATGAATATTAATACACTTGTTAAAAAAATAGATTACACGTGAATAAATTACAATGTCGCCGATAGGGGACCGCGCGATTTATCATTCGCGGTAAAAGTTGTACTGTATTTTTGATGACCAGTTAATGAAGGATGAATCGATGAGAGGGTGATACAGAGGATTCACGTTCTCGTAACGCTATAGTGCCCTCTCGAAACTCGTTTCTATTCGTGAATTATTTGCCGAATGGAACAAATGTTCTTAATCTAAAGGTATAAAGATAAAGTATGTCGAAGTGATGTAGACAATACATACCGATTTCGTAATAAAAATGTAGGTTAATAATAGGATACTTTAGGGATTTTCAACCGGTGTACCTCGAGATGACAAGAGTTAAAAAAACAAAACGAACTATAATTGTCTTTTTAAATCAGTCAGAAATGTAACTACACCCTTTTAACAGGTTGACGAAGTAATATAATACGTATACTTTTTGGTGTGCCGTACAATTTTAATAATTACATAGTTTGTATGTCGTGAGATAAAGAAACATAAAAATCGTTGGAATACTTTTAAATAATACAAATATTTCGTTCAGAGTGTGGGCAATTTAATGACAAGTAGCATTCAGGAACCGGGAGGCGCTTCAAAATCTCGTTATTGGTGCAGTTAAACGTATCGAACAAGGTTGATATTGCATTTGATGTAGACAACTTCAACGCTGCAGTAATGTCGCATATCTGTAGATTTGCATAGCTTAAATGTAAATATACAAACGGGTTAGATACAGAAATCGATTGTACCCACGTTGGCCATTAATCATATCTATCGACACAAGAATCTGGCCTCTTTCGGTATGCGGTTCCGTGCCAAAGACAACGTCGACAAGAAAAGATGGCAGGATGTGGCGATTTTATTAGTCACGGTTTTCTATATAAAAACCGCTTGTTAGGGAAATTAAAGCGTGGAATTACAATGACACGCGTCACTAATGTGACCAGAATGAAATTAAGTTGAGATTAATATAACTATTTATAATGGTAAAAAATGGAGAGAGTTGAAGCTGGTTTTAATTTCTAATAGGAATATATTCTGTACAATATGGTTTAAATAAGAATTTAATTGAAAATTCCAATGCAATATTTATTTATTTATATTACATTAACGAAAACATAATAATTATTCTCGTAGATCTTGTACAAAATGACTAAAAGTCAAACAATTTTCAACATTGAGTAATGGCATTAAATAATTCAGTTTCATAGGATAAACTTTACCTATAGCGATTAATGTGCTAATACGATTTATTGATGGATACATGAACATTTCATGCATACTTTCGACTGAATAACAAAGCTATCATTTGTTTTATAATTTTCCTTATAATGCAACATTAACATTAATGCAACATAACTTATACTATCCACGTTTAAATTGTTACTGCAACTACGAATAAAATAGTTCAATCTGAAATGAAATTTAAATGAAATCGCACTCTGGACATGAAATATTCTATATAAATTTTCATCCGACAGTTATAATTCTGGTTCATAACCGCTATTTATTGGATTTAAATACCAAAATTCCCCATTGCTAGGACGAAGAAAACTTTTTCCAATAAAAGCGATCCCGATCAACCAAGCTTTTCATCATCAATCCAAAGAGACAGCTTTAAATTCCAGAGCAAATTTCCCTCGTTACTCGTCGCATTAATAACACAATTCAGTTCTATAGGCGATGTGGAAAAAATTCACCTTCTACAAACGCCTTACACTCTTCGCATTTTTCATAAATACTTCCAGTCGCATTTCCGAGAACTATTTTTCATCTAAAAGCATCCGCGACGATCATCTACTATGTACATTATATTTTCTCCAAGCATTCAGAGGAGAATCGGAGAATTTTTCGGAAAATCAATGACGGCGTCGAGCCATTGATAAGATCGTAGGGGAAGGGGGTTGCAAGATGGGGTCAGTGTTTAATTTTTCACGAAAACAGTTAAAGAAACATTTGCAAACCGCATAACACCACCGACATTAGTGTACATGATTTTTAGTTGCAAGTGGTGCGAAGCTACAGAAGGGAGAAATTGTAAACAAAATATTGGCTATCATCATAAGGCAAGTGCTGTGTTTAATGTCCCCCAAACTACATTAGTTGAAAAATGGTTTTCTATCGAAGAACTCCACCATCGCCGTTCAAAGTGTGGCACCTTCACGGACGGTGAACTTGATTTCTATCTTTTGATATTTAACTTCTAGAATAGAAGGAACTATTAATTTATCTTAAGGGAATGGTATCATCGCTGGAACCCACATACTTTTTTCTCATCTTTGCTGTTTAACTTATTAACTTATTAGACAATTTATTTTGCAGTACTTTCATAGGCCGATACTAACACAGCGTACACTATTCTTTATAAATATATCATCAATAATGTTACTGCTCTGCAATCATTTTTCCTTAGCTGCCCCACCGTACCTTTTATGTATCCTGTATAATATTGACCAACCGAAACCATAACGTATTTTCCTCGATGTCACCGTTTCCGTCATCATGGAACAACGAAACACGTACATATAGCGCTCCTTCGAGTATAAATCGTTAGCGATCAAGTGCGATCGATCAGCCGTCGCGCCAACGACCTTTCCCCCTCAGAGACCGGAAGCTCGCGAATCGAGACGAAGAAGTGTGAAGGCTGATTCCGACACAGCGCCGTAAATCACCGCCGGCGGATATATAAAAGCGATTATCGAAACTTCGCTAATGCAATTTTCCTACCGTCTGCCCTGGCGCACGGTACACACAGTGCATTAGTAAACGGTTGGCCAGATGCGTGGCAAATTGATAGAGAAGCGCAACGATTCCGCAGACATTATTATTTACATATGCGTTGCGAACGCTCCCCTGTGTAACGTTCTCAATTCGAAGGCGAAAATTGTTGTCACGTGGATTATAAAAGTCTGGCGTGTGGCAAAATTAATATTAACATACGGGAACGGTAACTCTTAACCAGTCGCGTTCTCACAGATACGTGTTCCACCGCTCATGATTATTAGATTTAGACTTGGAAAAGTGAAAACTGGAATGTTTGGAAAAGTAAGATTTGTGGGTGAAAGTGTGAGATTTTTAAAGGGGTCACTACATACATATAAGTTGCTCGGAAGATTTAGCACGATAATGTGGATTTTTTTATTTGGCTTATACGTACATACGTCTATCTATTGTATTATATTATATTATATTATTATGATCAGGTCGTACAGACCCGAACATAATGTAAGGTTTAAGTAAATGTACTAAATGTATATTTAATAACACGTAGGTATATGAATATCCAAGAATGATAGGAACAATCTACAATTACCATAATAGTTGTTAGAGACTGTTTTGTTCCCCAGTTAAGTAGTTTTAAGGTGAGGTATATCTCGCAAGCAAATTATTAAAAGACTACAGCAGAAGAGAAACGACTATCATTAGCGACCAGAAAATGGGTCATTTGCAACAGCGACAATCTCGTGCAGCACATTTCTTTAATATTATGCGGAGAGAAATTTTCGAGTATTACGAGATGCTTATAATGATATAAAATTTGTACGGCATGGAAAAGAATTTTTGCTGTTACAGATATAACTGTCTATTGTTCCGGCGTATTTAAATCTCACAAGGGCTGGAGATGAATTAAGAAAAGGATAATTAAACAGTTGTCTACTTCAAAACTTGAATTAAGAGACAAGTTGTATAGAAATAATCTTCGTCGTTTGTTATCAAATTGATACTTCATATGCCACTTTTGCAGTAAGTGGAAAATTATGCAAGATGTATAAATAAATTGTTTAAATTACACGTAGATAATATTACAGCTTAAATTATTGTTCCATCAATTGCTAAATTTTTATTTAAACCTAATAATGGTTCATTGAATTATTAAAAATATCGAACTCGCAGAAACTCTTCAACGAAAAATTATTATCAGCATATAACCAAGGACTCGCTCAGTGTAATACATTTTGTCACAGAGTAAAAAATTGCTTTAAGTAAACCAATGAGGTATTAACCATCGAACGCAACCACTCTGTTACGTGGATAATTAATCCGTAACGGAGTGATTGAGTTGACGTGAGTTTTATCCGAATTAGGGTGCGATCGATCCATCACCTGATGCTTGAATTTTTTTTGTTTCCAACAATTTCCGCTGACGTGGAAAGACATAGACGTTGGTGTAGTCGATGAATCGTGGTCGATGGATAGAAAAGGGATAACCGATCCGTACTAATGCGATCTTTCAGCCATTTCGATACTTTGGTAATCGTATCGTTTCGACCATACGTCAAGTGTTTGTGTTACGGTCTCAGAAGATTCAATTTCAGTTAACTAAACTATCGATTGAAAAGCACATCAGTAAACAATTGCGAATGTAAGGTGTCTTAAATAATTTTTTCCATAGACATTTCACTTGTTTTTAAACATATCGACTGAAATTACAAATACTTTCCAGTTTTCGATACGATTAAATAAATACAGATATAATTTATTCGGTAACCGTATCTATATTTGTAATTTGCCAACTGTCCATGCAAATTTTTGTTAGTACGCTGTAAACGGTGTATAATAGTGATGCTACTATTTGTATAACGAAAAGGAAGTCTGTAGTACTTTTTAATAACGGTACTATGTATCATTTATGCTTTGCCTCATTATTTCGCCTCTCTCTCTCTCCCTCCCTCCCTCCCACCCTCACCTTCTATTTATCACGCACTCTTCACTATCTTGTATGCATTATTACGTAGATCTCGAGAGCAGCCACTCTCAGACAAAACTAATTAGTGCAATTACAAATATGCACATTATCCAACCCTCTATCTTTTAAAATGTTCCAGTCACACCCAGCACTCACGTTAATTCGTACACACCTACAATATTCAGTCAGACAGGAATTTAATACCGTGTCGTTCTCACGTAAACTTCTCCTTCATATTCGTCCTGTTGAGAAATTCATAATCCTATTCTAAAAATTGTATATTCATACATGTGTTACGAGCCGAGGGCTAAGGGGCACAGCTGCGGAGCCGAGGATCGGTTGTAGTATGGTTTTTGTTAGTTGTTAAACGGGCCGGTGCTTATTTCATCACCGGGTTCGTTTAAGAAAGGAAAATGCGTGGACGAACCAGAGCGTATTTCAGAACTGGGAGCCACTAGGAAGGTAACGGTTTTTCGTGGACGAACCAGAGCGTATTTCAGAACTGGGAGCCACTAGGATGGGTTAGAGTTCGTGGACGAACCAGAGCGTATTTCAGAACTGGGAGCCACTAGGAAGGTTGTCGTGGACGAACCAGAGCGTATTTCAGAACTGGGAGCCACTAGGATATGTTAGTAATTATTGCCTCGTAACTATCGATACACCTCGAGCGGTTGAGATATATCTATTCGGTGGATTCTATATACTACTTATGATTGGTATAGGAAACAAAAAGAAATGAATATATCTATAGTCAAATAATAAAATGTCTATATTCTATATCTTGAATGGAATACAATTTATTATAATCGTGGAGTCCAAAAAACCCACGTTTACAGTCTTTAACGTTTATAAATATAGATGATCGAAAGGGAATTTAACCCGATCTCACTAACTTTCGACAAATGCGAACTTTAATAAATATCGTATAATGATCAAAAGGGAATTTAACCCGATCTCACTGAGCTAGAGTATTCAAACAGCCTAAGTCGCAACGTATCACGAAGCCAGTTAATTGGATACTGAGCCCTTAATAAATAGAATGTTGATCGAAAGGGAATTGAACCCGATCTCACTGGCATCAGTATGGCTATCTGGTACCGACATGGTACACAGCTAGTAAGGTCCATACTGAGCCACGAGAGTAGATTTCATGCCCTTTTTATATCCGAAAAGCGGACCAAAAATATGGTGGGGGTACAGAATCTTCCAAGGGAGTCCAAAAGATCGCCCTGAAGCGTTGCGTCATCGTGCCATCGCGGAAGGGGCAAACTCGACTGCATGCACTCTCGATTACCAAATAAGGGCATAATAGACAAAACGAAGGAAAAGATACTTCCTACGTAACACATGTAGTATCATTAAAAAAAACCGTATTAAATATAAACAATTTGCACATTAATTCATATGCTTCCCTCGAGAATTAAATGAATTATTCAATATTTTATACGCTACTGCCGAAAAATTTGAGCACAGGAAGTTTTCGAAAAATTTGATAATATTAAATTAAAAACTGAGGTGCTCTTTCAAGTTCGGATATATCGAACTCGTTCCTGCATTATGAAACTGAGAAATTAATTTTTTTCCACCGAAGCTTGTTCGTATTCCACTGTTATAAGTAACAGTGGAATTACATTATCGTAATACATTATCGTATTGCTTTATATTTTATATAGAATATAATGATAATCTTAAAACGCACTTGAATTTCACAACCCACTCCGATATTAATTAAATATCGACGTGACCTACAATTCCAGGTTAATCGCGATCGATTCGATTGATTTGTTATTCTTGGTCGACGTTGTTATGTAGAAAGTTCCGCACCGCGAGAGAATATACGAAATCCGACTAATTTACAGAATTGAAGGAAAAGTAAGGAATACCGTATTTTCTAAACGTAACGTAACTTTCAGTGTCCCGGTGCCTAGCCGTCCATCATCTGCATTCCAATTACGCGTGAATGAAGGCTCCGCTATAAAGGAGAGAATAGTAGTCACTTATCGCGAAAGGATAGGGTGAGAGTGAGTCGATCAATGCATCCCTTGATCCGCTGTAGCGAAGTAACAGTAAATGCGCAAAAATGAGCCAGACGTAAGAACTACTGTTTGCATTTTGTTCATAAATAGTTGTGCATTCATTGCTGGCTTTGAAATTACGAAAAACAGTGCTACGTTGAATTAGAACAAATTTTCCTTTCGTGAAAAAACGTTAAGGATCATATACAGAATGCAGCCTTCTTTGAACAAATGATTTTGATTTGTTCAGTGCTTTTTAGTGACCATTTAAAAAGGACGACGAACGGCAAGAAGCTCTTTATTTAGAACAGGAAACTATCAGAGGATAGTTTTGGTTGAAAATTTCAGGAAAAGGTGCTTGCTCTATATTTTTCATTAGTATATATTTTGCTGTTTAGTAAAAATATTTCTTTCTTCGAAAACCAATTACCATCTTGTTTTTAGTGATTCTAATTGTTATTCAAACATGGATTGCCGGAGCATTTTGTATCTAACTGTATGATTTTATTGAGAAAGGTAGGTTTCGTTATTCGAGATACTTTTCAATACTACATATTGTATTTACAAAATCATGGTATAAAAAAGGAGCAGTGTTATATGAGGATTATCTGTATGTTGTTTGTTTTTATGGTGGAAGCATGTTGGATCGATTTAAGTAAGCAGGGTTGTAATTGATGCGAAACTTGCGTGAAAATTAATGGAAAGATTGTGGACGAATGAAATGTGTGATTAACGTCATTGCATTTGCAAATTGAAGACTAATTGATATGGAGTGCTGTTGTTATTGTTATCGCAGGACATTGCATATATTTTTTCCAGAGCTGCATGCCCCATTTTAATCTCAAAGGGTTAACTCAGTTGATTTACGGATATGTAAAGTATCAGCATAAAATCATACTACTATTTACAGTAACCAACCTAATACACATTACGGGTTTAATACAGAACGAGGGTAAGATAGAACATAAATTTATTTTACTGCGAATACTATCAGCAGTGAAATGGAATGGTAATGAGTAAGAATGATTAACTTACAATTAATAATACTAAAACTGATATTAATATCGTCTTGCAGTACTTCCGGAAGACCGGATAAAGACAATACATAATTGCATAATAGTAATGATAAACTAATTTTATATTAATACATAAAAAATAGATCTACTGAACAATTTCATTTCAAGAGTAGGTAATAATATATTTTTTAAGTCTTCTTTCATCGTCCAAAGAAATGTAATAAAGCAATACAATACATATGTATATGTTAGCGTTATCCACGCACCCTGTGGTGCGTCATCGTCATCATAATTGATGATGGGGACACAGTCCTGCGTGTGATCGGAGAATATTTGGGAATAGACAATCGGGGCGACAGACAATGGCTGGCGACTACTCTGGGTCTTCCAACTATCGGGTGTCGAGGGATTGTTTATTAGCAAGAGGAGAGAGAGTTTAAAGATGGCAAGCGGTTTGAAGTCGTATTGCGAACGAATCGGGACTCTGTTCTTAGAGGGTCTGGCCACGGGGGAAGGCAATGCCTTTTAGTAAGAGGACTGTGACGAACCCCATGGCACTTACCCCAGAACCTCGAGCGAATAAGAATTTATTTATTAAATTTAAAAAACTTATAGAAATAATCATATTATTTCTGACATATACTAGTAGTAAGAAGAAAAAGTACAGGGTAGATGTAACGAGAATTAATTATACGGCTGACAAGGGCGCAATTAAAACTGCAAATTAAATAGCTAATCGTAATTACTACGTAAAAGATTATGCAATTTAATATTTTGCTGGCTGAAAAATGTAATGCCATCTCACTTTAAAAATGCAAAAAAAAAGTATCTTCCTGCTTTTGTTTTCCATGTCACTTTTTCTTATTACCCATGGATAGGGCTTACTTTTTCAGCCTTTGTATCACGACGGGTTAATACGCCGTGGATACCATACACAATGCAATTAAATTTTAATGAGACTTCTTCATCAGACAGAGTTTCCGTTTTCCGTTTCAGAAATAGACCATCCAAATAATTTTGCGCGAAATTGATAGGCAGAGGAACGAGTTAACTCCCCGACGCTAATAATTTCCGTAAGCCCACGGAGATTGGATACCTCTGGAATAAAATTGCGCTACTTTGAAATACGGTGCAACTTTAAAACCAATGTATACATGTTTACTATTCGCGTGAAATTCATCTCCAAAACGAAGGAATATAAAGCGAACCTGACTGCTTGGCGACCGATTTCTTGCACAATATGAAGTAACAAACCCCGACGAATATATCTAAATGTACACAAGCTGCTTACATTACTAGCAAGGAAAACGGATCCATTTTTCAAAGCATGAAATTGAAGAAATATACGTTCTACAAAGTGCACATCTATCAGCTATTTAACCCTTTCCCCGTGACGCTCTTTTAAAACTCGCATACACCCAAACCTTTTATTATTGCGCGGAAAATGTATAATTAATTTATACCAAATTGTATTATTCAAAATGTGAAAATTCATCTTGCAATAAATAGGATTCAAAATCGTGATTAATTATATATAATTATAACATTTCTAGTAACTCCACATCTGTTTATTTCTTTTTCTCAACAATAACAGTCAATCAATCCGTTTACACAATATTTTTCTCTATTTCGTGGTAGTAATTCGAAGAATAATAATATCACCGCGTACACACCGGTTCGTTACGCTTTGAATAAACGATCCGCGATATTACTCGATTTTCGAGGGGCGTCTAGGTGCATTCCCGCACTGCGAGGATTAATCACGGCTGTACGACCGCGGTTCGCGATCAAATGGTCATATAGACAAATCGAGTCACGGGTATCGCGACGTAGAGTCGCGATCAGAAAAGTTGATTCCGCGAGGGGCAGCGATTTTTCCTGACGCGACGTGCGACGGAAAAAAACTGATTGTGTCGACGCTGTCAATCAACGAGCAGCGGATATAAAAGCGATTACCGAAACATCACTAATGTGATTTTCCCGTCGAGTAGAGCTACCTTTGCGGTGTACCAGCGCGACACCGGTGACTCCTGCTTGCTTTGCTCGAACGAGACTGAAATTCATCGTTTCGGAACGAAACGAATGAGGGCAAAAGACAAGAGAAAAAAAGAAGAGGGGGAAAATAACGGAGGGGCAGAGGGCGATACACCTTTTGCGAGGTTCAGAACATAGACAGAAACGTCATCTGGGGGTAATGCGATTAGCGTATCTCGTTTTCGTTTCGCCGATTCGAACCAGCGTAAGTACACGCGTGGCAAAGGTGTACGACCTGTACGATAATCGAGACCCCTGTTCGGGCTGTCCTAAGGTTATTTACCTGGATAAACCGTTCGATAGAAGAGTGCACGGCTGCCTGCGTGCTCCACGTGAGACACCGTTTAATAATTTCACAAGCTCTCTGTGCAATTGGAATATCACCTGGTGTGGAATACCGTGTAAGTACATTTTTCACATCGCGGCAGCTGATAGACACGACAAGCCTGTTCTACGGATCGTTGCACTCGCCTCGTATGTATTACATATACATATACGTTGCTCGCACGAGACCACATGCATTGGGATCGTAAATCTTTCGATATGAGAGAACAAAGAAACTCATCGGGAACATTCGAGGGGCAAAACGTAATTAATTCATGCGATACATCTTTTCAATTTCGTGCCTGGTGAGAGTGGTATAATAAATAAATTAGATTGCCTAATAAGTGTTATATTTCTGGTATAAAAGATGTGGTGTAGAAGTACGTCGGAAAAGTCGAATGTCGAATAGGATATAATTAGTAACTGGGCTAGCAAGCAGGCGTGCTATGTATGTACCATTTTACCATTTAACTACAAATTAATTATTAAATTGTAGGACACAGCGCGTAATAGAAAATTTACACAGATGTTGATTAATTAGAAACTGCTCTGCATGAAAGCTTAATATTGATTGACTTTAGATAGGAGGTCTATACACGCTGAAATATCTTTTTTGTTATATATTTCTATTATTGCATCGTTCACAGTCTCTATTATATACCCGTATACCTTTTGCAAACAACAATATCAATGCTCCTAGAACTTTTAGTTTTCAGTCCACTTCCATATTCCCCACATCTCACGAATTCAAATGAATTAAGCATCGCATTTTCACTGCATTTACCCCAATGACTTTATTTATCATTAACGACGGTCTCGCGTCAGACAAAAGCGGACATAACTCAAAATGAACAGACATGTCGCAACTTTGGTGCACAGAATCAAACAAACAAGGACAATTTTCCCGTCCACTGCACCCTTTCAAGTGCACTCTGCCCTTGTCCGTGTCCAGTGTTTATTGGAAGAATTGTTCTGTAACATCATCTGGAAGGAAACAGAGTCACGGACGACAGTATTTTTCCCTGAACCACCCTCTGTGTTATAAATTGCTAGAACTAGAACATTTCGCTATCCACCTACATATATACCCTCGTTCAAAAACGCTCGCAACTACGGGTGGAAACTTAACAGCCCCGCTCTCGTTCCTGTTGTTTATCAAAGCTTACGCACGATAACAGCGTTGTGTTTGATGCGACAAAAGGACCGCGTGATACACTCACGCGCTTATTACTTTCTCGACGTATTACGTGACGCTTTCACCAACGTAATTATAATTAATATGAACGGAGGCTGAGCGACGTTTGGTCATTTGGAAGAGTGGCCATTATTAAGGGTGCGACGCGGTCACGCCAGTGTCACTGCCAGTGCGTGCAGGTTGGTAATTCCGCGGCGGTGATAGCCAGCACGCCGTGCCATTAGGTGGTAGATTTTATTGTCCACACGGACTAACCCCGACCCTGATAATCATCGCGATACCTTAGCCCACACGCCTCTGGCTGAAACGTGCGCGCACGTGACGGAAATCAGTATACGCACCTGTGCGATATACGAGGTGCCCTCAGTTTATCCTGACCAGCCTGAATATCCATCCGCTCCCCTTTCGTGGGGCGATTGAACGTTCGATGGAGAAATTGTTTCCTTCGGGCTGATTAATATGCCCGTTAATTAAATAGCTCCCTTCGGGCTGCTCCTTTTGGAAGATTTCGCTGTACAGACTTTATTGGATTACATGGCTGTTCGAAATGTTGCTTTGGGAACTTCGGGACGTCATATGTGATGACGAGAAATATGAGAAATGAATCACTAATTCGTATTATATGTTATGCTCACTCAAGGAAGGGACCCCATTGACTACACAAGTTCGATAAGTAAGGCACTTTATCTATTATACGATTCAGTTATACAGTTGCCTTTACACTTACGCGAGTCTTGTAAAGGTTTGAAAAAATAAAGAAGTACATGTGAAGAGGAACTGGGTTTGGAATAATGAGAGATTAAATACATACGTACATGAGTACTGGAAAGGGGGCTGGGGGGTGAAATGAATAAGAATAGGAAAACGATATCGTACTGCTGTATGTGGCATTCATATAACAAAAGCCAGTGCACGTGACAGAATCGTAGAAGCGGAGATCGTTTCTGGCGTTCTGATTCATAGTTAAAGGGTACATCCTCGGGCGTCCCTGCCTCTTTTCCCCATTCATAGGAACAATATTCAAAGCCAGAATACTGCTTATTAAAAAATACTGTTTTGTTAAAAAGAAAAGTCAAAAACGTGATTAAGTCGTACGTGCCGTTTCATGGAACGCGTTAAAAACTCAATTAAATGAGTGCATAATTGCTAAACAGCTTTTACAATTAGAAGAATTGAACGACCAACGAGTTTAATTATGAGAATGATATGTTCGCGAGTTTGTGTGGCGTCGAAGCTAAAGAAATAATTCTTTCCCTCGTCGGTTGACTGATCTAGTCAATTGAGCTGGTCAGGCAGGTTCTCTCCCTCTGATGTCTAATATCCGAATATTCTCCGCCTACGCGACGTCTGCGACATTTTGCTCATTGAATAAAGTGATATGTCTTTATCAACAAGATGTAATAAGTAGCGACGAAAACAAATTCGACAGAAGGTAGTGTGTATACGATAAATGATAGGTGTGACACTATGGAATCATAGTAATCTCTGGACACCGTGAATATTAGTATTCTGGTTGATACATCTTTTTTTCTATTAAGCCATAGTGTGCGACTTCTTTGAAGATAGTTATATACGTCCAGGCTTGATATTAGTGGCGGAAAAGTAGATATGTAATCGTCTTCTTACAACGAGAAAAAATGTGAAGAGATTTTTTCAGTTTTATTTGAAAATATGATAATATGAAATGAACGATATTAATTTTTTGGTGGACCGTGTGTTTAAAGAAATGGTTGTTCTTTTTCTATATTTGGCAAGCAACGGTTTAATTTTAGTAACATCAAGGAATGGTAGACATTATTTGCAATATTAATTTCGTGTTATGTGTTGCTAGTGACGTAATATTAATAAATAATACATGATTGCTTCTAAATTGTAATATAAAATACTTTGAAAAAATAGGAATTAACGAGAAAAACTTACTGTTTGAAACCAATTCCAAAAACAGCTTTTTCGCCGAAAGTATCTTGTAGTAACGAAAATATTGCTTGAGAACTGAAAGTTCATATCGTCCGCTCATATAATGTCTGCACTTAAATTAAGTTGTTATCTGGGTGAAATAAATTCTGGTTACCAAGATTCGCAGATATTCGCCGTGGATTATTTTGTGAGTTCGAGTTGCGAGAGTTCCTTCGTAGATGGTTTGCTCGATTATTTGCGGGGGTTTTAGGATCTTCTAATTTAGGTCTTCTACACTTGTGTGTGAATGTATGCGTGTGCGTGGTTTCAAGTGATTTATTGCGCCTATTCCATGAATCTGGGATGGTAGATTGTATTAGGGGAATTCGTCGGAAATCGTATGAAATGGTGATATCACTTTTGTAAAAAGTTACCGCATCAACGTGATCGTGACGACTAACAATAATTCAAATAAATATTTCGTTGATGGAATTTAAAGGCTATGTTTTCAGATAATGAATTTTTTCTCGATGCAAAATGTATACGCGGAAATCTTACTAAATTTCTGATTAAACAGTTAATTTCGCATAACTTGTATCATATATTTCTTTAGCGTAGACAATATTTTTGTTCAAAGAATATGCTTTCAAAACGTGCACTTATTTTCATTGCATTTCATTACGTTGAAGATAAAACTTAGTACAGGATTTCCTATCCTTTCAAGGTTTAATTAAGAATTTAAATGTATCTCTGTAAAATTTCCGCGAGGCATTGTAAAAATATAATATTGAAATAATTCCTGGAATGGAACGCAACATATTCCGCTCCTTCTTTGAACGAATCCAATTTCCGTATAACGAACATTCGCCCGTAATATTCATTATGACTTCTACCATATGCACCCCGCAAATACAGCAATGTTTAAATAACCGATGCTTCCCAATATTCTATTGAACTTTTTATTATGGAAACTGTATTGTTTAGATTACGTTAATCGTTCTTGTCCTGGTAAAAACAAAATTCGTGATTCGAATTATAACAGTCACCAGTTCATTAATAACACTTAACGAGTAATCAATCAATTTTTCGTCATTTTTATCCACATCTATTTTTCTGCTGGATATCGTGCACCTTCCCTTTCTTTTCTTTTTTGCAAGACGATCCACGACATGGTTGCTGCGAGCACGTAGAGGCTATAATACATCACGGAACGTTTCGTAGCGTTAAATAAGGCTGGATTTAGAATCCAATTATGGTAATGTTTCGGTAAGTATAAAAGACGTAATTACAGTTCTGAGATATTCCGTCGAGTGGAAAATACGGTACAGTTCATATTTACCCTTATCGTGTCCTGGACGGCCATTAATCATGGGGTTAGAGTCGATCATTACCTGTACAGGAGCGAGGCTTATCGCGTATTTGTAATTATAGCCTCCTAATATCTTCCTCATCAGGATAGTAATCATGGTTAGCAAATGTCCCTAGTTGACCGAGATTGTCCCCAAGTTCGATATCCTCGTATGTGACAGAAGCAGAGACTGGCTTTCGGGAAATAGATGGATGGGACCAAAAACGTTACGGATTGTGAAATCGTTTCAGGACGAAGCTGTTGCGTGCGACAAATAATTGTCCTAAATTCTTTTTCACGACGTCCAGCGCCGTGTTTGCGAACGAAAGCTGTCTGAACGTGTACACGAGAGAACAACTTTTTTGCACGGGTAAATGCAAAAAGATTGCGAGCAGTTGAATCGCGATTCGAAATTAATGCAGGGAATATATCTTCGGAAGGAAGCGATTAAACGTGCTTGAAAGATTCGCACAGAACCATGGGAATATTTTATTGCTTGTCTGAAAGTTAGTCTATGTTAGAGAAATATTATTATGGCGATTGTACATTTTATAAGCTCATTGTTCTTTGAAATTCTAAACCAATAATGGAATTGTATGAAAGATTTTCAATTCGACCATTACTTCCAGATATTATTTTAAATCGATTATCAATTGTTCTAACGTGCAATTAAACCTGTAACTATATAAACCACGAATTTAAAACGAGCAAACATTCTTTATAGCGCTGACATTGAATTGAAGTGAAATTCATTTTAATATTAATAAACGAGGAGTTGCGTGCCAAGTGCAAGACCTTTTGTCTTTCTACTACTTTAGACATAGTAGTAGAAATGCAATATTATAGGTGAACAGTATCTGTACGTAGAAAGTTCTCAATGAAAGTTTGCAAAGTAGAGCGACCATAAAAAGAATAACTATCACTCTCGTTTTACCAACAGTAATATTCAAAACGCACAGAATAGCCCAAATAATAATAAATTTAATCTAATTTAAAATCATTGCAACATTCACATCGCAAATGAAAAACGCAATCGAAATCAACTCCACGTACAAAAGAAAAACATACAACTCAAAATCATGAAAACAAAAACCAAAACTAATTTCCCAAAACTAGTACCCAATACCGTATACACATACATCCCCTCAAACAAAATTCGAGGACGCAATATGTCACAATAGCACGCGCGAAAGGATCAACGCTTCAAGCAGAAAAAAGAGCCGAGAGGAAAGACGATTTCCGTTTCTCCGATCTGACAGCGTCACGTTCGAAATCCTAGCATAAATACACAGGGGTTGGTAGACACCCCGTATATCGTTAAGCAAAGGTCTGAGCTACACTTCCCCTAAGGGAGAAAATGCGTGGCCGCTGTGGTGGTTGTGTGCGTGGCCATGTTTCCCTGCTCCGTTTTCTGAGTCGAACCATCGCGGCTGATCCCTGACGTCACTTCCGCCGCTCACGTTGGTTCCCTCTTTCAAGATCTGACATAGATTGGGGGAGCGGGAAGGAGCAGCCCGCTCGTGCATGGCGTTTTACGTTTCGTCTTTGTTTGCCGTTCTTACGGTCGCAAAACGCGGTCCCGCCGGAGGAAACACACAAAGACGCGAGGTGCATCGAACGCGGAACCACGATGAAGACACGGACGAGGCACGCAGGAAAAATTTCACGCTGGACGTTTTTATCTGCAGCACGCCGCGGGGAACGAGCCGAGGGGCGGGATTTCATTTGCAAAAAACGAATCGCGGTCGTTTCGACTTTTTGACGTCTCGCGACTCCGTTTTCACTTTATTTCGCGCGCCACCAACTTGCCCGCGGAGTTATATTTTCCTTCGTTTTTACTCTTTTTATTTATTTCTGTCTTATTTTTTTTCTACCTTTTACCTTTCGTTCCCCCTTTAGCGGCTGTGGACTAACACACTGGCTTTTATGGGTTTCCTTTTGGCCGAGTTTTATGGGCGCCTCCTCCGGTGCAGCAGGGACGAAGCTACTTTTGTCCCTGTTTGTATGGCAACCGTGAAATGTAAACGAGGTGGGAAACGGGGCAGGGAGGTAACGTTAATGAACGTAGACGAATTCCGGTAGAAATTAATTCGGACTCGTTTGTACGCAGTTTTGAAGTTGTTTGCAGCGAAGTTTGAGCAAGGTTGTGGACGACACCGATTGCTTGGGTTTAAATTTGCAGTAAATAGCGAGTAAGAGTAACAGTCGGATCTCTCTAATTGCAGATCTCAAACTGTGGTGAAGTAAATCGTAGACTTTAAAATGCTAGCCTGCTTTCCTCTAATCCTGCGAGAAACGACGCGTGTTTTAAAATACCTAATGGGACACGAATGAGGAATCGCGCGGGTTAAGTGGCAGGCGTCTATGTGTGTGTGTAAAAGGTCGGAGAAAAATGTAGGTGGTTAGAGAGCGAGACGTTAGATCTGCTTAAAAAAAAAACACGAAGAAATTGAATAATTATACGAAATGTAAAAATTTTAAATAACGTATACATGTTAAATCGCTGACTGTATTGAATTTCACGGAAGTCAAGAGAGAAATATTTTATTTAATCGGCTAAATTTTTATGGATGGCTCCGCTGCTTCTTTTTTTTTTTGCTAGTACGCTAGAAACATAGAGTTTCCAGTTCTCATTTACGAATTCAACAAACTGAAAATTAATCATTTCTTTTAAATATACCATGCTCCCGCACACGCTTGACGATAGAAAATTTCATCTAGTTTTATCGCGTTCACTGGTGCAACAGCGGTCAGGTGCGCGTCTATGCGATATCGAATTAACTCGTAAAGCACGGAAGCCGATTTTATGGAGCCACTGGCAGATCGACCTCAAAAGGTAGTAAAGAATAACAAACGTCAGGGTTTATGTCTGGCTGGTGTGTTCTAAAAAGTGTGCAACATTAATTGGCGGCTTCTGCTGTTCGTAGTAACACGTCTATTTGACATACATCGCGGTTTGTCGAGCAAATGATTATTGCTCGGTTCGGCAGGTTAGAATTAACAGAATCGAATAACAAATTCTTGACCCAAGCGATTACGATTCGGTGTAAAACCACACGTTGTTCAATTTACATGGCAGGGGTAGAAATATGTAGTGTAAAAACGTTACTCCGAATAAAGGGACAATATGAATATTAGGTACACAGGAACAACGATCAATTAAAATTTATCCATTGCGCAGTTCAGTTGTATCATTTTATCTAATTGTATAACAACTTTAAACAACAGTTCTAAAATGCTTCAAACTGTCAAACCACGAGGAACATAAATAGCTAATAGATATAACTCTAATAGATCTGTACAATAGATATGGTAAAGTTGTAAACCAACAATTACAATACTTCATGGATGTTCTACAAAATGAAAAAAAAGACAATCGACCTGATATACCTGGCACATACATTAATGCGTTGAACCGATAATTAAAGTTAAATTTGATAACACAATTTCTAATGCAGTAATGCAACATAACATCCATATTGACATAAAACAATAATTTCATTATCAGCTTTTTGCTTCCTCTGGAGTGTCTGTTGGCCAATCCCCATGGCAATATTTACTGCAAGCCGTGCAGCAATTATTTCCTCTTAAATCGGCACTATTTATTGACAATACTACTTTAAGAAGCAAGGCAACACGAAGGCTGGTAATTGTAGCTCCAAGACTAGCTATGTATACAGCAACAGTTGTGCAAATATTTATAATTCGAAAATATGACACATTAAGACCAGCGTTATTCGTGTTGAACATCTCTGGTTGAAATGTATTTTTACGAAAAAGAGCCGTAAACGTCTAACAATCGCCAATAACCAACAATTACACTGTTGACCAAAAGTTTTGGGTCACTAGGTATTTCCAAAAGTACAGAAATTTTCAGAGAAATTGGCAGTTATAAGGTGAAAACTGACAAACTCTTTCAAATTAGGAAATATCGAAACGAAGGAAATAGTAATTGAATCCTGCAACATTAATGTCGAATTAATAGAGAGAAAAATAAGGGATTTTATTTATAAAACTGCCAAAAAGACATGTCGTCAATATTTCGTCAAAGTTAGACATTATTCGTCGCTAAATTCAATTAACTTCGAGAATTTTATTTACCTTATCCTCCCGACAATAATATCATAAAAATCACACTCTGGTCATTCACCTTTCACGATTAAACCCAAAGCTCTTTAAACGTCTGTCCCCAGCCAATCGTTCTCCCACAACAGCCGAGTATCAACGCGTCGCAGCCTTTTCGCGAAACCTACGAAACACGTACAGCAATACGTTCTATTACGGCAATAAAAGAATGCGATAAACCGCGTTCCATATAACAGCAGTTCGAAAACGCAGCTGCTTTTTATCCGTGATCGTTAATCAAGAATGTTTCTCCATTTATTTTGAAATTGAAGTATTCTAAGACTGTTCTACGGTCATCCTTAAAGTTAACCAGGGTACAGTAGAACTGCCATAGATTACGCAAGTATGAAGGTTCATGTAATTAACGAAAGCAATCCCTTGCTTTAAAATCCACGCTATTAGAAAAATTCATAATTTTTCTATTATCTATTTCCTCTTTGATTTATTCCTAAGGTCAGACGATACATCTATCAAAATTTTACGCTTTCGATCGAAAAATCTATTGTAAACATAAATTCGAGTGTTTCACGTTTATTCGTCAATTGTTCATCACGAAAGTTCCTACGAGATGTTGTCGAGATTCAACCTTACATAGATCCCATTTCGAGGCAACAGTCCAATTCGTGTCGATCGTTACGAAAATACGCGCGAGTAAATATTTTATTGGTCCATATAGAAAGAGTGGCAAGATGTAATAGCGAAGGAAGAATTCGAGTTTACACTACAGCCGTGTCGTGAAACATTTATCGGAGTACCTACACGGTGAACGCTCTGGACTCGTATTAGCGGCTCTCAACAATTACGCGTCGTTACTATTTGATTATCGTCCCGGGGTATGTTAAGCGTCAATTCTCCACGGGGTTTAGGAAGCCGGTTCTTCCATTAAACCTGGAATGAAGAGGCCTCTCGAGTGACGGCGGCAGCATTATTCACCTGGGGTAAAGAGTTTGGTCGATCGACCCAATTCCTGTTTTTCCGAGGCTGCGAGATTTGCTTTGCCTCCGTGCGCTTTTATCCGCGTAAGAGCGCCCCTCTATTCACGGATTAGCGTGGCTTATCGATGTAATTTGTTTGAGGAGAACGGTAATCAGTTCGAGGCGGACAGTTCGAACGGCTCTTTAATGGGCCACTGCGCTGTCGAGTGCCCACGATTCTCCATAACGCATGTATCCTTGGCGTTGTGTAACCCTCTGTAAGTAAGCTGGAATATTTTTCGAAGTAGCACAGGTCGGAGAAAATCTAGTATATACATACGTTGTAGGTAATTTTATTTTCATAAAAGATATGTCAGTTTATGTGTTACAGTTTCTAATGCAAATTAATTCTCATTTTGTTTTAATTTAGGGGCACAGTGTTACGTTCAATTGGCATTTCTCCTTATTTTTCTTCTCGCTTCTCTTGAGATTATTAACAAATTCAGTACTAATACACCATTTTCCGTTTAATTTTCCAGCATCTTACCAGAACTCGCTTGCATAGGAACGTGTATCGGGTATTTACCGTGGCGTTTTACAACTCGACATTAACTCGTTTCAATGGAGCATCGACTTTCGCTTTAATTTGTATTCACAGTTCACGGGGAAAGTTTAAGTAATTACACGAGAGTTACTTTTGTTTCTAACTCGATGTGGCCCCACAAGTGTTGCGCGCAATAATTATTTAAACGGTTCGCGAATTCCGTTCCGTTTCAGAATGGTTAACGATCCCCTTTTAGAGACTGTTTCGTCGTTACTTCCCGCCCAGATCCGTGGAACTTTTCTTCTCCCTCGTGGAACGGTTGTTTATCGGCGGGTTAAGGCCTAGAGGACGTAATAAAAAAATTTGATAGCTTTGGAAATCGCTTTCTTATCTTTCTACAATCGCATTGGGCGAAGTGATAAATGACCCGAGCCCTCCTTTTTCTATGCCAATGCTTAGCACGCGTAACATGTTGCTGATTCATTTCTGTAGAATTCATATTCTACGTTTCTGGGTCAGTGTTTCGAACAAATCAATTCTCTGATAATACTACTGGATTTCATATATACAATAGGTATTTATTATGTACCTCCCAAGATACGTTTTTTCTGAACCAAGTTCACGGATCAACGAGTAATAATGGCAATGAGCTGGTGGTGAAATCGGTTGTGCGTATAGCAGTAACTACCCAGCTTCTTATGGTGCAGTACTATTTAAAAGTGTTTCGTGACACGTTGAATACAATAGTTCAAACGTTTGGTGAAATCGTGCAACACTTTTCAATAATAATTACTAATTCATTCTCAATACTTTTAAACATTTTTTAAAAATTTTAGAATGTTTGTACTAACAGTTTTTTAAAACTTTGTATTCGCAATGCAATATTAAGATGGTTATATTGAATGCTTTTTTGGACAATGGTTATGTACGCTTCAAACCATATTTTTGAAATGCACCATTTGATCGATATATTCAGTTTCCGCTTTTATTGTTTGATGTATTCGTTTTTTTATTTGTTTGTGTAACTTTTCTGATACTGTTTGGCCAAATGTTTTACGATGCCTTCGGTAAATATCATTTTCACTCGGAATACATCGATAACTGAAACTGTTGTAAATTCAGTTTATAGTATATATAATTTAAGAAAATATTTCACATTTGGGTATTTAAGTATTTACACTTTTACCCCAATTACATTATATTTACAAACAGAAATATCTTATTTTTCATTCCATTAGATGTATTCGTTCGGTCCACAGAAAATCTTCATTGTACATTTCAGTATTATTCAATACTTATGTACACGTACATATTATGATTATAACAGAATCTGCAGTGAACCTATACAGTTACCGGTAAATGTATAGGTTTACTTTGACTTTAAGTGAAAGTGTAAACTAAAACGTACACTGTTCACTATAATTAGCAAATGTATACTGTTACCAGCAAAGTAAAATGTACTTATGTACTTGGCACACTTTCCTAAAAGCGTGCTAGTAAATCGCCAATTTAATACAATATATAAATGCCATGCAAACTATACGCACCTTTACAAATAGTAATGCAAAATAAACGGTAAAATAATAACAACCATTCGAAACAAAAGATCGGAACAATTTGTCTACTTAATCAAAAATATAATTGAAAACTCGGATCTAAATTTTTCCCAATCAATGAGTCCAGAAAATCGACGAGCTATTATCAACAAAATCGTATCTTGATTGTAATCAACGTTCATAATTACAAACATAAGTAACGAATCAGCAGTACATATTTCTATTTCAATCAACGATTACCAAGCACTTGCGGCCTGCGCTTTAAGCGTTAATAGAAACCAGCGAAAGATTAATTTTATTGGACGGAAAGCTATTTATCTTTGTTGGGTAGCAGCGCACAGTAAATACGAATTGCTGCCACGGTGCAATGCATTTCACCTACATCGTACGAAAATTTCGCGCACGACAAATTTATCGCGGAAACACGTAATATCAATAGTTTAATCGTTCTGTGTGTCAGCCCCGTACCACCAACGACCAACGATATTCCACTTGCCGTTTCGTTCGGCAGGCAGACGTGTCGCCTTATCGGAAACAATTTATCAAGCAACCGGGACATTGCGATAGCCTCTGGCTCGCTGTACAATTGGCATAATTTACCTCCTTATTTTACTGTTCTCCTTATGCACGTGCCGCTACGTAAGTTCACTTTTCTCGTTAAATACGAAGTCCAGAGTAATGTACATTTCGAGACCTCGATATTGCATTTATGTTTGGTACTCTCTCCGGCGAAAGTAAAACTGTTTTAAGTTTAAAGGTTTTTACTTAACAATGTGCGGTTCGATTCAATAATGATGCATATTTTATTTGAAAGAGTCGATAAATGAAGCTACATCATTCTTGCCAGACCTGTTCATCGAAATTGACGTTTATAATTGAACCGCAGGCTTTAAGCGAAACTAAAACTGAACTGACTCTTAAGATAGACGAATAACTACAATTTAGCTGATTTCAAGGGCGCTAATTTTTCGTGAATCAGACGAATGTTCGCATTCCGATTTCTTAGTGAAAGCTCGCCACTTCTTTTTATTAAAATTAATATTAAATATTACATTAAAAACTAAATAATTCGTTAAATGCAATATTTACATTTATGCAGTCAATTTCACATGAAAATCCTTAAAACTCCTTAGGTTAATGAATAACATAAGTATCCTATACACACATTCGTCGCCCCTTCTCTATACTTATTGGCCATACATATTTCTAGTAGCGCTTGAGAAAGTATTGTTCCGCGAAATGACTGCTGCACTTGAAAGTACACAGAGTATACAGAGTTCAATCCACCGAACATATATTGTTCTAACTTTAAAGCAAGCAATTTTAACATAAAACTGCATATATCGTAGAACAATCACGCTTTCAAATAAATCTGCTCGGAGAAAAAGGAATTCTTGTTCCGCGTGTAGGTGCACGTAACCCCGCAATATGCGGCCGTTATCGGTACGATGATTTATCGAAGAACAGGTAGTCGCGAAACGATTCGTTCGCAGCCAGTCACGGCCTCCTCCTCGAGACAATCAATTTTGATCGGGATCTACTGCGGCCGGTCGTTCATCCTTGTCAGACGGTAATTAACGTAAGCAAAGATCGTTATCTCCTTTGAAGCCGGCCTTCTTCTCCACCTTCGTCTCTGCTCCCTCGGCTTCACTTTACTCCCACCCCCTTCTGCCACTCTACCCTGCTTCTTTTCACCCTCTTGCATGCGTAGATATATATACACCAAGCCCCTCGTTTCAACCGGTTCCCCAGAGTTCTCCTCTGTGCCTTTGCTCCCCAGCTAGTCGACACTCTCCGGCCCTTTCAGCCACCCTCTTGCATCGGCGTTACTCGTACAATCACTGGCCATCGACCGTCTGCCGCCTTTCCAATGCATCTTTCGATTCCTCCGCGTCTTCGATTTATCCGCCACCCTCCGACCACCTCTCGTTCCCTTAGATTCTCTCTTACATTTCCTGTATCTCTTTACGTGCCTTCGATTTCTCCCCTTTGTTCTCCGTTTCATCCCCCTGTCGACTCCTTTCTTTCTACCTTTTCAGTCGCGTTTGTCCGGTTGCCACGATCCCCTCCGCCCCTTCGCCGACCCTCTGCCCTTACTTCCAATAGTGCCACCGGGCGAGAGACGAGGCCGACGAACGATTCGAATTTAACGTGCAACGTGATTTTCATTGAAGCGAAACGAACGCCGCGTGCCGTGCGGTTCGACACGCGTTTGCAACAATCGTGCGCGTTTAAAGATGGACGCGAGTATGCAGGTGTTCGGTCGAATTGGCGAGGAAAGGGCTGGCAAACGGGGAGGGGAGAGTAGGTGATTTCGATGTTTCTATGCACGTTCATGCTTCGAGCTTGATTTCACCGGCGCGGCATCGGCCATTGAAAAATTAGTCGCGGTCGTCGTTGTTGTCGCTTACGCCGCGTGAACGCGTGCGAACCAACGCGAATGATTTTTCGTTCACGTCTGGTGTGGCCGCACTATGCCCCGACTAATAAATTTGACGGTGTCTCCACTGTGGTGGGGCGTATCATCGGAGCCCCGGAGATAGGGTGACATCACGAGCGTTGGTGAAAAAAATTACATCGGCGACTGATGTTTTGTATGTGTTTAATTGAAGTTCTTTCATGAACAGTATATATGATTATATGATTATGCTCGGCACGTGATTGGCGTGTCTGTAGTTGCCAAGTGTGGAAATATAAAGAGAGTCTGAAGAGACAGTTATGTTCCCCGCGCCGTTTTTTTTGTATATGTATAGGTTTTGTATAGCAATTGAAACAATAAATCCTGTTGCATTGATTTACTGCAGTGAATACAGAATTGCTTGTTCTCTTTTGAACGTTTTGTATATTTGAACTCGATCACTCAATTGTATTCTAACTAGCTAAAAACCAGCGAGATTCTTTTGTCGTTATCACTTATCAAAGACTGTTATTCAATTTTTGTGTTCATTTCGTTAGAATATAACGTTGCTATTAGCGTCACTAACATCAGTCTCATTGACTACACAGTAATTATATATATCTATAAAATGATGATATTTCATAAATTTGTTAAAATCAATTTACACCGTACTGAGTTTACAGTTAATTGTTGCAGAAGAAATTTATAGTCCCTGATGCGATCCGCTTTTAAATATCAAAAGTAATCCTTTGAGAATTAAATTTCCTACGAAAGTTTTTATTTCTTGCTCAGGAAATGAAGAAAGTTAATTGATGTGCAGAGTGATTAAAAAGAGCTTTTATACATCGTACACCTTGTATATAACGTTGAAGTGATTACAACTATAAATGAGATATCGCCTATTAAAAAAAATGGTAATTAAATCTACAAGATGCGTCTACAAAGTAAGAAAGCGGATTAATAGAATTAATAGAAATTAATAGAAATTAATAGAATAAAACATTGTGGATCAGCAATAGAATTACTACGCCAGTCGAGACAACTTTTATGTTTATATATTTCTCCCCTGCTTGCCACTTTTTGTGTACCAAATTACTCTCCTGCAAGTGAATAAATATATAAATCGTCGTTATAAAAAATTCAATTGGATCAAAAACATTGCTCTATATGTATACGACGAACCCAGGAAGCTCCAACTAATTTAAAAGCCACCGAATCATATTTTAAACCAAATAAAAATCTGGTCATAAAATAAATATACATATCTGTATAAACGGTCTAGTAATGTGCATATGTGCGTGTGTGTGCTGTTCGCGTTCATTTATTGTCACGAAAGTCCGCTGTTACGCTGTAACAAAACGCAAGCCCTTTGAACTTGCTAAACGGTTCTCATTTTTTCACCCCTGAAACGAGCAATTACCACCTAGCCGCGTATATACACAGCGTTGCAAGCTGATTGCATGCGTGTTTGCTTACTCACAGGGGGTGCAAAGGGGTGTAATGCGTGTAAATAGAAGCCATCGCGCGTCCAGGTCCCGAACGAATCGAATGAATCCATAACGGATATGACAGAAGGGTTACCGTTTTTCCCATTACTCTACCCCTGTGTATCAGAATCCGGAAATTACCTGCCGACGTATTATCATACAAGGGTCAAATCGAGACATGTCCCCCGCGGTCCAGCTCGTTCCCGTGTGTTGCCACGGTGTTTTTCTATCTTCGTCCGGTTCCCAGTCTTCTACGGCGCACACATGCGATATACGAGCTCGTCGTTCACCAATCAATAGCCTACGTGCCCTGCAGTCTGAATTTTCGACGCTGTTGCCGGGAATGAAACTGCCCCGGAATGTATCCGCTTGCGGTTAAAATATCTGCCCATCTGCCCGAACCGTTTCGAAAGATTCCCACCCCGATCGAGCAGACGAGCATCGTTTCATCGTACGTTCTATGGAAAATTAGTCGCGTTTCCCTTTACGATTGGAATCGTTTCGAATTCCATGGAAACTTCATTGGATTTACGATTTCTTTCGATAATGGGTCGTCGTTTGTATTCGAATGATTGTACTGATTTATTGCGGCATTACATTACTCTAATGGGAATATAGCGCGGGCATCGGTTGAACTATTAAATAGTTGGCTCGTGTGCTGTGTTTTCCTGAAGGAAAGTCAGACGAAGAAATTGAAATTTATTTGGTTAACTCGATAGACGAATTATTACTTTGAATTATTATAAAATAGATTATGCTTCCGTATTTTCGTTATTAACTGCAAAATATTCAAACATAACCGAATAGGAACAGTAGAAAAACATTTCTATTCGATTTCTATCACCGATTTATACTCCGCACTTCGAAACCCTTCACACGATTCTAGCCAAATCGAAGGATTTTATATCCCTATTTTCCATTAGTTAATGCGATCTAAACACTTCGACGCTTCACGCGCTTTGACTTTGATTTCCAACAGATTTTGCGATCTCACATACAGTTTCACCAGCGCAAAAGTGTTTCGCCTTTCAATGCTTCGAATATCGAAGCGTTACGAGACAATAACACACGCCGCGTTCAAAGCGAATATTCACCAGGCGATGGGGGATGAAAGTTGGCCGTTTAGCGTAGAGTTGCTTTTAGTTGTGGAATAGGTACGCGTACGTCGTGGTTTCAAACGCTTACGAACTCGTTAAATTTCAGAGAAAAAGGAACGCCGAGAAATATTTTTCTCTCCCGTAACTAGCGAGCGTTTCTTTAATTGTTCCCCTCTGATCATTTTTTTCGCGGGAGACACGGCACGCGTTTAAAACACGCGTTGTCTTTGTTACTACCCCTTTTCGCAACTGTTTCGCGCGTTTTTATGGCGGAAACTTTGTAATACTCGGTGCAACATACAGGGATAAATAATGCAGTTAGATATGAAAGAACCTAACGTGGAGTTAAAGTGTAATCGTGTTAGAAAAGAAACGGATTTAACTGTACACTTTTGACGGGGGGTTGAACTTTTAGTTTGGTTACGAAGTGGCGAGTTTCATCGCGCGCTTTTAAACATGAAACTCGTGTGCAATGTTTGTTCCCGCGAACGAATGCGAGCAACGCGATCCATCATCGTGAGAACACCCATCTGTTCGCGTGCTATGGATATCCTGCTTAAATACTTTGCGGTGAAATGCTGGGATTGAAGGAAACGTTGGATATTTCGGAGGTATCGCCAAGAGAAGTATTATTTCGAAAGCACCGACGATCCTGACGAACACTTTCGCCATTCGTTTAGTTGCTGTGGATGCGTGGTACACTGACAAGGAAGGATAGGCAACCCGAAGATTCAGAATCGTATGAAACTTTGCATACAAATACAGTATTTCATCCGTAATACAACCCTATTTTCCGTTCGTGCCATAATTCGGATTTAAGGGGTGAAATCAGCCCTTGAAAAAAATTCAGAAAGTTCTTTTTCGTGAAATATCTCAAGAACGCTGGGAAATATTTTAAAAAAGTATAAACAAAACTTGCATCGCTTTATTGCCCCTACAAAACTGCGTCAATTTTTTTTTTTCAAAAACCCACGGAAAAAGAAAATGAAAGAAATCATGGACTATTCAAAAAATTTGTTTACGCTGCCTGGTAAACACAATAAAGTGATGCAAGTTTTGTTTAGAATTTTTTTACTTATCTCTTATCGTTCTTGAGATATTTCACGAAAAGGATCATTCTGAATTTTCTTCAACGGCTGATTTCACCCCTTAACACCGAATTATGGCACGAACGGAAAACAGGGTTTTACTCCGGATGGCATATTCTACTTGTATGCAAAGTTTCATACATTTCTGAATCTTCGGGTTGCCTAACCTTTCTTGTGAGTTTATTTTCATACTTGCTGAACGAATCGCCCTGCGTAGGATAAAATATTGAGAAAAGATGATCGTTAGTGACAGTGAAAATATAATTTGATTTATGAAGGAATTCCATCGTTGGTTCAAAATAGTCTAACAGCATATTCTTACCAAGTACGATTATCCCGCTCGATAATTATGTAAATCAGAGAACTTATTATGGTTTCGTAGTTATTTAAGTAACGGCCGCAACGCAGTATTAAAACAACTGCCATTCGCGTTTAATAATTACTGAAACGAGTCCTTAACGGTGTTCCATAAGTGGAAATCAGTAATACAATTAAAATTAACACTACACTTGCTATTTCACATCGTCCTTCTGGATTACATAAATTGAATTTCAACTGTAACGAAAAAAGACTAAACCGTACCAAAGGAATGAACACAGGAAACAGTCAGTAATACGATTATAAGAAACCATTTCTATTACGTATTTTGTTCCTCCACGAACGTGCAGTGTTTCACGAATAAACAAAATCCCCACTATTTATTTGAACAGCTACTGAAGAAACGTAATTATTACCGAGCTAGAACTACGGACTACGACACGACCCTTCGTCTAGTAACGATGACCAGTTGTGTTTTCCACGCTTAAAGAGACTAATTCGATGAAGTCGCAATGGACTTCACTCGTTTCCTTAAATAACCCGGCTTTCGCGAATCCCCGACGATTTTAATCACCGTAATTTGCTAACTGCTTGCGACCGAAGGAAAAAGCTTGTCGTGTTAGTCGAGCGACTTGGGAGCCTCTTATCCAAGAATTTCTCTCGTTCGGAAATAAAAGGGGACGGCGGCGGTCGGGGGTTAACTGAGAATTTCAGAAACGACGGCAGCTCCCCGATACCCTGCCGGGCGGACGTAAAAATCGATAGTCCACGTATGTATATACTTCATGGAACCCGTATCTGCACGGCGCTCTAGGATAAAGGTGCTTCAAAACGTATCCACCAGCAGATTGTCCACCGCAATATCTGCACGCGTCTGATCGCGCTAGTGAACGACGCAATGCTTCTGCATTTGATATGAATATGTCTCGAGATACAGGATTTACTTACACGTGTAAGCAAAAAGGCTAAATGCTTTGAGACTTCCAGACACTTCGAGTTATGTGTAATGGACACAGGGAAAATTTGAACTTCCACTTCGGTAACTTGTAAGGTAGTAATGCTGGAACTTGTATGGTAATAATAAGAAGTTGTATGGAGTAAAATGAGTAGTTGTATGGAGTAATAAGTAGTTGTATGGAGTAATGAGAATGAGGAGGAATGTTCAAGGGTTTATAAAGGATCTGAAATATAGGAGTAGGGGTGATGGGAGAGGTCGAAAGTAGGAAATGGAAAAATGTTACGGACATAGGTCAGGAGTTGGAAACATTGGACGGGTGACTAAACGGGGTGAGTCACAGGGTAAGGACAAGGATGAGGAAGGTTTGGCAATATGCAATATTTGTACATGTGATTCCTTAAGCGACGGAAGTAAAAGATAAAGAATAATACAGAAGTAAAAGATAATGAATAGTACAGAAATATATAGATAAAGAATAGTATAGAAATATATATCGTAAAACTAATATACATGTAGTACATAACATATACACTAATATGTAGATATTAGGGGCGAATACATTACATATGTATACCGAAATTTTGTGACTGCTTAACAATTTTGTGTTGGGAATTTATGAATATATCCACGATGGAACTTATGGAAACAAAGTTAATTCGTATCGGCTTCTGTAATATTCATTTCGAACCGTTATATCGTTAGCAAGTCTCTTAATATTTGCACAACTAAGAAAGTGTTGAAGTGAATATGGAAATACACGAATAAAGAGCCGTCTAAATCTGTGCAATTTGATTGAATAGTGTTTATTATGAATTTGATTGTCACGGAGAACACATTTGGGGGGAAAAAATTGAAATAACCTTAAATCCTTAATTGATTTACGGACACACACACCTTGCAACATACAATTTAATTTTTACATAATATACATGTTTATGGCAAATCGAATACAGTAGAGCAGCAGCGAATTATTTAATATGAAAAAAATTAACAATCGAGAGAAATTGAAACTTCTTTGGAGAAATACCAGGATATTTTTCGTTTCATCCAATTCGTAAGCACCCTTCGCACAGACGTGCATGTATGTATGTAAGTCGTATCGTGGTTTCGTTACGAGGCAGCATTTTTCACGTAATTGAGAGTTCTTGGTGGAGCGTGGCCGGCCAATATTTTTGTGGGTTCGATGGAGAACCGCTAGAATCGTAAATATACTTGTCGGTGTTCGTCTTCCAGCTGTTAGATTGCTTTACAGCTTGCTTGGGAGCCCACGGCACGATTATGAAGAGAAACTAGTGGCCAGCTCTGCCAGCTTGCCAGCAGGTTGAAAACCCGAATTCTCTTTGTCTCCGTATTTCTTCAATTTATCGCTCTTGCGCGTGCGCTTCGTCGAAAACATTAAATGAGCGCCGGGTATTGCTCCAATTCTATCGTACACACCTGAATCTGACGTACCGATCGTGAAGATAAACTAAGGCGCACAGTTCTTTTTTCTAATCATATATTAAACTGCAAATTACCTCAGAAAATTCTATTCTTATTTATTAATGTAATAATAAAACAGATATATTAACTAAATGCAGAGATGATGTCGTACACAAAAATAGTCACAGCGTGGAACTTTCAAAAGATCTTAATCCCGAAAATATTCCTTTCCAAACGCGCAGTGATTCAATAACGCGGTACCCAATTTATGGGGAAAACATTTAATTAAACGCCTCGGCTCGCGTACACGCGAAATACGCTGGTGCACCGTTGCATTTCATAGTGCCGTGGTTAAACGGCTTGAACTTCCTCATCAGCCGACCGAAAAGTTTCAAACTGCTTTTGATCCTACTTGCGTGAGTTCACTTTTAAAAAAACAACAAAGGAAGAAATGAAGAACTCAATTTTGTTCCAACGATTCTCGCACTAGGTTGTCGCTTGAATTTTAAACAATTTCCCGCAAATCGATCGTAACGGGGGACTCGATAGGTCGCAGAAGGGGAATCAATTGAACGCCGCCAGTTTCCATCGAACGCAAACGAATTAAATCGCTCCCAGAATCTCTCCCTGGCTGGCGAGAACTGGTGTATCGTCGAATATGCGGGGTTGCACGCGCGGCCGATGCTCACTCGGTGCGCGTAATCCACGTGGAAACGGTGTTAATTATGCCGTAGTGCACGCTGCCCGGCCACAGAACAAGCCGTTCGAACATTAGCAAATATCCCTTAATGCCGCACGAACGGTGGTATAAAGCAGGCACGGCCGATTAAAAAAGCGCGAGCGTGCTCGGGCGGATAAGCCGCTGAATGTTAAGCACATTGAAACGTTAGCAAAGGGAATATCTGCGGACGAGCATCGACGTCGTTCTCTGAAGCGTGGAATGACCGCACGCTCGAGCAAAGCGCGATTAAAAGCGCCGAGGACCACGTTGGAGGAGAGTCTTTGGGGAAGCTGCAGACGTTCTGCTCCTCGATACCACGACACTCTCCTCTTTTTCCGCCGTCTAATTTTCCGTAGACGGACTTTCTCATTCGCCACCGAACCTTCGAGTATTCTTGCAGCTCGATCCCCCCTTGCACAGTTTATTCCATCTTTCGCCCTTATTGCTTTTCCTTCCCCTGCTTTCGACCGAGACATTTCGGCTCGTTGTTTCCCGAATTCGTTAGAATCTATTTTTCCGTGATGCGTTTGGTGATGGAGGGGTCGCGTGTCTTTGAGGGTGGACTGAAGAGGAGGGCAGGATTTTTTGTGGGTTGCTTCTGTTTCGTTTGATAGCTTGACGGGGGTGGAGACGGTAGTGACTATAGTGGAGGAAAGACGTATGGAGTGGAAGAATGGTGGCGGGCCGAGAAAGATGGGCGCGAGGATAAATGGAGCAGAAGATAGAGGGGATGAAAGGATAAGAGTGACTGAGATGGAATGACGCGTGATAGGAGAGATGGTCAGAGAAAATTGAAGGATAAAATTGTGTGCGACTTATGGCACGCTTCCAGAACTCTGCATACGTTGTAACAGCGTGCATTATATTGGCAGAGTGTTTCGATATGCATTCGTGTTTATGGCTTATAAAGTAAACTTGTGCGACGACTTAGGTGTCGACTTTCTGAGCAATTAATCAGCCATATGCCCGTTACGAACTTTCCAATTATCTTGAGGCTTTGTTGTAGGTAAATGGCGTGATGTAAATAATTAACAGTGGTGCGACAAATAAGTAAGCAAGTAAGGAGGCACGTATGTTTGTATAATATTTTTCACATCAGCCAAAATTAATTAATAACGCTTGAGTAAAGTTTATTGAAAAGATTGAAAACTTTCTGCACTAGTTTTCCACATTAATTTTCTCCTAAAAATGTTTCATTCGAAAACGATGTTAAAACAATAGATGCTTTAATGGAAAAAATACTCATATTTACAGTCCAGTGGATAGCTGCTGATATACGTAAATTATTTATACAGAGGAAACCCAATGTTGAGATACAACACATTTTTTTAATTCATTTACAAAGACAGCCATAAATACAGCATACACTAGAAATCCTTTTAAAAGACCATTGGCAGGAATAGAAAATTTCCTACCTAATACATACTATGAAGATAGTATATCTTCAGCACTAATTAACCACTAACGACGAACGGATTTTTACGTCGAAATAAGCGTACATTGTATATTCCACAAGCATATGAAAAATTAAAAAGGACCATTTAGAAATATAAAAAATTTCAGCAGAACCCTTCATCCAGTCGATCGTGTAAAAATTGCAATTAGTAAAACCAAAAAATCCTTTTGCAAGTGGTTGCTGCACCTGTTCTCCATTCGAATCTCTATATTCTCGCTAGATCACAAGTGTCATTCTTGCTTAAACTTGTTTATTAAATCTAAGCAAGAAATGTATTGTCTGGACGAAACAAAGTAACGTAAAACCCAGTGGACATACTCAAGAGAATAAAACATTTCAAAAATATTAGCCCACGCTCGCAACACCCTGACATCAAGACTAAACAGCGCTGCTTCGTTAGCATTCCCAATTCTAATTTCAATTAAAATCGAAACATACACCGGAAACGTTTCATCACATTCTGCTCCGCCTCTTCTCGTCGGAGCGTCCCGGCGCACGTTCCTCTTCCTTGTTCACGCATTCTTCCGTGATTCCAATTCCGCAGACAGAAGATTCATGAAACGCGTTGCAGCCCGTGACGTATTTACAGCCAAAAGCTGGAGCCATTCTAAGGCTGCACGTTGTGTGTATCGACTGCGCTTATCTGGGCGAGACGAAAACACTGGCGGGCGTTTAATATGCGCCTGTTCGCGTTCTGAAGGTGTGGAAAACCAATATAAAAGGGGTGGCTGCTGTTGCGACGAGCGAGCAGAGAGTGCAGTTCCATGGGAATTAGTTTCAAACGTGAAAGCTGGCGTCGCGCGACGAAAATAGCGATTTGAATAGAGAGGCGATGCTCGAAACGCGACGAGTTTCTTGTTACTGGGCGGCGGGCGAGGGAGTGAGGGAAGGGGTTACATTCGGATGATACGATCGAAAGTGGCGGAATTGGGTGATTTCGATGCTTACTTTATTAAACACGCCATGCACGGTCAGGAAATCGGTGACTAACTAAATAGCGCATAGCCGCCTCGTATCGATTATCCGCCATCGTTCATTTTCAAAGCTCATCGTCTCCGTTATCATCACGCGAAATTAGTTTAAACGGAAGGAAGTGTTAGGCGGGCGGCTGTTAGCCGCGAGGAAGGACAGTAATTTATGACGAGCTCCCGTGAAATTAGTCGTCGATGGAAATGAAATATCGCGTCTAATTTATGGAGTTAACAAATAGAGGAACGATAATGAAATGCATGGGAGGATTTTCGGAGAACCGACGTTGGAATTGGAAAGAGACTGTTGTCTTTGTAAATACGCAACTATGCAAATATCGTATGGGTCATTCCACGCCAAATCGATCACTTTTGGACGTCACCATCGGCGATTTTGTTATAAATGAAATATGTTGTAGTCCATATGGAATTAGGGGGTGTTTAAGTCATCATTTTTGCGGTTGACAATTTGTTTAGAAGATACAGGTCTTCAAAGTTTGTAATTTTTGCCATTTTTGCGAAAACGGCCTTTTTTTCGGAATTTTTATCTCCGGAACTGTTAGTCCGATTGAGCTACTTCTTTTTTTGTTTTACTCACAAAGGATTGGGCTATTATAAAATAATTTTTTCAACCTCGGTAATTAACTTTATAATGTCGAAAAATATAAACAAATTCTTTTTTTGCGTTTTTTTCGATGATGGGGCGCAACGAAAAAATTTAGAAAAATATATGTCCATATTCCTTGAAGTTTCCTCTTCAAAATGAGACTTTCAAAATGATGGACGATTGAAAATTGGCTTCACAATGAGCTGGAAAAGGAGCGGCGTACCCCCGTTTCAGGTAGGCGAGTCGTGCGCTCGGGAGCGTGACCGCTATATGGCCGGTTATGTTTGGTAAGGTTTGGTTAGAATAGCGGTCCCGCTACCGTGCGCACGACTCGCCTACCTGAATCGGGGGTACGCCGCTCCTTTTCCAGCTCATTGTGAAGCCAATTTTCAATCGTCCATCATTTTGAAAGTCTCATTTTGAAGAGGAAACTTCAAGGAATATGGACATATATTTTTCTAAATTTTTTCGTTGCGACCCATCATCGAAAAAAACGCAAAAAAAGAATTTGTTTATATTTTTCGACATTATAAAGTTAATTACCGAGGTTGAAAAAATTATTTTATAATAGCCCAATCCTTTGTGAGTAAAACAAAAAAAGAAGTAGCTCAATCGGACTAACAGTTCCGGAGATAAAAATTCCGAAAAAAAGGCCGTTTTCGCAAAAATGGCAAAAATTACAAACTTTGAAGACCTGTATCTTCTAAACAAATTGTCAACCGCAAAAATGATGACTTAAACACCCCCTAATTCCATATGGACTACAACATATTTCATTTATAACAAAATCGCCGATGGTGACGTCCAAAAGTGATCGATTTGGCGTGGAATGACCCGTATGCGTTTTTCGCTGGTTCAGTAAGGGCGATTGAATCTGATGAACTTGTCACAGGCGAAGATGAATATGAGAAACTTGTTTTTAAAAACAACAATTACAGTTGTCCGCGTAGAGTGAAATCCGCGTAGTTTCGGAGCCACCCCCCACCACCGCCGTTTCCCCCTCCACCTCCGTTTCCCCCTCCACCTCCGTTTCCCCCTCCACCTCCGTTTCCCCCTCCACCACCGTTTCCCCCCTCCACCATTACACACACAAGAATTGACGCACATACACACATTTATATGGTTTAAACGCATGTGCATATACATATGTATTCCTTAAATTTAGTATCCACATACACAGGAATGTATAAATAAGTATGTACATCTACAGGGTGGCCCGGAACTCGCGAGGTATTTTTAAAAAAGGGGTAGCTGAGGTGATTCTGAACAACTTTTTCCTTGACCAAAATATTGTTTGAAGCTTCGTTTTTTAGTTATTAACGAAAAACACTGGCCAATTACAGCGCCCGTATAGCGCGAGCTCAGTCACAATCGCGCGCGGCCGAGATCGGGTGCATCGAGGGGCACGTACGGCAAATATTACAATCGTCTTACATTAAGAATAGTGTGTAATTCTTCGTTATTCATCGATAACAATTTAATTAACAAGTCGTTTAATAACTGTTCCATACTTTTATTCGTTTTCCGAAACAAATAAAGTGTTTTATTAATTATGAAAGAAGTGTTTGGATGATTAATGTTAGAAAAGGGTAGTTAAATAGTTAAATAAACTTATCCAATCGACCGCGAATTTATCTGCTTCGACGGTGTCTTGCCATATGGTCATTGTACCGATTCTGACCTATTTTTAGAATTTAAAAGCCACGTCCCGGCGATCCATACAGATCTGATTCGCACTTGTTTCCACACGAACAGGACACGCACTTACGAACATTACGAAAGTTAATGTGTGTGTCATTATCGATCGCCGCGATGTGGCATAAAATTGTTGAGGCAGGTCAGGATCGGTACGATGACCAAATGCCAAGACACCGTAGAAGCAGGTAAATTTGCGGTCGAATGGATAAGTTTATTTAACTACCCTTTTCTAACATTAATCTGCCAAACACTTTTTTCATAATTAATAAAACACTTTATTCGTTTCGGAAAACGAATAAAAGTATGGAACAGTTATTAAACGACTTGTTAATTAAATTGTTATTGATGAATAACGAAGAATTACACACTATTCTTAATGTAAGACGATTGTAATATTTGCCGTACGTTGCCCCTCGATGCTCCCGATCTCGGCCACGCGCAATTGTGACTGAGCTGGCGCTATACGGGCGCTCGCATTGGCCAGTGTTTTTCGTTAATAACTAAAAAACGAAGCTTCAAACAATATTTTGGTCAAGGAAAAAGTTGTTCAGAATCACCTCAGCTACCCCTTTTTTAAAAATACCTCGCGAGTTCCGGGCCACCCTGTATATTATATAATTACACTGTATTACATATGTATACATATGTATTTCGTATTTTAACCGACGTATTCCTTCCTATTCTGACGAATTCTAACTGTTTCCGCGACTTCCTGCCGGTTTTTCTTTCCCGGACGATAGGTGTGGGGAAAGCGCAAAAATGTGTAAATTTACTTTTTAGGGGCTATTTTATGACAAATTCGGAAGATTTTCGTCGAATTCCATCAGAAAACAAACTGTTTGAAGAAGAATATAAGAATTCATTTGTTTCTGGGCATAACATAAATTAATTCGAAGTAAATATGACCAGAAAAAAAAAAATTGTCCGAAAAAAAACAGCGTATAACCGAAACCGCGTTGTTCGAGGGATTACTGTACTTTATTACAAAGGAATATGGGTATTTACAATGCTCTTGACTACGTTACTGATGGTTATGAACTCTGAATCTTGAGTGAACCGTTATGCGTTCTGCCTATGGGCTTTTATAGCATTTCCCTACTACGTCTTAGGTATCATATTTCATCTGCGTCGATGTCACTGAATTCCTTTCTTATCTTATCTCCTGTTTACACTAATTTGGCGGTCACATCTAATTGCTTCTCTGGGCTTCCAAAATTACTAATAAGGTCACAAACTATAATTAGATAGCGAATGTTCATTCGAACATTATGGTAGATTTTTTTTGTAGAGTGTACATACGAAAGGAGAATCTAGAAATAAGTCTAGTTTTGTCATTAAAAGGTTCGGAAAAAATATATTTTTTTTGTTCATTGTATTATACATACATATGCTTTCTAGCTTGCATATTTCTTTATTACGTACTTCGTGCATACATCAGTTTTAATTCGTTCATTTTACGGGCGACGACATAAACATAATTATTGTGATATTATAGTCTAACATAAATCACAAATAGGATAATAAAAAATACAGATGACATAATTTCTACGTATATTCTGCATATATTTTGCATATATCACAATGACTTACAATATACGATATTGTATCACTCAATAAAACGCAATCACTCTGATTGCAATATACGATTATTCTGTGTTAAATGAAAATCTATAGATACTACAGTAATGTCTCCATTAGTGTCCAAAATTGTGTCTCCATTAGTGTCTTTTTCCTATCCCCACCACTTGGGGTGGTGGCCCCCTGAGTGAGTTCGGGTCGCCTTTGATGTTGTGGCAGCCGAGGCTCGAGGCAGCGTTCCAGGAAAGAGGCAAGTTTAAATACCCGTGTACGTGAGACAATACTAACGCGATCAAAATTTAAGAATAAAACTTCTGCATTTTTGGTCCGTTTTGAATGAAATTTTACCAAAATGTTCGTTACAATCTCCCGATTAAAATGACACCAAGCACCATATGGTTTGAACAATTTTTACTTATCGAGAATCGTGTCTGCGCCCCATTAGTGTCCCCATTCGGTCCCGAGCGAGGGACACTAATGGGGACATTACTGTATTCCTAATATGAAACTCATTAAAATTGACAATAATGTGATACAGATTGACATTTTGTTAAATAATTTTAATAATCTAATGTTTCCTATACTTGAGATGTTGATTAAATTATTGTAACCGTTTCACTTATTTATTACCCCTTCAATTGCCCATGCAACAAATGATATTAAACATGCCCGGTATACAGAAAAATCGTAAAATCAAACAACTGTACAATACTCTTTCTAAAAGGTCTACTAGGCTTATTTTAGTTCAACCGAAACCTCGTTTCCTCGCGGAGAACTTTTTACAAACATATAGCGTGTGCTTAATTCACACACGCGAACCAATGCACATACGCCAGGCAACAGAAGAGTAATCGTGTCACGTTAAAATGGAGCGACAATTGAATACACGTTCTCCCGTATAACATGTTCGTTATTCAAGTCTCGAGACAAGCGGAGAAGCGAGAACGCAAGGGTGCTGAAGTGTAAGAAAAACGCGAAACGGGAGGACGAGTAGCTCGCGGCTCTCCGAGAGTTGCAGGGTTCGCCTGCTTTTGTAAATATGGCGACACGTACGCCGTTGGAATCGCGAGGGGGGCGTAGAAATAAGAAAGGGAAAGAGGGATGGAATAAGAAAAAGGACGTATCCGAGCGGACGACGAAGGGGTTGGCTCGAAAGGAATATATAGTCTGGTGTCTCGAGCGACATACGAGTTATCGATACCATAACTCGAGGAACTTGGATGCATCCTCCCTTGTCCTCTGCTCTTCGAGCGAAGCGACGTGTCCTCCGGATCGTTGTCGTCGCTGTTGTCCTCCCTTGCCTTTCCTTCCTCGCCTCTCGGCTATATAATGCTCGAATCTGGGCAACTTTTTTATTTATCGGCTTCCTCGGAAAATGTCTTGCCTGCCGTTTCCTCTTTTGCACCCTCGACGACCTCCCTACACTTCCGCGTTCTTGGTACCACGTTTCCTGTAGTACTCGCGCAGTCAGCCAGCCTCTTTCTCCACTATCCTTGTCCTTTTTTCTTTTTCCTTTCTCTTTTTTTTTTCTTCCAAGTCGACCGACAACCCCTACTTTTGTCCCCCTTCTGTTTTCCCTCCTTCCTCTTTTTCTTCGCGTTTCCACGCTGCGTCTTTATTGCCCCCTACGCCCTCCACTTTTACCCCTTCCACGTACCCTTCCTTTTCTCGCGTATTTGTCCCGTTTCTTCTGCACTCGGCCCTCGGCCTGCTTCCAGCCTTGTTTCTCCGAGTACTTCCTCGCGCTCGCCTCGTCAAGCATTTCACGGGGCGGTGTCCTACGGATTCTGACGTTGTCTCTTTCACCGTGAAAGCTAATTGTACTCGTTGCTTCTTGTCGTCCCGGCGAAACTCCACGTCAGTTCTTAGTTGTAGAGCTGGAAACTGGGTCTCTCTTAACTGGGTTGGAGTAGCAGCCGGTTCGTTCGTGTGAGCGCAAGCGGCTGCTTCACTCTAGCGCGAGCGTGCTGCGCGGCTTTGCGTTGCGATATACGCTCGCATACTTATTCAGGATTGTATAATATGTACGTCGAAGGGTAGGGAGCTGGTTACTCGAGAGGGACTAAGAGGGAACGATAGAACGGCGATAAACTCTGAACGAGATGGCAGACAAGGCGGACGACGATGCAAGCTTACCGTGAATTTAAGCTAACGTCTTCGACTGGAACGCCGCGTGAATTAATCGAGTTAATTGTTGTGTACCCTGTTCCCCACTTCGCCGCTTCTTTGCGCTTAATTAGAGGTGTTCGGCTACGCGAGGAGAGCAAGTTAAACGGCGTTTCGAGCGGGGCGTAAGGGACGGGGTATAGAGGCTGGCGTGTTTGGCTTTCGGTATCGCTCGACCACTGATTAAAAATCGTCCACAGGAATATTCGGTAATCCAGTCGCGGGGGATCGTAATTCCTTTGTAGAGGTTCGACCCGTGGCGTGCAGTCGGATGAAAGGGGACGGCGACGGTACCGCCTTTAATTTCGACGAAAGACGAAGTGGGCTTTTTACCGTGGCTAATTCGGTTGGAAAGGGTGGAAGCACTTCTTGGGAGTGCCTCTTTGGATTATTAATCTCGCGTTTTCCTGCAGGATCGCCGTCGACTTCGAAATCTATGTGGCATTCTCGATCGTTTGGCTTAATAAATTTGTACTTTATTTGTGAATTAGCTGGGACTCTGGTTATCTCCTTTTAATGCTGTCCTTTTTTGCACGTTGACAGTAAATGGAGCGAGAATGGGTGAAAAGTTTTATAATTGTGCGAAAACCGTGGCGCATATTTTTATACACGACAGCAAAACGATAATATGCAAAGCGCTGTACAGCTGCTTTATGGTCCTTTTGTCTGTATTGTCCTAATCTCCAATTCTTAATCTTGATTTGTGGTTCACGATTGCCGGTACAGCAGATGTATAAACGAAAAAGATGGAGAAGGGGAAACGATAAATGGATGATTGATCGTGGAAATCCTGTTCTGGAGATGAAGTAGGGAGATGATCGTAGTAGATATTAGGGGGAAGATGGGGTAGTTTATCTGGGGTACGACGGTGTGCCTGTGCACTACATCAAAGATAGTCAGGAAACTTCTGTAGGCTTTATTGCTGGAAAATCTCCCCTGCTGTCTCATTGCCGCCGTTACATCCCGTGGAATTCTTAACGTGTCCCTGTTTTATTGATCGCCACGCGACAATTACAAGCTTGTTAGGGAGGGTACTTAATTTGCTTAACGGTCTAGGAATGCCGCGAATAAACTGAACGCAAATCGCTTTATCGTCGTTTCCTTCGCGAATTTGAACGAAAAATCCTGCCGAACGAATCGCAGAAGTCAACTATGAGACTGCGCCGACGTATTAACGAAACTTTTACCTGCGTCGATGAGAATTGCCCTTTAATCGTGCACTTCGGTTTAACAGCAACGATACATCGTTATTAGCTCTTTTCCAGCGCTGCTTCTATTTCCCGTGACTGGCGCAGAAAGGAGATTTGACACTAGCTGCACCCTCTAACGAGACTGTCGCCGCACAGAACTGTCGTATGTGTTACGGTGAACCTTTTGTGCAGCCAGCGGGAAAGGGGAAAAGAATACGAAAGAAAGGGTGGGTAGGATGGAAAGAGGGACAACGAGAGCAGCCCCCGGGAAGAGAGAATGCAAACAGAGAGAAAGCACAGAAAGGAGCAAAGACACTGACACGGGGCCAACGCTTTACTCGGCTATTAATTTTGTATTTCGCTTAAACACGCGACGATGGAACTGCACCAGACGGAAATTCATTTCCAGCGTTCTCTCTCTCTCTCTCTCTCTCTCTTAGTGCAGAGGAGCGACCGCGACCCTTATTGGATTCCCTAGCCGAGAGGCCTCGCTCTGCTCTCAGTTACAGAAGCGGTTTATCGAAAGTTTAAATTATTTCACCGCACGACGTCGACCGACCGAGAGTGCGCGAGAGAGACGGACGCCTGATTCTCTGTCAAGTCGTGGGAGAAATAGGCTGCACGAAGTGAGGCAGAGTACCCCGGCGGCAGCTGACACGCGTGAAAACTAGCAAGCAATAAACGATGGGAGATTCTCCCTAGATTGCTAAAACGACTTGCGAAAGAATCGGCGATTTGTTGCTGTCGACATAAGCGTCAAGGATGTTGTAGGGGATGATACAGTTTTATATTTTTCAAGTTATGATAAAAAGAGAATTGTGGGTTACAGTGCAAAGAGCCTAATGTATGTGGAATGCAAGAATTCGTGGAAATGATATGAAAGGGTTTTCTATGAATCGTGTGACGAGAAGTATCGAATGTGGCGCGAGGTGTGAATGAAGAGTGTTAGTGGAAACGTCGAATGTGGATCGAGCGAATGTTTATCTCGTGGAAAGAGTGAACGGTTTTGGTGAATGCATGTGGAGTCTTGAGTGGATGGTGACCCGTAGTCGAATTGTGACACGTGGCAAGGATGTGTGTGTCGGTGAGTGCCTTAATGAGTGAGAGCGAATGAAGGATAGAATGAGATGAAAGCTAAGAGTGAACGAATATATTGAATGGACGTTGCCTGCGCGAGTCAGAGTTGAATCAGGGAGTCTAGTAGAGTTGAGTCGTGAGAGAACTGAGAGAATCGTTGTGAGAGTTGAGTATTAAGTATAAGTATTGTGTAGTTGAGTTGAGATACAGTATAATTGGCAATAAAGTATATTATTAATATAAAAGAAAGACAATCACCATTCCCTTGTAAAATAATCCTACATGTATCGCAATTGTAACTACGTAAATAGCAGAACGACGTAAATAAATTTTACGATTTCTAGAATTTATAAGCACGCTTTCTTGGTATATTCATTGTTTGGCCGAAGAATGTTAATCGCCATAATTCACGTCATGTGTAACGTCCCGAACCCCGCAATTCTTCCTGATTCGGTAAAAGAGTTTCTCGGAGTTGTAAGTCCCGTTTACGCACTCACGACGATGTCCGGAAACTTAAGGTTGGCAGGCGTATCAAGTCGCTTGATAGCTAGCCGCGTTGAAAAGGCAGGATGTGATGTTGTTTCGAGTTTGTATAGTTTCGCTTTGAATCTTACAATTAGCACTTCGTTGCAAGTTACTAATAGTATTCTCTGGTGTTTGTGATTTTTGCGTTAATCTCTCGAATTCGCGTGTGCAAGCCTTGTTACACACCGATGAATCCTATTGTTGGAATTGTCGGGATGTTTGGGTGTAGAAACGCTTCTGATTGGGGTTGTAGGTGGTGCCAAGGTGTCGATGGAATCTTAGAAGGATAATTGTTTTATGTGTCCTTAGGAGGCTTGCCACGCGTGTTGACCGGGCGTCGGATTTTGCCGTTCGAACGTAATAAACTAATTTAGGTATTAGCAGCAAGGTTTTCTTGTCGCTGGTTTGATTGCTGTTAACACTAGGTTTACGGAACCCGTCAATTTGACGCATTTCAGAATTCGAAAGACAAAGATTAAGGCAGATCCGTTAATATTATATAACTAAATTAATTATATTTCATTTCGAAATTAGGCGAATTAAGTTTTTAAGGAAAACGCGCATTATTATTGGCAATCGTTAAGCCGAGGGTAATCGGTAAAAATAAGTGCTCAAACTTGTCCGTAAACCTAGTGTTAAATAGCCCGGTGTTAAAACGACGTTCCTACGTTCGGTTCTTTTAGGATCGAACATAGTGTTTGTAGTAACTTGTGTGATCATGTATTGGTTTCTTTGAAATATTTCTGGAATACTTCCACTGGAAAATTTAGAGGAATTAGAAGAAAGGACAGTTATTTGAAAAATATCGATGCCTTAAGCCTTAAGCCATTACGTAGTAGTACCTACTACTATTTCTATCGTAAGAATTTTAATGCTGTGCTATTTTACAAACTCTTGTCTTAAAAAGTATAAAAATCTAATATGAGAATGCTAAGACAAGGTTCATATAAAATCGTTAGCGATTATTGGCATACTAATATCGTAACTTCAGATATTGTGCGACCAATCGTTTATTTCACATCAACTTAATAAAATTCTAAAGCTCGGTGTAAATAGCATACATAAAAAATAAAACTTATTCAATTACGTACGGTTTGGCTATCCAAGTGGTTGAAGAAGTGGTAACAAATGATGTATCTACATGTATACATGTGAGGTTATTGTTTTTTAAAATGCTCAGGGATTGGGGAAAATTAAGCCTCACGGAATGTTGCTAATAGAAAATATCTAGAGAATTTTGTCGCATAAGAGATAAAGAATAAAAGCAGAACGGGACTGAAAGGAACAGTTGCATTCACTGCTGTGTTTCATATTTAATTCCGCCAAAGCTTTAAATCCTTCTAATCTTCCCAATTACCTTTGTTTTAAACCCGTTTTGCATGGACTACCCGGAATACTCTGCACGTGAAGCGTATAATGTGATCCAAATTTCCTCTCTCTTCCTCGCAAGCACAATTATTAAAAAATTTTGATCCATCAAAAGTTCGACCTAATTAATACGAGATAAACGATTTAACATTTATTCGAATCTGAAGCATAAAGAGCGTATCAAAGAAGAACAGATTAATAGAACCGTACGTACAATACATCACATGTAGTACCAGTGCATCGTACATATTTCATCGCAACAACGTAATTAATGTTTACATAAATACGCAAATATAAATTTCACTTTTCATTCATTTGAATAAACATTACTGCCCATAGATCCTTATGCTCCGCGACAATGAAATACTGCAATCATCTTCGAAGAAATAAATAAGAAATATAGAAATGTATCTGAATGCAATGGAGGAAAAAAGATAACAATGAATCGAGATAGATTCCAATGGGAAACAGTAACAGGATGAATACATAAGGGGACAGAAACGTGGTAATAAAATACGGTATTAAGAGAAAGGGGAAATAGCGAGAATTAAGAGATCCCGTGGGGATGAAAGGATCGGCTTGGGAGTAGAGACGCGAGTCAGAAGACACTGCGAGGAGAATGGAAAGAAACAACGGTGAGACACGAAAGGTTGCAGAAGAGAGCGTTCTCGGGGGTTGAGGGTACGAGAGAGAGCGAGAGAGAGCGAGAGAGAGAAAGAGAGAGTATTTCGTCAAACGGGCGCGGTTGGTTCCTGCCTTATGTATGCGCTCTCTCTCTCTCTCTCTCTCTCTCTCTCTCTCTCTCTCTCTCTCTCTCTCTGTCTTCCCATCTCGGAAAATCGATGTTCCGCGACCTGGAACGAAATTCCAGGGGAGATTCCAGACGAAAGACCGTTTTCGCGAAAATTCTCGCGAGTTAATCGCAAATAACGCCCGCTCGCTCTGAGAGTAATGCTCGCTCAGCTATTTCCTAGTGAGACCCGGCTCCATATCGCGGCGTAATAAAAGAAATAAAAACGGCAAACGCAAAGAGAAAAGAGATAAATAAACGGTGGACAAAAGGAAGGCAATGCATGAAATAGAAAATCTAAGGGTGAGCAACGAGGGAAGACTGAAAGGGGTAAAAGAATAAAAGAAAATGAAGTGAGAGAGGACGGACGAGTCGTGTCCAGCAGAACGGCGATGTCGCGAGACGTTAAACGCGCGAGGCGGACCAGCTGCGTGTAAACAATAAATCGAGTCCGTACGGCAGGCCAATTATGCCGTTCGATCGGCAGAATTATTGATGTTCGATGCGGTTCCGACAACCAGATTCCGGGCAACGACGACTTGCTCGCGCGGATACGGAAATTGAATTTTCTCGCTTGACGAATTCGTCGCGGCACGGCCACGTTGTTCGCGGAAATTCTCCTAGAGGTTTTTGAGCGGCTCAACAAAAGGTTTAGGGGTGTGAACTGTGCGCCAGGCTATGCCCACCTCGCCTGACATTTAATTGATCATTTTCTGGCCGGTGGATGACGTGGAAATGGTTCGCTCGTTTCGAACAGAGTACTTTTATCTGTCTCTCACTCCTTTCCTATTCTACACACATATACATTCCCGGCCATAAGTCATAGGACGCGTAATAAAATTTTGTAAAAGTGACAACGCAATTATTCGAATCGTTAATATATTTCACAGAGAACTGTCTTCCTTCGTATTTTGCACAATTAGCTGTGTGTACAATAAAAAAAAATCCGTGCGATAATTTGTGCAAGATCCTACCAAAATCGTTAATCAGAATTAGATATTTTCGTCTAGGTATCCTGCGTGTTGCCTCAAGTAACGTCTCTACTAATTTTGACATTCTACAAAAATAATTCCTTTTCTAAATTGACCATTCATATCTTTTCCATTCTGTTTCTAAAACGTCTCACAGCTTGCTTTCAAATTCCCTCCACAATTATTTTTCACCACTTTATATATCTTTCGCATTGTTCAAAAGAATTCCAGTACTGAACATTTCATCTTCTTCCATTAAACTAATATTAAACATTATACATATATATTTGCAAATATATGCTGCAACAAAACTATGTATGTACATATAATCTCAATAACTTTCATTACACGGCCAACATTCGTTAAAACTGACAAGTATCCTATATTTTTTTTTTAGCGAGGGTGTACATACACACATACGTACATACGCACCCCGCCCTCTAATCCCTTCTTCTCTTTGCGTAACTGGCTCTTTCGTTATTGCTACGGGACTATCGTTATACCCTTGGAACGCGGTCCGCTAATGCGTTCTTGATCGTCGTCGCTTTGAACTGAAACGCGTTTGTCTGGTCGCTCGATTACGGATCAACGCTCCGATACTCATAAGAGAGGGCCAGCGTGCTATCGGCCTTTGCGTTCGGACAAACAGCGGAACGAGTGTTTGTTTAATCGATTCGACGAACTGCGGGCAATCGATAAAGACACGGTGATTATGGAATTACGCGGCGCGGCACGGTCATCGACTCTCGAAATTGTTCTGGCCACGTTAGCGGGCTCGTTTGCTGAACTTTGTAACGCGCGAACCTTCAGGATAACGTGCTGAATGAATATGGAAATTTCGCTGTTTTTATCGGGGAAATTGATAGTCCGCCGAGCGGTTTCGTTCCGAGTTATTTGTATACACATACATACGTTGATATGTGCTATCGTGTCCCTTCGTTTGCAATCTATGTGGTTTTTGATTCTTAGGATGTGAGATGTAAGGATTAATAGCACTTGCATGGCACGCGATATTTTAATAAACATTGGAATAGTAATTACTTTTTCAGGGAGATGCGAAGCGTTTTCGTGTTGCATGTTGGGAATTTTTCATATTACTTTTTCTGTTACCACTGCCTGGCAGTGATTTTTTAGTAATAGTATAGGTAGTATTACAATTACCAAATACATAATGGGATATATGTATAAGAACACTGTATATTTGCAGTGTTAGTTGTATAGTTTTTCTATTCTACCATTGCATAAAAAATTTTTAATTAAAATATCTTTTCTACAGTTTTATTCCTGAATTCATGTTCGTGTACGTTCCTCTTAATAAACCTAATAAAAGTTTTTTATTAATATATTTTTTATTATTATTGATAATTGAATGATTTAAATCCTGCTTAACAGAATATTAAATGCACTGTTTTATTAGGAAACGTTGCATAATTTTGTACCTATTTTCAACACTCATTTACGTTTCAATAATATGAAAAGGAACATGGTAACAATAAATCCTATAATGTTACTGGTGACTGTAGGTTAAAATCAAATCGAGCGTTTGGCAAGGACGTCGATAGCTAAAATCGCTAGGATTCCACGATCAACTTATGCGAAAGCCATACGCATAACTTAGAGACCATTTCAAGGCAATGAATATTTCCTAGGTCAGTTGTCTCGTGAACTCCAAAATCGTTCTCCTATTTTTCCTCCCATTTATTGAGAATCAATTGCTCTCATGAATTCGTTGTCGTCAATTACTTATATTATCGGTAGAGCAAAGCCTTTACTGTTATCGACTTAAAAATTTCCTTCTCTGAATTTCAACACCATATTCCATTCGAAGATTGGTCGATAACGTTCCATCTGCACGTATCACCTGTGATTTTATACAATTCCTCGCTCTGGCTTTCTCAAATATAATACATAAAACGACGCCCCCTTCGATACACATCATTATATGGTATATGATATTGTGCCTGAGCTCATGTTCGAGTGATAAAAATATCAACAGACTATAATTATTTATGTACACCCTTGGTTGAAAATCATAGAACATTCGCCAGTTTTTAATTTAATATAATATACTAAATGTTAAGTAAAACAAGAAATGTGCAGTGTCACTAATGCGACGAAATAATCCAAATCCCTCGAAGGAAGATAAAAAGGAAAATAAGTTACTGCACTTCCGAAATCATTCCATTATTCCGAGGGAATCAATTAACAGCAGACTCGCGACCAATCGGTCCGATGCGTTCACCAGCTCGTTCAATCGCAGTAGTCCCGTAATCGATATTTACACGCGGCTCGTTCGAACTGCAAGGCAGCGGAACGTGTGTCGCTCGACATTTCAATGAATAAAATGACCAGCGTCACCCTAAATGTTCGTGCCCTACCCTAACCAATCGACGATCCCCAATTCTGCGAATTATCCCCGCTAGACATTACGGTTTTCGTTTAACCCTAACCCATGGAAAGGTGGCGCGTAACATCTCGATGAGAAACTACCAGGGTCGTATATTATTTTTTATTCCCACCTCTTGATCTCTCCCCGAGCGTCAAAAGACAGGGCTCTAATCGCATGAAAGATTATTTCGTATGAATCCCGCACACGGAAAATCAACCCCGATATTTCTTGTAATCTCAGCGCAGCTTGATTCCACGTAGTTTACGGATTTTCTGTGACCCGCATCCTCTTCGCAAGGAACTGGCCCGACGCGGCGGATATTTTCTAAGAGGACGCCTATAAATCAGAGATTAATGACACTGGCAAGCATCATAATTGTCCCCCGTAGTGGCGACGGCAATGGAGACGACGTGTGCGCTCAGCTAGGAATCCGTCCCGCGCCGATACGCGATAAAGTTGATATCATATAGTACAATATAATATGGGGTCGGCATGAATTATGATAACCGATAGACAGTTTTGCACGCATGCGATTCCTTAATAAGCGGTTGATAACACCAGAAGCATATAAATCATTGCTGGTTATTGCCGCGAACTACACACTCACACCCTGTACTTATTGTTAGCTGAATACTCGAAGGATTGAAAAGCACGCTTTGCCAATGGAGTAATAATTTTAATGCGATTGCAAGTTTCACGTTTAACGGCGAATTACATATTAATAGTTCTGTAAGCGGCATTACTCTTCAATATTTTATTTTTCATCCGTGGGTGGTAATGCAGCGGATTGTTGGTCAAGTTGTTTAGAGCAAATTTAGGTGGCGAACGTTGAATAATTTCGAAATTCAAGGAGAGAACCGAAGTGGTTGGTTTTAAACGTGGTAGTTTAGAGTGCTTGACGTGGTTGTTGGGGTAAGATGTAAACGAGAAATTATTCATTGCTCGCCGAATCGGGTATTTTATTATTCCTTCCGTGCAGCAAACCTCAGTATTGAATTAGACGACGCAGCTGGACCCGCATGGTGCGTTTAGAGAAATAGTCGTCAGACGGACGAAGTCATTAAATTAAGTGGATATATTTTTATTCGTGTCAATTATGTCGTTTGAGAACATGGCACACTAGTGCTTGATACGAACTATAGATTTTATGATGCCGCCAATTCTTTCTATTCTCGGGAAATAATTGTGACGTTAATATATACGATTTCTATCCAGATTTCTACGTACCTCCACGTATCAAGACTACATTGAAATTACTCCGGTAAAATTTCAATTTATATCGGCCTACCTAATTGTTACCGATGCGATTCGAATCTATATCGACATACATACTACCACTACTCGAAAATAATTTTCCTGATGGATGACCAACTCTCGAGTCACCGTTAAGATGTAAGGCCCGCGGATTCTGCCCTAGTCAGAATAAAGATTACTCACTAAGGTAGCAGTTATCGATACCAAGGGCCAGACTCCGCGTTGGCTAAGGTGACTCTTGTCAGTAAGGCCTAAGGTCGGCCTTTCCCCCCAAAAATCATGATACATATATACAGTAGCGGTATGCCAATTGCAGTCAGAATAGTTTTAGACCTCTTTGCAAAAGTAAATTGTTGCACATGATGTCGTCTACCCCGGAATTCAACATTCCTCGAAGAGAGAATCCAATTAAATATAGAAGGGAAATTACATTTTCGATATCGACAACCGGTTAACAACGTTTCGGCGCATGTAACATCCATAACGGAAGAAACTTCGAGTTTGTATTGTCATCTAATCGTAACGAGAGCATTTGAACGGTCATCGATTTGAAGTGACGTGCGCGGGACGCGCACTGTGAATCGTATAATCGAAATCACATTATCAATTGCCGCGCAATTCACAATCAGGCCAGTTTCCAAGTTGCAGCAAAACTGGATGGCAGAAATAATTGCAGCATCAGCTGACGTTTGCTGTAAATTCCAGACTTTGGTCGCCATCTGTCACGCAAACTTGGCGCCATACGCTCCGGTGGTTTCTTACCATTCTACAGTGTGCCGTGGAAAGTTTTGTCCTTTTGCCCGTCCCCTCCAGACCCTCTCAAATTCACCTCTTACCGGTAGCCCGTTTTCAGTATTGCGTAGTCCCGGGGCAGAAAATATCGCAGCTTATGTATCATCAACAAATAATTACAGACTGTACTTTCTTTCATTGCCTGGGCGAGAACTTTTTATCTTACGGAAACTTTTAGCGCATAAAGATGATACCCGGAGTCTTTTAAATGGCTACAAGGAACTGCGAAGTAGGTAACGATATTTCACCGCTGCACACTACTCTTCCACGCAGCTTTCAGCATTAAAACTACCTTTGTCTTTCGAACTTTTCGATTCGGTAAATTAAAGCGATCGTTCGATTAGTTTGATCCCCTTCAACGGTTGTCGAATAATACTTTAATATCTATCACTTATAAAGTAAGGGTAAATTAAAGGAAATTTGAAAGGGTGCAAGGGTGTTTACAAAGAAATCTAATTCACTGAAGACAGCTTGATTTGTGCACTATAGATGAAACTGTATCAAATGATGCGCGATTAACATTGATTTACATTATGCGCAATTGTAATTTGTTAATGGAAGCAGCAACGTGTCCGAGAAAATAATTTTATCAAGAGTCTTGGCAATAGAATTTCAGATTGCTGCGTATTGATTTTGTGATTTCGAACAAAAGTTTTCGTTTGCGCATCATTCAATAATTTCTAATATTTGCATTTGGTTATAGGAACGAAAGTAGTAGAATATCCGCAGTTGAATATATTAAACGACATTGTTCAAATTATAATAATGCAATGAAGATGCAGAATAGTAATGGTTCATGGAACAGATATGGATTATCGTTTCATAGCTCGTGCGTCATTTATCTTTTGCAATAATTTGATAACTCGATGAACTTGACCTCGTACAACGATTCAGGAGGAGTAATTAAAAGTTTCAAAGTCTCGTGAAATGTTCATGTTGCAATGCAGATAAAGAAGACATTGATAGTAAGAGCCCAAGAAACACAATGATTATACGTGTAATACAAAAATATATGTTCTCCCTTAATTCTTTAAAGGCGAGAAGTCCTTCATACAAAACTAGCACGCCAATTTATTTTCCCTATCTAAAATCTTTTCAAATTGCAGACTATGAATTAATTTGTTGTAGGAAAGAAAATTAATTTCTTAAAACATGACTACTACAATATACAACATTTTATTACCATGCCCTTATCATTATAAGCACTATCCTATAAACTGATTCTCGTTGTTGACTTAATACCTATTTCACACAATATCTAATGCCTGACTGAACCCCTTCAAATGCCCCTCGTGCCAAAAAATACTTAGAACAATTCTCATTCCCCCCAATTACTCGTACCAAATATATCTTCTTAAAAATCGTCAAATGCCAAGGAATTGTAAAAGAAGAACTCTTCACGCCGCAAAATAAATATTCACAGACTTGAGAACCAAACTCGCCCTGACCGCTCCAAAGAAATACGCTCCACATTGAAGCAATTTCTCGACCGTTCAAAATATTCAATGTCCCCGTGCCAATTCTCCGATTAATCCACGACATGGTCCCCCGCAAAAATTTCATTTCACCCAGCAGACAAGCAGAGACCTCCTTCATTCGAATGCCGGTCTAGCCGTGGTGAACGACACCTGTAAGCGTATCGATGACGGCGCGGCAGTAATTCGCTTTTTATGATCACCTCGGACGCAGCTACCCACGGAAGATTCATTACGAGCCAGTTTAATAAAGCTACCCCGTCGTCTCGCTTCGTTCCCATTTTCTTCGCTCGTCTCTATTTTTCTGTCCTCTCCTTTCACCCGACGGCACGGGAACGCGAAGAGCGTCACACTTCCGGCGTGACGTAAATTGAGCAACGTCGTTGAGATTCGGCAGGGCCATGGGGCCACGAGAGCCTTACGGAGGAACGAAGCCAGAGAAAGGACGAAGGAACGACGGAAAGTAAGTGGGACGTTCTATGCCAAATCGATCAGCCATTCTGATCAAAGAGAGGGCTTTGAATGTAAGCTGAGTGCTCGGCCGGGATTGCCAAGGAAAAATCTAATTTGAAACTTAAATGGAGGAATTTGTATCCCATTGCTCTTATGACGACTCTTTACGCGAAGGAAATGAGAATCACCAGAGTGATGGGGATAGAGAGGGTGGTGGACTTATTTAGGAAGACGCTGTGAATCTTGCACGATCCTCGTGACTTCCGTTCTCGTAGAGATGCGCGAGTACATAGTTCGAAGCACGTCCACCTTGAAAATGTTGCCTCCCTTTTTTTTCCCTTTTCGTTTTCTTTTTTTTGTTTACTTCGTGCCCTTATCTTTCGAGCAAGTTTTATTCGTTCCACGATCAACGAGTGGAAAATTGTTGCAAGGGAACGATGCAATCTCGGGAAAACGAGCATCGCGGAGGAACTGACAGAAGAATACCTTGGCCGCGCGAAAATTCCTCGTTTTATTTAAAGTGGCGTGACTTTGCGCAACAGTGAAAAATTTCGGATAGATGTATATCGGTCTTGGCTGTTAACAAATGTGTGGTTCGGAGAAGGGGAACTGCTGGGAAGTTGGTAACGATACTAGTCATTTTCTTAATACTTTTTTTGCATAGTACGCTCTACTTTTAAGGATGGAATTAGGTTACGGAGCAAGAGTTTCGTTTCAAATATTTCTGTAGAACCGTGGTATTCAACTTTTCTTGGGTTTTTTGAAAGATGGGTTTTGATGGAGGAAATATAATAAACGGGACTGCTGTAGTACAAACTTTTTCATTATTTATGACAAGTGCTCCTACTTCTACCTTTTCGGTAATTAAATATAAAATTTTAATATTTCTAGAAGCAGCGTTCATGTTTAATAGTACTTAAATATTATTAACACTTCCTGCGAGAGAGGGAGGGAAACATTTTTTCATTTCGATACGATTCCACGTTCTGACTGAAAAATGGAAAACCTTTTTATCTTTGCCGTACAGTTGGTAATAAACTGTGGAACGGACTTTTTCGGTTTGCAAATTTGCGAAGGGTAGACTGAGGCGAATCGGATCACAGGGCGAATCGGATCGAAATAAGAATTTAGTTGAAATTTGTTATGTTACTATGGAAAAAATCGTTTAGGTCGTACATACATTCCTCACGCCCTCTCTATGCACCTCTTTCAATTGTTTTTTTATTGTTTTACAATACCGTTTAGTGTTGACACGGATTTCAAGTTTGCCTTACGCGGACGAACGTTATAATTTTGGCGCAGATCTAAAATACATAGCTTACAATTTCTTATTTAAAAATAAAATGTAAGCTTTAACATCCAAATGTGTTTGATATTATTAGTTTGTATAGTGTCCAGAAATAATATTTGATATAATTTTCACTATTATATCATAATTTGTTTACGTATTTTATTCGCTTTAAAATTATTATTATATGAGGTGAATCGGATCACTTCATTTGTGGCGAATCGGATCACTCTCTTTTTTATTTATTTAATTAGTTGTATGACTTTAAATGCGTTAATAACTTATACATGTAGGTAAAGATGGTTCGCACATACATAAAAGAGAGTGGCATTGCATTTATTGTAACGAGAAATTCATCCACCTGCGGAGGATTGGATACAGTGCACTATCTGTGAAAAGTGGTGGCACGAAAAGTGTGCTAATATAAGTGGTGTTTGAGGACAATATACTTGCCACCCATGTACTACGTAGGGTCTTTGACATTATTATTATCAAGTTATACTTTATAAAGTTATAACCAAAGATTATTTTACGACAGTTTGTTTGTTTTCTTAGAGATATTCGGAATATCCGATTCGCCCCCAGACTCGGGGCGAATCGGATATTTTCCACTTTTTCGTTTTTTGTCCATAAAAGAGGAATTTTTTAATTTGTTTATCATTTTTATTATGAATGTTCATGTTCAATGGGTACTTGTTACGAATTTATAATCAAGTATGGGGTTTTTAAATTGTAACTATTTTTTTTTACCATCAAATAAAAAGTGATCCGATTCGCCTCGGTCTACCCTATGTCTAAATCGTTTATATTTTATATTGCATAAAAGTAGGAACAACGAATACGCGTGCAGTGTTTTACAAATTTATGATGGTTGGCTTTGCTCTCCGAAATACTCTCGTCAACGTGATATGTTTTGACAAACGTGCAAAGTCAAAGTAGAATAATTATATTTAAAAAGCTATTTTTTTGTGCCTGCTCTTTTGCGACATTTAAATCGATTAAGGGCCGAGCAGTTTTAAATGGCATGTCTATAATATTAGCCCTTGTGTAGTAAGGCGTATTAAGCAATTTGGAGATTGAATTTATATAAGTAGTAATAAGTAGATCTATGATACCACGTGGTATACATATATAGATTAGAATATGTAGGTTAATGTTGAATACCCAATGAAAGGGCTTAAATTTCAAGTACTTACATTGATGGCAAACAATCGTGCCACAATTACCATAATTATTCCTACCTTCGTTCATATAATTATTACCGCATACTTTCTCCCATAATGGAATATTTTAGAATCTGAAAAGAAATTTACTTTTTTTATAGTCCACCACCCTTAAAATTTTATGAGGCGCAAGAACATATCGCAAATGATGTTGGTTCGTGGAATTGATTTTCCCCTTTTGATATTTAAATGCAGATTGCGCATTGCATGCACAAATGCTTGTCCAGTTTAGTTGTTGATTTTCGAAACGCGAAATTCTAAAGTCAATCCGATTGGCGTGATCTAAAAATCGTAAATAGTTTGGGAAACGCATGCACGAAGCTCGTAAATCGGCAACAAAAGAGGGACCAGAAATCAATGCTTTCGAGCTACCCAAATGGAATTTCAAAACTTGCAATTTGGCAATTTAAAAAGCACGCTAAACGAGAACGCGTGTCAAATTAGGTCAACGCAGGGGCAATATCGTATTAATTCCACGAAACCTGCACGCGACTTGTTAGCGAGATTGTTAACGGCAGCTTTGTTTTACACACAGGATCATCCCATAATTGTATATGGCGACGCGGGATCAAAATTATAATCATTTATCAGCGGCTTTAAAGGTGAACCAATTTATGTAATACTGCACAGTATCTAGTGCATGAGAAGGGGTGACAAGATTTGGATATAATTTTTTTTCGCCAGATAAGCTATCTAATTAATGCGATGAAAAGATTATTTGTTTGTTGCATTTTTCAATAAATTGATATCTGATTATAAAAGTGGAATTGTTATGCAGTACACAAATGTATATCTACGAATTTGATGAACTTGAATAACAAATCCACTCAATCAATATTTTAATATCTATAGCAATCACTTAGTTGCACAGCTTCATTTAAATGGTCTTCTAAACTAATTCACGGTGTCTCAAAATTGTATAATCGACTGCTACTGCAGCTTACTATCTAGTAAATAAAAATCTAACAATTTTAATAAACGAGTTGTCACATCCAACAAAGCTACTTCAGTTGAATTTCTGCACAGTCATCCATCAGATTCAGCTACCCTCTGGTATATTAATTTGTAACAGAGATACTGTACCATACTATAATATACAAGCACCGTATGATTTCACTTTGTGTTGTCAATGGCATTCAGCACTATTTACTACGCAAAAATAGACTGAAACAAAACCTTACTTAGTCATTCTGAGCTTTTTTAGTTAAAACCAAAATCACAGCGAGATGCAAAACACTTGTGCTCAACTAAATAATATCTTCTCATTTTTAATTTCCACGTAACACTCGCGGACTATCGATAGTATTTCACCTGAAACAAAATTTATTTTAGTACCGTTCAAAAGCTTGGCGACTGATAACATTATGTCTTCGAGTACCAATACAGCGTATTAATAATGGATATTATTCCAACATAAATCAGCCCTGATTTCGTCCACTACATCTGCATTTCTAATTAACCCCTTACCTTATCATTTTTTTTGCTATGATTATTATTTCGTAAGAGCTGAGTATTTAACCACTTGGGCTGGAATAACGTCTCTTACACGTGCTACTTCGAGCTACATGTGAATTACGCGTGTTCCACTCGTGGTCTGGTAATTACTGCAAAATAAAATAGAAACTTATGGTCCATCTAATCGTCGATTAAATTCATTCTCAAGTGATCAACTCTTGTATCGAATAAATTTTTAACGATTCACGGTGCGAAAAATTAATAAAAACTACAACCGATCTCTGTAACTGGCTTCGTCCGTTAAACGAATACTGTCGAATCATGAATTAAAAAGTACAGCAATCAACAACTTTGAATTCTCCTGTATGCCCCCACTCATGAAAAAACTATTTATATCACGCAAGTCTCCTATCTAACATTTCCTTAGATTATTACAAATCACGGAAATATTTCTAGCCGCCCAAATTTTTGCCCCATTCTGTGCAGAAACATCGCTAATATTCCAGAACGTTTTGCTCACTCCAAAGTCAATTTTGGTGAAACTTCATTTCGCGTTCGCGGCTGCACAGACACGAATTAATGCCGTCACAACCCTGGATCGCGAGGCGACGCCAGTTTTGCGGTTTGCCCAGTAAACGAACGTCTGAATCCCGGTCGCGAATTACATACAGCGACATGCGTGCAGCATCCGGCGAAACCGTATGGCGAAACGGATGAACCGTGAAATGGTTCCACTCGTTGACAGGCAACCGAACAGAGCGAACGTTTTCGCGACGCGTCCCCACGTCTCTCACCCGCAGGAAACGTGGCACGGTGGTTCTTATTGTTATAGTCGGCTGGACGTGAGGGTTTGGTCGCATGTTTCGCAACATTATCTTGCGAAGTCTCGACATTCAAGTCGGTCGTTGGGCTCCCGGGTCGTCGTCCGCGAAACTTGTTGCGTCAACCCGAATCATGACGAACAGATCACGCGGAAAACGCCTCGTGCTTTTGACGTTTCGTGCAGAGCCGGATGAAGTGCTCGCTGTTGCAGGATCGATGCCTCCGCGAACAGTCGTGGCGAATTAGCCTGTCTGAAATCACGATTGAATGACAGCTCTTGGAATGGAGGAGCTTTCGAGAGTGTTTGTGGGTGGGGTTGCGTGCGGGAGTTTACGATGTATAAAAATGAACGTTGCATTGAGTTTTTCCTTGGGAATTTTATATGTAGTTTAGTCAAGATTATGAGTGGTGTGCTATTTTGAGTTATGTGTAGCCGAATTGTGGTTTGAAAGAACATTCTTCGCTTGTGGCTATTTTCTCGAGAGTGTATTATATTTTAAGGGATATTGTAACGGATACAATTTTTGTACAATGAGTTAGTTCATCTGTTGAGGAGAAAAATTTCAGTAAACTTAGCATCGCATAGACTAGACTGCGAGGCGAAAACGTTTCACGTACGAGCACGAGTCGTTGCAAAATCTGCAAATCTTCCTACCAACGGTGATTAAACCCGGCGATTCTCGTCAGGAGAACGAAATTAAATTTTGTTCTGCGGCTGTTAATTCGTCATGGGGGATGACGAGTACCACCTAGCTAGTCGCGAAAGTTTAAACGAACGATTGTGTGAAATTAAACAATATCAATCGGATTAGAATAAATCTTAATGGATTTTCAATGGCGAAATAGCCAATTAAATTAATCTGCTTTACATTTCTCGATTAACGTGGATCGCCATTTCTAGAGTGCTTAATGCCAATATATATCCCGCGAAAAGCAAACAATTTCAATTTAAGGGAACGTAGATGGCACAACGATGTCAAACATTGAATTTACAACGGTATTGGTTTATCAGATATCTAGGAGCGCACGGAAATTAATCGGTTTTATCTCGATCCTCGTGCATGCCTGCATATTGGAAATGATTTTCAACGCAACGTTATTATAATATCGAAATTAAAACGTAAGATACCAATACGTTTTTGCAACTTTTCAGACCTATTGATATCGCGCGATGACCGATAATTCATTATTCAATGGCCATTCAAACGCGATCGTTCGAAACGGTTCAGGTTCCTATATTATTTTTCGTAAAGTGTAACCGGTCGTGATAATTGATACAAAATAAACGCTTTGAACGTAAGTACGCTGTGCTTTTTCACCTCTCTCTTCTGGTTCTTTTTCGCACATTTTTTCCGATTTTTTAATGAGAGACATTGTTACCGTTGTTCAGGGAAATTACAATTTGTTTTCTTTTTATTTAGCACGTTCCCCCGCGAAAAATTATTTTTGGCTGCTTTTATCTCTAACCGCGATTTTTACATTCCCTCGGTGCACTTCAGTTGCGCTGCAACGAAAATGTACGACCTCGTCGTTCAGTCATGCTGTTCTGCACGCTGGTAAATATTAAATTAAATTGAGAAAAATTTCTGCGTATTCTTTACACAGCGCGTGCCATTTGCTCGTCATTTATTTACGGTGCAAAGCGTTTCGTTTCATCAGTGTTTCATATTTTCTAGATTCTTTTTCTATTTCCACTTCGTTGCTTCTTTTTTATCCCTCGATGGGTGAGCATATCGATACTAATATTAATAGTGCCATTTTTTCTCGTTTCAGGTAAGTGACAGAGACCAGCAACTACATATATACATATTCTGCAAAGTTTCGAAGGTTGAATGTAAGTAATACTTTAAAATTGAAAACGGGACTTCTGAATTTCGTGAAAGTTTCCATTAAGTTATAATGGATAGAAAAATATTTTTATTCGTGTCCAGCATTCTTTCCCTTGTTACGCGTAGTTGAAAAAGCGTTGCATAGAAATTGGCAGAATTCTATTGGTACAATACTTGTATAGTATTCTTTTTCCATGATTTTAGCTTTGATATTCAAATTATTTTGTTATCATATTACTTAACGTTCTTATACTATACGAAAAACATAATTTTCACTTTTTGTTTGTAGCTGTACAAGTTGTACGTCCTTGTCTCAACGTAGTAAAACAATTACCATAAAATTACGAAAGCCACAAATTATATTGTTCTCGCTCAATAATAATTACTACACATTTTACTACCATCTAGCGCAGCCCAAAATCTTGATTTAATTAGCAAATACTGGATCCCGGAAAATTCCACCTGGACCATAAATCCAACTTCGCAATCAAAAATGAACATGACAAGAATGCATTAACATGGTTCCACCTGTTAATTCAAATTTCATTGCAAACTTTTAATCACAAATCTCAATACACAAGAGAAACTATTCGAAAGCTACAATCAAGTAATCTAGATGCTTCGATGAAATTACATTTAAGATAAAGATTCTATAATGCAATTCGTCTCGTTCACGAATTTCCAAACAAAATAATTTATCACTTAAAATATCATCTTCTTAAATATTGTTCACGTTTAATTTTCTCACCCCCTAAATATACTTTTACTCTTAAAGCAATTGCACTCGCGCAGTGGGCGAAAAATTTCGCCGCTACGTAATCGGGATAAGCCAGGTGAAATACGTTACAGAGCGCGATTATAATTAAATATATCGCTTTACTGTAGGGACTGGCTACGGGATCCGGTTAAACGCGGCGCTTGTCTCGTCTGTCGCTTGTATTAATTCATTCGATGCTCGGTAATGCGCATGACACATGACGCGATTGATAACAGTTGTCCGGGGCGTTATCGTTTTGTGATAATGTGATTCACCCCTGTCTGCCCCACCCGTGCAGAGTAAACGATTTTTCAACGAATCCGTTCTATCCACCTATGGATTCAGCTCGGTTCTTCTCTATGGATACAGAGAATGTGGGTTTCATCGAATGTGTAGGACGGTCTGAGCAATCATAACGGAATTGAGAGCGAGGCAATTGTTCGAGAAAAGGGAAGGACAGGATTGTTTGAAACGTATGGTGATACGTAACACGACTAAAAATGTGGATATCGTATATTTTAGCACTATCGTGTTATTATTATATACATATGCATTTTCACGCGTGAAGTTCTCTTTCCTAATTAAAGGTACATACTCGTTTTTGGTAACGGGCTAGGTATTAGAAACATGTTCAGATACATGTAGCTACTTAGATTTTTGTGATAATGGTTTACCATTATCGCGTATAAGTTCCGGTATAAGTTCAGTACATTAATTGTGGTGCAAACTAAATTAATTTTTTAGATGAGTTTTTTACTTAAATGGAAACCACGTTTTCTACTTTGCTGTGGATTACATATGCTCCAGAAAATCATTCATTTGTGTCTGATTTATAAATTAAAAATAGTTATCGAGTAAAGTTTCATTTTAGAATAAATTAAGTTTTTCACAATATGTTCAGAGGTTTTAATTATTTCTTTTCTCAAATACAATGGAGGGAAACTTATTTTGAATGCGCAGAAATAGATCTGTTATGCAGAGAAAACTAGGAAAATTTTAATTCCTGTTTTCTGTAAGACGCAATAGTAAGAGCAATTAATATTGGAAAGGGGAACACATTTAAAGAAATTATACAATAATGTCAGGGGCTAAGAAATTATTATATATGATTGTACAATTAAAAAATTGAAATTGCTCCTAATTTTGCCGTACTTGCGCCCGCAATCGTTAGAAGTAATTGCAACGTGAAATATGATATTTTACTTTCCCTTGAATTTAAATGGTAAATCATGCTGTATGCGCCCTGCATTTGCAGGTGTTGCCACGCGTAATCCGAAAATAAACTCTAATTAACAAAGAACATGCGTTTACATACACCTGCTAGTTTATTATGCGATCCTCCCAAAGTGTCCTAGATTCGTTAATACATATTTATTTAGGAGTACCATGAAATTAAACTTGGGTGAATTTATTAGCTTACAGGAAACATTTTTTACGTTCAATATAAACAATTTCTTGTCTGTGGTTGCAGTTTCTTGACAGTTTCTTGCAGAAGCTTGACTTACAAAGAAAGATGTGGAAGATATTAAATATGAAAATATGGATTCAAGTAACAATTTATAATTTATAATTCTGTCGATATATATTTCTTGTTCATGATATCATTAAATACCAAAATTAGTTAAAGGTAATTTTATTAGAATAATGGCCTTGCTTCGGTGATACGAATTATAAATATAGAAATAGGCCAAAGTACATATTCGTACAAAATCACTGATCTAATACCTTTCTTCTATTCATTTTTACGTTTGTATTCAACATAATATCTGTACAATTCATATCATAGCTAATAAAGACGAATGATGTAGTAATAAATAAAAAACTTGGGAAAAATATATAGAACATTAATTCTAACACGTACGACGTACGTGTTAGAATTTTCGAGGTACAGGAACGGCCGAGACGGGCCATGTGAATTTTGCCGATGCACGCTGTCTTTGTCTAGCGTAGCTTTCATTTGGGACGAACCCTAAAATGGTTAAAAAGGGCCATGGTGACGTAGGCGTCCTCAAGACCGACGCTTTTGCCAAGGAAAGGCATTCTTGTATAGACTACAGTCGAGAGAGCACAGTTTTAATAAACAGAACACCTTTTAACATATACACGGCTACAAAATCATTGTCATAAGTAATACCTAATCGAGACAGAGAGACTCCTCTCCGTTCGATTATCTTACATACGTAATTAATCAGAGTAAAACAGTCACAACTATATTCTGTTATTTATTCGCAATTGTCACTCGTCCTGTGACTATTGCAGTTCGCTTAATCCTCGATTTTATACTATCGAATGTACCAGGGTCGAAGGAACGTCATTGTTTCTCCAGGATGATAAAATGATCGGGGCGCAAAGTAAATCCAGGTGTCAATGACCAGCTTATCGGGGACGCACGCACAATTTCGTGGCTGAATTCGCACCACGAGCTGGGACAGAAAATTCGAACGTCCGGTCCCATGAAGGGCGTTAATTTTGAAAAGCAGGCGATAACAAACGCTCGTCGGCTTAGATGCGTTGCAAATGCACCCGTTGCACACGATCGTAAATTCATCAACGATATTTACATTCCGATCTGCATAAATTCATCATTCAACGAGCCAGGACGGTATTGATTTTAAAGGCGTCTCGTGCAATGACACTCACCGATGATAAGCATTGATTTATCTGAGGGGCTGGTATCATTGGTCTCTAATTTTATCTAACAACAGAGTAAGTTCGCGCACGTTGCACGGCGCACGCATATTGAGGAATGCTATGAAAATGTTTGCGATTTACATAATTAGTTAAGAGCTAGGAGCGGTATTATCAACACTGACCGATTTATTATTAACATATATTCATATTATTATACATTACTACTAACAGTAACGGTGTTTGGGCAAGTATGCAACTGAAAAAAATCTGTTTGTTAAGTTGTTATTAATTTTATTCAACGTCGAAGAAAAAGAAATTCTAGTATATTCTTAAGGACCACGTTAAAAGCATAATACATACTCTGACTGCTACTCGGTCAGAGGTTTTAGTAGCATAATATTGGTTCACGTTGTATTATAAACGTTATTTTAAGTATATCATTCCTCGTCTATCGTAATAAGTTATTCGAAGAATATACAAAATATAATTTACAAGAAATATGCATTGGTACTTCTTTTGTGAAACAGAACAAAATTACAACATTAATCTTGCTTGATAAAACAGCGAGGACTTGACCCTGTTACTGTAAATACTCACACAATTTATGCTTTTACTTCTTCAGAACGTGTCGATTGAAAATTACTGATTTTTTTCATTGTTTGGCCAACCAGCCAGCGTTGATAGTATCTGACCAACATTGATCGCGATGCAGAACGAGGTTAAACGTACATATCGATACGAATCGAGCTATGCATTCGGAAACACCTCGTTTCCCGTTAACTGCATAGAAGTGTAAAATAGAGTGCAAACGAACAGCTTTTTTCGTTCTCCACTTTCCTTCGTTTCGCAGACGTGTAGGACAGCTAAAAGGAAAAATAATTGAAACGAATTATTAAAGTATTAGCACAACTTTAAACTATTTCAAATCTTCATCTCTGCATTCTTGAAGATAAGTTTGCAAGTAATAAAACGCAAAAAAACTTGAAATTTTTACCATGAATGATAAAGTTCTATTGAATTTCTTCCGTGTGTATAATTCTAAGATCCGAAAATATTAAAAAGTTCCATTTCTGTGTAGGATATAAATGTAGGATATAAATATTATAAGATATCGGTATTATATATTTAATTAATTAATGGAAAGAAATACAATTTAACAAGTGATTGACACACAAACTAATCCAATCATCGAAACGTCCTTCTTGCCCGAACGCTCTTTCATCACTCTCTCCGCCTTTCTTCGCTACGCACCACGCTGCCACACTTCGCAGTCACACAGCCATACACACGATTCCACGCACACACACAATTCCCACATCTGTTCGACATAAATTGTACTTTGTATAATTTCGAACGTAATTGGAAATTTAATTACAATAATTTATGTTTTCATCGTGATGTTAAATAAATTAGGAATTCAAGTGCACCTGCAAATGGATGTTCCAATTTTCGACAGCAGTATTATTAATCGTTTGCTGATAATGACAATAGAAGGGACGCGTTCTTATTTTAATAAATGGGAAACGCAAAACCATACGATAGTAAAGCTACAATAAATTTGTTACATGTTGGTATTCAACTGAAACATTTGCATTGTCAATTATTTTAACACGCGCATTATTGTCGACTAGTTATTTTGTAATTATGATACGGCTTGCCAGTTAATATTTGTTTACTTACTTCTCTATTTCAGTTGTTGTAGTTTTCGAATGCTTTAACGAATAAATTTACTACAAGCTTGTTTACCATTTAATTATTAGATGACAATAAATGCACTCGTATTGCAATATTTTCAAAAGCAAAACTTGAGCAAATCTTGAAAAAACGTTTGATCTTTTACAAAGCAAGAACCATAGAAAAATTGTCCACGTGAAGCAGTATCCTTCAATATTTATATTCATCATTTCCAAATTAAGAAATTACAACTAAAAATCAATTGCATTTCATACATTGATGGACCAAGATTAATTCAAAGTAGATCACAGTCCTATCAATATTTATAAGTATTGGAAGGCAAGGTAAATCGTCTATCTTCAACTTCAAAATTCAATTTTCTGAAACCCGGGGGACAAGTATGGACAAACTTTTTCTTCCCGCATCAGACTTAATTTTCCAACAAAGATTCTCGCCCCGCCTTTCCTCCAGACGAACGAGCCTCGTCCCTCTATGTACTTAGCGTTCGAATAAAAAAAAATAAAAAGACGAAAAATATATGAAAGTGATAATCCAGAGAAACGACGCTCGACCACGGAAAGAGGAGCCGCTCGTCTGACGGCAACAAGGAGTACGTACATACACACGGAGGCGTACAAAGAAACTCTCCTCGGCCATTTTCTTACGGAGCGTTACGCGTACGGGGCTTTGAAAAATCACTCAACCGCAAGAACAAAGCGGCGGAAATTAATTCTTGGACCTCAGGCAACAGCCTTCGTCCACGACGTCGTCGTCGATCGAATTCAATGAGACTCCGGTTAGATTCCTCTATACCAATTTCGCGAGGAGCGCATAAAGAAAAGGGTCGCGTGGAAACACGGGTTTCCTGGACAATAACCGCGGCCGGAAATGCGCGGTCTCGACCGTTTCCCTTCGACGCTACCTCAGTGTAATGTTTCATACTTGACATTACAACCGTCGTAACGTAATATGCTGCAGTTGTGAAGCGTCGAGCAAAAAAAGAATATAAAAGAAAGGTGCAAGCATGCATGTTGTCAACGAACAACAAGAAGATACAGAAGAGTTTGAGCGGGGCAGAGACGAGACGAGTGAAAGGGATCGTGACACTGGTGTTCCTCTGGAAACACACCGGCCCACGTAAACGAAGCACCATTAATCAAAATCCGACCCCCAGTGCCGTTCGGCACCGTTGAAATCGGAACAAACGTGGTCCACGTGCGCGAGTTCCCATATTAAATGGATATATATCACGTCACGGGAAGAATCGTTGTTACGTTGTTGCAGGATTTCTGAACACCATGACGGCCACAGGATATGCAGAGAAACGGGCCACCCGGGCGCTCTGGGACGTTTTGAGTGTTGCAACGTGCGCCAGAGATAATTGCGATGTTCCGTTTGGCTAACGAAGCGACGTTGTTTCGTTGTGAAGGGAAAGAGTGTAATTCGGGCAGCGCTGTCAATTGTCTTGGAAGAACGTGGAAATTTTGTTACTCTAGAGAACGACGCATTGGGGTAATGAAGAATAAATAGCGCATTCATTGAAGAAGGTACACGACGAGGATAGAAAGTATTTGTGCACCGGAGTTTCAAACGGAACTTTGTATAACTGTGTTTGTTGTTTGATTTTTATCAGCCATCATGCTCGTTTATATTTTCGACGCTGTTCGAGACGAACGTGTAGCGCAAAGAAGTTGTTGTGCACTTTGATGTTCAAAAATGATAATTAGTAGGTAAGTAGAAGTAGGTGACTAGGATCGCGAAAATAGTAGATGGCACTTGTGAGGATTTGTTTAAAATTAATTGATATACGAATAAATTTGTACAGGTATGGTTTACGATAATTTCGTTGTATTGAGAAATTTATTTTTGAGAAGATTGTATCATAACTGAGGGTTACGATAATATTTAATTACGAATTTTCGTCTGCTCAATTGTAATCTATATTGTCCAGCCTTCTGGTAACTTTAAATCAACCTCAATTATTAAACCTATAAAATCTCTACATTTCGCAAATAATTGCCACTATTCGTTACACGAGAACCAACCCTCAACCCCTCATTGATCCGAAAAGAATTGACTGCAGACCATTATTTCTACGACCCCGATAATATAACTCGCTTCATTAGCACGAACCGTATAAACCATTAATAAAACCTTCACGCCCGTAAGTTTCACTGAATATCAATTCGTGGTTTATCCGTGTAACAAAGAAGTAACCGGATATTAATACATTTCTATCCAGAAATCGTTTATCAGCGTCAAAGCTTTACTTACACAGTGGCAGAGCCACGGGACCATTGAACGGTTGAACGGATTGTGGCGTGGGCAAATAAAAAATGACACCGAACCAGAGGATTCTGCTGATCGACCCTAACCCCCCCCCCAGCACGCCCTTTCATCCCTTGTATACACGTGTATGTTGGCTGGTGTAAGTACGTGTGCTACATCTCGCTTATTCACGTAAATCTGGGGTAACATAAGGTGATGGTTATCGAGACGTAGTTCAACCAGAGAGAAGATACCGCGATACCCTCCGTTTCGAAAGGTACATAAGAAAGGACTCTTTTCTTCAGAAGCGATTTCGAACAGGTCGCCATCCACTCCGGGACGAACGGTTCAATCCAGCACGTTGAGAATATTTGTCGAACGACTGGAGAGAATCATTGGAATCGCAAGTAGCTAAATTACACGAAGGTGTCAGCAGTTCTTTCTCTCGCTCTTGAATACGTTTCTCCGTGTTTGCTCCGCGGAGAATATATCATAATGATGAGAAACGTTCATGGTCGATATTAGATACGAAACGAAGGAATTCTTTCTTCCCTTAATGAGCAAATACGTCTTGCGAGTCATTATTCGCGTGGGCTGTTTGCCTTCCACGTTTCTTCTTCTCTATTGTACGTTTATCAACGAGCAAGGTAAAAATACAAATGTTGGCTCTTCTTGATGTTTGGAGTAAAATTGAAAGGCCTGCGCGTACTTTAATAATGAAGTTTATTAACGTTCTAAATTATTCACAGATAGATGTTAATAGTTTTTATTTTTTCCCCATGTCCTCATTACCTTTCGCGCGCTTTTTTGTTTTCCCAAATATTTGCAATCTTTATTTTTATATCGAGTAATATAGTAATTGGTGACGAATAAACAAGTGATTTGGCAATTAATTAAACTGTTTCTACTGTATACATATTTAGTTACAATTTGGGTAGCTCGGGACAGTTTACTATTTATGTCACAGTGTGATATAATTAGAAAAGTGAAATTTTTGCAAAAACTTTGATCTTTTAACTTTTGATACACGACTAACAATAAATAACCACTTCAATAAGTGATGCGTTAAACGACTAACTTTGTTTTCAATTAATAGGATCGAATGACAGGCACTACCAAAGATAATAATAAAATACATCATTCAAACACTTGTAAATCTCTGTTACGTAAAAAAATAAGACCACCATAAATTGTAGTTACAAATTGCGGACACGCGCTAAAAGTTGCATCCGATGCTGACTAAAATTCCACGAGGAAACATCTTTATCAAATTGTAAAATGTATTACTAAAACAGTTAAGTACATTCGTACCCACTGATTCAAAAATACTAAAACAATTAGTAATCATCTCCTCACAATTTTCCAAACATTTATTGCAATCGAGCAAGCGTTTAAATCATTTCAGCACACGTATACCTAATCGATGGATCGTTGTCCGGAATTTATCCCCCATTCAACCATAATGACGCCGTTCGATTCCAATATCTGTAAGGCCGCATTATCATAGTGACGAGAAAAAGTGAAACGGGCACGTCGAGAGGTTTTTTCTCCTTCGACTCGTTGGAAGACAGCGAAGAAAGTAATGCAGCCGAGCTGCAGGGCTCTTGGGATTTCAACCGCTAACCAAAGCTCTTTATAGGTCGTCGTTTCCTTCGAAGACAAATGGAAATGCCCTTCGTTTCTTTGCGCAAAGCCGGGCGTAATTTTATGTACGCCGCGATCCAGAGGGTGAAGGCGCATACCGCGTAGCAGCTCCATTAACGTGTCTCCGTTGAAAATAAACATCCGTGCAGCACAGGTCGGACAGGTAGCCAGCGGTTGATTCAATCCCAGAGCCTTTTAACGTCGCCAAACAGCTAAGCGAATTAAGTCCTGCGCAAAAATCGATCGTTTACCCGCCTCATTGGAACGTCCGCGTTCCATTTAACGTATTATTTCGCGGGATTCGATTATGTCTATTTTCAACGAACCGTCCGCCCCTCCGCGACTAATCCGAAACTTTCATCTAAATTTACACGGCCGCGCATTATTAATCGAGTCATACGCATCCTAATGTAACGGCCGCGCTTACACCGTGCTTTCAATGGCCAATCGATCGCCGTTCATAATCCGTTTACCTGGAAATCGCGCATCGGTTGCGCGATGGCGAACAGTCATTTGTCCCCGTCCTTCGATAAAATTCCTCCTCGTTCTTCCTGTTCGATTTTATCCACGACGCAATCGCTGCCACGGATCGCACCGTAGAACATCGTCGTCCCGGGTAAACCCGGACAACGAAATTGGAAGACAAATGATGGTCGACCTGTCCGGACAAGTGGATTGTGGTGATCAACGGAGACATGTATCCGACGGTCATGCGTCCTCGTTCGTTCGCGGTTTTCTCGAGAAAACGGCCAATAATTAGACGATTTATCACCGTCCGGGGAAACACCCCCCTCGCAGTGAAACACGTTCGAGTGGCGGCGATGGGGAACCAGTCGTTGCACTTTCCGCACCCCATCGTGTCTCCCTGTGCCAGCCAGCCCCTCCTGGGTTATCAACTGCGCGTAAATACAATCGTGTACATCGACGCGGTTCTGTTACACTGGTGCGTCCCTGGCGCGTCCCTGGCACACACACCATCCGCGTGGATGTATGTATATAGGAGATACTGTCGTGTGCACTTCCCTCTCTTTCCCTCTCCTTTCCTCCCCACTCGACGCTGTCTGCGATTTTTTCGCCTGCTTTCTGCCCGCTCGCCGATCTCGCTCTCGCTTCCAGCGCGATGCATTCGACGTTAATGCTCGACGCTCGACGACTCTCGCCGATGCTACTATTCGCAAAATAGGGGCTGGTCGTATATGTTTCTGTTTATACCTCGATAGATACGAATGGCTGAGCAAAGGATGAAAGAGACGCGCCCTAAAACCACCCCCGCGGCACAGAACTCCTCGTTTCCCGGTCCCCCTGTTATACCGTTCGTTCCGTGGACGCTGAAAGCACTGGTGACAACGCGAAACGCGCTTTTTTTCGCTCGCTGTGTCTCGTAGGGTGCACGAGAGCGACGGGTTTTATACGTATACCCTGTTAGAAGAGATTACAGAGGGAAGCGGGACATGGTGGGGAGACGAAACGGGGAAGCTGGACGGAGCTGGAAAACGCTGATGGAAAGCGACGAGAGAAGAAGGAGAGATGTGGCGAGGAGGATGGTTCCGGGACCGAGTGAATGGGTTCGAGGAGAATTCGCGGGGCTTAATATGGTGTTAAAAATAATAATGCAGGGAGTGGAATGAGTAGCGAATCCCAGAGAGGAACAGCGGGGTTGGTACAAGAAGGGAGTTAAGAAGAGCGACATGGTAATGGAGTGTGATAAGCAAAGAGAAAGGACCAGGAAGATTTTAAGGGATGAATGTGGATTAAAACAACACGGAGGGAAGTTATAGAAAAGTTTGAAACGTAATATGAAGCAACAATTTGGAAGAGACGAGTATAAAGGTGAATGAGTTTGGAAGGACGGCGGGTTGAGGCAGGCGGAGTGAAATGGACTTAAAAGAGCGCAGAAGAATAGTCGCGGAAAGACAAGAGTTCGGGAGTAGAAATCCAAAAAAAGAAGGAAGAAGAAGCATACTAATGCGCAACGAAGCGAAGAACAGTTGGGAAAGAGGTTGAGCCGCTTGCATATACAGGGTGGTCATAATATCTCAGGTTGCGATTCACCAGCGAATGCGTGCGTAGTGAGAATTCAACGACGAATCGTTCGCCAGGTGTCACGCGTGAATTTCCATAAACATTAATGTGAAAAACACTCGGCTGACGAATAATCGAGCAACGAATTCGCGAATAAACGTTAACAACGGCGCACAGTTTTGGCTCGATCAACGTGTGCTCTTCCATTCTCCGCATTATTTTAAGCATCACCGAATGCTTATGTATGAAGCTTTGACCTGGCAGCAAATGCTTTCACTATATTTCACAATAGTGAGGTCCCAGATACCTTTGTAAGTCCTACTTTTTGTCTTATTCGTTACAAACGGATGCCTTCATCGTGGATGTATTTATTTGAAACGGGGGCTCGCGCGACCGAGTTATTGGAAACTACCACCGCGCTTCTTTTATCTCTCCTTGCTTCAATTATTCTGCGTTCAGCGCCGTAATATGTAGCGCTATTCAAGCTTATTGTTAGTCTTTTGATTTGTGTTCTAGTTAAAAAAAAAGACGGGAAGAAGTGAGTCGAGATATCAAAGGAATCGAATAGCATTATCAGCAGAACAATTATTTTGCTCGAGCGTCTACCGAACGATGTTTCAACGTTTTATAATTTCTAGATTTAAGAAGAGACCAAAGAAACGAGTACATGCTTCAAGGGCGTTCGCGCGCTGATCGATGGCGTAATTACCCGTATCGTTCGTTCTACTTATCCACATCTGGCTGAAGGAGTAAAGAAAAGGAAATGAAATTTTTCTACGTTGTTTTGCGGAGGCGACAAGCCGACACGTCATGGCCACCCTGTAGAAAACGTCTTGAGAAAAGAAAGAAATATAATGGCGGGACGGATTGAAACGACGTTCTAAGCGGACGGGGTGCGTGAGCGGAGGGCGAAATCGGAGGCCAGGAAATAGATCAAGGGCGGTTTTTCTACCTCCTGCTTCTCGGTTAAGATATATCCTTTGCGTGTAATTGCGCGTAACGCGTGTGAGTAGAGAACGCGGGATCGTTTACGGCCGTGGATAACGCACCTGTGTCGTTTCCCTTTTTCTTCCGTTTCGTGAGCTCGCAATCGTAATTACACGATTATACGTTCAGTGGTAGAAGAGAATTGTTAATTTTTTGCCCGACTTTCGAGGAAGTTGTAATGGATATCGATGGTATTGTATTTCTTTTAGTCACGGGGCTGAGACTTTCATTTCGCGTCCAGAACAGGACACATATCATTTAATCGGTGGAGTATTAGTAGTGAAATGGATAAATAGTCATTTTACGTGACGTAAGTGTGTTGCGATGGATCGTAAATTATCATAATTTATCGTTTCATCGCTTATCCGAACTGAATTTTGTATTAATATCCCGTATGCATAGAGGATTCGCATAATATTTCATGCGGTTGCTCGTGGTACGATTGTACAGGGCCTGTTATAGTTTTTGTATTGTTCTCTGTTGTTTATTGATTATTTAATGCTTCTCAGATTGTAAAATCTGCATGAATTGCAGTGGTTTAGTAATTTGAATGTCGATTGGTTATCCTAATTTCATTTTCTCATATAGAACGACGAAGAAATTAAATTAATTTTATTGTCTGCTAAAATACAAAATTAACGATGGACGTAGTAGTAGCAAAAGGTAGTTATTGTTAACAAATTTCTATCGCAATCGGCGCATAATATCTTCCATAGAAAACATTTCCTCGTTACGTAATCTATTTAGACCAACCTGGATAGAGAATGCACACCAAACAGAAACTGTTATCCTTCCCTGTAATAAAGATAAAGATCCAATTCCTGAAACGAAATTAGCTCCCAGAAGATTCTCGAAGAAAGAGGGAAATTTCATTGCCAAGGTTTCACGGTAAAATTCGGTAACATCTAACCTTCCTCAATTGTATTTTATAATTTATCCAAGTTTAGATAAAATGATTTCAAACAAATTCTTAGATAATTAACGCTTACTCGAAACAAGTGCTTCTCAAAATTGCACATCGATTTACAACCACTACCTGAGGATACCCAAACAGGTAACAAAAATCCATTCCTCTTCACGGGTAAATTACAATACTTCAAAAGAGCTGTCAAAAATATAGAGCAGTGAATATTTACAATACCCCTTGCTCATAAAATCATAAATTTCACACACCAGTGATACTGAAATTCAAAGACAATTTTTAAATACCACCGTCATAAAGACAGCCAGTTGGCTGCAAAAGGGTTAAAGCGTCTTCATTAACGTTTGTTCATCTCGCGGATAATTTTGCTTCACGCCATAACGATAACAGTGTCATTATTTTTGCACGGATCGCGTATTACGCTACGTACATCATACATAATATATATACATATGTTAGCGACAGCGCATTTTGAATGAAAGAAAAGGGACCTATTTATGATAGGGACCTAGCCTGGGTGCGTTTGGAGAGTGTTTTGCAAATAGGCAATCTGGACGGCAGACGATGGCTGGTGGCCCGACGCTATTCAACTATCGAATGTCCAAGGATTGACTGTTTATTAGGGATGTTTTGAAAGTGAATGAATGAGACTGAACATCCCGTTGACCGACGATGGCTGGCGACCGCATTGGGTCTTCCAACTATCTGGTGTCGAGGGATTGTTTATTAGTGTCGAGTAAAGAATACATGTGGCAATCGGCTTGAAGCCGTATTTCCAAGGAATAGGGAAACTCTTCCTGGAGGATCTGGCCACGGAGTGGGGAAGGTTCTGCCTTTTGGTAAATGAACTGTGATTGACCACTCAGTCTTTACCCCAGAATTGACCGGGAAAGAACTATGTACCTATCTTACCTCTCTTACACCTCACCTCCAACATAACAACAAATTCTTAACACATATAATATATATATGTATATAAAACTGGATCTGGAGCAGCGTGGAACGAATGATGACCAAGGTAGGTGTGCAATTTTTTACCGTCAAGATCCAGATGAAAGGTCATCAAGAAGGATTGCCCGGTGCAAACCAGAGAAGAAACATATTCGTTAGCGCGTCTATGGTCGAAAATGTGCAACCGGTTTCCAGGTGCTATTGATCTGCGAACGGTTTGGATCGTGAGCTTGCGCTCTCCTCGAAGCACGCCCATTGTGCCTCGTCCTCCCTTTTCTATCCCTGGATGATCTTCGAAAATTCGTTAGAACGACATTATAGACGGGGTCTAGACACGTTAATTACCTCTTCGTATTTACACTGCGTCCCGTGAACGCGTGCACGCCGTGATGATTAATGACGAGGACAAGGAATAATACGGTTCATCCGATCGCATCGGTGAAATTCGATCGTGGCCTCGTCAATGGAAAGACGCCACTGACGTAACTTCGTGACCTGGTAAACTTTAAATGGTTGTTTTACTGCGAATAAATTGTTGGAATCGTAATATCACCGATAGAAACTTATTAATCTGTAACGTGAAACTTTTTTTTCAAACGGAAGCTACGTTTGATCGTGGCTTTAAAACTGTATAAAAGATGAGGTAGAAATTTATGTTGGTTTTCGGATCTTATGGATTTTAGACGGGATGAATTTATGTATGATATAATAATTTAGTTTCAATGTTACGTGAAAAATTGCATACAGGTGTGGTATATTATGTGGTCTTGTGGTTTTGAAATATTTCTTGTTACAGCTCGATTTAGTTCCCCTTGATAGTGCACTGTTTCCTGGTGCGAAAATAGAACCTGGATTTCTAATATCGAGGGGGTATTCGATTTAATTAAATGAACAAATATTTTCACGATTTCGAGAGACGTTCGTGGCTCGTGGACAACAATATAGAAATTATTATTCCACGTGGGAAGCGATGGAAGGTCTTTCATTCTGAAACAACGAAATGATTAAAGAAAGGCTGATCGTGAAACTCGACGAGCGATACCAGGCAAAATAATCTTATTATAAAAATGCTGTAAACGTATTTTAGATCCTGTGCACCCAAAACAATAAAATATCAACATTATTTTTGTACCAATGCTATTATACAGCAGATGATGTTCATTATTTTCACCGTATGCTTGCTCCTTTTCGTTCGTTCTCTAAACAAATCAAAATTGATTTTTGTCCAATGCCAAGAAGTGTACGCTTCAGTTATCAAAAATACGTTTCACCGTATATATTAGTTCTTTCTTCGCATGGAACGTGACGTTTGAGTCAAAGTAACGACAGAATAAATCATACGAGTAATCGAATATCCGCCCCTTGGTCGATAACTATCGATTTGTCGAATCTGTTTAAAATGTCTTTGCCTTTTATTCGGTGTGCACTCACGGGGACGCGAATCGAGACTTGGCAGGGTGGTCGTGGGGAAAAAAAGTGATTCCTCCACGATAAACTTCTTTGTTGATCTCCAAAGTCGAATCGATTTCAAGTATATTGGGAGATCTTGTGGTTTTTTAATCGTACGAGTTGCGGTTTGCCCGTCCCGTTCGAGTTAATGAAAAGAACCTTTCATTGGGAATGAATCAGAAGAGAAAAAGGGCAGCTGACGGAAGGGTAGGAGATACACCCCAACGCGGAGGGAAATCGGAAGAAGCTCGATGTAATTAGTGGAGAATAATTTCGTTTTTCCCGAACTTCTTCCCTCGCATAATTAGAATTCCATTTTTACTTATTCGCAGCTTATTTGATTGGTGCGAAGGTAATTCCTTCAAAGGCGAAGCTTTCTTGATTACTTCTTTCGCTTATTTATCTTCCCGCGAGGAGTTTATTTCCTTTTCTTTTTGACAGAATTAAACATGCTTCAAATACTTTTACGCTTTGCTTTTTCCTAATATTCGTACGGAGCGTATCAAATGTATGCAGTTACGAAACAGTTTCGCAAACGATATTAAGGGGTGTCCCACGTGAATTTAGTCTGCACACATTCTTGAGATTGATGAAAAATAGTTTCAAAGTTTGCAGTTGGCCAAGTTCGAAGGAGGTCCTTAACTGTGCAAAACGAAAATGCAGACGTTAATGGAGCGAGTAGGAAATTACCTGTTCGTGAAACAGTATCCATAAAACTGTGCCTCTGGTAGAATTGCGCGGCGATGGATTGGAAAACAGTTCACAAAGAAACATTGCGCATCAGTTGACTATTGAATAAAAGTGCTCTCGTTCGGATTGCAAACTCACTCGTGAATATTTCCCAAACAATTGATTATGCCAGCTTGAGTGTATATTTTGAAAATACCATATGATATTTTCCATACGCGAGAAATGACGGCGCTGCAGACTCTGGCGCTGCAGAGATATACATATAATATTAAAAATATTACATTGAACGTTCTATTTTCATAATTCAATTTGTATGCATAGATAGTTGTTGCGGCGCAATATTAGAATCATAAAGCCACCGGGTTCCTTAAACTTAATATACTGTAGGAACTGATTAGGAGAATAACTTGAACGTCTTCTTTTCTGCTTAATCGGTTTATTAGAATACTCTCTGCTCCGTATGGGAATACATGGGACCGCGAATTTTCGCGTATTTATACCCGGTCGCGGGATCCCCGCCGCTATCGCCGTAGCCAATCGATATGGAATCGATGGACGATTCGTCACCCGACTAGGGGTGGGGGCCATGTTTTGGCAGTCTAACGCCGGTGATAGACAGGGAGCGTTTAGCCCAGTGAATGCGACAACAATACTTTAATTTATTTTTCGTGAACAGCTACTACATTCTCCAGATGCGAGCCATATATGTATCTATAAACTTGCGGAGCTCATTTTCTAGGATTAGTATGTTTTCGTAAACTCAGCGCCCTTTATGACTTTGTTATCTGCGAGCCGTTAGCTGCACATGTGGACTTCGCACGAGTGACCCTCAGGTCAGTCACTGCCTGAGGGGGACCGGTAGAAAGGGGCGGTTCATTTCCATTTCTACTAGATTTTTTACTATCCCTTCCGTCACCTCTCTACATCGACAATCCATATGAATTAGCCAATCCGCATGTTACCACCAGCAACACGCTCATCTCCAGGTTTTGGCGAGTCTTCGTAAGGGCGATCCTAACGAAGACATTGACCATCATCGTCAGACACTCATCACCTTTGAGCAGTCGCAATCACTTATCATCTTGTACATTAACATATAAATATACGTTAAATTATTAAGTTAAAGCATTCTCACCACAACACATCACATTCGTAAACTAGCCCTCACGACATTAGTTTGCCGCAGAGTGCACCGGTCATCGCCGTTTTGGCCAACAATCAATTCGCGAGTTGACTGCCGTACAATATTATTTATATGTACATATATGAAATAATAATGCATAAATGTTTGTGCATTTTAGATAGCCTCACATCATATTATTAAATGCATTAACAAATATATAATAAATACAACTGTATTTTATGCAGTAAAATAATACGAAAGTTACTTATTTAACAGAGCTATTAACCACGATCAAGCCAGAATAACTAGAACAACACTTGCTTCTAATAACGTGTAATTAATGATCAATTATCCAAAAAGAATAATCAAGATGATTAGAAATCATTATCACTTCGCGACAGAAAGAAAAGCTTCATTGTCGAAAACCAACAACAACGCAACCCCCGAACTCGATCGTTCCCGCAAATAAAAGTCACCCAACATCGATTCTCGCTGTAGTACTTTCTATAATGTACCGAGAAAGCAGCATTAAAGGAAATAGGACGAACAACGCGCGTGGTACCGTACAAAGCAGCGCTAACGTTAACGTAATAAAAAGAACAACGTGCTGTTAATTAGTCGGACCAAGCGTTTACCGAGCAGGCAAATTCGATCAATCGGGCCACGAGCAGACGAATTCTCGCGGAACTGATCGGATCGAGCTGCTGCTCGCATGAAACAATGTAAGAACGATTCGGCACAGGGAAAACACCCCACCCCCTTGGTGCGCCGTTTGGTAAATGCATTTGCCGAGGCCGGCTTTTATAGGGTGATTATTTCGTTACGAATTCACCGTCGAGCGATCGTAAAGTCTGGTACACAATTATCTAATTACCGCGGCAATTACATCGCGGGAATTTCATTGGCCGTATTAAACGACCAGGTAAGGCCTGGGACATACAATCGTCGGCAGGTACACTTCGATCGACGCCGCCAGGTAACTCGATTTTAACCGGTCAGGGGGGGAAAGGGATCGACGCTCCAGGGGTTAGTCGCGAGATAGAAGGGGCAAGAGAAACTATTTTACTGCTTGCGGCAATTACAGAAAATCAGCGGGCTTCGCGGTGAATCTCGTGGATAAGAGCTTACTATTGTTGCGTATGCATATGTATGTGTGTGGGTTACGAGAGGGCGGAGGGTGTATGCTTCCGCGCGTGTGTGCAGCACGCCATTAATTTATTGACTCGCGATCGTATGATGGATAACGGCTCGTTACTCTCGAAATATGAGCGGAATTGTTAAACCGCCATCCACCCCCGCACCACTGCCAATCTGCTTGTAAGCGGAGAACAGTTTGCACGCGGTGAATGGGACCACGTGGAAACGACGGGGATTACTTTGATGGGGTAAATCTGCGGAAGTTGTAGAAACGGAAACGGCGAGAATATCGTAATATCCTCTGAGGTTTCAGATAATGTAAGCCACGCGATGGTCGTAGCCGTCTAACTTTTATTACTTTGTTTGACGATAGCGTTAATGGAGAATTTGTTTTACGGAAAAAATGAGACGACGGTAATAAGGTATATTTCATTGGATATGGAATAATAATCTTGCACTTGTGAAATATGTATATACATAGATAAGTGTCCCGTAGAGGTAATGTTAACGTTGCGTGTGAAATTTCAAATGATTTTCACGCTTGACACAGTGGGTTCAAAATGTATTAGCCGAATTCGATACCTTTCGATTGAACAGTTTACGATTTCGTATTAATTAATGTTACGTGCTATATAAAATGTAGCTGTCGTAGTAAATTGTAACATACTTAAAGTAACAGCTTTGACGGGTTGTTGCTGTTTTGAAATGGTAAACTCTGTTCAATAAATTAAATTATTTCCCTTCCAAATTTAATTTCGAAACAAATCTGTCGTCGTTGAAACAATATTATCCAAATTGCTATTCTATTCTTACCAACTCGTTGCTGATTCTTCATTGCTGGATAAACCACTGAAGATTCAAGTTAATGAAATAAAATACCGCTTAAACTCGATTGCTTCCTCTGACATGGAATCCGTTTCTCTATTTTAATAGTCACATTTAATTTATCAGTCTCCTGCAAACTTTAGTTTCCACTCTATACAGACACACCGTTTCTACGAATAAATTCTATATAAAAAGCATTTACTGGCATACTATCAGTACAGTTATAATTATCGTTACGATTGTTTCTCTTCAAACAGTTCAAACGCAATTAACTTGTTTCTATTATCCCATCGACACACGCACAGTACCTTTTCCTATCGCGTTACCCTATACATATATACTTTTTCGTATCGTGTGCGAAACACTGTTTTACGATTCAGCGTATTTTCAATGCAGGAATTGGATGAAACATAAAATCAGTGGTAACACTCCCCCGATTGGGTGCATAGTATTTCGACAAACAACGATTCGTTAACATGCCCCAATGAACTGTTGGGAAAAAATGTCAGGAATTTCCAAGCAGTTTGCGGTTTTCAATGCGCTAAAGTGATTTCTATAATAATCGGCCGCCGATCGATGAAATTCTCCGTTCTCGTGATTGCACTTTTATCGTAACAAAAACGAAACATAAATCCCGTAGCTACAGTAATGATTCGCACTGTGTTCATCGCTCGGGACCGAATGTGAACAGCCATCGTGTACAGACACGATTCTCGAGCGAGTTCGGATCGCCTTTGATGTTGTGGCAGCCGAGGCTCGAGGCAGCGTTCCAGGAAAGAGGCAAGATAAAATACCCGTGTGCGTGAGACAATACTAACGCGATCAAAATTTAAGAATAAAACTTCTGCATTTTTGGTCCGTTTTAAATGAAATTTTACCAACATGTTCCTTACAATCTCCTGATTAAAATGACACCAAACACGACATAGTTTGGACAATTTTTACTTATCATGGTAGTAATAATGGTCTTCGAAACAATCAGTCCCATGGCACCAATCTATGTCGTGTTTGGTGTCATTTTAATCAGAAGATTGTAAGGAACATGTTGGTAAAATTTCATTTAAAACGGACCAAAAATGCAGAAGTTTTATTCTTAAATTTTGATCGCGTTAGTGTTGTCTCACGTACACGGGTAATTAACATGCCTGATTTTTTTCCTGGTCGCTGCCTCGAGTCTCTGTTGCCACAACATTGAAGGTGACCTGACGCTCGAGAATCGTGTCTGTACACGATGGCTGTTCACATTCGGTCCCGAGCGATGAACACAGTGCGAATCATTGCTACTATTCTATGCACGTTTAAATCCCTTTGTACGTGTGAGACAATACTAACGCAATCAAAATTATCGTCTACACAAAATCGTAGTCTCTACAAAAATGCCTTTCCTTGGCAAAAGCGTCGGTCGTAAGGACGCCTACGTCACCATGACCCTTTTTGACCATTTTATGCAAAAGCTATGCTAGACAATGATAGTGTGCATCGAGGAAATGCACATGGCCTGTCTCAGCCGTTCGCGTACTTCAAATATTCTAACACTAGCCACTCATCGCATCAGAAATATTAAGTAAATATATAATGTAAACATAATAAACAGAAATATTAAGTAAACATAATAATAAAAATACAATTTAGTGTAATTAGACATCAAATTATAATTTTTCCAAATTCATAATCTCACAATAATAAAGGGGAATACAATTATTACTACCATGATAAGTAAAAATTATTCAAACTATGTCGTGTTTGGTGTCATTTTAATCGGGAGATTGTAACAAATATGTTTGTAAAATTTCATTTAAAACGGAAAAAAAATAAGCAAGTTTTAATATTAAATTTTGATTGCGTTGGTTTGTGTCACACGTACACGGGCATTTAAATTTGCCCCTTCCTCGTACTCCACGCTGGGCTGCCTCGGTTTTCGTAAATCACAACATCAAAAGTGATCCGAACGACACTTCCCAGAATCCAAGGGAGGCGGCCCCAAGTAGGGGGGATAGAAAATGAACAGCCATCGAATCACGATTTTGAACACAGTGCGAGACATTACTGTACTCCCGGCGCAAACGAATTCAATTCTGCGCGTACACGTCGATGCAACAAGAGGGAAATTTAGCTGGATTACGGTATAAACTAAACGAAAGTTCCGTCGCGACGATTGCTCGCAATTGATCTACGCACGACACCATCCTTTCTATTTTTTTTCTTTGTTTGTAGGTGAAATTTTTTAACGATACCGGAACAGTTCTTCCGCCGTAAGAGTCTATGTATGTACTCGTCGTGATATTTTTCCCCTGAATTACGGGGAAATTGTAAGTTTCAAAGCGTACGAAAACGAAATTCGCCGGTTCCCATAGGACCGTCTAGCCGTTTCGAAAATTGAAACAGTGTTAATTTTGTATGTATGTATACAAAATTGTTCCTCAGTGGCATTTTATTCGCACCTACACATGGCCTTTCGTTTTTCGGGGCAAAGAGTATACATATACACGCTCTTTTGCGCGTGCAGGCGTTGCGAGTCAGTTGACGTACTGTTACGTCTTTTCAAGTGCAACAGCTGCCTGCCATTAACTGTAACGCTTGCTCGTGCTCGTCGTTATAACGATCTTCCACTTGAATTAATGTGATGCACACGCTCGTGATAAATATGGCTAAAAAGTTCCACACCATTGTTAAAATTGTTCAAGTTCTATCTCTTCAAGTCTCATTTCGCGAAGTTTATAATTGTCACTGTTTAGATATGTCCTGTACCTACTTTTTATTTCAATTATCCTACTCAAACGGACCTTCAACATTAATTAATTTCGTCTAACATCAGCCCGACGTGTTCGATATTTGTCCAGAGTATACAGTAGGATTGAAAAATAACCGTAAAATTAATATTCCATCAGTTTGGAAAATGTGAAAAATTACAACAAAACAAAGAATGCATTTATCCCAAATCCAAATTATAACAGCCTGTACATTCCAACAGAGATTTACGTTTTCCAGATCCTCTTAGTTTCCTTCAATTAATTCTGAATTAAATCCACGTATACCTACATACATATAATGAAACATAATCGATATAAGTATTCCTCTCGAATCGTTTTTCACCTCCGCTTCCGCCAAAATCCAGGTGCATCGAAGCACGTGATACTTCTGGAAACGATAATCGTCCGATCGTGCTGCTCCTCCTTTGATCTATTTTACCTGATCGATATAATCGTGCAGCACCCCCGCAGAATATGCTCCTCCATGGCGGACAATAAAATCGACTGTGTCGAAATAGTCGGCGAATATAGAGAGACACTGTGGTGTATAATATACGCTCTCCCGTGGCGCACGTGCGCACGTTTACTACCATGGAAAATACCGTTCCATAAAACGAAGCGTGACAGCGTTTCGAGGTGTATATACGAGCGCGCCAGTAATAATAGTCGACCATGGCGTATATGTCGGCTAATCCGATTGATCGAGGGCTAAAGCGCGTTATTATCGCCTTACACTTTCCATGCTGTGCTGCTGCTGCACCCCTCAAACTTGTCGTGTCGCGCACAGTTCATGGGATGCGTGAGCGTACACCACGTATACCATGCGGGTGGACACGGCACTCGATCCTGCGACCTATGCCACACCCTCCACCCTCCACTGTGTGTCTGTCGTCGACGTATCCACGTGCAATCCCGTCGACGTTGTGTCCCGTGACTGTGTGTCAAGTGGTTGGGGCGACGCTGCCAATGTAAAGGGCAACGATATGGGGAAAGACTTTTTTCTTTTCTTTTTTGGTGATCGTTGAGGAAACATTAATTTTGGTGTTGCTGACAACTGCCATCCTTGGGGGAACACGATGTTGTCGGCGAGGAAGATAGGTCTTGATACTGTGGGATCAGTAGAAGTTTCAGTGACTGGATGGGAAATGTGAGTTTTAATTAGGACAGATTTTTTGCTGGAATTTTTGTCCCTTGGTGGTAGGTGATTACATTCATGTATTAATGTGTAAGAGGAGCGTGATTTGATGACGTTTATTTTCAATTGTGAATTGTGTGGTTCAAGAAAATTAATTTTCAATAGGTTAGCGCTAACCGTAAGTATTATTTTATTAATTTTAAACCAGTGTCAAGAAAGTACATTCACGCTGTCTGCCATTCAGTTTCGTATTATTATATGTATTCATAACGTTATCTATAGGAGGAATAATTAATTGAATTAGATGCATAGAATTCCGGTGATTAATTCTGAATGTTCAAGCCATAGAGAATTTATTATGTTGCATTTGGGTCAGCCAGCTGCAATTATATTAAGCAACACGACCCTCGGATATTCGAATTTCCTATGAAAATGTTCTATAATTACTCGTTGGTCCCGCGACTCTGGAGCAAGCATGAAAATTATTAATCGTATATCTTGCATTCATTTCTTTAAAAATTCCTTACCAGCAAAGCCGCATATAATCGCGTGTGCGCTTTGAAGAGATTTTTTGCGTCAGTGAAAGCAGTAAACGAACGAATTTAAAGAATCATTGCGGAAACGTGGTTGACAAAGTCACGTTTGTGCACCTACTAATTAGCTGAGAAACGTGTTTTTCTTTTTCTTCTTTTCTTTTTTTGCTCAACTTTTTTAGAAATATAAAGTTCCACGGTTTGGAACGGAGGTATACTTCCGGAACCGCGTTCGCACACGACCGTTCATTTTTTTTTCGTCGCAGTTACGTCGACGAGCAGAGCTCATTTTCGGAATATCACAGGTTCTTTGAGAACTACTCCGCTATAATGAAGCGTTAAATTCTGGGCGCAACATTCTTCAGATAGCATTTGCCGTTTTACGAGAACCTTTTCAGCCGGCTGAAATATTCACGGGTATCTTATGAAATTCGTCTTTTTTGCTTGGCAACGTTACCCGATCCAGGGTAACCTTGCAAAATGTGTATTGATAGATTTGCGTGCACTTGCTTCCTCTTACTAGAACTTCATTTTCTCGTAACCCTTTGACGTGGAAAACTGTGTCAACTCTTTATTGTCACTCGTCCTTTTTTTTCAGACGACTTATCGGGTTGTATTTTTAATTGTGTATGCGATTGGTATTTAAAATCAATAATATTTAGGTATTTATGATAATATTTTTCACGTGCTGATCACGACAGATCAGTGGCTGGTGGGCGAATTGAACTTGCAATAATGTTATATGAAAAGATCAATAGTCACATTAGTCGCGAACTTGTATCGGTGTTATTATAGTTGATTTCTTTTAATTAAAAACATTAATTTAAAGAAGAAGTTAGTTCGCATATATATAATTTAACTTTCACGAAGCTGAATTAAAGCAGCCATGAAATCATGAACATTCTAATGAAGCTATGTAATTAGTTGGAGCAACGAGGAAATTGTAAAGCTCTACAGATTTTACGCACCTATGAATTAAAGTCAAAAGTGATTAAATACTCTATTCATGTAGCTCGTACGTTTATATATGTTCACTTTCTTTTTAATAACAATTTTTCGTTTCTTTCAACAAAATTTAATCTACGCAACAGGTCACATTATTATTTTGTTGATAAAATTGAATACCCCTTTGAAGTACGAAACCACCTACAGGTGTATTAAAGTTATTTTTGAAATAGAAAAAAAACTGTTGCGGTTTAAGCGTTACACGGTATTCAAGTTTTGCACAATATTTTACCCTGTAACGAAGGCTATGGGTTAGCCGCGTTATTCTGGTCGATCTGCAAATTTCACCCGATGGAATTTGTCAAAAACTGAATAATTGTGTATCTCCGATGTAACGTGCTTAAACAAGTTTGTATATAACTTTCCATTAAATTCCACATTAATTACACCATAGGCAACTGCATCGAGCGATGTTGCTCAAGATAAATGTGTCAGGGTTCTATGTAAACCTAGTTCAGCGTAAATTGCGATGAAATTGACCACTTAAGCGCTAACGGAAAACCTAATTACTTTGTTTACCTCGTAGTCGATCGAGATTCTTAATTAAGCAATGGTACAACGTTTCCTACTACCGTTGCATATTTTTTCCCAGACCTTCTATTCTATTCCGTGACAGAACTGATTTTTGTATCGAGAACGGTGCTTTCAAATAGGCACACATTTTACATCTGTCTAGCCATTTAGGCATCGGCATGTGTACGCGAATATAAATCCAATAAACATTTCAACGCTTTGATTTATAATCCTTTTTCAAATAAATATACAACCAACAAATATTGATTCTTCCAATATAAAACGATGGGCTGAGTCGGGGGGATAGGAGGGGTACTGCTGCAGGAGGACAACGCGTATCCCTTTAAATTCAAATCCACCGGCAGTGCTATAGATAGAGTTACGAAATTCAGTCACAGAACTCGATGGACCGATGGCGCAGAAATGAAATCGCGTTCAATTCAATTTCGAACGCGACCCGGAATAATATCCGTCCCTCAATTAAATTTAATAAAATGCCGATTCCTCCTTGTTTCCTCCCACACCTTCACCCTTTTATCCTTTTTTCTTTCTCCTTTCTGCGCGATCGGGTTCGACACTGGTCGCAGAAGTGGAGGGCTTCCACTCGAAAATGTGGAGCGCACTACACGCGTTTGCGAAAAAACATCATCTAGATTCTAGAGCCGAGATTCTAGGCCGTTCGATGCGAAAACTGGAGAACTGAAAAGTGGAAAATATAGAAAACGGTGATATTCAAAATCTAAGCCGCTGGTCGGTGAAGCGAAGAGGAAATTGTTGACCCCTTTACGCGCCACGCAAACGTAAAGAGAGAATAATCATGTTCTGGTAAATATCGATTCAAGTTTGGATACAATCCGATGCTCTTAGTTTCAGTTGGGGACGCTTAACGCTTTGCTGGCCCGCGTTTTCCTTCGCCACCCTGTTTCGACCGATCGAATACGCCCCGCTACGAAATGGTTAACCAACGAAATTTCGCATTGAGAGACCGACGCTGAAACGCGAGATCCGGCTATTTTAATCCGATTTCGTTCAACGAGGTGTTATGATTAACGTTGCCGAATGGAAACGCGAGACCCGCGTTAAACGTTATGAATATTTCCCCGAAATCGGAACGATATATACAAATGTCCTTTTTTTTCAACCTTTTCACCTGTCTCATTTCCCATTGCACGATGTCGAACGGATTATTGAAATCGCCCAGACAAGCGGAGGTTGCTCGCTCGCTAACCGGGTGCGCATTCATTTACGCGCGCATATTTAATATTAATGCGCACGCACTGAAAGCTTGTCACCGTGTATTTTTCGCCTCGCACAAGTCGCGTGTGAAAATCGTTTCGGCCTGCAACTGCTCGAGAACAAAAGAAATGTCTATCGTAGTCGGGTCGATGTTTATAAAATTAATTGGCGACGAGTGGAACGCTTGTCGAAGCATGTAGGTACGTTTAAACGTCCGCGATTGAGCGGTTTCTATCGTCGGCGCAAGGATATTCATCGATCACTGTACGCAATCAACGTGTTCGCTGTGATTGTTGGACGTGCGAAGGAAATATTGTTCGGGAAGTATGCCGTACGTTGATTTGACGCGACGAAGGTTGTTCACGTCAGTTCAAGAATGATCTCGAGGCTTTGGAATTTCGCATCACGTGACATCTAGATCCTGCTTTTCCTGCGGTTGAAAATATGTAGTGCGATCTTTTGAAGCTTTGATGTTTCAATGTTACATGTACAGTTTCGGAGGGCAAGTTTAACGTCAAATGTTAAAATTGTCCATAATTAATTTGCTTTTCTTTTTCTCTTGGAAAAGAAATGTATCGTATTAAAATACGGACGGAAATAATAGATCCTAAATTTGCCAATGCGGAATTTGTTAAAATTGTTTAGCTTCAATTGCACTAGCTAGAGATACCGTTATGAATGTTGGTATTTCGCAGTGGTCTCTTTGCAGTAAATTCTACCTCGGAAAATGTACAGCCCTGCCTTTACTACATGTTACGAGGGCATAACTATTTCCACTGCGCATTTGCATTTCCCGCAACAGAACACGTTAAACAATATTATAAGGCGTTGGGTATCGATTTTACATGACTGTTGCAAATGCATACATATGTAGATACAGAAATTCCACAACTTGAAGTAGCATTTGTTTGTAACATAGAAAACCATTTTTAAGAAAATACTTATTTGACAAAATTACGAAAGGTATTTCATCCATAATGCAAAATTTCAAATAATCCATTCTTCCCTTCCCCTTATTGCACTTAAATACAAACAAATTGTTTGTAATCGTGATCGAAAGATGCTTTCTTTCAGACCTAAATTCACCAAAAATACAGTAAGATTTTTTTAAATAAAATTGTTCTATATTCGGCGTGAAAGAAATTATTATTATTATTATTATTGTCATATCCACGAAGACAAATGTAATTCGAAAATTTAAAACGGCTGTCATATCTCAAACGTACGATGGCACGATTATTTCGTCAGACAGGTTGAGAATAATTATCGGTCCAAAGCAATGCATTGTCAACTATTCCAACCCATCAAACAATCCCTGACATCATGGATTTGTTTCCAAATATGAGTTCACGTCGAGCGCAAACTGGCAGGTATTACTACCATTACGTCTGATAGTTATAATCAATGTGCCTGGCACACGTACCACAAGCATTGATAGAAAATACGAGACCTCGATATTGTAGCTGCTCACGGGGTTACCACTGGATTAAGTATTTCCCCTTTGATTGAAATCGGTTGAATCTGTCGCAGCCGTATAAATTAGCTGGGAGCGGAATCGTGTTCGCGAACGAAAATTGTATACGACGAGCACATTATCGTAATATGAAATTAAACACGTTGAATATCAACGTGACACCTTATTGAAAATTCTGTTTCGGTGAACTATAATTTAAGGCTAAGACATTGTACATGTATTTGGAAACTTGTTAATCATCAATTCCGAAACAATCGGCGGATAAAATTGCTGACTTCTTTCTAGCCCTGTCCGTAGGGTTCAGCTAGCGATTCGAGTTTCCTTTTTTCATTCTGTTGTATGGAATGGTATTGTGACGTAGATCATTGTATTCGTCAGATTTACAAAAATTAAGTTTACTTCGATATCTCCCACCACGCCACCGAAAAATTATTTACCCCAGCTAATGTCCCGCTTCATACCAAACAATTACTGTAAGAACATTTTGATTTCGAGAACTTCGATCCCTCGTGAAATATTCCAACCTTTACCAGTTAAAATAACCCTGTGTACCCGAAACGAAATAGCAAACGAGAACGGTAGAGGTATGAAAATTAAATCATTCCACAGTTTTCTTTTCCGAAAAAACGTTTATCATTCGGGCCTCGAAAATTCGAAACTGTCACTTCTATCGATATAACTGTTCTAAAAGATTCTAAAGTGTTCCTCGAAATTTATCGATGCAGGCAACACCTGAAGCGGTATAAGCGAACGAAGGACGGACGAAAGTGCGGTTTGATGATCGTTTCTAATTAAAAGTGACTTAAACCAGCCCGTCTTCAAGCAGGAAAACTGGTCCCGGAGAAGACCCCTAGCTGTATGCGACAGGCAGACGATTCGAGTTAGAATTCAATCTGACGCCGTTACCTATATGCTCACGGTGCATCTGTCCAATCGAGCCGACTTCGTGATAACGAAATTTCGAAAGAATTTCCGAATATTCCCTATCTTATTGAAAATTCAGCGAATTCGAACGAGTATTGAATTCGCTTCCCGCTGTGACACATTTAATCCGTCGCGTTGGCGGGTGCCCCAGTGCTACTTCTATTTCAATGGAATTCTAATTGTTTCGTTAATACGCCTCACGATCTGTACAATGACATTCATTTATCCAAATTGCTCCTTTCTTTCGACAATTATCCCTCAGCTGTCGCGTCTATCGCAATTCAATCCTAGATTAACGCATTCAAGTCAGCTCGACTCCAAATATCCGTTTTGACAACAGGTTTCGTAATTCTCTCTATCTTTATTTCGTTTACCAATTCGATTATTTTACCGTCAATCCTAAAATTGATTGTTGTGAACAATAATGAATTTCAGTTCTGCCTAAATATGATTTGCAGTGGCGGACGCAAGAAAGTTTAAACAGTAAGCAAGGCATGAAAGCAGGAATGTTTTACAGCAAGGAAGTGCAAATTATCCATATGTTACAGGGCGAAGGAATATCTCAAAATAAATTGCTGCTAGCTACATGGTACAAAATATCTATTATGGAAGTTACTGATACTCGTATTAATACGAATAGCAATTTTGGACATTCTCTTGCCCGCCACTGTATAGCAACCTTGTTGACACCGCTAAGAAAAAAAATCAGGGAAATTCTCTTTGGAAGCATAAGTGGTGGAAGATGATATCTACTATAGTCAAGACGCTATGAGATCCGAAATTTCGTGGAACATGCAATTTGAATAGGCCGGTAATTGTCCGGTCAATACTGTTCGTGGTACCGCAGTATGGTTTTCCTTTCTCCTCTTCCAGTCGTACCAGGGATTCTATCAGCATCCCGTAGACTGTACATTTCCGGTGAACCGCCATTGTCCTCCCCGTTTATCGTGGACAAAACAACGAACCCAAGTTTCGCCGTTCTTCCCCGTTTGAAATCGGTTTCCAAATGTTACTCTACGCCCGTCGAATCTCTGCTCTTGGCCGCATTATTCATTGTTCTACCTTGACCGTCGGCCGCCCTCCATTATCCCATGAAATAGTCGTCAGGTCCAGCGAACGACGAGCCGAATGATCCGTTTTAAGTGCGGCGTCGGTGACGGCGAAACGAAAAATTGCTTTTCAGTGAAATTGCGACAGGGCCAGTGATTCATGCGCGACGCCGAAGGAAGTGGCTACCATTGGAGATGGTTCGAAATGTAAACGGATCTTATCTCGGTCGATGAAGCACACCGTTCGATATTCCGATACCAGAGCCATCGCTATCACAGCTAGCTCCAAGAGTATCGTGGCCGGGATAATGGAATTCCTCGTTATATAAATTTCGGTGCACATTTTTCTGGCACCCATCGATCTCCACGCCCTTCCATTTTTCCAGCTTTTCTCTTTTAAAACTCCACGTACGTATGCACGTGTGTCTGTATGTTTGTATGCATGCACATATGTATGTATGTATATACATCCTGAAACCCTCATCCCCCTAAAACTCTCTACGCCCACCCTCTGTCTATTCTGGTTCGCAAACCAGGGGGGGTTAGCTCGATTCCTCAAACGTTTTTCTAGGCGCGGTGGAAAACGAAATTCTATCGATACCTAGCGGAGTCCGGCGTCGTTCTTTAAATGATTTTATCTAGCCCAGCAAAACGTTCGATGCGGAATAGAAAGGGATTCCTGTCGATTAACTTCCGCTTCGCTTTTATCCGCCGTTCGCGAGCCAGGGAATAGTAGCGGATCATCTAGAGAGCGGTACTTTGGTGAGACATCGAGTACCCGGATATCCGCGTAGTCGAATATCTGAATGGTGACGTCAATGGTTATCTGTGATACGGCTGTTCCCGATAGGAACGATCGAAATCCGCAGAACAGCCGGGCATTCAACGTATTTAAGCGATCTTTACTGTAGAATTTAACGAACGATCAAGGATAACGGCGCACATGTATGCATGCATACATACGTAAGTATACATATACATGCATATAACGTGACGATAGGTTTCATTTGCTTGTTTGCCCACCGTTCTAACGCCGCCGCGGCGGCTGAGATGCGTCGATCATGGTCGATCTCTTGCATCGATAGATGGCGTCGCTGTCTGACGATCCCGTCGCATCGGTGTGCACCGCCATGGACCCCGTTACTCTGGACGCGGTCGTTGAAGTCTCCGCTTGTTTACCTCTAATAAACCGTTCGTTTTAGTGGACTTTAGTCGTGGCTTTTCGTTCTACGCAGAGACGATTGGCGTCTGCTGCCGCTTGTGTGCTCCCTTGTTTGTGTACATTATAGAGCAAACGTTTTGCGGACTGGATGGTAAATTGGAGTACAAATTGGAGCGTGGACGCGATGACAGTACTGGTATGCATTTGGCCCTCGTGCTTCGGGATGTGATCGAACGTTCCGTGAGATTGTTCTGCTCGACGTTTAGTTGCTTCTCATGGTGAGTGCGGATAATGAGTGCAGTGAAATCGTTATTGGATTCGTGTTTTTTTGCAGCTGTTACGTTCATCGATTTTCAAAGGATACACTGTGAGTGAACGTTATAATTATTAGTTGGGTATGTACGTCTGCCGATGAAAGTTAAGAAATAAATCGTATTCACGTAATTCAGTATGTTCTTCGTTAAACGACGAGAATAAATAAATGTTACTGAAGCCTTGGGAAATATTTTATTTCATAAATTAGAAACTGATATAAAGTGCTTCGAATGTACAACTACATACATAAGTGGTGATATTCTGTTTTTAGTAACAGAAACGGGTCGTTTTAAATAGCTCTGCTTCTTCATTTTTTCGGTAACTGTATAGATTTAGTTATCTTGATCAACATTCTTGACTTATAAACAATATATTTGGAAACAATCCATTGTTGCAGTGTTAGAAATTTTGGGTTAATGAAAACACCAGTTATTACTGTTTCTCGTGAAATCGCAAAAGCGTTTTATTCGATATCACGTCGATGTTTTTGAAATATTTACGGGACGAAATGTATTGTACTGACATAAATAGTTAATAACACGATTTTTGTGGGCTCAGTGGACATGCTGGACAATTTAAAACATCCAACACATATGAATATGAAGTAACGAGAATGAAATTTTTCTGAAACGTTTAGCTTAACTGACAAAATGGAGTAAATTTCACAGATATGACGGCAATTATTATAATAAATGAATTGTTTCAGTATGTCTTGCTATTAACTAATCATATTGATTAAGAAACTTTGTTATCTCACGGCACACATAAACTGTATGTACATTTTCTCGCCGATATAACAAGACAGCATACATACATACATACATACATGTATTCTTTTTAAAAAAACCGTTTTAAAATTTGCCAATTTATAGTAAAAAAAATACTCAAAATTATTTATAATTTATCTCTAATCATTACTGCACTGCCACATTAACTTGCATTAAAAAATCTTGGACGTACCTGTGGACCTAAAAGTACAAATTGGTATAATGCGATTTGGTATAATTATTAAAAATTGTAATCACACTTCTGTCGTGTGGTCTTGGTCTTTGGTCTTTCAATTTCTTTCTATTGTTCACTGAATTCTACTTCGTTCTGTGTTCTATCTCTCGATAAGGAGATTCTTTGTTGCTAATCTCACATCTGACGTATTGGACTCACCTACACGTACTGTTCGTTTGTAAACACTGTATTATACATATATGTATCACGTTTTTACAAAAAGTTGAGAAAAACTGAATCAAGAAGCAGCAATATCGTGACAACAAATGGGTATCATCAACATGGTTGATTTTTTACCACCGTAAGAGCTGTTGCTTGAAACTTTATCGGACAAACGTGCGTGAGCCAGCGAGATCGAAAAAGTACACGGACGAAAAGGAATAATCAACAACAGCGGAATTGGATCCCGCGTGCAGTTATTCCATTCCTATTTTTCTCATCGTTTTTTACCTATCGTTCGAACGCGTAGATCTGTGCACTCCGCGGAACGGAGACATATGGACCGTTTATTTTAAAAGTGAAAGTCCATTTTTTTTTAAATGAGATGTCGCATAATTTGTGATTAATTCAGTGTAAACTTTTCATTTATAACTAGTAAAAAAAACAACAAAAAATGGACTTGCACCACTTTCAAAATAAACGATCCATATGTTGCTTTGTAACTTTATGTTCATCCATCGCTGAATTTTATTGACTTTTTATCGGAAACCCACCGAACTCGTAATACGAGTCTCCATTATGTATCGCGGCTTTTTATGAGTAACAATAGCCTTTCAACTGTGCTTTACTTCGGACAGAACATGTATTTAACGTGGAGTTGAATTTTCGATTATGTGCTCTGAATATCGCACGATTCTGCGTCACGCAAAGTGTGTCAAAAACCACAATTTGTGGCATATTGTAGTGATAGTCGATTTTCTGTGTGGTAAATTTAAATCTGGCACGTGTATCAGCAATTATTAAAATCGTAATCAGAACTCTTCACGTGGTACCACGTTGTATGTTGTTGGAAAGTCACAGTTTGTCTGTGGAGTATTAATTTATTTTCCGCCGTTCGTTTATTAAAACTTCTGAAATTAACAAAGTCTGCTCGAGAACAAATAATTGAATACAGCGAAATACAGGTAACTTTGTATTTAAAAGCAAATGAAAAGTAAGCAAATATATGAATGGTCACAAAATTCTTTGCAAATTGCAAACATTAGTCGAAATTTCAAACTGTTATACCCTGGCAAGGTCCCCAATTTTTCAACAAGGCGCACCTTTTACATTTCCAAGAAAATATCTTCCTAAAACGTTTCAAATAAGTTGAATGAAATATTTCATTCGAAGGTTGCTTCAACACTGTCGTTTCTCTGTCCAACGGGGTTTCAGGCAAAGGTGAGGCGAAAAATTGGTGCCCACTGTGAAGTTCTTTTGTTAGAGGAAAAGTGAAGAATTGGCCGATGGGCCTGATGCCTCGAGATTTTGAACACGGATCTTTACGGAACAACTGCTCCTACCACTCGAACTATTCAGCTATACAACCTTTTTTCTTTCCCCGTCTTGTATTCGAAATACTATTTATAGCTTGGCTGGTCCGGCAGATGCTGACCTTCTATAGTCACCAAATTCAAAACTCCAAATGGATATTATTATAAATTACATAACTCGTAGTAGAAGGCAGACAAGGTGGAAAGTATGTACATAATTCAAAAGAGAAAGCATATACCCTCTGCAACTTTTGTTACTTACCAAAAAAAAAGAAGAAAATAATAGTGAAACTTGCAAGGAATTTAAATTGATAAATAACAGAGATAGAAAATATGCAGAAAATAAAAGCGAAGAAAATCGTAATACATACATAGTTTTCTTCGATACAATTTGTATTTAGATTCATTATGCTTTCAAGTAAAATACATACATAGTATTGCATTCTAAATCATTGTCAGTCGTAAGCGATTTCTAAAAGCAGTACCTGCACAAATCGTTTGCAAGGGTGCACCTTATGAACCCATTGTACCATGGGGAATCCTGCTGCTGTGTGAAAAAATCCAGGTAGTGCGACACGCTCCAAACGCAGACCCAGGTAAATCAATCGGAACTGGTGTCTTTCCCAAATATTATATCTATATCCTCGTCTCTTACCCTCCTCGTTTCTTCAAATATCATTACGCTCACCTGGATACGTTCACGCGGAGCTTAACTTGCGCAAATAGAGCGATTCACAAACACCGTTGGAAAAATCACGGGTTTGTAGGTAGTGCATGCGCGAGTCGGAGCAATTTAACTCGCAAACGTGAGAGCCCGGTCAATGCATCGAAACGCCCCCATAGAAGTTTGCCCTTTACCAACTTCCAAACTTTATTTCAAGACGTAAAATCTGATGGTTAAAGTTCACTCTGACCATTCGATACTTCGAGGGACACTGTTGCCGCACGCTGTCTTGCAATAATTTTAAATATCGATAAAGAAGCTGATGGCCATGGCAGGGGCGGGGGATTAAACAAAAAATCACATATAATGCGAAATTTTATATCGAACCAGACGGTTTCGAAGGGCAGTTCAGTTTTTTTCCAGACGTGTGACACTCTTGGACCATATTTTCAATACCCACATCACCGATTAATTTTTTGTCCTCGACTGCTCACCATCCGTGAGAGTTTCTAGCGTTGACCTATCCTTTTCCTTTTATCCTCGACGATGGTTTATTTTTATACTAAAAACGACCGACCACGACGACAGATTTCCCCGATATCTCGATAAATTTTCCTGGCAAAGGTTTGCTATTTTATGGCGTGGTCCTCGAACGCTTTTACCCCGAGCGAAGAAGGGCGGTTTAGAAATGTGCGGGAGTAGAGAAAAGGGAAGAACAGGGGGAGGATAAAAAAGAAACAACGATTCTCGTTGATTAATCTTCGTTTCTTTTGCCCGTTGTACGGTGGATCCTCCTTTTGAATCCTTCGAGGCGCATTATATCCTCGGTCACCTCATTTCCCTCTTTCCGAACGATCCTCCACCCCACCGCTGTCTCTTGTATTATGCATTATGAGTTATTAATTATTTATAACCGTGTTTTCTACTCGGTACTTGCTCTCTATTCCGCGAGACCCGCGGCGTAATACGATTTATCTATCTCACCGATCTTCCACTTCACCTTGCGAACTTTTATTTCGCTATCGCCAGAGTAATTCGCGAATAATGGTATCGGCTGGTAAGGAAAACGTCGTACGTGTATGTATTTACATTTATATTATGATCGTAGGCCGCGAAGGTATTCGACGATGGAAATATGTATAGCAGTTGATTTTTGTAAAGGTGCACTGCCGTTTTTCTTTTGTGTTTTAATGGTAAAGGACTGCATACATACTTTGTTACCGAGGTAGAGTACATCCTTACTCTTCTTGAGTTTTTTTTAACTGTGCCTTAAGTACCTACGGGTTTGTAAGCGGTAATAAAATTTGTCATGGGTATTTATTTTCTCCTCGTTACGAGCACGAGTAAATTAGCATTTATTCTGCGTTCGCGTTTGTATTTTGCGTAGTTTAGGATTTTAATTTCTTGTACGGATTTGTGGAGCATGAATTTTTAATTGAGATACGAATATTTTCGCAGGATCTGTAGTTTCTTGTTATTGCATCGTTACAATTACACTGCTCTTGTATATCGAGGGCCAAGTGGAAAGTATGCTGTCCAATAATTTTCGAAAAAGATTTGAAATGTACAACTGCAGTAAGATTATTGGATAGTACAATGTTAATATTGCAGAAAATAATCGCCAAAGAAATTCGTCATATACCGTCGCGAACAATTTATTATAATTCCTTTTAATATTAATGGGAGCCATGAAATCAAATTAAGTGCATCGGGTTAAACATTTAAAATAGTGACTTCAAGAGGGGTACTATAATTTCTAGGTAATTTAATTCTTTTATGATGCAGCGTGTGGCCATTTTTATTCTGATAAAAAGTGGTAAATCTATATCTGCGTGGCTCATTTCTGTTTCATATGATAAACTTACTAAAAACTATTGATATCTATGTAATACATGTAATGAACAATTGAACTCAATCATTGTTCCTACTGGCTTAATTTTTCTCGATATCTGCAACACTCGCATAATATTCGAATACTGGATATTTGTCATGGAAATAATCTATTCCTCGTTTTTCTAATATATTCGACGCAGTTTCGATCGAAAGTCCCCGCACTCTCTTCCCGCGTGACTTTTATCTGGCGGTGGAAAATGTCGAAGCTCAATAGAAGTTCCCTGGGATTAATTTTCTCCGCTCTGTCGTCTCCTGTTCGCGTTAAATTCGCCTCCATTTTCACGTTCATCGCGCTGCATTCTCTTGACAATAATTGCACTGGGTTGCTCCTTTGTACGCCTTAAATTGACGCATCGGCGTTCGTGTTTTAAGTCGTTCTTACAGCGATGCCGCGACCCGCGCCTTATTATACCAGTCGAATGAATTAAATATTGCAATATATGTATACATAATGTACATTCTCGTTCAAAAAGAAAAATTTCAAAGAAATTTTCCAGACGTCGAAGTAATTGGGTTTTAATTCGTAGGATACAGTCGTCGAAACAGATCCGACGACAAACGAGATACGTATAACAACGAAGAAATTTAATTGCCCTCCAATTATAATGCGAATAGCGCGGGAATTGTTCGAATTGAAACCCGGTTCATTGCCGGGTTGATCGAATAAACGAATGAAATCGTTCGATGAATAATTTAATAAAAAATGTATTCGTCCAGCCGTGGAACAATCGGTGGTATAAGTTAAACATGACCTGTCGTCGTATTCGGCCTTCCATTTCAACCAGCTTCGCACCTCTCGCCACATATCTGAAGTACAAAAGTCACCGGATTAGGCGATCCGCTTAATTTCAGAATAGAATATATTATTCATACCCTGATCTGCATACCCCTTGGCGCCGCTATCCCTAGATAGAAAATACGGTACAAGATGCAAATGTAATTTATGCTCGCTAGCGCCGCGACCATAGCCACCGCCATTTCGTCATGGAGCGTTTACCTGTATCCGCACGTGCAGGTAAACTCGTCTCGTTAGCCGGTCCATCGATACTCGTCTTGAATGATTTTTATCTCGACGCGCTTAAACGCGCTGGGACCTGTGGAAATAAAAAGGGGACGCCTGCCCATTATTTCCGGTTCTCTCTTGTGCACCGCTGTTCGTGTAAAACGCCTATTTTCGAGATCACCGAGCTGCACTTGGGATTCATTATTGCCTTTCTCTTTGTCCTCACCTTCGTGTGTGTGTGTGTGTGCGTGTCTCCTGATTACTTTAACCCTTTTAGCACCGAACGACGATATATCGTCGTTCGGTGCACTCGCCAAAAATACCAACGACGATATATCGTTGCGCCTCCGTTAGAGCCTTATTATACTCATCACAAGAGATCTGTGTTTAAGTATAACTTCATAAAATGTTAAAATGGTTCATATTCGATGCAACACAAGTGAAAAAATGTTTATTAGATCAACTTTTTGTTATATCCTATGTTGTTTCGTGCCGAGATAAGGTAGAATAGAATAGAGGTAAGATAGAAACGGGACATGGGATATCCCTCGGATATCCGTCGACACGAGATAGTTTCTTTGGACCGTAATCGCAATCTTTACGATGTTTACGATAGTTATCAGAAAACTCAAGTGGCATCCGTGCATCGACACTGCGAGCCTAAAATCTCTTTCAATCTTTCTTGATCCGTCGAACGTGCAGTCAGTGTTCAAAAGTCGTCAACGTCTTCATAGAAACACAATTAGCAGCAGAAAATATTGTAAATTTTGTTGCAAATGATTGCAAAATGCAATGTCTATACACTATACTACCAGATATATATAAAGCGATGACCAACCGATGATTTTTTCTATATGCAATTACGTTTTGAAAAAGAGAAATTACTTTGTACGATTTTCATGATGTCTTATATTTATGTTATTCTTATGATTTTTAATAAATATCGAAACTCCATTGGTATCGATTTATTCTCCATGCATTTCGCAATATGCTGCTTTTTGAATTTTGTAAATATCACGCCTACTTTGGTTTTTACGAGCATTTTCGCAAACCTCTACAAATTCGTCGATTCGGCCCGGTATTCTTCGCCTAGGTACGCTCTTTTCGCTCGGTGCTAAAAGGGTTAAAGTTCTGCTCTGTCGCTGGCTGTTTAGAATTGCGCGCGTCTGCGCTGAGTTCATGATTTTCTGCCGCAGTTTCTAATATTTATTCGAACTAGACAGCTGGTATTCTCTTGGTTTACTTTCTCAGAGTATTGCGCGAAAGTGCGCAATCGTTGCGTCGCTATTTTTATAATACTTTGAGCGCTAGTTTTATTTATAGTTTTCGGAGCTATAACGTTAGGCAATATCGGTCACGGAAACGCACCGTGTATTTCGTGCTATTTAAAACAGATTGCACCAATGTTTTTTATAAATGTATAAATGATTGAAATTTAATCAGCGAACCTGAGGTTTCAAATACCTCTCTGCTTCTACGAGGCAATTATTTTCGTGGTCGTAATTTCGCAGGAAATTTAAAACTCTGTCTGTATGAAAGATATAAAATATATATTAATGATATTGTACATTAGTTCAGATATAATTCAATTCTTCTCGTCGATCAAATATTAGTTGTATTAAACTACACCTTGCGTATGGATGTGGTGTACCTGTCCACAAGGAATAGCCAGAATAAAATTATTACATAACATCTGTTCCCATTAAGTCGCGATCATATTCGCAACAAATTCATAACCGTGGCCGTGTAATTCTCCTCTTTCCGCGCTGCCGTTAAGCAAACATTTCAAGCATCATTATACCAACCGCGATCTGTTCGCGAATTCCACCCATCTTTTGCAAGCAAATATGCACCATGGCGTCAATGTATAGCGCACACTTTTCCGCCGTACGACTGCATTTTCCATTGCTCGTGAACATTCTTCGAATGATCTCTATTCCCTAGCGCGGAACCTCCGAAGTTCACGAAATATACAATATATTCCTGTCGAGTAAGTTACTCTCCTCGTTCATCCGCGTTTCATTTTCTTCGAAACACGTGTTTTCTCCCCACTACTTTATTATATTATTACTACATTTTTGTACTCGCTATACGTACTAATCGTACACACAACCACAGTGTCGGATTTCACAGAATCGATTCACCTGGACGAAATTTCACCCCTCGCATTTTCCACCCTCTCTCTGTGCTGGTCGAACGAACATGTTTTTCTCTCACGTTCGAACGATTTCGAATTGAATTATCGTTCAAGAGCGAAAAAGCTTCGTGTTAATCGATTCGTAATTAAGCAGAGACGCGTTTCGAATATCGCGAGTCGCAGCGTAGCCCTTCACGGTGGATGGAGCGTTTCGAGAGAATTTCGTAGGGGTTGGAAAATCGAGCGGCGACTTGACGATAAGCGATTTCACGTTTCTCGTTTCCCTTTTGGGAGGGGTGTTGGTTGATTTCTGGCGCGATTTTACCAACCATATGGCTACATTTTCTAGTCGTCGTCGTTGTCGTTGTCGTCGTGGTGGCCCCTCAAACGATCGCTATCACCCAGAACAAAATGCCGGGGGTTGTTAGGGAGACAAAAAGAGAGGTTCCCGCCGATTAATTTCCGGTTCTCTTTCGCCTGCCATTCGTACGAATCGCGCACGGCTGTTTTTGAGGCCGCTCGAGCGTATTATATCCTGGACGCACTATGTATTGCGTTTTGTCTGGACATACCCTCTTCGATATTAAATCATTCGAGACTCTTTATTAACAGGGCACCCGTCGATCGGATATTTAAAGCCGTTTCCTCGTGACAGTTGACGGGGCTGTAATTTATGCGATTATTCGAATCAGTGACAGAGTTTATTAATTCGATGCTTGCGAATGCTGAATACCTGCGCTTTGGCGGAAAGGATGAATAATATAAATTCCTTGTTTTCGTTTGTTGTTGAAAATCCTGCTGATATTAGTACATTTTTTTCAATAAATCCTAATTCACCATTCTTCTATACGCGTTGTTAATTCATCTGACAGAAAAATTCAATATTTGGATATATTTGGAGGTTCAAGTCGGTTGAAAGATAGATACTGATTCATAAAAATTGTAGGAATTATTTTGAGAAATTAATTTGTTTGGAAGCCCTTAATATGGTTGTAAAATGAAATGACTAACAAGAACAGGACGCTAAATATGTATACCCTTTAACATTTCTGCATAAAATATATTTGTAGGTACTCGTAGGTATATCTTGATAAAATGTACAATGGACTTTATTTTTCCTTGAATAGTTAAAAGTGCCTCAAAACAAATATTTTGTTTTCAATATTCAACAAAGTAGTTAAAAAATAACTCACTTGACTCCTTTCCGCTTTATTTGTGGATCAATAGCTCAATAGCTCACCATCTAAATACATAGTGGCTTTCGTAGTTCTACGCGGTCTAATATACATATTTACTGGCGTCATTCAGGTATTATTAATGGATTGAATTTTGACGACACCCGTCAGAGAAGAGGCGAGAATTAGATGAAGAGGTATCAATGTCTTCGTTCGATCCAGCTTTCAGGAAGCTATCTGTTTAGCACTTCATAAGTTATTAACGCGTACAGAGTTGGTTTCTCGTCGTGTTGATACGAAACTCGCGAACTTTTGAAGCAGGAATGATCATAGTCAGGGAATGTAAAATTGAGTCATTGTGTTTCGCATGCATTGTTAATAAGTACAAAACTATTTTATTAATGGATTGAATTTTCAACTTGGGATAAAAAGATTTGGCTGATACCATTGTTTTTATGTCAATGGTAAAACATTGTCAATTACAATTTCTTGCAATATTAAGGAAGAACAAAAATTTCTCCTAAATTTTATTTGGCACTATGTATTCGAAAATGCGGTCGATTGAAATGATTTCGAGGATAGACAAATGGACGTGTACAGAAACTGCTTGTAACGATAACGAATAAATCTATATAAATATTTCTTCTATTCTATTCTATTTCTTCTATTTATTCTATTATTTATCTTCTATTTCTAATATTGCTTCTATATAAATATTTCTTTTCAAAACGAAGCCAGTTTCTTGTTAACTGGATTTCTTTCAATGAAAAATTAAAACTTTTGCCACGACAATAGACCAATTACTCAATCTCGATTATACCTTTCATGTTTGAAGGTACTATTGTGCCAAAGATTGATTCTATCTCTGTGCATCGTACGTATGTCGAATCCTCGTACCGATAATAAAAATTTACCATCGTATAATATGTACATAGTTCCTCGCATTGGAAAAGTACCAAGCACAATGCAGCAATCATTTTCTCACTAAAATAATTATTGTTGTCTACATACATAATATTATAGTAAAACGTAAATATATCACAATCGTATTTAAAATTGTACTTTAAATTGTATGAAAAGATCTCCGAGCCTTACAAAAGCAAAATTCATTTGAGATACTAGATGTGTGTATGTATGTATTTCTCTTTTTCGGAAGTACATTAGAAAAAAAGTAAGCTATATTATAAAATTTAATCAATTTTAATCTAATTGAAAGGCTTTGTACCTATATACTTTTGAGTTTACATTTCCTATACGTTCATTACGCTTATTGCTTAATAGTTTCGTATTTTCTTTCTTTATCTTCATGTACCTATAATATCTTCTCCGCGTTTAACTTACGTTGCACCTTCTAAGAAACAGAGTTCATTCAAATAATAATATAAGAAGTACATATATACAATATGTATATGTATATATTATTCCATCGTGAATCAAGCTTCAAAGATATGAGCCAAAAGGCAATTGCATCCTTCATAAAACGCAACGTATAGACAGCACAGTTCAATACGCAAATCACATATCACAACCTCATCCGAGAAGCAAAAAATGGCGTCCATAACCCTTTATTGCTAGAAATAGTTTTCTTCGAATACCATATGCACCATGCACGTCATTCGAACACAGCTGGTCAATACATCTTTGAAGTCACATTCTCTTATTTTCTTACCATTGGAATATCGAAATGGTGCATTCAGTCCATCAACTTGCTTTCTTTCTCCAGCTGGTCCTTCTCTCTTCCTTCTTTTATCAGAGCCCAAAACTACATATCTTGACGAACAAAATACCGAGAGATCGTCAGGGAAAAAGAAGAGATTTCCGCCGATTAATTTCAGTTCCCCGGTTGCTCGTGCGAATCGTTTTCAAGTCCGTCGAGGCATATTATATCCTCGAATCATCGTCCTTCTCCGCCCACCGTTCCTCGCATCACCACTCTCTCTCTCCTTCTCTTTCTTTCTCTGGTCCAATCTACCCTTTCGTACACTCCCTCTCCCGGTGATCCCCGAATTCGTTATAACCGAGAGCCAGGAGCCACGCAACCGTAACTTTGCAGGATACGATATACTGCCTGCCAGCAAAGGGACCAAACGAAATGGAACGCTTTACCCCATCATCGAACGGAGAAAGATGGATCAAATCAAATTTAAGGGCTGTCGTGTGTTCCGCCACCGCCAACCCCGCCTCAGTGCCTCGAGCGTCGCCCAAAAGAAAAGACTGGTGGTTTCCTATCGCGGTGTGAACGATACACTTTAATCTCAGCGTTCCGTTAACGGGGTGTCTAAAGTCTACTTTATGTCTACTTTATTAACATCAACGAGGCTGTTTCTGTTAGTAGCAAAATGACGATTGCTTTACCGGTTAGTAAATGACTACAACTCACGCTCGAACAGCAGCTCGCGTAGGCGAAATAATGTGGAAATAATCACGATTTAGCTAAACACGATACAGAATAGAGACAGATTTCAATAGACTAATTGGAAATCAGAACACGGCCGTCTGCAAAATTTGTCAAGAAAAGAGACCCGCGTTGTTCGAGGGTCAACTGTATGCGTATACATACTCTTATGCCTGCACTTATCACGACCTTCTCATTTCTCTGCAACTGTGTATGTTAATACATAGTTAATAATCAGTGGAATATCGGTTGGGATCAAAAGGGACACCTACTTTACACTTTTTCTAAATGTATTTCTAAATATTTCCTGGACGATATCAACGAGTCGATGTTAAGCAGATTCCGCGTTATTTATTCAACGCGAAACACGGAACGACGTTGTATATGTACGTACAACCACGGCGATTAACCAGGCACGAGCGAGCGGACGTACGAGCAACGGAAGGTAATTGGTTTCGGCCAATCGGCGTGGGTTCGTCGGTACGTGCCGCTTATAACGCTTCTGTGTTTGTTGTAATTAGGATGTCAACGAATAATGCGTGTCCGGTAATTATCGATGATATCTGACTTTACCGGCCGGGACACTCGGATTAATTTCGATACTGAATTCGACGGGACCCGACGGTAATTAGTTTATTATGTTTGCCGTACAGCTTGCTTCCCTTTGGGCCAGCTACAGCCCCCGCTGAGTAAGATATTTATCGTTCATCAAGGCTCGACTATTAACGAACATTTGATATTGTTTGAGAGTCTGCCCGGGAATTAAACCTCTGATAGGGTAAATATTGTTGTAAAATAGCCGTAACGAACTCTGCTGTCCAGTTATTCTTTCGGCTGATACTAAACGGCTGGTTCGCTTAATGGGAGGATGGTGTTATTTATTATGGCATTGCTTGCGGTGTAATTTGATGTTCTCCATTGAGCGATTGCATCGCGGTTGAGTAGAGGTAGAAAGATACGAAGTAACGAGGCGTAAATGTTTGTTAAAAGTGATTACTAGATTTTTGGTAATCGAGATGTGGTTATTTTAGCTGCAAAAGTAAGATTTGCTCGTGAGAATGATTAAATGCTTGGTAGTGATTTATATCAACTAATTCAAACCGTAACAATTATCGAGCGATATTGATCGCATTATTTAATTCGCCGGTGGAAATGAGATTTCAGTTTTTTACGGCTTATTGACCGGCGAGTTCCAAAAAAAAACGTTGTTGAAAAAAAGTTCGGACGGAAATTAATTCCAGGACTTAATGGAAGCGGTAATGAGCCACGAAGATTAAGGATATAAAGCAATCGCCGTGAAACTTAATTGTCACGCGATTCTCATATTTTATGCCAATTCTTTTCACTCCCCTTGCGAATGAAAATTTGAAAACATCCATACCAGCTCTTTTTAACCGAATTAGGTATATGTATACAATGTTCGCGTCAATATACTAGGAACATATATCAAGTAATCTGCACATTCGATAACGATGAACTCTTAATCGATTCTACATTAATAAGTTTTATCTCGCGGACCGTTGATCGATATCCTCAATTCTTGCAGCTCATTATCCAAATAATTAGACTTGGAATTTAATTTCAGGCAGGAGAATTTGCTCTTTTTCCGAAAAATTTAATTCGTAAGTGCTGCGCCAGCTTGAACCACGGATACAGCAAATAGAGCGGTGTGTACTTCGTAATTTGATTTATCTTTTGTTAAATAGACGATGAAAACTACATTCGAATTCGCGTTTCACCGAGTCGTGAAATACCGGACTCTACTTTCCCGTGTGTTTTAATAATCGGATGTAAAAATTTTTTTACGCGCGGTAAGAAAGGCCAAGGATTACTTTACATGTTCTTTGAGGTTGAAATTGCCGGCAGGCAATAGAACATCGCTGTCAGAAGCGCGAAAGCGTGATTCTTTTAGGTATACACCGCCGGTTACACACGGTTTATCGCATTCCTTTATTCCTCCCACCCTTCGAGAATTTTGTTTTTATTACCAGGCTTATATTAGCTCGCAACGATGTTGTATGCGTCAAATCTTGTAATTGAATTTTAAACCACTTCCCATAATCCAATCCTGCTGAAATTTTGTATACGCACTTGCTTCCGATGACAATACTTGATGCCATACTCGGGGGGCCACAAATGACAATAATAAACAAAACAATAAAAATGCCAAAGCTGTAACGGCACTGCTCGTTGAGCGGCACTGCTTTCTCCAAACAAACCCACATCGCTACACACATCGTTGAAGTGGTATATAAATACAATCGATTACAAGATATGTGAAGACAAAAAAGTACAAAATAAAATATATAAAAAAAACTTTTTAAAAACCACGCTTATATTAAAATGCACTAAAAAGGAGAAAATAATATAATACTTTAATATAAATTTAAATAAAATCATGACATTAGTGACTATGAATAAAAGCGTGGAGTGCTAAACTATATTGACGTAATCTTCGTAGGCACTACACGCTTTTGTTTATAGTCACTAATGTCATGATTTTATTTAAATTTATATTAAAGTATTATATTATTTTCTCCTTTTTAGTGCATTTTAATATAAGCGTGGTTTTAAAAAGTTTTTTTTATATATTTTATATCTATCCTGCTCACTTACAATTAGTGTGGAGAACTCGGACCGAGCTTTCGTTTGAGGGTGCATTTTTGTGTAGACAGTCACTGGTGATGCAATTTTATGATGCTTCAAAAAGGTAGCCGTTGAACAGATAAAAAAAAAGTTACACTGTTGCATAAATATTCCTTTAGGTTTGGAGTAATATCAAGAAATTTGGTTTTTTAATTTTGGACATTTGGACTGGGAGCAAGAAAAATTTTAAGTAATTATTTTCAACGGGTTTACACTGTTGATTCTCTATTAGATACCCCTGATAAAAAAAGTAGCTATAAATTAATTGAATTCCACTATGTATTATGCTACAGCCTAATACATTTTTATGAAAACTGTAAGGACTCAATAGAAATGTGAAAGATTTCGGGAAAAGTTCATTATTGCGACTAAAATATTGGCACTGTGATGATATTTTAATAATATATCATCCAAAACAGGGGCTCCTGTTTCTCGGTATAAATATAAACTTTACACTACATAGTGTGGTTATTGTCTGGTCTAGAATAAACGATGTAGAACAATACTCAACGAATGAGATATGTATTTTAGAATGAATTTTAATTTCAAGCATTAAGGCCAAAAAAAAGTAGGACATCATATTCATGCAAAGGTCGGTCGGATCATAGTTCCAGGAGAAATTGTACCTTCAATTTGGAAAACGTCGCTCTAACAAGCTCTAACACGCTCTTCACGCCAATAAAATCTATTCCAATCGTTCCGATATTTTTCAGAATAGATTCAAACGAGCAGACGTATCTGCCAGAAAACATCGCCGTGTAATTCTGTCTTCTGATTAAATACTCGGGCGAAGCCTGTTCGTATCAAGATACATCAATTTTTTCTATAAAATTTTTATAACTGGACAATTTTGTCGAATTTCGCTGCAACATTTTATCGACACACTTTCATGGTTCTAAACTGTAAATGTTGAGCGATATTACACATGGGTATACAGAAATTCAATTTCTGTATCGTTTCACACGGGCAAGCACCCTTAATCTCATTAGCCTATTCCGTTTCAAGGAAATTGATTTCACAGGGAATATTAAAGTACCGTATCGCAACCGCGGTATTTATTAATCATTATCGTTGAACAGGGCAATGCATAGAACGGCCGAATCACAACACTGTAAAGCCAGGGAGCTCGCCTCGAAATCTGGGTTAAGTACGGCCAAGATGAATAACGACCACTAGTAATTAAGCAGATTATTGCGACGTCGCGAAAAACAGACGCCGAGACAGATAAACGAAGCTTGTGCGGTTGATACCGATTTCAATAGCTTTTGACGATCGTTGCGTGACCGAAGTTCTCAAATAGAAGTGATACGTCGGGCGACGATAATAGATTTCTCGGGTGCAATAATAACGGAATTGATGAACATGAACAATAAACGTACACGCAATTCGATGGCGATCATGAATACAGTGGTGCTACGTATGTTCTGAAGTTTTTCAAATATGTAATGGGAAAAAGAAATCAAGTTATGCACTTGCCTAAACACGATTTGAATAACATAAACGTTTACCCTTTGCGGTTAGAAGGTAATGAATAGTGAATTTGGAATTAAATAGCTTAAAGCATTCTTGAAGGCGAATTTTAATTTTAAAAAACTACATGGGTGGCCCGGAACTCGCGCGGTATTTTTAAAAAGGGGTAGCTGAGGTGATTCTGAACAACTTTTTCCTTGACCAAAATATTGTTTGAAGCTTCGTTTTTTAGTTATTAACGAAAAACACTGGCCAATGCGAGCGCCCGTATAGCGCGAGCTCAGTCACAATTGCGCGCGGCCGATATCGGGTGCATCGAGGGGCACGTACGGCAAATATTACAATCGTCTTACATTAACAATAGTGTGTAATTCTTCGTTATTCATCAATAACAATTTAATTAACAAGTCGTTTAATAACTGTTCCATACTTTTATTCGTTTTCCGAAACAAATAAAGTGTTTTATTAATTATGAAAGAAGTGTTTGGATGATTAATGTTAGAAAAGGGTAGTTAAATAGTTAAATAAACTTATCCAATCGACCGCGAATTTATCTGCTTCGACGGTGTCTTGCCATATGGTCATTGTACCGATTCTGACCTATTTTTAGAATTTAAATGCCACGTCCCGGCGATCCATACAGATCTGATTCGCACTTGTTTCCACACGAACAGGACACGCACTTACGAACATTACGAAAGTTAATGTGTGTGTCATTATCGATCGCCGCGATGTGGCATAAAATTGTTGAGGCAGGTCAGGATCGGTACGATGACCAAATGCCAAGACACCGTAGAAGCAGGTAAATTTGCGGTCGAATGGATAAGTTTATTTAACTACCCTTTTCTAACATTAATCTGCCAAACACTTTTTTCATAATTAATAAAACACTTTATTCGTTTCGGAAAACGAATAAAAGTATGGAACAGTTATTAAACGACTTGTTAATTAAATTGTTATTGATGAATAACGAAGAATTACACACTATTGTTAATGTAAGACGATTGTAATATTTGCCGTACGTTGCCCCTCGATGCTCCCGATCTCGGCCACGCGCAATTGTGACTGAGCTCGCGCTATACGGGCGCTCGCATTGGCCAGTGTTTTTCGTTAATAACTAAAAAACGAAGCTTCAAACAATATTTTGGTCAAGGAAAAAGTTGTTCAGAATCACCTCAGCTACCCCTTTTTTAAAAATACCTCGCGAGTTCCGGGCCACCCTGTATATTATATAATTACACTGTATTACATATGTATACATATGTATTTCGTATTTTAACCGACGTATTCCTTCCTATTCTGACGAATTCTAACTGTTTCCGCGACTTCCTGCCGGTTTTTCTTTCCCGGACGATAGGTGTGGGGAAAGCGCAAAAATGTGTAAATTTACTTTTTAGGGGCTATTTTATGACAAATTCGGAAGATTTTCGTCGAATTCCATCAGAAAACAAACTGTTTGAAGAAGAATATAAGAATTCATTTGTTTCTGGGCATAACATAAATTAATTCGAAGTAAATATGACCAGAAAAAAAAAAATTGTCCGAAAAAAAACAGCGTATAACCGAAACCGCGTTGTTCGAGGGATTACTGTACTTTATTACAAAGGAATATGGGTATTTACAATGCTCTTGACTACGTTACTGATGGTTATGAACTCTGAATCTTGAGTGAACCGTTATGCGTTCTGCCTATGGGCTTTTATAGCATTTCCCTACTACGTCTTAGGTATCATATTTCATCTGCGTCGATGTCACTGAATTCCTTTCTTATCTTATCTCCTGTTTACACTAATTTGGCGGTCACATCTAATTGCTTCTCTGGGCTTCCAAAATTACTAATAAGGTCACAAACTATAATTAGATAGCGAATGTTCATTCGAACATTATGGTAGATTTTTTTTGTAGAGTGTACATACGAAAGGAGAATCTAGAAATAAGTCTAGTTTTGTCATTAAAAGGTTCGGAAAAAATATATTTTTTTTGTACATTGTATTATACATACATATACTTTCTAGCTTGCATATTTCTTTATTACGTACTTCGTGCATACATCAGTTTTAATTCGTTCATTTTACGGGCGACGACATAAACATAACGACATTACATAATAACAAAGTGTTTGGATGATTAATGTTAGAAAAGGGTAGTCAAATAAACTTATCCATTCGACCGCGAATTTACCTGCTTCGACGGTGTCTTGCCATATGGTCATTGTACCGATCCTGACCTATTTTTACAATTTAAATGCCACGTCCCGGCGATCGATACAGATTTGATTCGCACTTGTTTCCACACGCACATGACACACACATTAACTTTCGTAATGTTCGTAAGGGCGTGTCCTGTGCGTGTGGAAACAAGTGCGAATCAGATCTGTATCGATCGCCGGGACGTGGCATTTAAATTGTAAAAATAGGTCAGGATCGGTACAATGACCATATGGCAAGACACCGTCGAAGCAGGTATGTAAATTCGCGGTCGAATGGATAAGTTTATTTAAGTACCCTTTTCTAACATTAATCATCCAAACACTTTTTTCATAATTAATAAAACACTTTATTCGTTTCGGAAAACGAATAAAAGTATGGAACAGTTATTAAACGACTTGTTAATTAAATTGTTATTGATGAATAACGAAGAATTACACACTATTCTTAATGTAAGACGATTGTAATATTTGCCGTACGTTGCCCCTCGATAACTAAAAAACGAAGCTTCAAACAATATTTTGGTCTAGGAAAAAGTTGTTCAGAATCACCTCAGCTACCCCTTTTTTAAAAATACCGCGCGAGTTCCGGGCCACCATCTGTACCTATGTGTGCAATTTAATCTTATCACCTTAATCCATTTATTTCGAGATGCAAGAATTACTGATCACATGACGATTGTATTACTTAGGTAGCATTGTTTTTTTTGAAATTACCTATGGATTACCCATTTACCACGAAAAAGATTTAATTAAGGAGCAACGATCAATCCATTGCAAACGTCAAACAAAAACAGCATAAAATTATAAACAGCTATAATACTTTTCAACCCGCTCTAGAAAAAAAGAGTTAAAAGCAGATTCTAATGCCACAAGTTAATTATGTACTCCGCACCGCTTTTCATTAAACCACTTCACCTGCAATAAGCCACGGCGCTGTTCCCAGGGCTCAAAAATTATGTAACGATAACGGCAGCGAGCAAAGTCGAGTCACGAACTGTTCGCAGACACACGTGTCAGTGTCCCCGGCTAATAAGAGTGTATCGCGGAAAATAGGGTTAAAACGGAGAAATTGGAGGGCGTCGGGGTAAATGGGCAAGTGGCCCCAATATGGATGCGAATACGAGTGCTTTTGTTGAATCAAGATGAGCGAACAGAACGAAAGACGCCGTTGTCACGTAGCCACCCCGATGGCACTGTGAATTCACGAACCACGACGGGAGCTTTAAAAGGAAGAAATATTAATCCAAGTTAAGCTTACGTAACGATGAAACACGACTGTTTCCAGCGCTGAAGTGAAGTTCTCATGGAGACTGTACGGAGATAGTGCACTCTAACTAGACAAAGGCAAGCGGGTAGGCCACTCTTGTTTGGTGTTTCGTGTCCGTGACGGCGGCACGCACTCACGTGAACGCGCTCATGTTCACCAGAGATGAGGGGGCGAAATTTATTATGCTCTTAGAACGAAATGCGAGCGTGTGCTGCACCCGCGTATGCAGGTTAATTAGCCTTAGGTATGCAGCGCGTCGGTGTTGGTAAGGTGAAATTTTTATTTTTATTTTCTTTTTTCTGGCAAACGAAGGACACCGTTTGCGAAATATGTCGAAAATTGCTGGGCATTAGCGTAGAAACGAGGGAAGAATAATGTTGGTTAATTATACTCTTTAAAAGCCCCGGTTAATTTACCTGCTAATAACTTGGATGAAATGTAAATTTTGCTGACAATCATTTGCGCACTGTTTTATGGGGCAACGATTTCGTCTGTCTATTGGGTTACAGGGATAGAGATTTTATGTTAAAAAGGGAAAATGGGATGCAACATGGAGCAAAATAATTCCTTCAGAAAAACTGTGGAACTCGTAATCGGGATAATATGTTGCGTACAATGTAGTTAGATATCGATTAGTATTGTATAATCTGTGTAAACAAATCACGCTTCAGATGCACGAAAATTGGTAAAATATGGTGTTCTGTTGGTAGGTGTAATAAGCGTGAAATAAATTCAAAGGGGGAAAACATTCTGCAGCGTCGCTGTTGGTGATAATATGAAACTTGCGAGAAATTTTTTTTCAAAAACTGTCATAAAAATCGTCTCAATTCCTAGATACTGACGTACTAGAAATCCGCAGAAAGAAATAATTCATAGGATGCAAGACCATAATGCGTAATCGAATTCGAAATTGCAATACACACCCCGGCCTCGTCGCAGTCAAGTTTAGCGAAACGAAGGGATATTGCAAGATAACACAAGATTTGCGCGGCGCTACGTCACAGCGGCCGTCGATTTGCATAAGTAAGGGTGCGCACCGGTGTTCCATCAGGTATTATGCTCTCAAAATGCATCGAATACGTAGAGTAGCCATGCATCGCCGATGAATGAGTCGGCCGCCCTTGCAACGAGCAACGCTGTTACGCGTCGCGGTTATCCCGTCTGGGGGAGAAACGAAGGAACAGGAGAAAGAGGATGAAAGAGAGAAAGAGAGTGATGGGAACACTGGAATACCTGGCCATGATAAATGCCCGACGCACATCACTCTCGCGACGCACGTCGCTCGAAACGGCTACAATGCAGCCCCGTACCTATTATGCTAAAATGCAATCTCCTGATAACCACAGCGGCGTCATTGCGGAGCTTAATCTCACCTATCTGTACAACCACTGAGGGGGCGGGAAACAAAATGGGAATGAGAGGCCGACCGGGCTCTCGGTGATTCGGGATAAAGGGCGGGATCGGTGATAGTGGCTGGATGAGAGCTCGTTCCGGAGAGAGACGTAGCACCGAGGAGGAGAAAACGAGAGGGTGGAACAACGGGACCGACCGTGCCGTTAGCTGGAAAGAGATAATGCACGAGAAAGGGAGAAACAGAGAGGGTAGAAAAAGCTGCGAGAGATAGATGAGGTGGACAACGGTGGTGGAAACTCGAGAGATACGAAAAGAAATAAATTTCACGATCGATAAGCGTCCGGTCGAACGTCAAAGCGCTACCGTGTGTGGCTGGGTACCGGTGTGCTTTGGATCTTCGACAAAGAAAAAAGTAAGTGGAAATGAGGGAAAGGAGAGACGGCATTCGTCGCGTCGTTTCGGGGTGTGCAGAACCAGCGGCTGGATCTTTCTTGCTTACATGTGGCGGCTTTACTATCCCGATAATGGGGCTAAAGGTGGATACGTGTAACGATTAGAGGAAGCAAGTTCTGAGGATGTTGATTGTTTCATCTTGATTAGCGTGATAAGGTTTGATGAGAGTTCGAGAGTTCTCTATGGGGATGATTGGGCTTTAGAGTTTGGAGATAACGGTAATTTTGTCGAAGTGTTCGTTCAGCACAAAAAGCACAAATCCCTTTCACCATCGCCCGTTTCTTTCCTACGGTTGTAAAAACTTTGATTATTTCTATGGAAACGATAATACTTGGAAGGGAATAATCGGTGGTTATAACGAACAGAGCTACGTATATTCAGTTTCAAGAAAAGTTACATTTTTTTCTACGTCCGATATTCATTGGCTTCTCGTGGCAATTTTCACGAAATTTCGCTTCGACGGCGGTAACTAACGCAAAAGGATAAAAAGAAAGGAGGACAAAAAATTAAGCGTTCTTGTTATTCATTTAAAGCGTTTACTACAACGGAAAACACTTTCCTGTTTTCGCTAAAAACGTTTTAATTAGAACGATATTTTTGCAAGCGGCGAACATTCGCGGCGCAAAAAACATTTTTACCGGTAGTACCATTTCAATCTCTACTCTCTCCCCCTTTTTTTCTTCTTTTGGAACGCTTATTCCCATTTGCTTCCCCGTGATCCAACAACATCCGACGAAAACTCGAAGCGATACGCGACTCGAGTTTTATCGGGCGAGATATACGGGGCAAAATACACGGCAGCGTTTTTTAAAATCCGTAAAAGTGTTTAATGTTTCAAGTTACATTATCAGATACGTAGGCGAAATCGAAATGAATGAAACTTTTGTGCTGTTTTCCCCACACCCTTTGTCTCTTGCCAGCAATAAAGGTAACGCGAATTTTGCGGTCAGCCAATGTGGCCTGTAATCCAACAATAAATAAAACACACATACGTACCTACGTCAGTGTAGTAGTAAATTTTGGAGAAAGCGAACGTTCGAAACGAAGAGACGTCTGCAAACTTCTCGCAATCGTAATCGGTTTACTTGCGCATTATTTTTCATTTGTTCGATGCCATTCGCGTGTAAATTCAATCCACTGCGATATGATGGTTGACAAACAAAGGAAAAGTAGCACTGCTCAAAACTGCGGAGCGTCATTTTTGTTTGCACGTATATCCGGTTTGAATACTGTTTGAAATTCGACGTTGTGCCTGTGCACGTTGCTTTGAAATAATTGAAATAATTGATTTCAACGGTAAAAAAAAGTTAGCAGGAAATGGAGGGAAAGAAAGGATAGACAAAAATATAAAAAAAGGCAGAGAAGATTCGCGTACAATCCACGTTTTGTAAATGTACAACGGCGTGTCCAGAGGAACACGGTAAGCGTATTCGAAAGCTTCCTGGAGCACGCTTTCCAGTCTCGGAAATTCGGACAAACAAGGATCCACTTTACTTACGTTTTTAGTTCGGTGCACACTTCAAACAGACACGCCGATATACAACGGTCCCGGGATGCTCCGAGAAAAATGTGCAGCCGAACCAGGCAATTGCCGTGACTTAGTCAATGGATCAAAAGAAAGTATTTCCACCGTCTTCGCAGCTACAAAATCGTTCGCCGTTTAGCTCTCTGCGGAGGAACATTCGGAAAGTTTAGATACCTCTTCGGGATCCTCTTCCAGGCGAGCGAATAAGCAGGTATTAAGGGCTTAGACCACAGATCGAATTCGTCGAGAATCTACACCTAACACTCTGTGCTGCACCTATCTTTATTTCCTTCCTCTACCTGATTCTTGTTTTCCTCCTTGCCCTTTCACTCCATCCACCATTGCTTTTCTCTTTTCCACTGAAACTATCTTCCTGCCCTTTTCCACGATAGCCAACGCCTTGGACAGCGATCTCTGTGGAGATTCGTGGTTTGGACTGAGCGAGGTTAAGCATCGAGGATCGTCGAACTGCCGGAGTAGCTTCGTGGTCAAAGCGAAAGGAGGTTTAATGGAGGATCATCGTTTGATTTCGCGTAAGTTTCATCGATGAGGATGTTTTCCCTTCGCGGGCCTTGTAATTGCGTTCGTGCAGGGCTGACGATTTCTTTCCTGTTTCTTCTTCCTTGCTCGATCGAAGTTCTGATTACGCTTGTCTACGCATCTGGGAGGACTCTTGGGGATTAGATATTTCCTTCGCTCCTTTCCTGTCGCAGTTCGTTGATTTAGGGTGGTGCACGTTCAATTATAAGGGCAATCAGTCGTGGGATATAGATTGGACGGCGAATGTAATAAATAATATGGGATACGGCAAATTATATTTTAATTGGAGGTATTTGCAGCATTATTGATTGTGTCGAATGTATTTGCGTCGTGTCCCCCTTTGGGCTCAAAGTTCTTTTCCAATTAATTACTAATCAATCGCATAGGTGACGTATAGTAATGCATTGTGATCTGAGAAATAAATTATCCTCAAACACATTTTAGATCTTGTAATTACTCTCTTGTATTCTATCTTGTTGAGTATTAAACGAAAGTGGAGAAAGTCTCGAAACCACCGATAAATCAAATGTAAATTAACTGACACATATTTTAGCTTTCTACCTTTATTTTAGCTTTGCACTTTTATGAATGTAGAAATAGAAAAAGAAATAAAAATAAAAATGTCGACATTCGATTCTACGTATCCTATACAATTCTGTATATTACATAATTCTTAAAGAATGCAGAACACCTAATTTTGTCAACATTTTTCTTTGCTACGTATAAAATATATTTAGAAGAGAAGAGAACGAAAAATGTTGATTAAGAGTCATGCACTCTTTCGTAACAAAACAATAGCGATATTATCGAAAATATCTGGTCTATAAAATTCTAGCGTTTATTCATAGAACCTATTGCGTGTTGAATTTTTCGATTTCCATTTATTTCCACATCGCCAGAGTGGTACATTTATTTCACATATACATACGTACAGATCAGACTGCAAATGTGTGTTGCTCTGACCGAACCTCGTCCAACGATCGATGCTTTACGAGGACAATATGTACTACAGAATGCAGGATGCTTGAAATGACTGAGGTTAAGCATCGGAGATGTTCCAACTACTCGACCAGCTTCGTATCCCAGTAGAAAGTACGTTTAATCAAGTACTATTATTGGTTGAAGAATGAACATGGGAAAATAGACTTTCACCAATATGTAACGTAAAAATTGATTCTATCCTCGAGTTTCATCAGGATATTCCGTTTAAACAATCAGTTAATTAAATTGTTTAATTATGTAGTAATCTATACCAAGCAATATGGATATTACAGTTTTTCTTATTTTTAATATATCCTATTAGTTTAATTATTTTTTGATTGCACGTTGTAAGACAATAACTATATGTATACAAATTTAAACCCTGATTTCGTATACGAATTTAATCTTGCTAATAAGTGCTAAAAACCTCTTTTGATCCGAACGGTTTCATTGCCGTATCATTCCTTCAGATAAAAATAATTTTTACTAAACTTCTTGATCTTGCGTCAATCATCGTTCCACTGTCGTCCTGAAGATCCTTGGAAACTGTATCATCTATAACAAGAACCAATTTCGATCGGCGCACTAATATGGAAAACAATAATTAATTCTATATACTACAAGTTGCGCACATTATTATCATCCGTACATACACAAATATAACAATAATTCGAACAAATATTCCCCACTTATACTTTCTACTCTACAGTCAAACTCTGTTTAAAACACATATTAATATAAATAGGTGATTCAACCAGAAATCCTTTATTTCCTCCAATAAAAACCCACATTTCCTTTCTCGGCGATCGAAAGAAATAAAGCTCCCGATCCTTACCACCTACGGTTATATCTTAAGACCTATCCCGAATTATACAGTCACTTCAGCACAGCCATCGTCTCCGCTTGATCTCCAAATTTATCATCTTCCGCTCCGCCTATCCCCGTGCTTTCCTATCGCTATCACTTTCCCTTAAGCGCCATATCAATACTTTTCGAATGCGCTTAGCGCGAAATCGTGGTGGGCGTTAAGAGAGGAGAGATGTGGAGGGCGCAAGTGGGCCTAGCGGGGGGATGAGGCGAGAAGGGAAAAGCGGAAAGCAGTTATGCGCGCTGGTGGGTAAAGGTGAAGCCCTGGAACGGAAATGAGTTACCGAGACGAGGTTACAGTAATCCGTAAAGCTCATCGTGTAATTTCCCCATAAGACCCACGGGGGCTTGTACTCTGCTTTTGTCGAAAGTTTTCCAAGAGTGCCTTCTCCTACCTGCGTGGGTACGTTGAACCGTTTCGTCGTCGCACCTTCCGCAGTGGTGGCCCCATTGGCGTGACCCTCGATTTGCTAATCGAAAGTGTATTTTTCTGCAACCACTCCGCTACCACCCCCACGTGGCCTTCTCGACCCTCCCCCGTTCACGTTATTTCAGTTCGATTTGACCTGTTCAATCTACACGGGTGTCACGGAGCTTAATTAAGCTAATGGATGTCCGTAATTGATGCAACGAACTGGCCAGCGGCGGTTGAACGAATTCTGGTACTCGCGACATTGTTCGTTCGTCGAACGTGGAGCACGTTAGCCGTGATAAATATCGGGTCGAATTTTCCACGACCCTTCGACGTCTTGCTTTGTAATTGCGGCTAATCGATTGGAATGGAATTTTCTAGGAGAGCTTCAGGGTAGGAAGTGATTTCTTTGTTCTCTAGTGCCTAGGCTTTAGGGGATGTTTGGCCATTGATGTTTTCCGTCTTATACGGTGCCCGAACGCGTTTGTTAGGTTTTTCTTTTTCTTCTGGTTTTTTTTATTGAATAACGTAGATTGGAAATGCATGAACAGGAGGTATTTTTAATTATTTGGGGACCAGGGTTGTGGGGGGGGGGGGTGTATGCGAACGTAGAACCGAAAGAACGTGTGAGAGGGGGAATGGATCGTGTATAGGAATTTCGTTAGGTACCGATGTTTCTCTAAGGAATTATTGCGTACAGTGGTAATCAGTGAGTAAGGTACAATTTCGTGTATTTTGAAAAAAGGTTTTGTTAATAAAATTTTGATACGTGCTAACGCAGTATCTCGAATTATTATTATTAAATTAATGGATAGAAAGAGGTGTAAATGATATTGTTGATTAGTAACATGTATTGGCCTTCTGTATAATAAAATTACCATTAAATCTAGGAGCAATAAATGTAGGAAATTAATCTCCTTGTCTGAAATTAGTCCCCTTGAATCGTTGTAGTGTCTTAATCGTGTCAACTGCTTGTTCACGTGAGGCACATTTTCCAACCACCGCGCGAATCGCGGTTGAACCGCGTGAACCGCATCTAATTTTAGCACGCGGCATGATTCAACGCGACATAGAAACCGCTTCGTGCATAACAGTTTCCATCGAAAGGGAAATAGAAACGTTTAGGCAATTCTGTTGGTTTTCGTTCAATCAACGGCAGGAACCCGAGCTATCTGCAAATTTCAACATCATCGATCAACAATTATTTTGGGACTTTTGTCCACAAAACAATCTAGATTTCAATCAATTCGTTAGCATTTATTTTCACGGTATATCAGTTTCGTTTTGCGAAAAATCCGGAATAACTGATTGCTATGATAGTTAATTATCCAATTAACTTTAAAAAGAAAAGGAGTAATACTGGTGAATCTGACTTTCTACTATAGTAATTGTTTGAAAAAAATTATGTCATCTACTGTACAATCGAGCTCGTAACGAATTGTTGTTGCACATTTCGATGAACAATATTAAATATAATTGCCTTTGGCGCTGACTTAATCCTTATGTATTGCACCTACAATTATACTCATCTTAATTATAACAGGTGTCTACTTCATTGAAATAGTTGACTTTCATTATTACATACAGTATTTAATAATATAAATTAAA